>CM046438.1:38837195-41308000 GCA_025506505.1 Flaveria sonorensis
TAATATTCTTGGTGAAACTTTGGAAGCCTAGATGTCTAGGTTAGTCAAACTCATAACCAAAATGAAGAGTGCAGGAATTACACTAGAGAACATTTCAGTGAACAATAAGTTGTTGAACTCACTACCGTATAGCTGAAACAACAACTGCACTACTATCAAGAGAACCAAAGATTTGTTTACCCTATCCTTGAGCATTCTAATCTCGACCATCAAGTCCTATGACATGGATGACAAACAAAGGGCTGCCAGTTATATCAACACAATAGGAGCTGAAGCATCTGCTTTGTATGCCAAAATGGCTAGTAATCCAAATTACTATGTCAGCTACTCCCAGTTGTGTCAGCAACAACAACAATCAGCATCAGGTCATTCAACTGTTAAGGATCAATCTTTGCCTCAAGTTCAACCTGTTAGACCCTGAAAGGATCAAACTTGCCAACTTAATTAGTGGTTGGAGGTTGTTCTGGTGGAGCACATTATTTACAGAAGAACACAAAAGACATCATCAACACAAGAAAAACAGTATAGAGCACCCGCATTTGTTAATGCGGATGACTAGTGAACAAATGCGGATAAGTGTCTGTTCACCCGCATTAACAAATGCGGATCAAGACAACTAATGCTGAATAGAAGTGTTCATCCGCATTAGTCCTTGCGGATGATCTGAAGAAATGCTGACAAGTGTTCACCCGTATTAGTCCATGCGGATGAACAACAATAAATGCTGATGAAGACTTGTTCACCCGCATGAACTAATGCGGGTGAGCAAACACATGCTGATGAAGACTTGTTCACCCGCATGAACTAATGCGGGTGAGCAAACACATGCTGATGAAGACTCATTCTCCCGCATGAACTAATGCGGGTGAGCAAACACAAATGCTGATGAAGACTTGTTCACCCGCATGAACTAATGCGGGTGAGCAAACACAAATGCTGATGAAGACTTGTTCATCCGCATGAACTAATGCGGATGAACAACTTACACATTTATTTTGTACTTAGACTAGATTCTCTTGTATAGATCAGGGTTAGTTTAGTCTTTTGTACAGGTAATGAATTCGCCTATAAATAGGGTCACATACCCTAACTTTGGAAAGTTTGTTGACTACAGCAGTAATATACACAATATTTTACAACATTTACTTTGGTTCTTGATTCTCTTACATTCAAGCATTTACTATAGCAGTTAATGTTCTTTAATATAGTAATTCTGCTGCTATATTATTGACTCAGTCCACATATTCGATCCCAGGTTGAGTCACATCAACCGAGAATATCATTCTCAAACCCAGTCACAACCATTTATCCCATCCTATCCTCAAAGTCAATCATCTCAACCTGTACAACAAGCTTTTGTTGTTAATTCCCAACCAAACAAGCCAACAATTCAGATAGCAGAAGAACACCTTGCCTTATTTACATCATTCATGAATAGCTATGAAGCTTTCTCTGCTGGAAGTCTCAATACACCAAACATCATGGTTGATGATTTGCAACAAGTCAACCCAGATGATGTAGAAGAAAATGACATCAAATATCAGATGGCCATGGAGGTGTATTGTGCTAAGAATTTCGCAAGAAGAACTGGGAGAAAAGTTTTTGGTTTAAACAACTCTTGCAAAATCAGGTTTGACAAATCAAACTTAAGATGTAACAACTATGACTAACCTGGTCACTTTTCTAGAGAATGCACTAAGGGAAGGTCTGTTCAAGCTGATAATGGAAAGAAGATGGTCATGGTGGAGGTTGAAACTAAAGGAGATTAGGCTAGTACTTCTAATAACAAAGCATTGGTATCTCAGACTAAAGGAGAGTATGACTGGTCTGACCAGGTGGAGGTATTAGATATGAAGCTATCTACTGCTTTGTTAGCAGAAATACAAAGTGTTGAAGATCGAGTAGAAGAGAATGTGTTGGCTGAGTTTGTGTTTGAAGAGTTGCTAGAAGGGGTGTTTGAGGAGGTTGAAGTGAAGAAGGTTGAAATTGTGAATGAGAATGCTGAAGATGTAAAAGAATTAGCTTTTGAGATTACTTCAGCTTATTCAACCATGATCAAAGAGAAGAAAGATGAGGTGAAAGAAAAGACTGCTGAGAACACTCCAGTCAAAACTGAAGAATCTGTTAATGCTGTTGAGTTCACTCCAGCATCTACATGTGTTGACAAAAAAAATGCTGTTGAGATCACTCCAGCAATCAAAGCAGAAGAGAAGATGGTGCTAAAGGCCTTCATGATACAAGTTGCACCTGAAGAGACAAAGAAGCCAAAGGAAGTTGAAGAGGTACATTCTAATCTTTGTTCTGATAATTGCATAGAAAAGGTAAACGGATATAGAGTTCACAACGAACGCTTGATCTTGGAAGTTGAAAAACTTCAATATCAAGCTTGTAAATATAAGTCTGACGAGAAAATTTTTAAAGAAAAGATAGATGGTTTAAACAAATCAATTTACTAATTAAAACTCAAACTTCATGATAAAGAGTGTAATATAAAATATTTGACAACACGTAATGATGAACTATCATTAGAAATTAACAAACTCAACAGTGAACTCATGTCTGCTAAATTGGTTGTTGAAAAATTTGAGCTTTCATCGAACATGGTTGAAGGTATAATCAAGTCTCAGATGACATAGAAAATTAATGATGGAAAAAGTGGAGTTGGCTATGCTAACATTAAACAACCAATTAATCATGATTATACATTTTTGCCTTCATCAATAACAACTCCTGATGAAGACACCTATGGATTATGTTTACAACCAAACACAGACTTCACACCTTCAGTCAATGTTTCACTGACTGTTGACCCTATCACAAAAACTAAAATTAATATTAATCATGACAATTTTTCTGCAGAAAGTGTGAAGATAGAAGGGTTGGTTGAAGAGTGGGAGAGCGATGATGAACTAGACTTAAAAAAAAATAAGATTTGTAATGAAAAACAATCTTGTAATTCATCATCTGTCATAAATGAAAGATCAGCAAGTTTTATTGATTCAAATGTCTGTTCAAAAATGTCAAATAAAGAAAAGAAAAGGGAATAAAAAATAAACTTTAAGAATAAAGAAATTAAACGTGTCACAACATCCATATCTGACTTGAAAACTGATTTCAAGAACAGATTTGTTTCTATAGGTAAAATTGATAAGGAGGATCATATTTTTAGAGAAACCAATGCTAGTTTATTTAAAAATAAATCTTCTATTATTGCTAACTCTGTGAAACAAGATGTTTGTAGAACAGGTTTGAAAGATACTGGTCCTACTCCAGTACGGACGATTCATAAGGATAAAGCTATAATTTATGCTACATCAGCATCAATAATGAATCTAAAAGCTAGGAAAATTACCTCATTTCCTCTGAAATCATCTCGAACACTTCATAACGAGAAAAAGGAAAGAGAGACTGTTAAAGAATCAAAAGGCCAAGGACATACTAAGGCCAGATTCTGTGATAACTATGGAAGTTATCCAAAACAGTTCGTGAAAAACATACAAGAGTCAAATACATATCATAAAATATGGTGTTATATGTGTGGAAAGCCAAATCACAAGGCTAAAGATTGTCATCGTCAACATCAATTGACAAGAAAACAGAGATTTCATAATTCAATTTCAAACAATAGAAAACATTTCTTTGTAAATGCAAATTTGTAAGGAAACTTAAATAAGTCAAATTCTTTTGCTAAAAACAATAATGCCTTAAACAAAGAAAAGTCAAAGCAAAATCAGTACAAGTTGATGATAACAATTCCACCACACCACCGATCAAACAAGTTCAAAGATGGAAAGTTAAAGACAAATCCCCTAAGCCTTTTGTTGACAAAATGAAGTTTCGATGACAAAAGAGATACGAATTGCAAAGTGTATCATATTTAGATGAAAACAAAAAGCTCAAATCAATCATGGCTTGGGTTCCTAAATATGAATAAATTTGATCAAATGTGCAGGAACAACCAAGACAAGCTATCAACAGTGTTTGACATGTAGATAGTGGTTGTTCAAGACACATGACTGGTAATATATCACTGTTAAACAACATACAACCTTACAATGGAGGATATGTTATCTTTGCGGGAGCTAAAGGTGGTAAGATTAAAAAGAAAGGTACAGTGACAAACAGTGTGTTAAGTTTTGAAGATGTTAATTTTCTAGAGGAACTAAAACATAATATGCTTAGTGTCTCTCAAATTTGTGACAAAAAGTATTCAACACATTTCACTGATAAAGAATGTCTTATTCTAAAACCTGGCTTTGTAATTCCTGATGAATGGATTTTATTAAGAACTTCGAGAGACAACGACACATATTTACTAGACATGAATGGTACACATTCTTTTGTAACTGCGTCGTGTTTGTTATCTAAAGCCTTGGAAAGTGATACTTTGTTATGGCATCGTCGACTTGGTCATGTAAATGTTAAAACTATGAACAAATTGGTTAGAGGAAATCATGTTGTTGGACCTTTGAAAGAATTTCAATTAACTGAACATTGTTTGTCATGTTCAAAAGGCAAACAACATAAACTTCCTCATAAACCAATTGCTAATACCAAAATTGACTCTATTCTTTAATTGTTACACATGGATTTATTTAGTCCTGTTAGTGTTTTGAATTTGGGACTTCGTGCTTATTGTTTAGTCATTACTGATGATTTTTCTAGATTTACATAGGTTTTCTTCTTAGCAACCAAAGATGAGACACCTTATTTGCTGATAAAATTCATGACACTCGTGGAAAATCAGACGGACAAAACAATCAAGTGCATTCGAAGTGATAATGGAATAGAACTTTGCAATCGTACATTAAATGAATTCTATGATTCAAAGGGGATAGCAAGACAATTTAGTTCTACAGGAACTCCACAATAAAATGGAGTTGCAGAAAGAAGAAACAGAACTTTAATTGAAGCAGCTAGAACTATGTTATCAGCAGCCAAATTACCATTATTCTTTTGGGCTGAAGCTGTTAACACTCATGTTATGTTTAGAATCGTGTCTTAATCAACAAACAACAAAATATGACTCAAAATCTTTTTCAAACATAAACCCAAAGTCAAATATTTCAAAACTTTTGGATGCTGTTGTACTTTGTTAAACACATCTGATAATAAATCAAAATTTAATGAAAAAGCTGATGAATGTTAGTTTGTTGGATATTCAGCCAACAAAGTAGCATATCGGGTTTATAATAAAAGATCAAAACAAATAATTGAGTCATTTGATATTGATTGGTACGAATCTAACAAAACAGATGCAGGTTCTTCACCTTCATGGGTTTATGATTATGCTTCTTTATTTGAAACATTTAATCGACCATCTATTGTTTCTATTGCTAATCTACCTTTGACATTCTCAATTCTAGATATCCTTGCTGATGATATTGGATCTATGACTCCTCAAGCAAAAGGAATATCTTTAGATATACCTTCTTCTTCAAGTGTTATAGCTATTCCAACTTTGTTTCTGAAATGGATTTACCTCATGATGATCCATTTATTGAACAAGCTCCACAAGTTTCTGATCAGAGTTTCTTTTCTACTCAAGTTAATCAAATTGATACAATTTAAGTACCATTTGAAGATCTTTCTGTCAACAATGATATTCAAGATGAAGATAATGTTTATCAACCATCTATTGTTTCTATTGCTAATCTACCTTTGACATTCTCAATTCCAGATATCCTTGCTGATGATATTGGATCTATGACTCCTCAAGCAAAAGGAATATCTTCAGATATACCTTCTTCTTCAAGTGTTATAGCTATTCCAACTTCTGTTTCTAAAATGGATTTACCTCATGATGATCCATTTGTTGAACAAGCTCCACAGGTTTCTGACCAGAGTTTCTTTTCTACTCAAGTTAATAAAATTGATACAATTTAAGTACCATTTGAAGATCTTTCTGTCAACAATGATATTCAAGACGAAGATAATATTTATCAACCCGAAGGAGGGAGCACTGCTGACGAACCAATGGGATACATGTCTAACTTAGAAGAAGTTATCTCTGAAGATACTATTCCACAGTTGAGAATTCATTGAGACCATCCAGCAGATGCAATCATTGGTCCATTATCACAAGGTGTCGAACTCGAAGTCAATCAGGAATGATAAATACATGTTTGTATTCATGTTTTCTATCACAAGTTATGTCAAAGAATGTTGAAATGACATTAAAAGAAAATAGTTGGGTAGAGGCCATGCAGGACGAACTGATGCAATTCAAAAAGCTAAATGTATGGCATCTATGTGAATTACCAAAGGGTAAATTGCCAATCGGTACGAAATGGATTTTTAAGAACAAGACGGATGAAAAAGATGTGACTGTCTGCAACAAGGCCAGACTTGTTGTTCAAGGATTCTATCAAATTGAAGGGCTTGATTATGAAGAAGTATATGCTCTTGTTGCAAGACTATAAGCTTTATGAATTTTTCTGGCATATGTTTCATACAAGAACTTCACATAATATTAGATGGATGTTAAAACTGCTTTTTTGTATGGTGAAATGAAAGAAGAAACCTATGTCTATCAACCAATAGGTTTTGTAAATCCAAATCATCCTGACTATGTTTACAAGTTAGACAAAGCACTTTATGGTTTACATCAGGCACCTCGAGCTTGGTATGCCACTCTCACTGAACATTTGTTTGCAAATGGTTATACAAGAGCTGCCATTGATCAAACTTTATTCATATGGAAGACTGGTGATGATCTTATTCTCGTTCAAGTTTATGTCGATGATGCTATCTTCAGATCTACAAATGATGATTTGTGCAAGGAATTTGAAGCAGTCATAAAGAAGAAATTTGAGATGAGTTCTCTTGGAGAAATGATGTTTTTCTTAGGCATTCAAGTTAAACAAGATGATAAGGGAATACTGATACATCAAGAAAAGTATATTCACAGTATCCTAGACAAATACAAATTCCAAGACTCCAAGACAGCTCCTACTCCTATGTCTTCTCGTCCTACTTTGACTCCAGATATTACGAGAGAAGATGTTGATCATCATATGTATCTATCAATGATCGGCTCTCTGATGTATCTCATAGCAGGCAGACCAAACATCATGTTTCCTGTTTGTCAGTGTGTATGTTATCAAAGAAATCCAAAGGAATCTAGATGAAAGCTGTCAGAGGATTTTTAAGTATCTTAAGGGTCAACCAACACTCGGCCTTTGCTATCCTAAAAATTCTGATTTCAATTTATTTTCTTATACTGACAGTGATTATGCAGGATGTAACTTGGACAGGAAATCTACTACTGGCGGTTGTCAATTTCTTGGCAATAGGTTGATTTCATGGCAATGCAAGAAATAATAAATAGTTTCCACATCCACTGCAGAGGCTGAATATGTGGCTACATCAAGTTGTTGTTCACGAATCATTTGGATTCAACAACAACTTCTTGATTATGGCCTAAACATTTATGATACTAAAATCTTTTATGATAATACTACAGTTTTAAACATTATGAAGAATCCAATTCAGCATTCAAAGACAAAACACATTGACATCCGCATGCATTTCATTTGTGACTCCTTTGAATGCAAACTTATCCATTTGGAATCAATTTCCACAAATGACAACATTAATGATTTGTTTACTAAGGCATTTGATCATTCTAGATTTGATTTTTTAGTTAAATCTTTAGGCATGATTAACTTTGGTTAAAGCTTATTCTTACACCCATTATAAAATATTTTTCTTTACTTTTTGTTAAAACTGTTATTTTCTGTTTAGATTATCAAACTTTTAGGGGAAGAAAATTTGAAAATACTTATAAAGATTTTATTCTTAGAGGGAGTAAATAGTTTGAAGAAAAGTACAAAAAGATTTTGGTTTTTCAAAAATTAAGAAAATTAAATTTTCAAGAGTTTACAGGAAATGATAGTATATTTCTTGATTTTGATTCGTTGCATCCTAAGACTTACAAGAAACTAACTTGGATTATGTTTGATATGTTGATAGGCTGGACATTCAAGAATAAAAAAGCACTATGTTCTGTGATGCACTGAAAGTAACTATCTATAACTAAAGTGGCTAACACATCAAGTTTTTGTGGTAACTCTGATTCCATGCTAAAACAAACTGAGAGTTATAGTCTGGTCATACTCAAGCCAGTTACTTTCTGATCCAGTTTCTTTCTGATATTATATATATATGTAAAAATCAAAATACAAAAATAGATATACAAATGAAACAAAATACAAAAGAGAAAAACAAACAAAAGGAGCAAAAAGAAGCCAAAAGGCCATATAGGAATAAAAGATGCCAATGAGCACATTAATAAAAGATAAGTCATAGACATACATACTATATGATAAATATTTTTCTTTTTGAGAATATGTTTCGACACAGGAGGCAAAATCAAAAGATGGGGCATGTAAGTCCGACTTGGCATGTAAGTCCTAAATGTCTTGTGAGGGCAAAAACATAAGTCTGACTGGCTGTTAATAACTCCTAAAACGTGATAACATTCTATGTTCAGAAATGTTTCTCAGGCTAGTTATGCTCATAATTGATATTATATTAGAAAATTTATTCTGAAAAGGCTGATCAGAAGTGAAAGGTTTAAGTCAAATTAGGGTGACTTGAAATCTCGAAAGAGTCTTGAAGTTGGATAATGTTCTGTAGGATTTTTGATTGTGGGACACACTGAAGACATATAATTTAATCAAAACAAGATAAATATCACAGCTTATGTGTTTAAGTAAACTTGAAGTCTAAGTTTAAACTGGACACAATATATTGACTATTAACATAACCAATTCCATTTATAATAAAGTTGGATGATGGTAATGATCGATTTCTAAGAAATATAATCCTGTACTTGAAAATTTATCAAAAATAGTTAAGTAAATAATTAGTTAGTCAATATTATTTGTTTACATATATTTTTTTACTTGTTTCAATTTTATATCTTTTATAAATTAAGGGTGTTAGAATAATTGTAAACACTTAGTTAAACATAATCTTTTTCATAATAAATCAAAGGCTTAATAAGTTAATTAAAATTGAAAATTGAAAATTAAAAAGTTGAAAATTTTAAAAATCAAATGAACTTGTCGCATGCGAAAAGTTCAACAGGTGTGAAAAGTCTCAGATGCGAGAACTCTGACTTCTCGCGCGAGAAGTCAAAGTACTAAACACTATAATTGTGCGAAAAGTCACACTAATCACATGAAAACTTTAGAAATTTCACTCTCAAAAATCTAAGTGTAGAAACATGTTAAACTTTGATTATAGTGTCCATCTACCTCGTATTGGGTTTTATTAGTGATTTACAAGGTATATAGATGATTTTGTTCAGTTTTGAATGTGTTTGTTACTTGACCGAAAGTTCATATGACGAAAACATGATAAATTAGACAAATTAAACATGGTAAATCTTTAAAATGACTTAGGCGACACTTACTAATCAAGTTTTAATGGTTGAAACATTTTAAAATTGAATAATTGAAATTCTGAAATCTCACAGAATTTTTGCATGCGAAAAGTATCTTAAAATTGAACAGATGCGAGAACTTTCAAATTCGCACAGAACTATTCGCATGAGATTTGACTTGTCACGCGAGAAGTTGACCTTTAGTCAAAGTCAGTTTCAAGCGAAAACCTATCTTGTCGCACGAAAAGTTAAGTCTGAAACTTAAAGCTTTCGCGCGAGAAGCTAATGTTTTCGGGCGAGAAGTTCTATTTTTCAAATTTTTTTAAGTGTAAATTTTGTGTTTTTAATTTGAATTTTTGTTTCATGTTTGAAATATTTTTGTTCTTATTAAGTTTGTTCTTTGTTTCAGATGGCACGTCCATTGGTTTTTAATAAAAACCATAATGTTGTGGCGTATCTAGGAGATATACAGGATAACAAAGCCCTGTTTAGATCACTTATTGATGAGTTGAAGTCGTCTCGGATTCATTATGCCATTTCGGCTAATCCCACTATTTTCACTAATGTTATTGATTAGTTTTGGGAGACAACAGTTAATGAGATTGATCAGGATGGTGAACCCTGTATTTCTACAACTGTGAAAGGAAAGAGGGTTGTTGTCACAGCTGAAGTGATCAACAGTGTGTTATTGCTTGAAGATCAACCTAACACACCAGTGAAGATAGATGATGATGTAGTAAGAGACTGCCTTAAGAGGATGGGATATGATCACATATATCCATCTCTTGAGAAGAAGTATCTTCCACCATTTTGGAAGTACTTATTCCATTTAGTTATCCATTGCCTTAGCAATCTAAAAGCTGGCATGGATAGTCTAAGTGCAGTATTTGGATCCCTGCTGATTTCTTTAGTTGATGAACTCCTTTTCAGCATATCCAAGGCAATCTTTGCTGAATTACAGAAGAACATGATAGCAACTGTTGGGAAGAAGTTTATGATATGCCCATAATTCATTCAGCTTATAGTGAATGCTGCTCATCCTGAGTTAGCACTATCCAACTCATCTACCTATGCTGTCATGGTGATGAAGAAGGATATTTTCACTTATCTTATGGGGGCAAGAGGAAATGCCTGGGATGGAGTTATGCTGAATCAATATTTCAGATTCGTTGAGCCTAGATCTTAGGATTCATGTATTTTTCAGATCCGAGAATTCAAAATTAAAGATGGGTGGAAGTGTGTGAATCGAAGAACAAGGACGTGTGTGTAATGTATAATGTTATGATTTCATTGATATTGAATAACAAATTACAATGAAGAAACATATACAGATATGGATGAACATCAAACCCACCCAAAGGAGAGAAATTTTCCTTGGGTGGTGATTTACACCATGAAAAACACACACTTAAGAACTACAAGCCATTCACACACTTTGCAATGACCACACATTACAAGTGGCACTAGTTGTTCTATTTTTAATGTTATTACATCATGACCTAATTTTGACTATTCTTGTGGTCTTGATGTTGACTTTGTCATGTTGACTTTGTCTTGTGTTTGTTTTGTTCTGTTTATCAACTTGGTCTCTGAACTTGTACAATGAGATCTTCAGTTGGCTTTGATTGTGGTTTGGAAAGCTTCAGTTTATCAATTGTTGAACCCAACAATACTCCCCCTAAACTGATGCTTGCCAAACTTTGACTTGAAGATCTTCTCTGTCACATGTCTTCTTGATCAACTAATGTTCTGACACAGTTCACTGTAGTTCTCCCCCTCAGATTAAGCTTCTCCTAATGTATTTCTGATAAAGGATAGAATCTCTTTGAGAATATTAACGTATTGGATATGAGGTGTATCACTTTTGGATTACTGTTTGTTCATATCACACTCAAAGGATTAGAATGTATTAGGCATATGATGAGGCTTTGAACTTCAATAAACAACATCAGGAACATAAGTTAGTCTTGAAGACACTTCAACTCTTTGAATCTCGGAATTAACTTGATAATGGATGGTTCCAAGTACTTCAGAAAGAGTTTCTAACAGTTGTACAAATCCTTGATTGGATCAGTGATTATGTGACCAGGGTTGATTTCTTGATTTATGTTGAATGTGAAAATGGATGTGCCTGTTGGTTGCAATCATCTGTATTCATCATGTTTCTTGATTCTTGTTTGTTGTAATCATCTGTTCATCATCTTTCTTGTATTTCTTGTTTGTTATTGTTAACTATTCATCATCTGTTCATTGATATTGTTGTTGTTGATGATGTTGTTATTGATGTTGTTGATGATGTTGTTATTGATGTTGATGTTGATGATGTTGTTGATGCTGTTATTGATGTTGATGTTGTTGTTGATGTTGATGTTGTTGATGTTGTTGCTGATGATATTGATGTTGTGCATTATGTTGATGGCATCAGCATTGTTTAAAACAAAGGCTGAAATTTGGATACAACATCCGCATTAGATGTTTATCCAACTGCATTTGATCTTGTACCATCCGCATTTGTTGAGATAAGCATCCACATTTGTATGTTAATAACAGCTGCATTTTGCATGTTCAAGTTGAATGTTTAATCAACATCCGTATTAGTTCTGTGATCATCCGCATTGGATCCTTAAACTGCCGCATTTCTTGTTCAACAGTCGCATTTGGAACTCATCATCATCCGTATTTGTATGTTCAACATAAGCATTTGTTAAGTTGCATAAAATGAACATCCGCATTAGTTTCCTTAATGCATCCGCATTAGTTGCCTTAATGTATCCGCATTAGGGGCCTTAAGCAGCCGCATTTCATTTGTTGATCTTTGTAACTCATCCGCATTGGATATAATACAACCGTATTTGTGGAGTTATCATCCGCATTTGTTCTATGAAATGAGATGATCATCCGCATTGGGTATAATACATCCGCATTAGTTAAGTTGATCAGCAGCATTGGTTTTGTTTCACATCCTCATTTCAACACAACTTTATCCGCATTTGTTAAGTCAACACCCGCATTTGTTAGTTCAACAACGGCATTTGTTGATTCAATAGCCGCATTTGTTTTACATCTTCACATCCGTATTTGTTTCTTATAACATCCGTATTAATTCTGTTTGAACATTCGGATTTGGTTTCCTTAGTGACAAATGCGGATGGCTTTAATAGGAAATATGGATGCAAGAGAGAAATGTGGATGGCTTGTATTTCATCCGCATTTGTCTTTCCTGTTCATCATTGATCTGAGAATATTGAATTCAGGTTCAATCCGAATTATCTCTGTTCGAGATCTTTGTAGTTAGCCTCGAAATCATGTAATTGAACACCTGAGATCTCGGATAAACATTAGACTCGGCATCAATTACCCCTTTTTCGAAGTCTGAAACAGTTCATCATCGACCCGAGATGTTCGGTTCTGAATTCTTCTGCTCAAATAGATGTTCTTCGTTGATTTTGCTTTGGATCTGTTACAATTGCTTCGAAATTGAAGTGATAATGTGAGGAATGATTTATCAACTTCAATTCAAAGCAAACATGAACAAATTTGCTAATTTTGTTTGTGTTTTGTTGATGAACAGATGAGTTTTTGATGAACAGATGCTTTGTTCTTCATTTTTATGATATTCTTCTTTTTGTAAACACCTTTAAAGATGAAAACAGATCTAAAACATACATGAACCCAGCAACCAACAGCTCTGATACCATTTTGCTGAATCAATATTTCAGATTCGTTGAGCCTGGATCTTAGGATTCATGTATTTTTCAGATTCGAGAATTCAAAATTAAAGATGGGTGGAAGTGTGTGAATCGAAGAACAAGGACGTGTGTGTAATGTATAATGTTATGATTTCATTGATATTGAATAACAAATTACAATGAAGAAACATATACAGATATGGATGAACATCAAACCCACCCAAAGGAGAAAAATTCTCCTTGGGTGGTGATTTACACCATGAAAAACACACACTTAAGAACTACAAGCTACTCACACACTTTGCAATGACTACACATTACAAGTGGCACTAGTTGTTCTATTTATAATGTTATTACATTATGACCTAATTTTGACTATTCTTGTGGTCTTGATGTTGATTTTGTCATGTTGACTTTGTCTTGTGTTTGTTTTGTTCTGTTTATCAACTTGATCTCTAAACTTGTACAATGAGATCTTTAGTTGGCTTTGATTGTGGTTTGAAAAGCTTCAGTTTATCAATTGTTGAACCCAACAAGTTAATTTTGCCAAACTTGGAAGGTTTGTTGAGGGTTTTCAAGTAGAGGCATAGCCATATGAGACAGAGACACATTATGATCAGAGAGATGATATTGCTGGTACTTCTATATAGTCTACTCATAAAGCACCTGAGAGTTCCTAGGGTGCTAGAGGTACTGACATAGACATAGAGATAGACTCTTGGTTCAGTTCTGGGAGTGAGACTAACAGCGACCAAATTGGGACTGTGCCTTATGTGTTGCAAGAACATCCCACAGTGCGTGAAACTCTTGCAAAACGCACCGCTGAGAAACGTGATGCAAATTTTGTTCCAGAAGAGACAGTTGTTAGTAGAGGTAGGAGAAAGAGGATGGCTAGAAGAGTAGGAGAAAGTCCTCATGGTATGGGTAGAGGATGTGGTGTGTTGAGAAAACATCAGACCCCTATGACCACCGAGTCAACTGAGGAAGATATACCTGTTTCTGAGACTCCAGTCATAGTCAGCGAGGCTACACCAACAGAGACTCCATCTGATATGCCTACTACTACTGCTGACGTATCAAGGACACCTCCAAGAAAACAAGTGAATAAGGAGACCATTTGTATGGAAGACTTCATCAACACTCCTCCTGAGCATAGACAGGGTGCTAGTACTTCAACTAGTTCACCTACAAGTATCACACTTAATGAACGTGTACATAATTTGGAGAGAGAAATGTTGGAGAAGACTCAGATGATAGATGATAAACAGAGGCAATTGATTAAGAAGGATGAGAGGATCAAGGGTCTTGAATATCAGCAAACGTTCATTTTCAGCTATGTTCAGATCCTAGAGCAGAATCTAAGAGATCTCACTTCTCATGTGTCTTTTCAGTTTACACAATAGACCACAGAAGTTAGAGAAAGTAGTGGATAGCAACCTGCTGGTCTTGAACCTGTTGAAGATCCTATTACTACTACAAAGCATCCTGTTGATCCTGTTGTTCAAGAAGGGACTACAGAGACTGCTGAAGTTGGTCATGAGTCACATACCACTGATATACCTATGAGTACTGAGGATCAAATTGTAGTTTATACTGGAGAGGCATTTGTGGAGCCTGAGCATATGATGCCCATTCCTAACCCAGTAGATGACGATGATGATGGCTTTGACTTGATAGATTATGATTCAAGTGATGATGGTGATGAGGATGATGATGATGAGGATGATGATGGTGATGATGGTGATAATGATAAAGGTGATGATAATGGAAATGATGATGATGATGACAAAGGAGGAGATATGGGTGCAACTACAAGTACTACTGGATCATCGAGTACAGAAAATGTCTCCGGACCAACTACCGATGATACAGTTGAGTACACACCATTAGAACCTGCTACAGAAGCTGCCTATGAAAGAGAATTTTATACATTCCAGCAAAAGATCATTGCTGAGGAGAAAGAAGAAGAGTTTGGGGTTTTTGATGATTTAGAAGAAGGAATAGCGTATACGAACATATTTGGAAATAGTCTTAAAGACTTGTTTTCAGACACTTTGATTGAAGAGGGAAAGATCGTAGGAGAGTCGAGCATTCCACAAACGACAGGCGAGACAGCTAATGTTACAGGTCAAAGTGTTGTGTGTCAGGTCGGGAACTTAACTGTTGCAGCTCCTCCTCCACCAGCTTATATTCACACGATAAGGCATTCCAAACCTTTCACAAGGTACGAGAACTCAGAACCTATTATCAGTTGTGCTTACAATGAAGAGAAGAAGATGTATATAGTGAAAAGAAAGGGTGGAGCTATTGAGTATTTCCAAGACGAACACGACTTTCATACTCTACGAGCATCAAATTTATATGCCATGGGACGTGTTCCATTTATTAACCCTAGCAACTATAGCAAAGCCAATTGGATCAGAAATATGATTTAGAAATAGAGCAAAACTAACTCCAAAGACTTCAAAACTGCTAAATCTAAAGTCATTGAAGATGAGGCTCGGATTGATCCAAACACTAACAAGCCTGTGAAGATATGGGTTTATAGACATCCGAGATATGTGAAGAAGATCCCTATTCATGCTCTTGTGCCAATTAACAGCTTGTCAAAGCTTAAGGGGTGGAGTTGTGAAAAGGAGACGGGTCATGCGTTGATTAAGTGTGAAGATAAAGAATACCATGCCATCGACCCTGTGGATTTGCTTAAATTTGGAAAGGAAGATTTGATGAAGTTTCAGGCTTGTCAAATTGCAGCTGATGAATCTGTACATTTTTCATAGCATCACAGTTTGGTTGGATGATCACGAAGGCCTTAAACAACAAGATGTATGCTTATGGAGGCAGCTATCAGGTTGATGATGTGGACTTCTAAAAGCATTGATTTACCGAGCCTAGGGCAGATTGTAGGGGTTGAACCTAGAGGCTCGGGAAATCAAATCAAGATAAGAAGATCAAGCCATGCGAGAAGTCAAGTTACCACACGAAAACTGCTTCTCGTGCGAGAACTCTTAGTTTAGTATAAATAGGAGTTTTGTAATATAATTAGAAAGCTTTTTGTTCATTTCTTGATTTTGTAGTTACTGTATTTGGTAATCAAATCAGAGAGCAATACTACTCTAAGATATTTATAGCTTGTGTTCATAATCATCAATTGATTCAATCTTAACCGTAATGTCAATATTCCACGTTTTCATTACGAGATCGATCTACAAATTGTATTGATCCTTACAGTATTTATAGCCAAACCCAAACTTGGTTGACAAAAATTCATAATTTAAATCATGCTAGGAAACCTTAGGCTTATCTCCTAATTTGTAGGAGATAAAACAAGCAGCTTCTTGAGTGTCCAAGGCTTTGGCGGTCACTAACTTACCGAGCTCCTAGCCCACATAAGCCGACCCATAACCAACTTCTTATTGTGCCATCATGAGCTAATGATCCAACATTCACCACCTAATTCCCAACTGAGATTAGGGAGGTCATCTAATCCAAATAGCTCCTACATTTGCTTGAACTTTATACATGATATCGCCTTCGAAAGTATGTCTACCTTTTGTTGGTCTCCACTTATATGCTTATCTTCAATTTACCCATTTTCCATGCATTCCCGAATAAAAAAGGTATTGGGTATAAATGTACTTACTCCTTGTGACAACTCTGATTTTGGGCCCAGAAATATTTTTAACAACCTTAATTTTAGGCCTGATTTTTTTGACTAAGTGATCGTTACCAGATCTACCAGCTTTAACTATAGTTAAAAGACGAACTATGATAAGAATTTAGAATCTAATACACAATATGATGGCATAATGGGCTTGGCCCAGCCATACGTCATTGGGGTCAACCCAACCTTACGTCATTGGGCTTGACCTAATCCACCAAACCTAATAAGAATCCTAATTAGTACATCATTAGCTAACTAGATAATAATAATGGTAGTGAAAAACAATATGATAAACAATGAATTGTGAAAGTAATTACGAATTTAATAGATACATGACCTGATACATGAACACATATGCAAATTACTCGTAACAAGGATAACACATCTTTAATGTTTATACTTAACAACCGTATATGTACAAACACACATAAAAATAATTTTATGATCTAATACATACATGAAATGATAACAAACATAGTTAAATTTAACAAAATAGTTGAATAAAAACATGATGATCATGCTAGTATAATAAAAATTACTACACTAGTACATATATAAAGTAAATATAAACTACCCATGACAACCATGATAACAACGATAAATAAATTCTTGTAATTGATATAAACACCTTATATAGAATCACATACTCAGCCGAAAGCTATAAAAATAGGTATTTTTCTTATTAGAAGATCTATTAAGATCATACAAAATCTATTAAAATCATCACAAAATTCTATGAAAGACATAAGCAATGTCACCCATTGGACATTCACCTAACCTAAACCCTTCCATATCATTATAAAATCTTCTAAAAATCTACGAAATATCTTGGATAATCTTCAAGAAATTAATCCATTGGACCAACCCCTCCATCCTACCTTATCTAGTCTTATAATTCAGCCATGACAAAAGATAAAGCAACCAATCTTCAATAGTGCAATAACCAAGAAATATCTCCTTATCGCTTCTCTCTTTTTCTTTTTAGCTGACCTTCATAGGCCATAACTCACTCCACATTTCAACAAATTGTTCCCTTATTTTTCTGGAATCACTATCAATCTCTCCTCTAACTTTCCCAACTGATTCCACTCATATCTACCAAGATTTCGACCTCCAAACCAGCTTCAAAGCAGGATTGCGCAGAAACCGGGACTTCTGTGCTATTCTGACTTTATTACCCAGTTTAAAGTAGCAAAAGAACTCCGAATCACGTGATTATTTTTCCTACATCCTTGGACTTTAATAATATTTTTTTCGCTTAGAAACCCAGGTGCATTGGATCTCTAGATTCGACTAAGTTTTATCTAAAAGAAAGATGCACAATTTGGTATTCAACCCTCCATTCTTAACATTGTTTCTTTTTCTATTTTCTTTACATACATGTTTTAATAATCACATACCTTGTGTACCCAAGACTTAATCAAGAAACTCAGAAAGTTTTGGACTCCATCTTTCCCTTGTGCGACCAAGACCACCCCGCACCACCACCACTTCCACTTCATTTTAACACCAAACTTCACTACCACAAAATTTCCTCAAACTTTTTAAAGCTCTCTTCATAAGTTCTTACATTCTTCAAGCACTCAAACACCCACAAGAAAATCCAAATATTTAGCCACATACACCTCAAAGATCGACCCCCATATTGCCATGACATACAACCCACGTTCACAAGATTAAAGGTAATGAACACCACTTAAAATTCTACATATACAAACTAATATTTTCATCTATATGCATCTATATCTTGCACACTCTTAATTTTCCTATTTTTTCCAGCAACTAACACTCCTTATTGAAGCTTCATACTCCCTTCTTGAAGCCCTCCCGGTACACACCAATAACAAGGTATGAAATCATCACCAGAAATCACAACAACACACTCTCACACACTTTCAAACACTTTAGAACCACATAACACTTCATATAGCTTGTAAACATCTAATACCATACCTTTCAAGAAAATATAATGTAACATAAGTAAAAAATAGCTTTGTAATGCAAATCACGTTTTTGATAACACAAAATTCATACCAAAATCTAGTTAGAGTCGGAAATTAGGAAATATGTACACACACTATAAAAATATGATTTTTACTTTCATATGAACTTTATATGACTTAAAAGGGCTGGATAAATAATATTAGAATTTTTAAAATTAATCTTGAGTAAGTATGCATTTTTAATTGTTAGCAACGACTTTATTTGCATCAAATTTATTTAATATATAAAAAGGTGTATTAAATATTAGAAATATTTAGATATTATGATCAAATATGTTGCATAAAGGTTCGGGGAAAGACATCATAAAATGTGGTCTTACGATAAACACGAATTAGTAACTAAAAACATCAAAAATGGCTAAATCAAATTAATAAGCTAAAAGTTTTGAGCTCTAGTAGCTTCAATATGAAATAAATGTATTAAACATAAAATATCATAATTTTTGGACTATTATACTAAATAATATGAATTATTAGTCAATAAAATACACAAAATAACATTAAATAGCTTACTGACCTAAAATTCCTAAAAATTATAAAAATGTATATTTTTAGTTGCTTAAAATATACAAAAAAATATTTTATAAAATAAAAAGGATGTTAAAGTATTTTCTTGATTTAAATTATTAATCCACAAAAGTTACAACATGTACCCAGATTTCACAAAACTATATTTTTACAGAAGAATAAGTAAAAATAAAATATTTTTATGTGTTAAAATAGATAAGAAAAATAATAATGAATTTTTTAACGTACTTAATACATATAAAATGAATAAAATATGACAAACATGATTTTGAAACTTTAAAATTTTAAATATATTTTTTTAGATATTCACATCATATATAGCATATGATACCCTTTATATTATTTAAATAAACACATTGACCATTTAAATCCAAAAATACGATTAAAACTCTAAATTTCCTGCAACCGAAAAAACCGATATAACATTTACAGCTTTTATCAACTTAACATCACTTGTGATATTAAAAAGATTAAAACATATTTTAATAACTTATGACAAGTTTTCAAAGATTATGGTATTAAATCGACAACTCCTAAAAACAAAAAAAAGTAAAAAGGGCTGAAACCTACAATAATGATAAAGTAACTTAAACTATAATATACCAAAACCTAAATGTAATAAATACAATAAAACGTATAAGTAATACATGATAAAACTGATTAATGCAAAAAAACACATCTTAAACCGCTTAACTTAAGATTTAAACGAGCACAATGTTAGTATTGAATTCACAGACACACACTAGATGTATTGATGAACTTTTTGCATGAACATAGGAGATCTTCTAGGTGAATAATTCTCCAAAATTCCAGTGACAAGCTTTAACAAAATAAACTCTCAACAACTGTGGTGAGTCTCGTATGCTTTCCCTAGTTTACTTAAACTTTTTTGGGTGGATACATACTGACCTTTTCGGTGTATGTTTTGTATTTTATTGGCAATCATGCTAAAATGTGATTATGAACTTTATGTTTAGAGGTTGTGAATGATACCTATGTTGACTGTGAACGAAGTCAATATTAAGTGTGCACAAATGGCTGTGAACGATGCATACCATGACTTTGAATGATGTCACGTGGCTGTGAGCGATACCTACTATGTCTATGTATGCTATTAATTTTGGTTATGAATGATTTGATTGCAACACTATATTTACCAAAAACTATACACTAAATATAAATGCTTTATGCAAACTTACGAACTCATCGGCTTCATAGCTGACTTGTATTTTGAGTATGTATCCAGGTACTTTGATTAATGAGACTTAGAGACTAGCATGTGATCACAAGCTTTCTTGGAAATAGATAAGACTATCTAGAAGAACTATACAAGAACCTAGACAAACTATACAAGACAACTTTAAAGAATATACAAAAGGCAAACAACATAAACTTCCTCATAAACCAATTGAAGATTTTGAAGACTGAAGACAATGTCAATCTTAGGGGGAGTATTGTAGAAGCCTCTCGAAGATTAACATTTAGTCTTTATTAGTCTTTGTATAGTTTTGTCATAGTTTAGGGACTTATTTGTAAATATATGTTCCTTAGTTTGTTTTCTTTGATAGTATAAATAGCATAGTTTGTTTAAAGTAAAAAAGACCATAGAAGCACTTAGACAATCGGTTAAAATGAATTGTAACTGTTTCTCTCTACACTTGTACTTTCTATGCATTCTATCAATGAAAAACTATGAATTTTTCTGATTTGTTTGCATTGAATTGATTACTTGTGTATGTTTTGATTGAATTGTATCACAATATCATCACAAATCGATCCATTTTGATCCTATCAAAGATCTTCCGAAACTTAAGTATGAAGAACTTCCAAAGGAAAAAAAAACTTAAGTCTTCCGAGACTAAGTAGTTTTACTTCCGAAGTATATGAAGAACTTTCGAAGGTAGAACCAAGTCTTCCGAAGTTTATGAAGACCAAGTAATTCTCCTTCCAAAGCATTCACACTTAGAAGATCCAAGACAAAGTGTTTCGAAGAATGAAGTCACAAAGACTTGCAGAAGACTTGGAAGAAGTTGATTCTTCCAAAGTATAAATGGCTTCAGAAGAACTTATTAATACGAAGCCATTTTGCCTTCAAAAAAATCAAATATGAACCAGTGGAAATAAGTATGGGCTATCTGACATCCGCTGACAACTCTGATACACTACATGGTGTTTTCCCTCTCCCATGTAGTTGACTATACTTTAATCCACTGTTTACCTTTTTCAGTTAGTACAGTTACCATACTTAGTTGGTGACAAAAGGTAAGTCATGGACCTATCATGACTACCTAATCTAGGATATTATTTCTCTTAGATATTTTACTTCTAGCAATGTAGTATTTTCTTAGCTGTAAATTCCAGCTGGTTTTCCAAGTATAACCGGCTGTAGATAGTAGTATATATAGTTTCTCATTGTAACTTATGTAACCATGCTTGTAAGAGTCTTGTAATACTGAGTTAAGAAATAATATATAAAAGTATCTTGAAAACCATTCTTGTGTTCATCAACTTATTATATTATTGTCAACTTAGTTAGAGATTCCTCTTCATAAACCGAGTGAGACTTAGTGAGTTTGTGAGATACAAAACTTGTGTTGAGAGACCAACACAGATTCTGCAATTGGTATCAGAGCTTTTTAGGCTCTTGATTGTGAGATCTAACCATCCCAAATCACCCTCGTTTCTTCACACTTACTCACTTCACACAAATGGCTCTTAACCTAGAATTTTCTAAGTTTGAAATGGGAACCATGACCAAGGCTCCTATCATCACCCCTGATGATTTTGGAAACCTAGTGCAAACATATTGAAGGTTTTATCAAGTATCAAGACATCTGCGTGTGGAGATCTGTCACTCATGTCCTTATAAGCCAAAGGTGGTGGACTCGGCTGGTAATGGCGCCGTGATTGAGAAAGCTATTGAAGACTACTCTAACGAAGACTTCAAGAGGATGGACATCGCCTACAAAGCGATGACTGTGTTGCTTACTGGCATACCAAACTCCATAATGGCAGGCTTTAAGCAATGCGAGACCGCCAAAGAACTCTTTGATGCTTTGAAGCTGATGTACTCTGATTCCACTGAATCCAAGGAAAACAAGAAGGATATGCTGAAGCAGAAGTTTGAAAACTTCACTTATATTGTTGGTGAGACCTTGAGCTAACAATACTTCAGGTGTATGGACTTGATCACCTCTCTTCAGACTATGGGAGTGCACTTCCTCATGAGTGGACTTTTTACTGTGTCTCAATCAAGAGAACCGAAAATCTCAATACTCTCACTATGACTGAACTGTATGGCATCCTTGATGGATACCGTATGGAGATGGAGACTCAAAAGAGCCAAGAGATGAACAGACCCTTAAATCCTACAGTTAATAATGCCCTACATGTTGCTGAAGGATCAAGAACTCCCCAACCTTAGTTGTACCTGAACTACCCCTAACAACCATCATCATCTTCTGGGCCATACATCACTTTCCCTATGACACCCAGGTCTCAACAGGCTCAACACACTCCCTTCCAGGAGAGTTGTGCTTTTGTTTCAGGGAATGAGCACTCTGGAGATTTTCAATACTATTTTGATGATCTAGAGTGTTTCAGCCCAGATGATGTTGAATACATGGACATTGTCCAACAAATGGCTCTTTTAACCTACATAGCAAAGAATTTATTCAAAAGAACCAAAAGGCAATTTCCTCAAGCCCAACCAATAGCAAATTCAGGTTTGACAAAAGCAAGGTCAAATGTTACAACTATAACCAGCTTGGTCACTTTGCTAGGGAATGTAAAGCTCCAAGATCTATTCCTGGAGCAGCTTAAGCCTCCTAACATCTTGCTACCTCAAAGGCTGTAACCAAACCCACTGAGCCATAAACTGCTGCTGTTGTTCAAGAGGTTGACTGGAGCTTTATGGTGCAAGATGTCACTCCTGCTCAAGCTCTGATGGCTGGAACTGAAGACAGCAAGGTATATGAACACCTCTGTACTCCAGCTTGTATTGCTAAGGTTAAATTGTATCAGGACTACAACATGGAAATTAGATCTAATATTGAGTCTTTAAATATCCTAGAATCTGATTTTAAGAGAGCAGAATCTTACTATAAACTCAAAATTGACGAGTTAGGGAAAATTGTGTCCTCTTTAAAACATGAACATACCAACTATAGGACTCAAATAAAAGATCAAATATCCAAGTTGACTAAAGCCCAAGCCTAGCTAGTCATAGCTGAGGATAAAGTAGAGAAGTATGCTATTCAAGAGCATAACTTCAACACTATTATAGCATCATCCTCCCACTCCAAGGTATTCTATCAAAACAAAAGTGGGTTGGGATCCAATGAAATAGCTCTACCATATTCTCTTGTGTCTATTAGACATCCAAGATATGGTACTGATAAGCAAGAGGTTCCAACTGCTGACCCACTACCTAGTGAGCACAAGAATGATACAATAATAGAAACCACCACAGAGAAGGATAAGGTAGAAAACCTTATCCCCACAGTTGATAAACCCTTGACCACCAAAGCAAGAAAGAACTAGATCAGGGCAGCAAGTAAAACTACCAAAAAGGTGGCTGAGACTAAGATGAAAACAGACCCAAGTCAAAAGGGTGTATTCATCTCAGCTGGATTCCAAGTGGTTGGAAGTTCTTGTTCAGGAAAGGAGAGTAGTACCAGCACTCCTATCTAGATGAAGGATCAGAAACTAAAAGGAAAGGCTGTTAAAGAAGTGAAGAAGTGCAAGAAACAACAGCCCACATGTCCCACCAAGATTAACATTGAATGCATAATATATGGCCTGCATAACCACATGGCTAAAGATTGTTACTAGAATACAGCAAGCACACATTATGCAACCAATGTTAAGAAAGAAGGAGTCAAGGATGGTTTCATATTTGGACCTTACCATATGGTCCAAGTGTTAAGGAAAGGAAAGCTTATTTCCAAAGCCATGTTGCTTTTGGAAGAAACTCAATCTTCCGAAAGGAAAATAGCTTTGAAAGACAAGCCAAAGAACAAACAAAGAAACAAAAACATTTCCTTGAAACCTTCCAAGAAGAAGGCTGCTTTAGAAGAAAAGGTGATGAAGACTTCTTTTGAAAGAAAGAAGCTTCGGAAGCAAGTCATGCTGCACAAGCCTCCTCAGGCTCATCAACATTGGTCAACCATATGATGGAATGGAAGACCAGAAAAGATGCTGTAGCCCAAACCTCTTCTTCACAAAATATAATTGAGCCCCCATGCATATAGTTTGGTTCAGTTATATCATCTGCATTGGAAGAACCCAAGACCAACAAGGCTTGGGTTTCCAATAATAACTAATCACTTCACCTTATATGCAGGGACATCCACATGACAAGAATGGAAATGTCTGTATTGTGGATAGTGGATGCCCCAGGCACATGATAGGGAACAGATCTCTCCTACAACAATTTGAACATTTTGATGGAGGTCCTGTTCAGTTTGGAGGTGAAGCCAGAGGATACATTTTTGGTAGAGGTGGTGTATCCAATGGTAAGTTAAACATTGACAAAGTAAACTTTGTCAAACAGCTTGAACACAATCTTTTGAGTGTTTCTTAATTCTATGAACAGAAGCACCAAATGCTTTTCAAAGAACATGTGCATTATCCTCAAACCCAAGATGACAATTCCTTAGGAATTGGTGCTTCTTAGATATCCCAGGAGAGGGGATATGTACAAGCTTGATATGAACAATTCTTCTCCATTGGGTGAAGTATCATGCTTTCTTTCCAAAGCTAATAGTGATGAGTCAATTCTTTGGCATAAAAGAATATGCCATGTTAATTTTAAAATCATGAATAAGCTGGTTAAAATAATTTGGTACATGGTATGCCTAAAAAGGAATTTTTCTATAAAGAAAACTGTGTTGTTTGACTAAAAGGAAAGCAACACAAGGTTTCTCACAAATCCAAAGAAGTTAACTCCATTACCACTCCATTACACTTATTGCACATTGATCTTTTTGGTCCACAAGTATAATGAGCATCGGAAGGAAATCATATTGCCTTGTGATTATTGATGATTTTACAAGATTTACATGGGTATTCTTTTTGAGAACTAAAGATGAAAAGGCTAAAACTTTAAAATCTTTTATTCTTAAAATTGAAAATCAAAAGGATCACAAGGTAAAAATTATTAGAAGTGATCAAGCGACTGAGTTTAAGAATCAAGTTCTTGACTCATTCTGCAACTCAAAAGGGATCGCCAGGCAATACAGTGCTCCTAGAACTCCTCAACAAAATGGTGTTGCTGAGAGGAGGAACAAGACACTTATTGAGGCTGCAAGAACCATGTTAGCTGATCAAAGCTGCCTCTAACTTTCTGGGCAGAGGCAGTCAGCACTGCATGCTATGTACAGAACAAGTTTCTCATTGTTAAGTCCCATGGAAAGAACTCTTATGAGTTATGAAACAAGAGGCCATTGTTCATTGGCTTTCTTAGGTCCTTTGGCAGCAGGTGTACCATACTCAACACAAAATAAAATTTAGCAAAATTTGCTGAAACGTCAGATGATGCTATCTTTGTTGGATATTCCTCAACCTTTATTGCTTATAGAGTGTATAATATTAAAAATCAACAATTTGAGGAATCATCCAACATTGTTGTTAATGAGCACACTCCTTGTGTTATAGGGAATGGGCCTGATCATATCTTCAATCTAGAATTGTTTCCAAACTATTCTAAACCATCTTATGAGAATGTTTCAGCTGGAATAAGAACTCAAAGTGAAAACTATGAAGATCAAATGTTTGAGTTACCCAGACCTATTCCCAGTTCTCCAAGAGGAATTGAAGAACAAGCTCCTACTACTGGAAGTCCTGAAAGCTTGAACATATCAAGAAATCATGGAGCTTTAACAAGTTGTCAGCCAACTGACCCTCAAAAGTCATCAGCTGACAAGTCCAGCATTCAACAATAAGCTGATGAAGACAGTAATCTGGAGGAACAAGAAACTATTAACACTACTTCTCAGCAGAATATCATTGATGTGTCATACATTCATTCAATCAGTCCTCACTGAATGAGTGTGATTGTAAGGCCCTGTTCCCAGGAACCCCATAGTTGGTCAGTCACATCCTCATTTATATCAAAACATGTTAAGATTTATTAAGTAAATAAAACATTGCAGTGGAATAATTCATCAAAAACCATTTCATTCTTAAATAAATACATTTTTCAAGTAATACATCGTTGTTTAAAAGATTACAAAATATTAGTTAGTTGTGTTACAAAACAACACCATTATCATGCATGAAATGGATGACAGTCTTTGCCTGCCAAGTAGCTTCACCCTCGTGCCATCCTCAGCAACAAGCTTCCTGCCAACTGAAAATGCATAAAAAGTCAGCGTTGCTGAGTGAGTTCTAGTTTTAAATAATAAAATACTTTACTTTTAGTAAAAACCTTTCCCTTACAATTGTTCATGATCACACAACATACATACATCTTCATAATATCATTATTATCTTTTATCATCGTTCTTAATCGTTCATTTCGCACTTTTTCATTATCTTTCACTTCTATCTAGATCCTGTCATAAGCTATGCCCCGTCATTAGGCACGAAGCCACCTCAGTCTTGGGGTTAAGCGACAAGGATCCCGTTTCGCACGTATGGATCAGTCACCAAGACTGACCCCCTTGTGTGTACCCTCATGGGTTAGCCAAGATCGCATGCTACATCACACACAGTTGAGCTAACAACTCTTCAATCGGTTGTGAACCTCTTTTTAATTTGCTTGCAAGAATTTCATTCGTTTATTATGTTCCACTTCGTTAACGTTGTCTTCCACTTTCATTATATAATACTTTACATTCATAAGCATAACACGCCACGTAAAGTCATATCATACATAACATGGGACAACATCATCAAACAATGCATATATATAAACAAGCATAAGCCACCATAAAACATCATTTCTTAGTACTTAAATTCTATTTCTCCAAATCTTAGAAAATTCCAAGTCCTTATGGAAATGCGGATGAGCAAACCAATGCGGATGAATAGGCAAATGCTGATGAACAAAAGAAATGTGGATGAACAAAAGAAATACGGATGAACAAATGCGGATATTCATACTCAGAAATATTCTATGTGTCAGGAAATGCACATGAACCAAATGCGAATGTTCATACTCAGAAATATTCCAAGTGTCAGGAAATGCGCATGAACCAAGTGTGGATGACTGAAACAAATGCTCCTGAACACTGTAGCAAATGCGCCTGAACAAAACAAATGTGCATGATCACTTAGCAAATGCGCCTGAACAAAATACTTATGCAAATATTCAAATCTAAATGTGGATGAACTAAACCAACCTGCAGTTGCAAATTATGCTATATTCAGTTCCAAATCCTCATTCTTATACATTCATAGCCTAGGTATAGCATGCTAAACACTTAGAACAAGCATATAATCACAGAACTCGATAAAACATTCAAAAACACACACCCACACACACAACATATGCAAAAACACAAATCAGATCATGCTGTTGGTTGTAAAACAGTAGGCACTATGCATTTCAGCCCCAAAAAAGTTTAAAAACAAGTAAAACCAGGGATTTAGAACTCACCTACAGCAGCCTTTGAGTAACACTCCTCCAAACTCGAGAGCACTTGGAGTTCAAACACCTAAACACACCAAAAACACAAAACCGAACACACAGGAACACATAAGACTCGATCCAAAAGCTGAAAATCCAGCTGAAACTGAATAAAACACTCGAAAAGCTTACCTTCAAGCTGATCTTCTTCTTTTTATCTTTAAAAACCGATGGAAAACTCTGTTGTTCTTCTTTCTTTTTTTTTGTAGTCGAGCAGTTGGTGGAGCAGGGTAGTGGGCGGCCATGCCCACCTTTTAAACATAATAATAATAAAGTTTGCCTCTTGCACAACTTTAACCTCTTAACTTGGGTTATTTCACCTTTCTTTCTGTATACTTCTCTTTTCTTTTCTTTTAAATTTCCAGGTGTTACAATGAGACATCAGCTGGTCATGGTGTTAAAAACCCTGAGCAAAACTTCTCAAATCTGGATCTATCTATGCAACTAGATGTGATCCCCAGGCTAAGGATACACAACACTCACCCAGCCGAGAACATCATTGGGGATGTCTTAGAAGGTGTGAGAACAAGGAGTCAGACCCACAATGGGAATGTCTACTTGTACTCATGCTTTCTCTCTTAAGTAGAACCAAAGAAGGTGGAAGAAGCCCTTAAGGACAACAATTGGATTGAAGCTATGCAAGAGGAGTTGCTTCAGTTCAAGAGGCAAAAGGTATGGAACTTGTGTCCATTAGCACCTGGCCAAGTCCCTATTGGCACCAAGTGGGTATTCAAAAATAAGAGAGATGATAGAGGTTTGATCATCAAGAACAAGGCAAGACTTGTTGTTCAAGGATACACACAAGAGGAAGGAATAGATTATACTGATGTCATTGCACCTGTTGCAAGACTTGAGGCTGTGAGAATCTTCCTTGCTTTTGCAACGTCCAAGAACTTCACTGTCTATCAACTTGATATCAAATGTGCATTTTTATATGAGGATATTGATAGAGAAGTCTATGTGTGTCAGCCGCCTGGATTTGAAGACCCACAACACCCCAATTATGTGTGGAAACTAGATAAAGCTCTTTATGGGTTGCATCAAGCACCTAGGATGTGGTACGAGACCCTGTCTCAGTTTCTTCTTAGGAATGGCTACACCAGAGGCACCATAGACAAGACATTGTTCATAAAGAAGTCCGGGAAGGACATGCTGCTTGTTCAAGTCTATGTTGATGACATCATATTTGGTTCCTCAAATGAACAAATGTGCAAAGACTTTGAAAGCATCATGAGGAAGAAGTTTGAGATGTGTTCGATGGGAATGATGGATTTCGTCCTTGGAATTCAAGTGAAGCAGATGGAAGAAGGGTTCTTCATCAATCAATCTAAGTATGTCAAGGACATCTTAGAAAGATTTGAGATGAAAGATTGTAAGCCAGCCAAGACACCCATACCCAGAAATCACAATCTTTGTCCTGATTCTGAGGGGGAGAATACTGATCCGCATCAGTACAGGGCGATTATTGGATCTCTGATGCATCTCACTGCAAGTAAACCTGATATCATGTTTGCAACATGCATCTGTGCAAGATATCAGGCTGCTCCCAAGGTGTCTCACTTAATTGCTACTAATAGAATTCTTAGATACCTTAAAGGAGCTCCCAAACTGGGTCTTTGGTATCCTAAGAATAAATACTTCAATCTCTATAGGTACACTGACAGTGATTATGGTGGCTGCAACATCAACAAGAAATCTACATCAAGAGGATGTCAATTTCTTGGTGGAAGGATTATCTCCTGGCAATGCAAGAAGCAATCATGTGTCTCAACATCAACTGGAGAAGCTGAATTCATTGCTGCTGCAAGCTGCTGTGCTCAACTGCTATGGATTCAAAATCAGATGTTGGACTATGGTTTCAACTTCATGCAGACTCCTATCCACATAGACAACAAGAGTGCCATTTCTATCACAGAAAATCCGGTCAAGAACTCCAAGACAAAGCATATTGACATTAGGTATCATTTCATTAGAGATATTCATGAGAAAAATCTAATAAAGCTAGTCAAAGTGAATTCAAATGAACAATATGCTGACTTGTTCACCTAAGCCTTTGATGAACAATGATTTAAATATTTAATTACAGCTATTGGGATGATTGACATTAATTAGTTCTTCTCTTTTGAAAAACCTTTTGAAAATATGTCTTGTCTATGTTGTCTAATTACAATCTAAGCCCTGTTACAAAAAGGCATTCTTCAAAAATTTAAGTGTAAATACTTCCGAAGAGAAATTTACCCTTGAAAGAAATCTTTATTCTTCTTCCAAAAGAAAATTCCTCTGCCTAAATATTATCTTCTGAAGAGTTTTTAGCCTCGGAAGAACAATTGATCATAGATCAAATTTACTTCCGAAGCTTACTAACTTCTTTTCCCGGAAGAAGATTGTACTCTCGAAAGCAAACTTGTCATTGAGACATGGTTTGCTTTCAAAAGTAAAAAATGACTTCGGAAGACAATAGTGAGAAACACAAGTGTTTTCTCTCGGAAGCAAGTTTACCTTTGCAAGAACATCTTTACTATGTAACGGAAATCTTTTGGCCCCACTCTGTAAAAATTAAGATTTTAGCGATGATTATCGGAATATTTTAAATGTTTTATCTTATCGCCTCTGTCAAATCGAAACCTAAATCGGTTTGCTTTTTAACCCCCATTTAAAATTTCTGACTCTCTCTCTTTACTTTCTTTACCACAGCAAAAGCCCCAAAATTACCACCATCTTTTTCACTCACTCTAAAATTTCTTCAATCCTACCTTACCTCTTAACAATGGCCCTAAACCCCCAACATAATCAGGTCGCTATCCTTGACTCTTCAAAGGATGCCGACTTCACCCCTATCATTGAATTTTTGTCCCAATCAGCATACTTCATAGCCCTCACTGTTAACCCCACCATCTACTCTAACCACATGGCCGAATTTTGGGCCAATGGTCAAGAAGAAATGCTAAATGGTGAACGGGTGATCCGTTCGAGGATCTGCGGACAAGAGATCATCTTTATTGAATCAACCATCAGGGAGCATCTAGAGCTTTATGATGAGGGCGCCCCTACTGAGTTCCCCAAATCTGAGTTAGAAGACACTTACACTCAGATGGGATATGGCGGCGATGTACATAAGTCTATAGTCTACAAGTTCAACTTCTCCTATAATTGGAAGTTCTTGTTGCACATTGTTCTGCACCGCCTATCCAATAAATCCGAGGGATGGGATCAAATCCCATATGATTTGGGCTGCCTTGTCCATGGGTTGGTAAAAGGCATGCGCTTCAACTAATCAAAATTTTTGCTGAACAATCTAAGAGGCAATCTCACCCAGGATCCATTCTACATGTATCCCCGATTCATTCAGCACATAATCAATTATGAGTTGGACAAGGATAGATTACATTATGTAGATGTTCTACTGGTCCATCACATGTGGCATGGCTTCTTCAAGACCTTGAAGAAGGTGTCCACCAACTTCTCTAGAAGATTCACTGATCTTCTTCCAGGTATGCGTGAGCCAACGGCTCCTGGGGACATCCCTGCAAGCCCAGCAGGTGATGAACCCACACCAACCACCACCACTCAAATATCAATCACTTCTTTCCACCTAATCAAGATTACATACAATAGATGCCCCAAACGAACCCCTAATCAATCTACTCTGATTGGTCAGGTCCCCTCTATTCTATCCAAAAGGGCTCAAGTGGAACTCAAGGCTCCCACTCAGCCAGAGGTCCAACCATCCTCCACCATTGACCTCAATGTCAGCATCGAGTCTCCTCAGTCTCAAGCTGACAAGCCCACAACCCAAGCCTTTAGCCCTTAGGGTAAGTCCTAACACTCCCCTGAGCAGCCAAAAAGGGACACCAATATCATTGGGTCATCTGCTCTCGCAGAAGAACCCTTAAGTGCTGACCAAGGTCCCGGGTCATTAGATTTACCCTCTCTATCTCTCATTGACCTATCACAGAAGAACCCTTAGGTGCTGACCAAGGTCCCGGGTCATTAGATTTACCCTCTCTATCTCTCATTGACCTATCAACCCTACCTGATGAGGACATTATGTTTTATCCGGGCCGTGATGTTGATCTACCATACCACTCTTTAGATCAACTGAGCCCAAGGGAACCTCTAATGTCTAGCCCACATCAGCAATACCTAACTGAGGTGAGTCAAACTAGTATGGAGGTGACTTATGTAGGCTCAGCTGCCACTACTGAGAGTGTTTCAATAACCTCTCAGGATAGTGGTAACATAAGTAGGATTGAGTCTATGGCAAACTTTCCTCTTGATGACTATAAAATAGACATCAGCAAGCAAGGGTATCCAGGGCGTCGAGAAACCACTACTGGTGGTGATGATGAACATACCAGGTATGTTATCTCAACTCCCGATGATTCTTTGAATGAAGATAAGGGTAGCCTAAAACTCATTATCAGAGACCTGATTTCTAAAGTCTGAAACCTTGAATCAAAGGTTAAGACATTAGATGACAGGTCTGCCACTCAGCAACTTGAGATTGAAGTTCTCAAGGCACAACTAGCTGAGACACAGATTGAGAAGTCTGTCAGGCACGTATATACTTAGGTTTCTTTAAGTTCTTCCTCTAGCTCATCTAGTTCTCAAGATGATGCTACCAAAAGGGGGAAATGTACAGAAACAAAGACATGAGGAGCAGTAACTTGCCATCATAACAACTTCCTTTGATGCCATATCTTCTTTGTACCCCACACAGCAACACCCGACAACTAACTTCCCTCAGCCAGCTCCCATCACTATTCAAGTGGATCCAAAAATTCTTATAGACCTCAACAGGTTTTTAACCACATTTTTGATAAGTTCATCCATTGAACAACCTTCCCCTAATGTAGCCGTTTCCTACTTTGGAGCCGAGGAGCTTCAAAGACAGAGTGCACCACCTACCTCTGAAAAGGAAGTTGGTCAACCAACAGTCTCTGTTGAACCCGAGATTAGCTTCGAACAGGGTACACAGACTCATGGCCCAGCAACCAATTTGGAAGGGATAGGTAGTGTAGTTCTAATTACTTTTGAAGTAGAAATACAAGCTGTGAAAGGAATAATTGAACTTTCTTCCTCGTCCAATGATCTGTTCATCACTGAGGATATTCTGGACCTAGCCTCTGAGGTAAACAGTGAGGACTTCCTTACAACCCCTCTCTCCTAAACACCACAGGTCCAATCCCACTCTCCCCAACCTGAATCTTCTAAACCAGAGTCTCCAAAGGCTAAATCTTCCTCTAATCCTAAGGGGAAGAGGAAGCTCACTGCTCAGGAGCTTCTAGAGGAGAAAAGGTTGGAAAAGCTTAAAAAGAAGGGAAGAATTGATACTGGGAAGCTGTTGGCTGCAAGCAGCAAAGCAGTAGCAGCCGCCCAAGAAAGTATCAGCAGTAAGAGGAGAGTGGAGGTTATTGATAGGTTCATCAGCCTAGAAGTAGTCAATGAAGACATCCTTCTACTCCCACTTGATGAGCTTGTAAGACTGGAGAAGGCATCCTTGGTACAAAAGAAAAGGAAGAAACAAGGTTGGCAGAAGAGGAGGAGAAAAGGAAGAGGAAGGAGGAGGCTACTGAAAGGGAAAGGAAGGAGAGGATAGCCTTTCTCTACTCAAGTGGCTATTCTCAAGAGGAGCTAGCACCAGATGATTATGACATGAACTTGTTCCTTTTCCACAAAGAGCAAGATCAAATCAACAAAGAGAGGAAGAGGAATGCCAGGGAAAAGCTGAAGGAGAGAAAGAAGAAGGAGGAAGAGGCATAGCTTGCCACTGCCAAGAAGGTGGGAGATAAGGAGTGGATGAAAGCCTATCTCAAAGCCCATGGCTTCACCGGCAGGCAAGTGGGTCCTATGTCTGAGAAGACCCTATAGCGACATGTCAGTGACATCAAGGCTGACATTGGCGTAGGAAGAAGGCAGAAGGTAAGTCAATTGCCAAATGTTCAGAAGAAAGCACCCAAACCAACACCAACACCCAAACCAGCAAAACCTACACCCACACCTCTTCCCTTCCCCATCAAAACCAAACTAACACCTGAGCCTTACACTCCTGAACCCATAACATCAGCCTTACCTACACCCTCACCCACTGCTTCCCAACAACCACCACCACCACCTATCTGAAAACCTAAAACACAACCCAAAACCTAATCTTTACACAAACCTTCTTCTAAACCTTCTAAGCTCCTGACTTTAGAAGAATTCAAGGAGATCAAGAGGAAACTCATCAACTGCACAACATTGAGTAACATCTCGTGTGAGGAAGAGTCAATTAACCTGAATGATGGCTCTTCCAGTTCCCTCACAAGAGTTACATTCCTTGATCTACCTAGGGGAGCACTGGACCAAGCTCTCCAACTTCTTGCAACCAACTAAGATATTCTAACGGAAGAAGAGAAGAAGTTAAGGAGGAGTCTGGTGACTCTACTGGACACTAGGAAGGGAGACAAACTTTCATCCAAACCCCTCCATCCTAGGAAACAAATAGTCCAGTGGAGGTTCGATGAACCTTCCCATAATTTTGTTATGGAAAGAGAGAATGGTGAGGTAAACAGGGTTGATACCTCATCTTTGCTACACTCCAGCAGATTTGACCTTCCTGAGTTAGCAGAGAAACCATTCTTTAATCCCTCTAACTCTCAAGTTGCTATTCACATCGGAAATCATCTGAGCAGTCTTCATCTGGTTGAGCTCACAAAGAAGGCCAAGACTAAAGAAGAGTTGAAGAGGAGAGAAAAGGATGAGGAAGAAGGCACAACTACAAAAGTAAAATCATTCCTTCAGATGGTTGAAGGCTCAACTTCTGATCCTATAGTTAGACGGGAGTATGACTACAATTCCCATCAACTAACTCTCTTCAGAGGGACATAGCAAAGGGTGCATCTCATTCAAAACAACAGGCTCGATCTACTATCTATGAATGACTTGTACCAGCTCCTCACCACCATATCAGGGAAGAATGAGGAAATAGATAAATATCTTCTTTCCCTGGTGTTGAAGACTTTAAGGAGCAGACAGAAGTGAAGTTTTGGTAGTATCAGCCTAGGGGGAGTTTGTTGGATCATATGAGGCTGGTGCAACCAAAACAACACTTAGAATGTTTTTGAAGTACAATTGAAGAAGTCCTCTGAAGCTAAAGCTGCTCTTCCGAAGACAAGCTAAAGATCTTTCGAAGCTTAAGTATGAAGAACTTCCGAAGGAAAAAAAAAACTCAGTCTTCCAAGACTAAATAGTTTTACTTCCGAAGTATATGAAGAACTTCTGAAGGTAGAATCAAGTCTTCTGAAGTTTATGAAGACCAAGTAATTCTCCTTCCGAAGCATTCAAAGTTAGAAGATCCAAGACAAAGTCTTCCGAAAAATGAAGTCACAAAGACTTGTAGACGACTTGGAAGAAGTTGATTCTTCCAAAGTATAAATGGCTTCGGAAAAACTTATTCTTTCGAAGCCATTTTGCCTTTAGAAGAATCAACTATGAACTAGTGGACATAAGTATGGGCTGTCTGACATCCGTTGACAACTTTGATACACTGCATGGCGTTTTCCAACTTCCATGTAGTTGACCTTACTTTAATCCACTGTTTATCTTTTTCAGTTAGTACAGTTACCATACTTAGTTCGTGAGAAAATATAAGTCATGGACCTGTCATGACTACCTAATCTAGGATATTATTTTATCTTATATATTTTACTTCTAGCAATGTAGTATTTGCTAAGCGGTAAATTCCAGCTGGTTTTCCAAGTATAACCGGCTGTAGATAGTAGTATATATAGTTTCTCATTGTAACTTATGTAACCATGCTTGTAAGATTCTTGTAATACTGAGTTGAGAAATAATATATACAAGTACCTTGAAAACCATTCTTGTGTTCATCAACTTATTATATTATTGTCACTTAGTTAGAGATTCCTCTTCATCAACCGAGTGAGACTTTGTGAGTTTGTGAGATACAAAACTTGTGTTGAGAGACCAACACGGATCCTACATTTATCCTTTCTATATAGGACATATGTTGAACATTAGACATGTATCTTTTTCATTCTTATATGTCGTTCAAGCATTGTTGTTTTCATCTCTAATTTAAATTGGTCGAACAAACTAGTCTAGGTTTTAGCATAGCCATGCATTCTACACTAGTTTAAAATAACGAGGGTGCCAGAGTGTCAAACACTTATATGAGTACATAATTCTTTGAAAACATACAACTCCCACTTAAACTCAAATTTAAGCCCAATCAATCCCCTTGTAACTGCATATTATAGACTAACATTAGAGAAGATTAAACAACAATCTTTAGTCAATGTTAGTTTAAATATGTGCCTCGGGTCCAATGCTAGATTAATCATACCACATTAAAAAGTTCCTATGACTTTAATCCATGAAGAACATTTTGAAGTGAGTTATGTCTGGCATTCTCTAATTCATATCTATGATATTGGTCCTCAACTCTCTGAGCTTTCATCTATATGAACCAACCAACTATTCGATATAGTCTTACTTTAGATTCAAATCCCATACATTTGATTAACTAAAGACATTAGAATATAATATTTAAGAATTCTTAAATGTACAAAACTTCAAAAAGAGAAAAGTATGTTGATAAAGCCATTAACCATTAATCAAAATAAGCATCCAATGTAACTGTTAATGTTCGGAAGCACCGATTACTAATAAAGATCAAGCCACTATCTAAAAATCTAAGCTCTATCTTATAACCATGGTCCTTATGTTTGGCTCGAGGCACAGGCTTAGTAAAAGGATCCTCTAGATTCTAATTAGTCTCAATCTTGATGGAAGCTTGAGGGAGCTTTCAAACTCACAAATTCTCTATACTCTCTATTTAAGGTAATTTCGAATTGCTATCTGACAAACTAGGTTGAAAATAAGATGCCATGAAATGTAAGACGAAGTGCATCCCGCTTCGCAACTACCTACTTGATTTTAGGAAACCAATTGGCTCAAGCAGAAGTATATATATAGTTTTGAGAATATTATCTCTCGAGGATAGGTGAAAATCCCATACCAGGCTGGTCAGGGTCTTAGTGTAGATTAGGGAGGTCCAAATTGAAAAATAGACCATCTGAGCCATAGAAAGAGTATATATGGAGGGTGAACTTGTCAGTTGAGGTCAAGTACTAAATTCATAGTTTAACTATGAAAAATGATTTAAGATTCTAAATAAACACATGCTTGAAATATTTTAGAGTTAATTACATATATTCACCAGCTTTTGCTAATTACATTTTCGAAACCTTTTACATGTAAACATGTATAATATATGTTACCTAGGGTTAGAGCCCAAAGGATGTTGACTCCCTAGGCTTGGATAAATCGGATGGTTGTACATATATGCCAAGTGAATTGCTGAAAGATCATGACTCTCTAGGCACATAAATTTACTGTGGCTATATATTTGTAAACTGGTGTTTCTAAACCAAAATTTTGATTTGCATATAAAGGATTTTAAATCCTTTTGAAAATATAGAAATATCGAATGTTTTGACATAACATTATGTTACACATTTAAAAATATGATTTAGATATAAATTATTCTGCATCATTAATGATTTAGAATCACAAAACAAGCCATCAAAATTGACAGGTCACAAGACTCAGGAGTGCTAATAACTAGGCGTGACATAGTTGTTTCCCATATTTCCTTTAAATCCATATGATTTTCTCTAACCCCTAATTCAATGATTTCCTTCCAAGAAGGTAGCTCCACATTTTATGAAAATTAGGTTTTTAGCAGGATTGTATGAATAGTAACCGATTGTTGAAGGGTATTTAAAAAAACAACTTTATCATCATGGGGATCTAGTTTACCCGACGATTCATGTGTAACATAAGTGTTACATCCCCATACCTCAAGGTAGGACACTTTGGGTTTGTTCCCATGCCAAATCTCATAACGCATTTTTTCTAGCTTTTTAGTCGAAGATTAAAATTATTATTTTAGTGGAGATCTCAAGAGCTAAACTCAAAAAGAAGTGAGGACGGTTTGTACAAGACATCATTGATTGAAGAATATCTAATAGTGTTCGATTCATCCTTTCTGACACACCATTAAGTTATGGTGTCCCCAGTGGAATGAGTTGTGAGACGATCTCACATTTACTTAGACGTTTATCAAACTCTTGACTAAGATATCCTCCACATCAATCCGATCTAAGTATCTTAATCATCTTGCCTAGCTGATTTTGCAGTTTTTCAGTAGATGTAACGTAGTACCACTCCATTTTTTCCATCATTCTGTACGGACCACATACATTAGTATGTACAAGTTCTAAGAGATCCTTAGCTCTTTGACCAACACTAGTAAAAGGAGCTTATGCTAACTTTCCACTTAAACATGGTTCACATTCATTAAAGGACTCTTGATTTATGTAATCTAAAATCCTTGTAGTCTAGTTTCTTTATGCGATTCTTGTTTATATGTTCAAGTCAGCTATGCCATTGATAAATATCATTGAAATACATAGCGTTATTGTTATGGAGTTCTATCTCACAAATTCTGTATATTGCTTTTCTTGAAAATAAAAAACACACCATTTAAATATGGAGAAATACAATCATCATTATTAAAGATATTTAAATCGTTGTTCATCAAAATTGAAAACTGAAACAACATTCATAGTCAAACTAGGTATGTAGAAAACATTTTTAAAACCAATTTTAAACTATTAGGGAGTAAAAGAACAAAATCTCATATTGCTGCAAGCTTCTATCCATTACCAACATGGAATTTTTAGGTTGCCTTGTTTCAGGTTCTTAACCTTCCTTTGTCCCTACAAATCATTATAAATGTAAGAACCATATTCAGTGTCAAACATTCAAGAAATTCCGGAGAATGAATAGATTTCAATAACCCTAAGTTTCCTGCATCTAAAGACCTTTTCTAGTTTTAACTCAGCCATATATTTTATCAATTCCTCTTCTAGTGCTCGACTTTATTATAATGAAAGCACTTGACATCTTTCAGAGGGTTTTTCTTTATGGTAACCTCCTTGCCCTTGCCACCTTTCACACTTTTTTTCCCTATTCTCTTGGCATTGGGTTTCATAACTCCACCTTTCTTGATCATTAGCACCTACTAGGTTTATTAAAACTTGGTATGTTCTTCTCTTTTAACCATCAGATGCAAATTTTGATAGATTTCCATATGTTGTGTTTGTATTCCCTTTCATTCTTGACTTTTTCTCTTTCAAAAAACCATGACTTATCATCTAAAAGTAACACGTTCTTGTTGTTCATTATCATATACAAAAGCTCTACAAGTTGTATTGGCCATCTCAGGGTCATCACCGGTAAACTTTAATTTTTTACATTTTATCATTTTGATTCTTTCATATATTTTCTATTCTTATTGTACCTCGTATTGTTACAATCCTTCCATGTCCAACATGAGAACTGAATATAATAAAATACTAATTATACAGTAAACATCATCATCTACATCAAAAGATGTAACAATTGATATATAAACTACACTAAAATGACATACACGTACAAATTGACGCTATCACAACCCGCCAAGGCGGAATCGTAAGGTGTCACACATATAGTACATAGCTCATGGCATAAAGAAATAAGAAGACAACACTACTTTTGTCGAACTACAACAAGCTAATTGAAGGATAATGCCCACCTTAATCAACCAAAAAAGTTCTAACATCCAATCAATCATATTCTAACATCTAAACATAAGTATCATTCATGTCAAACACTAATTATCCTTACATTTCTTTTACAAGTTTTGTAGATAAAATAAATTTTGACAAGTGTTGGCAGTGGATGATGAAAGTCCATAGCAGAGGAACTTGAAGCCACAATAGATGAAGATGAAGAAATGTCCAAGTCCTGATAGTGGATGAACAAGTCCACAGATGATATAAAGAAGTCCACAACGGATGCACAACATCCATAACGGGATGAACAACATCCACTGCGGACAATATCAATCAAAACATAAGTGTTCACAACTGACAAACAACATTCATAGTGGACATCTAACAGACACACACAATGGACATCTTAGTCTATCATCCACAGCGGACAGGCTGTCATCCACAACGGATAGTTTATCATCCAAAACGGACAACACTTAGACTTAGTATTATATGTAGTTTTTTTTTCATAAGGGTACTTTTGTAATTGTACATAGTGTGTTCATAGGTTATAATTACTGTACCCTAATTCTTTGTAAGCTTTTAAACAAATTATCAATCAAACAAACAATTTATCATCAGTACATTTAGTCACACAATCACACATGCACACACACACACATAAACAATCACACAAACACACTAGAGATCATGACTTTCATCATGGGTTTCCACACCAATGTGATTGTTTGTTCATTCATTGTTGAGAGATTTAAAAGGTCCTTGGAGGATCCTTGTCACACCAACTCTAAGTTTGTTTGATTCCAAAAAAGGTTGATTACATCAGGCGGTATCAGAGCCTTGGCTCAAATAACTATTAATTTTTTATCCTCTCAATCAGTAACAAAATCGATGGAACAGTAGTTTTACTTCAAAAAAGCACAAAAACCAACTAATCAAGAGCACAATGGCTCTGATACCATATTGTTGGTCCTGATGATCGATTCAACAGTGCACTTGATGTATGACAATGATTTCCCACTGATTTAACATAATAAACTAAATAACACAATGAACTATTTTGAATCTAAACAATAATAAACAAGTAAGAGGCTCAATGATGATGAAAATAAGCTTCCAGCCACACACACACAATTTCAACAATAATATATTCGTATTAGGGTTTTGCAAAAAAAAAATGATTCTTACACAGATAGAAAACTTACAATATACAAGCAACCAAATTTCGCTGGGCAGTTTCCATGACTAGCAAAACTGCCTGACTATCTACTAGATTCACCCGACAGCAAACTACAGTTTCGTCGGGTGAACAGAAACAGCAGACTCCGGGCGAACTATAGTTTCGCCCGTAGTTTCGCTGGAACATAAAAGTACATCAAAAATACAAATTACAATATCAAACTAACATTTAACCTATTACATAACAAAATAAACCTATCAACTATATTGAGTCCAACCTAACTAGATTATCAATTCTCCCCTAGGTGGACCTCACTCTCGGTCTACTGGCTCCTCTCTTGCTTCCTCTTTAGCTTTATCAGAAGTTTCTTGCTCTGCTCTGCTGTACTCTCCTCTTCTGCCCTTGCACTTACCCTTGTGAATTGTCTTGTAAGATCCTGCATGTCCAACCTTAACTCCTCAGCCTTAGGTACTTTCTCATTGAGCTCCCTGACCTCTGCCCTTACTCCACGAGCTTTATTTGCCACATTCATAAACAAACTGGCTTCTTTCCTTGTTTCAACTCCTGCTCCCGCTTTGATATGATTCTCACATAGAATCACCAGATCCTCATCACCAAAGGAAATACCTCCATTGGATCAAAAAGTTTAATCCCAGCATCACCTTGCAATCTAATTACTACTTCCCCAGTATTATTGTCATGGTTACATTTCTCAAACTTTTATAGTCTAGGGGGAAGTGGATTGGGCACTCTTATTCTGTTCACAGTTTTAGATGGCTTTAGCTTCAAAACAATCTTTCCTTTGATAGTGGCCCAATCCAAGTCTTTCTTCGATCTCCTTCTTTCAGTCCTCATAATCCCAAAAGCTTTAAAATTATCATTCATTCCTGCCTTGATTTCCTTCTCCAACATCATAACACGTTCACTCAAATGTGCATCCAAAAGTAGAATTTCAGATAATCTCCAGTCCATCTAGGCAAGGTCTTGAACGCCTTCCTTTTGTGCATATAAGAGATATCCTCACCCCTTTGTTTAATCATGAACATCTTTAATTCGAGGGTTGTATTTCCATCTCACAATTCTTATCAGATATCTTCTTTCTTGGATCACTTAGTTTGAAAACAGTGGTGGTCAACTATTTGGTTCTTTCTTTAACAAACCAGATTTCTTTTACTTAATTCAAATACATCTTTATGCCACATAAGTCATTGGACACGCTTCCACTTCATAATATTCAGGTTCTGAATCATAGTCAACCAAATGTTCCCATATTCTCTTCTTCATCAATTAGGCTCTTCCCTGTATCCTTCTTGTTTCCTTAGTAGTATCTTCTCTAAGTACCTCAGCCCCAATCAAGTCAGTTTCTATATCAAATCCCAATCACTAAATTCAGCCTCAACAATCATAGGCTCCTCTCTACACTTACTTCGTTCATCAACCCATTTCTTAGCCTCTATTTCAACAACCTTTGGACCACATCACCACTACCACTTGCATCACCTCCTGCTGTACTGCTTGTCCCCCTATCCCAGATGACTTTCCTACTTTCCGGAATGAATACTTAGATATGTCGGTCAGATCCTCTAGCTCCTCTTGTGATAGCTGGTTGGCAGACCAAAACTTTGCCCTTAAGCTCATTAACTCCTTCAGTAGTCTTTTAATCAGTTCCTGTTGTTTCAATCATCATTCTTTTCATACTCTCCATTTGCTCATCTTTCTTTTTTCTCTCATTCTTGATTGACCAGCTTAGTTTTATCTGCTCAGTTCATTGGCCAATGATGCATTCACATTTCTAATGACATCTTGGTCCAATTCAGATCGGGGATCCCTTCTTCTTCAAACATTGGTTGTTATGCTTGGTTCTCCTTTCAGTTTCATGAGCCGGTTCCCTTGATCAGACTTCCTTTTGGAATTCCTCTCTTTGAGGCCGCAGCTCCTCTTCTACCTCATCAATCTCAGCTTCTAGATCATATTCTTCTCCTTTGCATACCTCTTTCTCTTCTTTATTACTTCAGCATACCTCTTTCTCTTCTTTATTACTTCAGCTTTTTTCTCGATTATCTTCAGCTTCTTGTTTTCATTCTCAATCAACCTTTTAATGTAGTTCTACCTCTCAGTTGGGTACATGTTTTCCAGTAGGTAAGTTATTTTCCCACTGAAGTCATGCCTAACTGCTGAGCAATCTACAAATATTCTGGTATTCATCTACATAAGCCTCTTAACCTCCCCATGTCTTGGCAAATTGGGTTTCTCATTATTAATGATCATCTGGATGAACCTTGCATATAACAGTCATTTGTCCTTCTTTAAAGCCATAACATTCTCAGTCATACAGTCAAAGATTAATCTGGCGATATTAGCCTTTTTCCCTCTACAAAATACAATCATTGCTTTAGCCCAATGTATGTTCAACCCGTTTGATCCTCCCTTTCTATGATCTAAACACATAATGAACACGTGAGCAATGTATCTCCACTCCTTGGACAAAAAAGACTTCTTGATTTCCTTCTTGGACCTAAAAGAGGGTCCTTCATACCCATTGCTTCGATAAACATTAAGGACTTCAGCATCTGTCATAGCAACCTCATCACCACAGTCTTTTTCTAACCTTAAAACCCTCGCAATAGTCTCAGCACTAATAACTGTATCCTCCCTAAGGACTCTAGAAGTAATTCTGTGTGGAGTTGATCCCAGATCACATTCTGTATTTACCCAGAAGTCTCTTATATGAATGTCATAGATCGTGGGTAAATGAGATATGGAATAGCGAATAGGAGACTGCTTCAACCACCTTAGACAGTCTCTGAATCCAACAGTCTTTGGATTGCTGTCGTCTAATAATGCCACATTTGCCTTCTCGTCAAACCTTAAGTTTGCCATGTGAGCTGCAAAATATAAACATAAGTAGGTTAGGTATAACATATAAACAATTAAACAAAAAATATAAGAAAAATAATTAAAAAAATTAACATTTTCGCTAACAGGGACAGCATGACAGCTTCGCTGTGGTTTGAAACTAAGTTCAACAGATTCGCTAACAGGCGAAACTGTAGTTTCGCCAGGCAAATTTTAATAAATTCACTGTTGATTAAATCTTAGTTTTGACTAATCAAAAGTATAAATTCGTTGTAGCTCAGGCCTAGACCACAAGTTTAAGGGATTCTACACTTTCGCTGAGGACAAACTTATGATTCATAATACAGCGAAGATGTAAGTTCGCCGAGCCCTAAATAACAGATTATGTGCTGAGCGAATGTATAGTTTTGCTGGCATTGATCGAACGAAACTTTCAGATATGCTTGGACAGCATAACAAGATAGATTCGCTCGCCACAGTGAACTTTCGTTCAGTTTCGCCGGAAAATTTGGTAGATTCGCTGAATGAATCATGCGAACTTTCGAACCAGCGAATCAATACAAAACTTCTTATTAAGGATTAAAACTGCGATTAAACCATAGAAACAAGGTCGCAGTGCCTACCATAAAGCCTAGAGATGAACAAACACAATGGAAATGAAATCAAGTGGTTTTGGACACAGAGAAACTAGGGTTTAGATTCGCACAAGATAATGTGAAACAAGTTTCACACTGTGCAATATATAGGTCCTAGTTTCACTGGTAGTGAAACTATAGTTTCGCTCCGCATCACAAAAGAAATCATGTGTTTAGTGAACAGCGATACTGCTGGGTGAATCTATAGATTCGCTTGGCGAAACAACCAGCGAAACTGTAGTTTCGCTGAAACCTAAAACTTAAAAAAAATTTAAAGAAAAATAAAATTAAAATAAATTTGAAAAATAATTTTTTGTATTTATAAAACCTTTATGAAAAACATTCTTCATCCCAAAACATCAGCACAAAACAAAAAAATAAATCAAATAAGAAAGAAATGTAGAAGGATATAGAAACTTCTTTTTCAAGAAATTGATCCACAGAGTCAAAGATTTGCGGGATTGTTGATATGTTTGTCCTTTTAAACCCATGCCTTCCTCTTTTCAACAAGTAATCTGTAGCTATTTTATCATGTTTTGGATTCATTTGATAAACTCAGATGACTTGGTTCCCACAGATATTCACCAAAGTACTAATCCTGTTCTTCGTGGTTTATTGAGCAATATAATTTACTTTGCTTGAAAATTTTTAAAATTTTTCAACAATGATTCTTAATTTTAAGAATCATTGTGTCTTTATTTTGGGGACAGATGATGAGAGCTCCATGTCTATACTTACGTATAACAGAGGAGATGATCATTTTATCTCACTGATGAGAGCTTCAGGTCTATACTTACGTATAATAAAGAAGATGATCAGAATGTGCTGATGAGAGCTCCAGGTCTATACTCACGTATAACAGAGGAGATCATCACTCCAGGTCAATGTTCACAGATAGCAAATGAGATAAGCATGAGATATGTCACCCATTTTATTATTATATATTTTTTTGTATCAAAGCAAAGATTTGAAACTCTCAACCCATTTTTAGACAAGGCCTTGTAGCTCTGTGCAGGCTGAGATATCAAGAGGATAATCCTTGTCGTCGAGTTCTTAGACTTTAATTAAGCTACACGATCACTGTTTACTTTGATATCAGGCTGAGCCTACCATGCATATCCCAAACAATGCTATTGATTCTCCTTCAAACTTTTTTCCATGAAGTTCCTGAAAAGACTAAAAAATAACCTTAGACAAAAAGTAAATCTTATTCTCCCCCGAAATTTCTTTTTGTGCAGAAATTTCTTTTTAGCAGCCACGACACAAAAAGAAATTTCACTCCCCATTTTTTATTATTTTTTTTTTGCAATATAAGTTGAAACAAAGAAAAAATAAAGATGTGAAGACATATGGGATTTAGAAGTTTATCAGTAAAAGTTTATAAACAAAAAGGAGTTATTTACAGAACTATACGCAGTATGGTTAGAAAAGAGGGTTTAAAAAGATATTAGACCCAACATAGAGATCAATTCATAAAAACGCGGTTTATCAAATGTTTTTGTGAAAAGATCCTCTCGTTGATTTTTTATGTCAATCGGAATAATATCTATAAAACCTTTTCCTGAGCGTCCCGGATAGCATGAATTCTCGTTTCAATGTGCTTGGTACGAGTATGATGAATTGGATTTTTGGCAATCCCAATAGCAGCTTCATTATCAAAGAAAAGTGGTGTATGAAGAAAATTTATCCCATAATCCATCATTTGATGTTGTATCCACAGCACTTGGCAACAGCAGCTGGAGGCACCAACATTTTAGCTTCTCCCATAGACAGAGATACTGTAGTTTGCTTCTTACTTTGCCAAGAAACGAGACAATCTCCCAGATATTGACATCCACCAGAGACAGATTTCTGATTGACCCTGCAACCACCATGATCACTGTCAGAATATGCATGTAAGTCAAAGTTACCTCCTTTTGGGTACCAAAGACCCAGACGGGAGGAACCCTTAAGTAACAAAAGATTCGTTTAACAGATTTTTCATGAGATTCTTTCGGGTTGGCCTGAAAACGAGCACAATAGCACACAGCAAATGTAATATCAGGACGACTGGCCGTGAAATACATGAGAGATCCGATCATAGAACGATAGCGATGAGCATCCATGGATTTCCCATTATCATCTGGAGTTAAGCAAAGTGAGCTCTGGAGAAGAATCATCCATTTTGAACTTTTTGAGTATCTCCATAACGTACTTTTCTTGATGAATCAAAATACCAGAAGGCTTTTGTTCAACTTGTCATCCCAAGAAAAAGCACAACTTCCCTATCATGCGCATTTCGAAACTATCCTTCATTACCTCTTCAAATTCTCTGCATAGTCTCTCATTTGTTGACCCGAAAATGATGTCATCAACATACACTTAAACAATCAGCATTTCACCATCAACTTCTTTCTTGAACAGAGTCATGTCAATCGAACCACTAAAAAAACCTTTGCTAAGAAAATATTGTGTCAAGGTTTCATACCAGATTCGAGGAGCTTGATGTAATCCATATAAGGATTTGTCAAGTTTATACACTTTGTCTGGAAAATCTGGATCCTCGAAACCTAAAGGTGACAAAAATAAATCTCCTCATCAATGTTCCTATAGAGAAATGTGCATTTCACATCCATCTGAAAAACTCTAAAGTTTTTATGAGCCGCATGAGCAAGAAAGATTCTGATGGCTTCAATGCGAGCAACTGGAGCAAACACTTCAGTATAATCAGTTCCTCCTCCTGAGCAAATCCCTGAACAACCAACCTGGATTAGTTTCAAACTATTACTCCTCGATCATCTGGTTTGTTCCGGAATACCCATTTAGTACCAATAGGAAACTTGTTTGGAGGAAGATCAACTAATTGCCAAACTTTTAGTTTCCTGAACTGCTGAAGCTCCATTTGCATAGATTCAACCCAACTTGGGTCTTGGAGTGCTGCTAAGACATTTTTGGGAACAGTTTGAGACAAGAAACATGCATAGAGACATTCATTTATCAATCCAAATTGACTCCGTGTCCTCACTCCATCAGTTATGGAACCAATGATGTAATCGTGTAGGTGATCTTTTAAGGTTTTAAAATTAGTGTTAAGGGTTAACGGATTGGAGGAAGATGTGGAGGCGGTTTGTGATGGTTGTGAAGGAGAAGGTGGTTGTGGTGGAGGTTTAGGTGGAACATCAAATGAAGGTTGAGGATGATGATCGATTGGTGGTCGTGGATGAGGTGCTGGTGGAAGGGGTTCAGTTGGAGGTATGATTTCTACATTGGTTTGAGGAACAACATCATCATCAAAAACTGGAAGATTGAAAGATTTGAAGACAGTATTTGAGTCATAGAACCATGCAGGATCAGATCCTATGTTTGGAGAATTAGATTCTTGCCAATCAATATAGAATGATTCCTGCACAATACGCGTTCTTATGTTATAGACCCGATACGCTTTTTGTGAAGAGGAATAGCCAACAAAGAAACATTCATGAGAAGCTGCACCAAACTTTGACTTCTGAGCTTGAGTGTTTAGCAAGGTACACGAGCAACCAAATGGGCGAAAGAAGTTAATCAAGGGTTTCCGTTTATGAAGAAGCTCATAGGGAGTCATCATTTTGCCTTTCACAATAAGAACCCTATTAAGTACATTAGAAGCACAGTTAATAGCTTCAGCCCAGAAAATTATTGGATGCTTTGACTTAATCAGCAGAGTTCTTGCTGCTTCGATGAGTGTCCGATTCTTTCGTTCAGCAACACCGTTTTGTTGAGGTGTCCTAGCAGCACTAAACTGTCTGAGAATCCCCTTGCTTGCATAGAATGAGTCAAAGATATGATTTCTGAATTCAGTACCATTATCGCTTCGGATGGCTATAACATTCCTTTTGTTAACGGTCTCAATAGAAAGGATCAGCTTTTGAAGCTCTTCGGTAGTATCTACCTTGCTTGCTAGAAATCTCACCAAGAATATCTGGAATAATCATTTGTAACAACCAAGCAAAAAGATTTATTAGCAATCGATTTAACACTTATAGGACCAAATAAATCAGTATGTAAAAATTCGAGGGGTTTTGAAACTGTGTTTTCAAGCTTAAGCTTGTGTGGCTTTTTGTGTTGTTTGCCTTGAGCACAAGCCATGTATTTTTCTACCACTGAAAAATCTTTAAGTGGTAGTCCCCTCACAAGATTGTTCTTAACTAATTTATTTATATTTTTAAAATTAACATGTTCTAATCGTCTATGCCACAAGAAGGATTTAGAAGAAGAGGCTTTGGACAGAAGACATGTCATAGTAGATGTAGACTCTTGTGATCCCATATCCAGAAGATAAGTGTCATTCTTTCTTGGAGCACGCATGATCATTAAATCTTTAGGAATAGTGAACTCTGGTTTAAGAACAAGCATTCATAGACATAAACAACACTAGTATCTCTTTATCATAGATTTGTGATACACTTAGCAGACTAAATGCTAGTTCTGGAACATAGTTCACTTTCTCCAACGTAAGGAACCATTTGAGACTTCTCCTTGACCAATCATCTTACCGCCCTTCTTGTTACCAGCTAAAGTGACATATCCCCCATTAATTATTCGATATTTGTGAGTAAGTCCTTTAATCGGTCATATGCCTTGAACATCCACTGCAACATGCCAAAAACTATTGATAGCTCTTCTGGAATGTTCCTGTCATAAAAAAAATTGTTAAGACTTGGAAATGGGGACCCAAGTCTTGACTAACTTAGGTCTGGGAACTTAATATTTTGTTACTAATAAAATTATTTAAAAAATGATTTAATCTACTTCCTAAAGAACTATTATTTATAATCCAGAAGATAAGTGTCATTCTTTCTTGGAGCACGCATGATCATTAAATCTTTAGGAATAGTGAACTCTGGTTTAAGAAACAAGCATTCATAGACATAAACAACACTAGTATATCTTTATCATAGATTTGTGATACACTTAGCAGACTAAATGCTAGTTCTGGAACATAGTTCACTTTCTCCAAAGTTAAGGAACCATTTGAGACTTCTCCTTGACCAATCATCTTACCGCCCTTCTTGTTACCAGCTAAAGTGACATATCCCCCATTAATTATTCGATAATTTGTGAGTAAGTCCTTTAATCCGGTCATATGCCTTGAACATCCACTGTCAACATGCCAAAAACTATTGATAGCTCTTCTGGAATGTTCCTGTCATAAAAAAAATTGTTAAGACTTGGAAATTGGGACCCAAGTCTTGACTAACTTAGGTCTGGGAACTTAATATTTTTTACTAATAAAATTATTTACAAAATGATTTAATCTACTTCCTAAAGAACTATTATTTATATTTCTATTAACAAATGAAGAGCAAGTTTTAATAACATGAACATCATTTCCACATCTAAAACACCGGGACTATAAACCTTTTTTATTACATTTTAAAACAGATGCTTGATTAGTTAAGATTTCTTCCTCACATTCAGGCGTGTGTGAATCAGAATTGCTACACGAGTCATATGATTCTTTTAATATTTTCTTTGTGACATTTATTTTAGCAAATCGTGATTCATTTTCGTTAATATTGTTAACATTTGAGGAAGTTGTCTCTATATCTTTAGAGTTAGAAATCCGACTTGGTATGAAACATGGGATAGGATGAGAAAGAAAATTTTCAAAATAATTTGGATGAGAATGTCTGTTTGAAGCTTTACTTAAACAATTATCATTACTATTAACAAGAGAATTTGAAACATCATAGGTTGATTCATCAACATTTGAGGATAAACAAGATAAACTATAAGTAGAACTACTTAAGCTACTGTCTGTAACAGACGTTTGGGAAACAAATCTACTTAAACTATTGTTTATGAAAGACTTTTTGGAATCTGAAATGTTAAGACTAGAGCTGCCCAGACCACTACTTGCACCATAATCATATTCCTCTCGAATCTCCTTATGATTAACTCCTTCTAAACCTGCATACAAACTGTCAGTATCCTTTTGAATTAATTCATTAGTTGGATGAGGTGTAGGCATAAGAGAATAACAATAAGTGCTAGGTGGAGGATAAACATGAGTAGTTTCTTTGCTTCCCAAACCAGTCTTAATTCTAGCCCCCTTTGATTCTTCAAAGCTCCTCAAGTTTCATCCCAGAGATTGTCCATTTTTCAAGTTTGGTTTTTAATTTGCTTGTTCCAAAATCAGCAAGTGCTACACGTTCAGTTAAAGCATTTATTTCAACATTTCTTTCCAAAATATTTCTTTTTAAATGCTCATTTTCTTTTAACGCTTCATTTAACTTAACAAAATATTTAGACTCATTTGTTTTAAGTTCCTTATTAATTTGTTTTAATTATTTTCATTATCTAATAGTAGTCTGATTGCATTATAAACCCCAAATAAACGAATTTTGCATGGAGGAGAGCACATGTCTTGAATTACCTCATAAGGGAGACCCATAACTATCTTTTCGGCAGCCAGGGCCTTGTCACACTGACAAACCGGAGTATTCTTCTTGTCTTCTTCATCCTCCACTGCTTTCCTGCCATTCTTTTCAGCCTCACTATCCTCTTTCAATTCTTCTTTTGACTCACCTGTCTTGTTTTCATAATCTTTACCAATAGTCACCTTCTTTTTAACTGCAACACTAGCTTTCTCATATCCACCCTCTTCAACTTCAACTTTCTCAACCTTTTCCCTTCAACCTGAACCCTTTGCTTATTACTTTCACCAATAACCTCTTGAGTCTCACTCTTGAACTCTCTAAAAGGATCAAAGTCGTTAATAGAATCCAAGTCACTGTTCATTAAATCAGCCACTAGTGCATGATTGATTTCTTCTTCAGTTTCCTTAATCTCAGCGCTACAATCAAAGTTTGAGATAAGAACTGTTTCCTTCTTTGACTTGACTTCTTCCTTGTCAGTGATTGGGATAACTTTAGATGTTCCAGAAGTTCCTGGTTCAGTAATGATAGGATTTAGACATTCTCTTTTAAAGTGCCCCAGCTGTTTGCAACTAAAGCATCTTAATTTTGACTTATCAAAACCAAGCTTAGAATTCTGATTCTGATTTCTGAAGCTCCTTCTACCAGTTCGTTCCATGAATCTTCTTGCACGTAGTATGAGCATACCCATTTTCCATTGGATGTCTGTTTCTTCTAAGTCATCTGGATATACTTAATACATGTCTTCAAAGGTCATTCCTTTTCCCTTCAACTCCCCAGCAACTAGAGCCTCATAACTATACACAAACATCCCAAATAATGCCATAGTATCTGATGGAATCTGAGCAGTGACAAATGGCTTTGAGCTTGAACCAACACCTGTAGACCCCCCACTTGACATATTTGAAGCATCATATACTTTAGAACCACCATAAGCTGAACCATACATAGACGAGTTTGTAGCGGATGACATTAATGCAGCATTTTGTTGATATATGGTAGCTGGCATCATGGATTGATTGTATTCTCTCCTCTTTAAATCCAAGTCAAAAGATTTCAATTTGTTGATTACATCCATAAGTTTGTAATCAGCAAAATTTCTTTCTTGCTTCAACATCCTAACTTGCAGGCTCCATTAAGGTGGGAGTGAGTCCAAGAGTTTAGAGACTTGTTCATGATTTCCTAACTGCTCATCATATTTCTTTAAGGTGCTTGAGATGGACAAAAATCAATTTGTTATGTCAGTAAGGCTTTCATTTTTATGTCCTACAAATGAATTACACTCCTTTTCAGCTTGATCTTTCATGTCTTTCCTCAGATCCTCATTTTCATCATAGAATTCACACAAGGAGTCATACAAAGATTGTGCATTCTTGTATTCAGCAAAGCGGTTATGGATATCTTGAGATAAGCAGAGAGTTAAAGCTCTAAATTCTGATCACGATCAATTAGCTTGAGATCTCTTTCAGGGAAGGTAGATGGATCTGTGTTTGGTGATGTAACTTGATTGATAGTGATAGTTGGAGTGTGAAGACCATTTACAATTGATTCCTATTGATTATCATCAGTGTAGTAGAAGAAGGCCTTTAAACATCTTTTCCAATCCTCAAAGTTATCACCATTTATAAGCCTCGATAGCCTATTAGGAGCAACACTCTCCAAGTCAGATATGGTGATATTGGTGGACATCATTTGTTAAAGTGATAGTTTCACTGATAACACGTAGTTTCGCTGCTAACTTCGTTGACAGATTTGCTTGTAGAATCACTGGTAACTTCGCTGGAAAATTCGCTCCTAGATTCGCTAGCAAACAAGCAGCAGTTTCACTCAAACCAATGATAAAAGAACTCTAGTTTTGGCGATAGATTCGCTGAGACTAGAAGAAATTTCGTTCTAAAATGAACTCACCAGCACTTTCGCTTGTAATGACTAGTAGGAAGTTGAACTTTTATTCAAAAATGGGCTACTTTCGCTGACAATAACACCTGAGTAGAAAACCCCCAAAATCGGTAAATTCGCTGGTAGTTTCGCTGGATGAATTGTAAATTCACCCAATGAATCTGAAAAACTTTTTCAGAATAGAATCAGTCCAATCTCATCCAAAACACAACGAATTTGAAATCTCATGATTGCAATAGCTTTGCAAATATAAAACACACAATCCTCAATCAATTTCCATGACTAAAACACCAAAATCAGTAACAAAATCGATGGAACAGTAGTTTTACTTAGAAAAATCACAAAAACCAACTAATCAAGAGCACAACGGCTCTGATACCATATTGTTGGTCCTGATGATCGATTCAACAGCGCACTTGATGTATGAAAATGATTTCCCACTGATTTACACAATAAACTCAATAACAAATGAACTATTTTGAATCTAAACAATAATAATCAAGTAAGAGGCTCAATGATGATGAAAATAAGCTTCCAGCCACACAAACACAATTGCAACAATAATATATTCGTATTAGGGTTTTGCAAAAAAAAAGTGCTTCCTTACACAGATAGAAAACTTACAATATATAAGCAACCTAATTTCGCTGGCAGTTTCCCTGACTAGTGAAACTACCTGATTATCTACTAGATTCAGCCGGCAGCAAACTATAATTTCGCCGGGTGAACAGAAACAACAGACTCCAGGCGAAACTGTGATTTCGCCCGTAGTTTCGCTGGAACATAAAAGTACATCAAAAATACAAATTACAATAGAAAACTAACATTTAACCTATTACATAACAAAATAAACCTATCAACTATAGTGAGTCCAACCTATACTAGATTATTAGTAACAAAGCTCCAAAAAGCATTCACAAACTATTTTTCAAGAGAATCTTCACAAATCTCTCAAAACCAAATTGGTTATAAGAAGATTTTAGATAAATATTGTTCTATCGATTTCAGCGTTCAAACACTGTTTTGGTTGATTTCAATCCATAAATTATGTTTAATCATCAGTTTTAAGTAGATTTACACTTGAATCAGTTAGAAAACAACATCAAAACGATCAAAATCGTTTGTTGTTCATACAAGTTGCTCTGTCGCAACTATTCTAGGTTAAACCCTAGTTCATCTTCATCATCATCAAAACTTCAAAATCTCCAGTGATTTTGTTGATATAATCATCAAAACAAGTGATGAAACCGTTCTTCATTTGCATTTTTTCTAAAATAATTAAGTTTAACTTTTTGATTATTTAGCCGACATGTTTATTGTGTTTTTAAGGTTTTTTAGGGTTTTGACTTTCATTGAATATTCCCTATCGGTTACTGTGCTTGACTGACATTACCTAGGAAATTATAAAATAAAATTCTAATTGATTAAATTTCCTTTATTTTGTAATTAAAAGTAAACAAATCAAAACAATCAACAACCTAGTGACTAATTGGACTTGGACAAATATCACTTACGATAAAACAATTTAGCACCGAGCTAAATAATCATACAAATTAACTTAAAATTGTTAAGTTAAATTATAAAAAACATGTTTGAAGAAGTGTCTGGATCCAACAGTGGCCTTAAACCATCAAGATTGAAGAACAAAGCATACTTCAAACAGTGGAAGATTATGTTTAGAAATGGATTATCTTCCAAGACCCTAATCTATTGACTTCATTACTGAAGGACCATACATACCAGTGGCTTTGGGTCCTGACTACAACATATAGAAGCCAGTTAGCCTAAAAAGTATAGCTGGTGATGACTTGAAGAAAGTCAAAATAGACATGAAAGCATACAGTTCTTGGCCATGACTCTGTCTTTTGAGATTCTAACCAGGGTAGAGAACTTTAAACTACAAATGAACTATGGAAAGTTCATCAAACCATGTGTGAAGGGTGTGATGAAATTGGGGAAATCAAGAAGGAAAACTTAGAACATAATATGAAACTTTTTATCACATCCAGGGTGAATCCATACCATAACAACTCCATAGATTCATACAATTAGTAAATTAAATAATTGTCTACGGGCTTAAGTATGTATCCGTGGAGAACAAAAGAATGCTTCACACTCTACAAGAGAGCTAGACAAAGTCTGTCTCTTTGATGAAAGCAACACTTGATCTCGAAGCATTATCATTAGATGCTTTAGTTGCCAAAGTGGAGGCACTAGAACTTGATGAAAGATCAAGAAACAACACAAAAAGGCATGTTGAATCATACAAGTTCAAGGAAATACAAACAACAAATAGTGCATTCCTAACATGCACTGGAGAGGATGAAGAACATAATTCCTTAACTCAAGTGAAACATCATTCTTCTCATCTCCAAAATCACCCAAGCAAAAATAAAAGTCTAAAAAGACTGGTGTTCATGCTTCCCATGAAGCAACACCACAAAGCAAACAATAGCACCAACATGCATCAAGTTCAAGCAAACAGCAACACTCCCAAAGTCAAAACATACATAAGTTTGACAAACCCATGGATGCTCTCATAATCATTCTTCAAAGTGAAGAACAAAATGCAGCATTTGCAGTCTTTTTAACCAGTTTTGAGGCATACCTAGGTGCGAACCTGACATTATCACAAATCAACCAACAAGATTTGGATGAACTTCCACTAGATATGGTTGAAGAAATGGATCTTCAATGGTCTATAGTAATGTGTGACTGTAGATCCAAAATATTTCTTCAAAGGAACATGGGTCTAAACATCGATAAAAAGATCAAGATTGGGTTTGATAAATCAAAAGTGAGGTGCTACAATTGTCAACTATATGGAAACTTCTCAAGAGAATGTCAACAATTAAGAGTAGACAAAAACAATCAGCAACCACATGCATCAAGTGGATGTTAGACAAATAGAAAAATTCCACCACCAATCAACATACCATCTGCTCAAACACCGCCTCAAATCACTCAATTCGGCCCTGATCAACATACCAAATCCTCAGCCATGATTATCAAACAAGATGGTAAATGTGATTGGAGCATGTACAAAGCAGAGATCAAATCTTCAGATCATGCCCTCATGGCTCAACTTGAGGAGGTTAAAGAAAATCTCTATACTCAAGCATGTATTGATGAACTTACTAGATACGAAAAGCATGCTGATCAACTTTTTAGGAAATTGATTGAAACAAACATTTTAAATGATAGTCTTAAAACTGAACAAAACAATATGAAATAAAGATTTTGTCACTTAAAAATGATTTAGACAAGCTATTGTCTAAAAAACTAACACTGACCATAGGTTGAGCAGCTCTCTAAATCATTAACTCAATCAAAAATAACACAGGCTAAAATATAAGTTAAACTTTAGAAGTTTCATGTAAGCAATCAGAAATTTGAAGAACTTCTAGCTCAGCAAAGGGCTTTAAAGACACTTCAAGCCTTGGGTATAATAATGTTAACCCACCATACAATGACAATCATGTCCCAATGCCTGAATCAAAGACCAACAAGCATGAGGATTCACTTGATCCTCATGAAAGAATAGATGACGCAAAACCTACATCATCATCATCATCATCAAAGTCACCTTTAATTAAGTTTTTCAAAAGTCAAAATACACCTTAAATCAAATCAACAGACTTTTATGAAGGTGTAAACAATAAATTTGATGTGCATACTTCTGATGATGATGATGTGGGTATTTTGTATAATGAGTCTGATCAACCATCCACTAAAACTACAAAAGTTTCAAATGTATCTGATCCATCACTCAAACAAACAAAGCAAAAGCAAATAATTGACATTTTCTCAAGTGGAAGAAAGGCTGAATCTTCCACTGCCCATGTTATAAGAATAAATAAAGGAAAGGGCAAAACCATCACTTAACCAAAGCAACAAATAATGACATTGATATTCCACCTAAATCATTTTCTAAATCAGAAGTTGCAAGCAACCTAAATACCTCCAATTTACCGTACTGTGAATGGTGTGATCAATACACTCATAGTATTGAAAAATGTAAATATGGAAAGTATTGCCAGTATTGTGACATGAACAACCACAGTATTAAAACATGTCATTTCAACAACTACTATTTGATTTGTGATAGAAATAATCACAACATTATAAATTGCCTTTTTTTAACAAAACAATAAGAACCAAAACAAAAATCTCAACTGAAAAATCAACTGAGAAGCAAACAATTGTTCCTAACAAGAACAAAGGTGGAGTACCTAGACAGACTCCACATACCAAAGTTGTTTTGAATAATGATAAATAATTTTATAATAACTTTAAACAATAAAATAGGAGAGATAAGTTTAAATAAGACAACAAGATGATTTTAGCACTCAAAGGAGATGAGTTCAAAGTACCTCTTCTGACAATGCTATGACATTCAGAGGAAATCTAGTACACCTAAAGTTGCTAAACCAGCAGACAATGCATCTCTTGAAGAGATTTGTGTTATTGGAAAAGACGAAAAACCTAACACCATCTGGGTTGCACCCTCCAACTAAATTTATTGTCTGTGCAGGGACATCAAAGAAGGCCTAACAACATCTAGTATGTTGACAGTGGATGTTCTCACCATATGACTGGAAATTGTTCCCTCCTTTGGGATTTTAAGAGCAAACATGGAGTAAATTTAGCCTTTTGAGGAGATAAAATAGGATGAAAGATTACTGGTGAAGGAACAGTATCAAATGGGTTGATAAGCTTTGAAAATGCCAACTACTACTCCAACCTCAAGTTTAATCTTTTGAGTGTATCTAGTATCGTGATAAGGGATATGCCATACTTTTTGACTCCAACAACTGCTACATCCTCAAGACGGGTTTAAATTCTAGAAGATTGTATCCTTTTGAAAACTCCTCGACAAAACAACACATACATGGTTGATATGTATACAGTTTCAGCCCAACCCCTAAAACTTTTTTATTATCAAAAGCAAAAGAAGATGTTTCCCAATTATGGAGCAGAAGATTAAGACACACTAATTTAAACAGAATGAATCAACTGGTTAAAGATGATCTAGTAATAGGTCTACCTCAAAAGTAATTTTTCTGTATAGACCACTTCATTTGATTTCTAACCGGCAAACAATATAGGGTGTCTCATTGATCTAGATTGGTAAAGTCTAATCAAACACCACTCAAATTGCTTCACATGGACTTATTTGGACTAACAAAATTTTTAAGCAAAGGCAAGAAGCAATATTGTCTAGTGATAGTAGATGATTACTTGATATTTACATGGGTATTCTTTCTGCTACACGTGTTAGAAACACAAGAACTCATCAAATCCTTTACCACTAAGATAGAAAATCAACTTGATTTTAAAGTTAAAACTTTGAGAACTGATAATGGAACTGAATTTTAGAGTGACATTATTTCTAATTATTATGCAGAGAAAGGAATAAGTCAATAATTCAATGTAGCCAGGACTTCTCAGCAGAATGAAGTTGTTGAAAGGAAGAACATAACATTAATAGAAGCTACCAGACTCTCTATTGTTTATATCATTTTGGGGAGAAGCAATCAATACAACTTGCTATATTCAAAACAAAACAATAAGCATTAAAGAACATACTAAAACTCCTAATGAACTAGTGTTTGAAAGAAAACCATTTATAGTATTTCTTAAGGTGCTTGGTTGTTCTGTGTCTATACTGAACACCGGAGAACATCTATCAAAGTTTGCTCCTTAAGCAAACAATGGGTTCTTTGTTGGATACTCTGGAAGCCTCAAAGCTTATAGAGTATACAACCCAAGACTTAACATAGTGAAAGAAACAACTGATGTTGTTTTTAATGAAGATTCTTTCACAAAGAAAGTTGTAAGGAAAACTAGAGTTATCGCGCGAAAACTGCTTCTCGCACGGAAACTACTAGTCGCGCGAGAAATAATTTTTCGTGCGAGAACTTCTTCTTGTTTATAAATAGAAGTTTTGCTTTGTAATAGTCAGCACTTTTGATAGAGATATTTTCATTTTCCTGATTTGTACTACTGCACTATAAACGAATCAGAGATCTATTGATTTGAAAGTTTATTTACTTGTGTGTTCTTCATTTCTACAATCTCATTCTTACTACCGTAATGTCTATATTCCGTATATTCATTACGAGATCGATCTAATTGTATTGTGATGATCCTTACAATTGGTATCAGAGCAAGGTTGCTCTAGATCGATTTGTTGAAGTTTGAAGAAGTGTTTTGAAGAGCTTATGAGCATTAAACTCATGATTATTCTAAGTTTTTCTGTTTATTCTTGCTAAGATTGATCATTTGAAGATGTTGAACCGATAAACTTCATGTTCGTTGATTTGATGACCTTTTGAGCTTAAAATGAGATTAGTTGAATCAATTAGAGACAATTAGGATCTAATTTGAACCTAAATCACTAATTGAACACTTAATTATCAAAGTTTAATCAATTTGGTGAAAAATTTGAGGCTGAAATACTCAGAATCACAGAGAACAGTTCAGTCGAAAACTTAGCTTTCTGTGTGAAAAGTTACCTTTCACGTGAGAAGTTGAGGATTTCGTAAAAGTTGGTTCCAAGTTTGTTACAACAGAATCTACTCGCGCAACAACTTTCAGTTTTCGTAAGATTCAGTTACAAAAGTTTCTCCGCGAGAAGTTTGTTTTGTTCGCGTGAGAAATTTGAAGATTTCGCGTGATAAGTTGATCATTCGTGCGAGAACTTTGGGTTTGAAAAATTTGTGAAGAATTTGATTTTGAAGTAAGAACAATGGCTAATCTGAAGCACATCACTGCCACTTTGAATCTCAACAATGAGATTGGTACTAGCACAAAGCCACCTCGTTTGCTCAGTGAAGAAGTTTACCCGGATTGGGCGTTTAGATTTGAAAACCATGTCATGTATACTAAACCCCGGATGATGCGATCTATCAAGCAAGGTTCATATATTCCGGTGTATAAAATGATAGGGGTGATTTGGTCCCGAAACTCGAACATTTATGGGACGAGGAAGACATGAAGATGAAGGAACTTGATGACAAAGCCTATGCTGCCATCACCATGGCACTTACAACTAAGATTGCACAAAAGTTTAAAGAATTTACCAAGGCTAAGGATTTATGGGATGCAATGGAGTAACAAATCATAGGCAACAAAGACATGAGAGAGAGCAGAAAAGACATGTTGAAGCAAGAGTTTAATATGTTTAACCATATACTGTGTGAAACTTTGGAGGCTCAAATGTCTAGGTTTGTGAAACTAGTCACTAAATAAAGAGTGAGGGAATTACTTTGAAGAATATAGCAGTTAACAAAAAGCTGGTAAATTCTCTACCATATAGCTGGAACAACAACTGCACCGCCATTAGGAGAACCAAGGATCTATTCACCCTGACACTCAGTGATCTCATCTCAACTATTAAATCCTATGATATGGATGATAAGCAGAGGGCTGCAAACTACATCAACTCAATGGGGGCTGAAGCATCAGAATTGTTTGCCAAGATGGTCAGTAATCCGAACTATTATGTCGGCTATTCTCAATTGTGTCAACAACAACGGTCAGCATCTTCTGCTCATCCAACTATCAAAGATCAAAACTATCCCCAATCCCTACCCTAATATCAAGCTACTCATCAAAATCCTTATGTCCAAGCTCAAATTCAATCCTAATCTCTAACCTAACCATAGATTCAAGCTTCTCAACCTACACAACAAGCTTTTGTTGTTAACTCACAACCAACCAAACAAACTATCCAAATAGCTGAAGAACACCTGGCCTTATTCACTACCTTCATGAACAGTTACGAAGCATTTTCAGCTAGAAGACTCAGTGTACCCAACATCTTGGTGGATGATTTACAACAGGTTAATCCTAATGATGTTGAAGAGAATGACATCAAATACCAGATTGCTATGTTGGTGTATAGAGCTAAGAATTTTGCTAGGAGAACTGGAAGGAAAGTGTTTGGGATGAACAACTTGTCACACCCTCAAAATCCGCGAGCGGGGTTTTACCGCGAGGCGCGTGACATACCAGGATCTCAGTCATTAGTTACCAAGAACGACTCTATATGATTAATAAACAAAACCAGAGTTAACGTTTAAAATACTGCAGAAGCGTTTTTTAAAACAAAACCCAAAACAAGTAGTATGTGAAGAGAATGCGCAAAACATACGCGCCCCAAACACAAATGTTTAATATGAAAATAATCCCAAATTGTAAACAAACAAATGTAGGCAACTCAACGATGCTGGTGTGCGTGCTCCTAGGCAACTGGCAACCTTAACCTGAGAATAGCATACTAAACAAGTCAACACATGGTTGGTGAGTTCAAGAGTTTGCGTTAAAATATAAACCAATCAACAGTTTCCAGAGCATAAGTAGTGTATTGCAATAGATAGCTAGTCTATTAAAATAAAAATATTAATCATAGTGATTTCGCGATCGAAGCTGACTGTGTTACGTTTGTTGCCTCCCGTCACGACTTACCAGGTCGTGACGAATATGTGTTAGGACAAAATTGCACCCGTTTGACCTCGAGTCGCACAGGTGGGGCATGTCAGACCCAGTAGTACTACCCAAGATTTCCCCGCTATTCAATATTAACAATCCGAAAGTGTGAGGACTTTCCATGGTAAACAACACTATATCAATACTATACACACTCATATATAAAAGCGTTTGTGATCAATAGTATGCTATCTCCCCCAAAAGAAATTATGTAAAATAAGTGGGGCAAGAACTCACCTGATACGCACAAGAATTAACTTAGAGCTTAACTTGAAAGAAAAAGACAACCTTCAAAGGTCACCTAGAATACAAGAGTACATAAGCACGTGTACACAGAATCAACATGAAACCCTAAGTGCTCTACAAACCAAGGAACTCAAGGTTTTCTAGAAAGACAAGACACATTTGACCCAGGTTACCCGTTTGACCCGTTGGTGACATTATAGGTGATAACTCATTAATACTAACCCAACAGCATGTCATACATGTTCACATACAACTTGATTACATATAGCACTTCATTAACCACAATACTACCTAGATCATCATGCAACTAGATATCACACAAGTCATGCGAATCACAACAGGCCAAAACAGATAACAAACCAAACAACATCCCTATAGCCTAAACAACACATCATCACCTTAGAAATCATCCATGAACACACTAGCATGATCCTAATATCCCAAACATGCTCAATCATCCAATTCAAGGATTTGCACAATTAATGTTTCCCTTTGGGAAAGTTCATCCCAAATTCATCAAACTCACACAACATTCATAAATTCATCATTATATACCAATTCAAGTCCATGACAACATCTAAACATGATCAACAACACCTAATGATCATGATTCATCAACTTTCATACCCAAAAGTTACTATTTTAGCAATGTATGAACTACAACATGCATTCTTGAATTCCTAACATTCATATCAACCATCTAGCATCTAATCATCATCACAAACACATCCAACATTCATACATCAACCAATCATCAATTCATGCAAAATAAAGTTACTATTATTAGTAACCTATGAACAATGTATCAAAATCATAGCTTTCTTGCATAATCGAGTTAACTAGCATATATACAATCCAACTAACATAATAACAACATCAAACAACCATCATTAAACATCCAATTTGATCCAAAATCGCCTCAAACTCACGGCCAAGATGATCATATGAACAAACAACCAAAATCCAAACTTTCTTGCATAATCAACGTTAACTAGCATCACTACAACAACTAAACATCAACATCACCAACAACCAGAATTAACATCCAATTTCAGATTTTCGAACTAGGGTTCAGCCACCATGAAAAACCATCAAAAACATGTAAAAATCTAACCTTTAAACGTGTAATGGCTTGCAATTGATGATTCTAACTTGTTGTATGCCTGTAATCGATCAAATTCGAAGGTGATTGCTTGTTTTGGGCTGAATTCAAAGAGGAGAGGGAGAGGGAGTGAAAATCGCGGCCGATTAGGGTGATTAGGGTTAGAGTTTTGATTTTATTTTATTAAATAATCCATAATTACCCTTTTAACCCTTATAATTTGTATTTATAAAAATTAAGCTTTTTGAATAGTTTTTAAAGTTTTTAACTACTAAACACATTATTATTAATCACAAATAACAATCATGCATAATTCCCATTTATCACAAAACACACGAAAATAAATACGCACGTTTTCACGTTACGCGATAAAATTACAGTTAATATTTAAATCACATAAGCATAACTTAATAATCACATTGTTAACTTAATTATCATCAATTTAACATTATTGATTATTGTTAAGTCACCAACGTTCAACGACAACTAGTGTGTGTGCACGACACGTGTATGCAAGACTTAACGGAACAAACGGAGTTTGGTAACGGAAACTACCGGATGTCACATTATCCCCATGTTGAAAGAATTTTCGTCCCGAAAATTGCGTTACATGGTGAGTGTTCCATCACTGGTCTACTGCATTGGCACAAGGAAATTGAAATCGTGTGAGTTTTGGATGAGTGTCACATCATCCCCATGTTGAAAGAAATTTCGTCCCGAAATTTAATCAATACCTTCGCCGGCTGCTAGCATCGTCCTTTCGAATAGCTGAGGGTACTTAAGCTTCATTTGGTCTTCACGTTCCCACGTGAATTTTGGTCCACGTCTCGAGTTTCCATCGAACTTTGACAATGGGTATCTTGCTTTGCTTAAGCGTTTTCACCTCACGATCCATCATTTCGACAAGTTCCTCAATGAAACGTAATTGTTCATCTACTTGAACTTCTTCCAGTGGTACGACCATCGTTTCATCCGTTAAACATTTTCTTTAGATTTGAAAAAGGAATACATCATGGATTCCACTCAATGAATCAGGTAAGGCTAGTCGATAAGCTACTGGACCTATTCTTTCCACTATCTCAAATGGTCCAACATATCTCGGATTTAGCTTTCCTCGCTTACCAAACCGAACTACGCCTTTCCATGGTGAGACTTTAAGTAAAACTTGTCACCAACTAATTCCAAAGGTTTTCGTCGTTTGTCAGCATAGCTTTTCTGTCTGTCTCGCGCTGCGGCCATGCGGTTTCTTATCTGAACACATCTTCTCAGTTGTCGTGTACTAACTCGGGACCGTTAATCGACTATCACCAATTTCAGCCCAGCAAACTGGTGATCTACACTTTCTCCATATAAAGCTTCAAAAGGTGCTGCCTTTATGCTAGTGTGATAACTGTGTTGTAAGAAAATTCCACCAATGGTAGGTGAACTTCCCAGTTATTCCCGAAGTCAATCACACAAGCACGTAACATGTCCTCCAAAGTCTGTATAGTACGCTCGCTTTGACCATCAGTCTGTGGATGATAAGCAGTACTCATATCCAATCGCGTACCTAAGGCTTTCTGCAACGACTGCCAAAAGTGTGATGTGAACGAGAATCGCGATCAGAAATGATTGAGATCGGTACTCCATGCCTCGAAACGATCTCCTTCAGATAAAGTCGGGTTAACTTCTCCATTATCTGTTTTCTTTATCGCTAGGAAATGAGCAGATTTTGTTAATCGGCCACGATAACCCATATTGTATCACAATGTAGAAGTGCGAGGTAACTTAGTAATAAAATCCATTGATATTTGATCCCACTTCCACATAGGGATCTCGGGTGTTGTAGTAAACCAGATGGTTTCTGATACTCCACTTTCACCTTCCAGCAGGTCAGACCCTACTCACATAAGTAGCTACATCTGCTTTCATGTTAGGCCACCAATAGTGCGCCTTCAAATCGTGGTACATCTTGTCAGATCCAGGATGTATAGAATACTTGGACTTGTGAGCCTCACTCATCACCAAGTCTCTCAGATTTCTGTGTAAGGTACCCATAGTCTATCCATGAAGTAACGAATTCCATCCGCTTTACTTCCAATTGTTTTTCCATACCCTTTAACGATCAGACCCAATGTTTTCTGCTTTCAAAGCTTCTGTTTGAGCCTCTCGGATTTGTTCAGGTAATTGCGTACTATTGTTAGTTGTAGAGCTCGCACACGTCGAGGTTTAGCAGTCTCTTTTACTCAAACGCATCAGCAAACATTTGCTTTCCCCGGGGTACTTAATAGCACAATCATAGTCGTTTAGCAATTCCACCCAGCATCTTTGCCTCATGTTCAACTCCTTTTGCTCAAAGATGTGCTGAAGACTCTTGTGATCGGTGTAGTGGTGCATTTGGTACCGTACAAGTAATGTCTCCAGATCTTTAAGGCAAAAACTACCGCACCCAGTTCCAAGTCATGGTGGTATAGTTCTTCTCATGAATCTTCAATTGTCTAGAGGCGTAAGCTATCACTTATCCCGCTGCATCAGGACGCATCCAAGTCCTTGAATAGATGCATCGCAGTAGACTACGAAGTCATCACTACGATCCGGTAACGCTAATATTGGTGCGCTACACAATTTATGTTTCAGCAATGAAAGCAGATTCCTGACTCTCACCCCATTTGTACGTCGTTCCCTTGTGAGTCAAGGCTGTGAGAGGTTGGTGCAATCTTAGAGAATCCTTCAATGAATCGTCGATAATATCCCGCTAATCCAAGGAATTGTCGTATCCTCACTTGGTGTCTTAGAAACAGACCAATTCTTTATCGCTTCAATCGTAGCAGGATCAACATGTATTCCCTTCTCATTGACAATATGACCCAGAATTGTACCTCACGTATCCAGAAATCACACTTAGAAAACTTTGCGTACAGTTGTTCCTTTCTAAGTAATTTAAGATTAAAAGTAGTGCTTCTCATGTTCTTCTCGGTCCTTGAGTATATCAGTATGTCATCAATAAAGACGATAACAAACTGATCAAGATAGGGTTTGCACACGCGATTCATGAGGTCCATGAATACTGCTGGTGCATTCGTCAACCCGAATGGCATGACCAAAAATTCATAGTGACCATATCGTGTACGGAAAGCAGTTTTCGAGATGTCCTCTTCTCGAACTCTCAGCTGATGATACCCAGACCTCAGATCAATCTTAGAGTAATAGCTTGATCCTTGCAGTTGATCAAACAAATCATCGATACGAGGTAACGTATATCTATTCTGATAGTAACCTTGTTCAGTTCCCTATAGTCAATGCACTTCGAATGTACCATCCTTCTTCTTCATAAATAGAACTGGCGCTCCCCAGGGCGACGAACTCGGCCGGATGAACCCTTTATCCAACAACTCTTGTAGTTGGCCAGATAATTCCTGCAGTTCATTCGGAGCTAACGGTACGGTGCTCTCGAAATTGGAGCGGCTCCTGGAGTCAACTCAATCTGGAATTCAACTTGACGATGAGGCGGTAATCCAGAAGGTCTTCCGGAAACACCTCAGGAAACTCATGAACTACGGGGATATCCTCTATCTTCTTTTCCTCAGTTTGTTTATCTGTGACGAGTGCCAATATGGCTAGTCGACCCTTTCGTACAACATTCTGTGCTTTTATAAACGAGATGATGCCTATCACCGCACCACTCCTATCACCTCTGACAGTAAGGACTTCTTCACCAATGGGATCTGTATGATCTTCTCGTGGCATATGACTTCTGCTTGTTTATCGGAAAGCCAATCCATGCCTACTACCACATCGAAACTTCTAGTGTAACAGGCATGAGATCTATGGTGAATGTATGCCAGCAAGCTCATCTTGCAGTCTCTAAGAATATGCGTTACGTGAATCTGTGTACCGTCAGCTAACTCTACGGTGTATTAGATTCTAAGGTTGAGGGATATCACTTAAAAGATTACAGAACCTGTGGACACGAAACTTCTATCGGCTTCGGTATCGATAATACGGTAGCAAAACAACCATTAACCGAAAATTTACCAGTTACTGTTGTAGGATCGTTTAGAGCCTCACCGAGCCAATGACGAAGGCTCTTCCTTTGGCTCCATTGTTGTTTCCACCATAGTTGTTGCCATTACCATTGTTGTTATTATTGTGTTGCCATTGTTATTGTTGCTGTTGTTCCCATTGTTGTTGTTGCCATTACCATTTCTCTTAAGCTGGGACAGTTGCGTTGTAATGGCCTTCTTTTCCGCACTCAAAAAACCTTTCGGAGTTTCTTGTGATTGTTGAGACTTCTTCATCAGTTTCACCCCGACAGTCTTTGGCTGCATGACCAATCTTCCCACAACGTTGACACTTGAAGTTATCACACCGTCCCACATGGTGGTAGTTACACCGGTTGCACTTCGGCAGTTTCCACCATACCCACCGGGGTCCTTGATTTGAGTGAGTCGCCTGGTTGAAGCTTCGATTGTTATCAAACTTCCGTTGTTGTTGCTGACTTGGCTGCTGTTGTTGAGGTTGAGATTGGCTGCCGGATGAGCGGCTTGCATTTCGCGGACAGACCTTCTCAAACCACCTTACAAGCCCTACAGCTCTTCCGTCCCGCTGTAGGTATGGGTTTACAGTCCATGAAGGACTTGTAGGTACATGGTGGTGGTCCTGTTTTGACAACCCAAACATTAGTCAGATATCCTAGACAAATAACTAGGAAAATCAGTTTAACCTCTTGTTATCATTTACCTGCTGGTTGTCCCGGTTGGGCAGCAGCCACTGCCGCCTGAACATGTTCGTTAATTAATGCCGCCAATTCCGCAGGCTCATGTTTATGGCTCCGGCTCCACAGCCTCCGGCGCCACGTCCACGACCACGCCCACGTCCTCTTCCACGTGCGTCCATATTTCACTTTAAAATTCACAATTACAATAATGAGTAACATCCAACACATTAATCTCATCAAGGTACAGTAAACAATAAGAAATAATGCATTCACCACAACCACAACATTTATAACAGAAATAATAATCAAAGATAAATAAATTGCAATTGAGTCACAAAATATTCCATCAATGTCAAAATTTAAGTTTGTCAGTTGGGTGGGAAACAACCCTTCCCACATAGGTTTCAAAGAAAAGAAACACTACATAGTCTAAGTCATTAAAAGTGGAATCAGTCCAGTACATCAGATCCATCACTGTCCTCATCCATCTCTACTGGTTCTTCTTTGGGGGCTTCCTCGGGTTCTTCTTCTGTGTCTTCCTCATCAGGGTCCACCAAAGGTGCAGGGGCTTCAGCAATCTGAAGTGCTGCTAGTTGTGCCTCTAAATCAGCAAACCTATCATCGATCACAATGTTATGGTGATCCTGTGCATCCATGCGCTCACTAAGTGCTACCACGTTGCCTGCCAGCGTATGATGTCCACCAATGGCCATCGAAAGTCGCTCCTGAAGCGTATCTACCTGGTAACGCAGCTGACGCATCTCAGATGGTAATGCAGAGTTCCCATCAGTGAGTCCTCTAATCCGCTGTCGCTCTATGTCCAGTGTGGCTACCAAAGCTGCAAATGCCTGCTCCAGAGGGATGCTCAAGGTAGGAAGTGTAGGCAAAGTAGAGGCGGTTGATGACCTAGTCCTAGGTCGTGTAGGCGCTACAGGTGGTACGCGTTCTCTATAAGCCATACGGTTTATGTAAGTGGGGTAGAAATTCCAGTTACGCGAAGGATCGAGCTCAGGAGGTATGAAAGGCTGATCCCAGTCTATCTCGCTAGGAGGATAAGGATGTCGTGGCCAGTTAAATCCCCTATCCGGTACGGGAGAAGTAGGAGGTGAATCAGATCGTGCAGGTCTCTTGCCTAAATTCCTGGACGACGATGCCATGCTGCGAAGTACGTGTTGCGTATGCCAATGAGTATACAGTAAGGAGAGTAAACGATGAGTAACTAACAACTGTGTGGTTATAGTCTAGTGTGTGTATGCAACCTAGTTCCCTATAACCAATGGCTCTGATACCAATCTGTCACACCCTCAAAATCCGCGAGCGGGGTTTTACCGCGAGGCGCGTGACATACCAGGATCTCAGTCATTAGTTACCAAGAACGACTCTATTTGATTAATAAACAAAACCAGAGTTAACGTTTAAAATACTGCGGAAGCGTTTTTAAAACAGAAAACCCAAAACAAGTAGTATGTAAAGAGAATGCGCAAAACATACGCGCCCCAAACACAAATGTTTAATATGAAAATAATCCCAAATTTGTAAACAAACAAATGTAGGCAACTCAACGATGCTGGTGTGCGTGCTCATAGGCAACTGGCAACCTTAACCTGAGAATAGCATACTAAACAAGTCAACACATGGTTGGTGAGTTCAAGAGTTTGCGTTAAAATATAAACCAATCAACAGTTTCCAGAGTATAAGTAGTGTATTGCAATAGATAGCTAGTCTATTAACATAAAAATATTAATCATAGTGATTTCGCGATCGAAGCTGACTGTGTTACGTTTGTTGCCTCCCGTCACGACTTACCAGGTCGTGACGAATATGTGTTAGGACAAAATTGCACCCATTTGACCTTGAGTCGCACAGGTGGGGCTCGTCATACCCAGTAGTACTACCCAAGATTTCCCCGCTATTCAATATTAACAATCCGAAAGTGTGAGGACTTTCCATGGTAAACAACACTATATCAATATTATACACACTCATATATAAAAGCGTTTGTGATCAACAGTATGCTATCTCCCCCAAAAGAGATTATGTAAAATAGTGGGGCAAGAACTCACCTGATACGCGCAAGAATTAACTTAGAGCTTAACTTGAAAGAAAAAGACAACCTTCAAAGGTCACCTAGAATACAAGAGTACATAAGCACGTGTACACAGAATCAACATGAAACCCTAAGTGCTCTACGAACCAAGGAACTCAAGGTTTTTAGAAAGACAAGACACATTTGACCCAGTTGACCCGTTTGACCCGTTGGTGACATTATAGGTGATAACTCGTTAATACTAACACAACAGCATGTCATACATGTTCACATACAACTTGATTACATATAGCACTTCATTAACCACATATACTACCTAGATCATCAGGCAACTAGATATCACACAAGTCATGCGAATCACAACAGGCCAAAACAGATAACAAACCAAATGAACATCCCTATAGCCTAAACAACACATTTCATCACCTTAGAAATCATCCATGAACACACTAGCATGTTCCTAATATCCCAAACATGCTCAAATCATCCAATTCAAGGATTTGCACAATTAAAGTTTCCCTTTTGGGAAAGTTCATCCCAAATTCATCAAACTCACACAACATTCATAAATTCATCATTATATACCAATTCAAGTCCATGACAACATCTAAACATGATCAACAACACCTAATCATCATGATTCATCAACTTTCATACCCAAAAGTTACTATTTTTAGCAATGTATGAACTACAACATGCATTCTTGAATTCCTAACATTCATATCAACCATCTAGCATCTAATCATCATCACAAACACATCCATAACATTCATACATCAACCAATCATCAATTCATGCAAAATAAAGTTACTATTATTAGTAACCTATGAACAATGTATCAAAATCATAGCTTTCTTGCATAATCGACGTTAACTAGCATATATACAATCCAACTAACATAATAACAACATCAAACAACCATCATTAAACATCCAATTTGATCCAAAATCGCCTCAAACTCACGGCCAAGATGATCATATGAACAAACAACCAAAATCCAAACTTTCTTGCATAATCAACGTTAACTAGCATCACTACAACTTAACTAACATCATAACATCACCAAACAACCAAGAATTAACATCCAATTTCAGATTTTCGAACTAGGGTTCGGCCACCATGAAAAACCATCAAAAACATGTAAAAATCTAACCTTTAAACGTGTAATGGCTTGCAATTGATGATTCTAACTTGTTGTATGCCTTGTAATCGATCAAATTCGAAGGTGATTGCTTGTTCTTGGGCTTAATTTGAAGAGGAGAGGGAGAGGGAGTGCAAGTCGCGGCCGATTAGGGTGATTAGGGTTAAAGTTTTGATTTTTATTTTATTAAATAATCCATAATTACCCTTTTAACCCTTATAATTTGTATTTTATAAAAATTAAGCTTTTTGAATAGTTTTTAAATAGTTTTTAACTACTAAACACAATTATTATTAATCACAAATAACAATCATACATAATTCCCATTTATCACAAAACACACGAAATAAATACGCACGTTTTCACGTTACGCGATAAAATTACAGTTAACATTTAAATCACATAAGCATAACTTAATAATCACATTGTTAACTTAATTATCATCAATTTAACATTACTGATTATTGTTAAGTCACCAACGTTCAACGACAACTAGTGTGTGTGCACGACACGTGTATGCAAGACTTAACGGAACAAACGGAGTTTGGTAACGGAAAATTACCGGATGTCACACAACTCAAGCAAAATCGGATTTCATAAGTCCAGTTTAAGATGCTACAACTGTGACAAACCTGGTCATTTTGCTAGATAATGCACTGAACCCAGAGCAAATCAAAGTGATCATGGAAAGAAGTTGGTAATAGGTGAGGTGGAAACAAAGAAAGATCAAGCTAGCACATCTAATAACAAAGCTTCAGTGTCTCAGACCAATGAGGATTATGATTGGTCAGATCAAATGGAATATCTTGACATCAAGTTGTCTACTGCACTATTAGCTGAAATTGAACCAGTTGAACAGCCTCTTGAAGACAATTTGTTACTGAATTTGTGTCTAAAGATGTGTTAGATAGGGTGTTTGATAAGGAAGAGAAGATTGAAATAGAAATAGTGGAGAAGTCTATGAAGGAACAAGTGAAAGAGGTGAAAACCGAAGCAGTGGTTGAAAGTGATGAAAATGTTGTTGAGTCTACTATAGCAAAAGATGAAGAGGTCAAAGAGAAGACTGTTGAGATCACTCCAGTCCAAGTTGAAGAATTAGTTAAAGCCGTTGAGCTTGCTCCAGCATCTGCATATGAAAAAGAGCAAAGTGATGCTAAGATCGCTCCAGCAACAAATGCAGATGAATTAAGAGTTTTAAAGGCCTTCATGGTGAATGTGGTCCATAAAGAGACAAAGAAGAATGAAGAAACCAATGAGGTATATATTTCTCTTTGTTCAGATATATGCAAAGAAAAGGTACAAAGATACAGAGTTCACAACGAACATTTGATATTAGAAGTTGAAAAACTTCAATATCAAGCTCGTAAATATAAAACAGATGAGAAATTTTTTAAAGATAAAATAGATGCCTTGAACAAATCTATTTACCAATCAAAACTGAGACTTCATGATAAAGATTGTAAATAAAAGATTTGACAAAACGTAATGATGAATTATCTTTAGAAATTAACAAACTTACCAGTGAACTCTTATCCGCAAAATTAGTTGTTGAAAAATTCAAACTTTCATCAAACATTGTTGAAGTTAAAATCAAATCACAGAAGACACAAAAGGTTAATGGTGGTAAAAGTGGAGTGGGATATGCTAACATTGCACCACCAATTAATCATGATTATACCTCATTGCCTTCATCAATCACAACTCATGATAAAGAGACATATGGTTTGGGTTTTAAACCAAAATCAGACTTCACATCTTCGGTTAATGTTTCATTAACTGTTGATCCTGTCACAAAAACATAAATTAATATTAATAATGACAATTTTTTTACAGAAAGTGTGAAGATAGATGGTTTAGTTGAAGAATGGGAGAGCAATGATGAATTTGATTTTATAGAAAATAAGATTTGTAATGAAAAACCATCTTGTAATTCATCATTAAAAATAAATGAATGTTTGGAAGTTTTAGTTGATTCAAATGTTTGTCCAAAAATGTCAAATAAAGATAATAAACGGGCATCAAAAATAAACTTCAAAAACAAAGAAAATAAACATGTTACAACATCTATATCTGACTTAAAAAATGATTTCAAGAATAGATTTGTTTCTATAGGCAACATTGATAATGTTGATCATATTTTTAAAGAAACAAATGATAGTTTCTTTAAAAATAAATCTTCTATTATTGCTAACAATGTGAAACAAGATGTGTGTAGAACATGTTCAAAAGACACTGGCCCTAATCAATTTCAGAAGAATCATAAAGCTAAAGCCACAAATCATGCTACATCAGCATCTGTAATAAATCTAAAAGCTAGGACCAATACCTCAATTCCTCCAAAATCAACTCAAGCTAATCAACACGAGAGGAAAGAAAGAGACTATTAAAGAATCAAAAGGCCAAGGACATACTAAGGCCAGATTCTTTGATAGCTATGGAAGTTATCCAAAACAGTTCAAGCAAAACATGCGAGTGTCAACTGCATATAGTAAAAGATGTTGTTATGTGTGTGGAAAGCCAAATCACATGGCTAGAAATTGTCATCATCAACATCAATTGACAAGCAAACATAAGTTTCTTAATTCAATTGTGAACAATAGAAAACGTTTCTTTGTTAATGCAAATTTTAAAAGAAACTTATATGAATCGAATGTTTTTGCTAAAAATAAAACTGATTTAAACAAGGAAAAGACACAAGTAAAATCAATACAAGTTGATAAAAACAATTTCACCACGCCACCAATCAAACAAGTGCAAAGACGAAAAATTGAAGGCAAAACTTCTGAGCCTTTTGTTGTTGAAAAAAGCATTTTCGATGACAAAAGGGATATGATATTGCAAGATGTATCATATCTAGATTAAAACAAAGAGCTCAAGTCAACCATGGCTTGGGTTCCTAAATATAATTAAATTTGTCCTATTGTGTAGGAACAACCAAGGCAAGCTATCAACAGTGTTTGGCATGTAGATAGTGGTTACTCGAAACACATGACTGGTAATATATCTCTGTTAAACAACATAAAACCATACAACGGAGGATATGTTATTTTTGTCGGGGACAAGGGAGGTAAGATTACAAAGAAAGGTACAGTGACTAATGGTGTACTAAGCTTTGAATATGTCAATTTTGTAGAGGAACTAAAACATAATTTGCTTAATGTCTCTCAAATTTGTGACAAAAAGTAGTGAACATATTTCACTAAAAAAGAATGTCTCATATTAAAACCCAGCTTTGTAATACCTGAAGAATGGATTTTATTGAGAACTCCGAGAGACAATGATACGTATTTACTAGACATGAATGGTACACATTCATTTGTAACTGTGTCATGTTTGTTATCTAAAGCCTCAGAAAGTGACACATTGTTATGGCATCATCGTCTTGGTCATGTAAATGTTAAAACAATGAACAAACTCGTTAGAGGAAATCATGTAGTTGGCTTACCACTGAAAGAATTTCAACTAATAGAGCATTGTCTGTCATGCTCTAAAGGCAAACAACATAAACTTCCTCATAAACCAGTTGCACATACATAAATTGACTCTATTCTTCAATTGCTACACATGGATTTATTCGGTCCTGTAAGTGTTTTGAGTTTAGGACGTCGTGCATATTGCTTGGTTATTACTAATGATTTTTCTAGATTTACATGGGTTTTCTTTTTAGCAACCAAAGATGAGATGCCTCATTTGCTAATGAAATTCATGACACTTGTGGAAAATCAGACTGACAAGACTATCAAATGCATATGGAGTGATAATGGCACCGAATTTTGTAATCGTATTTTGAATGAGTTCTGCGATTCAAAGGGGATAGCACGACAATTCAGTTCTGCAGGAACTCCATAACAAAATGGAGTTGCTAAAAGACGTATTAGGAATATGATTTGGAAGCAAAGCATGACAAACTTCAAAGATTTTAAACTGTCAAATCCAAAGTCATTGAAGATAAGACACGACTAGATCCTAATACGAACAAAATGATGAAGATACAAGTGTTCAGGCATCCAAGATATGCAAGAAAGATCCCTATTCATGCTCCTATGCCAGTCAACAACTTGTCCAAGCTAATATGGTAGAGTTGTGAGAAGGAGACGGGGCACGCGTTGATTCATTGTGTAGATAAAGATTACCGTGTCATCGACCCTATGGATTTGCTCAAATTTGGAAAAGAAGATTTGATGAGGTTAAAGGGTTGTCCAATTGCAGCTGATGAATCTGTACATTTCATAGCAGCACAGTTTAGTTGGATGATCACGAAGGCCTTGGAAAACAAGATGTATGCATATGAAGGTTGTTACAAAGTGGATGACATGGATTTGTAAAGCATTGATTTACCGAGACTAGGGGGAGATTGTAGGGATTGAACCTAGAGGCTTGGGAAATCAAATCAAGATGAAAAAGATCTGGTCACGCGAATAGTTAGATTTGCCGCGCCATAACTTGTTTCTCGCGCCAAAACGTGTTGATCGCGCGAGAACTTGTTAGTCGCATGAGAACTTCATAGAATATTATAAATTGAAGTTTTGTAATGTATTTCAGTAGCTTTTGTCACTTTCCTGATTTTATTCATATTGTAATAGTTTTTAAATTAGAGAGCAATACAATCAAAGTTTATTTACATTTGTGTTTGTGTTCTTCAATTACTATTCAATCCTATTCCGTGATGTCGACATTCTGCATTTTCATCACAAGATTGATCATTGTAACGTGTTGATCCTTAGACTAATCAAGGATTTTCCAAAAGGTGAAAAGTTAATATTTACGTTAAAACCCATCTAACCAGTCATTCATAGACTCTGCCTAAAGTCTATTAAATAAATTTAAATTAGTCCAAAATATAAATAATCCAATTTCTAGGGCATATAATAGTTCGTTGGAATCGTTTTAGCGCGCGGAATTTAAAAACGTAAAAATTGGTCGACATGCGATTCGAGACGAGACTGATTGGACAAGACGGGCCAAGGGCCAGAAGGCCCTTGCCCCTCCCCTTGTTGCGGTCGAATCCAAGAAAAGGGGGAATTCCCCCCTTGTTTCCTCACTTTTGAAAACTTTCTCTTTAAGATATTCTCTAGGTGTAAACCCTAGCCACCACAACCCAATTCCTTCTTGTTCTTTATCATATTCATCAAAAATCAGCATCATCATATCATTCTATTGATTTTGAAATAATCAAGACATTCAAGATTGGATTTTAAGCAAGCCTTCTTCATCTTCTAAACTTTCGGTAAGAAAAATCATTGCTTGATTATTTTATTCATTGTTCTACCTCATTACGGATGATATTCATCATCTAAACACAAAATCATCATCTAATATTCTTGTACTCTGTGGTTTGGACGTCGGATCGTGAAGATCTAGGTATTTCGAGTGTTGGACACGCCAACCGGTAAGACCCTAATTCTTGATCCTTGTATATATTCTTTGAATCTATCAAAATTGGGTTGTAATCTTGGATGACCAGTTCATAATCGACATATTGGACTTATAAATCATTGTTGAAATCATTAATCTTGTTTCTTGAATGGTTAGACGTGTTGGACAATCAAAACTATGTACCGATTAACTAATAATTTGAACTGGAAGATTAACATCTAAACGTTCTTCAAGGTATCGGGTCATTAATGGTCAAATATTGAGGTTTGGGATGCAAAGAGACATGATTAAGAAACTAGACAACTTGCTGTCAGAAAAATAAAACATTTTGTACAGGTCATAACATGATCATAATAAGTCCAAATGGGTAAAAATTTTCTTCTAAAATCAAGCTCAGTGAGTCCTCTAACTAACCCAGGTGGTCTCGTTTCGTTTCGACATCGTTTGGTCCTCCAAACGTGGCAAATAAAACTGAAGGTCAAAACTGACGAATCTGCGCAGCACGTTAGTCTGTGTTCGTCGAGTCATATCTCTTTCATATTTTATCCAATGAGAATGATTCTTTTTCTGAAGTTTAATTTAAAGTCTTATCTCTCAAATAATACTTATTACGCAATGTTTCGTTAGCGTTTGGATCTCAAAAAAGTTTACGCAAAACTGATGTGTAATCAGATATATGTGCTGAAATATTTTGATAAACTTAAAGCTAAGGATTTAAAACTAAATAATCACATAAAGACAAAATTTGTATTTAAAAATGGTTAAATATCTTTTTTTTAAAGAATAAGTTAATAATGTCTATAATTCATTGAATATGGACTAATAGATGTTCATTGAAGGGCGTCACTAAATTAATATAAAGTGATAATAAAAACTCTAAATATGGTGAGATTTAAAGTTTAAATCCGATATTGGACTTGTTCTATTAGTAAATCATGTTTTCATAAAATTAAACCTTGATTGGCATTAAGGATTGGGCTACAAGGATTATACCTATATTGGTCTTTTTGTTCTTTAGTAATTATTTTGTGATTTGTACTTCTAGTGCTTGCTTGGTGTATTGTGGGATTTAGACTATGCTATTTCAAGGAGAGTTTCATAGCCTCTTTTCAATATGTTTTACTTGGGGGAAAAGCTTGCTAAATGTTTTGGACTATGCCGTGTCTCAAAGAATATTTTGGGAACATTGTATGTGGTTTGGGTCATGGGTTGAGTCTAGATGCTCATTCATGAATGTGTTCATGTGCATGTGCTTGTTTTTGTGCTTGACTATCGTGAAGAGGTATTGTTAGTACTAACGGATTGACACACCCACCCCTGTCGTCGGTATGCTAGTTGAGACTGACTTCGCCTGTGCGTGCCCTTGGGTGAATATAATCCGCGTAGTTAGACTTGGACTGATCTTAAACTTGTGTTGATATCAATGACTGCTATGCACACTTACTCACATACAACCTTAGGTACATGTTTTACACAACAAACTGTTTGTACTTTTAAACCTGTGAACTCATCAACGTATGTTGACTTTTTAGAGCATGTCTTTTCAGGTAATGGTGCATAGGTACTTGGACAGTGGACTTTATATGAGACCGCTCATTCAAGAGCATTAGACATTGGAACATTAGTTTTGGACTATATGTTACTATTGTTGGACTTGTAAATGTTTTGGATTGTTCTTGTACTAGTTGTTCTAGTTTTGAACTTCTTGATTATTAGTGCATTTATGGAATAACGTTATGGTATTGATTGTTCATGACACTTGTTCTTTTGGATCGGGCGACATCATGATCCATTGACCCCCAATGTGTTATGACGATCCCGTCCGTCGCATCCTCGTGTTTCCGGTACTAGCGGGGGTGTGACATAAAAAATCATTAATTCTCTAAACAACATTAGTACTAATTCATATATTTTTTGTTTTGCGGATATGGCAAACCTAGTGTTTGTGAGCGATCATAATTTTTGTGCATTCTTGAATCCTAATTCTCCTAAATTAGAGAATTATGGAGATATGATTCAAGTAATTATTAAAATAAGATTAGTGTATGCAATGACTATAAGACCTGAGATCTATGAAGAACATATGGTAAAGTTTCAGTCTAATGCATATTTAGAACAAATGGAAGATCAACAATGAATAGTCTTAACTATTTATAACTAACAAGTCATAATCTCTAAAGATGTGATTAGAAGAGTATTGCAATTGGGAGAAGAAGATGCCAATGGACCCATAGAGTTTGATGTGAACTATGTGTTATATGATTTCAGACAGATTGGCTACATTGGAACCATTGATAGGGTATGGAGAATGATCATTCTTTCTTTAAAATTATTCATCCTAGGGTATGAACATACATCTTTAAATCTCTTGCCAACATGACTTATGAATGATTGTTGCAAAAGTTGTTCACCAAAACTAGTCACAATCTCTAAAGATGTGATTAGAAGAGTATTGCAATTGGGAGAAGAAGATGCCAATGGACCCATAGATTTTGATGAGAACTATGTGTTATGTGTTTTCAGACAGATTGGCTACACTGGAACCATTGATAGGGTATAAAGAAAGATCATTCTTTCTTTAAAATTATTCATCCTAGGGTATGAACATACATCTTTAAATCTCTTGCCAACATGACTTATGAATGATTGTTGCAAAAGTTGTTCACCAAACAAGTCATAATCTCTAAAGATGTGATTAGAAGAGTATTACAATTGGGAGAAGAAGATGCCAATGGACCCATAGATTTTGACGAGAACTATGTGTTATATGTTTTCAGACAGATTGGCTACACTGGAACCATTGATAGGGTATGAAGAAAGATCATTCTTTCTTTAAAATTATTCATCCTAGGGTATGAACATACATCTTTAAATCTCTTGCCAACATGAATTGTGAATGATTGTTGCAAAAGTTGTTTAACAAAACTAGACATCTTTGAAATCCAAGGTTCACACTATGATTTTTAAACAAAGTAAAATGGTTTTTTGAAATGGTGTATATGTATGTATGTGTGTTGTGAATGTGTGTGTGTGTGTTTGAAGTTTGATGAGTTTTGAAACCTTTTAACATTTTGTTTGATTTTGACATGCAAGATGATCAACTTATGATTTATGCTTATGAACATCATAAGAAACCCAATTATTAAATAAGTTTATCAAAAAGAAGATGGAAATGGGTAGCATATGTAGGTATGTGTTGTATATATGTATGTATGTATGAATGATGTTTCCAAGCTTGACTTGTTTTTTATTTTTTTTTGGATTTTTAAAATGATTAAGATGATCCATGAAATATGGTGATCATGATCTGAAATCTTTGGGTTTTAAAAGTTTATTTTGATAAATTGAAAAACTAAGAATAAACGTTACTTATAGTAATAATCAAATTTTGATTAGACATGACCAAATGTAAAGATTTTACAAGTTGAACTTCATCAAAATAAGATCTACTCAAATCTGAAAAGGTTAGTTCAAAAACATGTTAACAATAAGTTAAAAATAAGTAATCTTACATGAAATAATAATCTTGGGTTTACTTAAATAAAAGTTTTACGCTAGAAATAACAATAAAAATGGTATTTTTCGGGTTAAAAACGGATGTTTTTGCACAAATCCGATTTTGAACAGATTGTAATAACATGTTTTAAGTGAAAAACTTATGTTTTTATGTTTGTATCTAATTCATAACATGTATGGGCATCGGTGTTGATCTTATACGCGTAAAAGTCAAAAAACCGACAACCGGGTTGAAATTTTAGGACTGTTTTGAATCTGATTTAAACATAACATTTTAGAGTGTTTTTAGTATAAAATATTTGATTTAAAACATGTATAATGATCATGAGTTGTCGACGGGTTTATGTACGGTTTTGGCATGTAAAACCATACGGTTTCAGGTTAAAAATCAACATATATGGGTAATATTTGGGTTAATATAAAAGAATATATTTTTACCAAGAAACTTGTCTCAACATGATTAAATATATGTATTGATATATTGTTTGTAAAAAGATTACTATTGTAGTTTAATATAAATAAAAGTGACATATTATAAAAGGTAATAAAAAATAACAATAAATGAATTTCTCGTAAATAACAAGACTATACATATATTTTTATTATTAGTGTCAGATAAAATGTTATTAACATAAATAAATATGTTTTGGTTAATACGAAACTTAGTATTTCCATAAGGTCATGTTTTTCATATATTTTATATATGTGTATTTTTATTTCTGTAATATATGGTTCATATTAAAGTGGTAAAGGGTATATTTAAAAACATAAGTTTTGTCACTTATAATATAAATGATTTAACCAAACCCAAAGTCCCCATCGAGTCGTTGGGCGAACAATTTGCATAGTAGACTTGATTATTTGACCATTAATCGATCCTTCGTGTTTAGGGTGTTAATTAGTCGTTTATATCCTCAGACTCGACTTTGCTAGATCATCTTTCTCGTATTTAAGGTTAGTTTTCATAGCCCCTATTTTTAAATAATGTTTTTATTTAACTATTTAGGGGAAAAACATGCTATAATGTTTTTATGTATGATAAGATTTAATGGTGGAATAACTGTGTGATCTTTATGATGACCTTGAGTTGTTTTGTTATTTGTGCATGATGGCCCTAGGCCATAATCATTAACCCTTGAGGGGCCACAAGATATATTGGTAGATCTATTGGGTTTGACAAGTGCCCCTCGTGATCGGTCGCACCGGGCTGTTTATACAGAGAGAATATATCTTGAAAGGAACTTGAGGGACATTGTGTCTTGGTTTGATTATGGGGCTCTTGGTTGCGATCATAGTCAGTGGACCTAGCTAGTCCTTGATGATCCAGGGGTTGATTCTGGGATAATCTTATCTTTTTATAAAAGGAAACTTTGATAATGTTTTTATATAAACATGTACTCACCAGCTTTTTGTTGATACACTTTTGGGCATGTTTTTTAGGTAACTAGGCATGTATGGGAATGAAAAGGGTTTTTACGGCAAACATATGATGTTTGGATACCACTTTTGGGACCAAATTCCGCTGCCGATTAAAATCTTTTGTTAATGTTTTAAAAAATGTTATGTTATTACTATTCAAGTTTTCAATTTAAGACTTCTACTCGTATTGATGTAATAACATTTTTATATTAATATTTTACTATGGTATCCACGATATTGTTTGCTTGGTAATTGTTGGACCAATCCAACTTCCGTTACCACCGTTGCACGCATGCCCTCCCGGTGCATCTCTCGGGGTGTAAAAGAAGTTGCTATTAGAGCTAATGGTTTTAACAAAATAGAAATGGTTTTCAAAAATCTAGGCTATAACTAAATATGTTTTTGTGTAAAAAAATTTTCATTCCCAAGTATTTCTCATCATGAATGCATTAAATTTGGTGATGACTTTATATATGCTTATTCAAAGATAAGTATAGATGCCTATAGATAGATATTTAGTACGGATATTCTCCTATAGATAGATATTTAGTATGGATATTTAGTATAGATGCCTGTTGTAGGTGTCTTCTTGAACTCCGTTCATTCAGATTCGTGACCTCGTTAGTGATTATGAGGATCCTATGTTCTCTCTTCCTCCTATCGCATCCCTGGAGATTTCTCACTACCCATTTGCGCCTAGATGGAAGCCTCTTCTGGATGGTTACTCCAGACTATGTCAGGACAGAGAGATACATTTGGGGATTGGCACCCTAGATCCGAGGCATGGTTACAGCATCAAACCCTACTACAATGCAGAATGCAATGACATTACTCATTTATTAACCGATGATGCTATTCGAAGAGGTGTGTTGATTAAAAAGAGTGATACCTGAAAGAAGCCCGTGGAGAATGAGAAGTTTATTGTTGACTCTGATAAGAGGTCTATAGAGAACAAGAGGAAATGGTCTGGGAATTTCAAGAACCAAGCTGGGAGTTAGAAGAATCAGATGTTTGGATCAGGGAAGATGTATGCTACTTACTTGTCGAAGGGAAGGAGGCAAGTTGGCGCACATCCATTTTTTTGTAGCAAATGCAATCTTCACCACGATGGTAAGTGCAAAGAAAATGTGTGTTCGAGGTGTAACAAGTATGGACATCAAGCTCAAACATGTAGAGTGAGGTTGGTTAAGAAGTCCGAGAGAAGAGGGTAGGTCGGGATGTTTTGAATGTGGTACTAAAGGTCATTATAAGAGGGATTGCCCTAAACATAAATGATCAATTGCAAGGGGTAGGGCATTTGAAATGAATGCCATGGAGACAAGACAGGAACCATCCGTTATTACCAGTATGTTCCTTGTCAACAACCATTTCGCAACTATATTATTTGGTACTAGCGCCGATATAAGTTTTGTGTCAAAGAACTTTGAACCATTACTTGGCCTTAGATCTAGTAAATTAGATAAGAAATACATTATCGAGCTGGCCAACAGAAAGATAACAGAAGCATGTGACATAGTTAGAGGGTGCACTATGCAATTAGAAGGTCATTCCTTTATCATCGATTTTCTACCTGTTGTGCATTGTAGTTTCGATATCTTCATGGGCATGGATTTATTGTCAAAGCTCATGTCAAGGTGGTGTGTTATGAGAAGATTATTCATCTCCCTATTGCATACAGTGGGATTTTGACTATCCTGGGTGATACTAAGGATGAGGAGCGAAAGCTCGAGGATATACCTGTAGTCTAAAACTATCCAGATGTTTTCCCTGATGATCTACCTGGATCACCTCCATCTAGAAAAATTTAATTCCAATAGACTTGGTGCCTGGGGCTGCTCCTATTACCCGATCACCATATCAATTAGCACCCCTACAAATGCAAGAATTGTCCAAGCAATTAGAAGAATTGTTGGATAAAGGATTTACAAGACCAAGCTTCTCACCATGGGGAGCACAAGTCTTATTTGTCAAAAATAAGGATGGGTCGTTTAGAATGTGTATTGATTACCAAGAGCTGAATTAACTCACTGTCAAGAGTCGATACACATTACCAAGAATTGTTGATCTATTTGATCAACTGCAAGGTTCTAGTTTCTACTCGAAGATTAATCTGCGGTCAGGTTGTCATCACTTTTTGATAGCCGAAGAAGAGGTTCCAAAAACAACATTTAGAACGCGTTATGGCCTTTATGAGTTTCTGGTCATGCCATTTGGTCTGGCAAATGCGCCCACTGTGTTCATGGATCTTATGAATAAGGTATGCAAACCTTACTAAAATAAGTTTGTAATAGTATTCTGTAGGACCATTGAAGGGTGGTCAATGCAATAGTTCCATAGGGTTGAGAGACTTAGAACACTTGGCAGATCAAATAGGGAACCGGTTAGGATGAAACAAAGAACACAAGTAAAGAACAATAACAAAAACAAGATAATATGGTTTTCAAGAATAATGTATATTGCTTTCAAGTTCTTACAAGTTTTATAAAGCTTATCATCTAAATTCAAGTACTTGAGATACACTATACTACATCCTACAGCCGGCCATAATTTGAAGGCCAGCTGGAAACGTTAATCTAGACAACAAGATCAATGTAGAGTCAAAAGGCATATTGCCTTTTAACTAGTGACTATGCATGCCATACCTCATATCCTAATATATTACAAAAATGATAAAAGTACATAGTTGGAAAGTTACAGACTCAACACCTTATCTACAGTTGACAAAATCATGGACTTTTCACCAAACCATGTTGGTTGGTGAGTCATCGGAAATGGTAGCGGAAAGGTGATTCAGCTTTTGTCAAAAGTTAGTTAGAGAAAGCATGTCTTCTCTGTCTTCAGAAGAAATCAGTCTTTGACTTTGAAAGACTTTGTCTTTGAAGCTTCGAAAGACTTTGCAGGATTGGTTTTGACTTTAAATACAGAACTCACTAAGTCTCACTTGATCGATGAAACACAGAATCTCAAACTAAAGTTGATAATAATATACGAAGTTAATGAACAAGAGAAAGGTTTTCAAGATACCTGTATATATTACTTCTCAACTCAGTATTACAAGACTCTTAAGCTCATACTATATTTGTTACAATGAGAAACTATATATACTACTATCTATAGCCGGTTATACTTGGAAAACTAGCTGGAATCTACTACTAGACAAATACTACATTGTTAGAAGTAAAGTATCTAAGATAAAATAATATCCTAGATAAGATAGTCATGACAGGTTCATGACTTACCTTTTGGCCCAACCTAAGAATGGTATATGTACTAAGTTGAAAAGGTGAACAGTGGATTAAAGTATGGTCAACTACATGGGTTAGGAAAAGCACCATGCAGTGTATTAGAGTCTGCCAGACAGACCATACTTTTGTCCACTGGTTCATAGTTGATTCTTCCGAAGCTAAATGGCTTCAGAAGAATAAGTTCTTCCGAGGCCATTTATGCTTCGGAAGAAACAACATCTTCCGAATCTTTTACAGGACTTTATGACTTTATTCTTCGGAAGACTTTATCTTAGATCTTCTAAGTGTGAATACTTCGGAAGGAGAACTGCTTGGTCTTCGGAAGACTTTGTTCTATCCTTCGGAAGTTCTTCATATACTTCGGAAGGAAAACTACCTAGTCTCGGAAGACTTAGTTTTTCCTCCGGAAGCTCTTTAGACATAATGCTTCGGAAAATCTTTGACTTAGCTGCGGAAGAGTAGTTTTGTCTTCGGAAGACTTCTTCAACTTGTACAAAAAATTGTTCTAAATGTTGTTTTGCTTGCACCAACCTAATATGATCCAAAACACTCCCCCTAGGCTGATGCTACCAAAACTTCACTTCCTCTTGCTCTTCAAGGCCTTCAACACCAGGGAAAGCAGATATCTGTCTATCTTTTTGTTTTTTCCTGATGTAGTGGTGAGGAGTTTGTACAGGTCATTTGTAGATAATAGATCCATTCGATTGCTCTGAATGACATGTACTCTTTGTTGCATCCCTCCGAAGATAGTTAGTTGATGGGAAAGGTAGTCATATTCCTATCTAACTATAGGATCTGAAGTGGAGCCCTCAACCATCTGTAGAAAGGTCTTCCCTTTTGTGGTCGTGTCTTCTCCAGCATCCTGTGCTCTCCTTTTCAACTCTTCTTCAATCTTGGCCTTCTTTGTGATCTCGGCTAGATGAAGAATACTTAGATGGTTTCTGATGTGAGCAGCTATCTCAGAGTTGGAGGGATTGGATAATGGCTTCTCTCCTAACTTAGCAATGTCAAATCTGCTAGAATGTTGTAGAGATGAAGTATCAGCCCTGATAACTTCACCATTCTCCATTTCCACAGCAAAGCTGTGGGAATCTTCATCAAACCTCCACTGGACAATTTGCTTTTTGGGATAGAGGGTTTTGTTGGTAGTTTTTCCCAATTCCTAGTGTCCAGCAGAGTCACCAGCATTCTTCTTAACTTCTTCTTTACTTCATTAAGAGTATATGAATTTGTTGCAAGAAGTTGAAGAGCTTGGTCCAGTGTTCGTCTAGGAAGAATAAGGAATGCATCTCTTATGAGGGAACTGAAAGAGCCATCAATGAAGGTTAGCTAGATGGACTCTTCCTCACAAGAGATATTGCTTAGTGTTGTGCAATTTATGAGCTTCTTCTTTATCTCCTTGAATTCTTCCAAGATCAGGAGTTTTGATGGATCAGAGGATGGTTTGGTTTTTGAGTGGGTTCTTAGTTGTGTTTTGGGTCGTAGGATAGGTGGCGGTGGTGGTTTGTGGGACGTAGTGGGTGATGGTATAGGTAAGGTTAATGGAGAAGGTTCAGAGGTGAAAGGTTCTGTTTTTATGGGGAAGGGAGATGGTGTAGGTTGTGTTTTGGGTAGTGGTTTGGGTGTTGGTTTGGGTGCCATCATCTGAACACTAGGAGTTTGAGCAACCTCCTACCTTCTTCCGAAGCGAATGTCAGCTTTGATGTTGCTGATATGTCGCTGTAGGGTCTTGATCGACATGGGACCCACTTGCATGCCGTAGAAACCATGAGCTTGGAGATAGGATTTCATCCAATCCTTGTCTCCCTCCTTTTTGGCAGCCGCAAGTTCTCACTCTACCTCTTTCTTTCTCTTTTCTCTCAACTTCTCCCTAGTAGCCTTCTTCTTCTCCTTGTTGATTAGATCTTGTTCTTTGTGAAAAAGAAACAAGATCATGTCAATTTGGTGATGTGCCAGCTCCTCTTGAGAATAGCCTCTATTGCAGAGAAAGGCTATTCTCTCCATCCTTTCCTTTTCCATGGCTTCTTCCTTCTTTCCTCCTCTTTGGCCAACCTTGCTGCTTCTTCCTTTTCATTGGTCAGCAAGGTTGCCTTTTCTAGTTTCACAAGCTCATTAGTTGGGAGTAGAAGAGTTTCTTCGTTGGCTACTCCCAGGCTGATGAGCATGTCAATGATTTCCACCCTCCTTTTATTGTTGAGACTTGCTTGGGCGGCTGTTGCTGCTTTGCTACTTGCAGCCAACAACTTTCCAATATTAAGTCTACCTTTCTTCTTTAGCTTCTCCAATCTTTCATCTTCTAGTAGTTCCTCAGCAGTAAGCTTTCTCTTCCCCTTAGGATCAGAGGAAGATTCAGCCTTTAGGAACTCAGGTTTAGAAGATTCAGGTAATCCAAATTGTCACCAACAAGAATCATTCAGATGCTGTTGCAATTGTGGATGGATACATTTGGTCTGAACAATATGAAGCTATAGATTTATTCCTACATGGCAATGAGAAAAAAGAATTCCAAAGTATTTTAGTAAGGATTGTATCGTTTGTTAAATTTGGGAGATTTTCAAAGACCATTGGTATTTAGACTCAACTGATTGTAGGAAGTGCAATGGTGGCTGAGGAACACGATGTTCTCCAACCTCATCAACAATCTGAGCCGTTAGTCGAAGTTGTTGAAAGTGAAGACTCATTTGAAACTAAAAGGTCATCTGCGTACGTACCAGTTATGCATATAACCGAGAAATTATGAGAAATAGAAAAGCCATAGAGAATCCTCCTCTTTTAACTTCTTCTCGAGAGTTTGAAAAAACTAAAGATGCTGATTTTGATCTGATAAAAACCCTCGGTTAAGGGTTCCTGTACCTAAAATAATGACTGAACCCCGGTTGAGCTGCACTAAATGTTACAACAACAGCCTCAACTACAGCCTCAAAAACAATAGCAGCAACAGCCTCAAAAACAACAGCAACAACAACCTTAACGTCAACCACAATTGTAACAACAACAACAGCTACAACCACAACCGCAGTCACAAATTGAATCGAGCACCCTCTTCCAAAATCATTTTCTGGTGCTTAGGGTTCTACATAAACTCCACCATCTTCACCATAGAAAGAACTTTTGCTGCCCAATTTATTGTAACTCAACCCTAAGCATTGAGTTAGAGGGTAAAGGAAAACACGCAGTTAATCCTATTCAGCCTGCTACTATCGATATCCATCTTAATTTATAATGGGTATTTGACCTTGAAAAGATGCAAAGGATAAACAGATTGAAGATTCGATGACTGTTCAAATAACCAGCAATGATAAGGTGATGAGATTGGAGGCCAACTTAGGCTATGTGATTGTGTTATTGCACAGTTTGAAGCAAAACATTGAGGGTAATAACGGGAAGTACGAGGAAGGAAAAGGTGATGATGATGATGATGGTTTATGATGATAATAAAGGATGTGATATGAATGTTGGAGGGAATGAAGTAATGAAGCTAGTGCTAGTCAAGGTGATTGAATAGGTCAACCAATCCTCCAACTAAGCTCCTTAAATCAGGTTAAGATAAGATCGGATCAGGTAGTAGTATTGGGACCGCGTCTTTGGAAACACTCAAATTTGATTTTGAATTTAGATCTCACATGAGATACTCTTCTAGGAACAGTCGAAGGAATTCACATGTGATATCGTTGTGGGCTTTAGTTACTTTTTGACATGAGATACTCTTCTAGATACTCTTCTAAACAAGTGATTTTTTGCAAGCGATGGTTCACTCTCAACAACTTTATACTTTTGAAGTTAGGAAATTTGACAACTAAAATTAGTTTTTGTTTAGATAATTAGATGTTTTAGGAAAAATTACAAATATTAGCTATTTATGGTGCTGTTTGTTTTTTCTGCTGGAAAATGTCTGCAGTCTGCGGACCACATCTGCAGACATCTGCAGGAGAAGAAGTGGACCAAACGTCTGCAGTCTGCAAGAAAAAGACTGTTTGTTTTTTAACATCTGCAGACCAAAAACACTACTCAAATCACCACCACCATTATTTAGTATATCTAAATAATTAAAATTAAATTTTGATACATCACTTATAAACCTTAATTCGGAATTATTTATATTTTTATTTTAAAGATAGATTCTAATTAAATTTTTAAACGTTGAATTAAAATGTAACTTCATTATTCATACCGTTAAAAGTTTTATTAACTGAGATTTTGTTAAAACCCACTGTTATGTTCCTATATGAATCTTCCGCTCAATTAAGCCCTAGAAAAACCCCCAATTCTTTCGATCAATTTCCATCGATGATTCTTGATTTCGTCATCTATGGAAGCTAACAACCCACAGGTACTATTCGATCACACATCATAGTCTCCCAATTTCGTAATCGTGGCTTTAGTTTACCTCTTTCGTTCTTTAGCCTAAAGTCGTCGAACGTGTTGTTCAAGTCGATCGAATACATCACTCCGCCAGTGATCCACCGCGACAACGGAAAATGGAACGCTCGTCTCGGCAATTTCGGATTGGTGTTGAGAGGAAACGTTGAAGATGTGAAGGTCCAACGCACGCCTCACGGCGAACAACGACATTTTCAGCTTCGGAATCCTTCTGTTAGAGATCTTATCCGGCAGAAACGCCATCGATCTCCGCTACAGTCCACCGTTGGTGGTGGATTGGGTGGTGCTGGTGATAAGGTCCGGCAACTACGGTGGCATATTCGATCCCAACGTCGACGTGTCGTCGGACATCGCCGTCGTGCGGCAGCTGGCAGTGTTGGTTGATGGAAGCTCTTTGAAGTGGTTGATGTTGGTGGCTATTTGATGGAAGAAGGTGTGAGTGTGTGATAGGGAAGAAGGTGAACATCAAGAAGAGGTTAGAAGTGGCAAGAAGTGAATGATCCACGTCTGCACCAAGAAGACTCAGCGCAGACGTTTTTTAATGAAACGTCTTCGGAAAATCAAACGGTCTGCAGAAGGAAATGTCTGCGCGTGATCTGCGCGGCGCAGACATAAGAGCTCAAGAAGAGCTTACTGAAAAAAATAAACACCCCCTAAGTGACTATGACTGTGAGAATATGTTTAGCAATAGCTTAGTATCAAGAAGGAATTTTAGCAAACATGTAACCATAATAAAATATTATTATATATAATTTAGTTTATAATTTATTTAAAATAGGAAATAAAAATGTAAAATCACAAAAATCCTAGGAAAAATTTAAGGCTATAATAATATTGTAATAAAATTAGAAATTAATTTCAGAAATTTATTCCTTTATTTAGTATGATTTTTGGAAAATATATGAATAATCATAACAAAAATTAGGAAATTTAGTTGTAAATTATTTTAGGCTTTTATAAAATTTAAGAAAGTTTTAGAATAATATTAGAAATATTACATAGAATATTTAGGATTTTTGAAGTAAGCTAAGTACTTTTACTAAATAATTCTAAATAGTAATTAGATAAAAAATATAAAAATATAAAAAATATTTAAATGTTGAAAATTGTATAATAAAAGTAATTTAATATTTCCAAGTTTAAAACAACATTTAAAGATTTATAAGAATATTAACTATTATTTTGAAGTTAAATAACATTTACTATTATAGTTATTAGGAAATATATGTAATTAAAAACTTAGTAATTTAATATAGGATTATTAGAAAATTTAAACTTTGAAGTTAAGGAATAGGTAAAATAAAATAATTAATTATTTAATGAAGAGTAATCAATTTAGTTAAATTTTTTTGAAAAAAAGTATCAACAAAGAATTCAATCAATTGTTTTTTGATTGGCTTTTGTGAGAACATAAAACAGTTGACCTGAGGTGAGTATTGTATCCCCTTTTTCCTTAAACTTTTATTTTTAATGTAAGAGCATACTATGTTGTTACTATTTGATGCTTAATTAGATAAGGTAATGAGTATGAGATTTGCTGTCATTTTTTGTGTGCATCCCGTCATAAGAATTCACAATCATTAGTTCTCTCGGAACCATCAGATTATAGGCAGCATTACTTAGTATTTTTCCCTATACCAGTTGGTGGCCCAACTAAAATTATTAATATTGGTTCATGTGTTATATTATCTAGTTAAGAATTTATGTTATCTGCATAGCATAATTTTGTTGTATATTTTTGTAACGCAATCATGTTTAGTTGTAGACTTGTTTAATTATGGCATCTTGTGTGTAATGGTCTATTGAATATTTATTTATGTATACTCTACGTGCTTACCAACTTTATCTTGACGTGTTTTACTATGTTTTTCAGGTAACAAAGATGATGTGTAGTCTTGTGTACTATTATAGACTGTGCAGGACTAGGGTAGGAGGGTCAATGCAACAATTTCACAAGGTTTGGAGAGACTCTAGAACACTTAGCAAATCAAATAGGCATCCGGTTTAAAGTGAAACAAAGAACACAAGTAAAAAACAGAACAAGAACACAATAAGATGGTTTTCAAGAATGACGTATATTGCTCTCAAGTTGCTTTTACAAAGGGTTACAAAGCTTGGTTGGATTGACAAGTACGTGAGATACTTTATACTACATCCTACAGCCGGCCATACTTTGAAGGCCAGCTGGAAACACTAATCTAGAAAACAAGATCAATGTAACGTCAAAAGGCAGATAGCCTTTTGACTGGTGACTATGACATGCCATAACTCACATCCTAATATATTACAAAAAGGATAAAAGCATATAAGTAGAAAGTTACAAACACTATAACCATAATCTACAATTGACAAAAGTATGGACTTTTCATCAACTTATATAAGTTGGTGAGTGTTTAAAGATGGTAGTAGATGTGGTTCAGCTTTTGTCAACAGTAAGTCAGAGAAAGCCTGTCTTCTCTGTCTTTAGAAGAAATCAGTCTCTTGGCTTTGGAAGACTTTATCTTGATGTTAGTCCTTGTGATCGATATAATAGTGCAATTGATGAATAAACTTAGAAATCCCACTGAGTCAACACAATACTCACAGTAACGTAATGGATAAGTTTCGAATCTATTCAATAATCACCAAACAAAGGCTCAAAAATAATGACAAATAGGCTTCCAGCCGAAAACACAGAGTTGCAACAATAATATTTTAGTATTAGGGTTTTGCAAAAACTTGATTACAATGGTAGAACATGACAATATATAAGCAGAGTTAGTTTTGTTGGATAGCGAAACTATCTTGACCATCAACTAGATTCATCCGACAGCAAAATACAGCTTCGCCGGGTGACCTCGGACAGCTGACTACGAACGAAACTATAGTTTCGCTCGTAGTTTCGCTGGGTCAGTGAAACTATACAAAACAAAATACATCGAAACAAACTAACATTTAACCTATTACATAAAAGACAAAATAATCCTAACAACTGTGATGAGTCCAACTGTTGAAGCTTTTGGAAGATTAATATTTTGTCTTTATGTGTTTTTTTATCATAGTATAGGGACTTATTTTGTAAGTATATGTTCTTTTGTTTTTTGATAGTATAAATAGGATATTTTATGTATTTTGTAGGGAATTCATTTAAATTGATTCATAATTGATTCAGGATTGATTCAAAAATTGAGTCAGTTAGTGAACGAACTATAATCCTTACACATTGTATCCTGTGCATTTGCTATCAATGAAATCAATGAATTTTTTTTTGATGTAATTGAATGTGTTTGATTACTTTGTGTTTGAATTGATCATCGTGTTATGATATCATCACAGATTCGATCCTTTTGAACCGATCAATTGGTATCAGAGCCTTCGGTTCAGTGATCAGAGCTTCTCGACATTGTTGAGCTCTTTGAATCACTTGAATCTGTGATTGATTGCAATTTGATCGATTAATTATTGTTTTCAGTTGTGATTCATCCATAGAAACATGATTTGAATCACAATTTGGTGTTCAATTCATTCACATCTGAGGAGTTAATCAAATTTGTGTACGAACTGTGTTCTTCAGTTTTGGACTTCAATTCAATCAGAAAACTGATTTGTAGTTATTGTTTGATCAAATTGATGATTGAGGATTGTTAATCGACCTAATTACTACCTAATTGGAAGTTTTTAGACCAATTGAACAAGTTTTGAAGATTTTCATAAGATTTGAGTTCGTTGGAGAAGATGAATTAGGCGCATGTGGTTGAAAATCTGCTGAAAATTGACCAAGTGTTTAGACGCATTACCACTGTTTGGGCGTTTTAGCACTGTGTAGGTGTTTTTAATCCAGGCATTTTACCACTATTAGGACGTATTGTGACTGTTTGGTCACATTGAGACTTTGTTGAAACCAAGTAATTCTAGGCACTTGAGAACTGTTTGAGCGTTTTTAACCCAGGCGTTTCATAACTATGTGGGCGTTTGATAACTATTTAGGCGCATCACCAGTTGGGCATTTTCAGAATTCATCTAAGGCATTCCCTTAGGCTTTTCTACTTCAAAGTCAGGCGTTTCAGAACTACTCAGGCACTTCACCACTGTTTGGGCACTTGATAACTATTTAGGCGCTTGAGCACTCAGACTTATTAGTAAACACTTAGAATTTTTTTCAAAAACTAAAATCTAAATATATTTTCATTTCATAATTTTATTTCAAAACATAAAAACAACAAAAACAAGTCATTTTCTTAAATTCAAAAATACAAAATGGTTAAGTCTAAAGATTCTGAGAACAGGGTTTCAAAGCTAAAGAACAGAGCTGATTTCAAGAACTGGTCTTTAAGATTGAAGAATCATCTAAACTCTATTGATATTGACGTGTGGAAGTCAATAGAGAAAGGACCATATATCCCAATTACATCTGATGGTCCTGACAGAGAAGTTGTGTATACAAAAGACTCACCAGAACCTTATCCAGAGGATGGTCTGCAAGGTGATGACTTAAGAAGGGTTAAGAATGACATCAAACCTTACTCATTGATGTGCAAGGGGTTACCATTGGAAGTCTTGACTAGACTTGATGGTTATCAAACTGGTTACACCATGTACAAAGATTTGAAGATCATTTGTGAAGGTGGTAAAGAGATACAAGATCTCAAAAAGCAGAAACTCAAGAGGCAATTGGAGTTATTTGAGCATCTTTCTGGGGAAACAATTAATCAAATGATGAACAAATTTGTGCAACTAACTACTGAGATGTTAACTGCTGGTATCAAAAATGATCTCAAAGATCTAAATTATAGACTTGTCAATGCTCTTCCATCTTCATGGAACAGACAGTTACTCTATTAAAGCATACTGAAAAGTTTCCTATGGATCTAGATCTTTTGATTGCCAAAATTGAATCTGTTAAAATTGATGAGAGCTCCAGAAACAATGATAGAGCTGCTTCAATGTCTCAGTATAAGTATGTTGCATCTCCAGCTAACACATGCTTTTGTGGCAAAAGATGATAACTCACCAAAAGACGAGGGTGATTTGTTCGTTGGAGCAAGTTTCTTTACATATTCTTCTTACACAAGTGCTCCTGTTTATACAACTCAACCTCAACCTCAGTCTCCTCCTAAAACTCAAACTCCTAAACCTCAAACTGAGACTTCATCTTCTATCTCTGTTAAAACTAGCAAAGTTAAAGATGTTATTAATATTCTTTTATAGGACGATGAATCAAAACCTGCTTGTACTGCTTTTATGGCAAGTTTTCAAGCTTATCAAGGTAGTCATCTAACCTAATTAGATCTTGTTTTGCAGGATTTGTTCGAGATGGATCATTGTAAGGCCCCGTTCCCGGGACGCTTACAGTCGGTCAATCATCGCATAAAACATATAAAATTCATCATTTTGCAGCGGAACTTTAAACTTTTCATTAATAATTAAAAACATGTCAATACATCATATCTTTAAATTACATCATCAAAAATTGTATTAATACAATATCATCTCAAAATGTAGATGCCAGACTCAAACATTCCCAGTAGCTTATGCATCCATGCCTACAACTCCTTAGCATCAAACGGTTACCTGCCAATTATTATGCACACAAAAGTCATTAACGCTAAGTGAGTTCTAGTTTTCATAATCAATATACTTTACATTACATTAAATCATATCCTTTACTTTCGTTCGTGATCACACATTATACGTACATCACGATAATAATTATTATCTCCATCATCATTCATCATCATTCGTTTTCGTACATTCATTCATTAACATCTTTACTTTCTTTATGGATCCTGCCATATGCTAAACCCCCCAACATTGTGCACGCAGCTGGTACTTTATTAAGGCTTGTAAACAACCCCTAATCATTGTGCACGAAGCAGATACATTGGGCACGAAGCACATACATTATGCACGAAGAAAAATACCGTACCGGGGTAAGCGACAAGGACTCCATCATTCATTACTTCCATTTTCATCATCCATTGTCTTTTACTTTCATTACGTAATACTTTACTTACCTACATAAGTATAACACATCATGTAAGGTCACATCATATACATAACATGGAACAACATCATCATCATAATAGCGCGCAATGCATACCTATCATAAACAAGCATAAGCCACCACAAAACATCATTCTTAGCACTTAAACCCTACTTCCTAAAATTCCAGAAATCCCAAGTCCCAGAAGGAATTCGGATGAACAAAGAAATACGGATGAGCAAACAATTGCGGATGAACAGACAAATGCGGATGAACAAAAGAAATGCGGATGAACAAATGCGGATGTTCATACTCAGAAATACTGTCAGGAAATACACATGAACCAAATGCGGATGACTGAAACAAATGCGCCTGAACACTGTAGAAAATGCGCATGAACAAAGCAAATGAAAGTCTTCAGAAAATATTCCAAGTGCCAGGAAATGCGCATGAACCAAATGCGGATGAGTAAAACAAATGCGCCTGAACACTGTAGCAAATGCGCATGATCACTATAGCAAATGCGCCAGAAAAAAACACTTATGCGAATATTCAAATCTAAATGCGGATGAACTAAACCAACCTGCAGTTGCAACTTATGCTATATTCAGTTCCAAAACCTCATTCTAACACATCCTCAACACAGATCTATCATGCTACGCACTTAGAACATACTACTCATCATACACATCTTAGAAATACATCTAAAAACATACACCCAGTCGCACTCCATGTCAAAATTCATAGTTTAGTTTAGAAAACCTTCTGCCTAGTATGCATAAGAGCCCCAAACACTTAGAAAACCAATAAAAGAGGGGACTTAGAACTCACCTTGAACAGCTTTCAGGTAGACCACCTTAAACCCGAGAACCCACTTCAAGTTCTAGCACCTTTAACCCACGAAAACGAGCACTAAACACCAGAATCTTGATCCAGAAGCTCGAACCTAGCAGAAAATTAAGAAGAAACACTTGAAAACTTTACCTTTCTTTAAGATCTTCTACTTTCTCACTCTAAAAACCGGTTGAGAGCTTCTCTCTCTCTAGAACCGAAGGTTGCAGGAGAGAAAAGAGGTTATGGGTGACCATACCTCTTTTAAACCCCACTATATGCAAGTTTGGCCCTTGCATACTTTTAACCCCTTGCTTTTGAAATAGCTTCCTGATTTCTCCCTTACTTTTCTTTTTCTGAAATTTCCGGGTGTTACAATCCTGATGATGTGGAAGAGATGGACTTGAATTGGCAGATGGTAATGATTGCTTACAAAACTCAGAAACACTCATATGTTAACGGGAATTACAAGCCCAGTGCAAACAAAATTGTTGGCTTTGACAAACCAAAGTCAAGGTGTTTCAACTGCAACAGTTATGGTCATTTCTCAAGGGAATGTAAAGCTCCCAGAAACCAAGGAGGAAATGGTCAAGTGGGTTCTAGCAGTCAAAGAGACCAACAACAGTCTCAGAAGACCTTTCAAAAGCCTTATCAAAGTCTTCCCATGCCAGAACTTAAAGATGAATCAAAATCATCTGAAGAGACAAAAAAAGCTCTTGTTGTTAGCATCAAAGATGGATATGACTGGAGTGCATATGCTGAACAATTTATAGCTGATCTAACCTCTAGTTTATCTCTTATTGCAGATATTCAAAATGAAGACTGGTCTAAAGATAATGATCCTAAGGCTGATGGTCATTCAGAAAATGATGATGAAGACTATGACTGGAGTGACAAATCTGACCTAAAAGAGGATTCAGAAGAGATTGCACTTATGGCTCAGTCTGACCAACCAAAGGTTGAGAATCCAACATCTGACTCTGAGCCTTCTTCTTCAAGATATCCTGAAATTTCTGTTGAAGTCAGAGAGAAAATGTGCACAAACGCATGTTTTGATCAAGTTGAGCATTACAAAACATATTCATATAAGATCTGTGATAAACTTAAACAAGAAGAAGTAATGCACAACAAACTGAAAAATGATCAAAAAGTCTCTGCTGAAAAGATCCTATCTCTACAAACGTCATGGAACAAAACTCTAAAAGAACTTGAAATTGTTAAAAAACAACTTGAGGAGATGACTAAAAATTTAGAAGAGGAAAAAATAACTCATGCTGCAACTCAGGTGGATCTAGCCAAAGTTAAAAGTTCAAAAACAATTGTTGAACAATTGGTAAGTGACAGGAAAGACAAACAAAAAATAGGTCTAGGTTTTACACATAAACTAATGCCTGAATCTATCACAAACACTCTGCCAGAAAACTTTAACACACATGATCACTCACCTGAAAACAAAGCTAAGCTAAAAGCCTTTCAAAACAAGAAAAAGAATTCTAAACATGATGAAGAGAAAACAAATTAATGAAATCAGCTTAAACTCATGATGAACACGAACATATTCAACATGAATAAAAGGTTGATTTCCCCAAGGAACTTTTCAATATCTCTCAAACTTCAACACACTAGAATCATGGTGCGAAAACCCATGATAATAGAGTATGAAATCAGTGTGTGTGTGTGTGTTTGTGTGTGTGTGGTGTGTGTGCAAAAGCACAATCAAAAAACTGCTTGTTTGTATTGAATTCGTTCAAAAGCTTACAAAGGATTAGGGTAGCATGCTATTTACAGCATATACACATAGCTATATACAATTACTAAACTACCCTTATGTAAATGAAAATTACATAAAATAATCCTAAGTCTGTATGTCATCCGCTGTGGAGATTAGTCATCCACTCTGGATGTTTGCTCATCCGCTATGGCGAAGATCTTGTCATCCGCTATGCATGGTTGTATGTTATCCGCTGTGGGATGTTCATCCACTGTGGATGAGCATCCACTGTGGGATGAACGTCTGTTGTGGATGTTATCCGCCGTCAGCATGTCATCCGCTGTGGGATCTTGTTCATCCGCTGCACACACTTAGACAATGATTCTTCATCCACTGCTAATGATTCTTCATCTGCTGTGGATTCTTCTCATCCACTACGGGTACTTGGAAAAAGATTTCTTTATCTTAAATCTGCAAAAGAAATCTTTAACAGATATTAGTGTTTGTAATGAATGTTAATGATGCTAATATGTTAGTAAATGATTGTTTTGGATGTTAGAACATATTATGTTTGTTATATGTCTAATATGGCAAGCATGATACTTTTATGCATTAATTCTTAATGCACTTGTTGAGTCCAACACAAATGTTGAGATATTTAATGAACAAGATTCTGAAAAGATTAAAAATAGTCTTCCAGTGAAAGTTAAATCTGATGAACCATGACTAAAGAATAAGAAAATGTTTGTTCCCAAAGAGCATGTTGTTGAAGAAATCATTGTTAAGAATGACAAACAAAACTCAAAGAATAAAGAGAAACCAAAACTAGATGAAGTAACATCTGAAGATTCATTTTCTTACGGATTAAACAACACAGACTTTATCAAATGGCAGAAAGAACAAAAAGATAAAGAAAATGCAAAAGAGTCTTCTACTAAAGATGTTCAATCCCAAAGCAAACAAAGATCATCAACATCAAGAAATCAAAGTAGGAGAAGGAAAAATGCTAAATCTAACTCCTCTCAGAACAAAAATCATAACAATCAAAATCAAAGAACAAATCAAGTTAATTAGTTTAAACCAGTGAAATTTGTGTCTACGGGTACTTTTGATATGAACATAATTCCAGAAATCAAATCAAATTGAAAGAACAAATCTAACTCAGATCTGAAAACAGGTTCAGGTCTATAGTCTTCCGCTGTTAACAAACGATTTGTATCTAAAGAATCTAGGAATGGTGTTAATGAAAAAAAGTCAAAACCCAAATATCAAAAGAACAAATTCTTAAATCAAAAACAACATATTAAGATTTCAACTCCTAAATCAAAACAGGATCAAATGTGGCCTCCACATCAAAAGTTAATCAATAATTGTTTAAATTTCAACAAAGGTACTGTGAAATATGTGATATGTATAATCATAAGATTGAAGAATATTTCTTTAACAAGTATTGTCACATTTGTGATATGAAAAACCATTCAACAGCTGATTGTTATTTCAACAAATATTGTACCTATTGTGATAAAATAACTCACAAAAATGAGAATTGCTACTTCAGAAAGAACTCGCCAAGGAATGGATAAGTTAATCCACAGTTAAGGAATGGATATGTCAATCCACAATTTCAAAGAAATCAAAGTGTTGGTTTTCAAAGATTGACAAAACAACCTTCCTTAGAATTGAGATCTTTTCAAAGAAATGATTCTGATTATGATGATTCTTATGCTGTAAAATCAAAGCAGTATAATCAAAGAAAATTCATTCCACGATCTGTGAGAATGAAAAGTGAGAAGTTTGGTAATCAAAACTTTTCTAAAAATGTTTCTTCTGATAGTTTGAATTATCTTGATGATGATCTGGAAAAAAAGCTATCATGCTTTATGGATTAAACAAATCAAAGACAATCAAAAATTTGTTAAAAACAAAATTGGTAAGTTTACATAGCAAAAGAAGCCTGATTTGAATAAGCTTCATTTTAAACAATTTACCATTATTGATAAATTTGGCAAGCCCAAGACCATATCGGCTTGGGTTGATAACTCAACTTAAACTTCTTTGAAATGCAGGTACGCCCAAGAAAACCAATAAATATGTGGTACGTTGATAGTGGGTGTAGCCAGCTTATGAGAGGCAACCATGCCTTGCTTCCAGATTTTAAGTTAAAAGATGTACACATGTTGCATTCGGAGGTGATGCAGGTGGAAAAATACCAGGAGAAGGAACAGTGTCCAATGGGATTATTAGCTTTGATAAAGTCAACTACTATTCACAGTTGAACTTTAATCTCTTAAGTGTTTCCTAAATTTGTGATAAATCTTACTCTGTTCTATTTGATGATTCTTTTTGTTATATTTTGAAACCAGGTTTTCAGATAAGAAAAGAATGGGTAGTTGTTAAAGTTCTTCGTGATCGAGATGTATACAAGTTAGATATGTCTCAAGTAGATCGATCTATAGAAACAACATGCCTAATTGCTCAAGCATCAAATGTCAAAAGCCAGTTGTGGCAAAGACATCTCGGGCATTCCAATTTCAAGAACATGAACAAGCTTGTAGCAGGAAATCATGTAAAGAAGTTTGCTACAACAGATCAATGTTCAGCGTGTTTAAAAGGAAAGCAACAAAGAGCGTCTTATAAGCCCAAGCTGATAAACTCAAATTCCAAGCCTCTCTAGATATTGCACATGGACCTATTCGGACCAACAAATGTACAGAGTATTGGAAAGACATCTTACTGTTTAGTTATCATTGATGACTTTAGTAGGTCTTCCAACAAAGAAGTTTGCTACAACAGATCAATGTTCAGCGTGTTTAAAAGGAAAGCAACACAGAGCATCTTATAAGCCCAAGCTGATAAACTCAAATTCCAAGCCTCTCTAGATATTGTACATGGACCTATTCGGACCAACAAATGTGCAGAGTATTTGAAAGACATCTTACTGTTTAGTTATCATTGATGACTTTACAAGATTTTCATGGGTTTTTTTTTTGCATGCTAAATCTGAAACAACTGAATTCTTAAAAGAATTCATCATTGTTAGATCATGGAATAATAGGTCTAGATTATTTTTTATAGGCTTAGAACTTTAATCAATACATGTAATGAATATTTGTAATTCATTATGTATATATATAGGTTAACCCATATGTGCATTGATTTATGTGTATGATTACAGGTACAAACATTATACTTGGTCAATTTCTGAAATTGACTAAGTGTAAGAAACATCTACGGATGAACATTTTTGTTCTTCCGTAGATATCTTTCTTCCAAGACATTCATCAGAAGATCTTCTACGGATGAATATGGGTATTTACTGATGAACACACCACATGTACAAAGTGAACTGCTGAAGATCAAGTAGCTGCGGAAGAACAAAGTAACTGCGGAAGATCAAGTAGCTGCGGAAGAACAAAGTAACTGCGGAAGAACCAGACACGTAAATCATACAAGGGTTTCTAGTCAACAAGTCAATCACAAACTCCAAGAGTTTCGCTGTTTCCTTAACAGAAACACGCGTGTCTATAAATATGAGTCCTAGGTTTCATATCAAATACACAGAAAGAAACGGCGACAAAAATACCATCACATCGTTTCACACGATCAACACAAACCCTAGCAGCCGTCACATCAACTCACCAAATATCATAAACACAATCATAGCATAGAATTTTGTTAGCAATTATTATTTGATTTTTTGTAATCATTAATCAGTTTTAATGAATTACGTTTGATTCAAAACATTATTCTTTGCATATTGTTGATATCGTTTGATCATTTATTGTTATTTTCTCTGGCATCGATATTTATTTGTTAATCTATTAAACAACGATTAATGGTAATTCCGCGATCATTAATTCGAAACCAATCTAGATCGATTGATCTATCAGTGTTATAATTGTTTAATTCAAAACCTTGATCTATCAGTTTTCTGACTAGATCTATATTTTTTTAAGCAAAAGTATTTGTGTGATGATTTGAAATTCAATAAATCAGTGATTTGTCATTCAGCGAGTATTGTTACATTTCTCGGTTAACATTGATCCATATTCAAATTAATTGAAACATAGATCTGTGTTATTGGCTGACTCTCATTAACTGTTCATAAGAAACTTTGTTTTAGTTAAAACTTCAATATTTGACTAAAATGAGTAGCTTTGTCGGTGGATCATCGTACCAGCCTCCAAAGTTGGAAACAAAAGCAGACTTTAAATCCTGGAAGATCAAGTTCAGAAATCATGTGAACTACACTGATTCTGACTTATGGGTATCAATAACTGAAGGTCCTTATATTCCACCCACCCTTGGGCGGGATTATAATGACAAAAATCAACCCATAAGTACAAAAGATCCGTCACCTGATGATGTTAAAAAGGTTAAAGTTGATATTAGAGCATACAGTTTGCTCAGTATGGCTTTACGAGAAGAAATACTAATCAGGTGTGAGAATTATAAAATAGTAAATTCCTTATGGAAGATACTTCATACTCTTTGTGAAGGGAGTGATGAAATCAGAAGCATTAGGAAGGACACACTTCGCTCACAATATGAAACATTTCATTATATTGAGGGTGAATCAATTCCTCAACAACTCCATAGTTTTATGCAATTGGTAACCGAGATGAACATCATGGAGTTGAAGTATACAAATGAGGAACTGAACAAAAAGATGCTCCATACATTGCCTGAAAGTTGGAAGCAAACTGTGTCCATGTTCAAGAACACCATTGATCTCAAAGCAACTGGCTTAGATACATTGGTAGCTAAAGTTGAGGCTCTTGAAATGGATGAAAAATCAAGAAACAAGAGTGTGGGAAAACATGTCACACCTTATCATTTTAAAGAAACCAAAAGTGCTGGAAGTGCTTTTATCTCTAACAATGATAGTGACAACTCTTGTACTTTGAATGAAGATGAAGAAGAAGTGAGCTTTTATGAATCAAAACCTTCAAAGAAATCTTCTCAAAGTAAATCAAGAAAAGAAAAAGGAAGACCTGATGATAGAAAAGATGCATCTACATCAGCAACAAAGTCTTCAACAAACCACAACCAAGCAAAGCCAATTACTATGATTTTGGATTTTGAAGAACAAAAAGCAGCATTTGCAGCTTTTAGTTCAAGTTTTCAAGCCTACTTAGGAAGCATAAGCCTTAACACCTACAAATATCTTCCAACAAGACTTGGAAGAACTACATCCAGATGTAGTAGAGGAGATGGATCTTCAATGGCAAATGGCAATGATTGCTTATAGAGCCAAACAATACTTGAGATGAAACAAAAGTTTGGCTGCAGCAAGCAAAACATCCAAGATTGGTGTTGATAAGTCAAAGGTAAGATGTTTCAAATGAAATCTCTATGGGTACTTCTCAAGAGAATGTAATCAACAATCAAATCCTGACATGAGACAACAACAACAACATCAGTTTCATCAGCATCAATCTTATCAAACAACATCTCAGAGATCTTATAGACAACCACAGCTAACCAACTCATCCCCACTAGTCACAAATGCATCAGCAGGACCTAGTAATTCTAAAGAATCTGGGATGATCATTCTCCAAGATGAAACCTGTGACTGGAGCATGTATGAGAAGGAAGTTTTGGATGAAAATCAAGCTTTAATGGCCCACATGGAGAACAAAGTTCATGTTCATCAATGTGTGTTGAGGAAGTTGAAAGATATAGAGTCCATGCTCAACAACTGGCTGATAAAGTAAAATAAATAATAATTTTGAATGAATCTCATGTAAGAAAACATAAATTATATCAATTCAAAACTAACTCTTTACAAAAAGATTTAGATAAATTTGTTTTAGAAAATTACAGCTTAAAAACCCAAGTTGAGCATCTGACCACTTCCTTAACTAAATCCATGGCTGATCATGCATCAACTGAAGTGAAACTTCAGAAATTTCAACTTTCATCTCAGCAATATGAGAAATTATTGAATTCTCATATTGAATCAAAGAACAGGTATGGGTTGGGATATAATGCTGTTGCACCTCCTTTGAATGATAACTATACAACTTTACCTGAATCAATGACAAATAGCTTGTCAAATCATTTTGTGCCATGGACCAAGTTTGAAACAAACTGTACTGAACAAGTTAATAACAATGAATCTGAGGTTGGTGAAACTGAGTCTTCTGAATCAGATAAAATCAAACAAAATGAATCAGAATTTGACTTTGATAGATGTGATGACTTGGATGATTCTGATGAACATGATGATAACTGTGCGGATCAACTGAACATTAGTAAGAATGTTTCAGTTGAAACAATCATTCCCAAAGTTCTTGAGCAAACAAAGTTGCCATATCCTCCTAAGAAAAGAAACATGTTGAAGACTATTTGCAAGAGAATAGCTCAGCTAAATGAAGGTCTTCAAGTACTTCATTAGCAACAAAAATCTTCATCTGAAGTGATTGATAAGTGTACATCTACTAAAGTTCACAAATCTTCCTTAGAAACTGAAAAGAAGCGAGTATTAGTAGAACTTCTCCGGAAGAAGAAACATTCTTCAGTAGCAGATCTATGGAAAAACAAATCTACTGAATCAGTAGATGATCCGCGGAAGGCAAAAGAAACAAACAAAAAGAAAACAACTCAAAAAGGTGTGAGCTCAAAGCAACAAACTTCAGCCGATAAACATGAACCTTTTGACATCATGTCAGGAAAAGGAAAGGAGTCAGCTTCAGGAAAGTTTGAGAAGGAGTTGAAGACTCAAAAACAGCAAAAGAAAAAGAAATTAATTGAGTCTGATAATGAGTCAGAAGAAAAGTATTGCAAATGGTGTGATATGAAAAATCACAACACTAAAGACTGTTACCTCAGCAACTATTGCTCCATCTGTAATATGAACAATCACATGACTTCAGACTGTTACTTTAACAAACATTGTGCTATTTGTAACAAAAATAACCATTCCACTCAGGAATGTTATTTTAACAAAAAGAACAAGACAAAGAGCACAAAGAAGAAACAACCTAAGAAGGATGAATCAGAATCTCAATCAAGCGAAGATCAAAAAGATTCAAGATCAAAGAAACAACAAAAACAAAAACAAAAGGTGACAAAATCACAAGAGAAACCATCAGTTGATAGTGAACCTTTGAAGAAAAGACAACCTAAACAGAAATCAAAGACTCCTCAACAATAAAAGACACCTCACAAAAAGGTGGATTTGAACAATAAGAAGTCAAATGCTAAAGCTACTTTCTTTGATAATTTTGAAAAAGGAACTCATGTTTCACATTCAAAATCAAAGGATGATGAAACTTTCAACAATCAAGGATCATCATCAAAGTCAAAACAGCAAACAAAGAAAGAGAAGATCCTTGAGGAAGAGTTTGAACAATCAGAACAAAATTCCACAAGTTCATCATCAACAGAATCATCCTCACCATAAACAACACAAAATGAATCAATTGAATCTAAAATTAATACTGAATCTTCAAGACTTATTCATGAGGAAGTTAAAATTTTAGACTCCACAGTATCACCCAAGATCATTAAGACTTGGGTTTCCAAATCTAATTGATTTCTTTAATTGTGCAGTAACAGTCTTCGAGAGCTGACAACAAGTGGTATGTTGACAGTGGTTGTTCCAGACATATGACAGGAAACTGTTCTTTTCTCCATGACTTCAAACATAAAAATGCTTCTTATGTGGCATTTGGTGGGGATAAGAAGGGAGGTAAAATAGCTGGTGAAGGAATGGTAACTAATGGTGTGCTCAAATTTGAGAAAGTAAATTATTGTGAAAATTTGCAATATAATTTATTGAGTGTGTCTCAAATTTGTGATCAAAATTATACCACATTATTTGATAACACTAATTGTTACATTTTTAAGCCAGGTTTTGCAGTTCCAGAAGATTGGATCCTTCTTAAAGCATCAAGAAAAGGAAACACATATGTTTTGGATATGAATAATACAACACTCACAAACAATGAAACATGCCTGCTATCTAAGTCATCAGAAGATGAATCCCAGTTGTGGCATAGAAGGCTTGTTCATTCCAACTTGAAGAACATGAATAAATTGGTGAAAAATGACTTAGTCATTGGATTGCCAAAGAAATAATTTTCTTGTTTAAACCATTGTCCTTCATGTTATAAAGGAAAACAATATAGAGTATCACATAAATCCAAAATAATAAATACCAACACTACACCACTCAAATTGCTTCACATGGATTTTTTTGGTCCAACTAATGTGATGAGCATTGGAAAAAGGCAATATTGTTTAGTGGTTGTGGATGACCTCACTAGATTCACATGGGTCTTTTTCTTAAAACAAAAGAGTGAAACATCAGAAACATTGATTTAAAAGTTAAAATTTTTAGGAGTGACAATGGGACTGAATTTGTTAATACTGTCTTAGATTCATTTTGCAGGAATAAAGGCATAGCAAGGTAATTCAGTGCACCAAGAACTCCACAACAAAATGGAGTTGCTGAAAGAAGAAACAGAACTCTCATTGAAGCAGCAAGAACAATGCTAGCTGATTCATAATTGCCAATCACCTTTTGGGCTGAAGCAGTGAACACAGCATGCAATGTTCAAAACAAGACATTAGTTGTCAAAGAACACATTAAAACACCTTATGAGCTTTTATTTAAAAGAAAACCTTACATAGGATATCTTAGAGCTTTTGGGTGTCATGTATCTGTTTTAAACACCAAAGAACAATTGGGAAAATTTTTAGAGAAAGCCTATGATGGTTACTTTGTTGGATATTCTTCAACATCTAAATCATATAGGATCTACATTCCACAACAAAACATTTTGGAAGAAACTCCTAATGTGTCTTCTGATGAATCCTTATTTCCTAAATCTGCAAAAGGATCATCATGGTTGTTTGATATAGATGCACTCACAAACTCATTTAACTCTGGTTATTTGAATGCTACAGGTTCTGAGGATACATGCTATCCATTTGTTCCTCCAAACATGAATGAAGTGTCATTATCTGCTGATCCTCCAAGAATACAAACTTCAAGTATCATGGAACAAGGAACACCAAATAATGACAATAATGCAGCACAAGACCAAGCAAATGGATCTGCATCCTCAGATGCAAACACTTCATCAGCAGCTGCTGACTCTGCATCCGCAGATGAGTGTCCTACATCTGAAGATGTGATTATTGGATCAGCTGATGTTCCATTCATATCAGTAGATATTCCACATATTGGAGATGGACCATTGCATTCCAAAGAGTCATTGTAAGCAAGTCAACAAAATACATCCGTAGATGTGACTTTAACTCTTGCGGAAGCGCAAAATACATCCGTAGATGTTCCTGTAACTCCTACGGATGGCACTCATAATGCAGCTGATGTACAAAACGAAAATCATTCAGCTTCCAATGATGATCAATTTGATTACTTCATAAATTCATCATCTCAGCTGGATATATCTGCATCAATGCATGTGACTAACTTGGAACATCTATTCCAGTTGAGTCCATTCCAATAACAAGAATTCATAAGGCTCATCCAATAAACAACTTCATTAGAGAACTCAATGAAAGAACCACAAAAAGCCAAGGGGGAGCTGCAAACATCTGTCTTTTCACTTGTTTTCTTTCACAAGTGGTTCCTCCAAAAATTACATTTGCACTAAAAGATAATAGCTAGATTGAAGCCATGCAAGAAGAACTTCAACAATTTAGAAAACAAAAGGTCTGGAATCTACTTGATCTTCCTGAAGGCCAACATCCAATTGGCACAAGGTGGTTATTCAAAAATAAACTAGATGACAGAGGTATAATTATGAGAAATAAAGCTAGGCTGATTGCTCAAGGATATACTCAAGAAGAAGGAATAGACTATGATGAAGTTTTTGCACCAGTTGCAAGAATTGAAGCCATTAGAGTATTCCTAGCCTATGCATCATATAAGAAGTTCATTGTTTATCAAATGGATGTGAAGTGTGCCTTTTTATATGGGAAAATTGATGAAGAAGTCTATGTAGCTCAACCTCCAGGTTTTGAAGATCCTGATTACCCACATAAAGTATACAAGCTTGACAAAGCTTTGTATGGTCTTCATCAGGCACCAAGAAAGTGGTATGAAATATTATCATCTTTCTTATTCAAGCATGGATACAAAAGGGGAACTATTGATCAGACTCTCTTTCTCAAACATGAACATCAAGACCTCCTAGTTGTTCAAATATATGTAGAATTATATTTGGATCAACAAACAAGAGACTATGTGAAAGCTTTGAAGAGTTGATGAAATCTCAGTTTCAAATGAGCTCAATGGGAGAATTAACTTTCTTTCTTGGACTACAAGTTCATCAAAAAACAGATGGCATATTCATCAATCAAGAAAAGTATATTCATCAAATATTGAAGAAGTACAATCTTGCTAATACATCTTCATGCAAAACACCTGCTTCAACAATTGTACCTGATCCTATAGGAAAATCTATTGATCAAAGATTACATAGATCAATGATAGGATCTCTTATGTATTTAACTACTAGCAGACCTGACATAATGTTTGCTATATGTGTGTGTGCTAGGTACCAAGCAGATCCAAAAGAGTCCCTTCTGAATGCTGTGAAGAGGATTTTTAGATATCTCAAAGGGAAACCAGCCCTTGGTCTATGGTATCCAAAAGATGGAGACTTCTCTTTCTACTCTTATTTAGACAGTGACTATGGAGGATGCAACAACAATAGAAAATCCACAACTAGCGGATGTCTTTCATGGCAGTGTAAAAAGCAAACAAATGTATCTGTATCCACAGCTGAGGCTGAGTTCATAGCTACTTCAGCTGGTTTCTCTTAAGTCCTTTGGTTGCAAAACCAATTACTTGATTATGGTTACAATTTCCTTCAAACTCTAATTTATATTGACAATTCAGCTGCTATGTTTATCACTACTAATCCAGTTTAACATAGTAAAACAAAGCATATTGAAATCAGATATCATTTTCTAAGAGATTGCTCAGAAGAAGGTTTAATCAAGTTAGTCAAAGTGGATACAACAAATTAGCTTGCTGATCTATTCACTAAGGCCTTTGATTCAGTTAGATTTAATTTTCTAATTGAGTCTTTGGGCATGATTAACTTAGATTAATCTTCATTAACAAAGAAAAGCATGTGTCTGTCCTTGTCTTTATTTATTGTGTCTTCTATTTCTACATGTCATATGGTTTGGGAAATGATAGTACACTGTGCCTTTGCTTGCTTCCTGAGTTCTTAAATTTCTTTAAGAACTGATCAAAAGTTCTTTGATATGTAAGTAGATTCAACTTGAGTGAAGATTATACTAAGAGCATGCTTAACATAATGAAAAGGTGACTGTTTATGAGAAGCTTCATTTTGAGGATCAAGCAAGTAAGTCTTATCCTAATGTGATCAATTCATTCACCTAAGCACACTATGTAAAATACTTTATAACTTCTATCTTTGCAAATCATATTCCCTCTGTTTTGTGTGAACAAAGACCTGGGTTAAAGGCACCTCTGTTTTACGTAAGTAAAGACCTGGTGACCTGATGATGATCATATCTAAGCTCTCAAAAGAATCCATAGTGATCAACTGTATCTTTACATAAGAGCTTTTGTAGCAAAGCATTTATGAGACAACTCATATGTCTCAAGATAGAATTTATAACTTAATGTACATAGTTTCTAAGTATGAAAAAGTGATGAATTGACTCACAAACAGAGGACAAACTCTAATGTGAATTGAATGTGGAGCCCATAACAGTTTATCTCTAATAAACATGAAAAACATGTTAAACAACATGTCTAGTGGATTCCATACTCTTGTTAGGATTTAAGTGGACAAACATACTTGTAATCAGGACTAGAATCAGGTCACAATTCAACAATCAACTCAATCAGGAAGAAGTTTAGTGTCATAGTATGATCCCATTATATGTGTTTATATGCATGTACATATATTCAATTCAATTTTGTTACTTTTAGTTTATTTATTGTATGTAATCTTTGGACAGTCATGTGCCTTTCATGCTATTTACTTCATCAATTTATGATGAATGTAACACTTTATCATTAATCACAAATTTAGGGGGAGTAGTTAATACATGAAATACATGAAACATAAAAGCTGAATTCAATGATCCAAATTCAAAAGAAGGAATTGGAACTTGAGCACTAACTTGGCTGAAGGATGCATGAACTTGCACAAAATATAAATTTTCTTGTGCACAATTGTCATGAAAACAAAGTCAATAATGTCCGATAGCAATAATCGGTTCTATCAGTTGATTAGGATCATACAATCAAAGAAGTTTCAACTTTGCATTTTCAGCATCAGCATAAGCTACACTACATTTTCTTGTTCAGTAGATGCTAAAGTGTGAAAAAGGAATATGACCATCCGTAGATTGGTAACCTACGGATGTGGTAGTATTGAAAAGTATAATAGTTCCATAGACTGGTAATCTATGGAAATTTAAATTATACTTCATCAAAATCAGTTTTTAATTCTAAGTCATCCGTAGATGATCTACGGAAGAACTAAAATATGCGGAAACAATAAAATTGGTAATAAGGATAGGGGGTCCCTCCTCATTTAATAAATGAAATTAATATATCCGAGGTAGTATAAATGATGTTTTTGACTTGTCATTTCTATTCACTTTTTCAGAACATCTTTTTCAACCTAAAAGAAAAACGTTCGTCAAAATCTCTCCCTCCTTTGCTTTTAACATTCAAATTACCACATCAAAACATCAAACAAACTCATAAACTTGATTTCGGATTCTTGATTTTATAGTAAAACATGTCACATTCATCAATAATGAACTGTTTGATTCATTGTTACCATTAAAACTGTTCATATTCTCATATCTATAATATTGATTCTAACCTAATCTTCTTAAATCTTATGAACAGATGGCTAATCGGTTTGCTAGAGAGCATAATGTGTGTGCCTATCTCAATGCTGATGACCCTGTATTAGAAGGATGTCAAGATATCATCCATTATTTAAGAAGATCTAGGTTGTTTTATGCCCTATCAGCGGAGCCTGTGATTCATCAATCACACATTGTTGATTTCTGGAACTCGGCAAGAATAGAAAAAGAAGGAGAAGATGAGGTGATACATGCAGATATTAGGAATGAAGACTTAAGAATTGATGAACAGAGCATTAGAGAAATCTCAACTTGGGATATAGAGATAGGTCATCCGGATGTATTTGAGAATGAATACATAGAAAAGACCTTCTACCTGATGGGGTATGATGGTGATTTTGATAAAGGTGAAATTAAGAAAGGGAGATTGTGTAAGCCTTACAGATTCCTATGACACACTTACCTCAAGTGCATCTCTAACAAGAAATTAGGATTAGACAGATTTTCAAGACACATCTCATCCGGAATCATTGGTATCTTTGAAAAGAGAACTTACAATTACTCAAAGTACATACTGGGATGTTTATGTGACCATGTTAGAGTTCAAAAACCTGAGAAGATGTTCATGTTTCTAAGGTTTATGCAACTGATCATCAATGGTGAATTGCCTGGGATAGCAAGAGAAGGTGATGTGTTTGTTCAAGCACATCTGGGGAGATCTGTACTGAATAAGATAAGTGGAAAGTATGAAGGAGAAGATATGCCAATGTTTGCACATGCGGCGGATGCTAATGCCAACATTCCATTAGAACTGGTATGGGAAGATCAGCAAGATAGTCAATCTACTGATGCTGAACAAGACTTACCTCAACATTCCTTTCCTCAATCTCCCTTACACCACCATCTTCAATCTCCACAAATCCAATCTCCGACCAGTCAACACACCCAACCAATCTCTCCAATTTACCCTCAATCACCCATTCATCAACAACCTCTAACTCCACAAAATCTCTCTCTTGAGAGTACTCATACAGAACCCATCTCAGTTACTCAATCTCAAAACTCAGTACACACTGGTGCGATTGAGTTAGTATCTAAAGCAAGTACCATTCCACTCACAATCACCAGCCCACAAACCCCTGTCATATCTAATCAAACTGAACCAATATCTCCAATCATTGATCCTCAACAGCAACAACAACCTTATCAAGAGAAAATAGATCAAGCAGTTGAGTGTATTTCAAGCTCAGCAAGTATAGCTCCTGCTGTAGGCAATGAGGATGAGATTGCTGGTCAACATTAAGAAAGTGAAGAAGAAGCTAACTATGTTGATGTTATAGCCTATCATGAAGATGACCTGGAAGATGATGATATAGATGTAAGCAAAAGTTATCTGGTTGCTGAGTATAACAAACTTATCATCAAATCAAATAAAAGGTTAGAAAGAATTAGAGAGCTCAAAGGAATGTTAAAAGAAAAGGAGGAGCTGATGAACAAACAAGAATCCAGACTGATCAGATTATGAGAAGATGCTCAAACCAACAATGAAGTAATTGATGCATTGCATGAGCCGGTTAAAGAACTTAAAGACTCTGTGAAGCATGTGAAGACTGAAAAAGAGAAGCTCATATTGGAAGTTGAACAAGCAAACAACTCTCTCACTGCTCAGTCTATTTTGTTGAAAAGGAAAGATGAACAAATTGATGAGCTCAAGATGAAAATTTGTGCACATGAATCGAATGCTGCTCCATCAAAAAAATAAAAGAATCTACTGAAGCTTCAAAGTAAATCATTCAGTACTCAAGAAAGAGGAAGTATTTGGGGTATGTAGAGAAAGGGGTGATGAATGTTGAAGATTCACTAAAAAGATCAAGGACTACATCTCCAGAGTTTACTCATTCAGTGGATGTTACCAATTTAAAGCCTAAGTCTCATGTTGAAACTGAGAGTGATGCTAAATGGGATGAGCTTACTAAAGATGAGTCTCCCAAAGAACTAAAAGAATCAAAGGCTGATGACCTACTGTCCACCAAAGACATATTGGAAGAGAGGCCTGAATCAACTATGTTTATGACACTGATCAATCATGGGTTTCCATATGACATGGTTGAGAGAATGAACATGACAGAAATGAAGGAAGCACTACAGGAATTTGAGCTAGCAAGCTTCATGATCCCAGATTGCAATTATGAAAAATTCATAGCCTTTCAGAAAATTCAGAAAACAAAGAAGGAGTTAGGTCACTATGACACAACAACTCTGAGCAAATACAATATGACTTGTTGGTTACAAAGTCATATACATGAGCTAAAAGGAAGATCAGTGGCTGAGCTTAGAAGGATGATGGAGCATGTAATGAAGGTGGAATTGGAAACTGGAGTAAAATTCATAACTGAAGCTTCAAATCCTTCCTATGAACATCAATTAAAAACCCCAGCTGAACGAGTAACAGTTGAAAGCAAAGATTAACATAAAGGGAAAGATAAATTGATCAAAGAACCAAGAGAGGTGATCCCTGGGAAAGTATGGCCTTTGGGCACAACTGTGAGAGAGATCACTGAAGAAAATTCTTCTTTAATCCAATTGTTTGATCATATCATGACTCCCACTACTGCTGAAGATAACAGGATTATGGCATGGAAATATGATCCAGAGTGGGATTATGCACTTATCAAGAGAGTATCTGGAAGAGTTGAATACTTCCACTTACTTGAATCAATCTTGTTATTGCCTCATACTGACATCAAAGACCTTTAAAGTTTGATCATCTCCAACTACCCAATAAGCCCAAGAAGAAGAGATTTCTCTGTATTGGTTGGAAAGTTGAAAACAAAATTTAAGGATGATGTACTCAAGGAAGTAAGAAAAGAAGATGGGGAACACAAGAAAAGATACCAAGGGAAAAGAAGATCAAAGTCCAACTCCTCTACATTGGTTGATGTTGAATTCATAAGGAGGGTTGGATACTCTAACAGAAAAACAGCTGCCATAAAAGTCATTGAAGGAAATCAATACACTCTTCCCATAACTGAGTGGGGATATGTGGAGAAGACTAAAGAACTGGTGCTGATGAGAAATGAAGAAAAGAAGAAAGCAAGGAGTATAAGATTGTTTGATCCAATTGAAATTAAACTTTTGCATCCAAGATACACTTCATACCTACATGATAAGTTCTTCCCAAAACTCAAAGATGATCAAGCTCAAAATGACCTATGCCTGTATTTTCATATCATACAAGTCATTGACAAACTGCATGCAAAAGCATACAAAAGAAGAAGATATAAGGCTGGACTGTTAAGAGGAGCTAACATCAAGGAAGTATCTGAACTGAGGATGTCAGAACAAGATGAGCTGGAAATAGTCAATAATCAGAATGTTGTGGAAACTCTCACTACAGAAGAAGACATTTTGGGATTGAGCTTTGGGACACTACAAATGATTTGCAGAATGGAGATCAAGTAGAAGTACGATGATCAAAAGGATGCAGTGTCATATTTCAACATGAAAATGGTGTCAAGAGTCAAAGAGCTTTCAGTTTTGAAGACCTGATTACAAGTGTCTAAGCCTAAGGGGGAGTATTGTTAGATCTTGGAATAATAGGTCTAGATCATTTTGTATAGGCTTAGAACTTTAATCAATACATGTAATTAATATTTGTAATTCATTATGTATATATATAGGTTAACCCATATGTGTGTTGATTTATGTGTATGATTACAAGTACAAACATTATACTTGGTCAATTTCTGAAATTGACTAAGTGTAAGAAACATCTACGGATGAACATTTTTGTTCTTCCATAGATATCTTTCTTACAAGACATTCATCAGAAGATCTTCTACGGATGAATATAGGTATTTACTGATGAACACACCACATGAACAAAGTTAACTGCAGAAGATCAAGTAGCTGCGGAAGAACAAAGTAACTGCGAAAGATCAAGTAGCTGCGGAAGAACAAAGTAACTACGGAAGAACCAGACACGTAAATCATACAAGTGTTTCTAGTCAACAAGTCAACAAGTGAATCACAGACTCCAAGAGATTCGTTGTTTCCTTAACAAAAAAACGTGTGTCAATAAATATGAGTCCTAGGTTTCACATCAAACACAGAAAGAAACGGCGACAAAAATACCATCACATCGTTTCACACGATCAACACAAACCCTAGCAGCCATCACATCAACTCACCAATTATCATAAACATAATCATAGCATAGAATTTTGTTAGCAATTGTTATTTGATTCTTTGTAATCATTAATCAGTTTTAATGAATTACGTTTGATTCAAAACATTATTCTTTGCATATTGTTGATATCGTTTGATCATTTATTGTTTATTTTCTCTGGCATTGTATTTATTTGTTAATCAATTAAACAACGATTAATGGTAATTCGCGATCATTAATTCGAAACCAATCTAACACTGTTAATTCCTGATTGCTATTCTTGGATTCATAATCATTAAAGTAGAAAATCAATTAGATCAAAAGGTGAAAATTATCAGAAGTGATAATGGAACAGAATTTTAAAATGCTAATGTTGACAGGTTTTGTGAAAAAAAAGGAATTGCTCGTCAGTTTAGTGCTCGTAGAACTCCACAACAAAATGGAGTTGTTGAAAGGAAAAACAGAACTTTGATTGAGGTTACACGTTCCATGTTAGCAGATGCAAAGATTCTAATTACTTTCTGGGATGAAGCCATATCCACTGCATGTTTTTTACAAAATCGAACATTACTTGTGAAAGATAAAAAAAAACTCCTTATGAGTTGATGTTTGGCAGGAAACCTAATATAGATTTTCTTAAACTTTTTGGTTGTCCAGTTTTGATTTTAAACTCAAGTGACCAGCTAGGAAAATTTGATGCAAAATCTGATGAAGTATTTTTCGTTGGATATTCGTTGGTTTCAAAAGCTTTTAGAGTTTACAACTCTAGGAAAAATGTTATCCTTGAAACTTTCAACATTAAATTTCTTGAAAACTCTTTTCCATCAGTTGCAAATGGTCCAACTTGGTTATTTGATTTAGATTCTTTGTCAAACTCTTTCAATTCTAAATTGTTTGAATCTACAGGTGAGAAGAAGAAACAAGAAGGAGATCTCGGATCTTTCAGTGATGATTCTGACTCTGATGATATGGATGATTCTAGCCTAGATTATCCATTCTTCTCTTTTGTTAAAGATCTTGTTTTCAGTTCTAAATCTCATGATCAATCTAGCTATCAACAAGCATAAGAACATTCCATGTCTGAAAATACCAATGTTTCACAACCTTTTCCTAATGATGGTCCTGAAATTGTACAACCTGAGTCTAGAACATCATCAGTTTCTGGTGATGTAGTTGTTACAGATAATCTTGATTACTTTATCAACTCACCGACTCAAGTTCCTAATTTCAATCCACATACTTCAAACTTATTGTATCAGCTTTCCGAATTGAACCAATCTAATCTGGATGTTCATGTTCAAGGGAATAAGATTCCAAAGTCTAGTATTCACAACAACCATCCTACATCTCAGATTATCGATCCATTGAATGAGAGAACAACGAGAAGTTATTCAGAACAAGCAAACATCTGCTTATACTCGTGTTTTCTATCTCAAATTGTTCATAAAAACATCACTGAAGCGTTAAAGGACAATAATTGGATTGAGTCAATGCAAGAAGAGATATTGCAATTCCGCAAACAGGAAGTGTGGAAGCTTATGGATTTACCTGAAGGAGAAAATGCCATAGGCACAAAATGGTTGTTTCGAAACAAGTCAGACGATCGGGGAATTGTTGTTTGCAACAAAGTGAGACTCATTGCACAAGGTCACACCTAAGAAGAAGGAATAGATTACGATGAAGTATTTGCTCCAGTTGCAAGACTTGAATCAATTCGTGTCTTCCTGGCTTATGCATCATACATGTAATTCAAGGTGTATCAGATGGACGTTAAAGGTGCTTTCTTATATGGACCAATCACTGATGATGTGTATGTCAAGGAACCTCTAGGTTTTGAAGATTCAGAATATTGTCATCGTGTGTATAAGCTTAGTAAAGCTTTGTATGGTCTACATCAAGCTCCTAGAATCTGGTATGAAATGTTATCACAACATTTGAACCAGCATGGATACACGTGAGGGAAAATTGATCCAACTTTGTTTATAAAGAAGGATTCAGATGATCATTTATATGTTCAAGTGTATGTTGATGATATCATATTCGGTTCTACAACTCCAAAATTGTGCAATGAATTTGAAGAAATCATGAAGTCTTGTTTCCAAATGAGTTCTATGGGGGAAATTAACTTTTTCCTTGGTCTTCAAGTGAAGCAGTCTGTAGATGGAAGTTTTATCAATCAATAGAAATTTGTTGAAAAACTCTTGATGAAATTTAAACTACAAGATTATCAATCCATTAGAACTCCAACTGATGTAAATACCAAGATTGAACCTGATCCGAAAGGAAAATCAGTTGACCAAATCCTATACAGATCTATGATTGGATCTTTGATGTGTCTTACTGCATCTAGACCTGATATAATGTATGTTGTTTGTGTCTGTGCCAGGTTCCAATCTGACCCGAAAGAATCACATCTAATCACTGTTAAACGAATATTCAGGTATCTCAAAGGAAATTCGGCTTTAGGGTTATGGTATCCTTATGAAGGAAACTTCGAGTTACTTGGATATACAGATAGTGATTATGGGGGATGTTGCTAAGATCATAAATCTATGACGGGTGGTTGTCAGTTTTTAGGTCCCAGATTAGTCTCGTGGCAATGTAAGAAACAAACAAATGTCTCTGTTTCAACTACAGAAGTTGAGTACATAGTTGCTTCAGCAAGATGTTCTCAAATCCTTTGGTTACAAAACCAACTGCTGGATTATGGGTTCAATTTTCTTAAAACTCCGATTTACATTGATAACACTGTCGCTATGTTTATTACAGCTAATCCTGTCCAGCACTCAAAAACAAAACATATCAAAATTCGATATCATTTTCTCATAGATAACTCTGAAAAAGGTTTAATCAATTTGATTCAAATTGGAACTGAAAAACAGTTGGCTGACTTATTTACCAGGTAGATTTGAATATTTGGTCGAGTCAATTGGACTTATTAATCATTTTTAAAAAACTGGTTTTGAGTTTAATTCAGTTGTCTGATTCATTAATAATGATAAGAACCCTCCATTAGCTTAATCATAAATATAGAGAAATTGTCAAAGTTAACTGCCTGATTGTATATATTGTGTGTGCATGTTCAATAGAAAATGAAAAAGCAAATACAAAAATAGAAACTTGCAAAATCAAAATAGAAAAATATAAAACAAAAACACACAAACAAAGTTTTTCTTGTTAGTTAATTGTTTAGGACTGAATCTGTCTTTGCAATTTATGAGAATGATAGATATGATGTGCAGGTAAGCTCATGCAATTATACTGAAAAGGTAAATTCTTGTGATCAAACTAAATCAATCATGTATTCATGTTTGTCCATTTTAGTATTGATGAGTAGTGTTGACTTCTCAAATTGATTGCTTGTAAAGTCATAAACTCATACGTGGTGGTGATATGAATAACCATTGAGCTCTAATTATTTAAAGCATCTATTTACTTTTTTGTTATGAGTCATCATAGACCTGAAGTGATGAGATATCCTTTGTTGTAAGTCATTATAGACCTGGATATTCTCTCTTGATGCAAAAGATGCCAATGTGCACAATCTAAACATGAGATCTGGTTATAAGTATATGTCAGGTTAACAAGTTAAGAAAAGTGATTTCTTGCATATCTTGATGAGATTTGAACTCTCTAAGTCTAAGTTTGACTTACATAATTTCATATCTAATCGTAACTTAATCAATCCAAGAATTGAAAAAGTAAGTTTGCTGAGTATCTTGCCAAAAGCACTCATTTTCTGTCCTTAGATCTCTTGTCTCCTTTGGTGCAGAAATCCTGACCTGGAACACACTTGATCAGGATATAATCAGTATCTATTACTATCCATCATTTTATTTTCTTTTAATCTGTTGATCTTAACTGATATCATCTCACTGCAGGCATGTGATTCAAACCTATATTGTAGATTTTTGTTCTGCTTTATTTTTTAAATTTGCATGATTTTCTGTGTGCAAGCATGTTGATAATGATTAGTTTCCTCTTCATGCAAAGTCAAAGAAACTTCTAAGTTTGTAAAACTTAAAAGTTTAGGGGGAGTAAAAATGAAAAAGAGAAAAAAAAATTAATTTCAAAAAGTGGAAAATAAAATATGAAGTGCTTTGGATGAAAGGTTAAAGTTGCAATTTCAAGCATGCGTGTGTTTGATATGATGTAAAAATGAACCTGAAAAAAAAATTCAAATTAAGTGGAAAAGCTTCTTGCAAACAAAATGAGACTATTTGTTTTGTGAAAGTTATATAGAGACTAAAATGACTGGAAATTGTTTTTGAAAATAAAATGGTAAAAAGTAAAAAATAAAAGTTTGAATGTCAAAAAATGTTAAAATTTGAGGGTCATTAATGTAAATTTTGAGTGATAGTCAAAAAATTGACTACGTTTTAAAAAAATTGTGTGTGAACAGTACTAATATGCTTAAACAGTATTCAGATGGATGGTGTGAAAATTTCAAGTGTCAAGACTCATGGAAGGGCTCTCATATGCCTGAATAATACTCATAAGTCTAAATCAGGAGTATAATGAATTTCAGAAAATTGTGCAAGTGTTGGGCATTTCATTCTATGCTCATGCGCCTAAATAGTTGTCATGTGTCTGAAAAATTGGTTAAGTGTTGGGCGTATCATCTATGCTCAAGCGCCTAAACAGTACCAGACTTCCAAGTGTTAGTCTCATGCTCCTGAACAGTGTTCAAGCGCCTAAACAGTGCTTATGCGACTGAATAGTGCTCATGCGTCAAAACCTCATGCGCATTCGCAGTGCTCATGTGTTTGAAAACTTGGTGTGAAATTTAGTCTCATGCGCCTTCACAGTGCTCATGCACCTAAAAATTTACACTTATATATATACAACATTTGTGTAGTTTTCATTCACTCATTCATAAACTCAAACACTCTGATTCACTCACTCAAACACCCGATACACTCATTCATTAAGCATTCGATTGTTATCAGTTGATCTTTGTGATATATAGGTATCACAAGAGAATTTGATTGCCGAGGAGTCTTCACTCGAAGTTATCAAAGTTGTTGCTGATTTACCTATTCATGTGCCGGATGAAGGTAGAAGATCAACAAAAATGCTACAGTCCTTTCTGAGATCTTGAATGCTGAGCAGATCATAGAATCTTTGAAAGAAGTTCAAGTCTGCATTCAAGAAGGCTTTTTGAGAGTTGGAACTCTACAAATAAAAGCTCGTGTTCAAGATCAAAGATGAGACAAAAAAATTCAATGTGGACTGAAGACAATGTAAATCTTAGGGGGAGTATTGTTGAAGCTCTTAGAAGATTAACATTTTGTCTTTATGTGTTTTTTGTCATAGTATAGGGACTTATTATTAAATATATTTTCCTTTGTTTCTTGAGAGTATAAATAGGATATTTATGTATTTTGTAGGGAATTGATTCAAATTGATTCATAATTGATTCAGGATTGATTCATAATTGATTCAGGATTGATTCAAAAATTGAGTCAGTCAGTGAACGAACTGCGAACTGTAACCCTTACACATTGTATCCTGTGCATTTGCTATCAATGAAATCTTTGAATTTTTTTGATGTAATTGCATGTGTTTGATTACTTTGTGTTTGAATTGATCATTGCGTTATGATATCATCACAGATTCGATCCTTTTGAACATCACCAACCTATACTAAATCATTAATACTCCCCATAGGTTGGACCTCACCCTTGATCTTCTCCTTCACTTTCCACTTCCTCAGCAGCTTTATCCAAAGTTTCCTGATCAGCTCCAGCTGTACTCTCTTCTACTCCCCTTGCACTGGCCTTTTCAAATTTTCTTGTCAGCTCCTACACATCCATTCTCAATTCATCAGCTTGAAGTACTTTCTCTGTAAGCTCCCTGACTTTAACCCTAACATCACAAGCCTTGTTAGCTACCCTCATGAATAGGCTAGCTTCATTCCTCGTTTCAGCTCCGGCTCTGGCTTTGATGTGATTTTCACACAAAACCACCAAATCTTCATCGCAAAAGGAGAATACTTCCATAGGATCAAATAGTTTAATTTCTTCTCCACCCTTCAGTTTAATCACTGCTTCCCCTGTATTATTATCCTAAAACCACTTCTCAAACTTTTGTAATCTTGGGGGAAGTGGATTGGGCACTCTCACTCTATTAACAGTTTTGGTTGGCTTGAGCTTCAACACAATCTTGCCCTTTCCTGTAGCCCAATCCAAATCTTTCTTTGATCTCCTCCTTTTATTTTTCATATACCCAAATGCATCAAATTTGTCCTTAAGCCCCTTTCGTATCTCATTCTCTGGAACAATTGCACTCTCGCTTAGGCTTGAGTCTATCAAGGGAATCTCAACTAACCTTCTCAAATCCCATCTCTGCAAAGTCTTGAATGCCTTCCTTTTATGTAGATATGAGATTTCTCCTCTTCTTCTTTTAATCATAAACATTTTCAATTCATGATTATATTTCCGACTAACTATCTTCTTGTTGGATTTCTTCCTACTTGGTTCACTTATGTTTTAAAATAATGGAGTTAGTTGTTCTTTTTCTTTCTCCTTAACAAACCAATCCTTCTTGTTTAACTCAAACACATCTCCTTCGATAGAACTCCTCCGAGCCACATAAGTCATTGAACGCTCATCTAGTTCATAGAATTCAGCCTCAGAGTCGTAATCAACCAAGTATTCCTCATACTCCTCTTCTTCACCTATCAGATTTAGCTCAGCTCCTTTCTTTCCTGCTGCGTCTGCTTCTTCTCTAAATACTTCATCACCAGTCAAATCAGTATTTATATCAAGCCCTAAATCTACAAACCCTGCTTCTACAACCCTAGCCTTATCTCCTATAACACCTCCTGCATCACTTCCTTTCTCAACTCCAGATCCAACAATATCATCAACTCCAACATCAGGACAACCATCACCACTGCCACTAGCACTCACTCTACCAACACCAGCATCACTTGCATCAACTCTAGCCCACTTGTGTCTCCTCCAATCCCTGTTGAACTCCCACTTTCCAAAAGGAATACATAGACGTATCAGTAAGATCATCTATCTTAGCTTGAGTTAATAGGTTGGGCAGACCAGCATTGGCTTTCAGCTCATTCACCTCCTTGAGTAGTCTTTTGATTAAGTCTTGTTGATCTACCATCATTTTGTTTATGCTCTCCATTTCCTTATCTTTCTCCTTCACTCTCAGTTCTTGATTCACCAACTTTGTCTTAATCATCCCCAATTCATTTGCCAACGATGTATTCAAATTTCGAATAACATCTTGATTTAGCTCTAACCTTGCATCCTTTCTTTCGTGGGCTTCAGAAAAAGTTTGTTGTTTGTGCTTGGTTCTTCGTTCAGCAACATTTTCAGGTTCACCTTGATCATCTTTCTTTTTCATTCTCCTCTCCCTTTGAGTCCTTAATTCCTCCTCCACTTCATCAATTTCTGCTTCCAAATCATACTCCTTCTCCTTTGCATATCTGTTTCTTTTCTTTATGGCCTCATCTTGCTTTTCCCTGTTCTCTTTAGCATTCTTATTTTTATTTTCAATTAATTTCTTGATGTAATTCCATTTCTTAGCATAGTACATATTTTCCAAAAGATATGTTATCTTCTCGCTAAAGTCATGTCTCACTGCTGAGCAATCTGCAAATATTCTTGTATTTATTTGCACCAGTCTTTTAATTTCTCCATGTCTAGACAGATCTTGCTTCAAATCATTAATCAGCATCTGTACAAACCTTGGATATAGCAACCACTTATCTTTCTTCAAAGCCATTATATTTTCAGTCATGCAATCGAAGATCAACTTAGCAATATTGGCTTTCTGTCCCCCGTAATATACAATCATAGCCATTGCCTAATGCTAATTTAGCCATCTGACCCTCCTTTCCTATGATCCAGGCACATAATAAATACGTGGGCTATGTATCTCCATTCCTTAAATAAGAGGGACTTCTTGATTTCTTTCTTTGAGCCAAAAGAGGGTCCCTCATACCCAATGCTTCTAAATGCACTTAATACTTTTGTATCAGACATTACCACCTCATCCTCACAACCTTCCTCCAGCTTCAATACTATTGCCACAGTCTCAACAGTAATAACAAAGTCACGCCCAAGGACTCTAGCAGTAATCTGATGTGGATTAGACCCAAGTTCATACTTTATAGTTCTCCAAAAGTCTCTTACATGAAGATCATAGATCGTGGGCATATGAGATATAGCATATCTAATTAGGGACTGCTTCAGCCACTTAATGCAATCTCTAAAGCCAACGGTCTTCGGGTTTCTATCATCCAATAATGCAACAATGTTTGTTCTCTCATCAAACTTTAGGTTTTCCATCTTAACTAAAAATTAAACAAAAGTAGGTTAGTTAAAACATTGAAGTATGAATAAACAAAATACAAGAAAATGCAGAATGTTCAACAGTTTCACTGATCACTTGTCAGCGAAACTGTAGTTTTGCTATAGGCACAGATTGACAATTTCGCTTCTGTTTAAACTGTTGTTTCGTTCAAGCAAAAGTATAGATTCGTTGTGACACAGGCATAAACTCATGTGTCTGAGAGATTTTATAGTTACGCTGAGGACGAAATTATAGTTTTTACAGCAGAGAAATTATAAGTTCGCTGAGACCCTGACACAGAATCATGTGCCTGAGTGAATCTATAGTTTCGCTGTAACTATCCTGGCGAAACTTTCAACTACGCTTGAATAGCATGACTGGACAGTTTCGCTCGGAACACTTGAATTTTTGTTTAGATTCGCTGGTTAGTTTCGCAGTTTTGCTGAATGAATCTGCGAACCTACCGACCCAGTGAATCAACCTAAAACTAAGGTCCAATGTTTAAAACCTCAATAAATGTATAAGAACAGGTTCGAAACACCCACCTAAGCACTTAGAAACAATTAATCACTATGCAAAATCGATTTAGAAGAATACGGGTGTGAATGCACAGATGAACTAGGGTTTACTTTCGCTAAACAAGTGTGTGAAACTAATTTCACACTGTGCAATATATAGACACTAGTTTTGCTGCAGCGAAACTATAGTTTCGCTCGGCATCACAGATGAAGTCATGTATCCCAGTGTAGAGCGAGTTTGCCGGCGAATCTATAGATTCGCTTAGCGAAAGAACCAGTGTAACTTAGTTTCGCTGGAACCTAACACTTAGTAAATTTTTGAATTTTTTTTTTTAAAATTTTATATATTTTAATAAAAATAAATAAATAAATAATAATAAAAAAAATTAAGTCTTATATTTACAGAAACTTTCATGAAAAACTTTTTCACCCCATAATACCAACACAAACAAAATAAGAATAACAGGAGAATAAAAAAATAAAATAATATTAAAACAAGACATAAGAGAAAAATTAAGAATAAAAGGATATAGACACTTCTTTTTCAAGAAATTGTTCTAGAGAGTCAAAGATTGGTGGGATTGCTGATATGTTTGTCCTTTTAAGCCCATGCCTTATTCTTTTCAACGTGTAATCTGCAGCTGTCTTTATCATGTTTCGGTTTAAATTTAGAAACTCTGATGACTTGGTCCCCACAGACATTTGGCAAAGTACTTATGTTGTCCTCATGGTTTATTGAGTAATATGATTAACTCTGCTTGAATTTTCAACAATGATCTTAATTTAAGAATCGCTGTGCCTTTATTTGAGGAACCGATGATGAGAGTTCCAGGTCTATACTTACGTATAATGACCATCTGAACTTGCTGATGAGAACTTCAAGTCTATACTTACGTATAACAGAGAAGAATCATCAAAACATGCTGATAAGAGCTCCAGGTCTATACTCACTTATAACAAAGGAGATCATTACTCCAGGTCAATTTTCACACATAGCAGAGGAGATAAGCACGAGACATATCTCTGAAGAGCTAACGACAAACTTCAATTTAGAGACTATATGATAGGGAGATTTTAGGAATATCAAAGTAGAGATTTGAAACTCTCAACCTATTTTTGACAAGGACTTGTAACTTTGTACATGCCAAAATGTCAGGAGGATAATCCTTATCATTGAGTTCTTAAACTTTAATTTAGCTACACAATCACTGATTACTTTGTTTTCAGGCTAAGCCTAACATGCATATCTCAACCAAGACTGTTGACCTCCTTCAAACTTCTTTTTCCTAGGGTTCCTGAAAAGATAAAATTGAAAACCTTAAGAGTTTAATCTTTATTCTCCCTAAAATTTCTTTTTAATTGCCATGTAATAGAAATTTTTATTTTTCAAATTTTGTTAAAGATCAAAGATGTGAAGGAATATGGGTCTCAGAAGTTTATTAGAAAAATTTTATATATAAAAAAAATAAACAAAAAAATTATTTACAGCTATTTACACACTTTGTTAAGAAAAGGGGTTTCAACAAGATATTAAACCCAACATAGAAATCAATTCATAAAACGAGATTTATCAAATGTTTTTGTGAAAAGATCTTCTCTTTGAGTTTTTGTGTCAATTGAAATAATATCTATAAAAACCCTTTTCCTGAGCGTCCCGGATTGCATAAATCTTTGTTTCAATGTGCTTGGTGCGAGTATGATGAATTGGATTTTTGGCAATCCCGATAGCAGCTTCATTATCACAGAAAAGTGGTGTATGAAGAAAATTGATTCCGTAATCCATCATCTGGTGTTGTATCCAAAGCACTTGGCAGCAGCAACTGGATACAGCAACATATTCAGCCTCTCCTATAGATAGAGATACTATTGTTTACTTTTTGCTTTGCCATGAAACAAGACAATCCCTGAGATATTGACATATGCCAATGACAGATTTCCTGTTGATCCTGCAACCACCATGATCACTTTTAGAATAAGCATGTAAATCAAAGTTCCCTCCTTTTGGGTACCAAAGACCCAAACTAGAAGAACCCTTTAAGTAACAAAAGATGCGTTTAATATCTTTTTCATGTGATTCTTTTGGGTTGGCTTGAAAACGGGTATAGTATCACATGGTGAATGTAACATCAGGATGACTAGCCATAAGATACATGAGAGATCCGATCATAGAATGATAGGGATGAGCATCCACGGATTTTCCATTATCATCTGGAGTTAAACAGGTTTGAGCAGTGAATGGAGTGAGTTCTGGAAAAGCATCATCCATCTTGAACTTTTTGAGAATCTCCGGAATGTACTTTTCTTGGTGAATCAGAATACCATCAGGATTTTGTTCAACCTGCAACCCCAAGAAAGAGCACAACTCCCCCATCATGCTCATTTCAAAGCGATCCTTCATTACTTCTTCAAACTCTCTACACAGTTTCTTATTTGTTGACCCGAAAATGATGTCATCAACATACACTTGAACAATCAGCATTTCACCATCGACTTCCTTCTTGAATGAAGTCATGTCTATAGATCCACGAGAGAAACCCTTGCTGAGAAGATATTGTGTCAAAGTTTCATACCAGATACGAGGTGCTTGATGTAATCCATATAAGGATTTGTCAAGTTTATATACTTTTTCTAGGAAATCTGGATCCTCAAAACCTGGTGGTTGACAAACATAAATCTCCACATCAATGTTTTTGTAGAGAAATGCACACTTCACGTCCATTTGAAAGACTTTAAAGTTTCTGTGAGCAGTGTGAGCAAGAAAGATCCTGATAGCTTGAATCCGAGCAACTGGAGCAAACACTTCAGTATAGTCAATTCCCTCTTCCTGAGCAAGCCCCTGAACAACCAACCATGATTTGTTCCTTCTTACAACTCCTCGATCATCTGGTTTGTTTCGGTATACCTATTTGGTACCAATGGGAAACTTGTTTGGAGGAAGATCAACTAATTGCCAAACTTTCAGTTTCCTGAACTGCTGAAGCTCCATCTACATAGATTCAACCCAACTTGGGTCTTGAAGTGCTACTGAGATATTTTTAGGAATGATTTGAGATAAGAAACATGCATAGAGACATTCATTTATCAATACTCCATGTCCTCACACCATCTGTAATGGAACCAAAATTTAATCATATGGATTGTCTTTTAAGGTTTTGAAGTTGGTGTTAAGGGTTAATGGATTGGAATGAGATAAAGATGTGGTTTGTGATGATTGTGAAGGGGAAGTTGGTTGGGATAGAGGAATCAATTGTGGTGGAGGTGTGAGTGGAACATCAAGTGGAGGTTTAGTTTGAGGGTGAATTGGTATTTGTGGATGAGATTCAGGTGGAAGAGGTTCGGTTGGAGGAATGATTTGCACATTGGTTTGATGAACAACATCATCATCAAAAACTGGAAGGTTGAAAGATTTGAAGACAGTATTGGAGTCACTAAACCATGCTGGGTCTGACCCCATGTTTGGTGAATTAGACTCCTGCCAATTAACATAGAATGATTCCTGCACAATACACATTCTTTTGATGTACACTCTATATGCCTTTTGTGAGGAAGAATAGCCAACGAAGAAACATTCATAAAAGACTAGTCCAAACTTTGACTTTTGAGCTTGAGTGTTTAGCAAAATACATGAGAAAACAAATGGATGAAAGAAGTCAATAAAGGGTTTCCGTTTATGAAGAAGCTCATAAGGAGTCTTCATTTTGTCTTTCATAATAAGAACCCTGTTTAGTACATAGGAAGCACAATTGACAGCTTCTGCCCAGAAAATAATTGGAAGCTTTGACTCAATCAGCATAGTTCTTGCTGCTTCATTAAAGGTCCGATTCATCCTTTTAGCAACACCATTTTGTTGAGGTGTCCTAGTATTATTGAACAGTCTGAGAATCCCTTTGCTCGCACAAAAAGAGTCAAAGATATGGTTTTTGAATTCAGTTCTATTATCACTTGGGATGGCCATTACGTTCTTTTTGTTGATGGTTTCAAGTGTGAGGATCAGCTTTTGAAGCTCTTCTGCAGTGTCTCCCTTGTTTGCTAGAAATCTTACCCAATAGTATCTTGAATAATCATCTGTAACAACCAAACAATAAGATTTATTAGCAATATATTTAACACTAATAGGACCAAATAAATCAGTATGTAAAACTCAAGGGGTTTTGAAATTGTATTTTCAAGCTTAAGCTTGTGTGGCCTTTTGTGCTGTTTTCCTTGAGCACATGCCATGCACTTTTCTACCATTGAAAAATCTTTAAGTGGTAGCCCCCTCACAAGATTGTTCTTAACCAATTTATTTATATTTTTAAAATTAACATGTCCTAATCGTCTATGGCATAAAAAGGATTCAGAAGATGAAGCTTTGGACAGGAGACATGTCATAGTGGAGGTAGATTCTTGTGATCCTAAATCTAGAAGATAAGTATCATTCTATCTTGGAGCATGCATGATCACTAAATCTTCTGGAATAATAAACTCTAGTTTGAGAAACAAGCATTCATACATTCATTTGACATAAACAGCACTGGTATGTTTTTATCACAGATTTGTGATACACTTAACAAAGACATAGTTCATTTTCTCAAGAGTCAAGGAACCATTTGAGACTTCTCCCTGACCAATCATCTTTCCACCCTTCTTGTCTCTAGCAAATGCAATAGATCCTCCATTTATTATGCTATAATTTGTAAGTAGGTCCTTCAACCCGGTCATATGCCTTGAACATCCACTATTAACGTGCCATAAGCTATTGATAGCTTTTCTGGAATGATCCTGACATAAAAACAAAAAAAATTTAAGATTTGGAAATTGGGACCCAAGTCGTGACTAACCTAGGTCTCGGAAAAGAGGATTTTTCATAGAAAAAATTAATTACAAAATGATTTAATCTACTTCCTAATGAACTATTATTTACATATCTACTAACAAGCTCATGACAAACTTTAATTACGTGATCATCCTTCCCACATCTAAAACACCGGGACTTTAAACCTTTCTTCTTACATTTTGAAACAGGAGCTTGATCTATTAATATCTCTTCATCACATTCAGACATGTGTGAATCAGAATTGCTACAAGAGTCATATGATTCTTTTAATTTTTCTTTTGTGACCTTAATTTAGCAGATTCTGATTCATTTACAATAATGTTTCTAACTTTTGAGGAAGTTGTCTCCATTTCTTTAGGTTTAGAGAGGAACTTTTCAAAACAATTTGAGTTGGTATGTATGTCTGAAGCTTTACTAGAACAACCATCACTTCTATTTACAAAAGCATTTGAAACATAACGATTTGATTCATAGACATCTGAAGATAAACAAGCTGGACTAGTGCTAGAACTACACATGCCATTATCTGTAATAGATCTTTGGGAAACAAATCTACTAAAACTATTATCTATTGAAGACTTTTTGGAATTTAAAATGATAAGACTAGAGCTGTCCAGAACACTACTTGCACCAAAATCATATTCCTCTCAAATCTCCTTATGGTTCACTCCTAAATCTGCATACAAACTGTTAGTATCTTTCTGAATTAATTCATTAGTTGGATGAGGTATAGGCATAGGAGAATAACAATAATTACTTGAAGGAGGATAAACATGAGTGGTTTCTTCACTTCCCAAACCAGTCTTAATTCTAGCCCCCGTTGTTTCTTGCAAAGCTCCTCATGTTTCATCCAAGAAATTGTCCACTTTTCAAGTTTGGTTTTTAATTTGTTTGTTTCAAATTCAGCAAGTGCTACACATTCAGTTAAAACATTTATTTCAATGTTTCTTTCCAAAAGATTTCTTTTTAAATGCTCGTTTTCCTATAAAGCTTTATTTAACTTGACAAAATATTTAGACTCATTTGTTTTAAGTTCCTTATTTATTTGTTTTAATTCTTTTTCATTTTCTAACAATAATCTGTTAGCTTTATAAATCCCAAATAAATGGATATTGCATGGAGGAGAACACATGTCTTGAATTACCTCATAAGGGAGACCTATAACTACTTTTTCAGCAGCTAGGGCCTTTTCGTATTGACAGACCGGAGTGTTCTTCTTGCATTCTTCCTCCTCTAATGCGTTCTTCCTGGTCTCCCCAGATTCACTTCCTCTTTGTTTTCTTGATTACAAACATCCAGCTTCACTCCACTTACTTCAACTTGTTGTTGTTTCCCGAACTCATCAGCTTCATAAACTGTCACTATCTTTTCAGCATACTCATAATCACCTCTTTCTTCCTTGACTTTCCCAAACTTCACCTCTTCAACTTGAACATGTTGCTTACCACTTTCACTAATAGCTTCTTTTTGAATCTCACTCTTGAACTCCCTAAAGGGATCAAAGTCCTCAATAGAATCCACATCACTATTCATCACCTTAACCATTAGAGCATGATTGATTTCTTCTTCAGTTTCCTTAATCTCAGCACTCCAATCAAAGTTTGAAATGAGTGTTGTTTCCTTCTTTGGCTTGGCTTCTTCCTTGTCGGTGATCGGGACAACTTTGGAAGTTCTAGAAGTTCCAAGTTCAGTGATGATAGGAGATGGACATATTAAAGTGCCCCAACTGTTTGCAATTAAAGCATCTCAATTTTGACTTATCAAATCCAAGTTTAGAGTTTTGATTTTGATTGCCAAAGTTCATCCTTCCAATTTGTTCCATGAATCTTCTTGCACACAATATGAGCATGGCCATCTACCATTGGATATCAGTTTCCTCTAAGTCATCAGGATCCAGCTGATACATATCTTCAACAGTCATTCCTATTCCCTTCAACTCCCCTGCAACTAAAGTTTCATAGCTATGTACAAACATTCCAAATAATGCCATTGTATCAGATGGAATTTGAGCAGTGACGGATGTCTTTGAGCTTAAACAAACACCTGTAGATCCACCACCAGACTTGATTGATACGCCATATCCAGTAGAACCACCATAAGCTGAACCATACATGGATGAGTCTGCAGCGGATGAGATCAATGCGACATTTTGTGGATATACTATGGCTGGCATCATGGATTGATTGTATTCCCTCCTTTTCACATCCAAATCAAAAGATTTCATTTTGTTGATGACGTCCATGAGTTTATAATCAGCAAAGTTTCTTTCCTGCTTTAACATCCTGACTGGCAAACTCCATTGCGGTGGAAGAGAGTCCAAGAGCTTAGTAACTTGTTCATGGTTACCCAATTGTTCATCATATTTCTTTAAAGGGCTTGAGATAAACAAAAATCGATTGGTAATATCCGTAAGGCTTTCATTGTTGTGTCCTACGAATGAATTGAACTCCTTTTCAGCTTGGGCTTTCTTGTCCTTCTCACAGAGAATCATACAATGATTTTGCATTCTTGTGTTTAGCAAAACGATTATAGATGTCTTGTGATAAACATAAGGTTAAAGCCCCGAAAGCTTTCTGATCACGATCGATTAGCTTGAGGTCTCTTTCGGTAAAGGTTGATGGATTAGTGTTTGGTGAGGTAACTTGACCAACAGGGACAGTTAGAGTGTGTGGACCATTTACTATTGACTCCCGTTGATTATGATCAGTATAATAAAAGAAGGCTTTTAAACATCGTTTCTGGTCCTTAAAGTTATCACCATTTATAAGCCTCGATGGCCTATTGGGTGCAACACTCTCCAAGCCAGAATTGGTGATATTGGTGGATGTCATTTTTTAAACAGTATTAATTTCGCTGAAGAATCTCTAAATTCGCTGATAAATTCGCTAGTAGATTCGCTCGAAAGCTGAACAACATTTTCGCTCGAATGATTGTTTAGAAACTCTAGTTTCGACGACAGTTTTGCTGAAACTAGTAGAACTTTCATTCTGAAGACAATTTCGGAAGCACTTTCGCTTTCTTTGGCAATCAAAGAAGGTGAAATTTTGTTCAAAATGAGGTACTTTCACTGAATCAAGTTGCAGTTTCGCTGGAAGAACTCTAGTTTCGCCCAACGTATCTGAAAAACTTTTTTAGCACTAAATCAACTCAAACTCATCCAAATCTCAATGAATTTGAGATCTAATGATTTCTATAGCATCCCACACCAAATACAAACAAGACGCAATCAATTTCAATATCCAAAACAAGCATATCAGAACATTATTGAATGGAACAGTGACTTTAAGCTCGAAAATACACAAAACTCAACCAATCAAGAGCACAATGGCTCTGATACCATATTGTTTGTCCTTGTGATCGATATAACAGTGCAATTAATGAATAAACTTAGAAATCCTACTGAATCTGTTCAATAATCACCAAACAAAGGCTCAAAAGTAATGACAAATAGGCTTCCAGCCAAGAACACAGAGTTGCAAAAATAATATTTCAGTATTAGGGTTTTGCAAAAACTTGCTTACAATGATAGAACATGACAATATATAAGCAGAGTTAGTATTGGCTTGACCATCAACTAGATTCACCTGGCAGCGAAATACAGTTTCGTCGGGTGACCTAGGACAGCCAACTATGAGCGAAACTGTAGTTTCGCTGGGTCAGTGAAACTATACAAATAAAAAATACATGGAAACAAACAAACATTCAACCTATTACATAAAAGACAAAATAATCCTAACAACTATGGTGAGTCCAACCTATACTAAATCATCACTTAAAGCTTCGAAAGACTTCATATTTGGCTTCAGAAGAAATGGTCATTTGGCTTCGAAAGAATTGATACTTAGTGTATTTCATTGAGTTGTAGCAAATCTTCCGAAGTAATTTCCTTGTACTTCATATATGCATGCTGAGAGCTCTTTGGTTGCATCAGTCTCTAAGTGTAATCCATACAAACTCCCCCTAGGCTGATATTACCAAAACCGAAGGAGAACTTTAAATCTTGATTATTATCTAATGACACTCCTTATTAGAATCAAGACCATTCCCTTTATCATCAGTTGCTCAGGATTTCTCAGACTTTCAAAGTGCCTTCTCATGTCATAGAGTTCATGTATAGGAAGGTCAAGTATGTTTTGCTAGAAGTACACATCTTGACCCCCTTGATCACTAGTAACATACCATTTGTCTGGGTTAGTATCAAATGCCCAGGATAGGATGGGTCTCTTAGTAGCAAAAGGCTCTACTTGGAAGGGAGTTGGATGAGTAGCTTCAGCTTGATCACCTTCTGGATGTTTTGACACATTCTGAGGTGCGGAGGTGGATCTTTTCTTCTTTTTGTCCCTTTTAATGGCCAGAAGATGAAGCTGGCTAAGGTGCAGCACTAGCTCTAGGTTGTGTTGTCTCTGGTGGTTCAACCTTGACCTTAGCTTCAGGTGCAGCCTAACTTGGTGGATAATACAACTATACCAGCTCACCCCTTTTGATCTTCTTCTTGATCACTCTAATGTGCTCATCCAGAGTGGATAGAGACATTGGACCAAATCTCCTTCCGGAGAACCCATACAACTTTAAGAAGCTCACCATCTTCAGTATGTCTACAGACTTCTTCTGACTGGCTCAGATAGTGGCTCTTGACTTTGCAGCCTCTTTCTTCATCTTCCTCTTAGCAGCTTTTTGTTTTTTCAACACTTTTTGCTCAGGCTGCTTGAGGTACTCAAACCCTATGTACTCATAGGACCAGGGAAGTAGGTCTGCTGCTTGATAGAGGCCTGTGGCACTTAGGTAGGTTATCATATTTTACTTGTCTTGTTCCCTACCTGCTTGAGTTTCTTGTTCAGTTGCCACATCTTCTGCCTCAGGGCTTTCTTGAACTGGAGAGAGGGTAGGAGCTTCATATAGTCATTTTCTTCTTCTTTCTTCTTCGATCTTGAGGAGTAGCTCTACAGCCTCAGCTTCCTTCCTTTCTTTTGACACCTCAGTGTAAGGTAATATCAGAAGATTATAAGGCTGATGCAACCTGTAACACCCTGAATTTTTATTTAAAAGACGAGAAAAGAAAAGTACCCAGAAATAAAGGTAAATGGACACAAGTGGAGGGGATAAAGTTGTAAATGGACAAAACTCCAATATTTTATTATTAAAATGGGTATGGCCACCCACTTTAAAGCATATCTGCTTTCTGTTCTCGGTCAAGAAGAAGAAGAAGAAAGGGGTGCTGGTTTTGGAGAAGAAGAAGGAAGGAAAAGCTGCAAATGGTGAGTTTCTTGAGCTTATGTTCGGGTTTTAACTCGGTTTGAAGCTTATAACCGAGTTCTTGATGTTTTAGAAGGTTGTTCTCGGGATTTTGAAGCTAAAATCACAGGTGAAAGTGTTTGGGTTGAAGAGTTGCTTCAAGGTGAGTTTCTAGAACCCCTGTTTTATAGATTTTAAAGTATTTGGGCTATCATGCATACCGGGTAAAAGATTTTTAAAGATAACCGTATTTCAGCTTGTTGTTCGATATTATGTGCCGTGGTTGTGTGTTCTAGGCTTGTTATGGGTAAGTATTGTGCTTGGTAAGTTTTAAATGCCCTTAGTATGCTAGATCTGTGTTTGGGTTATGTTGGAATGATGTTCAGGTATGTTTGGCAGTGTTAGAAATATTTCAGAATGATTCCATGCGCCCAAGCTTATTGTGGTTAAGTATTCTCATACGCCCAAAGGTGGTGCGCCCAAATAGTGCTAATGCACCCAGGTCATGCGCCTGAATAGTGGCCGTGCGCCCAAAAAGTGTTAAAAATTGACTAAGTGTGGGTCATGTGTCTGCATAGTGCCCATGCGCCTAGAATGGTTTCTGTGGCTAAGTGTTGAAATGCCCAAATAGTGCTGATGCACCCAAATAGTGCTGATGCACCCAAATAGTTCCCATGCGCCTAGGAGCTTTTATACTTTGAATTTTCTGCTGATGCGCCTTGAATGACCTGTTGTGCCTAGTTTTGGACTTAGGGCTTTCATAGAGGCTTTAAGAGGTGATGTTTGAGATGGGTACCATTGGGATGTGATGGTTTATGCTTGGTGCACGCTTGGTGTTGTGTTATGGTTCCTGGTGTTGTGTGTGTGTGTTGTCTTTCTTCGTTAATGGTTTTCAAAACGTATGTATTATGTTTTATAATACGTTATGTATGATGTATGACTTTATGTGGTTTGATGTATGGCTATGAATGAACGTAAAGTATTATGTAACGAAGTGAAAGACAATAATAATGAAAAGTGGAACGTAAAAAACGAAGGGAGTCTTTGTGACTCGAAGGAAGTCTTTGTGACTGAAGGGAGTCTTTGTGACTCGAAGGGAGTCCTTGTGGCTCGAAGGGAGTCCTTATGGCTCGAAGGGAGTCTTTGTGACTCGAAGGGAGTCCTTGTGGCTCGAAGGAAGTCTTTGTGACTCGAAGGGAGTCTTTGTGACTCGAAGAGAGTCCTTGTGGCTCGAAGGGAGTCTTTGTGACTCGAAGGGAATCCTTGTGGCTCGAAGGGAGTCCTTGTGGCTCGAAGGGAGTCTTTGTGACTCGAAGGGAGTCTTTGTGACTCGAAGGGGATCCTTGTCGCGTACCCCGGTATTGTCGGTCTTCGGACATAAGTCGGGGGTATTGCATGAGACAGGATCCAGATTGAAGTGAAAGATAATGATGATTGTATGAAATGTACGAACTAAACAATGATGAAGATAATAATAATATTATCAATGTGTATGTATGATGAGTGATCGCATACGTTTACGAAGGATATGTTTTAAAGAAAGTAAAGTATTTTATTTATAAAACTAGAACTCACTCAGCGTCGCTGACTTTTTGTATGCATAATAGTTGGCAGGTATTTTGTTGATGCTGAGGAGTTGCAGGCATGGATGCATACGCTACTGGGGACGTTTTGAGACTGGCATCCATATTTTGGACATGTTATTGTATTTTGAAATGTAAATGATTTATGTAATGAGATAACATGTTCTAATTATAAATGAAAGTTATTAATTTCCACTGCAAAGAAATGAGTATTTTAAATAATTTATGCGATGACGGTCCAGCTGTAAGCATCCTGGGAACGGGGCCTTACACAACCAAAGAAGCCAAAACAACCAAAGGTCTTCCTACATGCATGCACCGGAAATACAAGGGAGAGCTTGCTTCAAAAGTTTCACACTCTCCACAGAAAAATACTCTAAGTGTAAAATCTTCCGAAGCCAAAGTCCAAATCTTCCGAAGCCAAAGATGAAGTCTTCTAAAGCTTTAGAGACAAAGTCTTCAGATGCCAATTTTTTGTGAAGAATGATTTCTTCCAAAGACAGAGAAGACATGCTTTCTCTAATCTACTTTACATAAAGATGACACACTTTACGTTGCAACTCTAAAGACTCACCAACTTATATAAGTTGGTGAAAAGTCCATGCTTTTCTAAACTATAGATTAAGGTCTTTGTCTGTAACTTCCTACTATTTTACCTGTAAACCTTTTCATATTTGAAAAGGATGAGAGCTATGGCATGTCATAGTCACTAGTCAAAAGGCAATTTGCCTTTTGACTCTACATTGATCTTGTTGTCTAGATTAGTGTTTCCAACTGTCTTTCTAAGTATTGATAGTTGTAGGATGTAGTATAAAGTGTCTCAGGTCCTTATAATTCTTTAATGCTTTGTAACACTTGTAATAGAACTTGAGAGTAATATACAACATCCTTGAAAACCATACTTCTTTGTTCTGGTTCTTAGTTCTATCTCACTACTTACTTGTGTGCTTAGTATCATCTCACTTAAACCGGTTCCCCATTTGATGTGTTAAGTGTTCTAAATCTCTCCTCATTATGAGACTGATTGTATTGACCACCCTTCACACGGACCTGCAATTGGTATCAGAGCATTTTAGGCTCTTGATTGTAATATCTCACCATCTTTAATCCTTTTAGACTCACAAAATAGTTAACATCTCAAATGGAGGCTACCACCAAGGCTGACATGGAAACTAGTACTATGACTAAGTCTCCACTGATCACTCCTGAAGACTTTGACACTTGGTGCCAAAGAATGGAAGGCTTCATAAAGTCTCAGGACTCCAGGATGTGGGGATCACTAGACTTTGGAACTCATGTACCATCCACCCTTCAGCTGCTGCTAGTGGTGGTACAATACCAAAGGAAGTGGCTGATTATTCTGATGAAGACTGGAAGAAGATTGATATTGATCAGAAGGCCATGACCGCCCTCTAAACTGCTCTTCCAAACTCTATCTACAAAGGCTTCAAGAAGTGTAAGACTGCCAAGCAACTGTAGGTTGCACTGAAGCTGATGTATGAGGGATCCAATGAAGCTAAAGTGAACAAGAAGGACCTCTTGAAGCAGCAGTTTTAGAATTTCACCTCCAAGACAGGTGAAACCATTACTCAACAGTACTTCAGGTATGTTGAGATTGTGGATACTCTAATGGATATTAGAGTAACTCTTGAGAATAGGGATATTGTAAGGAAGTTCATGTCCAACTTTCCCAGACAATGGACACACTATTGTGTGGTCATTAAGTGGACTGAAAACCTCAAGACCCTCACTCTCACTGAGTTGTATGGTATACTCAGTGGCTACCAGATGGAAATGAATATGCAAAATTCATCTAGTAACTCCAGCATCCAACAGAGTTCAGCCCTGTATGTGGTTGAAAAGGACTGTACAGAACCATAGCACCATCTCATCTGCTACCCTGAAAACTCACAGAAGGTTCCTTTCATCACCTTCCAGGAGACACCAAGGGATAGCTACATCCCTAGAAGCCCATTCTAAGAGACAAGCTCTTCACAAGCTTTTGTGTCTTCTGATGAAATCACAGGAAACTTTCTCTTCACTCTTAAAGACTTGGACTGTATCCATCCAGATGATCTAGAGTATATGGAAATAGTCCAGCAGATGACTCTTCTCACTCACAGGGCTAAGAAGTTTTACAAGAGGACTGGGAGGAAGTTTCCTAACAATATGTCCAGTGGAAAATTTGGGCTGGACAAAGGCAAGGTGAAGTGTTACAACTGTAACCAAATAGGACACTTTGCCAGAGAGTGCAAGGCACCAAAGTCAAATGGTAGCCAAGCACAAGCCAGGCCAAACTACACTGAAGGAGCTCACCAGAATAAGAAGCCCAGGCAGCAAGCTGCAGTTGCTGTTGAAGAAGGATGCTTTGACTGGAGCTTTTAGGTGGAGGATGCATCTACAAACCAATCACTTATAGTAGAACATGATGAAGCTAAGGTATTGGAATATCTCTGTACCCTTAAATGTATTGCTAAAGTCAAAAAATATAGGTCCTATAACTTAGAGATAAGATCCAATCATGAGTCCTTAAATATCATAAAATCTGATTTTAAAAGAGCTAAAAACGATTACAAACTGAAAATTGAAGATTTAGAGAAAACCATTTCAACTCTAAAGCATGAACACACCAACTACAAGACTCAGATTAAAGATCTCATCACTAAGTTAACTGAATGCCAAGCTGAGCTTGTGATCAGCAAAGCCCGGGCAAAAAAACTTATTCTTGAAGAAGAGACCTTGAAGAACATGATATCCTCATCCCTGCATGCATAAGTTTGTTATCAAAATAAGCAGGGACTGGGATCTACTAAGATAGCTCCTCCACACACTCTTTTATCTGTATGATCTCTAAGGTGTGAAACTTGTGAGGATGAGCTTCCCCTCACAGACTCGATTGCTGAAGAGGATAAGGAGGAGATAGTGAAGGATGTGTCTGAGAAGAGTGAAGAGGACCATCCTAAGAAGGGTCATTATTCTCTTGAGGAGAGAGATGAAGAAGCTGGGATGACCAAGTCCCAAAGTAAGAACTTAATTAGGAGAGCCAAGATAAAGGTAATGAAGGCTCAAGAAATCAAGGCCACTTTCAACTCTAAGTAGAAACAAGTGTTCATCTCTGCAGGGTTTGAAGTGGTGAAGGCTGAAGACTCAACTATGAACTCTAGTACTAGGAGTTCTAGTTCAGTTCCAAATCATCATAGCAAAGAGAAGAAGGCTGATCAGCTGTGTACCACTGCTACACAACCTGAACCATCCAGTTCCAAGAGCAAGCCTCTCCCTAAGAAGCTTGCTGCATCATCTGTGAGGATGAAGATGGAGGTAGAAAGTGATCAAGTTCAGTCTTGCTCTTAGAAGAATACTCTCAGAAAGAAGCAAATAGATAGCATCATGACGGTAGTACTTCTTATCTGGCTAAGGATTGTATCTACAATCCTAGAAGTACTATCCACATGATCAAAGAGAAAACTTCTAAGAAGAAGAAGTAAAAGCAAGCTTCAAAAGGAAAATCTCTTTCCTTCGGAAGCTCCAAGGTAATGAAAAAGACAAGTGAAAACTTGCCTTTGGAAGAAAATTTGGTCTCGGAAGAAAAGAATGCTTCTGAAGTACTGAAGCTTGCTACAGTGAAAGCAAGATCTTTCGAAGGTCCAGTCTCCAAAACTTTAGAAGTTGTTAAAACTTCTGAGGTGTTGAAGGTCAAGTCCAATCTTCTAAAGATGGTGTCGAAGATGAAGAAAGACTTGGTGACTGAAAGTTTTTCATCAATAGCAGCTAATGATCCTTAAAGCTTGAATATAGGATCAGTTACTGTTACATTGTCTTCAGATCACTTTGAAAGCCCAAGACCAATGAGGGTTGGGTTTCTAAATGTAACTAACCACTTCTTTTTATGCAGGAATAGCTAAAGACCATGGGAAATGTATGGATCATTGATAGTGGTTGTTCCAAGCACATGACTGATAATGGTTCTCTACTTCAAAATTTTGAGAAAAATGATGGAGGACCAGTTGCTTTTGGAGGACATGCTGGTGGTTACATCACATGAAGGGGCATGGTCACAAATTGTAAGCTCACCATTGAAAAGGTAAATTTTCTTAAGGATCTTGGGTACAATCTACTGAGTGTATCCCAATTTTGTGATCAAAGACACAACATGCTCTTTACTGAGCATGAGTGCATTGTTATCAAGCCTGAGGTGGTCATTCCTTAAGAGCATATCCTGCTCCAAGCCCCCAGGAAAGGGAATATGTACAAGATGGACTTGCAAGAAATGTTTCCCTCAGGAGAAGTTTCTTGCTTTCTATCTAAAGCAAATAGTGATGAGTCTTTTCTCTGGCATAAAAGAATGTACCATGTAAACTTTAAGAACATGAGTAAATTAATTAAGAATGATTTGGTAACTGGAATGCCAAAGAAGAGTTTACAAGTGATGACCATTGTGTTGCATGACTGAAAGGGAAGCAACACAAAGTGTCTCACAAGCCAAAGGAAAGGAACTCCATCACTACTCCCTACACTTATTACATATGGCTCTCTTTGGCCCTACCAGTGTAATGAGTTTAGGAAGGACCTCATACTATTTAGGGATCATAGATGATTTCATAAGATTCACTTGGGTCTTTTTCCTTAGAACTAAGGATGAGACTCCTGAGATCTTGAAGAACTTCATTCTGAAAGTGAGAATAAATCTGATCAAAAGGTCAAGACCATAAGATGTGATCAAGGAACAGAATTTAAGAACTAAATCCTTGATATATTTTGTGATGAAAAAGGTATTACAAGACAATATAGTGTTCCTAGGACTCCTCAGTAAAATGGTGTTGCTGAGAGGAGAAACAGGACACTTATTGAGGTTGCAAGAACCATGTTGTCTAACTCTAAACTGCCCATCACCTTCTGGGTTAAGAATCATGGTAAGACTCCTTATGAGCTGTGGCATAAAAGGATACCATTCATTGGTTTCCTCAGGTCATTTGGATGTCCCTGCACCATCTTTAATACCAAAGATCAGGTATCCAAGTTTGCTGAGAAATCATATGATGGACACTTTATTGAATATTCTTCCTAAGCTAACGCTTATAGAGTATACAATCTCAGAAATAGAGTAGTTGAAGAGTCATCCGATATGACCTTCAATGAGCACACTCCTAGTGTGAAAGGTTCTGTTCTGGACTGGCTATTTGATCTTGATTTAGTTACCAACTATTTTAACAAGTCTTGTGAGAATGTTTCAGGATCTACAGGTAACATATCAACTGGAGATCCAGACCCAAGATTTGAGGTGAGAAGACTAAGCAAGAATACTACTTCAGCTCCAGTGGTGACTAACCCTGCAAATGAAGATCCTATCAGCACAAACATGATAAATTCAGCTGATACATCTGAGATGCCTTCAAATTCCATCTTAGATGTTCAAACTCAGGTGAAGGAGCTTCAAATGTAGGAGGAAATGGAGGTGGTGACAATGATAAAGAATTTCTTGATGCTGATAACCACTCCATAGAAGACAACATAAATGATGTCACACACTCATTGGATCAAGTCTCTCTTGATAAGTGTGCTGATGTGATGGGTGATACTTCACTGCCAGATCTGAATTTCTCAAATTTAGATCTTTCCAATCAACTTGCTGTGATCCCTCAACTCATGATCCACAAGTCACACCCCACCACAAACATGATTGGAAATGTTGATACAGGGGTGAGAAAAAGAGGACAAACCCATGACAAAAATGTTTGTCTATACTCTTGCTTTTTGTCCCAGATAGAGCCAAAGAAAGTTGATGAGGCTTTGAAGGATGGATGTTGGGTTGAAGTAATACAAGAGGAATGGCTTCAATTCAAAAGACAAAAGGTTTGGAACCTATGTCCTCTTCCTCATGGGAAGACTACAATCGGAACCAAGTGGGTTTTTAGGAACAAGAAGGATGATAGAAGACTTGTCATCAAGAACAAGGCCAAACTAGTTGTTCAAGGGTACACACAAGAAGAGGGAATTGATTACACTGATGTTTTTGCTCCTCTGGCAACACTTGAACCTGTAAGAATATTCCTGGCTTTTGCTGCATCTAAGGATTCCAAGATCTACCAACTTGATGTCAAGTGTGCTTTTCTATATGGGGTGATTGATGAAAAGGTTTATGTCAAACAACCACCTGGCTTTGTAGACCCAGATCATCCTGATTATGTCTGTAAGCTTGATAAAGTTCTTTATGGGCTGCACCAGGCTCCAAGAAAGTGGTATGAGACACTATCTCAGTATCTCTGTCAATATGGTTACAAGAGGGGTACTATAGATGGAACTCTCTTCATCAAAGGAACAGGGAATGACTTAATGCTGGTTCAATTATATGTGGATGACATTATCTTCAGGTCAACTAATCTAAAGCTCTGTAAAGACTTTGAGAGGCTGATGGAGAATAGGTTTGAAATGAGTGCCATAGGGGAACTCAATTTCTTTCTAGGAATTCAAGTGAAGCAAGTTGAAAATGGAATCTTCATAAGTTAGTCAAAGTATGTACAAGACATACTTACAAGATTCAACATGACTGATTGTAAGGTTGCTAAGACACCCATAGCCAGAAACCACTCCCTTGGACCTGATCTTGAGGGGGAGTGCATGGATGAACATCTTTACAGGGCTATGATTGGTGGAAGGATTGTCTCATAACAATGCAAGAATCAATCCTGTATCTCTGCATCAACTGCTAAAGCTGAATACATTACTGCTGCAAGCTGCTGTGCTCAAGTGCTTTGGATTAAGAATCAGATGCTAAACTATGGATTCAACTTCAAAGAGACTCCTATCCAAATAGACAACAACAGTGCCATCTCTATTACAGAGAATCCTGTGCAGCACTCAAGGATCAAACATATCAACATCAGGTATCATTTGATTAGAGATAACTTTGAAAAGGGATTAATCAAACTAGTCAAAGTAAATACAAATAAACAATATGCTGATCTGTTCACTAAATCTTTTGATGAACAAAGATTCAAATATCTTGTATCAACTAATGGGATGATTAACTTTGAGTAGATTTTCTTAAAACTTAAATAAACTTTATTTCTAAAACCTATGTGTCCTATGTTTTCTATTTAATCACCTTCATAAGCCTAATTTATTTTGGAAGAAAATCTTTAAAATGATATTCCTTAGATTTTTGAAAAATTTTCATACATATTTTCTTTCGGAAGATTTCAAGTTGTCTTCGGAAGAAACTTATGTCTTCAAATCAAGTAACTACTTATAAGAAATTTACCTTCGAAAGAAAGTTCGAGAATATCTTCCGAAGCTTAAATATGCTTCTAAGTACTTACATATATTTGAAGGACAAATATCTTCCGAGATATCTTCCGAAAGCAATTAAGTCTCGGAAGATTTATTCTCTTTAGAATAAAACTCTCAAGTGTTAATATCTTCCGAAACCAAATATGTGTCGGAAGAAAAATTCTCTAAGTATTTTTCTTCAGAAGCCAAATTGGCTTTGGAAGCTTTTTTCTTAAAACTTCCGAAGCAAAATTACTTTCGGAAGATTTTCAACTTCCAAGAAAACTACCCTTTTGGGTACTTTTTCAGAGGTGAGACTGACATCCGGATTTCAAAGTTTATCCTTTTGCTTTAACTTTGTCTCAAATCTATTTCATATATATTCTCACAACGGTTCCCCCTCTTCTCACTATCCTTTTCATCTGCATTTTCTCTAACCTAATTTCACCCACAAACCACCTTCGTTCTTATCTTCCTTCACCGTAAAGCTACTTCAAATGGCCAACCTTGACCGCAAAAACCAACCCGATTTTTCTATGCATCTTCACAGGCAACATAATCAGGTTGCTCTGTTAAACTCTAAGAAAGATCTTGGTTTCTCAGAGGTTTTCCATTACCTTTCTTTGTCAAACTACTTCACCCACCATTGATCCTCCTCTCTTTGAGGATCAGTTGTTGGCATTCTGGAGGACCTGCCAAGAGGTCACCATGGATAGGGAGAAGGCACTATCTGCCACAGTGCAGGGGAGGACAATCTTCATCACTCCGGCCACCATAAACACTCATCTTCAGCTGGATGATGTAGAAGGTGATTTGACCTTTCCCAAAGCTGCTGTTAACCACTCCTTTGAGCAGATGGGCTACGAAGGTGATTTCTCAGTCAAGACCTTCAGAAAAGGGAAGGACTCCTCTCATTAGAAGTACCTCCTCCATGTTGTCATACACATCTTATCCATCAAGCATGGAGGTTGGGACCAGATTCCAGAAGACCTCTCCTTTATAGTCCATGGGATGCTTTAGGGGGTTAAGTTCAGGTATTCACAATTTGTCTATACCAATTTACATGCAAACTTAGACTCCCTAGAGTATTACATGTTCCCTAGATATGTCCAGCACATTCTTAACTATGAACTGGGCACACAGTTGAGTGGAACAGGTAATATTCTAAAGCTGGGACAGATGAAGCCTGACATCTTCAAAACCATGAGGAAGCCAACTGTTGACTTCTCCGGGGTAGAAACAACCCTAGTCCTAGAAATGTTAGAGCTCATTGCTCCAGCTGGCAACCTAGCAGCACCAGCTAGTGTTGAACCCACACCTTCTACCTCCCAACCACAAATACAGCCTACAATAACAATCACCTACCAGAGAAAAACCAAACGAACCCCTGCATATGCTGCTCAACTTGTGCAGGCCCCCATGCAGGAGGAAGTGGAAACTCGAGTTCCCACTTCCGATGAGGAGCACACCACTCCCATCTCTCAAATGATCAGTGCTGAAGTTCCTCATGCTCAGCCTAATGAGCTCACAACCCCAACAGCCATAAGCCTTCACTCAGAGTCTCAACACACTAGTGAACAACATTCTAGGGACAGTTACCATCCCCAGCCGCTTAATTTAAACCAACCAATTCCCAGCCTTGACTTCTATAATGATAAAGACATAGGCTTCAGTGAGTACCATGAGTCTCTCTTCTCCACCCCTACTCAAGGAGAGATGAGTACTCCTGCCTCACCCATGTCTAGCCCATATTATCCACCCATCACTGAGGTGGATCTCCCCAAACCTGTTCAGCAGATCCATATGGAAGAGGCTCCCACTTTAGAAAGTGATTACATCATTCAGACCTTGACCATGGCAACCCAGCCTCTTGGCACTTCTCTTGAAGTGGTCATGATGCAGGGGAAATCCAGCAGCCAAGAACAACATGCTGGTGATGAGGAAGAAGACCTTGGTCCTATTCTCTTATTCCTCTGTGATTCTTTTGATGAAGATGAGAGGAGTCTAAAACTAAAAGTGCATAAACAGACTAAAACTTGCACCTATTTAGTCTCTAAGGTCAGTCACCTGGAATCTCAAGTGACTATCTTACAAAAGAGAGTCAATGAACAACAACTTGAGATCACCGATCTCAAGGGCAACTTAGCTGAAAGACCACTCAAGAGAACTCAACCAGGTTCACAAGAACCTATGAATATGATAGACTCAACCCCCAGATCACTTAAGCAAGAAAGTGATGCTACCAAAAAGGAGGAGAAAGTCCAAATAGTCACAGAACCTGGGAGTTCTTCTCAGAGTATGGACTTTGAGGATTCACCACCCTCACCTGCAATAGTCCATACTCAGCAACCTCCTCAAGTCCATATTGATATTGACTCACTCATATAGAGCTTGTTTGAGGAGGGTATACCCAGAGCCATGCCTACCCCATCTCTTCACTCTAAGAACCCAATCATGGAATGGAGGTATGACATAGAAAAAAGGGCTCTTATCATCTTTAGAGCTCAGGGTCAATAGGAAATCTTCAATTTTTCAAACCTGAGTTTCTATGAGTGCATCTATCTAGTTGATCTTCCACTTGTCAACCCAAGTCATAATAGACAAGCTGAAAGATTAGCAGATTAGATTCAAGGAAGGGTGCTAGAAGAGTTCAAGATGAGATCAAAATTATATAGACAGAGGCTAGCAGGTGAGATGTTTGGTCAACTAGATGTTGAGGTGGACTCTAAGATTAGCTTCGAAGGGGAAGCCTTGATTGAAGTCCCAAAAGTTGAACCTGTGAACCTTGAGAAAGGATCTCCTTCAGCACCCAGTACCCTCAGTGAGGAACCAGCTGGTGAAGGTGCTTCACATCCTCTCTCTGGCAAGAGCTTGACTGCTAAACCAAGTAATGAAGGCCAAAGCTCTCTCCACCCTGAGTCACCAAGGCCTGTGCGTGACAAAGGGAAGAGGAAGATGACCTCTGAGGCAATAGAGGTGGAGAAGAGAGAGAGGAAGAGGAAGCTAAGGGGAGAGAGTTCAAGAAGGTCTCCAGGCTTCATGGAAGCTGCTATCTGGGTTGCCCCCAAGCCAAACACTCAAGATGATAAGATGAGGGCAGCCAGGCTAAACTACCTGGGGACCAGGAACTATAACATTGATGAACTCATATCTCTCCCCTTAGATAAGTTAAACGAACTGACTGACAATGAGTTGTCAAAAGAGAGGAAGGAGGCAGAGGATGCAGCATTGCTCCTTAAGATAAAGGAAGAAAAAAGACTGAAAAGGCTCTACAAACATGCTCCTGTCCTCTCCCTAGTTCAAGAAAGTCCTGAAAAAGAGACTGTGGCAACTGCACAACCTTAGGTAGACAAGGAAGCTGAAAGGATGAACATGATCAACTACCTGAGTGCCATAGGACTCTATCAGGAATCTACACTTCTTCCCTTATCAATTGAGTACATTGAATTTAAATATCTCAAGCAGCTGGAGGAACAAGCTACAAAAGAAAGAAAAGCTGCTAAGAGAAAATTAAGGGAAGAAGCTGCAAAGTCAAGAGCCATCATACACAAAAGCCAAAAGAAGTTTGATGACAAACAAAGGATGATGAGCTTCTTGAAGCTGTATGGATTCTCCCGAAGGAGGCTTGGTCTTATGTCTCTATCCACTATGGATGAGCATATAAGAGTGATCAAGCAGAAGATTAAAAAGGGAGAGCTTGTTGACTTGCATTCTCCACCTAGTCCAGCTCAACCTAAAGTTGAGGTAAAGGTTGAACCCCCTGAGACAACACAACCTGAACCTAGAGTTGTATCTCAGCCAACTTTGTCTTCTAATCCATAGTAGGGTCCTCTTCTCTCTTATTTTGAACCTGTAAGAGAAGAGATCCCAACTAAGAGAGACACAACAGAACAATCTGGTGCTGAAGACTAGCCTTCTCAGTTAAAGACATCAAAGAGGAGGAAAAGGATGGCGAGGAAAAGTGTTTCCAAAAGGAAGAAGACCAAGGCATCCACCTCCACACCTCAGGATGAGTCAGAGTGTCCTGAGGTAGTGCATGAAGAGGCTGCTCTACCAACTCCTATTCAAGTAGAGCCTCTTGCAATTGGATGACCCATCTTGTCCTGTAGTTTTGCTGCTAATTCGGATAGATGGTATGTCATCAGAGATCAAGGAGGTCAAGATGTCTACTTCTAGCAAGACATGTTTGATCTTCCTCTACATGATCTTTATGACATGAGAAGATACTATGACAGTCTGAGGGATCCTGACCAGATGATGAAGAAAGGCATGGTGTTGATCATAATAAGGACTGTCAACATCTGAAGAAGATCTCTGTTTTGGTAGCATCAGCCTAGGGGGAATTTGTAAGGTAATATCAGAAGATTATAAGGCTGATGCAACCAAAGAAGCCAAAACAACTAAAGGACTTCCTGCATGCATGCAATGGACGTACAAGGTAGAAGTTGCTTAGGAAGTTCTACACTCTGCACAAAAAAATACTCTAAGTGTAAAATCTTCGGAAGCCAAAGTAAAAATCTTCGGAAGCCAAAGATGAAGTCTTTCGAAGCTTCAGAGACGAAGTCTTCTGAAGCCAATTTGTTGTGAAGACTGATTTCTTCCGAAGACAGAGAAGACACGCTTTCTCTAATCTACTTTACATAAAGCTGACACACTTTCTGCTGCAACTTTGAAGACTCACCAACTTATATATGTTGGGCAAAAGTCCATGCTTTGGTAAACTATAGATTAAAGTCTTTGTTTATGACTTCCTACTATTGTACCTGTAAACCTTTTTATATTAGAAAAGGATGTGAGCTATGGCATGTCATAGTCACTAGTCAAAAGGGAATCTTCCTTTTGACTCTACATTGATCTTGTTGTCTAGATTAGTGTTTCCAACTATCTTTCTAAGTATTGACGATTGTAGGATGTAGTATAAAGTGTCTCAGGTCCTTGTAATTCTTTTATGCTTTGTAACACTTATAATAGAACTTGAGAGCAATACAACATCCTTGAAAACCATACTTCTTTGTTGTTGTTCTTAGTTTTGTCTCACTACTTACTTGTGTTTTTAGTATCATCTCACTAAAACATGGTTCCCTATTTGATGTATTAAGTGTTCTAAATCTCTTCTTATTATGAGAATGATTGTATTGACCACCCTTCACACGATCCTGCACTTAGTGTCAGCCAGTTCATTAAGTTCCTCCAAGGGAAGATAGATGATTTCATCTATATTGTAGTTCCAATACCCCAAGTAATTCAATCTGGTTGCCCTTAACTCATCTTCCAAAGTGTTTGGCCTGGGGGCAACCCTGATTGCTGCTTGCATAACGCCAGGGGTCCTACTTGAACTCTCTCCCCTTGCCTTCCTCTTCCTCTTCCTTTTCTCCTCCTCAATCTCCTTAGAAAACATAATCTTTTCCCTTTATTAGTCATTGGCCGGTATGACTCAGGTTGGAGAGAGCTTTGGCCTTCATCACTTGGTGTAGAACTTGGGCTCTGGCTAGGGAAAGGTTGTAGGACACCTTCACCAGTTGGTGCCTTACTAAAGGTACAGATGCTGAAGTAGTTATTATCTCAAGGTTCACAGGTTTAACTACTGGGCCTTCAACCAAGGTTTCCCATTCTAAGCTAATCTTAGGATCTGCCTCAATATCTAGTTGACCAATAGTCTTACCTGTTAGCCCCTATCTATATAATTTAAACCTCTTCTTGAACTCTTCAAGCACCATTTTTTGAATTCTCTCACCTACCCTTTTAGCTTTTCTACTTTGACTTGGATTGGCAAGCGGCAGATCAACTAGAGAGAAGCTCACATAGTATCTCAGGTTTTGGAAACTAAAGACCTCTTATTGTCCCTGAGATCTACAGAGTACCAAAGCTCTTTTGTCAACATAATACCTCCATCCTACTATTGGATTTTCAATAAGATAAGATGGGGTAGACATAGCCCTAGGTATGCCCTCCTCAAATAGGCTTTGAACGAGGGCTACCATATAAATATGGGCCTAAGGAGGTTGTTGAGTATGGACAACTACAAGTGAGGGTGGTGAGTCCTCTACGTCCATACTCTGGGCAAAACTCCTAGATATTGTGATTATAGGTAGGACTTTCTCCCCTTTTTTAGTAGCATCACCCTCTTGCACAGGGGAGCTAAGGGTTAGGTCCACCACATCCACAGGTTCTTATGGACCTGGTTGAGTTTGCCTGGTAAGTCTTATAGCTAACTTGTCCAGGAGATCGGTGATCTCAAGTTGCTAGTCACTAACCTTCCTTTGCAAGGTAACCACCTAAGATTCCAAGTGACTTACCTATGAAACTAAATAGGTGTAGATTTTAGATAGTTTTTGCACCTTTACTTATAGACTCCCCTTATCTTCATTAGAAGAATCATGGGGGATGAGAGCCTATGACCAAAGTCTTCTTCCTCACCACTAGTTTAGGGTTCTTGGCTGCTAGATTTCCCCTGCACCATGATAGCTTCAAGAGAAGTGTCAATGGGTTGGGTTGCCATGGTTGAGGTCTTAATGATTTAATCACTTGCAAAAGTGTGAGCCTCTTCCATATGGACTTCCTAAACATGTTCATAGAAGTCCACCTCAGTTACGGGTGGATGATATGGGTTAGACATAGGTGATTCAGGAGCACTCATCTCTCCTTGAGCAGGGGAGGAGAAGAGAGACTCATGGTACTCACTAAAACCCATATCCTCATCATCATAGAATTGGAGGTTAGGAATGGGTTGGTTTAAGTCTAATGGATGGGGATAGTAGCTTTCCCCTGAAGGTTGATCACTTAAGTTTTGAGACTCAGAGTGATGGCTTAAGGTCTAGGCAATGAGCTCATCAGGCTGAACATAAGGAACCTCTACACTGATCAAAGAAGTAAAGGAGTAGTCTACTCCTCAAGGGAAGTGGGAGCTCTTGGTTACACTTCCTCCTACATGGGTGATTATATGGGGACCTGCTCAATCTGAATAGACTGAGCAGGGGCTCGTTTGGATTTTCTGGTGTAGGTGATGGTTATTTGTGGCTATATGAGTGGTGCAGATGTAGAAGGTGTGGGCTCAACATTGATTGTTGGTGCCAAGTTGTCACCTAGAGCATTGAGCTCTAACATTTTTAGGACTAGGGTTGTTTATACCCCTGAGAAGCTAACAGTGGTCTTTCTTATGATTTTAAAGATGTAGGGCTTCATCTATCCTAGTTTAAGAGTAACACCTATTCCCCTTAACTATGAGCCTAGTTTATAGTGAAGAATGTGTTGAACATATCTAGGGAATGTGTAGTACTCTAAGGCGTCCAAGTTTGCAAGCAAGTTTGTATAGACAAACTATGAGTACTTGAACTTGACACCTTGAACCTTTCCATGGACTATATAGTATAAGCCATCAGGAATCTAGTCCCATCCTCCATGTTTGTTAGATAAAGAGTGTATAATGAGATAGAGGAGGTACTTCCACTGGTAGGAGACCTTACCCTTTTTGAAGGTTCTGACTGTGTAGTCCCCTTCATAGCCTATCTGCTAGAATCAGTCATTAAAAACATATTTTAGGAAGGACAACTCTCATTCTTCATAATCCAGCCTTAGGTGGGAGTTGATTATGGCTGGGGTGATAAAAACTATCCTCCCCTGCACTATGGCAGACAATGCCTTCTCACCATCCAAGATCACCACTTGGCAGATCCTCCAGAACTCAAGGAGTTGTTCTTCATATAATGGATGGTCTATTATGAGTCCGGTGAGGTAGTTTGATTGAGAAAGAAAGCGGAAAACATCTGAGAAACCTGGATCTTTCTCAAATGACAATAGAGCAACCTGATTATATTGCCTGTGAAGATGCATGGAAAAATCTGGTTGGTTTCGGGGTTTAGAGTTGGCCATTTTAGAAAGCTTTGAAGTGAAGAAAGCTAAGAACAAAGTCAGTTTATGGGTAAATTTAGGGTTAGAACTTTTGCAGATGGAGAGGAAGGTGAAAGAGGGGGAACCGTTATATGAATATTTATATGGTAGGATTTGAAACAAAGTTAAAGCAAAAGATAAACTTTGAAATCAAGATGTCAGTCCCACCTCTGAAAATATGCCCAAAAAGGTAGTTTTTTTGGAAGTCTAAAATCTTGCGAAGGTAATTTGTCTTTGGAAGTTTTTTGAGAAAACTTCCGAAGCCAATTTGGCTTCAGAAGATATTTCTTAGCTTTACAAGAATTGCTTCGGACAAAAAATACTTAGAGTATGTTACTTCCGAGATATATTTGGTTTCGAAAGATATTAAACTTCAAAAGTTTCATTCAAAGGATGAATAAATCTTTCTAGACTTAATTTCTTTTGGAAGGAAATTGTCCTTCAAAACATATAAGTACTTAGAAGCATATTTAAGCTTTGGAAGATATATCCGGATTTCTTCCAAAGGTAAATTTCTAAGTAAGTAGTTATTAGTTTTGAAGACATAATTTTCTTTTCAAGTCAACTTAATGTCTTCCGAAAGAAAACATATCTTAGATTCTCAAAAATCGAAGGAATATCATTTTGAAAAATTTCTTCCAAAGTAAATTGGGCTTATATAGGTGATAATATAGACAACTTAGGACACACATGTTTGAAAAATAATATTGAAATTAATATTAGAAAATCTAGTCAAAATTAATCATCCCAATAGCTAATACAAGATAATTAAATCTCTGTTCATCAAAAGTTTTTATGAACAAATCAGCATATTATACATGTGTGTTAGCTTTGACTAGTTTTATCAATCCTTTTTCAAAATTATCTCTTATCAAATGATACCTGATATTGATGTGCTTTGTCTTAGAGTGCTACACAGGATTCTCTATGACAGATATAGCATTGTTCTTGTCCATATGGATAGGAGTATTTTTGAAGTTGAATCCATAGTCCAGCAACTGATTTTGAATCTAAAGAACTTGAGCACATCAACTTGCAACAGCAATGTATTCAGATTTAGTAGTTGATGCAGACACACATGATTGTTTCTTGCATTGCCATGAGGCTATTCTTCCACCAAAGAATTGACATCCCCCAGATATAGACTTAGCGGTCATGTTGTAGCCACTATAGTCACTATCTGTATAAGCATACAGATTGAAGTCAGAATTTGCTGGATACCAAAGGCCCAGATTGGGAGCACCTTTGAGATATCAGAGAATCCTTTTGACAGCAACCAGGTGTGACATCTTGGTGTTGGCTTGATATCGTGCACAAATACATGTGGCAAACATGATATCAGGCCTACTGGCTATGAGGTACATACGAGACTCGATCATAGCCCTGTAAAAATGTTCATCAACACACTCCCCCTCAAGATCAGGTCCTAGAGAGTGGTTTCTGGCTATGGGTATCTTAGCAACCCTACACTCAGTCAGATGAATTCTGGTAAGTATGTCTTGTGCATACTTTGACTGGTTTATGAAGATGCCATTGTCAACCTACTTCACATAAATTCCTAGAAAGAAAGTGAGTTCCCCTATGGCACTCATTTCAAATCTATTCTTCATCAGCTTCCAAAGTCTTTGTAGAGCTTTAGATTAGGTGACCTTAAGATGATGTCATCTACATAAACTTGAACTAACATCAAGTCATTCCCTATTTCCTTAACGAAGAATACGCTGTCAATAGTACCTCTCTTGTAGCCATGCTGAAAAAGGTACTGTGACAGTGTCTCATACCACTTCTTGGGAGCTTGAAGCAGCCTATAGAGAGCTTTGTCAAGTTTGCAGACGAAATCAGGATGATCTGGGTATGCAAAGCAGGTGGTTGTTTGACATACACTTCCTCATCTATCATAACATAGAAGAAGGCACACTTGACATCAAGTTGGTAGACCTTGAAATCTTTGGATGCAGTAAAAACAAGGAATATCCTAACATCTTCAAGTCTTGCTATAGGAGCAAAAACATCTATATAGACAATCTTTTTTTCTTTTGTGGAACTTGAATAACTAGTCTTGCCTTGTTCTTGATGATAAGTCCTCTATCATCTTTCATATTCCTGAAAACCCACTTTGTACCTATTAGTGTCTTCCTATTAGGAAAAGACCATATGTTCTAAACCTTTTATCTTTTGAATTGAAGCAGCTCCTCCTGCATTGCTTCAGCCCATCTTCCATCCTTTAGAGCCTCATCAACTTTCATTGGCTCAATCTGGGACAACAAACAAGAGTATAGACAAACATTTTTCTCATAGGTTTGTCCTCTTGTTCTCACCCCAGTCTCAACATCTCTAATGATGTTTGTGGTGGGATGGGACTTATGGATTCTTAGTTGAGGAATCAGACCAAGTTGAATGGACAGATCTAAATTGGTGAAATTCAGATCTGGTGATTGAGTGTCACACACCATATCAACACACTTATTAAGAGAAGCTTGATCCAATGAGTGTGTGACATCATTGATGTTGTCTACTATGGAGTGATTATCAGCATCAAGAAATTCTTGATCACTATCACCACCTCCATCTCTTCCTATATTAGAAATTCCTTCATTTGAGTTTGTGCCTCAGTGCTGGGATTTGTAGGCACTTCAAATGTGTTAGCTTTTGTCATTGTTGTGCTAACAGGATTTCCAACTGCGAGGTTTTTTACCACTAAAGCTGAAGTAGTTTTTGATTTGGTCTTCTTAACTCAAATTTTGGGTCAGGATCTCCTATTGATAAGCTACCTGTAGATCCTAAAATATCTTCACAAGATTTATTAAATATTTGGTAACTAAATCAAGATCAAATAGCCAATTAGGACTAGAACCTTTCACACTGGGTGTGTGCTCATTGAAGCTCACATTGGCTGACTCCTCAACTACTTTAGTTTTGAGATTGTATACTCTATAAGCCTTAGCTTGGGAAGAGTATCCAATAAAGTGTCAATCATCTGATATCTCAGCAAATTCGGCTACCTGATCTTTGGTATTCAAGATGGTGCATGGACATCCAAATGATCTGAGAAAACCATTGAAACGTCTCCTTTTGTGCCACTATTCATTAGGAGTCTTACCATGTGTCTTGACTACTAAAACTTTGTTTTGCACATAGCAGGTAGTATTGAATTTCTCTGCCCCGAAGGTGATGGGTAGTTTAGAGTCAGAGAGCATGGCCCTTGCAGCCTAAATAAGTGTCCTGTTTCTCCTCTCAGCAACACCATTTTGCTGAGGAGTTCTGGGAGCACTATATTGTCTTGTAATACCTTTTTCATCACAAAATGTATCAAGGATTTGGTTCCTAAATTCAGTTCGTTGATCACATCTTAAGATTTTGACCTTGTGATCACATTGATTCTTAATTTTTAGAATGAAGTTCTTCAAGATCTTAAGGGTCTTATCATTAGTTCTAAGAAAGATAAGTGTATCTTGTTAAGTCATCTGTGATCACTAGGAAGTATGAAGTTCTTCCTAAACTCATTACACCGGTGGGGCCAAAGAGGTTCAGATGTAATAAGTGTATGGGTGTAGTGATAGAGTTCTTTTTCTTTGGCTTGTGAGACACCTTATGTTGCTTTCCTTTCAGACATGCAACACAGTGATCATCACTTGTTAACTCTTTCTTTAGCATTCCATTTACCAAATCTTATTTAATTAGTTTATTCATGTTCTTAAAGTTTACGTGGAACATTCTTTATGCTAAAGGTAAGACTCATCATTATTGGCTTTAGACAAAAAGCAAGATACTTCTCCCGATGGGGAGTTTTCATTCAAATCCATCTTGTACATGTTCCTTTTTCTAGGGGCTCTTAGTAGAATATGCTCTTGAAGAGTGACCACCATGGGCTTGATAACAATGCACTCATGCTGCGTGAAGAGCATGTTATGTCTCTAATCTTAAAATTGAGATACAATTAAGAGATTGTACCCAAGCTCTTTAACATAGTTTACCTTCTTAATACCGAGCTTACCATTCATGACCTTGCCCCTTCTAGTGATGTAACCACCTAATTCTCTTCCAAAAGCAACTGGCCCTCCATCAATTTTCTCAAAGTTCTAAAGCAAAGAGCCATTGCCTAGCCTATGCCTGGAACAACCACTATTAATGACCCATACATTTCCTTTGGTCTTCGGGTATTCCTGCATAGAAAGAGATGGTTAGTTACATTTGGAAACCCAAGCCTTATTGGTCTTGGGCTTATCAAAATGAATTGAAAATAATTCAATAGTTATTGATTCTATATGAAAGCTCTAAGGATCATTTGTTGTTATAGATGAAGAACTTTCAGTCACATGACTTTCCTTCATCTTCCACACCATCTTTGAAAGAGTAGACTTGGCCTTTAAGACTTTAGAATTTTGATGACTTCAAAAGTTTTGGAGCTTTCGAAAGGAAAAGTTTTTCCTTTCAAAGCTATCTTCTTCTTCTTCTTAGAAGTTGTCTTCTTGATCATATGGATGGTACTCTTGGGATTATACATACAATCCTTACAAAGTGAGAGGTACTACCACACATGATGCATTCAACTTGCATACTTCTATGAGGTTTTTTTTAGTAGAAGGCTGAGCTAGATCTCTTTCCACATCCTTCTTCACCTTCATAGATGATACAACATGCTTCTCAGGGTGATGCTTTCTCTTAGAACAGGATGGTTCATGCTGTGTAATAGTGGTGCATATTTGATCAACCTTCTTTTCTTGACCAAAATGATTTGAACATGAACTAAGACTCCTAGTACTAGAGTCCATAGTTAGGTCTTTAGTCTTTGCCACATCAAATCCTGCTAAAATAAAAACATGTATTTGCTTGAAGTTGAAGGTGGCCTTGTTCTCTTGGGCTTTCTTTGATTTTCTTTTGGCTACCCTGATCAAGTTCTTCCTAGCAGACTTGGTCATCCAAGGTTCTTTCTTCTCTCCAAGAGAATAATGACCCTTCTTAAGATAACCCTACTCACTCACTTCAGGTTCATCCTTCACTATCTCCTCTTCATCTTCATCCTCTTCTTGGATAGGATCAATGAAGGGCAACTCATCTTGACAAATATAACACCTTGGAGATCTTACAGATAGTAGTGTTTGTGGAGGAGTTATCTCACATGAACCTAGTCCCTGCCTATTTTGGTAACTAATCTTTACATGCAAGGATGAGAATATTATATTCTTGAAGGTTTCCTCTTCATGAACACCTTTTTTTGCCTTGGCTTTGCTGATCACAAGCTTAGCCTAGCATTCAGTTAACTTGGTTATGAGATCTTTAATTTGAGTCCTGTAATTTGTGTGCATATGCTTAAAAGTAGAAATTGTTTTCTTTAAAATTTTAAGTTTATAATCATTTTCTGCTCTTTTGAAATCAACTTTAAAATATTTAAGGACTCAAGATCAGATCTCACTTCCAGGTTATAGGACCTATTCAAGTTAACTTTAGCAATGCATTCAGGTGTATAAAGATGTTCTAATACCTTGGCTTCTTCATGACCAGCCATCAGTGATTGATTTGGATAATCATCTTCTACCTAAAAGCTCTAGTCAAATTCTCCCTCTTCAACAACAACAGCTTGTTGTTTAGGTTGGCTTGGCTTCTAAGATCTGGGAGCTCCATCAGTTTAGTTTGGCTTGGATTGTGCTTGGCCACCATTTGTCCATGGTGCCTTGCACTCCCTAGCAATGTGTCTAACTTGGTTACAGTTGTAACACTTCACCTTGCTTTTATCTATTTCAAACTTTCCACTAGCCTTATTGGTGGGAAATTTTCTTCCGGTTCTCTTATAGAACTTCTTGGCTCTATGAGTGAGAAGAGCCATTTGTTGGATTATCTCCATGTATTCCAGTTCATCTGGATGGATACAATCCAATTTTTTAAGAGTAAGAGAATGTTGCCACAACTTTCATCAGCAGACACAAAGTCTTGTGATGAGCTTGTCTTTTGGAATGGGCTTCCTTCGATGTTGCTCTCCCTTGGTGTCTCGGACAAGGTTATGAAAGGGCCCTTTTGTGAGTTATCAAGGTAATAGATGAGATGATGTTGTGGTTCTCTGCTATCCCTTTCAACCACATGGATAGCTGAACTCTATTGATTGCTGAAAGAGCTGCTGGATGGATTTTGAATATTCATCTTCATTTGGTAACCACTAAGGATACAATATAGCTCTGTGAGAGTAAGGGTGGAGAGGTTTTTAGTTCTCTTAATGACCTTATAGTACTGAGTTCATTGTCTGGGAAGAGAGAACATGAACTTTCTTATAATATCCATATTCTCAAGTTTTATTCCAACATCCATGAGAGTGTCTACAATCTCAACATACTTGAAGTATTGCTGAGTCATAGTTTCACCTGTCCTGTAGGTGAAGTTCTTAAATTGCTACTTCATGAGGTCCTTGTTTTATTTAGCCTCATCAGACCCCTCATACATAAGCTTCAGTGCATCCCAGAGCTGCTTAGCAGTTTTGCACTTCTTGAAGCCTCTGTATATAGAGTTGGGAAGAGTTGTTTGAAGAGCGGTCATGGCCTTCTACTCTATGTCTATCTTCTTCCAATCTTCTTTAGAATAGTCAGCCACTTCCTTTGGTATCATCCCACCATGAGAAGTAGCTGAAGTGGTGCTTGGGATGTGAGGTCCTATGACAATAGATCTCCACATCCTGTTTTCTTGAGACTTGATGAAGCCTTCCATTCTTTGGCACCAAGTATCAAAATCATCAGGAGGGATCAGTGGACATTTTATCATGGTACCGATTTCCATATAGGATTATTATAAAATCTAAACTTCGAATTTAAGGAATAAGTAAAATAAAATAATTAATTATTTAATGAATAGCATCAATTTTGTTAAAGTTTTTTGAAAAAAATATTCATAAAGAATTCAATCAATTGTTTTTTGATTGACTTTTGTGAGAACATAAAACAGTTTACCTGAGGTGAGTACTGTAACCCCTTTTTCCTTAAACTTTTATTTTAAAGTAAGAGCATACTATGTTGTTACTATTTGATGCTTAATCAATAAGGTAATGAGTATGAGATTTGTTGTCATTTTTTTCATGCATCCCATCATAAGAATTCACAATCATTAGTTCTATTAGAAACATCAGATTATAGGTACCGTTAGTATTTTACCCCACACCAACTGGAGGCCCAACTGAAATTATTAATATGGGTTCATTTGTTATATTATATAGTTGAGAATTTATGTTATCTGCAAAACATAATTTTGTGGTATATTATTGCAATGGGATTATATTTAGTTGTAGACTTATTTAATTATGGCATCTTATATGTAATTGTGTACTGAATGTTTATTTATGTAAACTGTACGTGCTTACCAACTTTATCTTGACGTGTTTTACTATGTTTTTTCAAGTAACAAATATGATGTATAGTCTTGTGTACTATTATAGACTATGCAGGATCAGGTTAAGGGGGTCAATGCAACTCTTTCACAAGGTTTGGAGAGACTTTAGAACACTTAGCAGATCAAATAGGGAACCGATTCAAATTGAAACATAGAATACAAGTAAAGAACAGAACAAGAACACAAAAGATAGTTTTCAAAAATGATGTATATTGTTCTCAAATTCCGTAGGGATTGAACCTAGAGGCTCGGAAAATCAAATCAAGATTATGAAGATCAAAATCGCGCAAGAACCTGAACTTGCCACGCGAGAAGCTGCATCTCGCGCGGGAACTACACGAGAGCTTCTAGTTTAGTAAAAATAGTTGTTTTTGTGATGTAATTTAGTGAGCTTTTGTTATTTCCTGATTTCGCATGTACTTTGTATCTTTCAAATTAGAGAGCAATAGAATTTGAAGTTTATTTACATTTGTATTCATCATTTGCTTATTTAATCTTGTTTTTGTAATGATTACATTCCGCATTCTTGTCACGGGACTGATCTGATTCGTAAAGTTTTGATCCTTACAATTGGTATCATAGCTAGGTATGCTCTAGATCGATTGATTTGAAGATTAAAGAGTGTTTTTGAAGTGTTCTTGAGCTCCAATTTGAATTTGAACCTAAATCACTAATTCAAGGATTAATTAATCAATTTTGAACAAATTGATGAAAGATTGATTTTGGAATCATCAAAATTAGAATGAAAATGGATTAGGCAAAAACTTGCTAATCGCACGCGATAAGCTCATATTCACGCGCGAAGTCTGTAATTCACAAAGTTTACTTAAAAGTTTGTAACAAAAGATTTTATTGGTGTGAGAAGTTTACTTTTCCCAAAATTCAGTTAGAAAAACTAACCGCGTGAAAAGTTGGTGATTGTTTGCGTGAAAACTCTGCTATTCGTGTGAAAACTTTTAGTTTGAAGCTTTTTGAAAAGTTTGATTTCTGATCTTCATGATAGCTAACCTTAAGCACATCATTACTACCCTCAACCTCGACAATAAGATTGGTACAAGCACAATACCCCCTAGACTCCTCAGCGAAGAAGATTATCTGGACCGGGTGTACCTTTTCGAGAATCATGTTATTTACATCGAACCCTAGATGTGGCGGCCAATCAAACAAGGCCCGTATATCCCTATGTATAACAATGAGAAGGGAGAGTTAGTGCCAAAATTGGAACACCTCTGGGATGAGGAAGACATGAAGAAAATGGAGCTTGATGACAAATCATATGCTGGCATCACTATAGCACTTACTACTGAGATTGCTCAAAAGTTCAAGGACTTCAAAAAAGCTAAAGACTTATAGGATGCAATGGAGGAGGAGATAATGGGCAATAAAGATATGAGGGAAAGCCAAAAGGACATGTTGAACTAAGAGTTTAATATGTTTAACTACATATTTGGTGAAACTTTGGAGGCTCAAATGTCCAGGTTTGTTAAGATGATAATGAAGATGAAAAGTGCTGGAATTACCATGGAGAATATTGTTGTAAACAAGAAGCTGTTAAACTCATTACTTTACAACTAGAACAACAACTGCACTACCATCAAGACAACCAAGGATTTGTGCACCTTGTCCCTCGATGATCTAATTTCAACCATTAAGTCATATGAAATGGATAACAAGTAGAGAGCTGCTAATTACATTAACACAATAGGAGCTGAAGCATCTGCATTATATGAAAAAATGTCTAGTAATCCAAATTACTATGTTAGCTATTCCAAGTTGTGTCAACAAGCAACAAACTTAGTTAATCCAAATGTTAAGGATCCGTCCATGCCACGGTTTCAAGCTTCCCATCATAATTAATTCACTCCAATACAACCTCAATCTCAACCTCAAACCTATCCATAAAGTCAATCAACTCAATGCACACAACAAGCATTTGTTGTAAATTCCCACCCAAACAAGAAAACCGTTCAAATAGCTGAAGGGCATCTAGCTCTATTCACCATTTTCATGAACAGCTATGAACCTTTCACAGCAGAAAGACTCAGCGCACCCAATATTTTAGTTCATAACTTACAAAAAGTTAATCCTGATGATGTTGAACAAAAATGATATCAAGTATCAGATGGCTATGGTGGTGTATCGGGCTAAAAATTTTGCAAGAGAACGGAAAGAAAGATGTTTGGTCTAAACAACTCGAGCAAGATTGGGTTTGATAAGTAAAGTTTGAGATGTTATAACTATGACAAACCTGGTCACTTTGCAAGAGAATGTACTGAGGGAAGATCACATCAAACTGATAGTGAAAACAAGATGGTAAATGTGGAGGTTAAATCAAAAGGGGATAAAGCAAGCACGTCAAACAACAAAGCCCTGGTTTCTCAGACCAATGAAGAATATGATTGGTCAGACCATATGGAGATTGTAGATATCAAACTGTCTAATGCTTTGTTAGCTGAAATTCAAACTGCTGAAGAACATATTGATGAGAATGTACTTGCTGAGTAAGTGTCTGATGACTTAATAAAGGGAATTTTTGCTGAAAAGGTCTATGAGAATGCTGAAAAGGTGCCAAAAGAAGAAGCTGTTGAGATTACTCCAGCTCATTTAAAGATGAATATAGAAGAAAAGAAAGAAGTTGAAGAAGAAGGTGTCGAGTTTACTCCTGCTAAAGATGAAAATACTGTGAATGATGTTGAGGAAACTCCGGCAACTGCTAATGAAGACTCTGTCAATGCTGTTGAGATTACTCCAGCAAACAAAGCAGCAGAAAAGAAGGTACTGAAAGCTTTCATAGTAAATGTTATACCTAAAGAAAAGAACAAGAAAGAAGAGACTGAAAAGGTAAATACAAATCTTTGTTCAAATACATGTATAGAAAAGGTTCAAAGATACAGAGTCCACAATGAACGCTTGATTTTAGAAGTTGAAAAACTTCAATATCAAGCTCGTAAATATAAAAATGATAAGAAATTTTTTAAAGAAAAGATAGAAGGATTAAACAAATCAATTTATCAATCAAAATTGAATCTTCATGATAAAGATTGTAACATAAAAGACTTGACAACACGTAATAATGAACTATCTTTAGAAATCAATAAACTTAACAGTGAACTCTTATCTATAAAATTGACTGTTGAAAAATTTGAGCTGTCCTCAAATATGGTTGAAGGTATAATCAAGTTTCAAATAACTCAAAAATAATGGTGGTAAAAGTGGTGTTGGATTTCAAACATAGCACCACCAATTAATCATGATTATTCATGTTTGCATTAACCAATTACCACTCCAGATGAAGAGACCCATTGATTAGGTTTTCAATCAAAGTCAGACTTAATACCTCCAGTCAATGTTTCACTGACTGTTGACTCTGTCATAAAAACTAAAATTAAAATTAATCATGGCATTTTGTTTGCAGAAAGTGTGAAGCAAGAAGGGTTGGTTGAAGATTAGGAAAGTGATGATGAAATAGAATCTACGGAACATAAAAGTTGTAAAGAAAAATTTTCATGTAATTCATCATGAAAAATCTTATGCGTTGAATAATCATTGTCAACATGCCAAACATTGTTGATAACTTGCCTTGGTTGTTTCCACACGTATGAATGAATTTATTCATGTTTAGCAGCCCAAGCCATGGTTGACTTGTTCATATTGTTTTCATCCAAATATGATACAAACTTTAATATGCATATTGTTTTCATCCAAATATGATACAAACTTTAATATCATATCTCTTCTATCATTAAAAACAAAATTTTCAACAATATCAGGCTCAGATTGTTTTTCTTTTATTTTCAACTTTTGAATCGATTTGATCAGATGTGTAACCATTTTCCTTAAAGTGGTCTGAATTAGAGTAGAATTGCTATCATCAACAAGTAAAGATTTCTTGTTTGAAATTTCTTTATTCGGATCTTTTTTGATTTGATCATTTCTTTTATCAACAAAAGAATTTGACTGATTTTTATTCCTTTTGAATTTCGCATTTAAAAGAATTGTTTTCTATTATTTGAAATTAAATTATGAAATCTTTGTTTGCTTGACAGTGGATGTTAATGATGACAATTTCTAGCACTATGATTTGGCTTGCCACATACATAACAACACATTCTATGATGTGTATTTGATTCTTGTGTATTTCGCATAAACTGTTTATGATAACTTTCACAGTTATCGAAGAATCTAGCTTTTTGGCCTTGTGATTTCTTTAACAGTCTCATTTTTCCTTCTATGATTAAGTATTTTTCTAGATGATTCCAGAAGAATTGAGGTATCGTTCATCACTTTTTTATTCATATCTAAAGCCGATAAGGAATGAACTATTGCTTTTACCTTTTGAGCTGAAGGTACTAGAATGGGACCAGTGTCTTTGATACCTAATATACAAACATCTTGTTTCGTAGAGTTAGTAGTAATAAGAGACTTATTTTTAAAGAAACTTCCATTGGTTTCTTTAAAAATGTGATCTTCCTTACAAATGTTGCCTTTTGAAAAAAATCTGTTCTTGAAATCAGATTTCAAGACAGATACTGATGCTATGACTTGTTTTATTTCATTTTCCTTAAAATCTCTCTTTGATTTCAGTTTCTTTTGTTTATTAGACACTTGCAAACAAACATTTGTAGAAATAAAAACATCTGAAAGTTCATTGATAATTGATGATGAGTTACATGAAGATTTTTCATTACAACTTTTAGTTTCTTTGAAATCTATTTTATCATCACTTTCCCAATCTTCAACCAACCCTTCTTTCTTTACACTTTCTACAAAAAAATTGTCATGATTAATTTTAATTTTAGTTTTTATGACAGGGTCAACAGTCAGTGAAACATTGACTGGACGTATTAAGTCTAACTTTGCTTGAAAACCTAATCCATAGGTCTCTTCATCTGAAGTGGTAGTTAATGAAGGTAAACATGTATAATCATGATTAATTGGTGGTGCTATGTTATAATATCCAACTCCATTTTTACGACTATTAATTTTCTAAGTCATTTGAGACTTGATTATACCTTTAACCATATTTGTGGACAGCTCAAATGTTTCAACAGTCAGTTTTGGAGATAAGAGTTCACTGTTAAGTTTTTTGATTTCTAAAGATAGTTCATTGTTACGTGTTGTCGAATCTTTTATGCTACAATCTTTATCATAAAAATTAAATTTTGATTGATAAATCCATTTGTTTAATCCTTCTATATTTTCTTTAAAATTTCTCATCATTTTTATATTTACAAGCTTGAAATTGAAGTTTTTCAACTTCTAAAATCAAGCTTTCATTGTGAACTCTGTATCTTTGAACTTTTTCTATACATGTATTTGAACAAAGATTAGTATGTACCTCTTTAGTCTCTTCTTTCTTGTTATTCTCTTTAGGTATGAATTTACCATGAAGGCTTTTAGTTCCTTCTTTTCTTCTGCTTTGGGTGCCGGAGTAATCTCAACAGCATTGATAGTGTCATCACAAGCAGTTGCTGGAGTTTCCTCAACAGCATTCACAGTCTTTTCATCTTTAGCAGGAGTAAACTCAACAACTTCTTCTTCAACTTCCTTCTTTCCTTCTACAGTCACTTTTAATTGAGCTGGAGTAATCTTAATAGCTTCTTCTTTTAGCACCTTTTCACCATTCTCACATACTTCTTTAGCAAAGATTCCCTTCATCAAGTCATCAGACACAAACTCATCAAGTATATTCTTATCAACATGGTCTTCAGCAGTTTAAATTTCAGCTAACAAAGCAGTTGTTGAAGCTTCTAAAAGATTAACATTTTGTCTTTATGTGTTTTTTTGTCATAGTATAGGGACTTATTTTGTAAATATATGTTCCTTTGTTTCTTGATAGTATAAATAGAATATTTTATGTATTATGCAGGGTAGAGACATCACTAGACATTAGTAGTCATCTAAGATCTTAGAAGACATCTTACAGAAAAACAGTTAGAACAGAACAAACTGTAACCCTTATACATTGTATCCTGTGCATTTGCTATCAATGAAATCTATGAATTTTTTTGATGTAATTGCATGTGTTTGATTACTTTGTGTTTGAATTGATCATTGCATTATGATATCATCACGGATTCGATCCTTTTGAACCTATCAATTGGTATCAAAGCCTTCAGTTCAGTGATCAGAGCTTCTCAATATTGTCGAGCTCTTTGAATCACTTGAAATCTATGATTGATTGCAATTTGATCGATTAATTGTTGTTCTCAGTTGTGTTTCATCTATAGAAACATGATTTGAATCACAATTTGGTGTTTAATTCGTTCAGATCTAAGGAATTGATCGAATTTGTGTTTGAACGGTGTTCTTCATTTTCGGACTTCAATTCAATCAGAAAACTGATTTGTAGTTGTTGTTTGATCAAATTGATGATTGAGGATTGTTAATCGACCTAATTACTACCTAATTTGAAGTTTTTAGATCAATTGAAAAAGTTTTTGAAGAATTTCATAAGATCAGAGTTTGTTGAAGAAGATGAATTAGGCACATGCATGTGGTGAAAATCTACTAAAAATTGACCAAGTGTCTAGACGCATCACAACTGTTTGGGCGTTTTAGCACTGTTTAGGCATTTTTCAGTTCAGACATTTTACCACTATTGGGATGCATTGTGACTGTTTGGTCACAATAAGACTTTGTTGAAACCAAGTAATTCTAGGCGCTTGAGAACTGTTTTGGCGTTTTTAACCCAGGCGTTTCATAACTGTGTGGGCGTTTGAAGACTATTTAGGTGCATCATCAGTTGGGCGTTTCAAAGTTAAACTAAGGCATTCCCTTAGGCGTTTCTACTTCAAAGTTAGGCATTTCAGAACTATTCAGGCGCTTCAGTATTCAGACTTTTCATTAAACATTTAGAAATTTTTTTAAAACTAAAATCCAAAAAAATATATATTTTCATTTCATAGTTTCTTTTTAAAACTTTAAAAACAACAAAAACAAGTCATTTTCTTAAAATACAAAAATACAAAATGGTTAAGTCTGAAGATTCTAAGAACAGGGCTCCAAAGCTAAAGAATAGAGCTGATTTGAAGAACTGGACTTTAAGATTGAAGCATCATCTAAACTCTATTGATACTGACTTGTGGAAGTCAATAGAGAAAGAATCTTATATCCCAATTACATTTGATGGTCCTGACAGAGAATTTGAGTATACAAAAGACTCTCAAGAACCTTATCCAGAGGATGGTCTGCAAGGTGATGACTTAAGAAAGGTTAAGAACGGCATCAAAGCTTACTCATTGATGTGCTAAAAAGCTTTGAAGATCATCTACGAAGGTGGTAAAGAGATACAAGATCTTAAAAAGCAGAAACTCAAGAGGCAATTGGAGTTATTTGAGCATCTTTCTGGTGAAACAATCAATCAGATGATGAACAGATTTGTGCAATTAACTACTAAGATGTCAACTGCTGGTATCAAAAATACAAAGATCTAACTTACAGACTTCTGAATGCTCTTCCATCTTCATGGAAACAGACAGTCACTCTATTAAAGCAGAAAAGTTTCCAATGGATCTACATCTTTTGATTGCCAAAATTGAATATGTTGAAATTGATGAGAGCTTCAGAAACAATGATAGAGCTGCATCAATGTCTCAAACATAATATGTCTCAATACAAGTATGTTGCATCTCCATCTAACAAAGTTGAGAATGCTTTTCTGGAAAAAGATGATAACTCACCAGAAGACGAGGGTGATTTGTTCGTTGGAGCTAATTTCTTTACAGATTCTTCTTACACAAGTGCTCCTGTTTATACAACTCAAACTCAAACTCAGTCTCCTCCTAAAACTCAAACTCCTAAACCTCAAACTGAGACTTTATCTTCTAACTCTATTAAAACTTGAAAAGTTAAAGATGTTATTAATATCCTTTTATAGTATGATGAGTCAAAATCTGCTTTTACTGCTTTTATGGCAAGTTTTCAAGCTTTTCAAGGTAATCATCTCACCGAATTAGATCTTGTTTTGTAGGATTTGATTGAGATAGATCTTGATGATGTGGAAGAGATGGACTTGAATTGGCAGATGGTAATGATTGCATACAGAACTCAGAAACACTCATATCTTAACAGGAATTACAAGCCCAGTGCAAATAAGACCGTTGGCTTTGATAAATCAAAATCAAGGTGTTTCAACTGCAACAGTTATGGTCATTTCTCAAGGGAATATAAAGCTCCCATAAACCAAGGAGGAAATGGTCAAGCAGGTTCTAGCAATCAAAGATACCAACAGTAGTCTCAGAAGACATTTCAAAATCCTTATCAAAGCTTCCCATGCCAGAACTTAAAGATGAATCAAAATCATCTGAAGAGCCAAAGAGAGCTCTTGTTGTTAGCATCAAAGATGGCTATGACTGGGGTGCTTATGTTGAATAATTCATAGCTGATCTAACATCTAGTTTAGCTCTTGTTGCAGAAGCTCAAAATGATGACTGGTTTGAAGAAAATGATCCAAAGGCTGATAGTGATTCAGAAAATGATAATGAAGATTATGATTGGAGTGAAAAATATTGCCCAAAAGAGGATTTAGAAGAAATTGCACTCATGGCGGCGTCTGAACAACCAAAGGTTGAGCATCCATCATCTGACTCTGAGACTTCATCTTTAAGTTATCATGAAATTCCTGTTGAAGTCAGAGAAAAAATGTGCACAAAAGCATGTTTTGATCAAGTTGAGCATTACAAAACATATTCATATAAGATCTGTGATAAACTTAAACAAGAAGAAGTAATGCACAACAAACTGAAAAATGATCACAACGTCTCTGATGAAAATATCCTATCTCTACAAACCTCATGGAACAAAACTCTAAAAGAACTTGAACTTGTTAAAAAACAACTTGAGGAGATGACTAAAATATTAGAAGAGAAAAAAATAGCTCATGCTGCAATTCAGGTGGATCTAGCTAAAGTTAAAAGTTCTAAAACTATTGTAGAACAGCTGGTAAGTGAGAGGAAAGACAAAAACAAAATAGGTCTAGGTTTTACACATGAACCAATGCCTGAATCTAGCACAAACACTCTGCCAGAAAACTTTAACATACACGATCACTCACTTGAAAACAAAGCTAAGCTAAAAGCCTTTCAAAACCAGAAAAAGATTCATATTCTTATGGATTAAACAATCCAGACTTTATCAAATGGCAGAAAGAACAAAAGATAAAGAAAATGCAAAAGATCATCAAGATCAAGAAATCAAAGAAAGAGAAGGAAAAATGCTAAATCTAACTCCTCTCAGAACAAAAATCAAAACAATCAAAATCAAAGAACAAATCAAGTTAATCAGTTTAAACCAGTGAAATTTGTGTCTGCAGGTACTTTTGATATGAACACAATTCCAGAAATCAAATCAAATTCAAAGAACAAATCTAACTCTGATCTGAAAACAGGTTTAGGTCCAAAGTCTTCTGCTATTAACAAAAGATTTGTATCTAAAGAATCTAGGAATGGTGTTAATGAACAAAAGTCAAAACCCAAATATCAAAAGAACAAATTCTTAAATAAATAACAACAGATTAACTTTGTAACTCCCAAATCAAAACAAGGATCAAATGTGGCTTGCACTTCTAAAGTTAATCAACAGTTGTTTAAATTTCAACAAAGGTACTGGGAAATATGTTATATACTGATGAATGTTTCTTTAACAGGTACTATCATATTTATGATATGAAAACCCATTCAACAGCCGATTGTTATCTCAAAGTATTGTACCATTTGTGATGAAAGAAACCACAACACTAAGAATTGCTACTTTAGAAGGAACTCGCCAAGAGATGGATATGTAAATCCACAATTTCAAAGAAATCAAAGTGTTGGTTTTCAAAGATTGACAAAACAACCTTCCTTAGGCTTGAGATCCTTTCAAAGAATTAATTCTGAATATGATGATTCTTATGCTGTGAAAACAAAGAATTATAATCAAGGAAAATTCATTTCACGATCTGTGAGAATGAATAATGAAAAATTTGGTAATCAAACTTTTTCAAAAAAATGCTTTTACTAATGGTTTTAATAACCTTGACGATGATCTTGAAAAACGCTATCATGCTTCGCAGATTAAACAAATCAAAGATAATCAAAGTTTTGTTAAAAACAGAATTGGTAAATTTACACAGCAAAAGAAGCCTGATTTGAATAAGCTTCATTTTAAACAATTTACCATTGTTGATAAATTTGGCAAGCCCAAGATCATATCGTCTTGGGTTGATAACTCAACTTAAATTTCTTTGAAATGCAGGTACGCCCAAGAAGACCAATTAACACGTGGTATGTTGATAGTAGGTGTAGCCGGCATATGATAGGAAACCATGCCTTGCTTCAAGATTTTAAGTTAAAAGATGGCACTCATGTTGCATTCAGAGGTGATGCAGGTGGAAAAATAACAGGAGAAGGAACAGTGTCCAATGGGATTATTAGCTTTGATAAAGTCAACTATTGCTCATAGTTGAACTTTAGTCTCTTAAGTGTTTCCTAAATTTATGACAAATCTTACTCTATTCTATTTGATGATTCTTTTTGTTATATTTTGAAGCTAGGTTTTCAGATAAGCAAAGAATGGGTAGTTGTTAAAGCTGTTCATGATTGAGATGCATAAAATTTAGATATGTCTCAAGTAGATCCATCTACAGAAACAACATGCCTAATTGCTCAAGAATCAAATGTTAAAAGCCAGTTATAGCATAGACGTCTTGGGTATTCCAGTTTTCAGAACAAGAACAAGCTTGTAGCAGGAAATCATGTAGTAGGTCTTCCAACAAAGAAGTTTGCCACAACAGATCATTGCTCAACATGTTTAAAAGGAAAGCAACACAGAGCTTCTTATAAGTCCAAGATGATAAACTCAAATTCCAAGCCTGTCCAGATGTTGCACATGGACCTATTCGGACCAACAATATGCAGAGTATTGGACAGAAATCTTATTGTTTAGTTATCATTGATGACTTTACAAGATTTTTATGAGTTTTCTTTTTGCATGCTAAATCTGAAACTGCTAAATTGTTAAAAGAATTCATCATTAAAGTAGAAAATTAATTAGATCAAAAAGTGAAATTATCAGAAGTGATAATGGAACTGAATTTAAAAATGCTAATGTTGAAAGGTTTTGTGCAGAAAAAGGAATTACTCGTTAGTTCAGTGCTCCTAGAACTCCACAACAAAATGGAGTTGCTGAAAGGAAAAACAAAACTTTGATTGAGGCTGCACGTTCCATGTTAGCAGATGCAAAGATTTCAATTACTTTCTGGGATGAAGCCATATCCACTGCATGTTTTGTACAAAATCAAACATTGCTTGTGAAAGATAAATAGAAAACTCCTTATGAGTTGATGTTTGGCAGGAAACCTAATATAGATTTTCTTAAATCTTTTGGTTGTCCAGTTTTGATTTTAAACTCAAGTGACCAACTAGGAAAATTTGATGCAAAATCTGATGAAGGATTTTTTGTTTGATATTTCATCGGTTTCAAAAGCTTTTAGAGTTTATAACTCTAGGACAAATGTTATCCTTGAAACTTTCAACGTTAAATTTCTTGAAAACTCTTTTCCATCAGTTGCAAATGGTCCAGCTTGGTTATTTGATTTAGATTCTTTGTCAAACTCTTTTAATTCTAACTTGTTTGAATCTACAGGTGAGAAGAAGAAACAAGAAGGAGATCTTGGATCTTTCAGTGATGATTCTGACTCTGATGATATGGATGATTCTGGCCCAGATTATCCATTCTTCTCTTTTGTTAAAGATCCTGTATTCAGTTCTGAATCTCATGATCAATCTAGCTATCAACAAGCATAAGAACATTCCATGTCTGAAAATACCAATGTTTCACAACCTATTCCTAATGATGGTCCTGAAATTGTACAACCTTAGTCTGGAACTTCATCAGTTTCTGGTTATGTAGTTGTTACACATAATTGATTACTTTATCAACTCACCGATTCAAGTTCCTAATTTTAATCCACATACTTTGAACTTATTGCATCAGCTTTTCGACTTGAACCAATCTAATCTGGATGTTCATGTTCAAGGGAATGAGATTCCAAAGTCTTGTATTCACAAGAACCATCCAACATCTCAGGTCCATTGAATAAGAGAACAATAAGAAGTCAATCAGAACAAGCAAACCTCTGCTTATACTCGTGTTTTCTATCTCAAATTATTCCTAAAAACATCACTAAAGCATTTATGGAAAATAGTTGGATTGAGGAAATGCAAGAAGAGTTATTGTAATTTCGCAAACAAGAAGTGTGGAAGCTTGTGGATTTACCTGAATGAGAAAATTCCATAGGCACAAAATGGTTGTTCCAAAACAAGTCAGACGATCGGGGAATTGTTGTTCGCAACAAAGCGAGACTCGTTGCACAAGGTTACACCCAAGAAGAAGGAATAGATTATGATAAAGTATTTGCTGTAGTTGCAAGACTTGAATCAATTCGTGTCTTCCTGGCTTATGCATCATACATGCAATTCAAGGTGTATCAGATGAACATGAAAGGTGCTTTCTTGTATGGACCAATCACTGATGATGTGTATGTCAAGCAACCTCTAGGTTTTGAAGATTCAGAATATCCTCATCGTGTGTACAAGCTTAGTAAAGCATTGTATGGTCTACATCAAGCTCCTAGAATCTGGTATGAAACGTTATCACAACATTTGATCTAGCAAGGATACACGCTAGGGAAAATTGATCCAACTTTGTTTAAAAAGAAGGATTCAGATGATTTCTTATATGTTCAAGTGTATGTTAATGATATCATATTCGGTTCTACAAGTCCGAAATTGTGAAATGATTTTGAAGAAATCATGAAGTCTCATTTCCAAATAAGTTCTATGGGAGAAATTAACTTTTTCCTTGGTTTTCAAGTAAAGCAGTCTGCAGATGGAATTTTTATCAATCAAAAGAAATTCATTAAAAAACTCTTGAAGAAATTTAAACTATAAGATTGTCAATCCATTAGAACTCCAACTGACGTAAATACCAAGATTGAACCTGATCCGAAAGGAAAATCAGTTGACCAAACTCTATACAGATCTATGATTGGATCTTTGATGTATCTTACTGCATCTAGACCGGATATAATGTATGATGTTTGTGTCTATGCCAGGTACCAATCTGACCCGAAGGAATCTCATCTAATCGCTGTTAAACGAATATTCAGGTATCTTAAAGGAAAACCGGCTTTAGGGTTATGGTATCCTTATGAAGGAAACTCTGAGTTACATGGATATATAGATAGTGATTATTGGGGACGTTGCCAAGATCGTAAATCTATGACGGGTGGTTGTCAGTTTTTAGGTCCTAGATTAGTCTCGTGGCAATCTAAGAAACAAAAATATGTCTCCATTTTAACCGCAGAAGCTAAGTACATAGCTGCTTCAGCAGGATGTTCTCAAATCTTTTGGTTACAAAACCAACTACTAGATTACGGGTTTAATTTTCTTAAAACTTCTATTTATATTGATAACACTGCTGCTACGTTTATTACAGCTAATCCTGTCCAGCACTAAGAAACAAAACATATCGAAATTCGATACCATTTCTCAGAGATAACTCTGAAAAATGTTTAATCATTTTGATTCAAATCACATCTGAAAAACAATTGGCTGATCTATTTACAAAATCCTTTTTACCAGGTCGATTTGAATATTTGGTCGAGTCAATTGGACTTATTAATCATGTTTAAAAACTGGTTTTGAGTTTAATTCAGTTGTCTGAATCATAAAAATGATAAGAACCCTCCCTTAGCTTAATCTTGAATATAGAGAAACAATCAAAGTTAACTACCTGATTGTATATATTGTGTGTGCATGTTTAATAGAAAATGAAAAAGCAAATACAAAAATAGAAAATTGCAAAATCAAAAGAGAAAAATATAAAACTAAAACACAAAAATAGAGTTTTTTTTGTTAGTTAATTGCTTAGGACTGAATCTGTCTTTGCAATTTGTGAGAAATGATAGATACATTAGTTATGATCAGTTGCATACTTCACTCGCTACTATAGTTTAACGCGATCAGATATGATGTGCAGGTAAGCTCATGTAATTATACTGAAAAAGTAAAATCTTGTGATCAAACTAAATCAATCATGCATTCATGTTTGTCCATTTAGTACCAATGAGTAGTGTTTACTTCTCAAATTGATTGCTTGTAAAGTCATAAATTCACACCTGGTGGCGATATGAATAACCATTGAGCTCTAAGTATTTAAAGCATCTATTCACTTCTCTATTATGAGTCATCATAGACCTGAAGTGATGAGATATCCTTTGTTGTAAGTCATTACAGACCTAGATATTCTCAATTGATGCAAAAGATGCCAATGTGCACAATCTAAATATGAGATCTGGTTATAAGTATATGTCAGGTTAACAAGTTGAGAAAAGTGATTTCTTGCATATCTTAATAAGAGTTGAGCTCTCTAAGTCTAAGTGTGACTTACATAATGTCATATCTAATCGTACCTTAATCAATCTAAGAATTGAAAAAGTAAGTGAGCTGAGTATCTTGCCAAAAGCACTCATTTTCTGTCCTTAAATCTCGTGTCTCCTTTGTCGTAGAAACTGACCTGGAACACACTTGATCAGGATTTAATCACTGTCTACGACTATCCATCATTTTATTTTCTTTTAATGTGCTGATCTTAACTGATATGTTCTCACTACAGGCATGTGATTCAAATGTATGTAGTAGATTTTTATTTGATTTATTTTTGAAATTTGCATGATTTTCTGTGTGCAGGCATGTTGATAATAATTAGTTTCCTCTTCTTGCAAAGTCAAAGAAACTTCTAAGTTTGTAAAACTTAAAAGTTTTGGGGGAGTAAAAATGAAAAAGAGAAAATAATTGAATTTCAAAAAGTGGAAAATCAAAAATAAAGTGTTTTGAATGAAAGGATGAAGCTGCAATTTCAAGTACGTATGTGTTTGATATGTTGTAAAAATGAACCCAAAGTTAGTGGAAGAGCTTCTTGCAAACAAAATGAGAATATTTGTTTTATAAAAGTTATATAGAGACTAAAATGACTGGAAATTGTTTTTGAAAATAAAATAAAAATAAAATGGTAAAAAATAAAAAATAAAAGTTTTAATGTCAAAAAATGTTAAAATTTGAGGGTCATTAATGTAAATTTTGAGTGATAGTCAAAAACTTGACTACGTGTTGAAAAAATTATGTGTGAACAGTACTAATGTGCTTAAATAGTGTTCAGATGGATGGTGTGAAAATTTCAAGTGTCAAGACTCATAGAAGGGTTCTCATGTGCCTGAATAGTACTCATAAGTCTAAATCAGGAGTATGATGAATTTCAGAAAATTGTGCAAGTGTTGGGCATTTCATTCTATGCTCATGTGCCTAAACAGTTTTCGTGTTTGAAAAATTGGTTGTGTTGGGCGTATCATATATGCTCATGCGCCTAAACAGTACCAGACTTCCAAGTGTTAGTCTCATGCACCTGAACAGTGTCCAAGTGCCTAAATAGTGCTTATGCGTCTGAACAGTGCTCATGCGTCTAAACCTCATGCGTCTGAAAACTTAGTGTGAAATTTAGTCTCATGCACCTTCACAGTGCTCATGCGCCTAAAAATTTACACATATATATACAACATTAGTGTTCTCATTCATTTATTCACTCAAATCCTCTGATACTACACCCGATACTCTCAAACCCTCGACTCATCATTTCATCATTCTTGATTGATTCTGATTAATACTTGTGATTGACAGGTATTATCATTGAATCTAAACATAATTTTGTGATTAACATCATCTGATTTCAGTTTTAAACTTCAAATTTGACTGGGCGTTTGAGGTCTGTTCCGGCGTTCGAACCCTAGTTGATCGAAAATTTTGAAATTTGTGATGAATATATGGTTTGATGACAAAAAATGAATATTGAATGACTGTTGTAACATGATGTCGAACATATTGTGATAGTCAAATTCAGTTTTCATCAAATTGTGTTCTTGATGATTGTGTGTTCATCAGAAAGTTCATAAGAACAGAATATGAATAGAAAATTTATCGATTTTTCATCAAAATGTCAAGTTAATCATAAAAATTGTTCATTAATCTGATTGTAAGAAAATTTTAATGAATTTGGAGTGATTTAAATCATTTAAACATTAACTTGGATGTATTCTGTTCTTGATAGAGTATGTGAACACTTATAAAATTTTTCAGAGTGAATGTTAGGTTTAAAAGATTTAAAACATGCTAATTCAATTGAAATTTAATAAATTTTCAAGTTACTTAATGCATTACTTGATTATTATGAATTGTGTAAATCAAACTTGTAACCAATATACTCATGTTTATGTAATGGGATATATATAAACACTTAGAAAATTTTGAAATGTTTTGGTTCAAAATTGATAAATCTCAATTTGATTTTAAGTTTTGCAAATTCAAATATGACTAACTTTCTTTGTTTTATGCATACAGATGGCAGAGCTTAAGTTTGAACTAAAGCATAATGTAGCTGCTTTTCTTAACGAAGATGTTCGAGAAGCTACTGGATATGAAGAGATGATTAGATTTTTATTGAGGACTAAGTTTGTGTATGCTATGTGTTCATAGCCAGTCATATATGCTCAGTTAATCAAAAGATTTTGGAATACTGCTATGATTGAAATAGATGAAGAAGGAATGAAAGTGGTTAGAGTATTTGTTACCAATGATCATATGGTTGAAGTGTCTGAGAAATCAATTAGAGAAGCTCTTAGACTGGGTAACAATGATGCACAAGATTTGGCTGAACTCTCATTTAATGAGTGTAGAGAAACATTTATAGTCATGGGTCATCCTGACCATTTCCCAAAGAAACAATTTTTTAGAGCAAGAGTTTACAACCATTGGAAACTTCTTTGCTATATCTTTCAGCATGTAATGTCTAAAAGAAGTGTCGGATGGAATTAATTCCTGGTATACATTGCATCTCCAATAGTAGCCATAGCCACTAATAGAAGATTCAATATGGCTAAATGGATCATGAATGGTTTCATTTTTAATTTGGAGAAGGGAATTAGAAATAAGTACTTGATGTATCGAAGATTTCTTCAGATGATTATTAATGAAGAACATCCTGATCTCCATGCTTATAGAGTGGGTGGAGAAATATTACTTTTGGAGCATATGACTGAAACTGCTTACAAGAGACTGGCTATTATTACTGGTGCTCAAAATGTTCCTATGTTTGATTATATGAGAGCAGTTGCAAGGGATGATGTGAATATAAATGAAGATCATTTTCATCTAATTGAGGACGAACCAGTTGATCCAAAAGACTCAATTGAAGAAGTTCCTCAAGAACCATCTGAATTTGAAGCTGATGAAGATAATGAAGATGATGATTGATATTGAAGATAATGTTGATGAGTTATTTGATATGAATGAATAAGATGTTGTATCTCATGTACAATAAGAAGTTGAGTATGATGTTCAAAATGTTGAAGCCCTTGAATCTGTATTACCAGATGAAGTGTAAAGGTTGAGTCAACATGATAGTGTTCTGACTGAGGAAGTGAATACCCAGTAGATAATTGATGAATTGAAAGAAGAGAACTCTAATCAGCTTAAGCTAATTAAGAAGCTGAGAGATGAGAATGAAAAATTGAAAGATGAATTGTTAAAGAAAGATTTGATAATTATTGAACTTGAAGAAGATAAAGAATCAAATTTAAAGAACTTTGAAGTGATACTCAAAGACTATGACTTGATTGAAGAAAAATTCAAAAAGTTAAAAGAAGATCATGAGAAATTGAAAGAAGAATTTGAAGGTATGAAAGATAGTTTGAGATCTCAATCACCTGAATTAGTTATTGTATATGAAGTTCAACCAATTGATGTTGAAAGAATATCTGAGGCAGATAAAGGGAAGAGAAAGATAGATGATCTAGATGTGTCAGTTTTAGTTGAATCATCATCTAACCCTATGTCTAAAATACAAAAGATTGTATCTGAGCCTTTGATTCATGAAAGTGAAGAAGCTGAAGCTCAAGAGAGAATTGGTGCATTAGATGATTTAGAACCAGAATTCTTAGATGCGTGGTATGATGAAGTGTTAGAAGTAGAAGATATTGTTGAAGCTGCTTATTCTCCTATTGAGGCCATTACTAAAGATATCTCTATTGATGTTGATGATAAGTATAATTATCTGGTTAAGAAAAAGTTCAACAGAGCATTTTTGGATGGTCTCACTGTGTCTCAAATCAATGAAGAATATGAGAAATGTGTAATTGCTGAATCTATAGCTCCAGTGGATCCTGATGAAATTATTATTTAACACGGAGAATGGAATCCAATGCATGAAAGTATTAATATTGAAGACCTTTCATCATCAGAATAACATCATCCTGATCTAGAGAATACGATGACTGTTGAGCTGAGATTGTGGTTACAATCAAGAAATTATCCATGAAAGAAATTAAACCGGTTGCAAGCTACATCATTTAGGAATTTGGTGAGAAGCTTTCAAGAAACGGAAAAACAAAACAATAAGATTATTGTGCTTGATATGGATAATCCTCAATATTTGGAGATTACCAAAAGAAAAAGAATTTTGAAGCCTCAAGAAATTAAACAGATGGAATTGGTAAGAAGTAGTCATGAAAAGAGAAAGGAGTTGATGAAAATGTTTCCAGAAACGGAGAAACTAGCTTATCAAGTGTCTATTGATCAAAAACAGTTATGGAATAAAGCGAGAACAGCTGGTGATCTAGTGAGAAATGTATTGCAAAAAGGCCAATCAATTTCTGAATTGTTCAATGCAATGATTGTGCTAGATACTACAAAGAATGTAAATATCATTGCATGGAAGTATGATGAGATTTTTGATGCATTTTTTATTAAATGTGTAAATGCTATCTGTGATGTTTATCATTTTTACACGAGCATCATAGCGCTTTCGGTGCAAGATTTGAAAGAATTAAACAAGTTGCAATTGATTAACCCAACAAAAGCAATTCGAGGTGAAAATTTTGTTAGACTCTTAAACTGAGATATTTCTCACATGAACTCTTATTTGAACACAAGATGTGATCAAGAGGATAAGGAGTATTTCAAGTCTTTGAAGAGTAAAAGAAAGAGTGCAGATAATCCTAAAGAAGAAGAAAAGTTTTTGGATGCTTACAGTGACCAATTTTTTTGAAAAGGTTACAAATCCACGATTAAAGGTGATTGATGGAACTCAAACGACAAAACCAATTTTAAGATGGCTTTATAATGCTGACTCATTCGAATTAGTTCGAAACTTAGATGATTGGGATCAAGACATGATTTTGGTATTTGGAGTGTTTGAACTAAAATTTCTACATTCGAGTTATATCTCATTTTTGTCCATACAAAAGTTTGAACGAGTTACAATAGACGTTGCGGAGAATGAAAGAAAGCATTTTATGATGATTAATAAAGTGATGGATGCTGCCATGGAAAGAATTGCATTACGAAAAGCTCTAGCGTATACAAATATTGTGAAGAAAGATATAAAGTCGATTGATTTTATGCGAATTTCAAGCAAGGGTGTGTTAGAAATTCATTCACACGATCATTCTAAACCTCTCGAGTTCTATGCAAATGTTGATATTGCAGGTTTTCAAAAGAGACTTTGGAGAAAATGGACAAAATGGAGATTAAAACTAATGAGTCGAAGCCAGAGCAAGCAATTTTAGCAAGCAAGTTTAAATCAACAATCAAGAAAGCATTGAAGGAACTCGAGCTGTACAAAGACAAGCCGATGTTCAAGATCAAAGAAGAACCTGAAGATTTTTTTGAAGATTGAAGACAATGTGAATCTTAGGGGGGGTATTGTTGAAGCTTCTAGAAGATTAACATTTTATCTTTTTGTGTTTTTTGTCATACTATAGGGAATTATTTTGTAAATATATGTTCTTTTGTTTCTAGATAGTATAAATAGGATATTTTATGTATTGTGCAGGGTAGAGACATCACTAGACATTAGTAGCCATCTAGACATTAGAAGTCATCTAAGAATTTAGAAGACATCTTAGAGAAAAACAGTTAGAACAGAACGAACTGTAACCCTTACACATTGTATCCTGTGCATTTGCTATCAATGAAATCTATGAATTTTTTTTGATGTAATTGCATGTGTTTGATTACTTTATGTTTGAATTGATCATTGCATTACGATATCATCACAGATTTGATCTTTTTGAACCGATCAACAGTAGACAGTTTGAAATCTAGAATCTCCATCTGGTCTGACCAATCGTACTCTTCATTTGTCTGAGAAACCATGGCTTTGTCATTTGAACTACTTGCTTTATCTCTTTTTGAATCAACCTCCACAGTCACCATCTTCTTTCTACTATCAGTTTGATTTAACCTTCCCTCAGTAAATTCTCTTGTAAAGTGACCGGGTTTGTCATAGTTATAACATCTCAAACTTGACTTATCAAACCTAATCTTTCTCGAGTTGTTTAGACCGAACACCTTTCTTCCCGTCATGCAAAATTTTTCGCCCGATGCACCACCATAACCATTTGATACATGATATCATTTTCTTCAACATCATCTAGATTAACTTGTTACGAGTCATCAACTATGATGTTAGGTGCACTGAGTCTTTCGGCTGTTAATTCTTTGTAGCTATTCATGAAAGTGGTGAATAGAGCCAGATGCTCTTCAGCTATTAGAATGGTTTGCTTGTTTGGGTGGAAATTTACAACAAATGCTTGTTGTGTGGGTTGAGAGGATTGACTGTGCGGATAAACCTGAGGTTGTGATTGAGATTGTACTGGATTGTAATGGTTTTGAGGAGAGGCTTGAAATTATGGCATGGATGGATCCTTGACATTTGGGTTAATAGTATTGGTTACTTTCTGTTGGCACAACTAGGAATAGTTGACATAATAATTATGATTACTAGCCATTTTTGCATATAATGCTGATGCTTCAGCTCCAATTGTGTTAATGTAATTAGTAGCTTTGTGCTTGTCATCCATTTCATATGACTTGATGGTTGAAATTAGATCACTGAGGGACAAGGTGAATCGATCCATATTTCTCTTGATGGTAGTGAAGTTATTGGTCCAACTATATGATAAAGAGTTCAATAACTTTTTGTTTACAGAAATATTCTCCAAGATAATACCATCACTCTTCATCTTCGTTATCAACTTAACAAATCTGGACACTTGAGCCTCCAAAGTTACACCAAGTACGTGGTTAAACATATTAAACTCTTGGTTCAACATGTCCTTTCGGCTTTCCCTCATATCTATATTGCCCATTATCTGCTCCTCAATCGCATCCCACAAATCTTTAGCTTTTCTATAATGCTTGAACTTTTGTGCAATCTCAGTAGTAAGTACCATGGTAATTGCAGCATATGCTTTATCATCAAGCTCAAGTTTCTTCAAGTCTTCCTCATCCCAGAGGTGTTCTAGTTTAGGCACCAACTCTCCCTTGTCATTGTTATACATAAAGATGTACAGACCTTGTTTGATTGACCGCATCATCTGGAGTTCAGTGTAAATAATATGATTCTCGAAGCGATAAACCCTGTCAGGATAATCCTCTTTGCTAAGAAGTCTAGGGGGGTTTTGTGCTTGTACCAATCTTATTGTTGAGATTCAGAGTAGCAATGATGTGCTTCTGATTAGCCATCTTTAAAATTAGAAATTAAACTTTTAAACAAATTTTCAAACTTGAAGTTTACGAGAAGATCAGAGTTCTCGCGTGAACAATCACTAAACTTTTCATGCGGTTAGTTTTCTAACTGAATTTTGCGAAAAGTAAACTTCTCGTGCAAAAGGATTCTTTTGTACAAACTTCTTGCAAGACCGGTGAAAGGTGGTCAATACAACAGTTTCACAGGATGGAGCGATAAGAAACACTTAGCAGATCAAATAGGGAACCGGTTAGAGATGATGCAAAGCACACAAGCAAAATAACAAGAACAAGAACACTTAAATATGGTTTTCAAGAATGATGTATATTGCTCTTAAGTTCTTACAAGTGTTACAAACCATACATAAAGATACAAGTACTTAAGACACTTTATACTACATCCTAAAGCAGACCATACTTTGAAGGCCAGCTAGATACACTAATCTAGACAACAAGATCAATGTAGAGTCAAAAGGTAGATTGCCTTTTGACTAGTGACTATGACATGCCATAGCTCACATCCTTATCTATTACAAAATAGATAAAAGTACATAGTTGAAAAGTTACAGACAAAAGACCTTAATCTATAGTTGACAAAAGCATGGACTTTTCACTAACTCATATAAGTTGGTGAGTCTTCAAAGTGGTAACGGAAAGTGGTTCAGCTTTTGTCAAAAGGTGATTCAGAGAAAGCATGTCTTCTTTGTCTTTCGAAGAAATCAGTCTTTGGCTTTGGAAGACTTTGTCCTTTAAGCTTTGGAAGACTTCATCTTTGGCTTTGTAAGATATGGTCTTTTGGCTTCGGAAGATTTGACACTTAGTATAATTCATTAAGTTGTATCAAATCTTCTGAAGTAACTTCCAAGTATTTCAGTTTTGCATGCTAAGAGATCTTTATTGTTCTTTGGTTGCATCAGCCTCTAAGAGTATTCCTTACAAACTCCCCCTAGGCTGATGCTACCAAACCTGAAGAGAACTTTGATTCTTGATCTTCATCTTATAGCAGTCCTCATCAGAATCAAGACAATTCCTATGATCATCAGCTAGTCTGGATTCCTTAGACTCTCAAAGTATCTTCTTATGTCAGAGAGATCATGTAGAGGGAGGTCAAGTATGTTTTGCTAGAAGTATAAGTCTTTACCTCCTTGATCTCTAGTAATATGCCATCTGTCTGGATTGGTGACAAACATCCAAGACACAATGGGTCTCTCAACAGCAAAAGGCTCTACTTGAATATGAATTGGATGAGCAGCCTCTTCTTCTTGAGGTGTAGAGGTGGATGCCTTCGACTTCTTTTTCTTCTTCTTCTTTTTCTTCTTCTTCTTCTTCTTCTTCTTCTTCTTCTTCTTCTTCTTCTTCTTCTTCTTGTCCCTTCTGATGGTGTGACACCCTACATAAATCCCATATTGGCCGTGGACAGGAGAAATCCCTAGTTCATAAGTAATGTCTGGCATCTAATATCACCAACACGTTTTGGGCGTGTTGGTTGTGGATGAGAGGAGAACTCCATAGTTAAGAGTGCTCATGTGGCAGCAATCCAGGGATGGGTGACCTCCCTGGGAAGTTTTCACCCGGGCAACCAAAAACAAATCCGTGAGCTCCTCGTGGGCAAAGCGGACAATATTGGTGTGTGAGAGGCCGGGTGTTACAGAATGGTATCAGAGCCACTCTTGTACCGTTCGGGATGGTGACTTCTCGGGCTCATCGAGGACGATGAGTCCAAAGGGGGGGTGATTGTGACACCCTACATAAATCCCACATTGGCCATGGACAGGAGAAATTCCTGGTTCATAAGTAATGTCTGACATCTAATATAACCAACACGTTTTGGGCGTATTGGTTGTGCATGAGAGGAGAACTCCACAGTTAAGCGTGCTCAGGTGGCAGCAATCCAGGGATGGGTGACCTCCCTGGGAAGTTTTCTCCCGGGCAACCAAAAGCAAATCCTTGAGCTCCTAGTGGGCAAAGCGGACAATATTGGTGGTGTGAGAGGCTGGGTGTTATAGATGGCCATCCTTTTCCTCTTTCTATATTTTAACTGGGGAGACTGGCCTGCAGTACCAGATTGTTCTTGCTTGTCTTCCTTAGTTGGGTCTTTGAACTTCACAGGTTTAGCAGGAGAAGGATAATTACCATGCTGTGGATTAGAAGATGAAGCTAATTGTGATGCAGCACTAGGTCCAGGCTGTGTTGTCTCTTGTCGTTCAACCTTGACCTTAGCTTTAGGTGCAGCCTGACTTGGTGAAGAATGCAATTCAATCAGCTCACCTCTCTTCATCTTCTGCTTGACCATTATGATGTGCTCATCCATTGTGGATAGAGACATTGGACCAAGTCTCCTTCCAGAGAATCCATACAGCTTCAAGAAGCTCACCATCTTCTATCTATCAGCAGATTTCTTCAAGTTTGCTCAGATGGTGGCTCTTGACTTTGTAGCCTCTTCCCTCATCTTCCTCTTAGCAACTTTTTGATCTTTTTATACTTGTTGCTGGAGCTGCTTGAGGTATTCAAATTCAATTTACTTGTATGGCAACGGAAGGAGGTCTGCTGCCTGATAGAGACCTGTGGCACTCAGGTAGATGATCATGTTTTGTCTATCTTGTTCCCTATCTACCTGAGTTTGTTGCTTAGTGGACATAGTCTCTGTCTTAAGACTTTTTTGAAATAGGGAGAGGGTAGGAGCTTTGTAGATTCTTTTTCTTCTTCTTTATTCTTTGATCTTAAGAAGCAGTTCTGCTGTCTCAGCTTCCTTCCTCTCCTTAGGCATTGCCTTGTCAGCCAGTTCATTTAATTCCTCCAAGGGGAGAAAGATGAGTTCATCAATATTATAGTTCTTGGACCCCAAATAATTCAATCTGGATGCCCTTAACTCATCATCTTGAGTACTTGGCCTGGGGGCAGCCCTGATTGCAGCTTCTATGAAGCCAGGGGTCCTGCTTGAACTCTCTCCCCTTGCCTTCCTCTTCCTCTCTCTCTTCTCCTCCTCAATCTCCTCAAGAGTCATCTTCCTTTTACCTTTGTCACTCACAGGCTTGTGTTACTTAGGATAGAGATAGCTTTGGCCTTTATTGCTTGGTTCTTCACTTAAGCTCTAGCCAGAGAGAGGTTGTAAGACACCTTCACCAGCTGGTGCCTCACTGAGGGTAGTGGGTGTTGAGGGTGCTGAAGCAGCTCCTGTCTCAAGGTTCATAGGCTTAATTATTGGGCCTTAAGCCAAGGTTTCCCCTTTGAAGCTAATCTTAGTGTGCACCTCAGCATCCAGTTGACTAACAGTCTTGCTTGCTAGCCTCTGTCTATATAGTCTTATTCTTATCTTGAACTCTTCAATCACCCTTTGTTGAATCCTATCAGCCAACCTTGCAGCTTGCCTGTTTTGACTTGGGTTGGCAAGTGGGAGGTCAACTAGTTAGGTGCTCTTATACTATCTCAGGTTAAAGAAGTTAAAGATCTCTTGTTGACCCTAAAACCTAGAGATTACAAGAGCTCTTCTTTGATCGTCATACCTCCATCCCACAATTGAATTATCAGCTGGGTGAGATGGAGTTGGCATTGCCCTTTGTATACCCTCCTTAAACAAGCTTTGAATGAGTGAGTCCACATCAATGTGGACCTGAGGAGGTTGTTGAGTATGGACAACTGCAAGTGAGGGTGGTGAGTCCTTTATGTCAATACTCTAAGAGGAACTCCCAGGTTCTGTGATTGTAATTAAGACTTTCTCCCCTTTTTTGGTAGTATCACCCTCTAGTGTAGGGGAGCCAAGATTTAGGTCTATCACATCCATAGGTTCTTATGGGCTAGGTTGAGTCCTTTGGATGGGTCTCTCAGCTAACTTGCCTTTGAGATCGGTGATCTCAAGTTGCTGGTCATTGACCCTTCTATGTAAGGTAGTCACCTGAGATTGTAGGTGACTAACCTTGGAAACTAAATAGGTGTAGAGTTTAGTCAGTTTGTGCACCTTTAGTTGCATACTCTGCTCATCTTCATCAGAAGAATCACTGGGGATAAGAGAATAGGATCAAGGTCTTTTTCCTCATCACCAGTTTCAGGTTCTTGGCTACTTGTTTTCCTCTGCACACTAACAGCTTCAAAAAAAGTGTCAATGGGCTGGGTTGCCACGGTTGAGGTGTGAATAATGTAATCACTTGCAAAAGTGAGAGCCTCTTCCATATAGGCCTCCTGAACAGGTGATGTGAGCTAGATATAGGTGATGCAGGAGTACTCATCTCTCCTTGAGCAAGGGTGGAGAAGAGAGATTCATGGTACTCATAGAATCCTATACCTTCATCATCATAGAATTAAAGGTTAGGAATTAGTTGGTTGAGGTCAAACGACTGGGGATGGTAACTTCCCCTTGAAGGTTGATCACTATAGTTTTGAGACTCTGAGTGAAGGCTTAAGGCTAGGGTTATGAGCTCATCAGGCTGAGCTTGAGGAACCTTAGCACTGATCATAAATATAATGGGAGCGGATTGCTCCTTAGGAGAAGTGGGAGCTCCAGTGTCCACTCTTCCTATATGGTTGGTGATTTGGGGGCCTGCTCAACCTGAGTACACTGAGAAGGGGTTCTTTTGGATTTTCTTTGGTAGGTGATGGTGATTCGTGGTAGTGTGGAGGTTTGCAGATGTAGAAGATGTGGGTTCAACATTGGCTGGTGCTGCCAAGTTGTCATCTTGAGCAATAAGCTCTATCATTTTGGGACCATGGCTATTTCTACCCTAGAGAAGCCAGCAGCTGGCTTTCACATTGTCTTGATGATGTCGGGCTTCATCAGTCACAATTTTAGAACATTACCTATTCCTCTTAACTGTGAGCCCAGTTCAAAGTTTGCAAGTAAATTAGGGAACATATAATATTTTAAGGAGTCCAAGTTTGCAAGTAAATTAGTATATACAAATAAAGATTACCTGAACTTGACCATTTGAACCATTAGTCTTCGGGAATTTGGTCCCATCCTCCATGCTTTTTTAAAAGGGAGTGGATGACCACATGGAGGAGGTACTACCACTTGTATGAGACTTTTCCTTTCCTGAAGGTTCTTATGGAGTAGTCCCTTTCATAGCCCATCTGCCATAATGAGTCATTAACAGCAGACTTAGGGAAGGACAAGTCACCCTCTTTATCATCCAGCCTCAGATGTGCGTTGATAGTAGTTGGGGTGATGAATATTGTCCTCCTGTGCATTGTGATAGACAGTGCCTTCCCACTATCCAAAATGACCTCTTGGCAGGTCCTCCAGAACTCCAAAAGTTTATCTACATATAATGAAGGGTCGATTGTGAGGGCGGTGAGGTAGTTGTTGAGAGATAAGAAGCGGCAAGCATCTGAGAAACCTGGATCTTTCTCAGATGACAATAGAGAAACTCGATTATGTTGCCTGTGTAAGTGCATGGCAAAATCCAATTGGTTTTTAGGATCAGGGTTGGTCATTTTAAGTAGCTTTGTGATGAAGGAAAGTAAGAACAAGGTCGGTTTGTTGGTGAAATTATGGTTTGAATTTTGCAGGTGAAGGAGAATAGTGAAAGGGGGGAACCGTTGTACAAATATATATATATGATATAGATTTGAGACAAAGTTAGTGCAAACCGATAAACTTTGAAATCTGAATGTCGGTCCCACCTCAGAAAAAGTGCCTAAAAAGTTAGTTTTCTTGGAAGTCTAATCTTCCAACGGTAATTTGTCTTTGAAAGGTTTTAGAAAAACATCCGAAGCCAATTTGGCTTCAGAAGATATTCCTTAGTTTTCTAAGAATTTTGGTTCGAAAGAAAAATACTAAAAGTATTTTTACTTCCTAGATAGATTTTGCTTTGGAAGAGATCACGTATCAAAAGTCTTTTTCAATGAAGAGAATAAGTCTTCTAAGACTTAATTACTTTAGAAAGAAAATAGTCATTCAATACATAGAAGTTCTTGGTGACAAATATAAGCTTTGAAAGATATAGTCAAATTTCATCCGAATGTCAACTTCTTAGAACTAGTTATTTGTTTTGAAGAAATAATTTTCTTCCAAAGTCAACTTGATTTCTTTCGAAGGAAAATATATCCAAAATTCTTAAAATTCTAAGGGATATCATTTTGAAAAGTTCCTTCCAAAGTAAACTGGGCTTACATGGTGATGATATAGACAACTTAAGACACACATATTATTAAAAAGAATAATCTTGAGTTTCGTTTAAAGAAAATCTACTCAAAGTTTATCATCCCAATTGCTGATACAAGATACTTAAATCTCTGCTCATCAAAAGCTTTTGTGAACAGATCAGCATATTGTTCATTTGTGTTAACTTTAACAAGTTTTATCAATCCCTTTTCAAAATTATCTCTAATTAAATGATACCTGATATTGATGTGCTTTGTCTTTGAGTGCTGAACAGGATTCTCTATGATAGATATAGCACTGTTGTTGTCTATATGAATGGAAGTCTCCTTGAAGTTGAATCCATAGTCTAGCATTTGATTCTGAATCCAAAGCACTTGAGCACATCAGCTTGAAGTAGCAATGTATTCAGCTTCAGCAATGGATGCAGATACACGAGATTGTTTCTTGCATTGCCATGAGACTATCCTTCCACCAAGAAATTAACATCCCCTAGATGTTGACTTTGCAGTTATATTACAGCCACCATAGTCATTATCTGTATATGCATACAAATTGAATTCAGAATTCTTTGGATACCAAAGGCCCAATTTAGGAGCACCGTTGAGATATCTGAGAATTCTCTTGATAGCAACCAGGTGTGACATCTTGGGGTTGGCTTGATATCTTGCATAAATACATGTAACAAACATGATATCAGGCTTGCTGGCTATGAGGTACAAAAGAGACCCAATCATAGCCCTGTATAGATCTTTATCAGCACCCACCCCTTAAGATCTAGTCCAAGAGAGTGGTTTCTGGCTATGGGTGCCTTAGCAACCTTGCACTCAGTCATGTGAAACTTGAAAAGTATGTCTTGCACCTACTTTGACTGGTTTATGAAGATTCTATTGTCAACCTGCTTCACTAATTGAGTTCCCCTATGGCACTCATTTCAAATCTATTCTTCATCATCTTCTCAGAGTCTTTGCAGAGCTTCAGATTAGTTGAACCAAAGATAATGTCATCTATATAAACTTGAACCAGCATCAAGTCATTTCCTGTTCCTTTGATGAAGACTGTTCCATCAATAGTACCTCTCTTGTATCCATGCTTACAGAGATACTGTGATAGTGTCCCATACCACTTCTTGGAGCCTGACGCAACCCATAAAGAGCTTTGTCTAGCTTGCAAACATAATCAGGATGATCTAGGTCTGCAAAGCCAGGGGTTGTTTACAATACACCTCCTCATCATCACCCCATATAGAAAAGCACACTTGACATCAGTTGGTAGACCTTGAAATCTTGGATGCAGCAAAATCCAGGAATATCCTAACAGCTTCAAGTCTTACTAAAGGAGGAAAAACATCTATGTAATCAATACCTTCTTCTTGTGTGTATCCTTGAACAACTAGTCTTGCCTGTTATTGATGACAAGTCCTCTATCATCCTTCTTGTTCCTAAAAACCCACTTGGTACCTATGCTAGTCTTCCTTTTAGGAAGAAAACATAGATTCCAAACTTATGTCTCTTGAATTGAAGCAGCTTCTCCTACACTGCTTCAACCCAACTTCCATCTTTCAAGCCTCTTTAATCTTCTTAGGCTCTATTAGGACAAGAAACAATAGTGATGACAAACATTTTTGTCATGGGTTTGTCCTCTTGTTCTTACCCCAATCTCAACATCTCCAATGATGTGTGTGGTGGGATGGGACTTGTGGATTCTCAGTTGAGGAATCACAGCAAGTTGTTTAGATAGATCTAAATTAGTGAAATTAAGATCTGGTGCTTGAAAGTTATCCAACACATCCATACAGTTATCAAGTGAGACTTGATCCAATGAGTGTATTACATCATTGATGTTGTCTTCTATGGAGTGGTTATCAGTATCAAGAAACTCCTGATCACTATCACCACCTCCATCTCCTCCTACATTAGAAATGCCTTCATCTAAGTTCTATGCCTCTGTGCTGGAATTTATAGGGACCTCAGATGTGTCAGCCGAAGAGTTTGTCATGGTTATGCAGACAGGATTTCCAACTGCAGACTAGTTACCACTAGAGCTGACGTAGTTTGTACACTTGGTCTTCTCAGCTCAAATCTTGGATCAGAATCTCCTATTGATGATGTACCTGTAGATCTTAAAACATTCTCACAAGATTTCTTAAAACAGTTGGTAACTAAATTAAGATCAAACAACCAATCAGGACCAAAACCTTTCATACTGGGTTTGTGCTCATTGAAGGTCACATTGGCTAACTAATCAACTACTCTGGTTCTAAGATTGTATACTCTATAAGCCTTGGCTTCAGAAGAGTATCCAATGAAATATCCATCATCTGATTTCTCATCTAATTTGGCTATTTGATCCTTGGTAATCAAGATGGTGCAAGGATATCCAAATGACTTGAGGAAACTAATGAAAGGTCTTCTTTTGTGCCACAGTTCATAAGGAGTCTTACCATGAGTCTTGACTACTAAAACTCTATTTTGTACATAGCAGGTAGTGTTAACTGCCTCTGTCCAGAAGGTGATAGGCAATTTGGAGTCAGACAACATGGTTCTTGCAGCTTCAATAAGTGTCATGTTTCTCCTTTTAGCAACACCATTTTGCTGAGGAGTCCTGGAAGCACTATATTGTCTTGTAATAACCTTTTCATCACAAAAAGTATCAAGGATTTGGTTTTTAAATTCGGTTCCTTGATCACATCTTATGATCTTAACCTGTGATCACATTGATTCTCAATTTTCAGGATGAAACTTTTCAAGATCTCAGGGATCTCATCCTTAGTTCTAAGAAAGAAGACCCAAGTATATCTTGTGAAGTCAATTATGATCACCAAGCAATAAGAGGTCCTTCCTAAACTCATTACACTTGTGCGACCAAAAAGATCCATATGTAATAAGTGTAGGGGTGTAGTGATGGAGTTTATTTCCTTTGGCTTGTGAGATACCTTGTGTTGCTTCCCTTTCAGGCATGCAACACAATGATCATCAATTGTAAACTCTTTCTTTAGCATTCTAGTTACCAAATCATTCTTAATTAATTCATTCATGTTTTTAAAGTTTACATAGCACATTCATTTATGCCAGAGGAAAGACTCATTACTATTGGCTTTAGATAGAAAGCAAGAAACTTCCCTTGAAGGGGATGCTTCTTGCAAATTGATCTTGTTCATGTTCCCTATCCTGGGGGCTCTAAGTAGGATATGCTCTTGAGGAATGACCACCTTAAGATTGAGAAAAATGCACTCTTGCTCAATGAAGAGCATGTTATGTCTCTGATCACAAATTAGGATACACTCAAAAGATTGTAGCCAAGCTCCTTAACAAAATTACTTTCTTAATGCTAAGCTTACCATTTATGACCCTACCCCTTCCTGTAATGTAACCACCAGATTATCCTCCAAAAGCAACTGGCCCTCCATCAATTCTTTCAAAGTTTTAAAGCAAAGAGCCATTACCTGTCATGTGCTTTGAACAGCCGCTGTCAATGATACATACATTTCCTTTGGTCTTGAGTTGTTCTTGCACATAAAGAGATGGTTAGTTATATTAGCAAACCCAAGCCTTATTGGTCTTGGGCTTGTCAGAGTGCATTGAAGACAATGCAACAGTAATTGATCCTATATGCAAGTTATGAGGATCATTTGTTGTTGTTAATGAAGAACTTTCAGTCACATGGCCTTCCTTCATCTTCCACACCATCTTTGGAAGACTAGACTTGGCCTTCAATACTTCAGAAGTTTTGATGACTTTGGAAGTGTTGGAGACTGAACCTTTAGAAGCTTTTGCATCCACTACAATGGACTTCAGTGCTTCGAAAGCATTCCTTTCTTCTGAGAATAAATTTTCTTCCGAAGGTAAGTTTTCACTTATCTTCTTCTTCACTTTGGAGCTTCCAAAAGGAAATGATTTTCCTTCCGAAGCCATCTTCTTCTTCTTCTTAGAAGTTTTCTTCTTGGACATGTGGATATTACTTTTGGGATTGTAGATGCAATCCTTGGCAAAGTGAGAAGTACTACCACACATGATGCATTTAGTTGGCATACTTTTGAGAGTCTTCTTTTGAGAGAGAGGTTGAGCCTGATCACTCTCTACATCCTTCTTCATCTTCACAGATGATGAGTAGGCTTCTTGGGATGAGGCTTGCTCTGGGAACTAGATTGTTCAAGCTATGCAGTAGTGGTGCATATTTTATTAGCCTTTTTCTTTGAATCATGATGACTTGCAGATGAACCAGAACTCCTGGTACTAGAGTCCATGGTTGTGTCCTTAGTCTTTACCACTTTAAATCCAGTAGAGATGAAAACTTTCTTTTGCTTGGAGTTGAAGGTGGCCTTGATCTCTTAGGCTTTCATGGATTTTCTCTAGGCTGCCCTGATCAAGTTTTTCCTTGAAGACTTGGTTATCCTGTATTCATTCTTCTCTCTAGGAGAATGGTGTCCCTTCTTAGGATAACCCTTATCACTTACCTCAGGCTCATCCTTCACCATCTCCTCTTCATCTTCATCCTTCTCTTGGATAGGATCAATGGAGAGCAGCTCATCTTGACAAGTTCCACATGTGTGTGTGGAGGAGCTATCTTACTTGATCCTAGTCCCTGCCTGTTTTGGTAACAAACTTTTGCATGCAATGATGAGAATATTATGCTCTTGAAGGTTTCTTCTTCAAGAACACATTTTTCTACCTTAGCTTTACTGATCACAGGCTCAGCTTGGCATTCAATTAATTAGGTAATGAGATCCTTGATCTGAGTCCTATCATGTATGCTCATGTTTAAGAGTTGAAATGGTTTTCTCTAAATCTTCTGTTTTAAGTTTATAGTCATTTCAGCTCTTTTAAAATTAGATTTTAAAATATTCAAGGACTCAAGGTCAGATCTCACTTCCAAATTATAGGACCTATACATTTTAACTTTAGCAATACATTTAGGGGTACAGATATGTTCTAATACCTTAGCTTTTTCATGATCAATCATCAGTGCTTGGTTTGGATAGCCATCTTCCACCTGAAAGCTCCTGTCAAAGCCTTCTTTTTCAATAGCAACATCAACATGTTGTTTGGGTTGGCTTGGAATCTCAGTTGTTGGAGCTCCCTTAGTGCTGTTTGGCCTGCTTTATGATTGGTCACCATTTGTCCTTGGTGCCTTGCACTCTCTAGCAAAGTGGCCTATTTGGTTATAGTTGTAACACTTCACTTTGCTTTTGTCCAGTCCAAACTTTCCACTGGCCACATTGCTGGGAAACTTTCTCCCTGTCCTCTTGTAGAACTTCTTGGCCCTGTGAGTGAGAAGAGCCATCTGCTAGACTATTTCCATGTACTCCAGATCATCTGGATGGATACAGTCTAAGTCTTCTAGAATGAAAAGAAAGTTTCCACAACTTTCATCAGTAGAAACAAAGGCTTGTGCAGAGCTTGTCTCTTGGAATGGGTTTCCTTAGATGTAGCTCTCCCTTTGTGTCTCGGGGAAGGTGATGAGAGGACCTTTTTATAAGTTTTTAAGGAAGCATATAAGATGATGTTGTTGTTCTATTCTATCCCTTTCAACCACATGAAGGGTTGAACTCTGCTGGTTGTTGGAAGAGCTGCTAGATGGATTTTGCAAGTTCATCTCCATCTGGTATCCACTAAGGATACCATACAACTCTATGAGAGTAAGAGTAGAAAGGTTCTCAGTTCTCTTAATGGCCACACAGTAGTGAGTCCATTATCTGGGAAGAGAGAACATGAACTTCCTCACTATGTCTCTATTCTTAAGTTCTACTCCAACATCGATCAGAGTGTCCATAATCTCAACATACTTGAAGTATTGTTGAGTCATGGTTTCACCTGTCTTGTAGGTGAAGTCTTCAAACTGTTGCGTCATAATATCTTTCTTGTTCTCCTTGGCTTCATCAGACCCCTCATACATCAGCTTTAGTTCATCCTAGAGCAGCTTAGCAGTCTCGCACTTCTTAAAGCCTTTGTATATAGAGCTGGGAAGAGCAGTTTGAAGAGCGGTCATGGCCTTCTGATCTGCATCTATTCTTTTCCAGTCTTCTTCGGAGTAGTCAGTCATTTCCTTTGGTATTATGCCACCCCCAGCAGTGGCTGAAGAGGTGCATGGAATGTAAGGTCCTTCAACGACAAATCTCCACATCCTGCTGTCTTGAGACTTGATGAACCCTTTCATATGTTGGCACCAAGTATCAAAGTCATCAGGAGTGATCAGTGGACACTTTGTCATAGTACTGGTTTCCATATCAGCTTTAGCAAGAGCTACCATTTGAGTTGTTAAGTGTTTTGTGAAACTGAAGTGATCAAATATGGTGAGATCTTACATTCAAGAGCCTGAAATTCTTGAATACCAATTGCAGGACCATTAAAGGGTGGTCAATGCAATAGTTTCACAAGATGGAGAGATAAGAAACACTTAGCAGATCAAATAAGGAACTAGTTAGAGATGATGCAAAGAACACAAGCAAAAGAACAAGAACAAGAACACTTAAATATGGTTTTCAAGAATGATATATATTGCTCTGAAGTTCTTACAAGTTCTTACACTTCTCAACAAACTTTTGTGAATTAAAATTTCTCGCGCGAATAGGAGCTTTTCATGTGCGATTAGCAAGCTTCACTTGATCTATTTTCATACCAATTTTGATGAATCCAACTTCAATCTTTTACCAAATTGTTCAAAATTGGTTAATAATGCTTTGAATTAGTGATTTAGGTTCAAATTTTGATCCTAAGTGTCTCTAATTGATTCAATTTAGCTTGTTTAATCACATGAACATTATCGAATCTTCAACCACCAAGAAAATAGCTTTCAATCTTCAAAATACTCAAAAACAGTATAAATCAAGTAGATTTTCAACGGTTAGCAATCCAAAGCTTAAGAACACTTAAAAAACAGTATTCAATCTTCAAATCAATCGATCTAGGGCATACCAAGCTCTGATACCAATTGTAAGAATCAACACTTTATGAAACAGATTGATCTCGTGACAAGAATATGATATGTAATCATCATGATAAGAAGATATAATAAGCAAAAGATGAACACAAGTGTAAATAAACTTTAATTTCAGTCTCTCTTATTTTAAAGATACAAAGTACATATGAAATCAGGAAATGACAAAAGCTCTTCAAATTACATCAATTAACAACTATATATCCTAAACTATGAAGTTCTCGCGTAGTTCTTGCGCAGTTCTCGCGCAACTTCCTAGTTCTCGCGCAAGATACAACTTCTCGCGTGGCAAGTTCAGGTTCTCGCGTGACTGATCTTTATAATCTTAATTTGATTTTCTGAGCCTCTAGGTTCAATCGTTACACATGTGGATTTGGGAAACTACCTAATTAATGTCTTTAGGTTTTCAAAGCTAGTTTAAAACAGAATCTTGGCTTGGCCCATTTGTTAAGGTGCATGGTTCACACACTAGATGTGCTAGGTTTGACCCGGGGCACCCTCAAACATTTTTAAACCTTTTTTATTAACAAAGTCAATTTCAGAAATTATTATTTTAATATTATATTAATATAAAAATGTTGTTAATTACTAAATTTTTCCATAAATCATTATGTAGTTTTGGAAAAAAAAAATCCTAAAATAATAAATGTCACATTTTATTATTTATAAGATTATAAGTATTATAAAATAATATAAAATTTATTTATAAGTTTTAAATTTTGTAAATATTACTTTAAGTCAAAAGTAAATTATTTCTAATCATTTTAAATCAATATTTCACATATATTTTAAATAACTAATTATCCAATTAGTAATTTTGATCAAGTTATTAAAAAATTAATTATTTATTATTATTTTTATGCATATATTAAAAATCTATTATTATATATTTATATGTATATTTATATATATAATTTTAATTCACTAATTATTCATTATTATATTCAAGTTCAAATACTTAATCAATTTATTTTATTTTTTTTATTCTACTGATTTAAATTAATCATATTATTTTATTAATGTATTTGTTAAACCCCAAACCCCAATTGAACCCTTATCAATATTATGTCACACCCCGACCTATGGCGGAATCATTAGAGTGGACGAATATGAATCGATTACTCATAACACATGGTAGTAATTGTGTTGAAATACTATTAAATATCATTTTTATTGAATAATACTAATCATTCAATTCATTACAATCAAATAAAAGTATACTAATCTGTATTCCTGAAATCATGTAAAAAATTAACAAGTAAGATCACAAATTAGCGATGAGTAAACACAATTTTGATATACATATATATATATATTGATTAAAATAATTGAAAACAATTCAATTCACATAGCAATGTCAAGACTTATAAGTGCAATAGTATAACATAAAACACAACCAAACACAATCAAACCTAATGACTTATTTGACTCGGTTAGCATACGAAGCCCCATGATAGAATATGTGAATCTAGTTCCAATCACTACTCAAATATTCATATGGGATGGTGCAGGACCAATGAAGGGTCGTCAATGCAACAGTTTCATAAGGTGGAGAGATATGAAACACTTAGCAGATCAAATAGGAACCAGTTAGATGATACAATGAACACAAGTAAAAGAATAAGAACAAGAACAATCAAATATGGTTTTCAAGAATGTTGTATATTGCTCTCAAGTTCTTACATGTGTTACAAAGCATACATAAGAATACAAGCACTTGAGACACTTTATACTACATCCTACAGCCGGCCATACTTTGAAGGCCAGTTAGATACACTAATCTAGACAACAAGATCAATGTAAAGTCAAAAGGCAGATTGTCTTTTGACTAGTGACTATGACATGCCATAGCTCACATTCCAATCTATTACAAAAAAGATAAAAGGTATAAAAGTAGGAAGTTACAGACCAATGACCATAATCTACAGTTGACAAAAGCTTGGACCTTTATACAAACTCATATAAGTTGGTGAATCTTCAGAGTGGTAGCAGGAAGTTATTCAACCTTTGTCAAAAGGTGATCAGAGAAAGTATGTCTTCTCTGTCTTCAAAAGAAATCAGTCTTTGGCTTCGGAAGACTTTGTCTTTGAAGCTTCGGAAGACTTCATCTTTGGCGTCAGAAGATTTTGTCATTTGGCTTTGGAAGATTTTACACTTAGCTTACTTTCTTTGAATAGCGTAAAATATCCAAAGTAACATCACTTTGTACTTCATGCATACATGCTGGGAGCTCTTTGGATGCTTTGGTTGTATCAGCCTTTAAGTGTAAAACATACAGATGGGTTTGTCAAACTAATAGATATATTATTGTTACCGTGGATGCATGAATTAATGATTGTGTTATCATCAAGTTTGTCTAAACATGAACACATAATTGCATGTAATAACATAGCATGTTTTGAATTGAATTTAGAATAGAATAACATTGAAGATCAATTATTGAATATCAAAATATAAAAACGCATGAAAATGGGCTATCGAATATCAATTAGACGCCATGATTCCCCCCAATTAACCTAAGGAACAGTGTCCTTTGTTAAAATTACTATAATTTAAGGACTAGATAATGATCAGGGTTTCATTTGAGATTTGGGTTTAATAAATGGTTTTAAAAAAATATAATGAATTTATTAGGCTTTATTAAATAAGATAAATTAAATGATTAAGTTTGAGAATAATAATAAATAAGCAGTGAACTAGAATTATTAAACATTATTTAAATATTTAATTTATGATAAATGGGGTTTGAATATCATAACATGAGCAAATGGAATAATAAATTTGTTATTTATTTATTTTTAATTGATTGAATTATTTAAATGGTTCGCAAAATAATTTGAAATAACTTTGGTTGGATTTAAAAATCATTTTATAGAGTTTTAGAAAAAAATAAATTAATTTTATTATAATGATTTTATATTGTTAAACCTTTGAAAAAATAATGAAAAATGGAAAAATTATATGATTTACAATTCCAAGAAATTAAATAAAGATTTCTTGAATAAATATGATTAAAAATAATTTTTATACAATTTTAAGACTTATAAGTAAATTTGATAATAACTTTATAACATTTTTATTCTTTAAAAGGTAATGGAATTTTAAAAATTATATCTTTTAAAATATTCAAAAAATAATTTATAATTTCTAAAATGGTTTTAGTTAACAAAATAAATTTATATTAATTTAATAATATAATAATAGTTTTCTAAATTTTAAAATATTAAAAAAACTAATTATAAAGAAAAATGGCGGAGACCCGGTTCGAACCCCAGACCTTAATGTTGTAGGTGATGCGAGTTACAAGTGGGCCAGAGGCCCTAAATCTGATTTAAATCCTCAAATACACAAATTCTTTAATTCTAGAAAATCCCAATTTCATATGAACCCTAACTCCAAATCGAACCAACTGACCAAGAGATTGAAATGGATAACCAAATCAAACTTAGGGCTTTTGATCAGAAGGTTATTACGTGTGTAATTACGTGTTTAATTACATGGATTGGTATCGATTTGATAGAAAGCAAGATCAAGAACAACAGCGACTCTGAGAAGAAACTAAACGGGATGGTGATGATGATTCCATCTCAATTAATCGTCTACGACGCCTCATTTGATGACGATGAACATAAAACCTCAATCAATTTTGATTATGATTGTTCTGAAAGTCGGTTTTGATAGATTTGTAGGTCACGTTGAATGCGAGAATCAAATGTGATTTTTGTGTGCTTTTCACTTGAAATTGAGTGTTTGAATAGATCCAAGGTAACGTTTAGGATGATTTCCCTCTGGTATATAAGTACCATTTGACATGAATCGAATCAATCGCTTTCAGTTTGTTCTCGGGGTTTCGAGTATGATTCAAGAGTAATTACATAGGTTTTATTCCCAATAATTTGTGCTTTTGAATTAGGTTTTGTTACTGATGCGTTTTAGTTTTATAATTTCAGTCAATTGATAGGATTTTGAGTTGAAACCAATTGATTGTGTTTCGGTTTCAATTGTTTATACTAAAACAGTTGTTAAATTCAAATTTAATGGGAGGAACTGGTTCACAATAGACTTTTGAGGGTCGTGGTACGGTTCATTTGCTTTGAAATAATGTGTTTTGGGTGTGAGGGGTCGTTGGACTCTGGCCGGAGACATGGCCGGAATCAGGTCGACGGGAAAAGGGGTGGTTTGGGTTTTAAAGTAAATTACACTTTGGCCCCTGTGATTTTGAAAGTTTTTATTTTATGCAAAATGTTTTTAGAATTAAGTTTTAAAATTTACATTTCAACCCAAAAATTTATATATATCTCTATTTAATAAATCAATTTTTTATAATACTTTATAAATTTTAAGAATCTTTTAAAATCTCATAATTAACAATTTAACTTATAACTTTATAAAAACTTAATTTATAAATTATAAGATTATTATAAATTGATTAACGATAAATTAAATGGAAACTGGATAGTACAATTCATAATCTTGATTAAATAACATATTTATTACATTTTAATTATCAAAATAAGTAAAATATTTAATAATAATTTTTTTTCCATTGCATGAAAGAGCGGAATAGGCTCGGGTTTGGGTTTACATTACTAAATGGGTCGGATGTTATATATTAGACTATAAACATGTTGCAATTGTAACAAAAGACACCAAACCTTAGGTTGACACGTGAGGAATTTTTGGTGTGAATTTTAGCATTTTATCATCTCCAAATTACTTACAAATTATCAAGTGAGTATTCATAGTCTATTTTATTGCATTTATTATTTGAGGAAATCATTTGATACTTGTTTGATCATTGTTATTTATTGTTATTCTATTTTAAAAATTAATTTAAAATTTACTATGTTATTACTTGCAATTATATGATCATAGTTAGATAAACTAGATGTTAACACAATAATCAATTTACAACCAAACAACAATGATAGATGTATTAGTTTGACAAACACACCCCAAATGATTATTCTAGTGGTGATTGAAACCTGATTCTAGCACATTCATAAGGCTTTGTCCGCAGATTGAGTCAATTCAGTTATTAGGTTTGATTGTGTTTGTTTTGTTTTTTATATTACACTATTGCATTTATAATTCTTGACATTGCCATGTGAATTGAATTGTTTTAATCATCTTAATTAGTTTATATACATATGTGAAACATCTGTTTACTCATCGGCTAATTTTCTAGCTGACTCGTTGATGATCAAAAATAGGTTGGACTCACCAATATCGTTTATGTTTTTGTTATTATTGTACTAGGAGAAATGTGTAAGGCCCCATTTCGGGACGCTTACAGCTGGACCGTCATCGCATAAAATATTTAAAACAAACATTACTTTTGCAGCGGAATTTAAAAACATTCATTAGTAATTAAAAACATATCATTACATTACATAAATCGTTTACCTATATGATTACAACATCATATTAAAATGTGGATGCCAGACTCAAAACGTTCCCAGTAGCGTATGCATCCATGCCTGCAACTCCTCAGCATCAACAAAATACCTGCCAACTATTATGCATACAAAAAGTCAGCAACGCTGAGTGAGTTCAAGTTTTATAAATAAAATACTTTACTTTCATTAAAACACAACCTTTGTAATCGTATGCGATCACACATCATACGTACACATTGATAATATTTATTATTATCTTCATCATTGTTCATTTCGTACGTTTCGTACCTTCATCATTATCTTTCACTTTAATCTGGATCCTGTCTCATGCAATACCCGACTCATGTCTGAAAACCGACAGTACCGGGGTACGCAACAAGGATCTCCTTCGAGTCAATCCTAAGGATCAATCTCCCTTCGACTCATAAGACTCCCTTCGAGTCACAAGGACTCCCTTCGAGTCACAAGGACTCCCTTCGAGTCACAAGGACTCCCTTCGTTCTTTACGTTCCACTTTTCATTATCATTATCTTTCAGTTCATTACATAATACTTTACGTTCAGTCATAGCCATACATCAAACCACATAAAGTCATACATCGTACACAACGTATAATATAACATAATACATACGTTTTGAAAACGGTTTAATGAGTAAAGATAACACAACACACACACAACATAAACCACATCAGAACATCACGTATGCATCAAGCATAAGCCAACACAACACCAAGGAACCTATCTAAGAGAACCACCTCTTAAAGCCCTCAGAAAACCCTAAGTCTAGAACGAGGCACAAAGGAACATTCTAGGCGCATCAGCATAAAATTCTAAGTATAAACAGCCTGGGTGCATCGCAACTATACAGGCACATGAGCACTGCTTAGGCATTTTTCAACTATGCGGGCGCTTCAACACTTAGGCGCATGGGCAACTCTGGGCACATGGGCACTATTTGGGCGCATGGCCTACGCTTAGTCACATTTTCACGTATTCTGGATGCATGGCCATTATTTGGGCGCATGGCCTTGGGTGCATGGGGTCACTGTTTGGGCGCCTGACTACTAGTTGGGCACATGAAGGTCAGTTAGGCGAATCAACACTTAACCACAATTCAGTTAGGCGCATGGGAACATTCTAAAAATATCTAAACTGCCAAAAACATCCGGAAGGCATTCTAGAACTACCCAAGCACATATCTAACATTCTAAGGCCCTTAAAACATGCTAACAACAATTCTAACCCCAAACAACCTCTAAAACCTCATCAAAACTAAAACCACAGAACATCATTTGAACAACCACAAGCATACATATACGGTTCCTTTTAAAATGTTTGCTTAGTATGCATAACAGCCCCAAAACTTTGAAAACCAGAAAAAGAGGGGTCTAGAAACTCACCTTGAAGCAACTTCCGAGCAGAACACTTCCACCAGCAACTCCAACTACTAAAACCCATGAAAATAGGCACTATACTCAAAATCTCGGTCTAAAACCCGAAACCCAGCTGAAATCGAGCATAAATTCATGAAAAACTCACCTTGATGCGAATTCTCTCACTAGAACCGTTGAAGAATTCTGTTCTTCTTCTTTTCTTTCTTCTTCGACCGAGAGCAGGGAAAACAGTGGGGGCATGGGCGGCCTTGCCCTCTTTTAAACACAATAATACTAAAGTTTTGTCCTTTTACAACTTTAGCCCCTCCACTTGTGGCCATTATCTTTTCTTTCTAGATACTTTCCTTTTCTCTTCTTTCAAATACAATTTCAAAACCCCTTGAACTGTTACATACTAACTTATTTGGTCCTACTAATGTTAAATCCATTGCTAAGAAATCTTATTGTCTGGTTGTTACACATAATTATTCAGGATACTCTTGGGTAAGATTTCTAGCACACATGGGAGAAACCGCAGAAGAATTGCAGAAGCTGATCCTCACAATTGAAAACATCAGCAAAAGGAAGGTTATGGCCACCAGAAGTGATAATGGAACTGAATTCAGAAACCATATCTTTGATTCCGTTTGTGCAAACAAAGGGATCCTCAGACAGTTTAGTGCTCCTAGGACACCTCAACAAAATGGTGTTGCTGAAAGGAAGAACCGGACCCTTATTGAAGCAGCAAGGACTATGCTGATTGAGTCAAAGCTTCCAATTATTTTCTGGGCAGAAGCAGTCAACTGTGCATCCTATGTACTAAATAAGGTTCTAATTATGAAAGATGTTGGACTCAACAAGTGCAATTAAAGGATAATGCTTAATAACTAACACATTAGTATCATTAACATTCATAACATACACTAATGTTGCTTAATTTTTTTTTCAGGATTGTAGATAAAAAGGAATTTTTGCTAAGTGTTTGTAGTGGATGAAGACCTTCCACAGTGGATGAACAAGAGTCTGCAGTGGATGAAGAAAATCCGCTAAGTGTCTACAGCGGATGTCCAAAGCATACATAATGGATTACTAGTCCACAGCTGATGAACTATCAACAGCGGATGTTAATCCACAGCGGATAACATACAAAGCAATTACACAACAAGTGTTCACAGCGGATAGCATCCAAGACACAATGGACAACTTATTGACCATTCACAGCGGACGACTGATCATGCACAGCGGACAGTCTATCATCCACAGCAGACAGCTTATAGACTTAGGATTATTTATGTAATTTTGTTTTACATAAGGGTATTTTTGTAATTATAGATAGCTATCTGTATAGGCTATAAATAGCATAACACCCTAATCTGTTGTAAGCTTTTGAACATTCAATACAAACAAGCAGTTCATTATTATCATTCAAGCATTCAATCACTAGTAATCACATAATCATACACACAAACACTGATATCATATCTCCGATCCTGGGTTTCCGCACCATGATTATTGATTGTTGAATAGAATATAACAATCTGTTGTTATATTTGTTTGAGAGATTTGAAAAGATCCTTGGAGGAATCCATCTTCTGATTTGATTTCATCATATGTGCATAATCATACAAATTTTTAAAATTTGAAATTTTCAAAATTTTGAGTTTTAATTAAAGCCAAGTCAAGCAAGCACCCAAATACAGCAGTTTGACACACATATATATGTACAATATTGCATAATATTACTTGTGAGTGATTCTTTAACATCCATAGATTGATCATGTTAAAATTCTAAAATTTTAACAAACATTCAAATTTGAAACATTTTAGATGATTTTATGAAACATGCTTCGGAAGAAAATTTTATCAAACATGCTTCGGAAGAAAATTTTTCAAAATTAGCTTTGAAAGAAATCATTTGAAAACAAACAAAATTTTAAATTTTTGACAAATGTTGTCATAGGGGACATACAAACATACATCCGTTGTAGCTACAGTAATCATCAAAACATGCAAAATACACAAAGTGCATATAGCGGACAAAACAAACATACATCCGATATGCACTAGTGAACATACAAGTGTTCACAATGCATGATGTTGGTAAGGCATCCGCTGTGAATACAGTTATCACACAATGCATGACTAACATTAGTCATCCGTTGTAGAAACAGTACAAAGTGTACACAGCATATGTGCACAAGTAAACATACATTGTGCATCATCAAGTACTCACAGCGCATGACAATAAGTCATTCGGTGTGAATATCTCTTATAAAAACAAAGTCTACATAGCGCATGAACAAATGCTCATCCACTGTGTAAAACCAAACAAACAATCAAATATACACAGCGTATGAACAAATGTTCATCCGTTGTGAACATAATTCATCATTCAAAGAGTCCATAGTCAAACATTTAGAGTCCACAGCGCATGACCATGCAGTCATCCACTGTATACGCAGTCACCAGTCAAAGGGGTCCACAGTGTACAAGTTTAAAATTGTACAGCGGACGCACTGTTCACACAGCGCATGACCTAAAATTAAAATTTTAAGTTAAACTGTTCACACAGCGTACAGATACATTGTACCCACAGGGGACAGTCATTTTGTCCATTGTATAATACAACAACTCTTGTTAATTTATCATTCATCAAGAGTGTGAGAGAGAAAAATCAAATTTCTAAAACGTTACAAACAGTGCGATAAACCCTTAAACCCCTGATCATCCAAAACCTAAATTCTATTTGATTACTCTTTTGATTCACAATCAAATAGGTATAACAACACTATTCTAATCATCAACCAATCATTAAAACATCTTGTTCATTGACTCTAATTAGAACATTGCTAGACCTAAGTCGAACAGTGAACCAAAATCAAAACAAGAATCTTTTGATGTTTTAAACCAAATCAAACACTGAATATGTGTTAGATGACCTTAGTCGAATGTATTAGGACTGTTGTTTTGATGTAATCTGATTAAGTGTTCATCAGGTTCATGAACAGTCATGATGTTCTTGCCAAAATCATACAAAAACTGATGTTTGATATTTGAAAATGTTTAAACTAACTTAAAATATGTTATAACTTGGTAAACATGTTCAAAAGTCCGTAACAAACATGTAAAATCAGTTAATTTGGCATGGCATTAAACACACCAACATTAAATGCATATTCATTCAATGTGCATTCAATGAATGTTTTAACATTAACAGTCAAACTGAAATGTTCAAGTTGAGTTGTTTAGTAATGAAATCAGTGTATAATATGACACAAACAACTCTTTGTGATAAAACAAACACAATGCAAAACAATTTGGATCAAAACAAATTGACTCAAACAAGATTTGCATGACCAAAATCAACCAAACAGTTGACTTTGTATAAGTCAAACTGACTTAGTGGTTAATACCAATCAAACATACACTTTAAACAAGACACAAATGTTAAGCATACATAATTCATCATTTCATAACAATCACAACAGTCCAGTGAACACTTGATCAATATTTCATCATTAACATACAAGATACTAACATTAATCTTTTTCATTGCAGATATGGCAAACCTAGTGTTTGTTAGAGATCACAATCTTTGTGGTTTTCTCAATGTTGATTCACCCAAAGCTGAGAATTACAAAGATATTATTCATGCTTTTAGACAAACAAGGCTGGTTCATGCTATGACATCAAGACCAGAGATTTATATGGATCACATAATCCAATTCTGGACTCATGCTCATCTAGAACAGATGAATGATGAGCAAGTAGTAGTCTCCAATGTTAATGATCATCAGATTACTATCTCTAAAGAAGTAATCAGAAGAGTATTATAGCTTGGTAATGAAGATGTTAAAGGACCGGTAGAATTTGATGAAAACTATGTGTTACATGTTTTCAGGCAAATAGGGTATACTGGAACAATAGACAGGAAACAGATCAAGAATACATGTGTGCCCAATTTAGATTCCTCATGCACACATACCAAAGGAATATGACAAACAGAAAGATTGGCTAGGATGCCACTTCTCTTAGGAGCTCATCAGCCATTGCAAGCATCATAACAAGGAGACCATTCAACTTTGTTGCCCAAGAATTAAATTGGATGGTCTACGACTTAACTGAGGTGAGGAAGTTCCAAATGTTTCCAAGATTCCTTTAGACGATTATTGATGATCTCCTACCAGACATCCTAAGAGAAGGTGCCATTTTTTAGCCTGTTCACTTTAATGAACATATTTTCACAAGGATTAAGTCAAGCTTGTTTCATGGAGCTGAATGTGCCTGTTCCTGCTCACATGATTGATCATAACCTCCTTGTACCAGACATTTTCATGAGGATTCCAGGACAAGGTGAACCTCATATGATGTTCCAAAATGTTATTCATCAACAACCAATCATCCAACCAGCCCCAATCATACAAGAAGAGCAAGCTGCTCCTGAGCCTGAACCAATCATACATCATCCAATTGCACCAGAACCTGAACCAATCATACATCATCCTATTACACCAGAAACAAAACCATTATTTCAATAAGAACAACATGATGTTCAAGAACAAGAGCATATTCTCTTTGAGCATCAGTTTCCTTCTCCACCTCAAAGCCCAAACTTTTCTGATTAGCAAACTTTGTCTTCTCTTTTAAGAGACATTGATGCATCTTTGGAAGAACACACAAGTCAACAAGAAGAAGTTGGCACCTCATCAGCTCAAGAACATGATCTAGAACAGTAAAGCACTGCTGAACCTATTGAAGGTGAAGAACAGGGCAGAGATACCTACAGAAGAAGAGACTGAATACTCTAAAGTATTTTTATTCACTAAGTATAATAAGTTGATTGAGAAGTCAAACAATAGACTTAGAAGTTGAAGGAAAAGCACAAAAACAAAGACGATGAGATAGAGAAGCTCTCTGCAGATCAAAAGGCTCAAAAGTTGATTGTTTAATTCTTAGAACAACAACTAAAACAATCAAAGGAAGAAATCAAGGCAAAAGATCAAGATTTAAACAGCACCAGATTAGATGTTGCCTATCTAACTAAGCAGATAGATGCCAAAGATTCTAAAATAGATGAATTGAAGAAGAAGATTTATGCTCAAAGAGAATAGATAAGAAGGCTGAATAAAGAGCTAGAACATACAAAAGCTCAGCTGAATGAAGAAGAATATTCCAAGGGCAAGAACACGACCTGAGTGATGACTTTGAAGAATAGATTATGACTCAAGCAGAAGAAACAAGCTCTCAGGAACAACATACAGAATTAGCACTCATCATTCCTGAAGAGTCATACTCTATGGACCAACTATTTAGAGTAGTGAATCCTTTTGAAAACATACACTATTCACCCATCCTCAAATAGCATTTCCATACAAAAACTCAAAACACTGAATCAAGCATCATGCCAGTTAATCCACTTTTTGAAAAACAAAACGAGCTAATCAAGCAATTTGCAGAATCTCTGAAAGCACAATCTACATCATCCAATGATCAAACTTTATCATCATCACCGCCTTCTCTAAAAACATATGAAAGAAAAAGAAAGAGGTTGTACCAAGCTTCTTTAAAGAAGGGAAAACAACAGGTTCAAGAACAAGAAGAACCTGACTCACCACCACTAAAGCTATTGAAAGTCAAAGCTGAACCAGTGGATGATGAACCTAAACAGATAACATCTAAGACTGCTACTAAAGAAGAAGGTGAAATTGATCAAACTCATGATCAACAGCCTATAATCATCTTGAGTGATTCTGATGATGAAGATGAAGGTAAAGATGAACATGTTATGTAAAACATATATGAACTCTTCCCAGATGATCTAGAAACTTTAATGGGAATTGAGTTAACAACTAGGGGATTCCTTATGAATCATTCATACATCTTAACCTCTTAGAGGTTAAAGACTTGCTCAAAGACTTTCAAGAAGTATGAAAGATGAACAAGAGCAAACATACAAAGATATAAGGAAATTAAAGATCAACAAGAATTTTAGAAGAATCTACCAAAAGATCCTCAAATAGACAAAATGACCTACTCCCAGGTGAAAAGCTGGTTGAGTCACACAAGAATACCATACAAGTCATATGCTGGCAGATCTTTATCTCAGATGAAAGACATGGCAAGAGAGATCTACAAGAATATGTTGGCCAATACTCTAAAGCCACAGATCTCCACAGATCTCTAGACCACATCCAGCCTCATCTCTATCAACCTATCATCAAGCTCCACCTAAGCTTCATCCTATAAAAGAGCATAGTTGATTCATGCCTCACAGGCTATGGCCAAAAGGAAATGAGGTGAGAGAGATGATCAATGCAAACACCAATTTTGCAAAGTTGTATGATAAAATCACTCTAATAGCATCTGCGAATGAGAGAAAGATTGTAGCATGGAAATATGATGAAATCTGGGATGCTATGCTTATAAAGAGAGTATCTGGACTTGCCCAATACTTATGATACATATCCCAACTGGGATCATTAAGCTATAAAGACAGATTGGACCTGATGCAATTGAGGATGGTCAATCACACAAACAATCCTAGGGAGTAGATTTCTATCATATCTTGAGATCTTATATGAATAGACATCATCATGAGATGAAGGCAAAAGAAGATAGAGAAGACACAAGCTTCATTTGGCCATGTTGACAAGAAAGCAATAGTTAGCAAGAAAATAAAAGAATCAAATTGAAGAACAATCATCATCTTATGTTGATAGTAAATTGTTGGAAAGAGTTAGATATCAATTGAGACCATCAAATTTAAAGTTGATCATGAAGAAGATTGATGGTAACCAGTACAATCATCCAATTACCAAGTGGTACTATGATGAAACACCTTTTGAATTGGTATTAGAGAGAAACCTAGAAGGGAAAGAAGCATTATACATAAGGTTGTTTGATCATATGGAAATCAAACTCCTTCATCCTTATTATGTCTCATTTTTTAAAACCAAGACATTCCCTGCAATAGAAGTTGTATTATGCAAAGGAGATTGCTGTTATTTCATACACATGCTAAGAATTTAAGGATATCAACAACAACAACCTAAAAGTTCTGAAAGGAAAACATGTTGTAACCACCCTCCTTAGCAACATAGATGTACAAAGCTTGGACCAATCTACCCTTGAACAATGGTTCATTTGACGATCCAGAGCAAATATGAGGATCAAAATAGTGTTGTGTAAAACTTTGTTGAGCACATAGTGAACTGCAAAAATGCTCTGAGGATCACTCATTTGTCTGATCAAGTGAAAGAAGCTAAAAAGGATCAAGCAATTGAAAAGGATGTAGAAGAATCCTTGAAATCCATAGCAGAAGTGCAGAAGAATGTAGAAAAACCTGGTCCTTCTCATACATAAAGGTTTCTAACAAGCAAACAGACAAAAACAATAAACATACATATCTAACCATTCAAACAAACACAACATTCAACCATACATAACAGACAATAAACACAACAAAACCTCAATCATACATTGATATCATGCATATAAACATACACAATAACCATCATGCAAGTAATTCATCATACAAACAAACATATACAAATCAGCACATACATTACAATCTGATTACACATGTGTAATAAGAATAACATACAATCATTCAATCATGCAAACATACATAACACTGAATCATTTAATCAAACAAGTAACTATTCAATCAAACATGAAATCAATCGAACATACATGTAATCATACAATCATACATGTAATCATGCAATCATACATGTAATCAAAACAAAAAATCAATCATTTAATCATGCATAACATACAAACATGCAATCAAACATTGTAAGTCAATCACACAATCATTATAATCAATCATAACAAACACACACACATAGTAACAAACAAACATAACATTAACAAGCAAACATTAAAGAGATGGCAACATTATCCTTAGGGGGAGTATTGTTGGACTCAACAAGTGCATTAAAAGGATAATGCCAGCCATAATCAAACATATTGTGTTACAACATCCAAACAATCAATAACTAACATATTAGTATCATTAACATTCATAACATACACTAATGCAGCTTAAATTTCTTTTTCAGGATTGTAGACAAAAAGGAATTTTTACTAAGTGTCTGTAGCGGATGAAGACCTTCCACAGTGGATGAACAAGAGTCTGCAGTGGATGAAGAAAAGCGTCTAAGTGTCTATAGTGGATGTCCAAAGCATACACAATGGATGACTAGTCCATAGTTGATGAACTGACCATAACGGATGTTCATCCACAGCGAATGAACACTCCATAGCGGACAACATACAAAGAAATCACATAACAAGTGTTCATAGTGGACAGCATCCAAGACACAGCGGAAACTTATTGACCATTCACAGCGGACTACTTATAGACTTAGGATTATTTATGTAATTTTGTTTTACATAAGGATATTTTTGTAATTATAGATAGCTATCTGTATAGGCTATAAATAGAATATTACCCTAATCCTTTGTAAGCTTTTGATCATTCAATACAAACAAGCAGTTTATTATTATCATTCAACCATTCAATCACTAGCAATCACACAATCATACACACACACATTGTGTTTTCGCATAATGATTATTGATTGTTGAATAGAATATAACAATCTGTTGTTATATTTGTTTATGAGATTTGAAAAGATCCTTTGGGGAATCCATCTTTTGATTTGGATTTCATCAAAAGATAAGATGAAGACTCCTTATGAGCGTAGAAGGAAACCCTTGGATGACTTCTTTCATTCGTTTGGCTACTAACGCACTTTACGGAATACTCAAGCTTAGAAGTCAAAGGTTGGTGCAGTTTGTGATGAATGTTTCTTTGTTGGTTATTTTGCCTTACAAAAGGCATATGGGGTGTACAGCAAAAGAATGCATATTGTGCAGGAGTCCTTTTATGTTGATTGGTAGGAGTCAAATTCACCAAATATGGGGTCTAACCCAAAATGGTTCTATGACTCCAACACTGTCTTCAAATCATTCAACCTTCTAGTATTTGATGATGCTATTATTCCTCAAACAAATATGCAAATCATTCCTCCACCTGAACCCCATCCACAACCACCAACTGACCCTCCACCTCCACCTCCATTTGATCTTCCACCTCCACCTCCATCACAACCAATTTCTCCATCACAACCAATTCCCCTTTCATAACCATCACAAACCGCATCTTCATGTCAATCCAATCCATCAATCCAATCCACTAATTCAAAACCTTAAATGATCACCCACATGATTACATTATTGGATCCATTACAAATTGTATGAGGACTCTGAGTCAGCCTAGACTGATAAATGAATACCTTTATTCATGTTTCTTATCTCAAATTTTTCCTAAAAATATCTCAGCAGCACTTCAAGACCTAAGTTGGGTTGAATCTATGCAGTTGGTGCTTCAGCAGTTCAGGAAGTTCAAAGTTTGGAAGTTAGTTAATCTTCCTCCAAACAAGTTTTCCATCGATACCAAATGGGTATTCAAGAACAAGCTAGATGATCAAGGTGTGGTAGTAAGAAACAAAGCAAGACTGGTTGTTCATGGATTTACTCAGCAGGAGGGAATTGACTATACTGAAGTGTTTGCTCCGGTTGCCTGCATTGAAGCCATCGGAATCTTTCTTGCTCACACTACTCATAAGAACTTTAAGGTTTTTCAGATGGACGTGAAGTGCACATTTCTCTACGGGAACATTGATAAGGAGTTTTATGTTTGTCAGCCATCGAGTTTCGAGGATCTAGATTTTCCAAAAAAAAGTATATAAACTTGATAAATCCTTATATGGATTGCATCAAGCTCCCCGTATCTGGTATAAAACTCTGACATGGTATCTACTATTCAAGAAGGAGGTTGATGATGAGATGTTGATTGTTCAAGTGTATGTTGATGATATCATTTTCAGGTCAACAAATAAGAAGTTGTGTAAAGAATTTGAAGAGATAATGAAGGATCGCTTTAAAATGAGCATGATGGGGGAGATGTGCATTTTCTTAGGGTTGCAGATTGAACAAAAGCCTGATGGTATTCTGACTCACCAAGAAAAGTATGTATTAAAAGATTCTCATGAAATACAAGATGGATGATGCTTCTCCAGAACTCACTCCATTCACTGCTAAAACCTGGTTAACTCCAAATGATAATAGGAAGTCTGTGGATTGTAAGGCCCCGTTCCCGGAACGCTTACAGTAGGTAATTCATAGCATAAATCATATAGAATATAACATTTAAAAAAGCACATCATTCTTACTGCGTAATTTGAACTTTTCATTAATAATTAAAAAGTCATGACAAAACATCCTGTTGTTTCATTTACATCCCAAAATTTATATTAGTACAATAACATTCTCAAATATATGGATGCTAGACTCAGATCATCTCCAGTAGCTTATGCATCCATGCCTGCACCTCCTTAGCATCAACAAATACCTGCCAACTGATATGCATATAAAAAGTCAGCATTGCTGAGTGAGTTCTAGTTTATATAATAAAATACTTTACTTTTAATAAAACCTTTCCTTTACTTTCGTTCGTGATCACACATCATATGTACATCTAGATAAAAATCATTATCTTTCATCATGATTCATAATAGTTCGTTTCGTACTTTTCGAACTTTCATTATTATCTTTCATTTTCATCTAGACCAATGTCATATGCTATACCCCAAACATTGTGCACGAAGCTGGTACTGGGCCAAAATTTATAAATAGACCCCTAACATTATGCATGAAAATAACTCCAGTACCAGGGCAAGTGACAAGGGTCCCGTTTCGTACGTATTAGTCAATCACAAAGATTGACCCCTGTGTGCATCCTCATGGGTTAGCTAAACCGCACAAAGTTGAGCTAACAACCCAATAGCTGTGAACCTCCATTCATTTTACTTGCAAGACTTTCATTCATTAATTACGTTCCAGTTTTCATCATCGTTATCATTCACTTTCATTACATAATACTTTACGTACATACGCACATATCACACCATGTAAAGTCACATCATAATACATAACATGGAACATAATCAACATAACAGTAGCCCACAAGCATACATAACATAAACAAGCATAGGCCACCATAAAATATCAGTACTTAGCACTAATTCTATTTCCCAAAATTTCTTAAATATGATAAGTGCTTACAGTGCATGAACAAGGCGTACAGCGGATGGCCTAAATTCTAAGTGTTCCCAGTGGACAACCAAATCCCACAGTGACCAAAGTCCATAGCGAACAGCCAAGTCCCACAGCTGATGACTAAGGTTCATAATGGATGAACTAAACACTAAGTGCATTCACCGCGGATAACTAAGGTTCACAGCGGATGCCTAAAACACTTAAGGGTCCATAGCGGACGGTTTAGGTCTACAGTAGATAATTCATGAAATCTAAGTGCCCACAGCGGACATGCAAAATCCACAACAGATGGTCTAAATACCTAAGTGTCCACGACGGACATTTTATCTATGCTTGAGTGCCCACAGCGGATAGCTAGTGTCCACAGCAGACACCAAGTCCAGTACCTGTGATTCAACTTATGTAGATTCTAGTCTCAAGCAACATCTTAAGCATATTCTTAACATAGATCTATCATATTCATACACTTAAAACATGACAACCATCTACAAAACTTCATAGAATCATTTAAAGCATACATCTTTCGTATACAACCATATTTTTCATGGAAAAACATAGTTTGGTTAAGAAAACATCAGTTTATTTTACATATCAGCCCCAAAAAAGTAAAAAACATGTAAAAAAGGGGATCTAGAACTCACCTTAAATAGCTTTCGAGTAAAACACCTCAAACCCGAGAGCAACCTGGAGTTCTAGCACCTAAACACACGAAAACAAGCAACTAAACACATAGAACTCAGTCCAAAAGCTGGAACCCAACTGAAACTAAGAAGAAACACCTTAAAATCTTACCTTTTTGAATATTTCTTTCACTTCTCTCTCTAGAACCGGATGAAGCTTTTTTCTCTCTCTCGAGCCGATAGTTTGAGTGCATGAAATAGGGGGTACTGTCTTTATCCTTCTAGCATTCTGATTAGCAGCAGTTCATACATTTATCCTCTTCTATTTCTTAAGGATTTTTCAAGAGGTAAATTTACCAAGTCTTTCATGTTTTTCCGAGATAGTCTGAAAAGAGCATACTCTTTGACTTCAATTTTACTGGCACTAGCATGTGTTAGGAAGAAAGTATTGGTTGAGGAATTGTAACTCCAACATGTAATTAGGTCATGAAGGGTCAAGGGAGTCACATGTAGACCTTCTTCTTCATCCCTTTGCTTAGCCTTGTTTCTAAATTTTATTATCAAAATGGCAGCCATGGATTTGTACTTGTCTAGCACGCCTTCATATTCTAACATTAACTTGTACATCCTCTTTAAGTCTTCAAGGCTGAGCTTAAGAACTTCCAGCTTAGATAGAAAGAAATATTTTGACTTGTTCTTCCTTTCTATAAAGAAACTCTCAGGTTCTAATCTTCTTATTGATCTGGATGTTCTAAGCCATATCTGATTCTATCAGCAACACCTGTGATGATCATTTTATTTGCTAAATCAGTAGATCGAATTTGGAAAGGAGATTCAGCTATTTTAGAAGCTTATTGGACTGGTGGAGAACCCTGCTTAGTAGCTTGAGAGGTAGAAAAGTAGTAGGAGGTGATTGTGGTTTGTTGCTAGGAGTGGGTTTAGTAGATGGAGTGGTCTCGGCAGCTTTAGGCTCTAGTTTCTTCTTTAATTGTTGTAAAGCCTGCCTTGATCTTTCTAAATTAGATTTAAATCATCATCAATACTTTTTCCACTTCTCTTGCCTAAGAATCATTTCTTGGATTCCTTAGTGTTAGTCTGGTTAATTCAGCTATCTCGAACCTGTTGAAGCATACCAGTTGGTTCCTTGAGTAAGCCACTCTTCTAGGTACTAATCTAGTTATGAAGTAGGTATACATATTCTGATCATATTTCCATTCCATTATGGGGTCATATTCTGAAAAGGGAGTTTTAGGGATCTCTACACCAACATCAGCTTTTACTATGGACAGTACTTTGTTTAGTAGCACTTTGGATTCATCATTCTTACATCCAAGGATGCCAAAGTACTCAGCAATTTGCTCTAGAATGTCAAGGGGCAGATCAAGTACCTTATTTTCATGACCATAGTACAAGATCTTTCCACTTGCCCTCTTGATAGTAAATTTCTTTATCTAAGCGAGATACCCAGTAGCCAACACCTTTGTTCCTTTGATTATCTTTTCCTCTACTTTTGAGTCAAAAATCCGTATCTTTACAACTTTTTTAGGTGTAGTTTTCTTCTTTGCAAGGATTAAGGAAATAGGCTGACTATCATCAAAAGTTATTGATTTTGAGTCAGTGGATACTGGAGACTCAGTCGGCAGATAGGAAGACCTATGAGTAACTTTCTTTGTTTTTGCATGTTGTCTTTCCCATTGCTCCCTGGCTTCTTCAAACGTTGGGAGCTCTCTAGATGCAACCATTTGTTTGATTCCTCTGATATTCAGATCAAGAGTTGAAACACTCATTGGTCCTACTTGTTTACAAGAGAAACCGTAATACTTGAGGAACATCTTCATTTATTGCTTATCCCTCAACTCTTGTTGAACTTTTTTCTTGTTTCTTTTCTGATTCAGCCCTTTTTCTTCTAGTTAACTTAACTATCTTCTCCATCTCAGCATGAGTTGCAGCTATTAGTTTGGATTTAATCTCAGTTGTGCTCCACACTATGACCTTATCAAAATTGAATCCCTTCAACTCAAGTTGAGCTGCTAGGAGACATTTTTCTTGATCCTTCTTTTCTTTTTTCATAGTGGAAGTCATAGGTTTGGATTCGACAATTGTGGTTGTTAAAGCCTGCTGATTGGTTGTCCATCGGGTACTTTTGGCAGATGGCCAAGATGATTTAGATGGCACCCTTTTTAGAACTTTGGCTTTTGGTTTAGGTGGAACTTTCGATGTTGTTCTGCTGGGTGCACCACCAACCATTGAACTCTTTTGTTGTAGTTCTTGCAGCTCTTGATTCCTTTGCACTTTTTATTAAGGCGATTATATTCTTCTTAACAGAAGATTTTTGAGCTCTGCCTGCCTTTAGTTCTGTAACTTCTTCTTCAACCTTGCATGGGAACAGCTCCACCTTCTTAGTCATCAGAAATCTAGCCTTTATTTCTATGACTCAATTTCAATCACCTCTTCAACAGTCATAGGTCTCTTACCTTTGTCAGAGGTAGAGATTGTAGTAGGTCTGACTGCTAAAGGTCTAATGGTTACACCTGATGCCTCACCAACTGACTTGGCATCATAGGTAGTTGTCTTAGCTCTCTCAGTATCCTTGGTGACTTCTAGGCCATCAGCTTCTATATTCACCTTAGAGTTAACTGGGGTTTTAGCTTCAACCTCTAGCTGACAAAATATATTCTCAGCTGATTTTTCTGAGTTCATACTCAGGTGTGTCCTTTTGTTGCATATGAAGTTGTGCTGGTTCAGCTTCAAGAGTCACCCCATGCGTTTCCATGTCATTTTCCTAGGTCTGAGTGCCTCTTGTGTAAACCATCATTCTATCTAAGGATTCATCTGCTGAAGAAGCCTCTCGTCTAGTACTTTTAGCAGTTGCATCAACACCCGATTTGTTCTATACATCTATAACTTTCAATAGCAATTTTAGTAATGGTGCTTCTTCTTTAGCAAATGCCTTTGGAGAGGCGTCGAGTCGTAGCACAAGCTCTCCTTTGATGATTTCTCATCAGATTTTTTTCTTTTAAGAGAAAGCAAGGGAGAAGTGCTGGAACTTTTCATCATTGTCTCCTCTTTCCAAGTTGAACCTTTTGATTCATCCTCTTCATCACCCTCTTGGCTTCTATCGCCTTTTCTTCCAAACTATCATAGTGTTGGAGCTGTACAAGATAGTCTATATTATCAACATAGTCAAAGTCAACAAAAGTCAACGTCTCAGTCAAGGTCAACGGAAAAGTCAAACGTCGAGTTCGTGACGAAGAACCGAGTGAAGATATTGAAGATATATTGTGTTTGAGACTTAATTGTATTAAATATATTTTGTGTGAACAAAATATATTTTATCTTGTTTTAGTCTTGTTTTAGTCAAGTTTAATAGTCTAGGGGGCTAAATGCAAATAGTGAAAGTTAGTCTAGACTATAAATAGGTTAATTGTAATTAGAGTTGGTTAGTGGTTGCATGACCAATTGATTGAGGGATTTACTTGTAAACAATATTATTAGCAATCTAATTGAAGATCAAAGGGGTTTTGATTGTGTTTATCATATTTTGATCTATAATCTTCATGATTTGATTCAAGTGTGTTCAACCTGGGTTAACAATTTGGTATCAGAGCCATTTTGGATCAAATTCATTGAAGATTTGAAGATTATTGAAGCTGTTCATCAGATTTCTAGAGAGAGAAAGTGGGGGTTTAGAGAGAGAAAGTAGATCTGAGTTCAAATTTGTACAAATTCAACATCAACAACATCAGATCTATCATTATCTACAACATTTATTGGATCTACATCATCTGTTATACAAGAAAAATCAAAGAATTTTTAGATCTGAAATTTTCTCTCACACACACTAGTGTGTGTGTTCTTGGTGTTCTTGAAAGCTTCAAATCTTCAAGGGGCGAAACTAGCATCATTCTGAACGAAAGTTCAAAGTTTCTGGCGAAATTACAGTTTCGTCCGGCGAAACTCAGGCAAATTTTTCGGCGAAACTAAAATTCCAGCGAAACTAGAAATTCCGGCAAATCTATAAAACCTGCGAAATTAATAAATTCAAGCAACGAAATTAAAAAAAAATGTTCATACTCTTTTCAAACAAAACCTACCACCACTATTCGACCACCACCACCACCGTCCTCAGCCGCATCTTCAACACCGCCGCCATCAACAACACCAACTACAACCATCACCGGAAACCCAACCACACCACCACCACCACAACTACCGTTGACTACACTTACTGCGAAACTAACCAAAACCTAGCAGTCTCCGCCGCCTCACCTTAGGCAGCCAAAATCCTAGCTGCCGTAACCCTAGCCGTCAGAACACTAACCACCACAACCACCTTCGACCTCCACCAAACAGCCTTCAAGACGTCTACAACCACAGCCACAATCACCACCGCCTTAGGCGGCCTAAACCCTAAGCAACAACAATCATAACCGCGACAGCCATCAAACTTCACCGCCGGAACACACCAACCTTGTTGTGCTTTGATCGAAACCATCACCATCATCGGACTCTAGGAGTCAAGATCTATCCGGAGACACCTGCTACTCTTCGCCGGAGAGCTCGCCGGAGAGCTCGCCGGAAAGGCGGCTCGCCGAAGAGGTGGCTCGCCGGAACCCTAGAAAGGGTCTTCACTCTCATCCGTCTCTCTCTTTCTCTACATACTTAAGTGTGTTTGTTTTGTGTGTGTTAAAGTTTGAGTGTTTTAGGGTTTGATTATGTTAAATGGACTTTGGGCATCTTGTGGGCTAGTTAAAAGATTAAAAATTGGGCTAACAATTGGACTAATTTAAAAAAAAATAAGGTGTGGGTTAATAAAATAAATCAAAGAAAATTGACTAGTTTGGGATTAATTGATTCCATCTCGATGAAGAAATATTCAATGATTTTAAAAGATTTATAAAAAAAAATATTTTTTCCAGGGGAGAATTATTTTATAATTTTTGGGAAAAATACCTTTGAGGCGTTTAATTGTTAAAATTTTTTAATAAAATGTCATCTTCAGAAGACTTTAAATCAGATAATCTCACAACGGCATAAAGTCAGTTTGACTCTTTTGCAGCAATGAAGGGAGAGAAATTGTCAGATTTGATTGAACGATTCTTAAAGGTGGCAAATAATCTAAAGAAAGCATGTTCCAGATCTCAGTAATCATGAACAAATTCAAAAACTTCTTGACTCTCTTCCGTATGAATGGAATCATCAAGTTAAAATGCTAAAGCAAGAAAGAGGTTATGTTGACACCAAACTCATAGAAATGATTAACAAGCTAAGATCTCTCGAGCTGGACATCAAAAGAAAGGAATTTCAGCAAGCGGTGTTCCCACATCAAACCAACACGCTTAATACTCATCTTATCTGCTCTGTAACAAGCATACTAGATTACAAAACAGAGATGATTGAAAAGTTGAAGTTATTGAGAACTGATTCAAATTTAAATATTGAATTAAGAGATACTATTGAAGAGAACTGTGAAGCTTTGAGAGTTGACAATGACAGTAAACCGGATTCGGTGAGAACCAATGATGATAAGGCTGGAAAAGCTGATAAAAGAAAGAAAGAATCTGAGGCTGACGAGATGCTGAAGGTCAAAGAAGAGGAACAACAAAGAATCACAAAGGTCTGCGACTGTGAGAAGAGCTTAGCTGTAGAACGAACTAGGGTCTTCCTTATGAGACTGTTCAGGATATGTGTTCTTCTTCCTGCAAAATCCGATTATTTGGGATTTATAAGGCAAACAGATTGTTATTGGAAAATGAAAAAGAACTACAAATAATTAATCAGGAATTAAAGAAAAATGAAATTGCTTTTTCAAGGAAACTTAATGAAGCATTGGCTGAAAATGTTCTTTTAAGAAGAACAATTTTGGAGCGTAATGTTGAAATTAATATTTTGAGAGAAAGGGTTGTTTTAGCTCAATTTGAAACGACACAGCTTCAAACAAAACTTGATAAATGGACCTTTTCACACACGAAAAAGGATGAGCTTATTGCTAAACAAAAAGGGGCAAGAGTAAAACATGGGATTGGATATCATTCAGATGGTGAAACTGTATTTAATTCAGTTCCACCTCCATCTACTCTATGTTACTCTCCAATTCCCAAACTTCATCCAACCAATGATTTAATTGAAAAGGATACTAATAGTTTGCACGCAAGTTTAGAAGGAGTGAATCTTAAAGAGGTGCGAGATGATTATGATTCTACAATTGGTATGGGATACAATAAACCGAATGCTGACAGTCCACATAATGATTGTTTAGTTCCAGTTGTTTGTAATTCTGTATCTACAGTTTCTTTTAACTTCTTTGATAAGTTTAAAGAAGGTGAAATTCCTACCTTTGAGCCGGTCAGGATTGTGAAAGAAGAGATAAATCAGGAATCACATAATTATCAAGCTCTAACAACAGCCACAAATCATATTCATGTCAATCAAGATCCATTGGGACTGGACAAGCTCAAATGATGAATCAAACATAGAGGACCGTGTCAATTCCTCAAAGATCAAGATATCATCTGAATTTGACAAGTTTCCAAAAGCTGAATCAAGACCAATACGGATATCTTCTCCATCTCCTAAACAAGCCAGTCAACCAGTGAAGATCTCATTCACCAGGAAACTTCAAAACAAGCAAGAATCTGTAACAACCTCAAAGCAATCTCCAATTCCAAATGCTTCACACGGGTCAGTCAAGCATCAAAAGCCTTTCAAGGCTTGTTTTGAGTGTGGAAAAGATGGTCATGTGGTAAAGAAATGTCCTCAAAGACTTGATAAGGATGGTAAAGGCAAAATGAATTGCTTCTCCGGATGTAAGTCTACAGAGAATGTTCCAGACGGTAAAGGCAACACGGGTTGCTTCTCTGGTTCAAAAGGTAAAAAGCACTTATTTTTGAATAGTTGGATGAAAAATCCTTCATCTAAACCTTTTCATGTGAAGCCGGTTTCACATGATTCAAAGATGAAAAAGACCAAAGTTTCTACACCAAATTCTTTTTCATCCGGTCTTAAACAGGAAATGATTTCCAAATTTAATTTCTTTAAAACAAAATTGATTAAACCAAAACAAATTTGGCAAATTAAAAAGAAGGATACAGAAATTCCTGATATTTCAACAGATTGTGTGCTGAATCAGGTTACTTCTACCGTTGAAAAAGGAACTCCAAGGACTACGATGGTTGGGGTTCCTCTTTCCGACTAATCTGTTTATGAGTGCGGGAACAATTTAGGAGGACTGTTAGTAATCCGGTTTACTGACAAAGATTGTTTCTAATTCAAAGTTGAAGTGGAACAAACAGGTTACGGTCATGGTATTTTATCCATAATCTGAATTTTTATCTGCATAATCACAGTTCTCACTTCACAATCCCTGCGTATTTCTTGATCATTCATTTCTTATCTTGTTATCAGTATAGTTTGGAAGATCCTCTTTGGTAAATTTCTATTTTTGCATAGTTTTATAAAAAAAATATAAAAGTAAAAAAAATAATAATAATAAAAAAAATTATTAAAAAGATTAAAAAAAAACAAGGGGTTTGCAAAAATATAAATTTAGGGGAGAGTATATTAAATTCAATAAAAATGATGAAAAAAGAACTGGGAACTTGATTCGAGATGACTGAGAAATGATTGTATATTGAGATACTTGTTCTTGCATGGCTTGTGCTTTAAAATGAGAAATGATAGTAACTGATGCTGTTATTTGATATCACATCTAATTTTAAATTGAAAATTTAACAATCAAACAGATTTGTTAATGATATGTTTGGTAGGCTCAGCCTGAAGAATAAAGTAGACAGCAGAATAATAATTTAAATTAAAATCTATGCTTAAGGATGTCTGGATATATGCAATCATTTTGGCCTGCACGAAAACTGAGTCCAGACAAAAATTGGATTGAGAATTGATCTTTCACCCACCATGATACAATTCATTTAAGCCATATCTTTGAGCCATGTTTGGTGTTGTTATGTGTCTTTGTTTGTGCTAATCTCCTCTGCTGTACGGAAGTACTGACCCGGAGTGATGATCTCCTTTGCTGTACGATAGTACTGACCTGGAGCTCTCATCGGCACATGTTTAAATGGTCATCTCCTTTGTTATACGTGAGTATAGACCTGGAGCTCTCACCATTTTGGTCTAAATTATGTCAAATCATCTAACAATGAATTCATCACAGAATGCAATATTTTGATGATAATCACTTGCACACTAATGCACAAGCCTTACTCTATAAAGATCGTAACCAAATTCAAGAAATCCTGAGGTTGGGTGACGGTTTTTGCCAAATAATTGTGGGGTCCTAGCATTCTAAAGTATTTAATCGAACCATAACGAATCATCAGCTGCTTGTTGAAAAAGATAGGGCATGGGTTTAAATGGACAAACATATCAGCAATTGTTATTGATCTGTTTGAGAATTTTCAAAATCTTTCAAAAATTATGATTAGATTCAGTTATTAGTGTGATCTCATTGCTTGTCGATGTTTAAATTCATCTTTGTGCTAAAGTATATCTTGAGGATGTGATCTCATGATCGATTCAGTTTTCGGTAATTAAAAAGATATATATATATATATATATATATATATATATATATATATATATATATATATATATATATATACAAATAAATAAAAAGAATATATATAATAAATATTGATTTCGAAATTCTTTTCGATCTTCCATATTATGCTGTTACAATTTTATCAATTTTTATGCATTTCACAGAAATTGCATACAAACGAACACGGCTTCGCTTGTTTTCACACACAGATAAACACGGGTTTATTTTGTTAAAATGAAATGATCTAATTAAAAATGTCGAGATTGTGTTTGTGATTGTGTTTTAGAATTTTGCTGTAAGTGATGGCCGATCATCAGTTAAGCAGTGTACCTGATCAGAGAACCTGTTCCTTAAGTTTGCAGAAGATACCGAGCTACTCGAGATTAGAGATTTGGGAAAGTTGTTCCAACATCTTCTCAAAGGATGCACTCGAAAAGGGGGAGCATATAAATAGGGGGAGCTTATGAGATGAATAATCTTTCTTATCAGTTTCAGAAAGATTCAATTTGAAGATCTTTCTATGGTTGACTTCTCGGTGCTGAATTCGTTTAAAGACGTTGATAATGATAGACTAAGGGGGAGTATTGTTGGAGCTGTACAAGATAGTCTATATTATCAACATAGTCAAAGTCAACAAAAGTCAACGTCTTTGTCAAGGTCAACGGAAAAGTCAAACTTCAAGTTCGTGACGAAGAACCGAGTGAAGATATTGAAGATATATTGTGTTTGAGACTTCATTGTATTAAATATATTTTGTGTGAACAAAATATATTTTATCTTGTTTTAGTCTTGTTTTAGTCAAGTTTAATAGTCTAGGGGGCTAAATGTAAATAGTGAAAGTTAGTCTAGACTATAAATAGGTTAATTGTAATTAGAGTTGGTTAATGGTTGCATGACCAATTGATTGAGGGATTTACTTGTAAACAATATTATTAGCAATCCAATTGAAGATCAAAGGGGTTTTGATTGTGTTTATCATATTTTGATCTATAATCTTCATGATTTGATTCAAGTGTGTTCAACATGGGTTAACACATAGCCATATCTATCAAGAAGCTCATTCATTTTGACTTAAGTTTCCAATAGAAGCTCATATTGGTTGGAAGAGAAAGAGATTCGTTGTGAAGCATGTACAACTTGGCTATCCAATCTTTAGAGAATATATTTAGCTTCTTTAGGTCCATATTTCACATTTATGGTAGCATTATCTGAGAGATTCCAGATGACACCAAGTGGATGGAGGAAGGCACATCCAAAGGTTCTTATGGTGTAGAGAGTTGAAGACTTAGGAAAATAGATTGTTGAAGGTCAATAGTTTCTTTAAGTTTCTCAATTTTGTATTCAAGATTCATTGTAACTGTAATATCAACGGCTTGTGATAATGAAACGGTCTTTTCGGGCAAACTTCTCCAGTGCCACTACGTATCAAAAGATAGAAGTTGGACCTACAGGATCTTATTAAAAAGACATGTGCTGAAACCATCCTATCTGCTGAATGGCCCTATTCAGCAGATGCCCAGTTTTACCCAGTTATCTGTTGATTTGCTCTATTTGGCAAATACCCAGTTATCTACAAATATTTGGCAGATTCCTAGTTATCGGTTGATTTGTGATAATCGACAGATATTCAGTTTTACCTATTTTATCAACAAAGCATTTATTTCTAATTTCATTAGATATGATTAAATAAAACATTTATACTTAAATCTTGTTTCATCAAAAGCTTTTACAAAGAGATCTGCATATTGTTCATTTGTATGGACTTTGATTAATTTATGACCTTCTTTTCTACACAATCTCTAACAAAATGATACCTTATGTCAATGTGTTTTGTCTTTGAATGCTAAACAGGATTATTGATGATTGAGATGGCACTATTGTTGTCAATGTGAATTGGAGTGTCCATGAAAGTTACTCCATAATCTCTAAGCTGACTTTGGATCGACGACACCTATGGACAGCAACTAGATGTAGCAATGTACTCTATTTCAGAAGTTGATGTAGAGACACAGGTTTGCTTCTTTCATTTCCATGAGACCAATCTTCCCCCTAGAAATTGACATTCTCCTAAGGTGGACTTCTTGTTGATGTTGCTTCCCCCATTATTATTATCTGTATTTCCATAGTGATTGAAGTAAACACTCTTCAAATTAGGTTTCCCTTTGACATACTATAGAATTTTCTTGGCAGCAGTTAGATGTAACACTTTTAGAGCAGCTTGAAATCTTGAACATAAACATGTGGCAAACATGATATCTTATTTGCTGGCTATAAGATACATGAGAGATCCAATAGTAGCTCTGTACTACTGTTGATCAACTGCTTCCTCTTCAAGACCAGTAGTTAATAAACATGTCTTAGACATGGGGGGTTTTTGCAACCTTCGCATCAGTAGCTTAAAATCTTACTAAGATGTCCTGAACAAAGTTAAATTGATTTATGAAAATGTCATCAGAGGTTTGTTACTTGCAGTCCTAGAAAGAAAGTGGGTTCTCCCATTGAACTCATCTCAAACTTCAACTTCATAAGACTTGGCTTTGCACAATCTCTCATTTGTAGACCCAAATATGATATCATCCACATAGACCTGTACAAATATGATGTCCAAATCAACTTTCTTGATGAAGAGATTTTATCTATAGATCCTCTGGTGTATCCATTTTTCAATAGAAAGGTAGAAACTGTGTTATACCAGTTTGTTGGAGCTTGAAGAAGACCATAAAGGGCTTTATCAAGTTTGCATACATGATCTGGATACTTGGGATCTTCAAAGCCAGGAGGTTAGCATATATAAATTGTTTCATCAATCTCATCATAGAGTAATGCACTCTTGACATCCATCTGAAACACCTTAAAGTCTTTGGAGGCAGCAAATGCTAGTAAAATTCTGATTGCTTCAAGCCTGTACACAGGAGCAAAGACTTTATCATAGTCAATCACTTCTTTTTGTGTTTACCCTTGTACCACAAGTCTGGCTTTGTTTTTGATAACAATGCTCCTATCATCCTTCTTATTTCTGAATACCCATTTGGTCCCTATTGCAATCTTTCCCTTAGAAAGTTCACATAGTTTCTGAAGCTACTATCTAGCAAATTGTAGAAGCTCCTCTTGCATAGTTTCTACCCAGCTATTGTCTTTTAAGGCCTCATCAACTTTCCTTGGTTCTAGTAGAGACAAAAAGCAAGAGAACAAACAGATGTTTGCTTCATTCACCCTACTTCTTGTCTTGACACCAACATCTACATTGCCAATGACATTCTCAAATGGATACTCTTTATGAATTCTTAATCTTGAGATTACTTAAAGTTGCTGAGATAGATCCAAGTTGGAGAAATTTGTTTCAGGAAATTCAACAAACACATTTACTAGTTCAACTACCGAATAGACTCTATCTTCAACATTTGTCATACTAGGTTCCTTGTTAAAAGATAGTCTAGTACCATAATAATCATGAGACTCTTCATCTGATGAGTTATAGTAAGCCAGTGATAGATGACCCATATTGTTTGTGGTACTAACAGCTGCTTTAGCTTAATGTGGTTGAACTGTATCAGCAGATTACTTGTTGTGATCAAGCCCTTATGATAGATCTACTCTGTGTTATTCAGTACTGGGGACTTTTATGTGTGATAACATGTTGAGGGAGTCTCTTGAATATTCCCAATCAAATGATTAAATGCATTTATGAACCCATTTAGATCATACATCTAACTTGGGGTATTTCCAAAACTATTTAAGGAATTTTCATTAAATATGACATTTTCATATTTCTTAATAGTGTGGTCAACTTTGTTGCATACTCTGTAAGATTTAGCTTGTGATGAGTATCCTACGAAGAACCCAGTTACTAATTTCTCGGAAACTTGGATAAATGATGCTTGTTATTTAAAAGGGTTCATGGACATACAAAGGGTCTTACGAACCCTATGAATGGTCTTCTCTGATACAATTCAAGAGAGGTTTTTCCATGTGTCTTGACTATCAACACCCTATTCTGAACATAGCACGCAGTGCTAACTACTCTAACCCAGAATGTTATAAGAAGTTTTAAGTCAGATAACATGGTTCTAGTATCCTCAATAAGTGTCCTACTTCTTCTCTCAACAACTCCATTTTGTTGAGGAGTTTTAGGAGCACTATATTTCCTTTCAATATCTTTTGATTAAGAAAAAGAATCAAGGGAATGGTTTTTCAATTCAGTGCCCTTATCATATCTAATTATTTTAACCTTTTGATCAATTTGGTTTTCAATTTTGATAATAAATGATTTTAAAATTTCAGTAATTTCGTCTTTAGTTGTTAAGAAAAAACCCATGTGAATCTTGAAAAATAAACTATTATTACCACGCAATATGATTTTCTTCCCAAACTCTTTACACCAGTTGGCCCAAATAAGTCCATGTGTAACATATGTAGAGGAGTAGTGACTGAATTCAATTCTTTGGACTTATGAGAATATCTATGTTGCTTTGCTTTTTAACAGGCAACACAGTTGTCAGCATATGAAAGCTCTTTGTTCGGTAGTCCCATGACTAACCTATTTCTAACTAGTTTATTCATGTTTTTGCGACTTACATGTGCCAATCTTCTGTGCCAAATGGAGGACTCATTTAGTGAAGCATTGGAAATAAAACATGATACATTTCCTGAAGGTGATGCATTTTGCATGTTAAGCATGTACATATTATCCTTTCTGGGAGCTCTTAACAGTATTTTGTCGTTTGGAATTTCAAACCTAGGGGATAAGACAATACATTCGTGCTCTACGAAAATAGTGTTATGTTTTTTATCACATAGCTGATACACACTTAGCAAATTATAATTTAACTCTTTCACATAGTTCAGCTTTTCAAAGCTTACCTTGCCATTACTGACTACCCCCTGCTAGTAATGTATCCTCCTTTTGTATCACTTCCAAAGGTAACAGATCCACCGTCGTATGGTTCTAGATTCAGCAAGCATGATCTGTCACCTATCATGTGCCGGGAGCATCCACTATCCACAATCCACAAGTTAGTTTTGGCCTGTAGATGATTCTACACATAAACAAATTTGTTAGTGATGAGTGGGGACCCAAGCCTGTTTAGTCTTGGGTCGTCCAATTTTCAATAATTTTATATCAAAGGTAAGTGCTGAAGGGGTGGTTTTTGGTTTTAGGTTATCTAAGGATTCGGTAAATTTCTTTAGTTTCCATACTCTTCTTTTGACTTTGACATCATCCTTCTTGTGATAACCTTCTGAAACTTTTGTAGTTTATGAACATATTTTCAAATTCATCTCCTTCTTTTATTTGCAGTTGCTGGCCTATTTGGCAGATCCAAAGTCATCTTCTTCTTGAAATCGGCATTTGAGGGACTTGACTTCCAAACAGTTCAATAACCACTATCCTTTCCTTTCAATTGTTGTTTGGAAGCTGGAGACTTCCTTAAGGATTTAGGTTTGTTAGGATGTTTGATGGATTGCGCTAGAGGATTGTATTTATAGTCTATTGCATAGTGATTGTCTTCCCCGCACATTGGCATGTGATTTTCATCTACTTCTTTGCTGACTTCATCATCTGCCTGATCTCTTGTAGCTCCTTCTTCATCTTTTCATCTTTGCCTCCCTCGGTTCCACCCATCCTCTTGTGGTTAGTATGGGTGATTAGTTCTATCTTCTTCTTTGGGAACCTTTTGTTGTGGATTTCTAGTGCTTGATGAACGAACTTTTGAATATACGGTTGGGGACTTATTTCTGAAGTGTTTAAGGTTCTTGCACAACAACTTCTGTTATGGTTCTTCTTGTTGTAGTTGTGCTTTGAATAAAACTTTGTCTCGGAGAGATTGGACTCAGTAGGCAACTGGTTTACTTTGGAAGATGGCTTTTCTTTTCCAAATTTCTCTTCTTCATCTTCCTCTTCTCTTTTCTCCTCCTTTTCATCTACTTCCGCAATTATTCCATCCTTTTATTCCTTCTTTGTTGCCTTAATTTAGGCAGATGTTTCAATTATTCAAGGTTGCATTTAGGGATATATGTTGGACTGTATGTCATTGGTGGTTCCATAAAATTATAGCCTTAACCTATCTTCGTTTGATACAACTTTTGGGATTTTTTAGTAACGGCAAGTAATTTTTCAAACTCTTCAGTTTGAACATTGTATTTATCAGCTATGTTTTAGGTATGGCAAAATCATATTGTGTTGATTTCAATTTGCTCAAAAGATCCTCAATTGGGTCTCTAGGTTGGTTTGCTCATGTGTTTAGTTGTGAAACAATCTTTTCTAGTCAATTATCTTTTCTTTTGGAGCTTATTCATTTTCCTAAAAGTTACTTTTAAGAAGATTGATTGATTCAGCATCCTTCATGAGATCCAAATTGTGATTTCTGTACAAGTTAACTTTAGTAAATGCATTCAGGGGATAGCAGGGTTCAGAAGTTACCTGAGGTGAGGAGGTTGACTTCCTAGCATCAATGCATTGTTGATGGGAGTAACATCTTCCACTTTGAAGCTCCAGTTAATCACTTATTCTCCTGAGGCTACGGCTGCTATTTTTCTTTAACCGAATGAAGTAGAAGGATTTTGATGAGTTGAGTGTTGTTGAAGGTTTGATGAACTTGGTGGAGATGGGTTTGACTTTGGTGCTTTGCATTCGTTTGAAAAATGTCCCAGTTGGTTGCAGTTGAAACATTTCCCTTTGCTTTTGTCAAACCCAAATCCTAATATTCTCTATTTCAGAAATTTTCTTCCGGTTCTCTATTTAAACTACTTGGCCCTAAAGGAAATCATGGCTATCTGTTAGTTGATATCCATTTCTTGAAGGTCATTTGGATTGTAACACCCGGCCTTTTATACCACCAATATTGTCCGCTTTGCCCACAAGGAGCTCACGGATTTGCTTTTGGTTGCCCGGGTGAAAACTTCCAAGGGAGGTCACCCATCCCTGGATTGCTGCCACTTGAGCACGCTTAACTGTGGAGTTCTCCTCCCATCCATAGCCAATATGCCCAAAATGCGTTGATGATATTAGAGATCGAACATTCCTTATGAACTAGGATTCTCTCCTGTCAACGGCTGATGTCCGATATATGTAGGGTGTCACAATCACCCCCCTCCCTTTAGACTCATCGTCCTCGATGAGCAAGAGAACTCACCATACCCGATGAAGTTTGTCGCACCATCCCGATCAGCACAGGAATGGCTCTAATACCATTCTGTAACACCTGGCCTTTCGTACCACCAATATTTTACGCTTTGCCCACAAGGAGCTCACGGATTTGCTTTTGGTTGCTTGGGTCAAAACTTCCCAGGGAGGTCACCCATCCCTGGATTGCTGCCACTTGAGCACGCTTAACTGTGGAGTTCTCCTCTCATCCACAGCCAATACACCCAAAACGCATTGATGATATTAGAGACCGGACATTCCTTATGAACCAGGAATCTCCCCTGTTCACGGCCGATGTGGGATATATGTAGGGTGTCACATGGATGAATGCACTCCAGATCTTCTTTAAAGTGTTGAAAGAAGTTGGCTTGTTCACTAACAAAGGCAGAGTTTGAGGGGTGTGCTTGTGAAAAGGATGGTGAGGCTTGCTGATTCCATCAGCCGAATGATGGTGATGATTGAGATTAAGCAGTTGGTGATTTAGGGTAAGTGATCATCGGTACTTGATGAGTCACCATGAGAGTTTGATAGACTTGAGAGTGAGAGTGATAGTGAATGGGTGCCATGAGAGCTGATGACTTTGAGGGGTCTGAAGATCTTCCTAGAGATTCTTCATCTACATCCATCTCCATTTGATATGCACTTAGGATTTTGTATAACTTCTCAAAATTCATTCTTCTTAGATTTTTAGTTCTTTTAATGGACATAGTGTAAACTTTCCATGTCTTTGGTAAGGATCTCAAGAACTTTCTAAGAACATCGCTATTCTCCATCTTCAGTCCTACTTCATTGAGAGAGTCTAGAAGTTTAACATATCTAAGATATGTAGCAGTCATGGTTTCTCCCCTTGTGAAACCAAAATTTTTGAACTTCTGCTTCAAGACATCTCTTTCGTTTTCTTTCATATCCTACGTTACTTCAAATCTAACTTTCAATGCTTCCCACAACTTTTAAGTAGTTGTGAATTTCTTGATTCCATACATGATGTTGTTTGGTATGTTCATTTTGATCAGCCATCGAGACTTTGAATCCACATCCATTTTCTTCAGATCTTCATCTAAATATTTTATGGAATTTGTGGAAATCATGGCTCCACCTTCACCAGCGGCTTGAACCATGGGGACATATGGTCCATTCAGAATAGAGAGCCAGAGTCTCATGTCTTGATTTCTTATGAAATCCTCCATTCGGATTTTCCAGGTATCATAATCATGTGGTGTAAACATGGGAGGTTTGGTCTAAGTTCCATTCTCTAAGTTATGATTACTTGAGATGGCTACAACAGTCATTTTGAAAGGATAGAGGGGTCTAAAGAAATGTAGTGTGTGATAGTGTGATCAAAAGAAGAAACAAGTGATTTGTTGAAAGATAACTTCAAGTAAATCAAGAGCCAAACCTCTGATAACTCTTGGTGGATCGAAGGGTCTATAGATTAACAAGAACTTCTCTTTTTATTAGTAGTTACAGAATGTGGAATCTAAGTTAACTACTTACTAATAAAAACAAAAATACTTTGTATAAATATAAATGCACAGGATGTTCTTTCAAACTTGATTAATCGCTTGAGTACAAATGATACAATCGAAAGATAAAACCAAGTGGCTTGAAAAGCTTGCCTCTCCTATATAAGTGTGAGGACTTTATACTATGAAATCTAAACAATAAGAATAAACTATTCTATCAAAAGCAGCTCATGGAGTTTAGTGCTGATCAGCAGTAGTTGATCGGTAGTTCTTCAATTGAATGTTTATCGGTAGTTGTTCAGCATATGTTGATCAGCAATTATTTAGCATATGTTATTTAGCAGTTGTTTCAACACTTGGTAGAATTAAGCAGTTAGAAGCCAGTGCTAAAATCCTGAGTTATTGGTAGCTTTATCCTCTTCATAGATCAACAATACTGTACGCTTTCATCTCTGTCTTGACTCTTCAAGTCATCACCAACTACACTCTTGATGCTAACTAGCTTTTGTATGTTATAATCAGTACCTAAAGCAACTGGAATGTATGTTCCTTAGTGATTGAAGCCCATAGATCCGGTTCATGGAAGATAATCCAGTTTCTGAACATGATCATCCATTGTTTGAAGTCTGCTTTGTTCTTCAATCCTTGTTGTTTAAGACCACTCTTTGATCCAGAAACTTCATCAGACATGTTGATGTTTGATTAACTTAACGTTTTAAGTAAATTTGATTGATTTTTAGCTTGGTGCTAAATTCATTTATCCTAAGGTGTTATTTGTCCAAGTCCAAATTTCTCACTAGGATTTGTTTGTTTGATTTTTTTTAGACTTAAAATTACCAAATAAAGGAAATTAATCAATTAATTTAAAATCTAATTTAATTAATTGTTTCATTGGTAAAATTATTCAACAGAAGTCAATTTTCTTTTAACTAAGCCGTTTAAAAGTTCAAACTTTAAAATAAGATATATTCTGTTAACAACAATCAAAACCCTAAAATTCATGAAAATTCAAATGAAGAACGATTTCTTAACTTATTTGATGATCATATTAACAAAATCAACAGATATTTCAAAGATATGATGATGATGATGAACTAGGGTTTATCCTAAAACAGTTGCGGCCGAGCAATTTCGTGTGAAAACTGATGATTAAGGTTGTTTTGATGTACTGATTCAAGCTTAAAACTATTCAAATATGATGTTATGACATAATTTCTGGGTTGAAATCAACCGAAATAGTGTTTGAATGCTGAAAATTGATAGAAAAGTACCCGTGTACTGTTTTATCCAACATCATCTTAAAGTCGACTTGGTTTAGTAAGAATTTTAATGATTTTGTTTAAAATCTGTTTGTGAATGCTTTTGAGAGCTTTATTACCAACAATAACACACTATCTTTTTTAATAAGAACCAAAATAGTTAATTAATACATGTTTTCGAACTATTTGATGAATAGAAATATAGAAGAGTGTTCTTCTTTGGTTTTATGCTCAATGTGGATATTTTTGAAGCTAATGAACAATAGAGATCATTATGTTGATTGAGAGGATCAAAAATCAATGTATGATTTGAGCTAAGCCTCTGATACAACCTGATGGAATCGCCCTTACTTCATATTTGTTTGGGTGGAAGATCCTCCTAGGACATTTTTAATCTCTCAACAAGAATCAATAATCAATCATCATGGTGCAGAAACCCATGATGAGTGATATGATCTCTTGTGTGTGTTTGTGAGTGTTTGTATGATTATGTGATTGAATGCTCAATAAATGAAAACGCTTGTTTGATTGATGAATGTTCAAAAGCTTACAGAGAATTAGGGTACAAGGCTATTTATAAACTAGGTACATACTATGTACAATTACAAAGGTACCCTTATGTAAGCAAAAATTACATAATAATCCTAGGTATAAAGTGTTGTCCGCTGTGGATGATAAAGTGTACACTATGGATACTTAAATATCTGTTGTGGATGGTTGACTTGGTTATCCGTTGTGGACACTTAGTCTGTTTGATGTTGTTTGTTGTGGTTGTTGGTCATCTGCTATCTATCTGTGTATCCGCTATGGACTTTGTTCATCAGTCGTGGACTTATTCATCCAATGTGTATGACTATGTGTCCGCTGCTAACACTTGGACATTTCTTGATTTACTTCATCTGCTATGGATTCTTGTGCATCCGCTGTGAGCACTTCTTCATCCGCTACGAACACTTATGCAAAATTTCTTTTATTTACAAATCCTGTAAAATAAATATAAATGATGATTAGTGTTATGCTTGGATAATAATTATATTTAAATGTTAGTATATGACTGTTTGAATGTTAGAACTTGTTTGTTTGATTAAGGCATGCATTATCCTTCAATGTGCTTGTTGTAGTCCAACACTCATCAATTAGAAACTCATTGCATGATAACTTTCTTGTGAATTATTCTTTCATAAGTACGGCTGAAATCAAAGATATAATAGAGGTAAATGTAAGCCTTTCAATTTCAGTTTCATTTACTTTATTTTTAACGGCCAACTAATTAACGCCCGGCTACCCGGGGTACCCCAATGGCGAAAAGGCACCCCATACGCCCGTGAGCACAGCCAACGCTGGGTAGCCCAATACCACTTACCACCAATTCCAGGGAAAACCCGCCACCTTAAGGCCCACTGCGGTAAAACCCGGCCCAGCAACAGCATTTTGCTGCTAGTAGGACTCGAAGTCATAACCTCCCCTAGAGGAAGTTATGAATCTACCACTCAACCAAATGGTTGGTGGTTTTCAGTTTCCTTTACTGTAACAACTTACTCCTAGGTCCAGCTCCAAAGCCTTAAATGTAATTTGAGACTTGTTTCTTTTTTCAAGATTTCATTCGTTTAATGTACCCTCTTCTTAGTGATTGATTAATTTTGTAATTTAATCTTACCTGTATGATTCTAGTATGTTTTCCCTTAGTCTCTAAACTAATTTATAATGATTAAAAATGCTAATGGCCAACCACCTTAACAAATTACTTATAATAAAAATAAAATTTTGGTCTTCATCCGCATTTCTTTGGATTCTTCATCGGCATTTCTCTGTGTTCATCCGCCTTTCTCTGTGTTCATCCGCATTTCTTTGGATTCTTCATCCGCATTTCTCTGTGTTCATCCGCATTTCTTTAGATTCTTCATCCGCATTTCTCTGTGTTAATCCGCATTTCTTTGAATTTTCACTTGGACGCATGACAACTGTTCAAGCGCATGACAACTGTTCGGGCGCATTTGACAGTTGGTGCATTTCCACTGTTTAGCCGTGAGACTACTATTCAGGCGTCCTGAAAGTGGACGCATGGGCACTGTTCAGGCGCCCCGAGCAACACTTAGCATTTTAAAACTTCCGAACCCTTCTAGAAACCTTTGACCCGGTCTGCACACCTTCAAACCAGCCAATGCATGGGTTGTTGCCATGCATTGGGCCACTTTACCACCCAACCACACCACACCTCAGTTCTTCCTAACCCGAACCCACACTCCATCTCTTCCCTTCATAAACCGATGTTCCTGCTCCCTTTCACCCTTTCACACACTCTGGAACTCTCTACACTCGATATCTCTCTCTCTCGGCAATTGTCATAAACAAACCCGAGAACTTCTTCAGTCTTCAACCGAGCAAGAACAAGAATTTCAAGCCTCAAGACTTTCGAATCAACCACTCTTGCACTTTCTGAATCACTCTAAACGGGCTAACTTGTGGGTAAGCTTTCTTGTACCTGAACAAAACTTTCATTGTTGTTTTTCTCTACTTTTCTCTCCTTTGAACCTTATTTCCTTGTTCCAAGGGCAGAAAACCCTCGACCAAGTTGTTACATTAGTGTGACTTACAGCTTCTCGAAGGGTACACACTTCATCATACTCATTTACCTTGTGTTAGTGCCATGATGTCCACCCGAATACCCTCTTTTCATGGGTTTTCAGGACCATTCCACCCACTGTCCTGAATCTAACCTCTATTTTGATACTTAAAAACCTGTTTAAAATATCCTATAAACATTTTTATAACCTGGACTTATCGATTTCTGAAGGGACTTGGGTGTTTAAACCCGAAATTTCATGTTACACATGTGAAAATTATTGCTTTGATACCCCAACATTGACCAGGTTTATTTATACTGTTGCATCCGTGGGTATAATCTGAATTTTCAGAATGTTTGACGATGCTTAACTAATATTATTGTGGGTTGGATGATTTGGTTTGGTGTTATGGACCTTAGAAGCATGTTTAAGGACCCCGAATAGGTGATAGAGGTACCTAAAAATGGCCAAATCCTTAACAAGTATTAACAACTTGTTAGAAACAAAATTTCTCAGGCCCTAAGACTAATAAATCAGTGGCTAAAACCGGACTTGGTGAAATTTTGGGATAACACGTTAATTCTATGAACTTATTTGGCTTTAACGAGCCTAACCGGGGTATTTTTGGATGAGATTCTAAAAATAATGTAACGAACCTAAAAACCAATGAAACCATAATATTTCAGTAAGTCTGAGGGCCTCAAACTCGTATTTTGATGAAAAGATTTGAAGAGAATAGATTAAAATGTCGACTTCGGGGTAAAAATTGTAATTTTGGAAACTTGTGGGACTAAAGTGTGAATTCCGAAAATACGATCACACTTCAGTAAAATTATGACCAGAAACTATTGTTATACTTACTTTCATGTAAGAGTCTGTGGGAAACCAAAAACGGGTCGTTTTACGCCAAAAACCCAAACTTTCCTAAAAAAAAGGGGAAACTTTTCGACACAAATTTCTAAAGGATGTGGTCTTATGTATTTTTAAACATATCTTACCTTCGCTCACACTCCCAATAGCCTAAGAACCCATAGCTTATGCATATGTCTTGCTCTTAGGGTGCTAGGATCTGAATCTATTTGTGTTGTGGAATCATTGCTCTGCTTAAGGTGAGTTTCTTGTATCCCCTTTTAATTACTATTTTGGGGTGAAGCATGCTCTGTTTTAACTAAACTTTATTGGATACTATTATGCGACACAATTGTATGCTGTGGCTATTGTTAGAACCTGCATCTATGTGTATCACAGTCATTAATTCTATGTGAACCGCTTGTTTATATGGGTAGATCTACTTGGGGAATCCCCCACGCACAGTGCCTTCCGATACAGGAAGGGTACCACACTGAGATCCTGCGGGGTCGTTGTGGCATGTAACAGGTTCTATAGGATACTATGGTGTACCAATCGGCAAGTACGGTATACTGTTTTGAGGCTCAGTTTCCCCTATGGGGTAACCGGCAACACAAGTTTGGAAGAGGCTAGCCGGGGCTGAGTGTAGGGTTGATTGTGATCCCACAACAGTGATACTATGATTTTAAACAAACTAATGGATTCAAATGAGTCCTATTGTTTTTAAAATTTAAGCGCTTGAACTCACCATTATTTTAGTTGACACAATTCTTTTTGAGCATGTTTCAGGTAATCCTTGACGAGCTTGGATTTTATGAAAGACTCTAAAGTTGGCTTAGTACCGTGACTATCCCCCTGTGTGATTTCTCTTCTTGTGTGCTCTTGTGTGGTTTGTTTCCGCTGCCATGTATGTTGCTAATCTGCGACGTCCCACCCTCTTCTTGGCCCGGGTGTGACATTTACTACCTAAAATAGTTTTTACTAAACACACACATATACATGTATTTCATTTATAGCCAAAGTCTTTTATTATTGTTGGTATGATTAAGCTTGTAACCAATGAAGAAGGTTGGTACTACCTTGGTTGCCAAAATGCACTCAAAAGGTTCAAGCAACTTGGCTTATAGAATAAAAATCGGATCGATCAGGTGAATTGTAGAAGAAGAAAGTATTTGATTGTACTTCTAAATCTTGCAAGGCAAATGTTATCTCCCCTATACATAGGTATACTTACTCTTAATACATATTTTTTATACTCAGACCACTCGTTTACAACCATGTAAAGTTTTACACATCTTTAATAAATTGTTTCAATGCCCAGTAGTTTAATAAATCATATGTGAGGATGTTTTTTTGATACTTCCAAGTTTAGAATTCAAATTAGAGTTCAAGATTCCACCAGAATTGATTCTTTGATGTTATTTAAATGCGAGGTTAACAAAATATTGCAAAAATCAGCAAAAATTTAGCTTGAGAAAGTTCAAGATGTGGACTTTATACATAATTCTTCAATATTATTAAATTAATTCTTTAACATTTATTATTATACATTCTACAATTCACAAATAATAGTGACATTATATAGTTTTCATTTGCCTATACAGCTTGATGACATGGATTCTCCACCTAAGGATTTGAACGACGTCATTGATAAAAAGTTCGTGTTTAAAACTGATATACTTGACCGAAAGTGTTCCAGTTTATGGTGTTTCCACGATTTGTGATGATTATAAAATCATTCATGAATTGGAGAAAAGGGCTTATGCTGTCCACATAAATTTAATTCCTGCTTATAACTCACATAGGTTAATTGTATTATGTTTCAACTTAGTTAATGCATTTTTCTTAGGTTGCAGCCTTTAGATTCTGACTCTGTTCACGTGACACTGTAATATTTCCCTTATCAAGAGATTGCTGGGTTAAAGGTGACAAATGTTTTATATTCATATTTGTTTTCAATTATACTATTATCCATACATAATTATATTGTCACACCTTTTTGACCGACACTGGTTGTGACTGACTGAATCAACACAATGTAGCGGAAGTTATAAATTAAACTTCCAATGATTACAAATCCCAAATTCAATAACCTAAGTGGCATTACATCCATAATAAATTACCCAGATTAAACATTGTCTAGATTTATTAAAATTGTCTCCAACATTATGAAATAAATAGGGTGGTGACTAAAACTCTAAATATCCAACTAAGGTAGCTCCTATCATTTATCACCTGTTCAATTATTCTTCTCCTAAAATACACACCCAAAATACACACCCAAAATACGTCAACATATTGTTGGTGAGCTCATAAGCTTATAACACATAACTCTTCATGAATTAATTATATTAAACAATAATTATGGTGACTAAAGAATGTACTATAATCTAACCTTGACTCGGGCTACCCTCTCAAGTGCTAAAATATCCCCTAACCCATATCTTTTATTGTTATGGATTTAAGTGTGCCTTGGTAAGCACTGTCAATCTACACTCATGTGTGACACAACGATTATAGAATCTTATTGGGGGGTTCCCATGTCATAAGAGCTTATTGTGTGTGGCTGACTCCTCAAATAATGTCATCCACAAATCACATGACTTTTAATAGAGTTAATGATTATGCTTCGTTCAGGGATAAGAGCAAGTAATATTTCACCATAAAAATAAGTTTAAACTTTATGTATTTCACCCCAAAAGATTTAAATAAAAAAGGTTAATAAGACTCACCCTTAGGTTTATTTTATATATATTTTAGTATCCCATTAAGTGTTTATCAATGTCCAACTCATGTGCTATGTTTACTTTACTTGATTTGTTAGTTCTTCTTACACATGTGTAATTTGTATTTTATTCTTGAGTTCTTGAATAATCAACTTGTGTCTTAACTAAGTATAAGTCTAAATATTATAATTTCGGATTGTAATATTTTTTGTAAGTGTGTTTTAGTTTAAAATCAGTAATATTTCAATTATTGGTAATTTTCGTCCCTAGACTTTGTTAAATTGATATTTTTAACCCTAATGTTTAGAATTTTCCACTTTACTTGGGTATGATGGCATTTATTATTTTTAGTTGAGTTATGGTACTAGAATGCATCATTTTTAATACTATTTGGGTTTCTTTGTTGGTTTTAAAAGTTTATCTTTGAGATAGGCGTTTTTATATTTATTAAATATGAATTTCTTACCTAAGAGGTTATGGATAACTCGATAAGTATTTATATTTTATTTATAACTTATTTTGTATATAATATAATCCCTGGAATATTAATATTATGTTTATAGTATTGATGTGTAGGTTTTTCTATCTAAAGCGCGTATTACACCGCATTTTGGACGAGCTATTTAAGGTAATTTAGAAATAATGTGTTTTATTACATTTTAAGTCATGGATTATATTTATGAGTTATAACTTATTGTAATATATTAAATTTTCTATTTTAACTATGTCTTTTTATATATAAATTGAAGTAAGTTATAAAATTTCTAACAATTGGTTTTTTACATTTAATAATTATAATAATGTCATTATTTAGTAAAATTTCAAATTCAAAGTGGTTCTTGTCGGCTTTATGCTTTTAAAGCTCACGATTTGGTATTTAATGCGAGTATGGGTTCGAGTGGACTTTGATCATGTTTTTCCTCAGAGATTACATTTATATACTCAATAACATACTTGGGTTCTATATTTTTCATTATTTTGGCAATAGAGCTCGTTTTCACCATCTTTTACAATTTTATCATGTTCACTTTTGTATTTTTTTTTTCCATTTGAAAATTTTTTGAAAATTCTGACATTTTATTTTTAGTCTTTTTTTTAATATTTTCTAAAACTTTATATTATTTTTATTTTCGTTAGATTATTCGGTTAGTCTCGTTAAATATCCAGTAAGTCTCGGTTTTGACATGTTAAGCATTTTAAATAGACTTTTCCCCTCCCAATAAATCCTATATAATAAATAACATCTAAATAACCAAAAATTTTATTATTTTAATCCCAACTTTATTTTTGGTTTTTTCTCAAAAATATAATATCTTTTCCAAGCTTTTAAACTATTTATAAAATATAATGCACATATCCATAAATCATGAAATTTTATATTTAACTTATATTAAGTCATGATTAACTTCTAAAAACATTCAGATTATTATTTTAAAGTTATTTCATATACTTTCACTTTGTTTGGAAAAACCGGGTATTCGGGTAACTAATTTTATCAAAAACGTGTTTGTGACCAACGGAGATAAGTGAGAACTTTTGTACCTTTTAGTTACTGAAAAATAAATATTTAAAGGTTCATAAGAATTCAGGGATGTCATGGGGTTTGTTGTGTCACTAAAGTGACTATACATGATATTTCGTGTGTTTTTGGGTCATGAAGCGTTACCTTGACGTAAGGGATGAACAAGTGGTGTTCAAAGGTTGTTGTGGGAACATGATATGATAAGGAGAGGCTTCCCAAAAGGATGCATTAGTTCAGGTTCATGTATGTAAGAAATGAAGAGTTTAAGATGGTTCAAAGGGTAGATGTGTGTATATGTTATTACCTTTACTCAAGATGCCTATTCTTGATGAGTATAAGAGAATAATGTAACACCCAAAAATTTTAATAAAAACAAAGGAAAAGAAAAAGTATCTTGAAAGAAAAGATAATGGACACAAGTGGAGGGGGTAAAGTGTACAAAGTACAGAACACTATTATTCTATTATTTAAAAGGGCATAGCCGCCCATGCTACTGCTTTTTCATCTGCTTTCGGCTGGGAACAGGAAAGAAGAAGAACAGAAGTTCTCTCGGTTCTAGAGAGAAAGAAGCTGATTTTCGAAGGTAGGTATTTTCTTGCATTTTTGGTTCGGTTCAGCTGAATTTTCAGCTTGTGGACCGATTCTTATGTGTTTTTGTGCTTGGTTATGTGTTTTTGGTGTGTTTAGGTTGTTTGAACTCTTTGTGCCCTCAAGTTTGGTGGAGTTTTGCTTGAAGGCTGCAATTGGTGAGTTCTAGATCCCCGGTTTGTGTTTTTAAACTTCTTTGGGACTAAAAATGCATGTAAAAATGTTTTACAACTTGTATGTATGATAACCGTATGTTTGTTGTGTTTGGTTGGTTGTATTTCTTGGATTTATGCTTGTTTTAGGAGCTTAGAATGATAGATTTAAGTTATGAGCATATTAGAATGATGTTTGGGACTGGAAATAATTTAGAAACACATATGTCTACTGCCTATGCGCCCAAACAGGGCTCATGAGCCTGAAATTTATCTCAGACGCCTAAGTGCTCATGCGCCTGGATTTTTGCCCATGCGCCTAAGTAGTAGCCTCATGCATCTGATACTTAGCCAAAAGACTGAGTTCCACCCCATGCACCCCAATAGTGCCCATGCATCCACTGCCCAAATGCCTAAGTGTACCTCATGCGCTCGAATAGTATCCATGCGCCCAGAAAATTGCTCATACACCAAGGTGTTAGTTCAGGCGCCTAAGTGTTTCCATGCACCTAAGTGTTGGTGCGCCCGCATAGTGCTCATGCGCCTGCATAGTGCTCATACGCCAAATGCCTTAGAAAATTTTTGAGATTTAGAGAAATAGAAATTTTAAGGTTTAAGCTCTGGGATGTTTTGATGGTTATATGTGTTGATGTTATGCATGATTATGGCCTGTTCTTATGTTCCGTATTACGTATTATTACGTGACTTTACGTGGTGTGTTTATGCTCATATAAGTATAGTATTATCATAAATGAAGTGAAAGATTAATGTTAGTGAAAAGTGGAACTTAACGAATGAATGAAAGCCTTGCAAGCAAAATGAATGGAGGTTCACAGCCACAGGTTGTCAACTCAACTGTGTGCGGGTTAGCTACCCCATGAGGATGCATGTAGGGTCAATCTTTGAGATTGACGGGACACTTGTTGTTTGCCCCAGGTACTAGAGTCAGCTTCGTGTACAATGTTTGGGGTCTATTTATAGACCTCAGGCCCAGTACCAACTTCGTGCACAATGTTAGGGGTATTGCACATTGGTCTTGTAAAAAGTGAAAGATAATGATAAAAGTACTAAATGAGTGAGATGAATGATGAAAGATAATAATGAATATTATCTTGTTGTACATATGATGTGTGATCACGTACGGAAGTAACGGATTTATGAAAAGGAAGTATTTTAAGAAAATGATATTTTTACATATCTAAACAAGAGATTTCAATATTTTAAAACTAAAACTCATCAGCAACACTGACTTTTATGCATTTTTAGTTGGCAGGTAAAGCTACTTGGTGGGCAAGACTGGCATCCATTCGTGCATGATAATTATGTTGTTTTGTAATGTAACTAAACATTTCTTTTGTAGCTCCTATTGTACATTGATGTATTATTTGGCAACATTAAATATTAATGCAATGAATGGTTTTTGGTAATCTAATCCGCTGCGATGTTTTAACTAAATATACGTAATTTTATGTAAATAATGTTGTGGTTGACCAACTGTGAGGTTTCCGGGAACGGAGCCTTACAAGTTGGTATTAGAGCCAAAGTTTAAGAGAAATGGGTAAAAATATTTTCAAAACCTAAACTTAATCTGAGAATGGGACTGAATGGAGGGATGTCAGCCCAAGTAGCTACGTGCCATCAGGTATTTCTTTTCTTAAATATTAACCGGTATTATGTGCGTGTGCTATCTGATTTCTGTGCTCTTAGTAGATTTGGAAACTAATATAGTCAGGATAGGAAATGCTTAGGGGATGAAGAGTAAAGTAAGTGGCTAATCATAACTGTCCATTGTAATTACTAACTTAATATACTTGACATAAACTGAGCTATTACCTTGAATGACTGTGTTGGTGTTTGAATCTTATAGTGTTTAGAGGATGGCTGGCGGTAGATCGTCGAAAGCTTCCTGAGGTGGAGCACGGGGTGGCCGTGGTGCTGGACCACGTATCACCAGGAATAAGACGAAGACTGCTGAAATGGCTCCTGCTGAGCCCGAGCTTCATCACCAGGAGGGCGGTGATAAGAGTGCTAACTTGAGAGCCTCAATAAAGGAGGCAGTTGTGGAGGAAGTACATCAATTCATGCAGATGATCCTACCATCTGTGGTGACCGAGGTCATCCGTGCGGTAAGGGAGGATGACAAGAAGGAGAGGGAGGAGGAGCGAAGGAAAACTACTGGGAGAAGAGGGGATGATAGAGATCATGGTGAAAGGGAGGAACTAAACACTGAGATGGCGGCCTCCAGTGATGAGGAGGAGGTGGTAGTGCGGGAGACCGTGAAGGGGTGCAGCTACGGGGCATTCCAGCGATGCAAACCCCCAACTTTTGATGGCAATGGTAATGCTGCAGCTCACCGCTGGGTGAGAGAAATGGAGGCGGTGCTAGAGATTAGTGAGTGTAGGGAGGACCAAAAGGTGATGTTCGCCACTCACTCGTTTGTAGACTCGGATTTATGTTGTTGGGACAATATTATCCAAGCCGACGGCAGCAGGGCCATCGGTGGTGATTGAGGAATTATGTCCTCACCGAGAGCTCGACAAGATAGGGAGGGAGTTCCTGCAACTAGAGGTAGGGACCATGACCCATCAGCAGTACACCATGAAGTTTAATGAGATGGCAAGATTGGTGCCAGATCAGGTGACGCCTGTGTCAAGAAGATCAAAAGGTATATTCAGGGATTGCCGACGGATATCCGTTGGCACCTGATTGTTGCCTGACCAAGTACCTTTAGATTGGCAGTGGATCTGGCAGGGAGACTCTATGATGAGAATGAAACGGTTATGGTAGAGGTGAGAAAGGTGGGTGGCGGTGTTAGGATCTGGAGTGTAAAGCTGTTTGGACGTGGTGGTTTCACTCTAAACAACAAGAGGACGAGGATGGATGACCGAAGGGTGGTGTCATCAATCTCAGGGATGAAGAAGTGTGGCAAATGTGGAAAGGAGCACACTGGAGAGTGCAGGTGGGGATCAAATGTATGTTTTAAGTGTGGGAGGTTGGTCATTTGGCAAGGGATTGTAGGGTGTTGAGGTCCTATAACTATAGTGAAGAAGGCCATGTGAGTAGGGATTGCAAGAAGCCAAGGGTGGAGAGTTCTGAGGCGAAGAAGAGGACGGAGAATGAAGGACAGAGGGCAAGCACTAGAGCATTCACGATGACCCAAGAGGAGGCCAGGGTTGTAACACCCTGAATTTTATTTAAAGAAAACAAAAAGAAAAGAATTCAAAAAGAAATGTAAATGGGCACAAGATGAGGGGTGCAAGGTGTAAAAGTGCACAAACTTCTTTATTTTAATAATATAAGAGGTATGGCCGCCCATAAAGTAGGGATCTGCTTTCCTGCTCTCGGCCAGAAGAAGAAAAAGAAGAAGAAGAAGGAAATTTCGGGTTTTTGGAGAAAGAGGAAGAAGAAGCTGCTAAGGTGAGTTCTCTTGAACACGAGTTTGGTTTCAGTTGGGTTTTAAGTCCTAAACCAAAGTTCTTGATGTTTTAGAAGTTGTTCTCGGGAATTTGAAGCTGAAATCGTAGGTGGAAGTACCTGGTTTGAAGATCTACTTCAGGTGAGTTTCTAGACCCCTCTTTTATAGATATTAAAGCTTTGGGGCTGTTATGCATAACGGGTAAACGTTTTTGAAAGATAATCATATGTTATGCTTGTTGTGGTTCGTATGGTATTCTGTGGTTTTATGTTTTGATGCTTGTTTTGAGGTTGGAATTGTTGCTAGAATGTTTAGATGCCCTTAGTATGCTAGATCTATGCTTGGGTAGTGTTAGAATGCCTTTTGGATGATTTTTGGCATTTTAGATACTTCAGAAAGATCCCATGCGCCCAACTGTCTTCATGCTCCCAGGGTCATGCGCCCCAACAGGGGACATGCACCCAAACAGTATCCTTCATGCGCCCAGAAAGTTGGCCATGAGCCTAAGTGTTGCTCATGCGCCCAAGGGTCCTGATGCGCCCAAAGGTGGTGCGCCCAAATAGTGGTTCATGCGCCTAGAAAGTGTGGAAATGGCCAAGTATGGGTGGTGCGCCCGCATAGTGCTCATGCGCCCAGAATTATTTCTGTTGCCAAGTGTTGGAACGCCTGAATAGGGCTCATGCGTCCAAATAGTGCTGATGCGCCCAGGAGCTTTTATACTTAGAATTTTCTGCTGATGCGCCCTGAATGTTATGTTGTGCCTAGTTTTAGACTTTGGGCTTTCTTAGGGGCTTTAAGAGGTGATGTTTGAGATAGGTCCTGTTGGGATGTGGTGGCTTCTACATGATGTTGTGTTGTGGTTTATGTTGCGTTTGTCTTTCTTCGTTAAACGGTTTTCAAAACGTATGTATTATGTTTTATTATACGTTATGTATGATGTATGGCTTTACGTGGTGTGACGTATGATTGATCGAAAAGTATTATGTAACAAATTGAAAGAAAATAATAATAAAAAGTGGAATGTAAAGAATGAAGGGAGTCTTTGTGACTCGAAGGGAGTCTTTGTGACTCGAAGGGAGTCTTCGTGACTCGAAGGGAGTCTACGTGACTCGAAGGGAGTCTTCGTGACTCGAAGGGAGTCTTCGTGACTCGAAGGGGTCCTTGTCGCGTACCCCGGTACTATGTCGCTCTTCGGACATGACGCGGGGGTTTGTTTACAGGCCCCGGCACAGTATCGGTCTTCGGAAATGAGTCGGGGGTATTGCATGAGACAGGATCCAGATTGCAGTGAAAGATAGTGATGAATGTACGAAACGTACATAATGAACAATGATGAAGATAATAATAAATATTATCAATGTGTACGTATGATGTGTGATCGCATATGATTTCGAAGGTTATGTTTTAACGAAAGTAAAGTATTTTATTTATAAAACTAGAACTCACTCAGCGTCACTGACTTTTTGTATGCATAATAGTTGGCAGGTATTTTGTTGATGCTGAGGAGTTGCAGGCATGGATGTATAAACTACTGGGAGTGTTTCGAAGACTGGCATCCACATTTTGACATATTATTGTATTTTAATATGCAAACGATTTATGTAACGAAATAACATGTTTTAATTATTAATGAAAGTTTTTAAATTCCGCTGCAAAAGAAATGTTTATTTTAAATATTTTCTGGAATGACGGTTCAGCTGTAAGCGTCCCGGGAACGGCGCCTTACAAGTTGGTATCAGAGCTAAAGTTAAGAGAATTGGGTAAATATTTTCAAAAAGAACCTAATCTTAAACTGAGAATGGGACGAAAGGAAAGGGATGCCAGTCCTAGTAGCTACATGCCTGTAGGTAAAAGTTTTATGTAAAAGTTTTATGTAAAAGGTTTTATGTAACTTAATGTTAACCGGTATTATGTGCGAATGTTATGTGGGTTGTGTGCTTTTGTGTGGATTTAGATACTTATGTAGTCAGGATAGGAAATGCTTAGGGAATGAAGAGTAAAGTAAGTGGCTAAACAAAACTAGCCACTGTGATTAGGGACTTACTATACTTGAAATAACTTGAGCTATTACCTTGTTTGACCGTGTTGGTGTTTGAATCTTGTAGTGTTTAGATGGCTGGTGGTAGGTCTTCTGAGGCTTCGCGTGGTGGTGGTCATGATGGACGTGATGTTAGACCGCGTGTCACGAGGAGCAGAGCTAAGACCATTGAGACGGCTCCTGATGAGCCAGCGCTTCGTCACCAGGAGGGTGAGGACGGGAGTGCTAATTTGATAGCCTCAATGAAGGAGGCAGCAGCAGAGGAAGTCCAATAGGTCATGCAGACGATTATGCCGACTGTAGTGACCGAAGCCATTAGAGTTATGAAGGAGGATGAGAAGAAGGAGAGTGAGAAAAGAGAGACCTCTAGACGAGGAGATGAGGAAGGAGGTCTAAGGGGGAGGGAGCAACAGGAGACTGACATGGTTGTCTCCGGTGAAGAGGAGGAGGATGAGGAAGCTGTGCAGGAGACTTCGAAGGGATGCAGCTATGGAGCATTCCAAAGGTGTAAGCCCCCTATGTTTGATGGAAAAAGGAGTGCAGCAGCTGCACAACGTTGGGTGAGAGAAATGGAAGCGGTACTTGAGATTAGTGAGTGTCGCGAGGATCAGAAGGTGAAGTTTGATACCCACTCATTTGTGGATTCAGCCTTGTACTGGTGGGACAATATTGCTCAGGCTGAGGGCACCAGAGCAATCGGGAGGATGAGGTGGAAGGAGCTGAAGAGGTTGGTAATCGAGGAGTTTTGTCCTCATAGAGGATTGTGACATAAAACTAGAAGGCCTGTTAGTAGTAGAAGTATTGATGAGCCCTTCGATATAGAAATTTCTATTGGTAAGTCTACTAGAATTTCTGAAATGATAGAGGATTGTGACATAGAACTAGAAGGCCATAGGTTCACTGCTAAACTATTTGTGATGCCCCTAGGCGGATTTGATGTAGTTCTAAGGATGGATTGGTTAGCAGCCTATGAGGCAAATATTGTGTGTCGCAAGAGGATGATTCGATTAACTGCGTTCGATGGAAGTTCGGTAATGGTCTATGGTGACCGAGTTACTACGGTCCCGAAGGTGATTTCATTGGTGGTGGCCGAAAAGTGCATGAAACGGGGATGTAGTGCCTACCTGGCTTACGTGATGGACGTGGATGCATCAGTACTCCAATTGTCCGACGTACCAGTTATGTGTGACTTTCCAAACGTGTTCAGAAGATTTACCAGGTGTGCCACCGGATCGCGAAATCGATTTTCAGATCGATTTAATACCTGGTGCTCTGCCCGTTTCCAAAGCACCATATCGATTGGCTCCATTCGAGATGAAGGAACTGATGGTGCAGCTACAGGAGTTGTTGGACAAAAGGTTCATCTGATCGAGCATCTCTCCCTGGGGTGCTCCGGTCTTGTTTGTAAAGAAGAAAGATGGTAGTATCAGGATGTGCATTGACTACCGTGAGTTAAACAAGTAAACGGTAAAGAACCGATATCCACTACCTAGAATTGATGGCTTGTTTGACCAGCTCCAAGGTGCCAATTGGTTCTCAAGAATAGACCTCCCATCTGGTTACCATCAGTGGCCGATGCCCTTAGCAGGAAGGAGCGACCCGAGCCAATCCGGGTGAAAGCTTACCAGTTGATTATGACCTCCGATGTGATGACACAGGTCAAAGAGTTCCAAGATGAGGCATTGAAAGAAGATCGCCTTAACTATGAAAGGATGGAGGTCTAGTCACAGAGTTGGGTGAAAATACGCACGGAGTTAGAACCCGCTTCGGGAGGATATGGATCCCTTGTTATGGAGAACTATGGGGGCGGATCATGGATGAAGCTCATAAGACTCGATACTCCATCCATCCCGGTGCTACCAAGATGTATCATGACATGAAGAAGGATTACTGGTGGCCGGGTATGAAGCGTGATGTAGCGGAGTATGTGGGCAAGTGCCTTACTTGCTTGCAAGTGAAGGCAGAGCATCAGAAGCCATACGAGAAGATCCAACCCCTGGATATACCCGAGTGGAAATGGTAGCACATCACCATGGACTTCATTATAAAGTTACCACATACGACAAGAGGGTACGATACTATATGGGTGATAGTTGATCATCTAACAAAGAGTGCTCACTATCTAACGATCCGCGAGACGTATTCTTCCAAGAGGTTGGCGGATCTATTCACCAAAGAGATCGTGACACGTCATGGTGTACCGGTGTTTATTGTGTCGGACTGGGATTCTCGGTTTACATCCAAGTTTTGGAAGAGGTTTCATGATGCAATGGGTACGAGGTTGCATATCAGTACGACTTACCATCCTTAGACAGATGGTCAGTCAGATACAGACGCTTTAGGATATGCTCCGAGCCTGCGTCATTGATTTTGGAGGAAGGTGGGATGAACACTTATCGTTAGCTGAATTCTCATACAACAACAGTTATCATGCTAGCATTGGCATGCCACCATATGAGATGTTATATGGTAGAAGGTGTAGAATGCCCATATGTCAGGGAGACATCGGCCAGAAAGAGCTGGATAGTATTGAAGTGATTGAAGCTACGACTAAGAAATTGGAGAAGATCAAGGCCTTCATGAAGGCGGTGAAAGATAGGCAAAAGTCGTATGCAGACAAGAGACGTAGACCGATTTCATTCAATGTGGGCGATAGGGTCATGTTGAAGGTCTCACCTTAGAAAGGAATCATCCAGTTTAAAAGGCGGGGTAAGCTCAGTCTGTGGTACATAGGACCTTTCCGAATTGTTGCATGAGTAGGAGAGGTGGCCTATCAATTGGAGCTACCTGATGAGTTAAGTGGAATTCATCCAACACTCCATGTATCTCATCTGAGAAAATGCCTAGCTGATGAAGACATGAGTGTACCACTAGAAGACATTGAAGTGGATGAACGGCTCAACTATGTAGAGCAACCAGTGGCAATCATTGACCGAAAACAGAAGAGGTTACGAAATAAAGTGGTTCCACTGGTGCGAGTGCAGTCGAAGCACAGGAAGGGATCTGAGTCTACGTAGGAGACTGAGGAAGAGATGAGACAGCATTACCTATAACTGTTCGAAGAATAACAGGTTTCGGGGATGAAACCTCTATAAGGGGGGTGGACTTGTAACACCCGAAAATTTTAATAAAAAGAAAGGAAAAGAAAAGTATCTTGAAAGAAAAGATAATGGACACAAGTGGAGGGGGGTAAAGTATACAATGTACAAAACACTATTTTTCTATTATTTAAAAGGGCATGGCCGCCCTTGCTACTGCTTTCTCATTTGCTTGAAGGCTGCAATTGGTGAGTTCTAGATCCCCGATTTTGTATTTTTAAACATCTTTGGGGCTGAAAATGCATGTAAAATGCTTTACAACTTGTATGTATGATAACCGTATGTTTGTTGTGTTTGGTTGGTTGTATTTCTTTGATTTATGCTTGTTTTAGGAGCTTAGAATGATAGATTTAAGTTATGAGCATGTTAGAATGATGTTTGGGACTGGAAATAATTTAGAAACACGTATGTCTACTGCCCATGCACCCAAACAGGGCTCATGCGCCTGAAATTTAGCTCAGACGCCTAAGTTCTCATGCGCCTGGATTTTTGCCCATGCGCCTAAGTGGTAGGCTCATGCGCCTGATACATAGCCAAAGAGAATGAGTTCCACCCCATGCGCCCCAATAGTGCCGATACGCCCACGGCCCTAATGCCTAAGTGTACCTCATACGCCCGAATAGTGTGCCTAAGTGTTAGTTCAGGCGCCTAAGTGTTTCCATGCGCCTAAGTGTTGGTGCGCCCGCATAGTGCTCATGCGCCTGCATAGTGCTCATGCGTCTGCATAGTGCTCATGCGCCTAAATGCCTTAGAAAATTTCTGAGATTTTGAGAAATAGAAATTTTTAAAGTTTAAGCTCTGGGATGTTTTGATGGTTATATGTGTTGATGTTATGCATGATTATGGCCTATTCTTATGTTCCATATTACGTATTATTATGTGACTTTATGTGGTGTGTTTATGCTGGTATACGTAAAGTATTATCATAAATGAAGCGAAAGATTAATGTTAGTGAAAAGTGGAACTTAACGAATGAATAAAAGCCTTGCAAGCAAAATGAAAGGAGGTTCACAGCCACTAGTTGTTAGCTCAATTGTGTGCGGGTTAGCTACCCCATGAGGATGCATGCAGGGTCAATCTTTGAGATTGACGGGACCCTTGTTTCTTGCCCCAGGTACTGGAGTCAGCTTCATGCATAATGTTCGGGGTCTATTATAGACCTCAGGCCCAGTACCAGCTTCTTGCACAATGTTCGGGGTTGTGCACATTGGTCTGGTAGAAAGTGAAAGATAATGATAAAAGTACGAATTGAATGAGATGAATGATGAAAGATAATAATGAATATTATCTTGTTGTACGTATGATGTGAGATCACGTACGGAAGTAACAGATTTATGAAAAGAAATTATTTTAAGAAAATGATATTTTTATATATCTAAACAAAAGATTTTAGTATTTTAAAACTAGAACTCACACAGCAACGCTGACTTTTATGCATTTTCAGTTTGCAGGTAACTCATCGCTAAGGATGGCACGCGGGGGAAAGCTACTTGGCGGGCAAGACTGGCATCCATTCGTGCATGATAATTATGTTATTTTGTAATGCAACTAAACGTTTCTTTTGTAACTCTTATTATAAATTGATGTATTATTTGACAACATTAAATATTAATGCAATGAATGGTTTTTGGTAAACTAATCCGCTGCGATGTTTTAATTAAATGTATGTAATTTTAAGTAAATAATGTTGTGGTTGACCAACTGTGAGGTTTCCGGGGACAGAGCCTTACAAATAATGAGAGAAAAGCCTTAAATGGATGGAGTTAGAGAGGATTTTTAAAAGTGTAAGGAAAAAATGTAGTGTTGGGTGGTGTATAGGGGGTTAGAGGTTTCGGCCGAGATGGTTGATGAGGGAGGTGGAGTGGGTCCCAAATATTGGTTATTGCCGGATCATGTGAGTATTTGATAAAGATTTTGGTCACCATTACAAGTTTATCAAGATTTTGCATGGCTATACTTATGGGTATTAGGTGGATGGGTGGTGACATGACTACACTTTTATTTTATAAAATTTATTTAGTTTTAAAATTAGGCTAGTTAGTTTTTATAAGTATATAATTAGGGCTACAAACGAACTGAATAAACACGAACAAGGGTATGTTGTGTTTGTTAATTAAGGAAATAACTTGTTCATGAACACTTATCGAACGAGATTTCTCGTTCATGTTGGTTATTTAGAAAAAGAACATCTTCGTGAAGTGTTCACGAACACTTATCAAACGTAAATGCACACAAACAAAGGTAAACGAATGCAACAGATTTTTATGAACATAAACGAACGCAAAAAAAGTTTCTAAACACAAACAAATACAAACATGCGTATATTCATTTTATAATAAAATTAAAAAATTTACGTATAATTTACCAAAGATAAAAAAGTACTTAATATAATTATCAAAAATAAAACCTTTATATGAACGTACACATTATCAAATGTTCACAAACATAAATAAATGAATAGGGCCTTTTTTCATGTTCATTCGTTTAGCTGAACGAACAAAATTTTCTTGTTCTTGTTCGTTCATTTATCAAACGAATGAACATAAACGAAAGTTCCGTCGAATGGTTCACGAACTATTCGCTGAATGTTTGGTTCGTTTGCAGTCCTAAGTATATTAGTAGGTTTTTATAAAAATACACGACTTACGTGGTTCATGTTAGTGTATGTATGTAACAATGTGTGTGTGTATATATATATATAAATATATATATATATATATATATATATATATATATATATATGTATATATATATATGTATATATCTATATGTATATATATATATATGTATGTGTGTGTGTGTGTGCGCGCGCGCGCGTTTCTTAGTTTGTGTAATGTATTATATGTATGCATGTATGGGTGTATGTATGCACATTGTGTTATGTGAATGCATATGTATGTAGGTTTCACATGTGTGCATGTATGGTGTAGGGCCCCGTTCCCGAGACGCTTACAGTTGGTCAATCATCGTATAAAACAGTTAAAATACATCATTTTGCAGCGGAAATATAACTATTCATTAATAATTAAAAACATGTCAAATTGTCATAACATTCCATTTACATCCCAAAAATCGTATTAATACGATAACATTTTCAAAATATGAATGCCAGACTCGAGTCATCCCCAGTAGTATATGCATCCATGCCTGCGCCTCCTTAGCATCATCGATTACCTGCCAACTGATATGCATATAAAACGTCAATGATGATGAGTGAGTTCTAGTTTATATAATAAAATACTTTACTTTTGATAAAAACCTTTCCTTTACTTTCGTTCGTGATCACGCATCATACGTACATCTTGATAATAATCATCGTTCATAATCGTTCATTTCATACTTTCTTTCATTATTATCTTTCACATCTATCTAGATCCTGCATATGCTATGCCCCATCATTGGTGCACGAAGCGACTATAGTCTTGGGGTCAAGCGGCAAGGATCCCATTTCGTACGTTTCTATCAATCACGAAGACTGACCTTTTTGTGTGCACACAGCACACTGTCGAGTTGACAATCCCAAAATGAGTTGTGAACCCCTTTTAATATGCTTGCAAGACTTTCATTCATTCATTACGTTCCACTTTTCATTATCTTTATCTTTCACTTTAATTACAATAATACTTTATGTACATAAGCACATATCACACCATGTAAAGTCACATCATAATATATAACATGGAACATCAACAATAGCCCTCAAGCATACATAACATCAACAAGCATAACCCTTCATAAAACTATTGGGAATGGTCTGCCCAAGTTATATATTGAATTAGTGTGGCTAGTACGTTATGATCCAAGTCCGGTCATACCCAATAACAAGCTAAACAAACACCTACAATATTTATTTTATGATATGATCATATAAATAAATATTGACACTTAAAGTATTTAGAAATTGGTTTTTAAATATTTTCACTAGTGTTATAAATAAATTATATGGATAATTTATTCTAGAGAGAGAGTATTTTGTATTGTTATTCAAATGGTTGAACAACTATAAGTCTTTTGTCCATATTTCTTGATTGCCCATCCGCATTTACAAATGCGGATGTGCTTTTGAGGAAATATGGATGAATGTTCCTCATCCGCATTTACTAATGCGGATGTGCATTTGTGAAAATGCTGAAAGAATTTCTTCATCCGCATTTACTAATGCGGATGAGCATTTAAGGAAATGCTGATGAAACTGATCGTTCGTATTTACCAATGAGGATGTGCATTTAGGAAATGCTAATTAAACTGTTCGTCCGCATTAAAAAATGCAGATGTGAATTTGTGGAAATGTTGATGGAACTACTCATCCTCATTCACGAATACGGATGTACATTTGGGAAATGAGGATGAAATTTCTTCATCCGCATTTACAAATGCGGTAGGAAGTTATTCATCCGTATTTACTAATGCGGATGAATGTTAGAGAAATACGGATGGGTTAAGGGTCTGGGTCCCACCCACTTTTCTCTCTCTCTCTTCGTCTGAAATTCACTTTCACAGGACATGCGATATATGATTGCAATCAACCACTCTCTCTGATAACTTACAACACACACAAAAGGTGCACGTCGGTGTTCCTGTTGGTTTTCTCTCGATCGGTCGAAGAAAACAGTGAACAGAAACTCGTTCAAGTGAAAATCCTAGAAACCTGGTGTTTGTTGGAAGCTTGGGGTAGACAATCTTGAGGCCTCCTACTTTGGAAGCTGCCATTCAAAGATTATCTTCCTCTGACCCATTTGAGGGTAGAATTCTAAACACCCTATGGTTGTTTGTAAGCATGTTTTTCATATAACGATCCATTACGGGTTTTTAACAGATATATAAAATGGTTTATATATATTAACTGTAACAAGTTTTTCAATTCTAATTTCGCTGCGTTTTCATTTTATATGGATAAAATGGCTCTGATAAACTTGTGAAAACCCCAACAATGGTATCTAGAGCCGGTTATATGGATACATGCTTCATTTGTATTGAAATCTCAGTTTCTTGCTGTTAATTCACCAACAGACAGAGAATTCTGGTCTATGTTTCCCCTGAATTTTTCAAGGTTCTACTTTACATGCATATTGTAATCTTGAAAAATTTAATCATTTGGATGATTTAGTTGTTTGGACAAGAATCATGATATTTGGTTTGTTTATACATTAACCGAAAATCAGTGGTTCAAGGGGAAAGCTTTCGGATTTTTGCTTACATATTTGGATATGTATTTTGGTGTTCATAACCTAGCCGAGACCTTGTGTTTGAATGTGTTGTGATTTGTATTTGATTATTCAAAGGGTTGTAATAATTAAATATATTTGTTCTTCCTCTTGGCTATGTAATTTATTTATTTTTTATTTGGTATGTAAAATAAATAGATTAGTTGCATTTCACTTTTACTAGAAAATGTATATAGGATATATTTTGTGAAAGAAGATGCAACAAGGATGTTGTTTGGTTAGGGCCAATTTTATGCCCAAAGGGCTTTATAGCTCTTAATGGGATTTAAGCCCAATAACCAAAAACATATTTTGAAGGCCTAAAGGAGTTTGGTGAAGAAATTTAAGCCCATTTGGAAGCCCAAATCGAATGGGAGAATCACAACACAAAGTGGACGCTTGAAGCATTTGGATGCGGGATCAAGTGGGAGTTCATCGACACAAGTGTTACCCTTAAGAAGGACCTAATTAGGTCACTTTATAATTAGGTCAAAAAGTGATGTTAAGTTAGTTGGCTATGGTTATGAACTTGTTGTTGTATGTGTTGTTTGAATGGTTGATTTAATTTTATTGTTTATGTGATATTTGAATATGCAATTTTAAACAATTTCAAATCAACAACAAGCTTCAAACGGTTCTTTTGGAAACATTAACATGGGTAATAAAATGGTTTTATTAAAGGTTAATGTTTTCGAAATAAAATTAGGTTTTATTAAAAGAACCTTGGAAATTGGTTTCACTAATGTACCACACATTTGAATGCATGCAAATATAAGGTACAAAATGTTTTCATAACTAGAAATAATGGAAACAAAATCCCTTTTAAATAAGTTTAACACCATCCTTTTTACAACACTCGAATCACTTGGGAACTCTTTGTGGGATAAAGGTCACCTAACCATATTTAGGGAACTTGTGTGTTTGAGGTGGGCTTAACATATTTGTGGGATAAAGGTCATCTAACCACCTGTATGTGTAAACTCACACGTGTGTGTAAGTAGGATGACATGAGTTGGAAACCAATTAAATAGGGTCACCGAAGCATGGAGTACAATGGTGTTGATGGGATTAAGCATGCCGTCTAAACATAAGATGTTTAACTGATCCCATGAAACTAGAAGTTGCAAAGGGTTGCAATTGTCAAAAGTTGACTACCTTGTTAATTTAAATAATAGGATAAAGGTCACCAAACCATTATTTAGATGTAACGTTGGATCCTAGATTTTAATTATTAATTGTCTATGAGACATGAAAGGGTATTAATAATTAAAATTTCATTTTGTAAATACTAAAATTGAACATTGTTTATATTGTTGTAATGGCCGCTAATAACAACGCTACCTCCCCGACCGTCCATAACCTGTTGCTGAGAACTATCCTGGAAAAGAATCGTCTCAACCACAATAAATTCATGGATTGGTTTTGAAATTTGAGAATTGTTCTCAAGCAAGAAAAGAAATCATATATGTTAGACGATCCTATTCCCGATGAGCCCAACATTAATGATGTTGATGCCTACGAAGATTGGGTTAAGCACACTGAGGATTCTGTGCAAGTTTCTTGCCTCATGTTGGGAACCATGATTCTTGAGCTTCAAAAGGATTTTGAACAACATAGGGCATACAACTTGATTACCCAGCTGAAGGAAATGTTCCTTCAACAAGCGAGGGTAGAGCTCTTCGAAACGGTTCGAGCACTTCATGCATGTCGAATGGAAGAAACCCGATTGGTATCATCTTATGTGATGAAGATGAAAAGCCACATTGATCGCCTTTAAAGGCTGAATTCTCCAGTCTCACAAGAGTTGGCCACGGATTTGATCCTCAATGGTCTAACCAAGAAGTTTGAGACGTTTATCATGAATTATAACATGAATGGATGGGACAAAAGCATTGGGGAACTTCATGCAATGTTCAAAACAGCCGAGGAGGGATGGGTAAAAGGGTTTTACCAGTTCTCACGATCAATAAGGGTGGCAACAAGAAAAAGCATCACCCAGAACCCAAGGCAAATGTTGCCAAAGGCAAGGGATACGTCATAGGGAAGGGTAAGGGAAAGACTAAAGCGGGAAGCCCAAAACCGAAGCTTAAGAAGCCAAAGGTTACAGAGAACGATCCATGATTTGAGTGTGGTAAGATAGGACATTGGAAGAGGAATTGTCCAATCTATCTCAAAGAGTTGAGAAACAAGAGGGATGCTGGGCAAACCTCAGGTACAACTTTCATGATCCATATTCAACTTAATGTTATTTCTTCAAACACATGGGTATTAGATACTGGATGTGGAACTCATATTTTCAATTTAATGCAGGGGTTCAAAAGAAATAAGCATTTTAAGAAGAGGGATACTACTCTCTACATAGGCAACGGAGCAAAGGTTGATGTCGAAGCCCAAGGAGACTATATCTTGAGGCTTCCAAGTGGTTTGGAAGTCTTTTTGAAGAATATTTTGTATGCTCCTAGTTTGACTAGGAATATAATTTATGTTTCCCTTCTGAAACAATATAGTTATGTATTAAAGTTTTTAAATGATGGTATTTGTGTGTTTTATGGATGATATACTTTATTTTAAGTCTATGCCTTTTAATGGTATTTATGAATTGGTTCATGATGACTCATCCTTCAATAACTCATTATACCAGTCAAGCACTAAGAAACTTAAAATGGGTTTAAGTGAATTATATCTTTGGCATTGTCGTCTTGGTCACATAAACAAGAATCGTATTCAAACACTTCAAAAGAATGGTCTTTTGGAAGCAAATGAAGAGGGTTCATTTGATAAGTGTGAATCTTGTTTACAAGGAAAGATGACCAAGGAACCCTTTAGTGGGACTAACCAAAGGGCAAAAGATTTATTAGGAATCATACATTCGGATAATGCAATGACAAGGAATGGTGAAAGATACTTCATTACCTTCATCGACGATTATAGTCATTATGGTTATGTGTACTTGTTGAGACACAAAGATGAAGCTTTTGAAATGTTCAAAATCTTCAAGAATGAAGTAGAGAATCAACTCAACAAAACAATCAAAGTTCTTCATTCGGATAGAGGAGGTGAATACTTTAGTGATGCCTTTGAAGATCATCTTAGGAGTTGGGGGATTTTCTCACAACTTGCTCCACCCGGAACACCACAACATAATGGTGTGTCTGAAAGGAGAAACTGAACCCTATTGGAGATGGTTTGATCTATAATGGCTAGAAGCACACTACCTCTATCATTTTGTGGTTTTGCATTGCTCTCTGCGGCTCGTATTCTGAATATGGCCCCAACCAAGAAAGTGGATAAGACACCTTTTGAAATATGTCATGGAAGGGTTCCATGGTTATCATATTTAAAGGTATGGGCTTGCAAAGCCTATTTTAAGCAGAACACCCTAAACAAGTTGGAAAACTGATCCACTAAGTGTATCTTTGTAGGATATCCTAAAGACTCGATGAGATATTACTTCTACAATCCAACAGAGCAAAAGGTATTTATTGCTCGATAGGCTGAGTTCTTGGAAACTAAGTACGTTATGGAAGGAACTACTGATAGAACAGTGGAACTTGATGAGGATCGAGAACCACAAGCCGATACATGTTTGGTTGATACTAGCAATCAACAAGAGGTTGTTGATAATGATCAAATGGTTGATCAATACACACAAAACGTTCGCAGATCTGGTAGAACTAGCTATCCACCCTAAAGATATGGATTTTTCATGAATGGATGTTATGTAGTTGACTCAGATGAACCAACTACGTACCACGATGCAATGTCCAATTCGGATTATGACAAGTGGCTTGAAGCTATGAACGTAGAGATGCAATCCATGTATGACAACTAAGTGTGGGAATTGGTTGTGCCACCGCTTAACTCCAAACTGGTTGGATGTAAGTGGGTTTTCAAGAATAAAACCGATATGCATGGAAACTTGGATACTTATAAAGCAAGACTTGTAAGGTTTCACTCAGACTCAAGGGATTGATTATGATGAAACTTTCTCGCCTGTGGCAATGCTAAAGTCAATTAGGATATTATTTGACATAGCTGCATATTATGACTATGAGATTTGGCAAATGGATGTCAAAACTGCTTTCCTTAATGGACATATTGAAGAGAATATCTATATGGTTCAGCCCAAAGGTTTTGTCGATCCACAATATCCTAATAAAGTATGCAAGTTAAAGAAATCAATCTATGGATTGAAACAAGCATCAAGAAGTTAGAATCAATGTTTTGATGAAGAGATCAAGAAATTTGGATTCATCAAGAATGCTAATGAAGCTTGTGTGTAAAAGAAATCTAGCGGGAGCTTCATCACATTCTTAGTATTGTATGTTGATGATATACTACTATTTGGAAATGACATTCCAACCATGGAAGGTGTTAAAACCAGGCTTGGAAGTTGTTTTTCCATCAAAGATCTTGGTGACGCCGCCTATATTTTGGGAATAAAGATCTATAGGGATAGATCAAGGCGGTTGATAGGTTTAAACCAAAGTGCATACATTGATAAAATCTTGGAAAGGTTTAAGATGGAGAACTCTAAGAAAGGTTTGGTACCTATTCAAAGAGGGATAATATTGAGTGCATCTCAATGTCCAAGCTCAAAGGATGAGCAAGAAAGGATGAAGGAAATCCCATATGCATCTGCTATAGGATCCATCATGTATGCAATGATATGCATTAGACCGGACGTGTCATGCGCTTTAAGCATGACAAGCAGATATCAGCAGAATCTAGTAAATAGCCATTAGATGGTTGTTAAGAGTATATTGAAATACCTTAGGAGGACTAACGATATGTTTCTAATATACGGATCTGGTGAAGAGGAACTCGTTGTAAATGGTTACACGGATGTGAGTTTCCAAACTGATCGAGATGATTCTCGATCACAATCAGGGTATGTCTTCATTATGAATGGAGGGGTAGTGTCCTGGAAGAGTTCAAAGCAAGATGTGGTAGCATTGTCCACTACAGAATCGGAATACATCGACGCTTCATTGGCAGCAAAAGAAGCTGCATGGTTAAAGAAATTCATTGCCGATCTAGGGGTAGTCTCTACCATTCATGATCCCCTAGAGATCTTTTATGACAACGAGGGTGCGATTGCTCAAATCAAGGAACCCCGTGCACATCAAAAGACAAGGCACATTGAGCGAAGATTCAACTACATAAGGGATGAATTTGAAAAAGGAAAGATATGTATTCACAAAGTTCACACCGATCAAAATACTGCGGATCCACTCACGTAGCTCCTTGAAAGGCCAAAGCATGAGAGTCATACTTGTGCCTTATGACTTCGATATTCTAGTGATTGGATTTGATCTATTTATTATTTAAATATTAGAACAATTGTTATTTTGACTCATATATAAAAATATTATGATACTATGAGTTATGTTCCATTTTAGCATGTTTATATCCATGAATATGTTTATTATTCTAAATGTCGTAGTCGGTCATATTTGTGGGAACAAATATGAAGGTAAGACTATTATGAACTTGGATTGGTGGATATTCATAAGGTATAAATATAGAGCAAGAGGTTGCTACCAAGGTTCAAAGATATTTATAGGATACAAATATTCGACTGACCCGCTGTCAAATTTTATTGCATGGAATTATATAATTGATCATAAGTAAATTTGAGTAAAGGCGAATATCATAGTATCTTCCGACCTGAGATACATATTGGGTTTCAATATATACCAAATATTATACTTTGATCTAGTTCTTCGCTATTCTGAAATATGGACAATACATAAGGCTAGTTTTAGGTGTGATACAAGGTGACTGTGAGAAACGTATGTAGTGAAGATGAGATTTGTTCCTCTTATTTGTTGAGAGTAAGCTGTCTAAGGCCTGATAAGGTTAAATCAACAGGGAATGACCATTTTGTGTGTCTGGATTTAACATGACATCTGTAACAAAAGGATAAATGATAGATTCACCTAAATTAGTTTCAAGTATGGGACTTGAAGAAGATGATGTTATTGAATGGCACGTCATCATGAGTATTAGGGGTAATAAACCGTTGTTAGGCGGTATTTACTACTTGCATCAATCATCTATGTATCTTGTGCAAGTGGGAGATTGTTGGGAACGTTCTGCCTAAGACACATATTGAATTGATGTGGCAAGTACGTTATGATCCAAGTAGGGTCATACCCAATAACAAGCTAGACAAACACTTACAATAATTATTGATGATATGATCATGTAAATAAATATTGACATTTAAAGTATGCAGAAATTGGGTTTCTAAATATTTGCACTTGTGTTGTGAATAAATTATATGGATAATTTATTCTAGAGAGAGAGTATTTTATATTGTTATTCAAATGGTTGAACAACAATATAAGTCTTTTGTCCGCATTTCTTGATTACCCATTCGCATTTACAAATGCGGATGTGCTTTTGAAGAAATGTGGATGAATGTTCCTCATCTGTATTTACTAATGCGGATGTGCATTTGTGGAAATGCTGAAGGAATTTCTTCATCTGTATTTACTACTACTGATCGTTGGTATTTACTAATGCGGATGTGTATTTGGGAAATGCTGATGAAACTGTTCGTCCGCATTAACAAATGCGGATGTGCATTTGTGGAAATGCTGATGGAACTACTTATCCGCATTTACAAATGTGGATGTACATTTGGGAAATGCGGATGAAATTTCTTCATCCGCATTTACAAATGCGGTAGGAGGTTGTTCATCCGCATTTACTAATGCGGATGAATGTTAGAGAAATGCGGATGGGTTAAGGGGCTGGGTCCTTCCCACTTTTCTCTCTCTCTCCTAGTCTGAAATTCAGTTTCACAGGACATGCGATATATGATTGCAATCAACCACTCTCTCTGATAACTTACAACACACATAAAAGGTGCACGTCGGTGTTCCTGTTGGTTTTCTCTCGATTGGTCGAAGAAAACAGTGAACATAAACTCGTTCAAGTGAAAATCCTAGCAACCTGGTGTTTCTTGGAAGCTTGGGGTAGACAAGCTTGAGGCCTCCAACTTTGGAAGCTGCCGTTCAAAGATTATCTTCCTCAGACCCATTCGAGAGGTAGAATTCTAAACACCCTATGGTTGTTTGTAAGCATGTTTTTCATATAACGATCCATTACGGGTTTTTAACAGATATTTAAAATGGTTTATATATATTAACTGTAACAAGTTTTTCAATTCTAATTCCATTGCATTTTCATTTTATATGGATAAAGTGGCTCTGATAAACTTGAGAAAACCCCAACAAAAACATCAAAACTTAACACTAATTTCTATTTCCCAATATTTTAGAATAAGTTTAACTGTCCACAGCGAACAACCAAAGTCCACAGTGGACAGCCAAAGTCCACAGTGCATGACTAAAATATTCTAAGTATCCACAGCGGATGAACAATGTCCACAGTAGATGAACAAAGTCCATAGCTGATGAACAAAGTCCATAGCTGATGAACAAAGTCCATAGCGGATGAACAAAGTCCACAGCGGATGAACAAATCCACCGCAGACAATCATAAAATTTCCCAAGTGTCCACAGTGGACATGTAAAGTCCACAGCAGACAGCATGTATATTTTTCTAAGTGTCCAGAGCAGACGTACAAAGTCCACAGTGGACAGCATGCATAATTTTTCTAAGTGTCCAGAGCGGACGTACCAAGTCCACAGCGGACACCATGCATAATTTTTCTAAGTGTCCACAGCGGACACTGTAACTATCCTAAGTGTCCACAGCGGACACTACAACTAACACCTGCAATGCATCTTACGTACTTTCCAGTCCCCAAACATCATTCTAACATACACTTAGCATAGATCTATCATATTACACACTCAAAACATAATAAACATCTACATAACATCATAGAAGTCATTTAAAACAAACATTCTTCATAACAACCGTACCTTTCATGAAAAAATCATAGTTTGGTGCAAAAAACAACAGTTTAATATACATACCAGCCCCAAACACGCAGAAACATGTAAAAGAGGGGATCTAGAACTCACCTCTAACAGCTTTCGAGTGAAAACTCCTCAAACTCGAGAGCAATCTGGAATTCTAGCACCTAAACACACAAAAACAAGCAACCCAACACAAAGAAACACATAAAGATCGGTCCAGAAGTTCAACCCAACTAAAAACTGAGAAAAAAACACTAGAAAATCTTACCTTCTTGAAGAACTTCTACTTTCTCTCTCTAAAACCCAATTAGGAGTTCTTTCTTTCCTTTTCAACCGAAAGTATGCATGAAAAAGAGAGGGTATGGGTGGCCTTAACACCCTTTTTGAACCCATTATGGGCAAGTTTGCCCCTTGCACACTTTTAACCCCTAGCTTTAAAATAATACTCTTTTTCTCCCTTACTTTATTTTCTTTTCTTCTTTCTGAAATTTTCCGGGCGTTACAAGTCCAAACCCCATATATAGGTTTTGTCCCCGAAACCTGTCACTCCTCAAACAGCTGTGGGTAATGCTGTCTCATTTCTTCCTTAGTCTCTCACGTTGACTCGGATCCCTTCCTGTGTCTCCACTGTACTCGCAAAAGTGGAACCACTTTATTCCCTAGCCTCTTCTTTTTTCTATCAATGATGGCCACCGGCTACTCCACATAATTGAGCTGTTCATCCACCTCGATGTCCTCGAGTGGCATGATCATATCCTTATCAGCTAAGTACTTTCTCAGAGGAGATACATGGAACATTGAATGAATTCCACTTAACTCATCGGTTAGCTCCAATTGATAGGCCACCTCTCCTACTCAAGCAATGATTCGAAAAGGCCCTATATACCTCGGACTTAACTTTCCCCGCTTCCTGAACCGGATGATCCCTTTCCAAGGCAAGACCTTCAACATAACTCTATCACCCACCTTGAATTCGATCGTTCTACGTCTCTTGTTGGCATACGACTTCTGTCTATCCTTTACCGCCTTTATAAAGGCCTTGATCTTTTCCAACTTTTTGGTCGTAGCCTCGATCACCTCAATGCTCCCCAACTCCTTCTGCCTGATGTCACCACAACATACGGGCGTTCTACACTTCTTGCCATATAGCATCTCATATGGAGGCATACCAATGCTGGCATGATAACTGTTGTTATATGAGAATTCGGCTAATGGTAAGTGTTCGTCCCAACTTCCTCCAAAATCAATATCGCATGCTCGTAGCATATCCAACAGCATCTGAATTCCTATCCGACTAACCATCTGTCTGAGGATGGTAAGTCGTACTGATGTGCAACCTTGTCCCCATCACATCATGGAATCTCCTCTAAAACTTTGATGTAAACCAAGTGTCATGGTTAGAAATGATAGACACTAGCACACCATGATGAGTCACAATCTGTTTGATGAATAGATCCGCCAACCTCTCAAATGAATACTTCTCGCAAATCGGTAGAAAGTGAGCACTCTTCGTCAGGCGATCAACTATCACCCATATGGCATCGCATCCCCTTGCCGTACGTGGCAACTTCGTAATGAAGTCCATGGTGATGTGCTCCTATTTCCACTCGGGTATATCCAAGGGTTGGAACTTCTCGTATGGCTTCTGATGGTCCACCCTCACTTGTAAACAAGTAAGGCATTTACTCACATACTCCGCCACATCGCGCTTCATTCCCGGCCACCAGTAATCTTTCTTCATATCATGATACATCTTTGTAGCACCGGGATGAATTGAGTATCGGATCTTGTGAGCCTCATCCATGATCTTCCCTTGTAGATCCCCATAACAAGGAATCCACATCCGCCCGGATCGGGTTCAAACACCAAGAGTGTTCTCACCTAACTCCGCAACAAGGCCTTTCATCCTTTCGGAGTTAATCTGATCTTCTTTCAGTGCTTCATCCTGAAATTTCTTAACCTGCTTCATCACATCAGAGGTCATAACCAACTGATAAGCCTTCACTCGAATCAGCTCGGGTCTTTCTTTTCGACTTAGGGCATCCGCCACCACGTTGGCCTTGCCCGGATGGTAGTGAATCTCACAATCATAGTCTTTGATCAATTCCAACCATCTCCTTTGCCTCATATTGAGATCTTTTTGCTTGAAGAAGTACATCAAGCTCTTATGGTCAATGAAGATGTTGCACTTCGTCCTGTACAAGTAGTGCCTCCAAATCTTCAATGCAAAGACCAAAGCCGCCAACTCCAAGTCATGAGTAGGGTAGTTAGCCTCATGGATCTTCAACTGTCGGGATGTATTGGCTATAACTTTCCCTATTGCATCAGCACACAACCCAATCCCGAATAAGAAGCATCCGAAGAGACCACCAAGTCTTCGTTCCCTTCGGGTAACATCAAGACTGAAGCTTGAGTCAATCTTGTCTTTAACTCTTCAAAAGCATTCTCCTGCTCTTGACCTCATTCAATCTTCACCTCCTTACGGGTCAACTTAGTCAATGGTGAAACTATCTTTGAGAAGTCTTGAATGAACCTTCTGTAGTAGCCCGCCAAACCCAAGAAACTACGAATCTCAGATGGCGTCTTTGGAGACTTCCATTGCATCACCGCCTCAACTTTCGTCGGGTCCAACATGATCCCTTCAGGATTAACTACATGACCCAAAAACTAAACTTCATGTAACCAGAACGCACACTTAGAGAACTTGGAGTATAGTTTCTCCCATCTAAGCGTATCCAGAACTTCCCGAAGGTGACCAACATGCTCTTCTTTGCTCTTCGAATAAATCAAGATATCATCGATAAACATAATCACTGATTTATTGAGCATAGGCCGACACACCCGATTCATCAGATCCATAAATGCAGCCAGTGCGTTGGTTAAACCAAAAGACATCACAAGAAACTCATAGTGTCCATACAATGTATGAAAAGCTGTCTTAGGAATATCCTGCTCCTTTATCTTAAGTTGGTGGTAACCAAATCAGAGATCTATCCTCGAGAACCAACTGGCACCTTGGAGTTGATCAAACAAGTCATCAATCCTCGGTAACGGATATCGATTCTTCATTGTCAATTTATTTAGTTCACGGCAATCGATGCACATCCTCATGCTACCATCCTTCTTCTTCACAAACAAGACCGGAGCACCCCATAACTCTTGTAGCTGACTCATCAATTCCTTCATCTCGAAGGGAGCGAGATGATACGACACCTTTGCAACAGGTTGGGCACCAGGTATCAGATCAATTTGAAACTCAATCTTATGGTTAGGTGGCACACCTGATAAATCTTCCGGAAATACATCTGGGAAATCACACACAGCCGGTACATTCGACATTCGTGGTACTATCGCATCGACATCCTTCACATAAGGCAAATAGGCACCACATCCACGCCTCATACACTTCTCCGCCACAACCATTGAAATTACTTTCAGGATCGTACTAACTCTATCACCGTAGATCGTCACCAAACTCCCATCGGACACGGTCAACCAAATCATCTTCTTACAGCACACGATGTTTGCCTCATAGGCTGCAAACCAATCCATTACTAGGACTACATCGAATCCTCCTAAGGGCATCACAAACAACCTAGAAGAGAACCTATGGCCTTCCAACTCTATGTCATAGTCTTCTACCATATCAGAAATCCTGGTAGACTTACCAATGATAGTTTCTACATCGAAGGGCTCATCAGTCTTCTTGCTCTTAACAGGAAACTTATCACAGAAGGCAGCAGAAATAAAACTTCTACTAGCACCAGAATCAAATAATACAGAGGCACTAACATCATTAACCAGAAATGTACCTGATACAACATCGGGGTCCACTCTGGCTTCCTCACGGGTCATTGTAAAAGCTCTCGCCTTGACCTTCTGAACTTCCTTCCCTTTCTCAACCTCTTTTCCTACCTTTAAGCTCTTCGCCCTGGGCCTCTTGCACTCCCGACTCATATGACCTGTTTCCCTATAGTTATAGCAACTCATCACCCCACATTCCTTGGCCATATTCCCTACCTTCACGCATTTGAAACAGATGTTCGACCCCCACTAACAATCCCCCACATGCTCCTTCCCACACTTATTACACCTCCTCATCCCTGTACCTGTCGTCACCACCTTTCGATCATCCACTCTTTCCTTTTTGTTCTTGGGAGTAAAACCACCACTACCAAATCATTTCTTGTTCCAGTTTCTGTCACTACCACCTTTGTTACTCACCCCCACCACAGTCACCTCCTCTCTCTCATCGTACAGTCTCCCTGCTAGATCGACCACCGACCTAAACGTACCTGGCCGGGCGGTAATCTGATGCCTACGAATATCCGCTAGCAGACCCTGGATGTATATTTTGATCTTTCGTGACACAGGCGTCACCTGATCTGGCACCAGCCTTGCCATCTCATTGAATTTTGTCATGTACTGTTGGTGTGTCATGGTTCCCGCCTCCAATTATAGGAACTCTCTTTCATTCTTGTTGAGGTCTCTGTGAGGACAAAAATCCTCGATTACCAACTTCTTATGTTCACTCCACCTCATTCTCCCAATCGCCCTGCTACCCTAGGCCTGGATAATATTGTCCCACCAGCATAAGGCCGAGTCCATAAATGAGTGAGTAGAAAACTTCACTTTATGATCCTCCCTACATTCACTGATATCCAACACAGCCTCTATTTCTCTCACCCATCGGTGAGCAGTAGTAGTGTTCCCATTTCCATCTAAAGTCGAGGGCTTGCATCTCACGAATGCCCCACAACTGCACCCCTTTACAGTTTCCTGCATTGCTTCCTCTTCCTCATTATCACTGGAGACAACCATCAAAGTCTCAGGTTGCTCCCCTTCACCTGAACCTCTTTCCTAGCCCTCTCTCCTAATAGTTTTTCTCCTCTCCTCTTTCTCCTTCTTTTCATCCTTTCTCACGGCTCTAATAACCTCAGTCACCACAGACGGCAGAATCGTCTGCATGACTTGATGAACTTCCTCCACAACGGCCTCTTTCACTGAGGCCCTTAGGTTAGCACTCTCATCACTGCCTTCATAGTGATGAAGCTCGGGCTCTTCAGGAGCCATTTCAGCAGTCCTAGCCCTGTTCCTTGTGACACGCAGCCCAGCACCATGTCCACCACGACCTCCACCTCGAGAAGCCTTCGAAGATCTACCACCAGCCATCTCCAAACACTATAAGATTCAAACATCAACACGGTCATTCAAGGTAATAGCTCATATTACGTCAAGTATAGTAAGTCCCTAATTACAGTGGCCAGTTGTGATTAGCCACTTACTTTACTCTTCATTCCCCCAAGCATTTCCTATCCTGACTGCATCAGTATCCAAATCTACTAAGAGCATATAATTCACATAGCATACGCACATAATTCCTTTTTCCATTAATTTACATAAAACATTTACCTGCAGGCATGTAGCTACTAGGACTGGCATCCCTTATCCCTTTCTTATCCCATTCCTAGTTTAAGTTTAGGATTTTGAAAATATTTTACCCAATTCTCTTAAACTTTGGCTGTGATACTAACTTGTAAGGCCCCATTCCCGAGACGCTTACAGTTGGTCAATCATCTCATAAAATAGTTAAAAGACAACATTTTGTAGTGGAAATATAACTATTCATTAATAAATAAAAATATGTCAAATTGTCATAACATTCCATTTACATCCCAAAAATCATATTAATACAATAACATTTTCAAAATATGGATTCTAGACTCGAATCATCCCAAGTAGCATATGCATCCATGCCTGCGCCTCCTCAGCATCATCGATTACCAACTGATATGCATATAAAAAGTCAGTGATGTTGAGTGAGTTCTAGTTTATATAATAAAATACTTTACTTTTGATAAAAACCTTTCCTTTACTTTTGTTCGTGATCAAGCATCATACGTACATCTTGATAATAATCATTTATTATCTTTCATTATCGTTCATAATCGTTCGTTTCGTACTTTCTTTCATTATTATCTTTCACTTCTATCTAGATCCTGCCATATGCTATGCCCCATCATTGGTGCATGAAGCGACTACAGTCTTGGGGTCAAGCTGTAAGGACCCCGTTTAGTACGTTTCTATCAATCATGAAGACTGGCCTTTTTGTGTCCACACAGCGTATTGTCGAGTTGACAATCCCATATGTTGGATCTTATATGCCCAAGACACATACAAGATTGATGTGGTTAGTACGTTATGATCCAAGTCGGGTCATACCCAATAACAAGCTAGGCAAACACCGATAAACATTTATTTGTTGATCATGATCAAGCAAATAAATTATGACACCAATTTAGAAAATGGGTTTTTGAATTATTGCATTTGAGATAGAACAAATTATATGGATATTTTGTTCATGAGATATCATTTGTAATGTTATTTAAATAAGTTATATAACATCAAATATAAGAGTGTTTAAGTTATAAAATTAAAATTGGTTTAATTATATAACTTAATTTGTTATAAACAATGTATTAAAAAGGGAGTTTATCAAAATGGGGGAAACCCATTTTGAACCTATTTTCGGCCGCCCCTTAGGTTTGCCTAGGGATTCCTTTTGTCTTGTTTTATGCAAGATTTTACTTGTTCAAGGAACTCACTCAAACACACTCTCTCTCTCACACATGCAAATAACTCTTTCTTCTCCATCTTGCTCTTCACAATCCACGGATCTAGAGCTTGAAAAAGAAGACTTTGGGTGTTAACTTCCTAACAAGTTTGGTGCTTTGCAAAAGTTTGTGGGTGTACAAGCTTGAGGTCTTCTCTTTTGAAGACTAGACATTCAAGAAACATCATCTTCCTCCTCTTATCCGTATCCAACTTGCTTGTTCAAGAAAGGTAGTATTCATGTACATCCTATGGTTGGTTTTGATAGTATTTCTTTTCACATATATATGATCCTTGTTCTTGGGTTTGTTTTCTTGAACATATAAATGTTTATTTTCAGAATATAACACAAGTTTTAAACCCTTATATCCGCTGCGTTTTTTTGTTTAAATGGTTAAACATCCTTGTTAAAACTTGTAAAAACCCAACAATGGCATCTAGAGCCGGTTATGTGGAAAACTTGCTTCAAAAGTCCAAGAAAAGTTAGTTTTGTTGGACTTTTTCAACCCATTAGGGGCTGTCTTGATATGGATAAATGAATCCCTTATCTTTCAAAGTTTTATCTTACATGCTTTAGAATAAACCTTGAAAGATTAACATCAAGTGGTTGATTGTTTTGTTTGGACTAAACCGTAAAGTTTGGGTTTATGTTGGCCGAAACTTTAAAGGTTAAAAGGGAGTTCATGGTTGTTCTTGGATGTTGTATTTGATACATATTTTGGTGCATAACATAGCCTTGACCTAATGTGTTTTGGATTTGGATGAATGTGATTGTCATGTTTAGTTTTATTCATTAAAGGGTTGTAATAATAATTTTGGTGTTTGTATCTTTTGGGTTGTAATTTATTTATTCATTGGTTATGTAATAAATAGATTAGGTGCATTTCTTTTATTAGAAAAATTGTATTAGGATATGATTTTGTAAAAGAAGATGCACAAGTTGGAGACTCAAGGAAGATACAAAGGAAGAACTCAAAAGACATGGACACTTGAAGCATTTGGATGCGGATTCGAGTGGGAGTTCTTGGACACATTTTAATGTGTCATTATTAACCCTTAGGAAAGACCTAATGACAACACTTGTGATGGCAAACAAGTGTGGTCACCTTAGTGGCTATGGTTATGCACTTATGATTGAATGGTTGTGCTTGTTTGGTTGTTTTATTTTATGTTGGTTGTTTGATATATGGATATGCATAACTAACAAATTTATAAACATAACAAGCTGAAAATAAATGGTTCTTAATCATTAAGTGGTTAATAAAAGGTTATTAAAAGGATTAATGATTTTAAATAAAAGGGGTTTTATTAAAAGAACCATAGGGTACCATGTATTTGAAAGCATGCAAATGCAAGGTACATAGAGTTTTCTAAACTAGAATTATGAAAACTTAAAATGTCTTTTGAAAACAAGTTTATCACCATCCTTTTACACAACACTTAAATCACTTGAAAACTCTTAATGGGATAAAGGTCACCTAACCATTTTGAGGGAACTTGTGATTTAAGGTGGGAATGCCATATTTGTGGGATAAAGATCACCTAACCACTTATATTGGTAAACTCACATGTGTGTGTAAGTAGGGTAACTTGATTTGCAAACCATGTTAAATGGATCACCTACAATATGGTTTACAAAAGGTGTTGATGGGATTAACATGCCGACTATACATATGATGTTTAAGTCGATCCCATACCTCTAGAAGTTGCAAAGGGTTGCAATTGTCAAACGTTGACTACCTTGTTAATTTAAATAATGGGATAAAGATCACCTAACCACTATTTAAATGTGACGTTGGATTCTAGAATTTTATTTTGTGTATGACACATAAAAGAAATTTATAATTAAATATGATAATATCGTAAATACTAAAATTGAACCTTGTTAAATTTTGTAGATGGCCACCAACAACAATGAAAATAATGATATTCCATCCGCACATAACCTATCACTAAGAACCATTCTCCAAAAGGAGCGTCTAAACCATAACAATTTCATTGATTGGTTTCGAAACTTGAGAATTGTTCTCAAGCAAGAGAAACGGTCATATATCTTAGACGATCCGATTCTCGATGAACCCAATGAGGAAGATGAAGAGGCCTACATGCATTAGGGTGAAATACACTGAGGACTCGGTCCAAGTGTCTTGCCTCATGTTGGCAAGTATGACTCCGGATCTCCAAAAGGAGTACGAACATCACGGAGCATACGACATGATAACCCAGTTGAAGGAAACGTTCCAACAACAAGCAAGGGTAGAGCGCTTCGAAACGGTTCGAGCACTCCATGCATGTCGTATGGATGATACCCAATCGGTCTCGTCTTATGTACTTAAGATGAAGAGCCACATAGACCGCCTCGAAAGGCTGAATTGTCCCATCTCGAAAGAGTTGGCTACGGATTTGATCCTCAACTCTTTGTCAAAAAGGTTTGACAATTTTGTTATGAATTATAACATGAACGGTTGGGACAAGAACATAACTGAGCTTCACTCTATGCTCAAGACAGCCGAGGCGGCCATGGGTAAAAGGAGTTTACCCGTTCTCACCATCAATGAAGGTGGGAACAAGAAGAGGCCTCACCCGCATCCAAGGCAAGTGTTGCCAAAGGTAAAGGGTACGTTGGGAGAAAGGGAAAGGGAGTGGTAAAAGTGCCACCACCAAAACCAGCGGAGAAGAAGCAAAAGGTTGCTTCGGATGACCATGCTTTAAGTGTGGGGAGATAGGACATGGGCAAAAATTGTCCTGTCCATCTCAAAGAGTTGAAAGCAAAGAGGGATGCCGGGCAGACCTCAGGTACAATTTTCATGATTCATATTGATCTAAATATAATATCCTCTAACACATGGGTATTGGATACCGGATGTGGGACTCATATTTGCAATTTGTTGCAGGGGTTCAAAAGAAGTAAAAACTTCAAGAAAGGGGATGTTAGCCTCTACATGGGGAATGGGGCAAAAGTTCAAGTTGAAGCCCGAGGGGACTACATCCTGAAGCTTCCAAATGGTTTGGAAGCAATTTTGAACAATGTTTTGTATGCTCCTAGTTTGACTAGGAACATTATTTCAGTTGCACAATTAAGACAATATGGTTATGTTTTGATGTTTATTGAAAATGAAATTCATGTTTCTTTAAATAACATCTTTTATTTTAAAGCTACTCCTATTAATGGTATTTATGAATTGGTTCATGAAAACACATTATATGATAGCTCGTTGTACCAAACCACCACCAAGAAGTCAAATTAGATTTGAGTGACACCTATCTTTGGCATTGCCGTCTTGGTCATATAAACAAGAAGCGCATACAAACTCTTCAAAAGAATGGTCTTTTAAAAGCAAGTGAATATGATTCATTTGATGTATGTGAATCTTGTTTACAAGGCAAAATGACTAAGGCGCCTTTTAGTGGCAAAACCGAAAGGGCAAAAGATTTATTAGGTATCATACATTCGGATGTATGTGGTCCTTTTAAGCCAATGACTAGGTATAATGAAAGATACTTCATTACCTTCACCGACGACTATAGTAGGTATGGGTATGTGTACTTTTTAAGACACAAAGATGAAGCTTTTGAAATGTTCAAAACCTTCCAAAATGAAGTAGAAAATCAACTCAACAAATCAATAAAAATTCTCCGCACCGATAGAGGAGGTGAATACCTGAGTGATGCTTTTAGAGATCATCTTAGAAGTTGTGGGATTATCTCACAACTATCTCCACCTGGAACACCACAATACAATGGTGTGTCCGAAAGGAGAAATCGAACTCTATTAGATATGGTTCGATCTATGATGGCTGGAAGCTCATTGCCTCTATCATTTTGGGGCTTTGCTTTGCTCTCTGCGGCCCGTATTTTGAACCCAACCAAGAAAGTGGAAAGGACACCTTTTGAAATATGGCATGGAAGGGTTCCATCTCTATCATATTTAAAGGTGTGGGGATGTGAGGCTTATGTAAAGACTCCCACCTCAAACAAGTTAGAAAGACGTTCCACTAAGTGTATTTTCATTGGATATCCTAGAGATTCTATGGGATATTATTTCTATGATCCATTGGAACAAAAGGAGTTTGTTGCCAAGAAGGGTGAGTTCTTGGAAGCCAAGTTCCTTATGGAAGGAGCTAGCAGTAGAACAGTGGATCTTGAGGAGGATCAAGAACCACAACCCGATACACGTTTGGTTAACACTAGCACTCAACATGAGGATGTTGAGAATGATCAAATGGTTGATCAATACACACAAAACGTTCGCAAATTTGGTAGAACTAGTAATCCACCTGAAAGATATGGATTTTTCATGGATGGGTGCTATGTGGTTGATTCCGATGAACCAATCACATACCATGATGCAGTGTCCAATTTGGATTATGACAAATGGCTTGAAGCCATGAATGTTGAGATGCAATCCATGTATGACAACCAAGTGTGGGACTTGGTTGTACCACCTCTTAACTCCAAGGTAGTTGGAAGTAAGTGGGTTTTCAAGAAGAAAACCAATATGCATGGAAACTTGGATACTTATAAAGCTATACTTGTAGCAAAAGGTTTCACTCAAACTCAAGGGGTTGATTATGATGAGACTTTTTCGCCTGTTGCAATGCTAAAGTCTATTAGGATATTATTTGCCATAGCTGCTCATTATGATTATGAGATTTGGCAAATGGATGTTAAAACCGCTTTTCTAAATGGATATCTTGAGGAAGATGTCTATATGGTTCAGCCTGAAGGTTTTGTCGACCCAAAACATCCTAACAAAGTATGCAAGTTAAAGAAATCAATCTATGGATTGAAGCAAGCGTCAAGAAGTTGGAATCACCATTTTGATGAAGAGGTAATTAAATTTGGGTTCATCAAAAATGCTGATGAGGCTTGTGTGTATAAAAGGCTAGTGGGAGCATCATCACTTTCCTAGTATTGTATGTCGATGACATCCTACTATTTGGAAATGACATTCCAACCTTGGAAGGTATAAAAACCTGGCTTGAAAGTTGTTTTTCCATTAAGGAACTTGGTGAAGCCGCCTACATTTTGGGAATAAAGATCTATAGGGATAGATCAAGGCGGTTGATAGGTTTAAATCAAAGTGCATACATTGACAAGATCTTGAAAAGGTTCAAGATGGAGAACTCTAAGAAAGGTACGGTACCTATTCAAAGAGGAACGATATTGAGTATGACTCAATGTCCAAGCTCAAAGGATGAGCAAGATAAAATGAAGGGAATCCCGTATGCGTCTGCTATAGGATCCATCATGTATGCAATGATATGCACTAGGCCGGACGTGTCATGCGCCTTGAGCATGACAAGCCGATACCAGCAAAATCCTGGAAATAGTCATTGGATGGCTGTTAAGAACATACTTAAGTACCTAAGGAGGACTAAAGATATGTTCCTAATCTATGGATCTGGTGAGGAGGAACTCGTGGTAAAAGGTTACACGGATGCAAGTTTCCAAACTGATCAGGATGACTCACGATCACAATCGGGATACATTTTCATCCTAAATGGAGGAGCAGTCTCTTGGAAGAGCTCTAAACAAGATGTGGTGGCATTATCAACTACAGAGTCAGAATACATCGCCGCTTCATTAGCAGCTCAAGAAGCTGCATGGTTGAAGAAATTCATTGCCGATCTAGGAGTTGTCCCTTCCATTCAGGACCCCCTAGAAATTCTTTGTGATAATGAGGGTGCGATTGCTCAAATCAAGGAACCCCGTGCACATCAAAAGACTAGGCACATTGAGCGGAGATTCAACTACATAAGGGATGAAGTTGAAAAGGGAAAAATATGTATTCGCAAAGTTCACACGGATCAAAACATTGCGGATCCACTCACGAAGCTTCTTGAAAAGGCAAAGCATGAGGGTCATACTTGTGCCATGGGACTTCGATATTCTAGTGACTGGATTTGATTTTGTGATCTTGTATTTGGATATTGGAACCTTTTATTACTTGAATGAATTATATTGTTATAATGTTTCAACTAATGTTCCAATTTTGCATGTTTAATCCATGAGTAAATCATTTACTCTAAACGTCCGTAGTCGTTCATACCTGTGGGAACAAGTATGAGGGTAAGACTATTATGAACTTGGATTGATAGATATTCATTTGGATGAATATATAGCAAAGGGTTGCTGCCAAAGTTCATAGATATTTATGGGATATAAATATTGGACTGACCCGCATCTCAAATATTACTACATGGAATCTTCTTGATTGATCATAAGTAAATTTGAGTAAAGGCGAATATCATTTGGAATCCTCTGACCTGAGATACATATTGGGTCTTGATATTCACCAGGTATTATACTTTGACTTAGTTCTTCGCTGTTCTGAAACATGGCAGTACATAAGACTAAATTCAGGTATAGCACGAGGTGATTGTGAGAGACGTATGTAATCAAGATGGGATTTGTTCCTCTTATTCGTTGAGAGTAAGATGTCTAAGGCCTGCTAAAGTTAAGTCAATGGAGAATGATCATTCTGTGTCTCTAAGATTTAACATGACATCTGTGACAAAAGGATAGATGATTGATTCACCTAAAACATTTTCGAGTAAGATACTTGAAGGGGATGATGTTATTGAATGGCACTTAGTCATACGTATTAAGGGTAGTAAACCGTTGTTAGGCGGTATTTACTGCTTGCATCAATCTTCTATGAATCTTGTGCAAGTGGGAGATTGTTGGATCTTATATGCCCAAGACACATACAAGATTGATGTGGTTAGTACGTTATGATCCAAGTCGGGTCATACCCAATAACAAGCTAGGCAAACACCGATAAACATTTATTTGTTGATCATGATCAAGCAAATAAATTATGACACCAATTTAGAAAATGGGTTTTCTGAATTATTGTATTTGAGATAGAACAAATTATATGGATATTTTGTTCATGAGATATCATTTGTAATGTTATTTAAATAAGTTAAATAACATCAAATATAAGAGTGTTTAAGTTATAAAATTAAAATTGGTTTAATTATATAACTTAATTAGTTATAAACAATGTATTAAAAAGGGAGTTTATCAAAATGGGGGGAAACCCATTTTGAACCTATTTTCGGCCGGCCCCTTGGGTTTTGCCTAGGGATTCCTTTTGTCTTGTTTTATGCAAGATTTTACTTGTTCAAGGAACTCACTCAAACACACTCTCTCTCTCACACATGCAAAGAACTCTTTCTTCTCCATCTTGCTCTTCACAATCCACGGATCTAGAAGCTTGAAAAAGAAGACTTTGGGTGTTATATTTATCTTGAAAGACTTTCATTCATTCATTATGTTCCACTTTTCATTCATTCATTATGTTCCACTTTTTATTATATTTATCTTTGACTTTCATTACAATAATACTTTATGTACATAAGCACATATCACACCATGTAAAGTCACATCATAATATATAACATGGCACATCAACAACAGCCCACAAGCATACATAACATCAACAGGCATAATGTGAATCCAAGGATCGAAACAGGAATTTATCAGTTTAATTGAACAAATAATGATCGCGGAATTATCACAACTCATTGTTTAATTAATTGTTTAAGAAATTGTAATTGTAACGTAAATCAATGAAGAACAGATGTTAGAAATGGAAAACAAGTTAAAGTAATACGTTAAGCTAGTTTACTTCAAACGATTTCCTTTAATACTGAACTGGTTATAATTGGTTTTGATTTTTGATGATATGGTAATTGCTAGGTGATGTTCTTGGTGTTCTTGCTATTTTGATTGCTATTCTGGTGTAACCAAATTATTGTATTGTTTTTCCGTTATTGTTTCCTAAAAGAGTGCACCCATGCCTTCTATTTATAGGTAGAGGGATTCACTTTTACATGGGTAAAGGTAACTTTCTTATTGTGGTAACAAAGTTACTCAAATAAAATTCTTGACGTGACATGAAATATTCATTTCTGACAGAAGTGCGGTATTCCGTAGATGTTGACTTGATGACATCACTTTGGAGAGTTTGACTTGTTGACTTCATGTGTCTTCCTTGATGATTGGAGTTCATGCAAGTACTTTGTTCTTCCGTAGGAATTATCTCTTTGATCTTCATATTGAACTTCATCCGCAGGAGCAAGCTTTCTTCTTCCGCAAGAGCAGTAGTAACTTGATCTCGCGAGCAGACTTGTTCTTCCGTAGATGATACAATGTTTTCGCTGGAGATCCACGGATGCATATTCCTTGACGTTTTCTTTTATGTTCCGCAGAACATCTACGGAAGTACAAACTTGTTCATTCGTATATAGCTCTTGTACTTGGTCAATTTTCAAAATTGACCAAGTATGATGCTTTCCTGCAATTACACATATAATCAACACAAATAATTATTGGGTTAACATATATATATCTTGCATACAAAAAGAGAAAGATTTACAAGAGTTCATTATAAGAGATGTATAATCTTCTAAACCTATACAATCAATCTTGACCTAACAATACTCCCCCTTAGGTTTAGAAACTTGTAATTAGTTGTTCAATGTTTTTAACTCCTAAACTCTTTCCAAAATCTTTATACATATACTTGATCTTCATTCTGCTCATATTCTTCAAAGTCTTAAAATTAAGACCAAGGACATCTTCTTCAGTAGTCAATGTTGCAGCTACTTTGTTGTTTGAGACTACTTCCAACTCATCTTGCTCAGAAATTCAAAGATTAGTTATAGAAGGAATTTCAGTTCCCATGAGTTGACCAGACTCAAATTTTCTTCTTTTGTAAGCTTTGGAATTAAGCTTGTCTATCACTTGTATAATGTGCACATATAAACATAGGTCTCCTTGAGCAATTTTATCATTCAATTTTGGGAAGTACTTATCATGCAAGTATGAGGTGTAACTTGGATGAAGAAGCTTTATTTCTATGGGATCAAACAGTTTGATACTTGAAGCTTTCTTGTTTGGATCATTTCTTTGCAATACCAGTTCTTTTGTTCTTTCAACATATCCTCATTTAGTAATAGGATATGAGTATTGGTTTCCTTCAATGATCTTGATGGATTCTACACTCTTGTCTGCATATCCAATTCTTCTCAAAAATTCATTATCAACAAGTTAAGAGGAGCTGGATTGAGAGCTCTTCTGTTTTTGTTTTCTTTTTTATGTTCTGCATCATCTCTTTTTGCTTCCTTCACAACATCTCCTTTAAATTTGTTTCTTAATTTTGCAATGATAACAAAAAAGTCTCTTCCTCTTGGATTGATTAGGTAATTAGTGATTGGGATGTTTTCTAGATCAGAGATGTCTGCATATGGGAGTGTAATGAGTGTCTCCATCCATGGAAATATTGAATCATCCCAGATGCTCTTTTGATTGTTATAAAATCCCAATCTGGGTCAAACTTCCAAGCTATGATTTTGTTCTCTTCTGCTGATCTTGGAGTTGTCATATGATCATACAATTGAATCAGAGTTGATTTTTGCTTAGTTATCTCCCTTACAATTATTCCCAAAGGCCAAATTTTGGTAGGAATTACATCCCTTGGCTCCTTGATAAGTTTTTCTTTCTCTTTGTGCATATCTTTAGTTTCAACTACTATTGGCATAGCAGGGGATGGTTTTGTTTATTGTTCATATGAAGGATTAGGTGTCCCAGTTCTGAATCTAACACCAGTTTCCAATTCAACCTGCATCTCATAATGCATCATGTTTCTAAGCCCAGTTGCAATTTTTCCTTTAATTCATGAGACTCATAATTGTGGCTTTGCAAGCAACATATCATGTTGTACTTGGTGAGCTTTTTGGTGTCATAATGACCCAATTTATGCTTTATCTTCTGGATTGATTGATATTTTGTGAAGGTTTCATAATTACACACAGGTAACACAGACCTTGCTGCATCAAACTCTTTCAATACTTGCTTCATCTCATTCATATTCATCCTTTTGACCATGTCATAAGGAAAATCATTGTTGATCAGTTCCATGAATATGGAGGATTGGGCTCTTTCATCGAATATGTCTTCAGTAGTAAGCAAGTCATCATACCTTGCTTCTTCATCAGCCTTGGAAGACTCAACCTTGGTTAATTCCTCTTAGTCAGTATCACTCTCTTCTTCATTATTTTGAATTGGTTTGAGAGTAGATAAATCTGCTGATGGAGTGTGCTCAGAAGACATGGATTTTGTTTTCTTTGGAGAATCTTCAACCATAATTACTTTATCTCTTATTCCTCCCATATACTTTCTTTTTCTGTTATACTTGATGGTTGGTTCTTTTGGCTTCATCAATGGAAGGTTAGCTTCCAGTGATGATGTTGGTTGAGCAACTTCTTGGATTTGTTCTTGATGAATAACCAATTCATGTACAGACACCTTCTTCTTTAGAGCTTCTATGTCTTCATTTTTTGCTTTCAGCAGATCTGATTCTTCAGAGATAGTTTTCAAAGCTTTGTTTAGCTCAGACATTAAATTCTCCTTTTCTTTTCTTTCTTTATCAGCAGAATCAAGGGACTCAGTTATCAACTAATCCATAATGTCAAACACTTCACTATTTGTTTGAATTTCTTCTCTTAACTTCTTGATGGTTGCTTCCTGAGTTGTAATTGTTTCATCTTTCTCCTTCATCTTCCTTTTCAACTCTCTCAACTTCTCTAACTTTTGATTACTTTTGATGATTAGATTGTTATATTTAGAAACAAGGAATCTTTTACTCACATTAATCACCTCTTCTCTTAGATCATCTTCATCAAAATCAGTGATGTCAACAAAGTGATTATATTTCTCATCTTGTTGTTCTACACAAGTAGCATCAATTTGTTGTTCAACTTCCTTTTCATTCTTCCCCTCAACTTCTAAACAAATTTCTTCTATTGCACCATCTTTTATTTCATCACTATTAACATCTTCAAGATTTATTATTTCAATGCATGTAGGGCTTTCAGTTGGTGAGGTGGGTTCAGGAAATAGGGGTGAGGAAGTTTGTTGTCTTTATAGATGAGAAGGTGTTTGATTGTGATCGGGTGAGAATGGTTCTCTTACAGCAGTATTGAATGATGATTGGGATTGGGAAGGGGAGAAAGGTTGGGTGTGTTCACTTGATGGTGAATTTAGTTGAGTAAGTGGTGTTTCTGGTAGATTTATCAAAGGTGTTGGTAGTGGAGAATGTGGTTCTTGTTGTGGTGATGGATGTGGTGGTGATTGTTGAATGTGATCAGGTGAGAATATTTCTATTGCAGCAGTATTCAATGATGATTAGGAATGCGAAGGAGAGAAGGGTTGTGTGTGTTCACTTGATGGTTGTCGTATTGTCGTAGTCACACGCAAATTTAATCCAATTACTACTAATTGTTACCAGTAAGTGGGTATCGAACACAGGGAGTTTGTGGAATATGTGTTATCTCAATGGATTTCTAACTAACTAGATTGAGCTAAATTGCGAGAAATATAAATTCAGAATTTTGGTTGTTTGATTTTAAGAACTAAAATTAACTAAATAAATTGCAAATCAGAAGTTGGTTTTGTAAACAATTTAGGAGCAAGCGACCATCCTAGGTTTCCGGTTCCAATTGACATTCGCCTTTAAATCCAACTAGAAAGAATCACATAGACATGATTCATGTGTGACCACTTGTCTGTTATAAAAAGGAACTAAGTACTCGGATTATAAAAATGCGAGGTTGTTACCCGATGACCAATTAACCAATATCCAATCCTAATCCTTCCCGTGATATCTCGATTGTCAATGACACCAAGAACGTACGATTCGGATTATGATTAAAACATCAATCAACAACTTACAAACAAACATTCACACACCATAATAAACAAACAAACATTGCAAGTCTATTATTCTAGAAATAAAGATAAAAATACAAATGTCTTAGACAAACCTCCAACCTAGGATGATCACCGAAAGTTTAGCCAGACATGGATCGATGAATCATCATAACAATAAGTTTAATGTTCATATGAATCGAAAACACAAACCCAATTGTTTAGCAATGTTCCTAATCACTATCCAAAGCCAGAAATCGCCCAGAAACTGTAGAGAAACGTCTCCAATGATGAATGACATGAAAAGACCCATGAAGACGGTTTTAATTGGGCAGTTACGCTTTCCCCGCTGGCTCTACCGTAATTTACGGTACCTACCGTAAATTACGGTGGACTTCAAAGTGCTACACTGGGAAGAGACTGTCTGATGGTGAAATTCTAGGGTTTTCAGGGGCTACCGTAAATTACGGTAGACACCGTAATTTATGGTGTCCCCTGACTTCTCTCGTTTGTTCCTTCTTTCCATCCTCGTATGACCCGTTCTACTCCCTTCCATCCGAAGCAGCGTTTTTTCCACATTTTAAGCTCCAAACACACCTGAAACATGAACAACTGTAGTCATCTAATTCAAGACAATTACACTATCAAATGAGGGATAAACTTGTCTTTTAACACCATTAAGGGTTGTCCTATGGACCACCTGTCAATGGTGAATTGAGATGAACAGGTGGTGTTTCTGATTGATTTATCAAATATGTTGGTGGTGCTTGTTGTTGTTGTTGTTCAATGTATATAAGTTCTTGGGGAATGTTTGCATTTTCATCTATTACATGTACAAACACCTCTATATCTCTTCCTTGATATTGCCTACTGATCTTATTAAGAACAGACCTCCCAAGGTGAGATTGAACAAAAACTCCACCTTCTCTTTGAATGTTGGGAAATACATCATTGATGATCAGTTGGAGAAATCTAGGGAACATGTACAACTTATCTTCTTTTTGTACCCCGGTGTGGTCATATAAGAACCCAAAGATGTATTTAGCATAATTGAATCTTTTTCCCTCAAACACACCAATTATACCAGATGAGATGTGCCTTGAAAATCTATCTAGCCCAAATTTTCTGTTTGACATACACTTCAAATAAGTGTGGCACAAAAACCTATAAGGTTTACATAACCTCCATTTCTTGATCTCTCTATTATTGTAGTGTCCATCATATCCCATCAGACGAAACATTCTTTCAATGTAGTCATGCTCAAACACATCTGGATGACTCTCTTCTTGTTCTCCCAGTTGCAACACCCTCCTGATGATTCTTTTATCAATCCTTAACTCTGCATTTCTTATGGTTGAATAAATCACCTTTTTAATGTCCTCCTCCTTAATTCTTGCTATGCTCCAAAAATCTATCATATGGGATTGATTGATGATTGCTTTCGCAGACAATGCATAAGATATTCTTGATCTTCTCAAATAATTGATTATATCTCTGCATCCTTCGGTCACTGGGTCTTCAGGGTTAAGATATGCACAAACATTATGTTCTTTTGCAAATCTATTAGCCATCTTGATAATGTTGTTTGTTTGATGTGATGATGTTGAAATTTCAGTGTGGATTGTTATGTGGAGTGGGTAATTTAAATGTTGGTGGAAAGAGGGGTTTATGGGTTAAGAGCGATTTTCTAGGTCAGAAAAAGTGAATAAAAATGACAACGGTCAAGGTTATCATTTATACTCCCTCAAAATATTTAAATCCTTTTATTTAATGTAGTGGGACCCTTTAACATCATTACTCTTCCGTGGTTGTTTGGATACACAATCAAGTTTATCCATAAGTTAATTCTTCCGTAGAACATCTACAGAAGGCGAAATTTTCTTATTTTATCCATATTCAATCGACGGAAGAATACTTTACCATAGGATACCAATCTACAGAAAGTAAATTTTGTTATGTTTTTGCTGTATGATCCTAACATGTTGTTAGATCATTTGTTGATTGCTGTCGGACCTTGTTGACTTTTCTTCATGGCAAATGTACAAGAGATGATTTGGTTAAAAACTTCAGATATCCTACAGCCAAGTTAGTGCTCAAGCTCCAATTTTCTTCATTTAAATGTGATATACTCATTTTTCATGTTGATGACTACGCCCCCTAAATTTGTGATTAATCATGAACTTATGCATTTAGCCGAAATTTATGAAAAGAATGGCATAAAAAGCAATTATCTGTCCATCATATTAGCAAAGAAAAGAACATAAACAAAATCTTTTTGTATTTTTGTTTATAAGCAGAAACTACACATAACATATTTACAAGCATTTGGGATCATACTATGGCACTAAGCAACTTCCTGAAGCATTTTGTATGAGGATAGTAAACATAGATCTAGTGTTGATTGCAAGTATTATGATCCACATAAATTCAAGCAAGAGTATACATTCAACTTGTCATGCTATTTATCATGTTTTGGTACTGATTAAAGATAGACAAATATGGACTCCACATTCAATTCACATTAGAGTTTGTCCTCCGTTTATGAGTCAATTCATCACTTTTTCACACATGAAAACTATGTTCCTTAAATCATAAGCTCTATCTTAAGATTTCTTTTAAATCTTATTAATGTTGTTGTTATGATTTTTATGCTCTTTAAGATAATATACAATTGATCACATTGGATTCTTTTAGAGCTGTTCCTTTTTGTAACTTATTAAAGATTAGCATCAGGTCACCGGGTCTTTACTTACGTAAAACAAAGGTGACTATGAACCCAGGTCTTTGCTCATGCAAAATAGAAGGTCCATGATACACAAAGATAGAGGTTATAAAGTGTCGTAACATAGTGTGCGTGGGTGACTGAATTGATCACAGCAGGATAAGACTTACTTGCTTGCTCCTCAAAATGGAATTACCCACTATTAGTCACCTTGGCATTATGTTAACCATAGACGTGTTTATTTTCCACTCAAGCTGAACCTACTCACATATCAAATCACATCTGATCAGTCTTTATTGTAAGTTAAAAACCAAGCAAGTAAACAAAGGTATAGTGTGCGATCATTTCCCATGATATGAATTGCTTTTTCAAGAAAACATATTAACAAGACAATATTTTTGAAGTTTTATATGTTTTATGGATGTTTTTGGTTTTTTCATATTGAGAATTTTAAAGGACATATCATGCTTTTCTTTGTGATGATGACTAATCTAAGTTGATCATGCCTAAAGTTTTAATTAAGAAATGAAATCTCACTGAGTCAAAGGCTTTAGTGAATAAATCAGCAAGCTGATCTGTTGTATACACTTTGATAAACTTGATTAAACCTTTTTTTGAGCAGTGTCTCAGAAAATGGTATCTAATTTCTATATGTTTTGTTTTACTATGTTGCACTGGATTAGCAGTTATAAACATAGCAGCTGAGATATCTATGTGTATTGGTGTTTGAAGAAAATGGTAACCATAATCAAGTAGTTGGTTTTGCAACCACAAAACTTAAGAGCAACCAGCTGAAGCAGCAATGTACTCAGCCTCAGCTGTGGATACTGACACATTTGTTTGCTTTTCGCACTGCCAAGAAACTAGTCTTGGTCTAATGAATTGACAGCCACCAGTTGTTGATTTTCTGCTGTTGTTGCAACCTCCAAAGTCACTATCAGAATATGAATAGAGGTTGAAATCTCCTTCTTTGGGATACCAAAGTCCAGGAGCTGGCTTCCCTTTGAGGTATCTGAAGATCCTCTTAACTACATTCATATGTGACTCCTTGGGGTCTGATTGGTACCTAGCACAAACACACACAGCAAACATTATATCAGGTCTAGTGGCAGTTAAGTACATCAAAGAGCCTATCATAGATCTATACAATCTTTGATCAACTGATTTCCTTTTAGGATCAGGTACAATCTTATCTATTGTTGATGCTGGTGTTTTGCATGAAGAAGAGTCAGCAAGGTTATACTTCTTCAAGATTTGGTGCACAAACTTCTCCTGATTGATGAATATTCCATTTGATTTCTGATGAACTTGTAAACCAAGGAAGAATGTTAATTCTCCCATGGAACTCATTTGGAACTCAGATTTCATCAAAGATTCAAAGTCTTCACATAATCTCTTGTTTGTTGACCCAAAAATGATTTCATCCACATAAATTTGGACAACCAAGAAGTCTTGATGATCATGTTTGAGGAAGAGAGTCTGATCAATGGTTCCCCTTTTGTAACCATGCTTGAGAAAGAAAGAAGACAATGTTTCATACCACTTTCTAGGTGCCTGATGAAGACCATACAAAGTTTTATTAAGCTTGTATACCATGTGTGGGTAATCAGGATCTTCAAAGCCTGGTGGTTGGGCAACATAGACTTCTTCATCAATTTTACCATATAAGAAGGTACATTTTACATCCATCCGGTAAACTGTGAACTTCTTATGTGAAGCATAGGCTAGGAAGACTCTAATAGCTTTAATCCTTGCAACTGGGGCAAAGACTTCATTATAGTCTATCCCTTCTTCTTGAGTATACCCTTGTGCTATCAGCCTTGCTTTGTTTCTGATAATGATACCTCTGTCATCTAGTTTGTTCTTGAAAAGCCACCTTGTACCAATTGGATATTGACCTTCAGGAAGATCAACTAGATTCCAAAATTTTTGCTTTCTGAATTGCTGAAGTTCTTCTTGCATTGCTTCAATCCAGTTGTTGTGTTTTAATGCAACAGAGATGTTGGGAGGAACCACTTATGAAAGAAAACAAGAGAAAAGACAAATATTAGTAGCTCCCCCTTGGCTTCTTGTGGTTATTTCATTAAGATCACCAATGATGTTTTCTATTGGATGATACTTATGAATTCTTGATGTTGGGATTGATTCAACTGGAATGGATGATTCCAAGTTAGTGATATTGGTTAATGACGATGGAGATAGATCCAGCTGAGATGGAGAATCAACAAAGTAGTAGAAATCCTCATCATTTTGTTCTTCTGATGCTAAATGAAAACCATCTTCATGAGTTTGTGTTTCCGTAGATGTAGGAATAACTTTCGCGGGAGTTACAGGAACAACTATAGATGTTGTAGTTTGTTGATCTGTAGATGTTATGAATGTAGTTGGAATATCTCCTGATGGATTGGGAACTTCAGTTGAAGGCAATGAATCATCTCCGGAAGTAGATAGGACATGTACGGATGTAGAAGGAACTTTTGCTAATGCATTGTTCACTACTCCGGATGCATTAGTAACTGATGCGGATTCATGGCTAACTTCTGCTGATGTATTAGTTACATCTTCAAAAGTTGAATTTTCATTTCCATCAGAATTTCCAGGATCAGCAACACTTAAAGTGTTTGAATGTGATGATCTTGGAGGATCAGCAGTCAATGGCACTTCACTCATACTTGGAGGTACATAAGGATAGCATGTAACTGAAGGACCTGTAACATTCAAATAACCAGTGCTAAATGAATTTGTTAATGAATCTATATCAAACAGCCAAGATGATCCTTTTACAGATTTTGGAAATAAAGATTCATCAAATGATACATTAGGAGTTTCCTCGACAATCTTTTGATGTGGAATGTAGACTCTATATAATTTAGATGTTGATGAGTAACCAAGAAAGAAACCATCATAGGCTTTTTCAGCAAACTTTCCTAATTGATCTTTGGTGTTTAAAATAGACACATGACACCTAAATGCTCTAAGATATCCTATAAAAGCTTTTCTTTTAAACAAAAGTTCATAGGGTGTTTTATTATGTTCTTTGACAATTAAGGTCCTGTTTTGAACATTGCATGCTTTGTTCACTGCTTCAGCCCAACATGTGATTGGCAAATATGAGTCAGCTAGCATTGTTCTTGCTGCTTCAATTGGAATTCTGTTTCTTCTTTCAGCAACTCCATTTTGTTACGAAGTTCTTGGAGCACTGAATTGTCTAGCTATGCCTTTGTTCCTGCAAAAGGAGTCTAAAACATGGTTACCAAATTTAGATCCATTATCACTTCTTAAGATTTTGATTTTTAAATCAAGTTGATTTTCAATCTTAGTGATAAACTCCATTAATGTTTCTGATGTTTTACTTTTATGTTTTAAGAAAAAGACCCAAGTGAATCTAGTGAAATCATCAACAATCACCAAACGATATTGCCTTTTCCCAATGCTCATCACATTGGTTGGACCAAAAAGATCCATGTGTAGCATTTTGAGTGGAGTTGTGTTTGTGTTGATTGTTTTGGACTTATGTGACACCCTATGTTGTTTTCCTTTATAACATGATGAATAATGATTAGAACAGTAAAATTCTTTCTTGGGAAGGCCAATGACTAAGTCATTTTTGACCAGCTTATTCATGTTCTTCATGTTTGAATGAACCATCCTTCTATGCCAAAGTTGAGCTTCATCTTTTGATGACTTAGAAATCAGGTAGGTTTCATTGTTTGTCATTGAGGTGTTGTTCATGTCCAAGACATATGTGTTTCCTTTTCTTGGTGCTTTAAGAAGGATCCAAATTTGAAAACCTGGCTTAATAATGTAACAGTAAGTGTTATCAAATAGAGAGGTATAATTTTGATCACAAATTTGAGATACACTCAGCAAGTCATATTGTAAATTTTCACAATAATTTACTTTCTCAAATTTGAGTACACCATTTGTTACCATTTCTTCACCAACAATTTTACCTCCCTTCTTATCCCCACCAAATGCCACATATGAAGCATTTTTGTGTTTGAAATCATGGAGGAGAGAACAGTTTCCTGTCATATGCCTGGAACAACAACTGCCAACATACCACATGTTGTCAGTCCTCCATGGATGTTCCTACACAAATAATGAAATCAATTAGAGCTTGAAGCCTAAGCCTTAATGGTCTTGGGCTTGCCATTGGTATCTAAGATTGTTACTCCCTCATGGATGAGCCTAGATGTACAGAGTTGTTTTTAGACTCATTTGATTCATTATGGTTTGTTTGGGGTGAGGCTGATTTTATTGAAGATGAACTTGAAGCACTTTGTTCTTGATCCACAAGCACTTCCTCTGTCACCTCTTCTTTGAGTATCTTGTTCTTTGAACTTGATGATGATACTTGATTAGAGAAAGTTTCTGCTTCTTTTGTCTTTGATTGTGGTACTTGATTACCCTTTTCAAAGTGGTCATAGAAGGCTTCATCTTCCTACAAATCTACCTTCTTGTGAGGAGTATTGCTTTGAGAGTGTTGCTTCTCCTTCTTCCTCTTTGTTTGATCATCAGCAGATGTTGGCTTCTTTTCCTTTGGAACCTTTTGTTTTGGTTGCTGCTTTTTTTGCTTTGAATTTGCCTTACTTTCAGTGGATTGTGAGTCTGATTCAACATTCTCAGATTGTTGCTTCTTTGGGACTTTTGATTTGTTCTTCTTATTGAAGTAGCAATCTTGAGTAGAATTGTTATTCTTGTTTCAACTAGCACAGTGTTTGTTAAAGTAACAATCAGCAGTCATGTGATTGTTCATGTTGCATATGAAGCAATAGCTACTAAAGTAACAATTATCTATGTTGTGGTTATACATGTCACACCACTTATAATATTTTTCTTCAACTTCACTTCCAGAATCCATCAATATCTTCTTCTGCTTCTTCAATTCTCTCTTAAACGTTGCAGCTAAAGAATCTTTACCTCTACCAGACATGATGTCAAATGTTTTTTGTTGCTGAGGATTCACAACTCTCTGTTGTTTCTTACCTTTCTTATTGGCATTGTGTGATTCAGAAGATGATTGCTTCTTTCGTAGATCTTCTATGGATGTTGACTGTTTTGAAAGAGCAACATTTGTCTTCTTAAGTGGATTTTCTACGGATGGTTATGAGACGGTCTTCTTCTTCTGCAGTTGTGTTTGCAGAAGTGATTTTCTCTTCTTTCATGGATCCAACAGTTCTTTTTGATGAATGAGTTCTGTGCTTCTTGTTAAGCTCATGAATTCCTTCATTTAATTGAGCAATTCTTGTGTAGATGGTCTTCAACATATTTCTTTGTTTGGGAGGATAAGGTAGCTTAATCTCCTCAAGAACTTTGGGAACTATAGGTTCAATTAACACATCCTTCCCCTTACCCAAACCAGCACATTTTTGCTTATTAGGCTCATCAAACTCATCCAGGTCATCATAATCATCAAAGTCAAATTCTGATTCAATTTTTTTAAACATTCTGATTCAGATGAATCAGTTTCACTGACCTCAGTATCTTCACCTAATATCAATTCATTAATTTCTATTTTTGATTCAGTTTTGGTACTTGTTACAAAATGGTTTGACAAACTATTGGTCATTGACTCAGGTAATGTGGTGTAGTTATCATTCAATGGAGGTGCAACAGCATGAAATCCCAACCCATACCTGTTTTTTGTTTCAATATGAGTATTCAAAAGTTTCTCATATTGCTGAGATGATAATTGAAACTTTTAATGTTTCACTTCAGTGGATGCATGATTAGACATTGATTTTGTTAAAGAGGTGGTCAGATGCTCAACTTGTGCTTTCAAATTATATTTTTCAGATAAGAGTTTATTCAAATCCTTTTGTAAAGAAGTGATTTTGACCTAATATAATTTGTGTTCTCTCACATGAGATTCATTCAAAATCATAGTTTCTTTGATTTTATCAGCTAATTGTTGAGCATGGACTCTATATCTTTCAAACTCTTCAACACATCTGGATGAACATAATCTATCCCTTACCTCTCTGGCCATAGGTGGAATTTTGTTCTCCATGTTAGCCATCAATGCTTGATTCTCCTATAGAACTTCTTTCTCAGTTTCTTTTGTGTTACTTGTACCTGCTAAAAAGCTTGTTGTTTGTAGGGATGAGTTTGTAAGTTGAGGTTGCTTGAAGTTTCTTTGGTTTACTTGTCTCAAGTCACTTGTTGATTGCTGATTGCATTCTCTTGAAAAGTGACCATACAAATTACACTTGTAGCATCTCACTTTGGATTTATCAACACCAATCTTTGTAGTTCTCCGTGCAACAGCCAATCCCTTATTCCTTCTAAAATACATCTTAGCTCTGTATGCAATCATGGCCATTTGCCATTGTAAATCCATTTCCTCCACTTTATCAGGATGAAGTTCTTCAAGGTCTTGTTGACTAATGTGAGCAAGGGTCAAAGTACTACCCATATAAGCTTGAAAGCTTGAAAGCTTGAAGTGAAGGCTGCAAAGGCTGCCTTTTGCTCTTCTGATTCTAGTACCACATTAATTGGTTCAGATTGAGTGTTGCTTTTGTTTGTTTTAGATCCCTTAGTGGCTGTAGCATTTGAGTTTTTTGTATCATCAAGTTTCCCTTTCATTTTCTTGTTTAAATTGCTTTGAGAGTTTGATTTAGAGGACTTTGCTGCATAGAAAGCTGCTTCATCTTTATCATCACTCTCAGCATAAGAGCTTCCACCATCATCATTAGAAATAAATGCACTTCCTGCACCCTATGTTTCTTTAAATTAATATGGTGCAATTGGTACTTTTACACTTTTGTTTCTTGTTTTCTTATCCTATTCTAGAGCTTCCACCTTTGCTATCAAAGTATCTAGTCTAATTGCTTTTAGATCAGTGGTATTCTTGAACATAAACACAGTTTGAGTCCAACTTTCTGACAAAGTATAGAGCATCTTTTTGTTCAACTCCTCATTACTATACTTCAACTCAAAGATGTTCATTTCAGTAACAAGTTGCATGTATCTGTGGAGTTGTTGAGGAATAGATTCACCCTCAATATAATGAAAGGTCTCGTATTGTGAACGAAGGGTATCCTTCCTAATGCTTCTTATCTCATCACTTTCTTCACACAAAGTATGAAGAATCTTCCACAAAGAGTGGGTTGTTTTGTAAGCTTCACATCTGATTAAGAGGTCTTCAGGTAAAGCCATAGTAAGCATACTATAGGCCTTAATATCAATTTTGACTCTCTTAGCATCTTAAGGTGATAGATCCTTCAAACTTATAGGCTGATTGTTGTCATTATAATCAGGTCCAAGAGCAGGTGGAATGTAGGGACCTTCAGTCATAGACACCCATAAGTTAGAATCAGTGTGGTTAACATGGTTCCTAAATCTAATTTTCCATGTTTTAAACTCAGCTTTGTTTTCCAAATTTGGGGGTTGATAAGCTGAGCCAACAATTAAATTACTCATTTTAGTTAACTTGGTAATTATCAAACTATCAACTGATCTAATACCCTATGAATGTGTAAAGTAAACGTAATTCAAACACACTCAAATAGCAGTAACAAATCACTGATAATACTGATATTAAATCAACTAAGATAGAAATTTCTTTGAATTAATGGCTTTTGTTGAGAATAAGCTAATTAATGACAAACTCTTAATTATCAGACAATTAAGAACTTGTGGTCAAAATTAGTCAAACCTCTCAAGAAATTCTCAGTTGATTTGGAATTTAAGATGTTAGATTATTGGACCTGTTCAAAATTGTTTGAACAACCTTTAAATATCGAACAACAACACAAATCCATGAATCAAAATGATATTGATGTAGATCGGAGTTAATCGAGCAATGGAACAGTATTCGATGATCGATATAACACGGTTTGATGATTTTAACTAATTACACCAATTCATTGAGTAAAATAACTTTATTAGCTATTGATTAGCTAAACCCAACTTGTGTTTTGATTAAATTGTTCAACAACACGCTTAAATCCGAGTTATGAACTCTTAAGCTGTGACGAAGACTCGGAAGCAATTTTAAGCAAAATTATCATATCTAATCAAAAACTGATAGATCTAATGAAATTAACAACTAATTAGACTAATCAAAACTGATAGATCAATTGATCAAAATCAATGAGCATGAGGCTCTGATACCACCTGAGAATCCAAAGATCGAAACAGGAAATTATCAGTTTGATTGAACAAATAAAGATCGCGGAATTATCACAACTCGTTGTTTAATTATTTGTTTAAGAAATTGTAATTGTAATGTAAATCGACAAATAACAGATGATAGAAACAGAAAACAAGTTAAAGTAATACGATAAACTAGTTTGCTTCAAACGATTTCCATTAATACTGAATTGGTTACAATTGGTTTTGATTTTTGATGATATGGTAATTGCTAGGTGATGTTCTTGGTGTTCTTGCTATTTTGATTGCTATTCTGGTGTAATCAGAATTGTTGTATTGTTTTTCTGTGTATTGTTTCCTAAAAGAGTGCACCGAAGCCTTCTATTTATAGGCAGAGGGATTCACTTTTACATGGGTAAAGGTAACTTTCTTATTATGGTAAAAAAGTTACTCAAATAAAATTCTTGACTTGACATGAAATATTCATTTATGATAGAAGTGCAGTCTTCCATAGATGTTGACTTGATGACATCACTCCAGAGAGTTTGACTTGTTGACTTCATGTGGCTTCCTTGATGATTGGAGTTCATGCAAGTACTTTGTTCTTCTGTAGGAGTTATCTCTTTGATCTTCATATTAAACTTCATCTGTAGAAGCAAGCTTTCTTCTTCCGTAAGAGCAGCAGTAACTTGATCTCATGAGCAGACTTGTTCTTCCATAGATGACACAATGTTTTCGCAGGAGATCCACGGATACATATTCCTTGACTCTTTCTTTTATGTTTCGCAAAACATCTACGGAAGTAAAAACTTGTTCATCCGTATATAGCTCTTGTACTTGGTCAATTTTCAAAATTGACCAAGTATGATGTTTTTCTGCAATTACACATATAATCAACACAAATAATATATATATCTTGCATACAAAAAGATAAAGATTTACAAGAGTTCATTACAAGAGATGTATAATCTTCTAAACCTATACAATCAATCTAGACCTAACACATAAACCACCATAAAACATCAAGACTTAACACTAAATTCTATTTCCCAAAATTTCAAAATAAGTCTAAGTTTCCACAACAGACAGCCAAAGTCCACAACAGACAACCAAAGTCCACAGCGCATGACTAAAATATTCTAAGTATCCACAGCGGATGAACAAAGTTCACAGCGGATGAACAAAGTCCACAACGGATGAACAAATCCACAGCGGACAATCATAATATTTCCCAAATGTCCACAGCGGATATGTAAAGTCCACAGCGGATAGCATGCATAATTTTTCTAAGTGTCCAGAGCGGATGTACAAAGTCCACAGCGGACAGCATGCAAAATTTTTCTAAGTGTCCAGAGCGGACGTACCAAGTCCACAGCGGACACGATGCATAATTTTACCAAGTGTCCACAGCGAACACTGTAACATCCTAAGTGTCCATAGCGGACACCGTAACTATCCTAAGTGTCCACAGCGGACACTATAACTAACACCTGCAATACATCATACGTACTTTCTAGTCCCCAAACATCATTCTAACATATACTTAGCATAGATCTATCATATTACACACTTAAAACATAATAAATATCTACACAACATCATAGAAGTCATTTAAAACAAACATTCTTCATAACAGTCGTACCTTTCATGGAAAAATCATAGTTTGGTGCAGAAAACAACAGTTTAATATGCATACCAGCACCAAACAAGCAAAAACATGTAATAGAGGGGATCTAGAACTCACCTCTAACAACTTTTGAGTGAAAACTCCTCAAACCCGAGAGCAACCTGGAGTTCTAGCACCTAAACACACAAAAACAGGGAACCCAACATAAAGTAACACATAAAGATCGATCCAGAAGTTCAACCCAACTGAAAAACCGAGAAGAAAACACTAGAAAATCTTACTTCTTGAAGAACTTCTACTTTCTCTCTCTAAAAACCGATTAGGAGTTCTTTCTTTCCTTTTTCAGCCGAAAGTATGCATGAAAGAGAGAGGGTATGGGCGGTCTTAACACCTTTTTTGAACCCATTATAGGCAAAGCAACTTTGCCCCTTGCACACTTTTAACCCCTTGCTTTAAAATAATACTCTTTTTCTCCCTTACTTTCTTTTCTTTTCTTTTTTTTGAAATTTTCCGGGCGTTACACATGGATATATAAGCGCGTGGATGTATGATTATATATATATATATATATATATAGGTGTGTGTTGTTTATGCATGTATATATATAATGTGTGTGTGCCATGTTATATATATATATATGTGTGTGTGTGTGTGTTGTGTACAGGTTTATGCATGAGTGTGTGTATATATATATATATATTTATTTCAATGAGCATGATGTATATGGGTATGCAATTATGCATATACATATGCATGCATGGTATTATTTTTAAGTTTGCATGAATGTGGGTAGATGCATGAATGTTATATATATATATATATATATATATATATATATATATATATATATATATATATATATATATATATGTGTGTGTGTGTGTGTATGTATGCATTTAATATGGTTGGGTGATTGCATGTGTATATATATATATATATATATATATATATGTGTGTGTGTGTGTGTGTGTGTGTGTGTGTGTGTGTGTGTGTGTCAAGTATGTAGGTATATATATGATGCATGAATGTTGGTTAGATGTTTGTAAGATTTATTTAGGTATATATGTCTATATATATGTATTTAATATGATTTGATAGGATTTTATAGGATAACATGGTAAGATTTTTGTAAGATTTATTTAGGTATTATTAGTTAATTACTATAAGTTATCAATTTTTGATTTGACCACTCAATAGTGTTATTAGATATTAGTTGATTAGTTAATATGTAAGTAACATTTAATTTTATATAAGTTCATATCCTTTTTATTTATTTATAATTGAAGTTTATAACATTTATTTATTATCTCAAATTTTATATATTAGTTTTTCATGTAATTATGTTTGTAACATTAAAATTATTAAGTGTTCGATACATCGAAGTTACGGGATATACTATTTATTTTACTTACTGGGCAAGGATGAAAAGACTTTGGATTTTATAACTAGTTATTATCTAAATGTCCATACTTAAATTAGTTTGTGGGCCAAGTTTCATTTATGTCTAAGATGCATCTGGGTCCATCATGGTATCAGGCCCAAGGCCCATTTGGGTTGGTAGTATGACATCCGTCATCAAAATAGGTGTATTAACCGTTGATATTGATTTTTTACGTTGACTTGTTCTAAAAAATGGACTTTAACTTGAAAGTTGACCTAATGTTGACTTTATTTGCAGTGCGAATAGTACATTAGACGCGTGTATACATGCTAAGTTCTAGAACTATACATTATGGGTTAAATATGTTCATGTGGGCTTTAAATATGATGACGGTGGACGTTCACTAAATTGAACTTTGCATGATGGTTGCGTGCTTAAAATTGGACAATAGACTTAGAAAATATAAAAATATATATCTTACGTTAAGAACGCGACAAAAATCGAACATTGCCTAAAGTCTATTAAATAGACTTCATTTAATTTTGAATATAGATTAAATAATTTTATATAGCGTATTAACTAAAATAGTTTTGTAAATTTTAAATGTTAAGATTTAGGACTAATTAACTAAAATAAGTTAGAAGTTGGGTTAAAGATAGATCCTAAGATGTTTTAGGATAAGAACATTTAGTATTAATACCTCATTGAACTTGGAACAATAAATATACATCGAAGAACATTCACGACTTACTACGTTGATAACTGGAAATTAAAAAAAAAAGACAGGATTGGGAATTTACTATTGGACATTGGACATAGAATGATAAATGAATTATGATACATAAAAATAAGAACTTGGATGGGCATGAAGGACTTCACTGGACTGCACTACGAGGATTATGTGACAACCCGTTTCCTTCAGGTTATACATCGTTAACTTAAACCCCGTCATTCGATTATTTTCCATTACATTCATTAAATCCTATAATTGAGAATGAAAAATAATAAATCTTATTGTTAGTTTTGACCAAAACTAATTTAACTAAACTTACTCTAAACTAACTAACAATAAATCATCAATAATGGTCTACTAATCGACTAAACGTGTATTACCCCATACTTTAAAATTCCTTAAAACCAACTCCATGCACTCTCAATCTCCATTTGTTCGTGAAACCCTAGGTGAACCTTTCTCCCGAGCATTAGACAGCAACTTTTCCACACTTAAATCGCTAGCCAGCAACCCCCTTTTACGGCGCCTTTCGTCTCCGGTAACTTCCTCATCACGGACCATCACCTTTCGGCAAGTTTCGACAATTAGAACAACCTCGGATAGCTGTGGTAGTCGATTCAAGCAGCCCACTTGGTACGGTTCTTCCCCGTTGTTTTATTCGAGTTCGGTTTCGGTTACGGTTTCGTTCCTTACTTCGTTGGGTACGTTGCTGTTAGCGATGATTGGTTTTGTGTGTTCTTGGGTTTCACGGTTGGGTGGTCGCGGCTGGTGTGTTTGGCCGAGGGTGCAAGCATGCGTGTGTGTGTGTGTTTAGCGTGTGTGTGTGTGTTCAGCATGTGTGTATGTATACAGCCGTGGGAATGTGTGTTCATCATGTATGTTATGTGTGTATCATGTGTTATAGTCATTAATATGTGTTTGTAGCGTATGTATATATATGTGTTCATGGAGGCGATTGTATGTATGTATGTATGTGTTTATTCTGGGTGTGTTATCGAATGTATATATTTATGGGGTGCATGAGATTGCTAAAGTGTGTATGTCGATTTGTTTGTTGATGTGGGATTGTTTATGTGGGAATCTATGTATGCATGTGGAATCATATGTATATGTAGGTGTGTTCATATGTAGATATACATCATGAGTTCGGAAAGATGGCAGTGGGGATGTGGTTGTATGTTATGAGTTGTGTATATTGTGTCAATATATATATTATACATTATATTAGAGGTGTGTTTTTTGATATGTCGTATATAGTGTGTGAAATGCATTTTATATTGGTGTAATATTTATGTATAATATGTGTTGTGTAATAATCTATTATATGTGAGATAATAATATATATTTAGTATATGTACGTATGGGTCGTGCTACTAATCGTATGGTTTAATAATAATAATAATAATAATAATAATAATAATAATAATAATAATAATAATAATAATAATAATACTTTGATATATGATAATCGAGTTTTATGCATTTGGAGTGAATTGGCGTCGAGTGTACTTGCATGTGAAGTGGAATAATCGATAACCTGCATCATAACCGAGCCGTGAACGTAAAATGAACATTTATTATTAATATTTAGTATTAATAGTCATTAAATGTGCATTCAAGTTATTCGAAAACCTAATCGTTTACGCTTGAATTTATCTGTTGTTGTGCATTAAGATGTGTTTATGACCCCACTTTACTTATACTCTTTTTGGGGAATAAACTTGTTCTTTTAAACATTCTTTCACTAGATCGGTATTATTGTATAATCACCTATTTACTAGTGTTGTACCATTTTAAGTCCTCACTTTCGGACCATTAATTTATGTACTTGAGCGAGGTAATTCTGAGTAGATCTACTGGGTTTGAAAAACCCCACTTGTGCTAGTCGCGCTAGCATGACTGCATGTCAAATGAGTGTTTAATTGACCTACTTTCTATTGTTGTGGTCTGGTAACCACAGCCGAGGCATACTTATTTTCGTTAGCTCCGGTTGCGAACTTCATACACTATGTAACTTGTTATGTAGACTGGCTATCTACAAATATTACTTTGTTTACTGGATCTTCTATTTCTATCTTATTACTGTTTATCAAAACCTATGAACTTACCAACCCTATGTTGAAACTTTAGCATGTTTCTTTTAGGTTCTTAAGATGTGTACAATTAGTAGCACTGCATCATTGCATCACATTGCTGGTTGATTTATAAAACTGTTTAAACAATAATTTTTGCAATTCTACACTTATTTGGGTTGTGCGTGTTTTGCGCTATTTAAACTTATAAAAGATTAACTTATTTCGTTTCCGCAAATACTTTCTTGAACTTTTTATTAAACTATATTTTAGAATTACCTGATAATATTAAATGCAACGTTTTGTAATTACTGCATTGTTTGGTGTAACTATCGGTTGAGATCCTAGTATGTCACGCGCCTAATGGTAAATCCCCGTTTGTGGAAATTGAGGGTGTGACAGATTGGTATCAGAGCCAATGATTACATTGAAATAAAAAGTTGCATTTCATTTGCATTACATTTAGACTATAGCCTGATGCCTTAGTTATACACATACAGACACATTTGGTTATGCTTGCTGGATTTGTTTGCTCTTGCTCATTCCCGTGAGCGGTTGATTTCAGGAATGACTTTTTCTTCTGCTCCATCTTTATCTTTAGGAAAAAGGCCTATTCGCCCTGATTCCCCACCTTCATCTTCTGTTCTTGATGAGTGGCCTATGCATATTTCCGATGTCGATAGGTTTGATTATGATCAATCTTTCGCTTTACCTCTTCATTCTTAGATCCATGACTAGGCATATTATCCTCGCTACATGTCCCGGTTGATTCGGGAGAAGCGCGTTCCTTCTCTTCCTAAATGTCAACCTCAGACCAGATCTACTCCTCCTATGTTTTCTAAGCCTTCTTTGCCTCCTCTCACTTGCTCGTCTGAGCAGTCCATAGCTGTCTTGATGGCAACCTTGGATGCTAAGCGGAAGCTCATTGGAGAACTCATGAATGATAAAGTGGCACTAGGGAAAGGGTTAAGGGAGGAAAATAAGGAGATGAAGGAGCAAATTTACAGCCTAATCTATCGTCACAACGCTATTGCAGACGACCTGGTAGCCTTGACTAAATGTGTGACTGGTGACGAAGAGGACATTACATCAAACTGTCAGTAGAAGTGGAACCTACGAAGAACCAGATAAGGAATGTGAAGAAGAACCAGGGAAAAACCTGAAGAGCAACCTGATGACGAGCCTGAGAACAACACTGGATCCATCAACTCTCGTTGATTTCTATTTTGTTAATTACTTTTGTTTATCTAACTTTCACATATTTTGCACCTAGATGGGAAGTGTTGTTTCCCATCCCACTGACATATTTGGATTTTGATATTTGATTTAATCGATGTAGAAGTATATACAATTTATTTTATCAGAGATTGTTATTTGAACATTATGTTGTGACTGTGTTAAATTCTTTTAATTACTTATACTTAAATGCAGTTGATATGTTGTACATTTACTTGTATTTGTATGATGTGATTGTTAAGTATGTCTGGACGTGGACGCGGATGTGGTCGTGGCACCATCAATATGACACTGGCAGAGCTGGTTGCACATAAATCAGCATTTGGCTAATACGTTGGCCAATCACAATCCAAATCCATAGCCTGCTCCGATCGGTAAGTAATACCAATTCATTAATGATGTTAAAGTTCCGTCAATCATGTTAATCATAACACTTGTTAAAAATTTTGATGCCCTGATCTAAATCTATTACAGGTCAAGGGGTTTGTACTTATAAGTCCTCATGGACTGCAAACTTAACCTGTTCATTGGAGCGGAAGGAGTTGTAGTAATCCTGAGATGGTTCGAGAAGCTCGAACCGGTGGCAAATCGGGTGAAATATGCCACCAGCAGCTTGGATGGAGCTACTCTATCTTGGTGGATCCCTAAGTGCAGATGTTGGGTGCAGAAATCGCTAACCAAACCTCGTGGGATGACTTTAAAAATCTCATGAAAGAAGAATACTGCTCTCGGGATCAGGTGGAGAAGCTAGAGGCAAAACTCTGGAACTTGAGGATGATAGGTTCCGAGACTAAGGAGTACACTACTCGCTCCCACAAGCTTGCCATATGATGTCCTAACATGATCAACCCTCCCCACATGAGAATCAAAAGGTACATCACCAGGTTGGTCCCAAAAATATAGAGTATGCTCACTACTTCTCAACTAGTCACGATCCAGGATACAATCAGACCGGCCTACATGCTAACTAACCAGGCCATCGCCTAGGGTAAGTTACCCCCTCGCAGTTCTGCGTCAGCTACCTTTGTTGGAAATAAAAACATTGGTGGGAATCTAGTTCCAATAACAAACAAGGTGCATATCAGCAATAGCCATAACAATCTAAGAAGTTCGACAACTCCGGTTCTTTTAACCAGTCTTCTTCATCATCGCAACACACTAGTGGTTATAGCGGGACATTGTCCAAGTGCAACTACCACCATAACGGGCAGTGCAACAAGAACAACTGTGAGAGATGTGGTAAATTTGGCCATGCCACCAAAAACTATCGAGTGAAGATAACAGCCAAGCCGCCAATGCAACAGGATGAGTAAAAGGGGTGTTATGAGTGTCGTCAAACCGAGCATTTCAAGAGGAATTTCCCAAAGCTAAAAAAGATTAACAACAATGAAAACCATGGTGGTAATGTTGCTGATAATAGGATGGAAAATGGAGGCAACGACAACGGCAACGGTGGTGCTAAGGGTAGGGTATTCGTCATTAGATTAGGTGAGTCTGGTAATGACCCTTGTACTGTAACTGGTAAATTTCCTATCAATGGTTGCTTTACTTCTGTGTTATTTGATTCTAGTGTAGATAGAAGCTTTATTTCTCATAAGTTTAGTAAGTTGCTAGATGTTACATCCATAGCTTTACACTCAAATTGTACATAGAAATAGCCGATGGTAAGATCATAAAAGCTTCTCACATGTTCTACGGTTGTAAGATAGGTCTTTCTGGGTATGAGTTTGATATCGACAATCTAGCTGTCACTCTCAGGAGTTTCGATGTTGTTGTCGGTATGGATTGGTTGTCTAAGAATCAAGCTGAAATCGTATGCCGAGAGAAGCTTATTAGACTTCCTCTTCCTAGCAAAGAAATACTTACATGGAAGGCAATAAGAGTGGTGTTGTGATCGGTATCATTTCTTACATGAAGGCTTAGAAATGCTTGCGGAAGAGACATTTGGCAATTTTAGCTCTAGTTACGGAAAAGGTCATCGAAAACAAGTGAATTGGCGACAATCCTGCTGTTAAAGAAATTCTAGAAGTGTTTCCCCAAGGACTTGCCTTGCCTTCATAGATTTGAATAGAATGAATATGATATATATAAGGTGTGTTATTTGTAAAGAAGAAAGACATAACTTTCTGTATGTGCATTGACTATCAGGAACTACACAAGGTCACCATAAAGAATTGTTACCCTCTCATGCGTATCGACGACCTATTTGATCAGCTTCAGGGATCGAGTTATTACTCAAAAATTGATTTAAGATCTGGATATAATCAGCTCAGGGTTCCAGAAGAAGACATATCAAAAACTACTTTCAAAACTCAATACGGGCATTTTTAGTTAGCGGTCATGCCATTTGGATTAACCAATGATCCTGCAGTCTTTATGTACGTCATGAACCATGTCAGTAAACCCTATTTAGACAAGTTTGTCATCTTTTTCATTGATGGCGTACTGATTTATTCCAAGAATAAGGAGGAACATGAGTAGCATTTAAGACTTATTCTAGATCATCTGAAGACAGTACAACTATATGCCAAATTTTCCAAGTGTGACTTCTGGATGAGAGAAGTACAACTCTTAGGGCATGTATTTAACGAGAATGGAATTCATGTTGACCCATCTAAGATTGAAGCATTTAAGAATTGGCCTGCACCGATGAAACCCACTAAAAGTGCGCCATTCTCATGGATTGGCGGGTTATTACCAACGTTTCATAAATGGAATTTCAAAGATTACACAACCTCTTACTACCTTAACTCACAAAGGAACTTTTTACAAGTGAGGAAGTAACAAAGAAGCGGTTTTCCAAGAACTTAAAGACAATTTGTGCAGTGCACCTATCTTAGCCTTGCCAAAGGGAAGGGATGATTTTGTGGTGTATTGTAACGCATCAATCCAAGGTTTGGGTTGTGTATTGATTCAATGTAAGAAAGTGATAGTTTATGTATCAAGACAACTTAAGGTGCATGAAAAGAATTATACAACCCATGATTTAGAGTTAGGAGCTGTAGTATTTACACTCAAGATCTAGAGGCATTATCTGTATGGAACCAAGTGCATGATCTTCACTGATTAAAAGAGCCTTTAGCACATCTATGAACAGAAGGGGTTGAACAAGAGTCAACGATGATGGTTGGAATTACTGAATGATTACGATTATGCCATCAAGTGTCATCCGGGTAAGGCTAATATGGTAGCAAATGCCCTTAGTCGAAAGGAAACACTAAGACCTCATCGTGTCCTTGCTTTGTAGTTGATTATTCATTCAGATCTACCATTACAAATTAAGAATATTTAGATTGAGACACTACAGGAATAGGATATTAGGTCAGAATCTCTCAGAGGAGTTGAGAAATTATTTCATGAGAAACCAGGTGGACTCCGTTACTATGAAGATCGGGTATGGGTCCCTATGTTCGGGAATCTCAGGGAATTGGTAATGGATGAAGCACATAAATCTCGTTACTCAGTACATCCAGGATCTGATAAGATGTACTAAGATCTGAAGGTCCTGTGCTGGTGGCCTAACATGAAGGCTGAAATCCTCACCTACATGTCAAATTGCTTGACTTGTTCTAAAGTCAAGGTGGAGTATTAGAAACCGTCAGGGTTACTTTAACAACCAGAGATACCGATGTGGAAATAGGAAAACATCTCTATGGATTTTGTTACTATGCTACCTCGTTCACAAGGTGGAAATGATACTATTTGGGTGATAGTGGATCTTTTGATGAAAGCAACACATTTCCTTGCTATCAATGAGAAATAAGATGGACAAACTGGCATGGATTTATTTGAAGGAAATTGTGTCTCGACATGGCGTGCCACTTTTGATCATCTTTGATCGTGATGCGCGATTCACTTCACACTTTTGGCAATCACTGTAGATCTCTTTTGGTACTTGTTTGGATACAAGTACAGCTTATCATCCACAGACAGATGGTCAAACAATTTTAGTTATTGGAAGAAGTTATGTCTCAAGTAAAGTCATTTGATGCCAATCCTCTCCTCATAATGAGTAATGTCGGCAGTATCGATCGAAGGATAGGGATGTTCCAGAAGTAGTCTCAACGAAAGTTAGCTCTGTTTATGCCAAGGCGGAGGAAGAACTGGTTGGCAATGAGTAAGAGAATGAATTCCCCACTGAGTCAGTTGATGAGAAAGAGTCTGCTGCTATGTCCACAGTTTTTCAAGAGAGTAAGTCATCTTATCAACCACAGACAGATGGTCAGACAAACCGCACGATTCAAACCGTAGAAGATATGCTTCGGGCGTGTGTTATGGACTTTAGGAATAGTTAAAAAACTCATTTGCATTTAGTTGAATTCTCCTACAATAAAAACTATCATACAAGCATCAAGGCTGCATCATTTAAAGCACTTTATGGTAGAAAGTGTAGATCACCCGTCTATTGGACAGAAGTTGGTGGCTAACCGGTCCGGAGCTCGTTCATGAAACCACTGAGAAAATTGTTCAGATTCGTAGCCATATGGCCGCTATGACCTTTCGTATTTTTGTTAAACGTTTGTTAAACTTCGTTACATCTTGTAAGGGTGTGTTTTGTCATTTATGCAAATACGAGGACTCGTTTGTAATTTATTTTTAACTTGATCTCTTTCATTCTTAAATAATTAAGTAAATAATAATAATAATAATAATAATAATAATAATAATAATAATAAAAATAATAAAATAATAATACTAATAATATTAAATAATTATAATAAGTGTTAATATTGTAAATAAATAAAAACAATATAAGTTTAAAACTTGTAATTAAATAGTTTGGGCATAAAATAAAAAGATTTAAATCCCAGGGACCAAACTATAATTTTGTAAAAATAAAATTTGAACTTTGGACTTAAAATAATAAACATAAAACCACAGGGGCTAGAGTATAAATTTTAAAAATCCACACCCTAACTCCCGTTTTTCCAGTCGCCGGCCGGCGAAGCTTCGGCGCAACGCCGGCGACCCTAAAACCAATTAAAACCCAAAATTAAACCTCCCAAATCGTCCAAAAACCGCTCGAGAACCCGTTTCGAACTCACAGACCAACCAATTCGACCTTAATTGTGCTTTAGAACACGAAACCAAAACCATCAACACCCCAAACCATTTCTACCTGCAAATTAATGAAATTAATCATGCTATAACGATCACCTAATCATTTAGAAATCAAGGACACGTTTAATTTTACCTGAAACGGCTTTAATCACGTTCAATTCGATTTAAAACAACCGAGAACAACATGGAACTCGTTGAGTACTCAAACGGTTAAATTGGAACCATAAAATAGAGGCAAAGCATCTCATTTGAGTTTCTTAAACTCTCTACACACTCAATTTCACTTAAACACACACACACAGCTCAATTGAATCCGGCCACAATCGCGACATTGATACCAGTTGAACTCGTCGATTCTTTAACCAAAACAGGTAATTGAACAGGGTTTTACACCTGGTCTCACTTGGGGAACAAAAGCCCTAACCTTAATTTCTTCATCAACATCGAATCATTGTTCAATTCGAGCGATTTGGTTTACGGTTCTTCATGTGAAATTGGGGTTTCCGGAAAATGGGCTTAAATAAATTCAGATCTGAAATCTAACACAAACCAGGGCCTTGGCCCAGTGGTTTGAGCGTGGGGAGGTGGGACTAGGGACCCAGGTTTGAACCCGAGTCCCTGCATATTATTTTTGGCTTATTCTCACATTTAAAAATTCACAAAAATTATTTTAATGTTTAAAATAATTAAAATAAAAATCTTTCCTACTTAGAAATTAATAAAATCATTTTCTTTTAATTTATTTTTCTTAAAAAGTAAATTAATAAATCATTATTCTTCTATTTAAAATTATAAAAATTGTTATAAAATACCAATTATTAATTTTAAATTTGTAATCAATCTCAGTTAGTTTTAAATCTGTATTTTTTATAAAACATAGTTACAAATTTGCTTTTATATGTTTTAAGAAGGGGAAATAAATACATATGTACATACTTAAAATGTACACTTATTGTGATTAATAAAATTTGTTTAATCAGTTAAACCTACAAAATTACTATTTTATTTAAATAGTAAATAATGACCATTTAATAATAAAAGTTTAACTTTTATTAATAGAGTTAATCACTAAAATTCTTATTTAAAACATTTAAATATCAAAATAATAGCAAATTACATCTATTTAATAATGTAAAAATCATGGGTTAAATGGGTTGTAAATATAACACCATAATTATCATGATTAACTTCACACGTCGTTCATTTAGGTTAAACGTTAACGAATCCTCGGCATTTTTATACAAGACCTTATTGTTTGCTCATCTTTATTATCCAGGTGAGTTTTCCATACCCCTTTTATATATTTTCATACTTTTGGGGTGAAACATGTTAACCTTATGATAAATGCACTTGTAAACCCTTTTGAATCTTGTAAACAGTTGGGCAATTCATCTTATTTGTCGTGGTTAGTTGAACTCTTGTAATTATCATGTGATGACTAGTATATGTACAATCATTAACTATTGCTAGCCTGGCGACGTCATAGATCTATGGCCTGACAAGCCTATTTGGTGGCTCCTAGTGCTGTATTCTTGTGCACTATGAGAACCAAGTACACTTAGCTAATCGTTTAATCTTGTAATCTTGTAATCTAGTAAACTGTCAAGGTTTGATTGTTACATTTGTTTATCCATCTTTAGTTTCTTTATTCAATAACCTATGACATGAATTGCTATCTTTTGATGTATACTTATTCATGAAAACCTATGGAAACTCCCAACAATATGTTGACCTTTTATTTTTAACATGTTTCAGGAAATGATAATGTTTAGCTTGTTATGAAGACATGTTACAATCTAGGACTGGACCTAAAATAAAATGAAAAGTCATTTAACATCTTTTGTCGTTGGAATTTCTATGTTTTGGAACTTATTTTATTTCTTAATTGTATGACATGAATATTGGTATTTAATATTATGGTCATTTTAAATTAGCGTTGTGTGGCATGAACAATCTTAACCCTCACATCTCGATGTTTCCTCCATTAAGGTTGGGGTGTGACAGATTGGTATCAGAGCCCATAACTATAGGGATTTAGGTTATTAGAAATGGTGGCCTAGACTATGGTTAATTTAGGGACCCTTTACATGACATTTTCTATAATCTTGTAAGTATACTTATATGTCTAATACATGTTGCTATATGTTACATGATTAATTCCTTATGTGCTATTTGTTTACATTTAGCAATAGTGCCTTAGGAATATGCCTTGGACCTTGTAAACCCCAACTTTCTAATCCTCTTCATATGCCTCTATGTTCTACCGTGTCTAATCTTTTCTAAATCTTATTCTCGACTATGTGTGGAAAACTACGCATCTTATCGAGTGAAAAAAAAAGAATTCTTTAGACGATACGTCTAAATCTTGAAAAACCTCATCGAGGTTTTAATTCCGATAGCCTTAGGGAAGTGTGTGACATATAAACACCTGTATTCTGGATTTCCTGGTGAAAGGCCCTTGGGCTAAGGCAAGCATTTCGTATAAATCTCATTGCGAGACCTATTATGCTTATCTGGGGATCTCTGGGATGAGTGCTAAATTATGGTCAACATACATATCTTCCTTTAGGTAATTGGGATTAAGTCACCTCGACGTGTCCATGTTCCTATTAGCTATGTGGTACCAATTAGAACCATCCTGGTTATATATAAAATATCTAAAATTCCCGGTTACTTTGAACTGGTTTATCCCCGAATACTAATATTTTTCTTTATTTTATCTTATAGAATGTCTCGTCACCAAGGAAAGCGTGCTACATCCGACCGTAAACTTGCTGCAATGATCGCCCAGCAAATGGCTGCCGTACTTCCGACGATGGTTATTGAACTTAGCAGCACCCTAATGGCCAACAACAACAACAACACCAATGGAAACAACGGTGGTGGTGATAACAATGGTCAAGGGGAAAATAGCAACAACCAAGGTGGAAATAACCGCACTTGCACATTCAAGCATTTCAACTCGTGCAAACCCACTAACTTTAGTGGAAAAGAAGGAGCCACTAGACTTCTCAAGTGGTTCGAAAGTATGGAAAATACGTTTATCGTCAGCGAGTGCTCCGATGAACTCAAGGTCCGCTATGCTGTAATTGTCCTTTAACAACGGGCACTCACGTGGTGGAATAGTGAGAAAAGGAACCAAGGGGCTGAAGTTGCCTTGGCGTTGCCTTGGGAAGAATTTAAGGACGTAATGATTCAAAAATTCTGCCAGAGAAGTGAACTGCAGAAGTTGGAGGAAGAGTTCTGGAATCTAAAACGAGACAGTGGTAACCATTTGGCATACTCCACCCGCCATCACAAACTGAGCATGCTTCTAGCACACATGGTGGATACCGTACCCCGAAGCATTGAGAAGTTTATCAAAGGGGTACCGCCGCAAATCCAAGATGCTGTGGTGGGAAGTAGGCCCACAACTTTGGAGGAGGCGATCAATATCACTGCCCAGCTTACTGAAAACCATATTAAGGCTGGTACCTTGACGATGAAGGGTGCCAAGTCAACTGTGAAGGTGACTCCCGAAGCATCAAAGGAGGTGAAAGCTGAGTCGTCTTTTAAGGGCAAGAAGCGCAAATTCACACCGGCCCGTAACTATGCGGTGATAGCACCAAATGCCCCTCAAAAGCAAGCTGTCGTTGCAAACCAAGCCCCCGTGGCAAGGGCTTATACCGGACCGCACCCAATGTGCAATACCTGCAAGTACCATCATGCGGGTAACACTCCTTGTCGAATCTACTCGTTGTGCGGGAAGTATGGACATCTGGTGGCTACTTCCCATCATGCTCCGAATAATGCTACGTTGGTTGCTAATCGAGTCTGCTACAACTGTGGCGAACCTGGACATTTCCGTCCTCAATGCCCTCGCATTGCGGGAAATGTGCCACCGGCTTGAGGAAGGGCTTTCAACATCAATTCCAACCAAGCCCAAGCCAACAACGATGTAGTGAATGGTACGTCTCTATTTTCCTTTAATCGTTCTTTATCTTGTAAAATTCCTGCCTGCTATCCATGTGCCAATAATAGTTTAATATTTGAGTAGGTATGTACCTTGTAAATAGTAGATATGCCTCTATACTTTTTGATTTGGGTGCGGATAAGAGTTTCGTGTCTTTAGAGTTTGAGCCTATTCTTTCTAAGTCGCGTTCTAACTTAGAAAGATCCTTTATGGTCGAAGTAACCGATGGCAAATCTATTGAAGTCCACGTCGTGATACGCGATTGCATCTTAAGTCTTAACGAGCACGACTTTCTCATCGACCTTATTCCAATGCAACTGGGGAGCTTTGACATTATTATCGGCATGGATTGGTTAGCCAAGCAACACGTGGAAATCATATGCTTCGAGAAGTGTATCTGAATTCCCTTACCATCGGGTGATACCCTAAAGGTCTTTGGGGAGAGATTATCCCAAGGACTCAAACTCATGTCTTGTATCAAGGCCCGAAAGTGCTTAAGTAAAAACTACGTAGCTTTTATAGCGTACGTGGTCAACACGAAAGCCAAGGGGAAGGAACTGAAGGATATCCCTATCGTACGAGATTTTCCTGAGGTATTTCCCGAGGATCTAAGTAGGTTACCTCCCGTTTGAGAAGTTGAGTTTAAAATCGATCTAATTCCTGGTGCGAATCCCGTGGCTAAGTCACCTTATCATCTTGCACCGTCTGAAATGCAAGAGCTAGCTAGTCAACTGCAAGAGTTGATCGATAAGGGTTTCATTAGACCTAGCTCTTCACCATGGGGTGCACCCGTGCTGTTTGTGAAAAAGAAAGATGGTTCTTTTCGTATGTTCATCGACTATCGGGAACTCAACAAGCTCACTATCAAGAACCGATATCCTCTTCCTCGAATTGATGATCTCTTCAATCAACTTCAAGGAGCTACACAATTCTCAAAGATCGATCTACGTTCTGGATATCATTAATTACGTGTTCACGACAACGACAATCCAAAGACCGCGTTTCGTACTCGATATGGACATTATGAGTTCATGGTTATGCCTTTTGGCTTGACTAATGCACCTGCTGTGTTCATGGATCTCATGAATCAAGTATGTAAACCATATTTGGATAAATTCATGATCATATTCATTGATGACATTCTTATTTATTCCAAGACAAAGGCCGATCATGAGTCGCATTTACGTCAAGTTCTCGATCTTTTAAAGAAGGAACGATTATATGCCAAATTCTCCAAGTGTGATTTCTGGCTCGAAGAAGTCCAATTCTTAGGACACGTGGTGAATAGCCAAGGAATTCACGTTGATCCTGCAAAAATAAAAGCCGTGAAGAATTGGTGTGTTCCCACAACCCCAATCGAGGTTCATTTTTTCTGGGTTTAGCGGGTTATTACCGTAGGTTCATTGCAAACTTTTCGAAGATTGCGAAACCGCTTACGGCGCTAACCCAAAAGAATAGACTTTTGGAGTGGGGACCCGAACAGGAAGATGCGTTCGAGACTTTGAAACACAAACTGTGTAATGCTCCTATCTTAACTCTCCCCGATGGAAACGATGACTTCATCGTATATTGCGACGCGTCTAGTCAAGGCCTTGGTTGTGTTCTCATGCAACGAGGTAAAGTCATAGCTTACGCGTCAAGGCAATTGAAGGTTCATGAAGTGAACTACACAACTCATGATCTCGAACTTGGTGCCGTGGTATTTGCTTTGAAGATCTGGCTGCATTATCTCTATGGGACGCAATGTATAGTCTACATCCACCACAAGAGTCTCCAACATGTGTTCAATCAAAAGGATCTCAACATGAGACAAAGCCGTTGAGTTGAACTGATTAGCGACTACGATTGTGACATTCGCTATCATCCTGGAAAGGCGAATGTTGTAGGCGACGCGCTGAATCGTAAGATCCATAACAAGACTGTCTCGCTTCAAGAAGTCTGAGATCGAAGACAATGGTTTGACACGTTGGGGGAGTTTGATACTGAGATACATGTGGATGTTAACGAGGCCACTATCACGCTTCAAAACATAAGGATTGATAGTGATCTCGAGTTTTGCATCCGCGAGGCTCAACAAGCGGCGCTATCCGAGGAAGGGAAAGATGAAGATTTGGCGTTTAACGTTCGGTCACAACTGGATACAAAACCGAACGGCATGTGGTATTTCATGAATCGACATTGGGTCTCGAATCATGATAATCTCCATCACTTCATCATGAATGAAGCTCATCAAACACGATATTCTATTCATCCCGGGTCCGATAAGATGTGCATTGATTTGCGTGGCCAATATTGGTGGTCGGAAATGAAGAAAGATATCGCGTCTTATGTTTCTAAGTGCCTCACATGTGCAAGAGTCAAAGCCGAACATCAACGGCCTAGTGGTCTACTTGAACTACCTGAAATCCCTATGTGGAAATGGGAACTCATATCCATGGATTTCATAACCAAGTTACCACGTACCTCTCGTGGCCATGATAGTATATGGGTGATTGTTGACCGTTTGACCAAAACGGCACATTTCATACCAATACGAGACACTTACAAGGTTTCACGATTGGCTTGTATCTACATCGACGAAATTGTGAGTCGACATGGCGTGCCGTTGCATATTATCTCCGATCGCGATGCTCATTTTACTTCGCATTTCTGGTCTTCGATGCAAGAACTTTTGGGTACTCAACTGGATTTGAGCACGGCTTACCATCCTCAAACGGACGGTCAAACCGAGCGAACAATCCAAACCCTGAAGGACTTGCTGCGTCTTTGTGTCCTTGATTTTGGTGGTGACTGGGATACGCATCTGCCGTTAGCGGAATTTTCGTCTAACAATAGTTATCACTCGAGTATCAAGATGGCACCATTCGATGCTTTATATGGTCATAAATGTTGTTCTCCGATCTGTTGGACTGACATCGGTGAGAATTTCATCATTGGTCCTGAACTTATTCAAGAAACGGCCGACAAAGTCTCCAAAATCCGAAGTAACCTTGAGGTGGCTAGAAGTCGTCAAAAGAGTTATGCCGATAAGAGACGCAAACCATTGGAGTTTCAGGTCAACGACATGGTTCTTCTTAAGGCCTCTCCATGGAAGGGTGTTGTTCGCTTTGGGAAGAAGGGTAAGTTAGCCCCATGTTTTGTAGGACCTTTTAAGATTCTGAAAAGAATTGGGAAAGTGGCTTACAAACTGGAACTACCTTCCGAACTTAGCGGGGTTCATCCTGTTTTCCATGTCTCAAACCTAAGGAAATGCTTAGCCGATGAAAGTTTTGCATGTTCCTTTGGAGGAAATCCAAATTGACGAGTCGTTGAATTTCGTTGAGAAACCCGTCGAGATCATGGATCGAACGTTGAAGAAGACCCGAACATCTACAACACCGATCGTCAAGGTTCGTTGGGAAAATAAACGTGAAGCTGAATTCACCTGGGAACGCTAGGATTACATGAAGAAGAAATATCCCCATCTGTTCGCTTAGTCTCATCTTTAATTTCGGGACGAAATTCCTTAAAATTGGGGAGACTGTGATCTTTCGTATTTTTGTTAAACGTTTGTTAAACTTCGTTACATCTTGCAAGGGTGTGTTTTGTCATTTATGCAAATACGAGGACTCGTTTGTAAATTATTTTTAACTTGATCTCTTTCATTCTTAAATAATTAAGTAAATAATAATAAAAATAAGAATAAAAATAATAATAATAATAATAATAATAATAATAATAATAATAATAATAATAATAATAATAATAATAATAATAATAATAATAAAAATGATAAAATAATAATACTAATAATATTAAATAATTATAATAAGTGTTAATATTGTAAATAAATAAAAAAATAGAAGTTTGAAACCTGTAATTAAATAGTTTGGGCTTAAAATAAAAAAGTTTAAATCCCAGGGACCAAACTGTAATTTTGTAAAAAATAAAATTTGAACTTTGGACTTAAAGTAATAAACATAAAACCACAGGGGCTTGAGTGTAAATTTTAAAAATCCACACCCCAACTCCCGTTTTTTTGGTCGCCGGCCGGCGAAGCTCCGGCGCGGTGCCTGCGACCCTAAAACCAATTAAAACCCAAAATTAAACCTCCCAAATCGTCCAAAAACCGCTCGAGAACCCGTTTCGAACTCACAGACCAACCAATTCGACCTTAATTGTGCTTTAGAACACGAAACAGAAACCATTAACACCCCAAACCGTTTCTACCTGCAAATTAATGAAATTAATCATGCTATAACGATCACCTAATCATTTAGAAATCAAGGACACGTTTAATTTTACCTGAAACGGCTTTAATCACGTTCAATTCGATTTAAAACAACCGAGAACAACATGGAACTCGTTGAGTACTCAAACGGTTAAAATGGAACCATAAAATAGAGGCAAAGCATCTCATTTGAGTTTCTTAAACTCTCTGCACACTCAATTTCACTAAAACACGCACACACAGCTCAATTGAATCCGACCACAGTCGCGACATTGATACCAGTTGAACTCGTCGATTCTTTAACCAAAACAGGTAATTGAACAGGGTGTTACACCTGGTCTCACTTGGGGAACAAAAGCCCTAACCTTAATTTCTTCATCAACATCAAATCATTGTTCAATTCGAGCGATTTGGTTTACGGTTCTTCGGGTGAAATTAGGGTTTCCAGAAAATGGGCTTAAATAAATTCAGATCTGAAATCTAACACAAACCAGGGCCTTGGCCCAGTGGTTTGAGCATGGGGAGGTGGGACTAGGGACCCGGGTTCGAACCCGAGTCCCTGCATATTATTTTTGGGTTATTCTCACATTTAAAAATTCACAAAAATTATTTTAATGTTTAAAATAATTAAAATAAAAATCTTTCCTACTTAGAAATCAATAAAATCATTTTCTTTTAATTTATTTTTCTTAAAAAGTAAATTAATAAATCATTATTCTTCTATTTGAAATTATAAAAATTGTTATAAAATACCAATTATTAATTTTAAATTTGTAATCAATCTCAGTTAGTTTTAAATCTTTATTTTTTATAAAACATAGTTACAAATTTGCTTTTATATGTTTTAAGAAGGGGAAATAAATACATATGTACATACTTAAAATGTACACTTATTGTGATTAATAAAATTTGTTTTATTCAGTTAAACCTATAAAATTACTATTTTATTTAAATAGTAAATAATGACCATTTAATAATAAAAGTTTAACTTTTATTAATAGATTTAATCACTAAAATTCTTATTTAAAACATTTAAATATCAAAATAATAGCAAATTACATCTATTTAATAATGTAAAAATCATGGGTTAAATGGGTTATAAATATAACACCATAATTATCATGATTAACTTCACACGTCGTTCATTTAGGTTAAACGTTAACGAATCCTAGGCATTTTTATACAAGACCTTTTGGTTTGCTCATCTTTATTATCCAGGTGAGTTTTCCATACCCCTTTTATATATTTTCACACTTTTTGGGTGAAACATGTTAACCTTATGATAAATGCACTTGTAAACCCGTTTGAATCTTGTAAACACTTGGGCAATTCATCTTATTTGTCGTGGTTAGTTGAACTCTTATAATTATCATATGATGACTAATATATGTACAATCATTAACTATTGCTAGCCTGGGGACGTCATAGATCTATGGCCTGACAAGCCTATTTGGTGGCTCCTAGTGTCGTATTCTTAAGCACTATGAGAGCCAAGTACGCTTAGCTAATCGTTTAATCTTGTAATCATGTAATCTTGTAACCTGACAAGGTTTGATTGTTACATTTGTTCATCAATCTTTAGTTACTTTATTCAATAACCTATGACATGAATTGCTATCTTTTGATGTATACTTATGTATGAAAACCTATGGAAACTCGCCAACAATATGTTGACCGTTTATTTTTAACATGTTTCACGAAATGATAATGCTTAGCTTGCCATGAAGACATGTTACAATCTAGGACTGGACCTAAAATAAAATGAAAAGACATTTAACATCTTTTGTCGTTGGAAATCCTATGTTTTGGAACTTATTTTATTTCTTAATTGTATGACATGAATATTGGTATTTAATATTATGGTCATTTTAAATTAGCGTTGTGTGGCATGAATAATCTTAACCCTCACATCTCGACGTTTCCGCCGTTAAGGTTGGGGTGTGACAGCCGCAACTCGGGATCATCAGAAAAGCTATGCCGATCAAAGTAGAAAGCCTTTAGAATTCCAAGTTGGTGACATGGTATTGTTGAAAGTTTCACCTTGGAAAGGTGTGATACGCTTTGGAAAGCATGGTAAACTAAACCCTAGATACGTTGGATCGTTTGAGATTGTCAAAAGAATTGATTCAGTAACTTTGCAGTTGGATTTATCCAAGAAACTTGATTGTGTTCATAAAGTGTTCCATGTTTGAAACCTGAAGAAGTGCCTAGCCGATGAAACACTTATCCTTCCATTAGAGGAACTAGAGATCGACGAACAGTTACATTTCTTTGAGGAACTAGTCAAGATTATGGATCGAGAAATCAAGGTTTTAAAACATAGCAAAATTCCTATTGTACATGTCAGATGGAATTCTAAGCATGGACCAGAGTTTACCCCGGAGCGCAAGGATCAAATGAAGAAGAAGTACCCTCAACTGTTTAAAGATCAGGCAACACTTCTTAAGGTATCCTTCTTAAGATATTATTCCTTTTAATTTCAAGACGAAATTCCCTTCAACAAGGGGATGTTGTCATAAACCTCGCGAAACATTCAAAATTCTTTTCTTTTCGAGTTGTATAAGAATTCTCATTAACCTTACTCTTTGTATGATACAGATTGCCAAATCTGGTGGTCCTTGTTGAACTTGCTATTCGAATTTTGGTGATGAAAATTTATTCAACAAGGGGATGATGTGACATCCCATTTTCTTCAGGTTATACATCGTTAACTTAAACCCCCTTCATTCGATTATTTTCCATTACATTCATAAAATACTATAATTGAGAATAAAAAATAATAAACCTTATTGTTAGTTTTGACCTAACCTAATTTAATTAAATATACTCTAAACTAACTAACAATAAATCATCAATAATGGTCTACTAATCAAAGTAGAGGGACTAAAGGTGAACTACCCCAAACTTTAAAATTCCTTAAAACCAACTCCCCGTGCTCTCAATCTCCATTTGTTCGTTAAACCCTAGGTGAACCTTTCTCCCGAGCATTTGACGGCAACTTTCCCACCCTTAAATCCCTAGCCAGCAGCCCCCTTTTATGGCGCCTTTCGTCTCCAGTAACTTCCTCATCACGGACCATCACCTTTCAGCAAGTTTCGACAACTAGAACAACCTTGGATAGCTTCGGTAGTCGATTCAAGCAGCCCACTTGGTATGGTTCTTCCCCGTTGTTTTATTCGCGTTCGGTTTCGGTTACGGTTTCGTTCCTTACTTCGTTGGGTACGTTGCGGTTTGCGATGATTGGTTTTGTGTGTTCATGGGTTTCACGGTTGGGTGGTCGCGGCTGGTGTGTTTGGCCGAGGGTGCAAGCATGCGTGTGTGTGTTTAGTGTGTGTGTGTGTTCAGCATGTGTGAATGTATACAGCCGTGGGAATGTGTGTTCATCATGTATGTAATGGGTGTATCATGTATATGTGTGTGTGTTCATATATAGATATACATCATGAGTTCGGAAAGATGGCAGCGGGGGTATGGTTGTATGTTATGAATTGTGTATTTTGTGTTAATATATATATATATATATATTATACATTATATTACGTGTGGTGTTTCATATGTCTTATATAGTGTGGAAATGCATATTATGTTGGTGTAATATTTATATATAATATGTGTTGTGTAATAATCTATTATATGCGTGAGAGTACTATTTATTTAGTATATGTACGTATGTTACGTATGGGTCGTGCTATTAAACGTATGGTTTAACAACAATAATAATAATAATAATAATAATAATAATAATAATAATAATAATAATAATAATAATAACAACAATAATAATAATAATAATTTGATACATGATAATCGGGTTTTATGCATTTGGAGTGAATTTGCATCGAGTGTACTTGCATGTGAATGGAAACAATTGATAACCTGCATCGTAACCAAGTCGTGAACGTACAATGAATAGTTATTATTAATAGTCATTAAATGTGCATTTAAGTTATTCGGAAACCTAATCATTTGTGTTTGCATTTATCTATTGTTGTGCATTAAGGTGATTTTACTGTCCCACTTTACTTATACTCTTTTTGGGGAAAAAAACTTGTTCTTTTTAAACGTTCTTTCATTAGATCGGTATTACGGTATTATCACTTGTTTACTAGTGTTGTACCATTTTAAGTCCTTACTTTTGATCCATTAATTTATGTACTTTATAAAGGTAATACTGAGTACGTATACACTGGGTTTGACAAACCCCACACGTGCTAGTCACGCTATCACAATTATTGCATGTCAAACAGATGCTTAATTGACCTAGTTTTTATTGTTGGGATTACCTGATAATATTAAACTATATTTTCTTGATTAACCGATTTCGCTTCCGCAAATACTTTCTTGAACTTCTTATTAAACTATATTTTGGGATTACCTGATAATATAAAATCCAATGTATTGTGATTACTGTGTCGCTTGGTGTAACTATCGGTTGAAATACAGGTATGTTACGCGTCTAACGGTAAATTTCCGTTTGTGGAAATTGAGGGTGTGACAGATTACAATTAATTAGGTCTTTTCGACCTTATGTAATCTTATTTTGTTCTGTTATTTATAGTTACATGTTGTCACCCCCTGGCTTATAGTGGAAACACGAGGATGTGACAAACGAGATCGTCATAGCACATTGATAGTTAATAGAGATGCATTAAATAATAAAAACTAACGTGTCATAACGTCACAGGACACAAATAGGGACTTGTGTCATAATTAGTCAATTACAAGACAAACATTCTCAAACAAGAATATCCAAATTAAATCCCAAACCCGTGAACAAGTAATGGCCAACACATCCACAATGATAACGTATTTACTCAACAGTGTAACCCAAATGTTTGAAATGGTAGAGCAAGTCTATTATGAGATCGTTAGGGTTATCTCTAAGGCATCAACTCTAACTATCCTCGATGATTGATATTACATTAAAAGATGTGCTCAAAAGATCAACACATGCTTGGTGAGTTCGCAAGTTTAAATAATTAATAAAACTTGATGCTGTGTAGAATTTTATAGGACATAATTGTATACAGTTATAAGGAAGCAATATCACATGTAATCATGAGCCTCACAACATATTCATCCTAGGGTCCATTCCCGACTAGTATACTAACAAGCAAGGGTGGGGATGTCAACCGAATAGTACTATCAATAACTATCCGTCGGCTCCAACACTGGCGTTAAATAGTTGTGAATAAAGAACCACACAAAAAACTCATGCATGTGCCAAATATAAACTTGTAAAAGAGTAACACATAGTACCAAATGAATAATTTATTTCAATCCAGTAAAATATCAAACATATTTTTCCCCTTTAATGTTTGTAAAATAATTATAAGAACACAAACCGTGAAACTCACCTTGAGATGATGCGAGCGAATATAGAAAATGATAGAATTCTATAAAGGGTGTGAACCACAACAAACCAACCACCTATAATAATAATAATAATAATTAATTGAACTTGTAACACATCTAATAAACAATGTAATACATTTGATCTTTCTCGGATCGGTTCGGGTTCGACGCACGAATTCATTCAAAAGGTTATATATATATATATATATATATATATATATATATATATATATATATATATATATATATATATATATATATATATATATATATACTAGTGGAAATACCCCTATGTTACAGCAGTACGACTGTTGCATGATTTTTTGGGAATTCGATTTTAGTTAGTATTGGCTAGGTGTGTTATGATGTAAATTAAAAAATCAAAATATAATTATTAAAAAAATAGAATGAAAGAAAAAAATTACGTATAATACAAAAGTCTTTAAGACAACTATATTATCTTAACAAGATTAGTGAAAGCATGGGTGGTATTTGTGGTCGAAAAACACTTATTACCTACATTTTAGGGGGGGTTGTTTTATGAATGTAGGTTAGAGTTATATGATTATCGGAGGCAACTTTCGGTGGTGATTTGCATAGACCAGAGAAAGTTAATGGAGAAATTGTCACCACAAATTATCATCTTGATTATTATTGAGCTGTTAACAACCGACAAGGAAAATGGGAAGAGGGATTAGTGCACAACAGCAATGAATAAACGGCATTGAAAGTAAATGGCGATTTTGTTTGGCCACATGTATATGCTTTAACATTTGTATTATAAGCATCATATGTTATAGTTTATTATAAGGGCATAAATGGAATAAAACGGTTAATATTTTGAAATTTAAGCATGACTTTTCATATGAGTGTCTTAATCCATATGTAAAATTATCATTCTATCCTCCTTTCGCTTTTATTATAAAGGATATAGATAAATATCAAAATTATTAAATTCACAATATGCTCATAGAAAAATATTAGTATTATAGTTATTATAAATATAAAAATATATATAAGTTATATACTTAAATATTTAATAAAATAATACTTAATGTAAATAGTATTTAGTTATAAAAATATAGTTAGTAAATATAACTTTAAATGTCAATTTATATTATTATAAATAAAATAAAATTTAATGAAGTGAATTAAATAATATCACATTGTTATATAATATATTAATCATTTATATTAAATATTACAAAAATTAGAAAAAGTTAATTAAATGGGGGTAAAAGTAAAATTATTGCTTAAAACACTTGTACTCTGTGCTTAAAATGTTACATAGGTGTGTTACACTTTGAATAAAATTAGCATCTTACCCTTTTAATATGTATTATATAGTACAATAGATATAATTAATTTAAATATACTATTATTGTATATCTATATATATATTAACTATATAATCATACGCGTCACACTTTATTGTTTTATCATGATAACATATCTATACTATATCGTCTCATATATATTTATATCCTATAAACACGCATGATTATATATTTTTATGCACTCACATCAATATACATATACAATATGTGTGTGTATTATATATATATATGTATTATGTATGTATATGCTCCACCAACTTCTGTCATCAACATATACTCATATACATTATATATATATATACACACAAATATATATATATATATATATATATATATATATATATATATATATATATATATATATATATATAATATATGTAATCATACACACACTAGAAACATACAAAACATCCAACACACATAAAGTAAACAACACAATACATCAAACACCTACATTTATATACAACACACACACACACACCACAATTTACTCTTGACACATACACACACTATTTCACGCACACACACACCAACACACACTACTCTAACACACACACACAACACAATATATACGCACACGTCTACATAGCATAACACACGCTATACATAATAACACACTCACCCACACTACCGTACACCGGCACAGTCACACTACCGCACGCCGGCACAGTCACATACACGCACACACATACATATTCTCAGAAAGAATATATATATATATATATATATATATATATATATATATATATATATATATATATATATATATATATATATATATATATATATATATCAATGCCCGTACACAAAGTACATACAAAAGACGCAACTGGACAACGACAAAAATCAATCGAATGTAATGTAAACAAACACGGTACCTCGACACTAGGGAGAGACCGTGCAAGAACAGAGCGTGATTCACCAGAACGGGACGTCGTGGGGGTTACTGGAGCTCGGTCATGAAGGCAGGTTCCACAGCGGGGACGACTTAGGGTTTACGGGCGTGTATCGACGGTTAGGAGGTGATTATATGTGTTTTAGGGTATATGTACGTAGAACCTCCTATTATTAGCTTGTAAGGATCGGCAAATAACAATTTAGATTGATCTAATGATAAGAACTCATAATATAATCATCACGGTAAGAAGATTGAACAAGTAATAAGATGAACTCAAGTGTAAATAAACTTTGTTTGTATTGCTCTCTGATTTGAAGGATTACAAATACATGCGGAATAAGGAAAGTGAGAAAGCTTGACAAAATTACATCAAAAGCTAACTATATATACTAAACCAAAATAGTTCTCGTGCGAACTAATGAGTTCTCGCGCGAGATCAAATTTCTCGCTGGAAACTTCAGGTTCTCGCGTGGCTGATCTTCATCATCTTGATTTTGATTTCCCGAGCCTATAGGTTCAATCCCAACAATCTCCCCCTAGGCTCAGTGAATCAAAGCTTTAGAAGTCCATGACTGTAACCTTGTAACTGCCCCCAAAAGAATACATCTTGTTATCCAGGGCTTTCGTAATCAACTAACCGAAGTGTGCTGCTATAAAATAAACTGATTCATCAGCTACAATCGGACAAGCCTGCAACCTCATCAAATCATCCCTTCCAAATTTGAGCAGATCCATAGAGTCTATGATATGGTAATCTTTATCAACACAATGTATCAAAGCATGTCATATCTCTTTCTCACAACTCTACCATAAAAGCCTAGACAAGCTATTAACCAGTACAAGAGCATGTATAGGGATCTTCCTTGCATATTTTGGATGCTTGTAAACCCGTATCTTCATTAGCTTATTTGTATTTGGATCTATACGTGTCTTATCTTCAATGACTTTGGATTTGGCAGTCTTAAAGTCTTTGAAGTTGGTCTTGCGTTGTCTCCAGATCATGTTCCTTATCCAATTCCCCTTCCCATAATTACTTAGATTTATGAACGAAACACGACCCATATCATATAAGTCAGACACTATGAATGTATGCAAGTCGTGCTCGTCCTTATAATACTCAATAGCTCCCGCATTTCTCTTCACAACACTCATTTTCGTCTCTCCATCATACCCCCAACTAATAATCGGCTCCGAACTTCCGTACCTTGTGAAAGGTTTGAAATGCCTTAATGTATGTACATAAGCTGGTGGAGGAGGAGCATCAACAGTAAGATTCCAAACCTGACGTACTGCTCTCTGTCCAGTTTGATCATCAGTCTTGTTAGTAGGTTGATTAGCACCAGACTCTTTAACAATCTCATCTTCTTAAATCCAAATATCAGAGAATAAACTGTGAAGATTGTTTCCAAACACATCTGTACACTCCACTTCTTCTTTTAATCTATCAAAAGGACCTAAGTCTTCATCAGACACTTCAGTAATAAGTTGTTACTGAAAAGTACAGAATTCCTTTCCGTACATCTCCTCAACAGCGGGATCTAATGGTGTATAGTCATCTGTATCATCGAGTCTTGGTCCGGAGACATTGGCAGAACCCAATGAACAAGATGGACCAGCTGTCGAACCCATATCACCGCCTTGATCATCATCATCATCCTTTTTACCTCCTTTATCACCACCCTTATTATCATCACCAACATTATTATCATCATTATCATCATCTTCATCATTAATATCATCATCCTCATTACAACTGAAATCTACCATATCCAAATCATCATCATCATGTACTGGCACATTGATTGGTATATCATATTCAGGCTCCACAAACGCCTCTCTAGTAAACACTACAGGTCGATCCTCAGTAGCCTTAGTAGGAAGAGTGTTAGATGGCTCTTGATCAATAATAGTTGTATATGTTGTCCTTTTAATAATAATAGGATCAACAACTTGCTCTATAGCAACAGCAGGATCATCAGCAGATTTTGGACCAGCAGGTTGTTGTCCACTAGACTCTCCAACTTTAGTAGTACATTGCTGAATATAAATTGTTGCGAATGTTCAAGACACTTGATCCTCTCATCTTTTTCTTGGTTTAGAGCATGTAAGTCATATATATGCCGAGATTTCTCTAACTTCTCCCTCTCCAAGGTTTGTATTCTCTGTTCTAAAGTAACCAATGTAGGAGAACTAGAAGAAGTATTAGCACCATGTCTTTACTCTGGGAGAGTGTTAAGAAAATCATCCATTCGCACTGTCTTATCATCAGGACGTTGATCTCTAGAAGGTGCGCTCAACACATCATTAGTAGTGGGCTTAGCAGATGATGTTCCAGTGGTAGATTCTGTAACAATCACTTAAGTATCTAGTGGTATAGCCTCACTTACTGTGACTGGAACCTCAGTACTAGTCGACACAGTTGTCATCGGGGAATGACGCTTTAGCAAAACCCTACTTCCTCTACCCCTCCCACCTGGACTTACATTAGAATCAACTCCTTTCCTTGCCATTCTCTTATTTCTCCTCTTAGTGGATGGTGAATCCTTAGGAACAAAATCAACATCACTTCCCTCAGCAGTACGTTTAGTAGGAGTATCCTGCACTCTGGGTCTTTCTTGGGGATGATGTTTCGTACAACCGAAAAGTTATCACGCAGAGGGTGAGTTCTCATGCGAATAGTAGGTTCTCGCGACAAACGGTTAAGTTTAAAAATGTCACACCCCAACCTTAATGGCGGAAACGTCGAGATGTGAGGGTTAAGATTGTTCACAGCCACATAACGCTACCATTAATTGTAAATATGATTAACATAAGATTAAATAAACATTACATCCAAGAGTCTTAACGAAATAAAAAATAACAAAAGTTCAAGTTTCCAAGTTTCAAGACATATTATTTATTTTCCTAGGTCCAAATCCTAGGTGTAAGCATGCTTCAAAAGATAATCATCAACCTTGTGCATTTCCTGAAACATGTTAAAAATAAAGGGGTCAACTTTGAAAGTTGGTGAGTTTCCATGGGTTAGGCTTACATATATTTATAAAAATTTACAAGTAGCAATTTATGTCAATGGTTACGAATAAAGCAAGTTTATAGATAACATATAGCTACAATCAAACCTTGACAGATTACAAGTTTACAAGATTAAACGATTAGCTAAGTGTACTTGGTTCCCACAGTGCTCAAGAATAAGACACTAGGAGCCGGCAATACCTCGGCTTTAGCACCAAATAGGCTTGTAAGGCCCATAGATATATGACGTCACCAGGCTAGCAATAGTTAATGATTGTCAACATATAATGTTCATCATGTAAGGCTCACAATATTACAAATAACCATGACAAAAAGTAAGGATGAATTGCATGTGCGTTTATAAGTATCAAGATGTTTAGAAGTGCAAGTTTATAAAGTTAACATGTTTCACCCCAAAAGGTGTGAAATAAAGTAAAAGAGGGGCATAGAAAACTCACATGATATAAGTTGGTGTTAAAGGTAATAACAAGAAATTAAATGGTGCTCCAACAATTCCTTTTACAAGATACCTAAACGTATATATTCCAAGATTAAGTCTAAAGATAGGTTTAACGATTCATACGTGAACTAGGGTTTTAATAGAAATTTGGGGTTTTGGTGAACAAAAGAATTAAATAATGAATTCACTTATATTTTGATTCAACGACAAGAATTACACCATTTAAGTAATTTAATATGAAGAAATGCAATTATATCATTTATAATAATTGGTAAAGTTTAAATATAAAGTTTAAATGATTTTTTTTATAATCATTTGATGTAAACATGATTTAAACAATAATTAAAAGTAACGTAAGAACTAATAATAATTTATTAAATTAACTATCATTTAAGGTCCATTTTACAAGAAATAAATTAAAAATGACATTTGTTATATTATTTTATTAAAAAGGGTATATAAATATTTAAATTGGAAAACATTTGCAGAAAATAATTTGATGACTTTAAAAATAATTAAAGTTTACAAAAATAATTTTTATAATTACTAAAATATTTATGTATTTAAATTTGTTAAGAAAAGGCTTTTTAAAAAATAATGTGGGTGCCCGGGTTCGAACCCGGAACCTCACAATTGTGGGGAGTTGTGTTTACCGTTAGGCTGGGTAGCCTATGCCTGCTAGAAGCCGGCTCCCTTAATTTATAAACACAATCGCTGTAACAACCCCCAAATCGCATAAACCCTAGAACCAACTTTGATCAAATTGAACATCCATTCGTTTAAGATGATGAAATCAACGTTGGGGCTTTTAATCCCCAAATGATTTCGAGTCTATTTGCATATCTAATTACCTGGATGGAAGTTTAAATCGATGAGAACGAGATGAAGAACAATCGTGACTGTGGTGAATCCGATTGAAGTGAAACTGGCGATGATAATCGAATTAAATTCGTGTGAAGTTTCAGGGAATGTTCACGACTCTAGCCCTTTGTCAATTTTAGTTTAGGTTGCTCGGAAGGTGGGTTTTGATTGAGTTGCAGGTCACGATGGAAGTGGGGATCGAATGCGGGGTTGGTGTGCTTCTCGGCTGAAATTTCAAGTGGTGATGATTAGGGATAGTTAAACGATTGTTCAGGTTTAATTAATTGGATTATTATTGAGTCTTGAATGCCGAACGGCTCGATTGATAATGGCGACGGTTACTCGGTCATTCGAGTTCATAACCGTTGTTTAAACGTGATTAAGGTTCTAAAACGGTTTCAAATCAAGCACAGGAACCGATTGGGATAACTTTGTGTCGAAAATATGAAGGATTTCTGGGTTTTTTTGGCCTTGCCGGAAGTCGGCCGAGGGGTGGCCGGAGTAAGGTTGACGGTGAAGGGGGGGGGGGGGTTGGGTTGATTTATTAAGAAGTTACACATTTGGTCCTTGCAGTTTTAATTTTTATTATTTTATGTTTAAAACTTTCATTTAATGTTTCAAATTTGTCACAAAGGCCCCCTCAATTTAATTAAACTTTAAGTTTTTCAACATCATTCTAACTTATTAATTATTTAACTTTTACAAATTATTATTTCTATTTTTATTATTATTTTTATTTTATTTTGACTATTATTATTATGTTTATTATAGGAAAAACAAATTATTAACTCTTAAATTAATGAATTAATGCACAATAAAAGAAACATTCATAAACAACCCATATAGTTTCTTAAATGACATAAATAGTCCTTACAAGAACATAACAGGGTTAACTATTAATTAGCGAAAACACGAAAGGTTACAGTCTCCCAAACTTTTAAAAATTTCATCCCGAAATTAAGAATGAACTAAACGAACAAATACAGGTATTTCTTCTTCATATGCTCCTCACTTTCCCAAGTAAACTCAGGTCCACGCTTATTCTCCCAACGAACCTTGACGATCGGGGTGGTAGTGGTCCTAGTCTTCTTCATGATACGATCCATGACTTCAACGGGTTCCTCAACAAAATGTAATAACTCGTCGATCTGGATGTCATCTAATTGGACATGCAGGCTTTTGTCAGCCAAACATTTTCTCAAATTTGAGACATGGAAAACAGGATGAACCCCGCTAAGATCGGTAGGTAGTTCCAGTTTATAAGCCACTTTCCCAATCCTTTTCAGGATCTTGAAAGTTCCTACAAATCGGGGAGCTAATTTACCCTTCTTCCCAAAGCGAACGACTCCCTTCCATGGTGAGACTTTAAGAAGAACCATATCCCCAACTTGGAATTCCAACGGCTTGCGTCGTTTATCGGCATAACTCTTTTGTCGACTTCTAGCCACTTCAAGGTTCTTACGAATCATGGAGACTTTATCGGTGGTTTCTAGTATGAGCTCAGGACCAGTGATGAAATTTTCGCCAATGTCAGTCCAGCAGATCGGGGAACGACATTTACGACCATAAAGCGCTTCGAAAGGTGCCATCTTGATACTCGAGTGGTAACTATTATTATACGAAAATTCCACGAGAGGTAAATGCGTATCCCAGTCACCACCAAAGTCAAGGACACAAAGACGTAGCAAATCCTCTAGGGTTTGAATGGTTCGCTCGGTTTGACCGTCCGTTTGAGGATGGTAAGCCGTGCTTAAATCCAGTTGAGTACCCAAAAGTTCTTGCATAGAGGACCAAAAGTATGAAGTGAAACGAGCGTCTCGGTCGGATATGATATGCAAAGGTACGCCATGACGACTCACAATCTCATCAATGTATATACAAGCTAACCTTGACGTTTTGTAAGTGTCACGTATGGGTATGAAATGTGCAGACTTGGTCAATCGGTCAACGATCACCCATATGCTATCATGACCATGAGAGGTGCGAGGTAGTTTGGTTATGAAGTCCATGGATATGTGTTCCCATTTCCACATGGGAATCTCAGGTTGTTCAAGCAATCCACTACGACGTTGATGTTCAGCTTTAACCTTCATACACGTAAGACACTTAGCTACGTAAGTTGCTATGTCTTTCTTCATTCCAGGCCACCAGTATTGACCACGCAGATCCATATACATCTTATCAGAACCAGGATGAATTGAGTAACGAGTTTGATGAGCTTCATTCATGATAAAGGTACGAAGGTTATCATGGTTTGGAACCCAAATTGGATTCAATAAATACATCAACCCATTGGGTTTCGTTTCTAGTTGAGCTCGAAGGTTGTACTCCAATTCCTCTCCCATTTTTCCTCCTTCTTGAACCGCTTGTTGAGCCTCCATGATACAAGTCTCGATGTCATTCTCAATCCTCAAATTTGTTGCAGCATCGTAGTCTCGTTAACATCCAGACGAATCTCAGTATCAAATTCTCCCAAGGTATCAAACCATTTTCGTCGATCGTGAATTTCTTGAAACGAGACCATCTTATTATGAATCTTAGGACTTAGTGCATCGGCTACGACATTTGCCTTTCTAGGGTGGTAACGAATGTCACAATCATAATCACTAATCAACTCAACCCAACGTCATTGTCTCATATTGAGATCCTTTTGATTGAAGATGTGTTGTAGGCTTTTGTGATCGGTGTAGACTATACATTGCGTCCCATAAAGGTAATGCCTCCAAATCTTTAAGGCAAAAACCATAGCACCAAGTTCAAGATCATGTGTCGTATAATTCACCTCATGGACCTTCAATTGTCTCGATGCATATGCTATGACCTTTCCTCGTTGCATGAGAACACAACCAAGGCCTTGTTTAGATGCATCACAATATACGGTGAAATCATCGTTTCCATCGGGAAGGGTCAAGATAGGAGCATTACACAACTTGTGCTTTAAGGCTTCAAAGGCTTCCTCTTGTTCAGACCCCCACTCGAATGGTTTATTCTTTTGGGTCAAGGAAGTAAGCGGTTTCACGATTCGAGAGAAGTTGGCAATGACACGTCGATAATAGCCAGCAAGACCAAGGAAAGAACGAACTTCGGTTGGAGTTGTGGGAACACACCAATTTTTCACAGCTTCCACCTTTGCAGGGTCAACGTGAATTCCTTGACTATTCACCACGTGTCCCAGAAATTGGACCTCCTCAAGCCAAAATTCGTACTTTGAGAACTTTGCGTATAGTTGTTCTTTCTTCAATAGCTCAAGAACTTGTCGCAAGTGATGTTTGTAATCGGTTTTGGACTTGGAGTAGATAAGTATGTCGTCAATAAAGACAATCACGAACTTGTCTAGATACGGCTTGCATACTCGATTCATGAGATCCATAAAGACAGCAGGAGCATTCGTTAAACCAAAGGGCATAACCATGAACTCATAGTGTCCATATCGAGTACAGAATGCAGTTTTTGGGATATCATCATCATGAACTCGTAATTGATGATAGCCAGAACGTAAGTCAATCTTTGAGAAAATAGCAGCTCCTTGAAGTTGGTCAAAAAGATCATCGATGCTAGGAAGAGGGTAACGGTTCTTGATGGTAAGTTTGTTAAGCTCATGATAATCGATGCATATACGAAATGATCCATCTTTCTTCTTCACGAACAGAACAGGTGCACCCCAAGGCGATGAGCTAGGATGGATAAAGCCCTTATCGGACAGTTCTTGGAGTTGACTAGCTAGCTCTTGCATTTCTGATGATGCAAGTCGATATGGTGACTTAGCCACAGGGTTCGCTCCCAGAATTAAATCGATCTTAAACTCGACTTCACGCACGGGAGGTAAACCGCTAAGGTCATCGGGAAACACTTCAGGAAAATCTCGTACAATCGGGACATCCTTAAGATCGTTCCCTTTGACTTTCGTGTTGACCACGTAAGCCAAGAAAGCCATGTAATTCTTGCTTAGACATTTTCGGGCTTGAGTACAAGACATGAGTTTGAGTCCTTTGGATGATTTTTCGCCGAATACTTTCAATGTATCCCCCGAAGGCAAAGGAATTTGAATGCACTTCTCGAAACAAATAATTTCAGCATGATGTTTGGCTAACCAATCCATGCCAATGATAACGTCAAAGCTTCCAAGTTTCATAGGAATAAGGTCGATAAAGAAATCATGCTCGTTTAGGCTCAAAATGCAATCACGAATAACGACATCAACGGTGATGGGTTCTCCATCAGCGACTTCGACAGTAAGAGGTCTTTCTAGTTTCGTATGTGGCTTAGCAAGTATAGGATCAAATTCTATCTAGACAAAACTCTTATCGGCTCCAGAGTCAAATAGAATGTAGGCATAAGAATTATTAATAAGAAACATACCTGTTCAGTTTTAAAGACGTTAACGATAATGGTAAAGCAACAAAAGAACTTAGATCATAAAGTTGGGGTTGGATTTGACATACCGTTCACCACATTGTTGTTTGCTTGTGCTTGGTTTGCATTGATGTTGAAGGCACGTCCTCGGGCTTGTGGTACATTACCCACAAGACGAGGGCATTGTGGGTGAAAATGACCAGGTTCCCCACAGTTGTAGCAAGCACGATTAGCAACTAACGCGGCATTGTTTGGTGCACGGTGACAAGTAGCCACCAAGTGTCCATACTTACCGCACAGTGTACAGATGCGGCACTGGGTATTGCCCGCATGATGATACCTACAGACATTACACAAGGGTAGAGGACCAGTATAGGCCCTAGCAGCAGGTGTTGGTGCAACAGGAGCGGGTTGTCTTTGAGGTACCTTGGGTGTAGCCACAGCGAAATTACGCGCCGGTGTGAACTTTTGTTTCTTGTTGTTGTAAGACGGTTCATTCTTACTCTCCTTTGCTGCTTCAGGGACCCCCTTTTCAGTATTTTTAGCCCCTTTGACAGACAAGGTGCCCGCTCGAATATGGTTTTCAGTAAGTTGAGCGGTGATGGTAATGGCATCTTCCAAAGTTGTGGGTCTACTTCCCACCACGGCATCTTGGATTTGAGGTGGCACCCCCTTGATGAACTTCTCAATGTTCCTAGGAACAGTGTCAACCATGTGAGGGCAACAGGATGCTCAACTCATGATGCCTAGTTGAATAGGCCAAATGATCTCCACCATCTTGCTTGAGATTCCAAAACTCCTCCTCCAGCGTTTGCAGCTCACTTCTCGGGCAGAACTTTTGGATGGTAATGTTCTTGAATTCTTCCCAAGTTAGTGCCAACACAGCATCAGCACCAAGATTCCTCTTCTCACTATTCCACCACGTAAGTGCTCTTTGTTGAAGAACACTTGTGGCATAACGGACTTTGAGTGCCTCGGGACACTCACAGTTGATGAAGGTGTTCTCCATGCTTTCAAACCACTCTAGAAGTCCAGTGGCTCCTTCCTTCCCACTAAAGCTAGTGGGTTTGCACGAGTTGAAGTGCTTAAATGTGCAGGTTTGGTTGTTTCTTCCTTGATTTGCACTATTCTCTCCTTGCTCATTGCCATTAGTGTTGTTACTAGCGTTGGTCATCAAGGTGCTACTCAGTTCGGCAACCATGGTCGGAATGACTGCAGCCATTTGACGGGCAATCATGGCGGCTAATTTACGGTCGGAGCTACCACGCTTTCCATGATGACGAGACATGCTGGATACAAAATAAGTTAGTCACAGAAATTTGGAGGTAGAAAATAATAAATCAATCAAATATTTTTCAAGACTTGTAAAACACACATGGAATGATTCCATTTGGTAACGCATTACCATTTGGAAATGTTGACACGTCAAGGTGAGTTAACTCCAATTGCCTTATAAACTTGTGTATATTGACCATAGTTTATCACTCATCCCAGAAATCCCCAGGTAAGCATAACTAGTCCCACGGGATTTATGCGAAATGCTTACCTTAGCCCGAAGGCTTTTTGCCAGGAAATCCAAATACAGGTGTCTATGTGTCACATAATATTTCTTTAGGTTCATGGAATTAAAACCTTGATGAGATTTTCATAGATTAGACATAAAGTCTAAAGATTTGAACCTTTCGATATAAAGCTTACGTTCCCACGTGTCTTCGAGAATAAGTTTAAGAGATTTCATCGTCGAGAGAATAAAGGATTAAGAATAAGTTTTAGGGGAGACAAGGCAACCAAGTTTCTCAATTATAAGGCAATCCTAACTAAAGGCATCAAGTTGCACATTAAGAGGCCCTCCTTAACAAGTAGTATTATGTAGCATGCAACAAAATATATTACAAGATCATAAAGATTTTTCTTATGAGGTTCATGCATCAACTATAGTCTAGGTCACCATTTTTAATAACCTAAATCCCTATAGTTATGGGCTCTGATACCAATCTGTCACACCCCAACCTTAATGGCGGAAACATCAAGATGTGAGGGTTAAGATTGTTCACGGCCACATAACGCTACCATTAATTGTAAATATGATTATCATAAGATTAAATAAACATTACATCCAAGAGTCTCAACGAAATAAAAAAATAACAACAGTTCAAGTTTCCAAGTTTCAAGACATATTATTTATTTTCCTAGGTCCAAATCCTAGGTGTAAGCATGCTTCAAAAGATAATCATCAACCTTGTGCATTTCCTGAAACATCTTAAAAATAAAGGGGTCAACTTTGAAAGTTGGTGAGTTTCCATGGGTTAGGCTTACATATATTTATAAAAATTTACAAGTAGCAAATCATGTCAATGGTTACGAATAAAGCAAGTTTATAGATAGCATATAGCTACAATCAAACCTTGACAGATTACAAGTTTACAAGATTAAACGATTAGCTAAGTGTACTTGGTTCCCACAGTGCTCAAGAATACGACACTAGGAGCCGGCAATACCTCGGCTTTAGCACCAAATAGGCTTGTCAGGCCCATAGATCTATGATGTCGCCATGCTAGCAATAGTTAATGATTTTCAACATATAATGTTTATCATGTAAGGCTCACAATATTACAAATAACCATGACAAAAGGTAAGGATGAATTGCATATGTGTTTATAAGTATCAAGATGTTTACAAGTGCAAGTTTATAAAGTTAACATGTTTCACCCCAAAAGGTGTGAAATAAAGTAAAAGAGGGGCATAGAAAACTCACATGATATAAGTTGGTGTTAAAGGTAATAACAAGAAATTAAGTGGTGCTCCAACGGTTCCTTTTACAAGATACCTAAATGTATATATTCCAAGATTAAGTCTAAAGATAGGTTTAACGATTCATACGTGAACTAGGGTTTCAATAGAAATTTGGGGTTTTGGTGAACAAAAGAATTAAATAATGGATTCACTTATATTTTGATTCAACAAAAAGAATTACACCATTTAAGTAATTTAATATGAAGAAATGCAATTATATCATTTATAATAATTGGTAAAGTTTAAATATAAAGTTTAAATGATTTTTTTATATAATCATTTGATGTAAACATGATTTAAACAATAATTAAAAGTAACGTAAGAACCAATAATAATTTATTAAATTAAACTATCATTTAAGGTCCATTTTACAAGAAATAAATTAAAAATGACATTTGTTATATTGTTTTATTAAAAAGGGTATATAAATATTTATATTGGAAAGATTTTGCAGAAAATAATTTGATGACTTTAAAAATAATTAAAGTTTACAAAAATAATTTTTATAATTACTAAAATATTTTTGTATTTAAATTTGTTAAGAAAAGGCTTTTTAAAAAAATAATGTGGGTGCCCGGGTTCGAACCCGAAACCTCACAATTATGGGGAGTTGTGTTTACCGTTAGGCTGGGTAGCCTATGCCTGCTAGAAGCCAGCTCCCTTAATTTATAAACACAATCGCTGGAACAACCCCCAAATCGCATAAACCCTAGAACCAACTTTGATCAAATTGAACATCCATTCGTTTAAGATGATGAAATCAACGTTGGGGCTTTTAATACCCAAATGATTTCGAGTCTACTTCATATCTAATTACCTGGATGGAAGTTTAAATCGATGAGAACGAGATGAAGAACAATCGCGACTGTGGTGAATCCGATTGAAGTGCAACTGGCGATGATAATCGAATTAAATTCATGTGAAGTTTCAGGGAATGTTCACGACTCTAAGCCCTTTGTCAATTTTAGTTTAGGTTACTCGGAAGGTGGGTTTTGATTGAGTTGCAGGTCACGATGGAAGTGGGGATCGAATGCGGGGTTTGTGTGCTTCTCGGCTGAAATTTCAAGTGGTGATAGATTAGGGATAGTTAAACGATTGTTCAGGTTTAATTAATTGGATTATTATTGAGTCTTGAATTCCGAACGGTTCGATTGATAATGGCGACGGTTACTCGGTCATTCGAGTTCATAACCGTTGTTTAAACGTGATTAATGTTCTAAAACGGTTTCAAATCAAGCACACGAACCGATTGGGATAACTTTGTGTCGAAAATATGAAGGATTTCTGGGTTTTTTTGGCCTTGCCGGAAGTCGGCCGAGGGGTGGCCGGAGTAAGGTCGACGGTGAAGGGGGGGGGTTGATTTATTAAGAAGTTACACATTTGGTCCCTGCAGTTTTAATTTTTATTATTTTATGTTTAAAACTTTTATTTAAAGTTTCAATTTGTCACAAAGGCCCCCTCAATTTAATTAAACTTTAAGTTTTTAAACATCATTCTAACTTATTAATTATTTAACTTTTATAAATTATTATTTCTATTATTATTATTTTTATTTTATTTTGACTATTATTATTATGTTTGTTATAGTAAAAACAAATTATTAACTCTTAAATTAATGAATTAATGCACAATAAAAGAAACATTCATAAACAACTCATATAGTTTCTTAAACGACATAAATGGTCCTTACAAGAACATAACAGGGTTAACTATTAATTAGAGAAAACACAAAAGGTTATAGAAAAGTTCTTGCGCGACTGAGATAACTTGCCTAGCAAGTTGTCGTGCCTTGGAGAGTTCTCGTGTGAAAGGAGGAGTACTCGCATGACTCATAGTGTTCCGCTGTTGATGTTCTCGCGTGAAACCTTAGATAGTTACGTGGATTGATATCCCCGTATAGCGTGCGATAAGGATAGTTTTAACGATGAACTTATAGCTATAGAAATAATGTAGTTATATATATATTATTATAGTTAAAGTTCAAAGAAAGATAGAAAAGTCACATGTGAAACGTTAAAGAACTTGAATAATAATTTAAGAAGTGTTACCCGCTAAAGCACAGCTGTGAAAACGTTAAAGTGAGCTAAAGAAATCTTACAAGCACTGCTAAAGGAGAATTGTATTCGTTGCATTCTCACATAGGAGCTACACTTTGAGTGTGCTCACCTGCTAAAGGAGTTATGCTCCGTGCATTCTCACATAGGAGCTACACTTTGGGTGTGCTCACCTTCTAAAGGAGTTATGCTTGGTGCATTCTCATATAGGAGCTACACTTTGGGTGTGCTCATATCCTAAAGGAGTTATGCTTGGTGCATTCTCACATAGGAGCTATACTTTAGGTCTGCTCACCTGCTAAAGGAGTTATGCTTGATGCATTCTTACATAGGAGCTACACTTTGGGTGTGCTCACCTGCTAAAGGAGAATTGTATTCGTTGCATTCTCACTTAAGAGCTACACTTTGGGTGTGCTCACCTGCGAAAGGAGTTATGCTTGGTGCATTCTCATATAGGAGCTACACTTTGGGTGTGCTCACCTGCTAAAGGGGAATTGTATTCGTGCATTCTTGTATAGGAGCTACACTTTAGGTGTGCTCACCTGCTAAAGGAGTTTTGCTTGTTGCATTCTCACATAGGAGCTACACTTTGGGTGTGCTCACCTACTAATGGAGTTATACTTGGTGCATTCTCACATAGGAGCTATACCAAGGGTATGCTCATCTTCTAAAGGAGAATGGCATTTGTTGCATTAACACCTGATAAAGGAGCTAAGCATTTATGCTAAGCTCAAAGATAAAGTAAAAGAGTAAAGCTAAAGTACAGATAAAGTAACTGATAACGGAATGATAAAGTAAAGCTAAAGTATGTTAAACTATATGTATGGTTAAAGTATGTTAAAGTGTATGTTCATGATAAAGTTTTGTTAACGTAATTCGTTACAGTAAACCTAGAGCTTACTCAACGTTGCTGATTTTCGTATGCATATTAGATTGACAGGTATGCTACTGAAATAAGAGGTGAGTTTGGAATGGATTGGGAACCTACCTGACATTTGGTCAAGACTGGCATCCTGGCATAGAATTTTAGATAGATAGCTAAAGTGATCTATTGATGTAAATGTTTAATGATGGAAATTTTGTATGTTCGGCTGCTTATACTAATGAAATTTGATGTTCTAAAACTTGTATTTCTGATGTCCAAATCCAACCGTGAGGTTTCCTGGAACAGTGCCTTACAAGTTGGTATCAAAGCCATAGTTTGATAGATTTAAACACTTCAATGTCTAAACTTGAACTGAGAATGGGATTGATTAAGGGATGCTAGTGTCAGTAGCTCCATGCCAGGAAGGTTAAGCAAATGATGATGATTGATAAAGGTTCGTTGAGATTATAGTGCTCGTAGTGAGATTGAGAGCTGATGTGACTCAAGATAGGAAAAGTTTAGGACATGAAAAGTAAAGTAAGTAGTTAATTACACTTGGCCACTATCATTAGAAACTTACATTACTTGACGTGATCTGAACTATTACCTGTAATGATAATGTTGGTTTCTCATATCTTATGGAAAGCCATGGATGGAAGAAAAGCTACTCAAGGAGGTGCTCGTGGTGGTAGGGGTAGACCACCAATCATAAGGAACCAAAAGTAGACGACAAAAGAGGTGCATGTGGACTCTGTTCACACTGCTAGCAAGGAAAACTCTCATCATTCTGAAGAGAGAATTACCTTGGAGCCTGTTATTCTGGAGGCTATTGCCAAAGAGGTCCACAAGATTCTTTAGGACATAATGCCTTCGATCATGACTGAGGCCATGAAGGATGTAACAAAGGAGTGGACGTTAGAGGCAAAGAACAAGGCTAGCAAGAAAGATAGTGAGGGTACCGAGGAAGGCTCGAGGAAGGATGGGAATGATGTGGGGGTTGAAACTGAGGGGGAACTAGCTAAAGGTTATTTGTGTCACATCTTTAAGGGGTGCGATCCTCCATCCCTGGATGGCAAGGGTGGTGCTATTGCCACTCTCCAGTGGGTGTCTGAGATGGAGGCAGTGAACAAGATCAGTGAATTTAAAGCTGACCAAGCTATGTAGTTTGCAGCCCACTAGTTTGTTGATGAAGCTATTGATTGGTGGAACACCATCAAGCAGACTAAAGACCCTCGTAAGTTCAGGAACTTAAAATGGGATGACCTGAAAGAGCTGGTAATGATGAAGTTCTGCCCTCAAAATGACATCGACTGGTTGGAAAGAGATTTCTGAGGATTTAATGCTGGAAGTATGACCGACAGGCAGTACACATTTCGCTTCAACGAGATGGCCAGGTTGGTGCCTCACTTGGTGAGTACCGAGGAGAGAAGGATGAAATGTTATGTGCAGGGTTTGCCTCCGAAGGTAAGGACATATGTGAAGGAAAGTGGGCTAAAGACCTTTGAGTCTTTGGTGGAGCTGAGTGGGATAGTTGACGATGATGTGGTGGCTAACGAGCCCATTGAGTAGGTGAGGAAGAAGAGTTGGTCGGGGAGAATGAAGCGAGAAAGAAATGAGAGGTCTGCTGTTCAGACCAAAAAGATGAAGGTGGAATCATCCCGTGAGTGCTGGAAATGTGGGAGAAAGCATGCTGGTGAGTGTATGCTCGGTTCAAGCCTTTGATTCAAACGTGTGAAGATGGGGCATTTCTCCAAGGATTGCCCTAATCTAATGAAGTGCTACAACTGTGGCAAGTTAGGGCACTAGAGCCGAGATTGCAAAGAGGCAAAAGTGGTTGACTCGGCTAAAGGAAGGGAGACAGAGAAAGGGAACAAAGCTAGTGACAAGCCAAGGGCCAAGGCTAGGGTTTTCATGATGATAAGTGAGGAAGCCAGAGCAGAACCTGATGTTATGTCAGGTATGTTTCGTTAACAACATACTTGCTTTTGTTCTTTTTGATTCAGGTGCAAGTTGGTTCTCGAGGATCGATCTTCAGTTGGGTTATCATCTGCTAAAGGTTAAGGAACAGGATATCCTAAAGACTATGTTCTGGACATGATATAGGCATTATGAATTTCTCGTGATGTCGTTTGGTCTAACCAATGCTCTTGCAGCATTCATGGACTTGATAAATAGGGTTTGTCGACCGATGCTCGATAAATCAGTGATAGTGTTCATTGACGATATCCTAATCTATTCAAAGAATGAGGGAGACCACGCCTGTCACATCCGAAAGGTGTTGGAAACTCTAAGAAGGGAGAAGTTGTATGTGAAATTCTCCAAATGCGTGTTTTGGTTATGCGAGGTATAGTTCCTGGGTCATGTGATCAACCTAGAAGGGATCATGGTTGATCCTTCTAAAATGGAAGCGGTGATGCAGTGGAGTTCGCCTAAAATGCTATCAAAAATCTGAAGCTTCCTTGGATTCACGGGTTATTACAGGAGGTTCATTCAGGATTTTTCCAAGATTGCCTCACTATTGCCAAAGTTGACAAGGAAAGATGTGAAGTTTGAATAGGGCGATAGTCAAGAGAATGTGTTCATAGAATTAAATAGAAAATTGACACAAGCTCTAGTGTTAACACAACCAGAAGGGAATGAGGACTTGGTTATCTATTCTGATGCTTCTTATCAAGGGTTAGGGTGTGTCCTAATGCAACGAGGCAAAGTCAAAGTGTACGTATCCCGACAATTAAAGATTCACGAAGTGAACTACCCTACCCATGACTTGGAGCTAGCTGTTGTGGCATTCTTAAAAATATGGAGACACTACTTATATGGTGTCAAATGTACAATTTTCATGGACCACAAAAGCTTAAAGTATTTCTTCAAACAGAATGATCTTAATATGTGACAAAGATGATGATTGGAGCTCATAAAAGGTTAGGACTGTGAGATTCATTATCACCCGGGTAAAGCTAACGTGGTAGCTGATGCCCTAAGCTCTAAGGAAAACCGTGAACCAATTCAGGTGAGATCTTACCAGTTGATTATGACTCTTGATATGATAAAGCAAATCTAAGAAGCTCAGAAAGAAGCTCTGGAACCTGAACAAATTAATAGGGAGGGGATGAAAGGACAGGTCGTGAATCTGGAAGAAAACACCAAAGGTAAAACTAGATTCGAGCGTATGTGGATCCCTAGTCATGGAGGTCAGCGAGAGAGAGTATTAGAAAAATCCCACAAGACTCGCTACTTAATTCATTCGGGAACCAACAAAATGTACCAAGACCTAAAGAAGAACTATTGGTGGTCGGGGATGAAAGCCGACGTGGCAAGGTGTGTAGAAAGGTGCTTGACCTGTCTCCAAGTTAAGGCTGAGCATCAGAAGCCATATGGAATAAAGTGATGCTAAAGGTTTCACCTTGGAGAGGAATCATTCGATTCAGAAAGAGAGGAAAGTTAAGTCTTAGATTTGTTGAGCCTTTCAAAATAGTAGCCCGTGTCGGGGAAGTGGCATATAGACTGGAACTACCAGACGAGTTAAGTGGAATTCATTCTACCTTCCACGTATCACATCTGCGTAAGTGTCTAGCAAATGAAGATGCTCATGTTTCGCTGGAGGATGTGGAGATTGATGACAGACTGAACTACGTGGAACAGCCCGTAGCTATAATAGACAAAAAGAAGAAACAATTAAGGAATAAAGTAGTTCCACTTGTCCGAGTACAGTGGAAGCATAGAAAGAGGTTTGAATCCACGTGGGAAGCCAAAGATGAAATAAGACAGCACTACCCTTAATTGTTTTATGAATAGCGGGATTTGAGGACGAAACCCAAATAAGGGGGATAGACTTGTAAAACCCAGACTTTTCAAAGAAAAGTAAAGTTCTCGCGCAAAGGCTAGTTATCGTACGATGAGTAAAGTTCTCACGCGGAAGGCAGTTCTCGCGCGACTAGAGGTTCTCGTGTGAGAACAGCTGTGAGGAGAGAGAGACACTATGAATAGGCCCATACACTCAATCTTCTCTACTTCATGTGAAAACTTCTGCTGTTATGCTTGAGGAGAGAGAAATCGGTGCTAAGTGGTGTCTATGGTATGTATTCGATGATATTCATTGTGTTTATGCATTAATAAATGGTGTGTAATGATATCATGCATGATTATGTAGCTTCTGATTGAAACACTCTTGGTTTAGTGTTGTTCGTGTGCAAAGACATCATAAGGTAAGTTCTAGACCCCTCTTTTTACGTGTTTTCCATGTTTTGGGCTAATATGCATACCTTAATGAATGTTTTGATAGAGTATAGTGGTATACACTATTATAGCATGTTTTTGGGCATTGAAATGGCAAAAGAATTGATAACTTGGGGATGAAGTTTCGTACCACAGAAAAGTTATCGCGCGGAGGGTGAGTTTTCGCGCGAATAGTAGGTTCTCGAGACAAACGGTTATCTTTCAAAAGTTTTTGCGTGACTGAGATAACTTGCCTGGCAAGTTCTCGCGCCTTGGAGAGTTCTCGCACGAATAGAGGAGTTCATACGAGTCATAGTGTTCCGGTGTTGATGTTCTCGCTCGAAACCTTAGATAGTTACTTGTATAGATACCCCCGTATAGCGTGTGATAAAGATAGTTTTAACGATGAAATTATCGCTAAAGAAATACTGTATATATATATATATATATACATATGTGAATAAAGATAGTAGAGTCATATGTGAAACGTTAAAGAACTTGAATAATAATTCAAGAATAGTTACCCGCTAAAGCACAGCTGTGAAAACGTTAAAATGCGCTAAAGAAGTCTTGCAAGCACTACTCAAGAAGAATTGTATTCGTTGCAATCTCACGTAGGAGCTACACTTTGGGTGTGCTTACTTGCTAAAGGCATTATGCTTGGTGCATTCTCACATAGGAGCTACACTTTAGCTGTGCTCGCCTGCTAAAGGAGTTATGTTTGGTGCATTCTCACATAGGAGCTACACTTTGGGTGTGCTCAGCCGCTAAAGGAGTTATGCTTGGTGCATTCTCACATAGGAGCTACACTTTGGGTGTGCTCACCCGCTAAAGGAGTTATGCTTGGTGCATTCTCATATTGGCTATACCTCGGGTATGCTCATCTGCTAAAGAAGAATGGCATTCTCATATAGGAGCTCCATTAGTGTAGTTTGATCTGGTATGCGGTTGGCCACCATTTGTCTTTGGTGGCTTGCACTCTCTAGCAAAGTGTCCCATTTGGTTACAGTTTTAACACTTTACTTTGCTTTTGTCCAACCTAAACTTTCCACTGGTTGCATTGATAGGAAACTTTCTCCCTATCCTCTTGTAAAACTTCTTGGCTATGTGAGTGAGAAGAGCCATCTGCTGGACAATTTCCATGTACTCTGGATCATCTGGATGGATACAGTCCAAGTCTTTATGGGTAAAAAGAAGGTTTCTTGTGCTTTCATCATAGACACAAAGGCTTGTGAGGATCTTGTCTCTTGGAATGGGCTTCCTTGAATATAGCTCTCTCTTGGTGTCTCCAGTAAGGTGATGAAAGGACCCTTTTGTGAGTTTTTAGGGCAGCAGATGACATGATGCTGTGGTTCTCTGTAATCCCTTTAAACCATATGAAAGGCTGAACTCTGCTAATTGTTGGAGTTACCAGATGGATTTTGCATGTTCATCTCCATTTGGTGCTGCTAGGTTGTCTCCTTGAGCAATGAGCTCTAACATTTTTGGGACAAGGGCTATTTCTACCCCTAAGAAGCCAACAGTTGGCTTTCTTATAGTCTTGAAGATACCGGGCTTCATCTGTCCTAATTTTAGAACATTACCGGTTCCCCTCAACTGTGAGCCCAGTTCACAGTTGAGAATATGCTACACATATCTAGGGAACATGTAATATTCTAAGGAGTCCAAGTTTGCATGTAAATTAATGTACACAAATTGTGAATACCTGAACATGACACCCTGAACCATCCTATGGACTATGTAAGAAAGGTCCTCTGGAACTTGGTCCCATCCTCCATGCTTGTAAGATAGACTATGGATGACGACATGGAGGAGGTATTTCCATTGAGAGAAAACCTTCCTTTTCCTGAAGGTCTTGACAAAGAAATCCCCTTCATAGCCCATCTGACCAAAGGAACAGTTAACAACAGACTTAGGGAAAGACAAATCACCTTCAACATCATCCAGCCTTAGATGTGAGTTTATGGATGCTGGAGTGATGAAGATTGTCCTCCCCTGCACTGTGGCAGACAGTGCCTTCTCCCCATCCATGGTGACCTCTTGATGGTCCTCCAGAATTCAAACACCTGATCCTCATAGAGTGGAGGATCGATGGTGAGGGGGGTGAAGTAGTTTGATAGAGTGAGAAAGTGACAAACCTCTGAGAAACTAGGATCTTTCTCAGAGTTCAATAGAGCAAATTGATTATGTTGCCTGTGAAGTTGCATGGAGAAATCGGGTTCGTTTCTGCGATTAAAGTTGGCCATTTTGAGGTACCTTTTTTCTGAAGGAAGATAAGAACAAGGGTGGTTTGTGACTAAATTTAGGTTAGAGAATTTTCAGATGAAGAAGATAGTGATAGAAGGTGAACCATTGAGATAATATATATGAAATGGATTTGAGACAAAGTTAATGCAAAAGGATAAACTTTGAAATCCAAATGTTGGTCCCACCTTTAAAAAGTGCCCAAAAAGGTAGTTTTCTTGAAAGTCGAAAAATCTTCCGAATGTATTTTTGTCTTCGGAAGTTTTTAAGAAAAGCTTCCAAAACCAATTTGGCTTTGGAAGAGATTCGTAAGATTTGTGAAAACTTTGCTTTGGAAGGAAAATACTGAGAGAATTTTATTTATGAGACATGTTTGGTTTCGAAAGAGATCATGACTTGGAAGTTTTATTCTAAAGAGAATAAATCTTCTGAGACTTAATTTTTTTCGGAAGAAAACTGTTTTCCAAATATATGTAACTACTTAGAAGCATATTTAGGCTTCGGAAGATGTATCAGAATTTCTTCCGAAGGTAAATGTATTATAAGTAGTTATTTGATTTGAAGATATAATGTTCTTTCGAAAACAACTTGATGTCTTTTGAAAGAAAATATGTTTAAAAATTTTCAAAAATATTAGGAATTTCATTTGAAAAATTTTCTTCTAAAGGAAACTGGGCTTATGGAGATGATAAAATAGACAACTTAGGACACACAGGTTTTAGAAATAGAATTGATATAAGTTTAAGAAAAATATACTCAAAGTTAATCGTCCCAATAGCAGATACAAGATATTTGAATCTTTGATCATCAAAAGCTTTAGTGAACAGGTCAGCATATTATTCATTTGTGTTAACTTTGACTATTTAATTAAGCCCTTTTTCAAAATTATCTCTAATCAAATAATACCTGATGTTGATGAGTTTTGTTCTTGAGTGCTGCATAGGATTCTCTGTAATAGAGATGGCAGTATTGTTGTCATATTGATGGGAGTCTCTATGTTGAATCCATATTCTAGCATCTGATTCTGAATCCAAAGCACTTGAGCATAGTAGCTTGCAGCAGCAATGTATTCAGCTTCAGCAGTTGATGCAGATACACAGGATTGTTTCTTGCATTGCCATGTGACTATCCTTCCACCATGGAATTGACATCCCCCAAATGTAGAATTTGTAGTCATGTTGCAGCCACCATAGTCACTATCTGTGTAGGCATATAGATTGAAGTCAGAACTCTTTGGATACCAAAGGCCAAGCATAGGAGCACCTTTGAGATATCAAAAAATCCTCTTGACAGCAACCAAGTATGACATCTTGGGGTTGGCTTGATATCTTTCACAGATGAATATGGCAAACATGATATTAGGTCTGCTGGCTGTGAGGTACATAAGAGACCCAATCATGGCCCTGTAGAGATTTTCATCTACACACTCCCCCTCAAGAACAGGTCCAAGGGAGTGGCTTCTGGCTATGGGAGTCTTTGCAACCTTGCAATCAGTAATGTTGAATCTTGTAAGGATATCTTGTACATACTTTGACTGACTTATGAAGATGCCATTTTCAACTTGCTTCACTTGAATTCCTAGAAAGAAACTAAGTTTCCCCGTGGCACTCATTTCAAATCTATTCTTTATGAGCCTCTTAAAGTCTTTATAGAGCTTTGGATTAGTTGACCCAAAGATAATGTCATCTACATGAACCAGCATTAAGTCATTCCCTGTTCCTTTGATGAAGAGAGTTCCATCTATAGTACCTCTCTTGTAGCCATGTTGATAGAAATACTGAGATAGTGTCTCATACCACTTTCTTGGAGCTTGGTACAGCCCATAAAGAGCTTTATCAAGCTTGCAGACATAATCAGAATGATCTAGGTCTGCAAATCCAAGTGGTTGTTTGACATACATCTCTTCATCAATCACACCATATAAGAAAACACATTTGGCATCAAGTTGGTAGACCTTGAAATCCATGGGTGCAACAAAAGCCAGGAATATTCTAGCTTCTTCAAGTCTTGCTATAGGGACAAAAACATCTGTGTAGTCAATTCCCTCTTCTTGTGTGTATACTTGAATAATTAGTCTGGCCTTGTTCTTGATGATAAGTCCTCTATCATCCTTCTTGTTTCTAAAAACCCACTTGGTTCCTATGGTATTCTTCCCTTGAGGAAGAGGACATAGGCTCCAAATCTTTTACCTTTTGAATTAAAGCAGCTCCTCTTGTATTGCTTCAACCCAACTTCCATCCTTTAAAGCCTCATCAATTTTCTTTGGCTCTATCTGGGACAAGAAACAAGAGTATAGACAAACATTTTTGTCATGGGTTTGTCCTCTTGTTCTCACCCCTATATCAACATTTCCAATGATGTTTGTGGTGGGGTGTGACTTGTGTATCCTGATTTAAGGGATCACAGCAAGTTGATTGGAAAGATCTAAGTTTGAGAAATTTAGATCTGGTAATGGAGTATCACCCACCATATCAGCACACTTATCAAAAGAGGCTTGATCCAATGAGTGTGTGACATCATTTATGTTGTCTTCTATGGAATGGTTATCAGAATCAAGAAATTCTTGATCACGGTCACCGCCTCCATTTCCTCCTACATTTGAAGTTTCGTCATCTGAGTTTTGAGATCTCTGAGCTGGAATTTGTAGGCGCCTTAAATGTATCAGTTGAATTTGTCATGTTTATGCTGATAGGATCTTCACTTGCAGGGTTTGTTACCACTGGAGCTAAAGTAGTATGCTTGCTTGGTCTTCTTAGCTCAAATCTTGGGTCAGGATCTCCTGTTGATAAATTACCAGTAGATCCTGAAACATTGTCACAAGATTTGTTAAAATAGTTTGTAACTAAACCAAGATCTAATAGCCAATCTGGACCAGTACCTTTCACACTAGGAGTGTGCTTATTTAAAGTCACATTGGCTGACTCCTCAACTACTCTAGTTCTGAGATTGTATACTCTATAAGCCTTTGCTTGGGAATAGTATCCAATAAAGTATCCATCATCTGATTTCTCAGCAAATTTGGCAATTTCATATTTGGTATTCAAGATGGTGCAAGGACATCCAAATGACCTGAGAAAGCCAATAAATGGTCTCCTTTTGTGCCACATCTCACAAAGAGTCTTACCATGAGTCTTAACCACTAAAACTCTGTTTTGCACATAGTAGGCTATGTTCACTGCCTCGTCCCAGAAGGTGATGGGCAGTTTAGAGTTGGACAACATGGTTCTTGCAGCATCAATAAGTGTCCTGTTTCTCCTCTCAATGACACCATTTTGCTGAGGAGTCTTGGGAGCACTATATTGTCTTGTAATACCTTTTTCATCACAAAATGTTTCAAGGATTTGGTTCATAAATTCTGTTCCTTGATCACATCTTATGGTTTTGACCTTGTGATCACATTGATTCTCAATTTTTAGAATGAAGTTATTCAAGATCTCAGGAGTCTCATCCTTAGTACTAAGGAAAAAGACCCAAGTGAATCTTATGAAGTCATCTGTGATTACCAAACAATATGAGGTCCTTCCTAGACTCATTACACTGGTGGGGACAAAGAGATCCATATGTAATAAGTGTAGGGGAGTAGTGATAGAATTTCTTTCCTTTGGCTTGTGAGACACTTTGTGTTGCTTCCCTTTCAGGCATGCTACAAAGTGGTCATCACTTGTAAACTCTTTCTTTCATATTCTAGTTACCAAATCATTCTTATTTAATTTATTCATGTTTTTAAAGTAAACATGGCACATTCTTTTATGCTAGAGGAAAGACTCATAATTATTTGCTTTAAATAGAAAGCAAGAGACTTATCCTGAGGGAGATGTTTCTTGCAGGTCCATCTTGTACATGTTCCCTTTCATGGGGGCTTTGAGTAGGATATGCTCTTAAGGAATGACCACCCCAGGCTTAAGAACAATGCACTCATGCTTAGTAAAGAGAATGTTGTGTCTCTGATAAAAAAATTAGGATACACTCAGTAGATTGTACCTAAGCTCTTTGACAAAGTTTACCTTTTCAATGCTGAGCTTAACATTTCTGACTGTGCCCCTTCCTGTAATGTAACCTCTTGCATCTCCTCGAAAAGCAACTGGCCCTCCATCAATTTTCTCAAAATTTTGAAGTAGAGAACCATTGCCTGTCATGTGCCTGCAATAGCCACTATCAATGATCCATACATTCCTGTTGGTCTATAGATGTTCTTACACAAGAAAGAAGTGCTTATTTAAATCTGGAAACCTAAGCCTTATTGGTCTTGGGCTTATCAAAGTGATTTGAAGACAATGTAACAGTGATTGATCCTATGTTCAAGTTTTGAGAATCATCAGCTGTTGTTGATGAAGAACTTTCAGTCACTTGGTCTTCCTTCATCTTCCACACAATCTTTGGAAGATTAGACTTGACCTTCAACACTTCGAGAATTTTGAGAACTTCAGAAGTTTTGGAGACTAGACCTTTGGAAGATCTTGCTTTCACTACAGCAGGCTTCAGTACTTTGGAAGATTCCTTTCTTCCGAGACCAGCTTTTCTTCAGAAGGTAAGTTTTCACTTGTCTTCTTCTTCACTTTGGAGCTTCCAAAAGGAAAAGATTTTCCTTCTAAAGCAAGTGTCTCTTTCTTCTTCTCAGAAGTTTTCCTTTTAATTATGTGGATAGTACTTTTAGGATTGTAGATGCAATCCTTAGTAAGATGGGAAGTACTACCACACATGATGCAATCTATTTGCTTCCTTCTGAAAGCCTTCTTTTGAAAGAAAGACTGAGCTTGATCACTTTCCACCTCCATTTTCATCTTCACAGATGATGCAGCAAGTTCTTAGGGTGAGGCTTGCTTTTGAAACTGGATGGTTCAGGCTGTGTAGCAGTGGTACACAGCTGATCAGCCTTCTTCTCTTTGCTAGAATGAGTTGGACATGAACTAGAACTTCTGGTACTAAAATTCATAGTTGAGTCTTCAGCCTTTACCACTTCAAATCCTGTAGAGGTAAACACTTGTTTTTGCTTAGAGTTGAAAGTGGCCTTGATCTCTTGAGCCTTCTTTGATTTCCTTTTGGCTTTTTCTGATCAAGTTCTTCCTCTTAGACTTGGTCATTCCAGATTCTTTTCTCTCCTTATGAGAATAGTGTCCCTTCTTAGGATGATCTTCTTCATTCTTCTCAAAATCTTCCTTCACTATCTCCTCTTCATCCTCTTCATCAATGGGGTCTATGAGGGGAAGCTCATCTTCACAAGTTCCACACCTTGGTGATCTTATAGACAATAGAGTGTGTGGAGGAGCTATCTTAGTAGATCCTATTCCCTGCTTATTTTGATAACAAATGTTTTGATAAAATCAATAAATACTGATTATGAACTTGATGAACAATAAAGAACATAAACAGGTTGATTCCTCCCAAGGATCTTTTCAAATCTTTCAAACAAGACTATAACAACAGATTGTTATACTTGTATTCAACAAACAATAATCATGGTGCGAAAACCCATGATTAATGCTATGATATCAGCGTGTGTGTGTGTGTGTATAATTGCTAGTGATTATTAGTGATTGAATGATAATAACTGCTTGTTTTTATTGATTGTTCAAAAGCTTACAAAGGATTAGGGTAGTATGCTATTTATAGCCTATACACAGAGCTATATACAATTACTGAACAACCCTTATGTAAACAAAAGTTACATAAATAATCCTAAGTCTATAAGTTGTCCGCTATGGATGATTAGCTGTCCGCTGTGGATGCTAAGCTGTCCGTTGTGGATGTTAGATAACATGTCCACTGTGCCTTGGATGTTGTCCGTTGTGAACACTTGTGTGTATGCTTGTATGTTGTCCGCTGTGGAATGTTCATCCGCTGTGGATGGACATCCGCTGTGAACAGTTCATTAGTTGGGACTTAGGCATCCGCTGTGTGTGTTGTTCATCCGCTATGTGCACTTGGACTTGATCTTCATCCGCTACATCTTCTTAGTCATCTTCTATGGAAAACTCTTCATCCGCTGCCGACACTTAGCAAAAATTTCATTTTATCTACAAACTTTAAAAAGAAATTAAACAGTATTAGTGTATGTTATGAGTGTTAATGATACTAATGTATTAGTTAATGATTGTTTGAATGTTAGAACCCATTATGTTTGATAATGGCAAGCATTATCCTTTTTAAACCATTAATCTATTAATGCACTTGTTGAGTCCAACAATACTCCCCCTAAGGATGATGTTGCCATCTCTTTAATATTTGCTTGTTAGTGTTTTGTTTGTTAGTAAAAATGTGTCTGTTGATGCTTGTTAATGATGTTGCTATCTCTTCTGTGATGATTGCATGTTTGAATGTTATGCATGATTAATTGTTTGACTTGTATGATTGTATGATAGAATGTTTATCTGTTTGTTTGTTTTTGCATGATTGAATGATTGATTGTCTGTCTGATTACATGTATGATTGATTGTACGTTTACAAGTATGTTTGTATGATTACATGTATGTTTCACTGATTACTCATGTATAATTGTATGATTGAATGTTTTGATGTGTTTGTTGTCTGTTATGGATGTTTGAATGTTATGTTTGTTTGAAAGGTTAGACATGTTTGTTTGTTTGTTTTGTCTGTTTGTATGTTAGTGAACCTTTAAGAATGAGAAAAACCAGCTTCTTCAATATTCTTCTGCACTTCTGCAGTTGCCTTCAAGGATTCTTCTACATCTTTTTCAGTTGCTTGATATTTTTCAGCTTCTTTTACTTGATCTAATAAGGGTGTGATCCTTAGTGCATTTCTGCAGTTGATAATATGCTCAACAAAATAATTCACTGCATTTTTCTGGTTATCATATTTGCTTTCAATGGTGAGATTAACAAGCTGTTCTAGTGTGGATTGATCTAGGCTCTGCACATCAATGTTGCTGACCAGTGTAGTCATAACATGATTGCCCTTCAGGATCTCAAGATTGTTTTTTCTGATATTCTCATGCCTGTTATGCCTTTAATGTGTGTTAGTGGTTGCTGTGTGGTTTCTAACCTCTGTTTGAGTGCAACATTCACGTACCCAGTCCCCAAAATTCTTAACATGTGTATGAAGTAGCAACAATCTCCCTTACATAGCACATCTTCTATTGATAGGAATGTCTTTGTTTTCAAAAATGAAACATATGATGAATGAAGGAGTTTGATTTCCATAGGATCAAACAACCTTATGTCTTGTGCTTCTTTTCCCTCAAGTTTTCTTTCTAGCACCACCTCAAAACGAGTTTCATCATAATACCATCTGGTAATTGGATGATTGTACTGGTTACCATCTATCTTTTTCATGATAAGCTTCAAGTCAGATGTCCTCATTGGATAACCAACCCTTTCCAATAATTTAGTGTCAATATTAGAGGGTGGTTCTTTAATTGTTTGTTTCATCTTACTAGCTTCTTGTTGTTCATTTCTTAGCTTAGCAATGTGAAGTTTATCTTCTTTATCAATCTTTTGTTTCATTTGATAATGATGTTTGTTCATGTAAGATCTTAGGATGTGAAAGAATTCAGCTCCTCTTGGATTGTTTGTATGATTGACCGGTCTCAATTGCATCAGGTCAAGTCTATCTTCATATGTTAGAGATTCAAGTTAGGAGATGTATGATAAGTATTGGACAAGTCCAGATACTCTCTTTATAAGCATAGCATCCCATGTTTCATCATACTTCCAAGCAATAATTTTTCTTTCATTTGCATCAACAGTCAAAGTTATTCTGTCATAAAGCTTCACAAAATTTGTTTTCTCATTTATCATTTCTCTAACCTCATTTCCATCAGGCCATAGCCTGAGAGGCATAAACTCCCTTAGTTCCTTAATAGGATGAAGCTCAGGTGGAGCTTGATGATAAGTGGATAGAGAAGATGCAGGATGAGCTTTAAAGACTTGTGGTTCAATGCATTTGCAAGCATGTTCTTGTAGATCTCTCTAGCCATATCTTTCATTTGAGATAGAGATCTTCCTGCATATTAGCTATATGGCGCTCTTGTATGACTCAACTAGGTTTTAACCTGGGAGTAGCTCATCTTCTCTATCTGACGATCCTTTGGTAAGTTCTTTTACAACTCTTATTGATCCTTGATTTCCTTATACCTTCTGTATGTTTGCTCTTGTTCATTCTTCATGACTTCTTGAAAGTCTTTGAGCAAGTTTTTAACCTCGGATAGGTTAAACAACATGAATGTATCATATGGAAATCCTCTTGTTGCTAACTCAATTCCCATTAAAGTTTCAAGATCATCAGGGAAGCGTTCTTGTATGTTTTGTATATTTTCATTATCATCCATTTCTTCATCTTCTTAATCAGAATCACTAAGAATGATAATGGAATGTTGTTGATCAAGTGATTGGTCTATTTCACCTTTTTCAAGAACAGCAACCTCAGCTGTTATATGTTTTGGTTCATCATCCTCTGGTTCAGCTTTCACTTTCAACTGCTTCAGTGGAGGTGATTCAGGTTCATCAACCTCTTGAACTGTTTGTTTTCGTTTGGTTAAAGAGGCTATGTATAGTCTCTTTCTTTTTCTTTCATGTGATTTTAGAGAAGGCTGTGATGATGATGAAGCTTGATCTTTGGATGGTATGGGTTGATCTTTCAAGGATTCAGCAAATTATTTGATTAGTTCTTTTTGCTTTTCAGGGAGTGTGTTCTCAGGAATAGTGTCTGTTTGAGTTGATTGGGTGCCTAGTTCATGAAAATGTTGTCGAGGATTGGAGAATAGTGTATGTTCTCAAATGGGTTTGCCTCACCAAACAATTGTTCCATTGAGTATGACTCCTTAGGGATAACGAGTGCTAGTTCTGTATGATGTTCCTGAGTGCTTGTTTCTCCAATAGGTGATAATGATTGATCAATGAACTCTTCATTAAACTCATGTTCATTATCATTTGAATGTTTTTCCTCATTCATTTTGTGTTGATCCATATCTTCCAACTCTCTGTTTAGTCTTTGAATTTCTTCATTTTGAGCAGCAGCAATCTTTTTGAGCTCATCAATTTTTGAATCCTTTGCATCTATCTGCTCAGTTAGATATGCCATATCTAATCTTGTATTGTTGAGGTCTTGATCCTTTGATTGATCTAGTTGTTGTTCTAGGAATTGAACAATCAACTTTTGAGCCTTTCGATCAGCTGTGAGCTTTTCTATTTCTTCATCATTTCTCTTTAGCTTCTCTTTTAACCTTTTAGCTCTATTGTTTGACTTCTCAATCAGCTTGTTATACTCAGTGAATAAAAACACTTTAGAGTACTCAATCTCATCCTCTGTTGGTATTTCACTGCCCTGTTCATTACCTTTAACAGTTCAGCAGTGCTTTATTGTTCTATATCATGCTCTTGAGCTGATGAGGTGCCAACTTCTTCTTGATGACTTGTGTGTTCTTCCAAAGATGCATCAATGTCTCTCAAGAGATAAGATAATGTTTGTTGGTCAGAAAAGGTTGGGCTTTGTAGTGGTGAAGGGATATGATGCTCAGACTGAAACTGTTCATGTTCTTGGGTTTCTTCTTGTGCTTGTTCTTGCTCATTGACTGGTTCTGGGATGGGTGCAACTTGCTCATCTTGAACTATTGGCTCTTGTATGGGTGCAGCTTGTTCTTCTTATATGATGGGAGTAGGTTGTATGATTGGTTGTTGGTGAATCACATTTTGATACATAATGTTTGGTTCACCCTAACCTGGAATCCTCATGAACACATCGGGAACAGGAAGATCATGATCTGTCATATGAGGTGGAACTGGAACCTCATATCCTTGATAAAGGCTTGACTTGATTTTGTTAAAGACATGTTCATTAAAATGAACAGCTTGGAAAATAGCTCATTAATGATCATCTAAAGAAGCCTTGGATACATCTGAAACTTGTTTCTTACTTCAGTCAAGTTGTAGATCATTCCATATAGGATTTGAGCTGCAAAGTTGAAAGGTCTTCTAGCAATGATACTTGCTATTGCAGAAGAGCTTCTCAAAGAAGTGGCATCCCAGCCAGTCTTCCTGTTTGTCATGGTTTTTTGGTGTAAAGTCGTTAGGCTTGGTTTTCTTTGAGTTTAAGATATTCAGCATAAGCCGTCGTAAGACTTCTTGATTTGTTTCCTGTCAATGGTACCAGTATAGCCTATTTGCCTGAAAACATGTAGAACATAGTTTTCATCAAATTCTACTGGACCTTCAACATCTTCTTCACTAAGTTTCAAAACTCTCCTTATAACATCTTCAGATATAATAATCTGATGCTCATGAATGTTAGACACAACAACTTGTTGGTCATTGATTTGCTCCAGATGAGCATGAGTCCAAAATTAGACTATATGATCTTCATAGATCTCTGGTCTTGCTGTCATAGCATGTTGAAGTCTAGTATGTCTGATAGCTTGTATGATATCTCTGTAGTTCTCAGCCTTTGGTGAATCAAGGTTGCGAAAAGCACAGAGATTGTGATCTCTGACAAATACTAGATTTGCCCTATCTATAAGGAAGAAGATAAATGTTAGTATCTTGTATGTTAATGATGTGTTGTGACTGAGATGATTAAATGTTGATTAAGTGTTCATTGACTGTTGTGATTGTTATAAAATGATGAATTATGTATGCTTAACACTTGTGACTTGTTTTAAATGTATGTTTGAATGACTTTAACAAATTAGTCAGTTTGACTTGTCAAAAGTCAACTGTTTGATCAATTTTCATCATGAAAATCTTGTTTGATTCAATTTGTTTTAATCCAAATTATTTTGCATTGTGTTTGTTTTGTCACAAAAGGTTGTTTTGTTTAGTTCATACAATAACTTCAATTCACAACAACTTGTTCATGAACTTCAGTTTGACCTTTTAAAGTCAAAAAGACCATTAAATGTAGATTAAATGAATATGCGTTTAATGTTTTTGTGTTCAATGCCATGTCAAATTAACTGATTTTACTTATTTGTTAATGGCTTTTGAACATGTTTACCAAGTTATAACAAATTTGAAGTCATTTTAAACAGCTTCAAAGACCAGACATAAGTTTTTGTATGATTTTGGCAAGAACATCATGACTGTTCATGAACCCGATGAACACTTAATCAAATTACATCAAAACAATAGTCCTAATGCATCGACTATGTCCATCTAACACATATTTAGTGTTTGATTTGGTCTATAACATCAAATGATTCAAATTTTGATTTTGGTTCATTGTTCGACTTAGGTCGAACAATGTTCATATCAGAAAAGATGAACAAGATGTTTTGATGAATGTTTGATGATACGAATCATGTTGTTATACCTATTTGATCTTGAATCAGAGGAAAAATCAAATAGATTTTAGTTTTTGGATGATTTGGGGTTTTAAGGGTTTAACGCACTGTAGCAACGTTTAAATACTTTTTATTTTCTCTCTCTCACTCGTGATGAATGAAAAAAATCATAAGTGTTGAACTATATATATAAAATGGACAAAAATGAATGTCCGCTGTGTAAACGGTTTCTTTGTCTACTATGTAAACCATTTAAACTTAAAATTTTAATTTTAAGTGTCTGCTGTGAAATACGCGTGCGCTGTGTGAACAGTGCGTCCGTTGTACAAGTTTAAACTTGTATGCTGTAGACCCTTTGGATGTTGTACTGTGCGTACAGCAGATGACTACTTGGTCATGCGCTTTTGACTCTGATTGATTTACTTATGTTCACAGCGGATGACAACTTGGTCATGCGCTGTGTACACTTGTTTGAAATTGTTGTTTGTTCACAGCGGATGAACATTTGTTCATGAGCTGTGGACACTTGGATGTGATGTGTGAATGTTTACAGCTTATGATTACCTAAGTGCATACGTTGTATACACTTGTAATGCTTCTACAACGGATGACTAATGTTAGTTATGCGCAGTGGAATGGCACTGTATTCACAACGGATGTTTTACCAACATCATGCGCTGTGAACACTTGTATGTTCACTAGTGCATAGCAGATGTATGTTTGTGTGTCCGCTATATACACATCATGTATTTTGCATGTTATGATAGTATTGTGGCTGCAGCAGATGTATGTTTGTGTGTTCGCTGTGACTACAGTTGTCAAAAATTTAAAATTTTGTTTGTTTTGAAATGATTTCTTCCGAAGCTAATTTTAAAAAATTTCTTCCGAAGCTTATGTTTGATAAAATTTTAAAAGATTTTTTTTGTTTGAAAAATGATTCTGAATTGTTTCAAAAATTGATTTTTGTTAAAATTTTTAGAATTTTAACATGATCAATCTATGGATGTTAAAGAATCACTCATAAGCAATATTGTGCAATATTGTACATATTTCTGTGTGTTAAACTGCTGTGTTTGTGTGTTTGCTTGACTTGGCTTTATTTAAAACTCAAAATTTTAAAAAATTTCAAATTTTAAATTGTATGATTATGCACATTTCTGCTGCCTTTGATATTTCCAAGTTTATTATCTCCCCCTAAATTTTTGCATATTTATAAAACCTTTTATAAAATAACAAAAATTTGTATGTGTTAGAATGGAAATTATAAGTCCAATTGATTGCTTGCTTGATAAAAGTTAGAAAGATAATGCCTTATCTAACTAATAAATTGAATGATTTTCATGTTTGAACATGAATCATTTGCACATAACATGAGATCATACTAGTCTTAAATTCTCACTGAGCTGTTTGAATGTTTTTGAGAATAGACATAGACTAATACAATATAGATTGCAGATATTTTGATCCACTTAAACTCATGCATAGTATTAATGATTGATTGAAACAGTGAGTGATTATCATGTTTTTGAGTTGATTGATATGAGTTGAATGTACCCCACATCTGATTGTATGATTAGAACAACCCTCTTCAAGATATGTTAGAAAGCACTTTCAATACTTAAGACCTAGCTTAGGAGTATAAATGCTCAATTTGATCCATGTTGTTTGATCCTCATTGGGATTCTTTTTCTCTTCACTTTGGAAGGTGATCCTCTTTAGGATTCTTTTGATTCATTCACAAAGAATGTAGTCTAAAGGACTTTATTGATTGTTCATCCAAGATGGATGTGTTCCTCATTGGGAATCTTTTTGGATCATGATGTAGGTCATTCAGGTCTGTGCTTAGCATAAGAAAGAATGCCTTGGTGTACTCCAGGTCTATGAAAATCATAACAAAGGAGACATATGATTGAGCAATTTATAAACTATTTCACTTGGTGTATTATAGTTACTTTATAAGCAACCAATGTTGGATAGATCAATACTCACCATCAACCAAGATGTGTTGCTGACCACATAATCATGAGAATTTAGTTCTTCACTGTTGTATGTGATGTTAGGTGTCCCATGCTGAGCCTATCCACATATCAAACAAAGTACTGTCAGTCTTTACTAGTGGAAAATGACCCAAGTGAAGAATGAGCTAGTGTGCTATCATTTCTCATGAGTGGTATGTGTGATTCAAGATGTTTGATTATAAGAACACATGAATGTTTGTTTATAAGAACACATGAATGTTTGTTTGATATCTTGATTTTGAAAGATGCTTGTTGATGTTTAATTTGGACCTTGACAAAATCAAGCTTGTTTGAAATTAATGTTTTTAAAACAATACTTGTTTTATTCATAGTTGATCATACCAAGTGACTGAACCAGAAATTCAAATCTTATTGAATCAAATGGTTTGGTAACCAGGTCAGCCAATTGATTGTTTGTATGGACTTTGATCAACTTTATTAGACCCTTTTTTGAGCAATCTCTCAGAAAGTGATATCTGATATCTATGTGTTTGGTTTTTGAATGTTGAACTGGATTATCAGTGATAAACATGGCAGCAGAATTGTCAATGTGTATGGGTGTTTGAAGAAAATTAAAGCCATAATCAAGCATTTGGTTTTGAATCCAAAGCACTTGAGAACAGCATACAGAAGCAGTTATGTATTCTGCTTTAGCTGCTGACACAGAGACATTTGTTTGTTTCTTGCACTGCCAGGAGATCAATCTTGATCCAAGAAACTGACAACCTCCTATAGTGGATTTTCTGTTGCTGTTGCATCCACCATAATCACTGTCTGTGTAGGCATATAAAGAAAAATCTCCATCTTTTGGATACCATATCCCAAGAGCTGGTTTGCCATATAAATATCTAAAGATTCTCTTTATAAAATTTATGTGTGAATCTTTTGGATCTGCTTGGTATCTGGCACACATGCATACTGCATACATGATGTCTGGTCTGCTTGCTGTTAGGTGTGTCAATGAGCCTATCATTGATCTGTAGAGTTTCTGATCAACTAATGTTCCTTCTGGATCGGGTCCAAACTTCAATCTTGTTGTAAATGGTGTCTTGCTGAATGTGCAATCAGACATATTGTATTTCTTTAATATCTGATTGACATACTTGCTCTGGTGGATAAAAATTCCTTCATCTGATTGTTTAACTTGAAGACCAAGAAAGAATGTAACCTCTCCCATTGAACTCATTTGGAATTTCGATTGCATAATAGTTTCAAACTCATTGCAACGTTGGATGTTTGTGGAGCCAAAAATTATTTCATCCACATAGACTTGAACTACTAACAAGTCTTGTTCTTTTCGTTTTAGGAACAATGTCTGATCTATTTTCCCTCAGGTGTACCCATGCTGTAGTAGAAACTTAGATGAAGTTTCATACCACTTCCTAGGTGCTTGATGAAGACCGTACAGAGCTTTATCTAACTTGTAGACTCTGTGAGGGAAATCCGGATCTTCAAACCCTGGTGGTTGAGTAACGTATACCTCTTCATCTATATAGGAATGCACACTTGACATCCATTTGGAAGACTGTGAAGTTTATGGATGAGGCATATACAAGGAACACTCGGATGGCTTCAAGTCTAGCTACTGGAGCAAAGACATCATCATAATCAATGCCTTCCTCTTGAGTATATCCTTGGGCAATTAGCCTTGCTTTGTTTCTGATGACAATCCCTCTGTCATCTGCTCTGTTTCTAAAGAGCCATCTTGTGCCAATGGCGTATTGACCTTCAGGTAGATCAACTAGCTTCCATACCTCTTGCTTTCTGAATTGCTATAATTCTTCTTGCATTGCTTCTATCCAACTCTTGTCTTTAAGTGCTTCTGTGATGTTTTTGGGTACAGTTAGAGATAGGAAGCAAGAGTACAAGCAAATGTTTGCTGTGTCAGATTGACTTCGAGTTAACCTGGTTTGAGGTCACCAATGATGTTTTCTATAGGATGATCTTTGTGAACTCTGGTTGTTGTAATCTGATCAACAAGGATGGTTGTATCAAGATTAGTGATTGTTTGGTTGGATGTTGATGGATGAGAAAGGGTATTTATGATTGTTTGTTTATCTGGCTGTGATGGTTCATTGAATGTTTTGGTGAATCATGAAAGAAATCTAAGATTTCATCTTCATGATATGCATCAGGTAATGAATGATAGTCATCATCTTCTTCAACTATGGCTGGATGTTATGGTTGGGTGGTCACAGGTGTTGATGAAGATGGTGTGTTTGATGATGTTCCTTTTGATGTGTTTGTTTGATCTGGAGGAGTTGAAACTGTGGTACTCGAAGGAGTAATGTTTGTTCTCCTTGGAGAATCAGCAGTTAAAGGAACATCTATGGTTGTTGGTGGAACCATGGGATACTCATTGTCATCCTTGGTACCTGAAACATCAAAGTAAGATGTGTCAAATGATTTTGTTAATGAGTCAATATCAAACAACCAGTCTGATCCAATGACTTTCTTAGTGAAAGAGTGTTCATTAAAAACAACATCTATGGTTTCTTCCACTATGTTCAGTCTTGGATTGTATACTCGGTAAGCTTTGGAGCTTCCTGAGTATCAAACAAAAAATCCATCATCTGCTTTTAGAGCGAACTTAGATAATTGTTCTCTGGTGTTTAATATTGAAAGAGAACATCCAAACGCTTTAAGAAATCTAATGAAAGGTTTTCTTTTAAACATGAATTCATATGGTGTTTTCGAATGTTCTTTGATGATCAATGTTCTGTTTTGAATGTAACAAGTTGTATTTGTGACACCCTACATATATCCCACATCGGCCGTAGACAGAAGAGATTCCTAGCTCATAAGTAATGTCTGGCCTCTAATATCATTAACGTGTTTTGGGCGTAATGGCTGTGGATGAGAGGAGAACTCCACAGTTAAGCGTGCTCAGGTGGTAGCAATCTAGGGATGGGTGACCTCCCTGGGAAGTTTTCACCCGGGCAACCAAAAACAAATCCGTGAGCTACTCGTGGGCAAAGCGGAAAATATTTATGGTATGAGGGGTCGGGTGTTACCGAATGGTATCAGAGCCACTCCTGTGCTGCTCGAGATGGTGGGACAAACCTCATCGGGGATGGTGAGTTCTCGGGCTCATCGAGGACGATGAGTCCAAAGGGGGGGTGATTGTGACACCCTACATATATCCCACATCGGTCGTGGACAGGAGAGATTCCTGGCTCATAAGTAATATCTGGCCTCTAATATCATCAACATATTTTGGGCGTAATGGCTGTGGGTGAGACGAGAACTCCACAATTAAGCGTGCTCAGGTGGCAGCAATCTAGGGGTGGGTGACCTCCCTGGAAAGTTTTCACCCGGGAAACCAAAAGCAAATCCGTGAGCTACTCGTGGGCAAAGGGGACAATATTGGTGGTATGAGGGGTCGGGAGTTACCGAAAAGATGTGACAAGATGAGTTTTCGGGTTAACGTTATCCTCCGCAACTTTGTAATTAATCAATTTTACTCATTAAATATAAGGGATATTATTTAATTATTATTTTTCTTTTATATTTAACTTCTAATAATTAACTCTAAATAAACAAACTCTAATTATAACCAAAAGTACAATTTAGGAGAACTTTGGGGGACCGATGTGCAACTTTTGCACAACTCTCTTTAAAACCCGTAAACCCCCCCTCGACATTCTGCCGTCACGTATTCTTCTACAACCCTAAACCTATTGCCACCGCTTCCATAGGCTGCACATCCCCGGGAATCACAAAGTCTGACCGAAACAGCAGTTCGGTAAGTCTCTTTACTCGTCTCACATTCTTTTTGGGCTCGATTATGGTCTCGGGTTGCGATGTGGGGTGCACGGTTTGGCGTTTTGCATGTTCCGGTGTGTTGTAAGCACCGTAGCTATGCTCGTTTATAGGTTCATGCGTGTTCATGAATCCATGTGAGTGTATGGATGCATATATTTAACCGTATGTTTTCTGCGGTGTGCGTATTCTTGGGTGTGTGTGCATGCTTCGTGTGTTGCAGTGGTCATTTGTGTATTCGTTATATGTATCTACATGTCATGCGTGGGTGTATGTATGGATGTTATCTGCGGGTACGGTCATGGTTTCAGTGGTTCGGATGGTATGAATCTGTTGTGTGTGTGTTATGCATGGTGCTAGCAGTGTGTGTGTGGTTGGATTTCGGTTGGGAAGTGGTGATTCTTTGGGGCTTGGTGATGGTGTGTGTGCCATGAATGTGTGTCCTACGTGCGACGTGTGTGTGTATTCTTGCGTGTGTTATCTTCTGCGGTTGATGTTCTTGTGGTTATGTAGCAGGTTGTTGAGCATGGTGATGGGTATGCGTGTGTTCGCTGCGGGTATGTGTTTTGGTGTGTGTGTGGGTTTGACCGAGGGGGTGAAGGGAAGATGTTATGGGTATGTATGGATGTGCGATGTATGTATGTATGTATATGATTATTGGTGTGCATTGGGTTCATGTGTGTGAGCGCATATACATGTATATGCGGCTGTCATGTGTGTGTTTCGTGTGTGTGTGTTTCGTGGTGTTTCGGTTGTGTGGTTTCGGTTTGTACATGTGTGTGTGTTCTGTTGTGTGCATATGTATGTCTGCGGTGTGCATAATATATATATTACATGTGTGAGTGTGTATGCATGGATGGTTGGATGTGTATGTAATATATATATATTATATATGTGTGTATAGTATATATATTATATGTGTGTATAGTATATATAGTATATGTGTGTATAGTATATATGGTTACGTGTGACCATGGATGGCATATATAAAAATTTGTGCATGTGGGTGCATAGAATATATATATGTGTGTGTTAGGTGTGGTGTGCAACGTCTTGATCTTTTGATGTTAGTCTTGCATAGTTGGGTAGTAGTCTTCTGCCTTGTGCTCGTGTGTGCGGGTGGATTGGGATGTTGGTATCGAGAACGTGAAACCATACGACCGCATTATTAATAATTGGTATACTTAATATTAATTATACAATAAACGTGCATCCAGGTTGTTCGAAAACTTAATTGCTCGTGCTTACGCTTATTGATTTTGCTGTGCATTTAAGATGAGTTTACAACCCCACTTTTCATACTATACTCTCTTTTGGGGGAGAGAAACATGTTGTTTTTCATAAACTGTAGGTTACTTAAATTGGTAATACTGCATATACTGGTTTACTATTGTGATACCACTACGCCTCATTCGGATCGTTAATATGGTATTAGCGAGGTGATTGTTAGTAGATCTACTGGGTTTGACAAACCCAGCCCGGGCTAGTCGCCCTTGCTTGACTGGAGGTCAAACGGGTGAATGGTTAGCGTATTTTACTGTGCTGTGGTTTGGTACCCACAGCCGGGGCATTCATTACATTATTACTGTCAGCTCGGTCACAAAATTCATACACATAGTGACTTGTTGTGGGCTAGCTACCTACTTATATGCTTTGATTACTAAATCTGGATTTCATTATTGATTCTTACTGTTTTCTGTTAAACATGTGAACTCACCAAATTTGTGTTGACACTTTAGCATGTTTCTTTTAGGTTCTCAGGATGCGCACGATTAGGAACATCTCATTCATGCATTCATCTTATGGATCAGATGAACATTTCTTTTTCTCTCATGAACATTATTTCATTGGTTTGCGCATGTTGCGCCATTTTAAATTGATATTAATTATTCTTCCACAACTATTATTGTGTTTACATTAATAACTCTATCTTGGAAATTTCAAACGTTAACAACTAATTATGTTTTGTAATTGACGTGCGTTTGGTGTAACTAGTGGCTGAGATCCTGGTATGTCACATGCCTAACGGTAATACCCCGTTTGTGGAAATTAAGGGTGTGACAATATTGATTGCTTCAGCCCAAAAAGATATGGGTAATAGAGAGTCAGCTAGCATTGATCTAGCAACTTCTATTAATGTTCTGTTCCTCCTTTCAGCAACTTCATTTTGCTGAGGAGTCCTTGCTTCACTAAATTGATGACTGATTCCTTTCTCTGCACAAAAAGAAGAAATAGAGTCATTTTTAAATTCAGTACCAATATCACTTCTTAAAGATTTAACTTTAAGATCTAATTGATTCTTAATTTTAGTGATAAATGATTTGATGATTTCAGATGTTTTTGACTTGTGCAGTAGAAAGAAAACCCATATGAATCTTGAGTAATCATCTACTATAACAAGACACTATTGCTTCTTCCCTATACCAAGGATGTTTATTGGGCCAAAAAGGTCCATGTGAAGTGATTTGAGTGGTGTGTTGTTTGAGTTTACAAATTTTGACTTATGGGACACTCTGTGTTGTTTTCCTTTCAGACATGCAGTGTAGTGGTCTGTATAGAAGAATTCTTTTTATGGTAAACCTATTACTAAGTTATTTTTCTGCCCTGGCTTTGCTAATCACAAGCCTATCCTGGCATTCAGTTAACTTAGTGATGAGATCTTTTATCTGAGTCTTGTAGTTGGTATGCTCATGCTTAAGAGTTGAAATGGTTTTCTCTAGATCTTTTATTTTGTGTTTCTAATCATTTTTAGCTCTTTTGAAATCAGCTTTTAAAATGTTTTAGGACTAAAGATCAGACCACATCTCTAAATTATAGGACCTATATCTATTAACTTTAGCAATGCATTCAAGTGTACAGATATGTTCCAATACCTTGGCTTCTTAGTGATCTGCCATCAATGCTTGGTTTGGAGATGCATCCTCAACCTGATAGCTCCAGTCAAAGCCTCCTTCTTCAACAGCAACTGCAGCTTGCTACTTGGGCTTCTCATTCTGGGGAGCTTCATCAGTGTAGTTTGGTCTGGTTTGTGCTTGCCACCATTTGTCTTTGGTTCCTTGCACTCTCTAGCAAAGTTTCCTATTTGGTTATAGTTGTAACACTTTACTTTGCTTTTGTCCAGCCCAAACTTTCCACTGGTTGCATTGCAAGGAAACTTTCTCCCGGTCCTCTTGTAAAACTTCGTGCCTTTGTAACTGTGAAGAGCCATCTGTTGGACTATTTCCATGTACTCCAGATCATCTGGATGGATACAGTCCAGGTCTTTAAGGGTAAAGAGAAGGTTGCCTAAGCTTTTATCAGTAGACATAAAGGCTTGTGAGGAGCTTGTCTCTTGGAATGGGCTTCATTGGATATAGCTCTCTCTTGGTGTCTCCGAGAAGGTGATGAAAGGACCCTTTTGTTAGCTGTCAAGGTAGCAAATGAGATGATGTTGTGGTTTTCTGCAATCCCTTTCAACCACATGCAGGGCTGAACTCTATTGATTGTTAGAGTTACCAGATAGATTTTGCATGCTCATCTCCATTTGATAGCCACTGAGGATACCATATAACTCAATGAGAGTAAGGGTCTTGAGGTTCTCAATCCTTTTGATGACCACACAATAGTGTGTCCATTGTCTGGGAAGAGAGGACATAAACTTCCTCATAATGTCCCTGTTTTCAAGAGTTACTCCAACATCCATTAGAGTTGTTCGTATGCAAAGACATCATAAGGTGATTTCTAGACCCCTCCTTTTACGTGTTTTCCATGTTTTGAGCTAATATGCATACCTTAATGAATGTTTTGATAAAGTATAGTGGTATAGACTGTTATAGCATGTTTTTAGGCGTTGAAATGGCTAAAGAATTAATAACTTGGGGATAAAGTTTCGTACAGCAGAAAAGTTATCGCGCGGAGGGTGAGTTCTCGCGTGAATAGTAGGTTCTCATAACAAATGGTTATCTTTCAAAAGTTCTTACGAGACTGAGATAACTTGCTTGGCAAGTTGTCGCGCCTTGGAGAGCTCTTGTGCAAAATGAGGAGTTCTCGTTCGAGTCATAGTGTTTTGGTGTTGATGTTCTTGCCCGAAACCTTAGATAGTTATTTGTGTAGATACCCCCGTGTAACGTGTGATAAAGATATTTTTAATTATGAAATTATAGCTATAGAAATATTCTATTTATATATATTATTATTACAGTTAAATGTTAAAGAAAGATAGTAAAGTCTTGAAGTTGGTATGCTCATACTAAAGGAGAATGGCATTCTCATATAGGATCTCTATCAGTGTAGTTTGGTCTGGTTTGTCCTTGGCCACCATTTGTCTTTGGTGCCATGCACTCTCTAACAAAGCATCCCATTTGGTTATAGTTGTAACACTTTACTTTGCTTTTGTCCAGCCCAAACTTTCCACTTGTTGCATTATTAGGAAACTTTCTCCCTCTCCTTTTGTAAACTTCTTGGCTTTGTGAGTGAGAAGAGCTATCTGCTGGACTATTTCCATGTACTCCAGATCATCTGAATGGATACAGTCTAGGTCTTCAAGGGTAAAGAGAAGGTTGCCTGTGCTTTTATCAGTAGACACAAAGGCTTGTGAGGAGCTTGTCTCTTGGAATGGGCTACCTTGGATATAGCTCTCTCTTGGTGTCTCTAGGAAGGTGATGAAAGGACCCTTTTATGAGTTGTCAGGGTAACAGATGAGATTATGCTATGGTTCTCTACAATCCCTTTCAACCACATATAGGGCTGAACTCTGCTGATTGTTGGAGTTACAAGATGGATTTTGCATGTTCATCTCCATTTGGTAGCCACTGAGGATACCATATAACTTAGTGAAGTAAGGGTCTAGAGGTTCTCAGTCCTCTTGATGACCACATAATAGTGTGTCCATTATCTTGGAATAGAGGACATGAACTTCCTCATAATGTCCCTATTCTCAAGAGTTACTCCAACATCCATTAGAGTGTTCACAGTCTCAACATACATGAAGTATTATTAAGTCATGGTTTCACCTGTTTTGAAGGTTAAGTTCTCAAATAGCTGCTTCAAGAGGTCCTTCTTGTTCTCTTTAGCCTCAGTGGACCCCTCATACATAAGCTTTAGTGCATCACATAGTTGCTTAGCAGTCTTACACTTCTCAAAGCCTCTATAGATGGAGTTTAGAAGAGCAGTTTGGATAGCAGTCATGGCTTTCTTATCTATATCTATCTTTTTCCAGTCTTCTTCAGAATAGTCAGCCACTTCTTTTGGTATCATACCACCACCAGCAGCAACTGAAGAGGTGGATGGTACATGAGGTCCAGAGACAACAGATCCCCACATCCTAGAGTCTTGACTTGATGAAGCCTTCCATTCTTTTTCACCAAGTATCAAAATCATCAGGAGTGATCAGTGGAGACTTTATCATGGTACCGGTTTCTATATTAGCCTTTGTAATAGCTGCCATTTGAGTTGTTGTTAGGTCTAGATCTTTTGCATAGGTTTAGATGATTTGTAATCTCTTGTAATGAACATCTGTAATTCTTTATCATTATGTAATTCAAGATATATATGTTAACCCAAACATTATTTGGTTGATTTTATATAATTGCAGGAAACATCATACTTGGCCAATTTGAAGTGCAAGAACTATCTGCGGATGAACAAGTTTGTTCTTCCATAGATGTTCTGCGGAGCATAAATGAACAAGTCAATATGCTTCAGTGGATCTTCTGTAGAAGCATAATCACATCTACTGAAGAACAAGTTCAGAGATCAAGTTGCTGCTACTGCGAAAGAAGGAAGTTTGCTCCTGAGGATAATGTTCAAGAACAAAGAACCAACTCCTACGGAAGTTCAACTCCTACGAAAGAACAAAATACTTGTATGATCTCATATCATCAAGTACTCAACACAAAGTCAACAAGTCAATCTGTCAGAAGTTAATATTCCATGTCACATCAAGGATATCTTTGTAAATTTTAAAGTGAATCCCTCTGCCTATAAATATAAGGCATGGGTGCACTCATTTTGGAAGAGATTGCAAGATATCAATATAAAAATAGAGATGCATATATTCAAAGAAACGATATCGATCTATCAATCGATCAATATAGCAACACAGCAATCACATGAACACGAAGAACATCATAGGAGATTATCATATCATGCAAGCATCAATATCAATTGTAATCGATTCATTATCTATGAAAATCAATTGAAACAATCTTTTTGTTGCGTTATTTTACTCTGTTTCTAATTTGTTTCATCTGTTCTTCATCGATTTCGATTTCATAAACAATTAATTAAACTACAAGTATTGATAATCTAGATCAATTGATCTATCAGTTTGATTATTTTAATTGGTTGTTTGTTTCATTAAATCATCAAAACCTTGTTATATCGATCATTAATCACTGTTCCATTGCTCGATTAATTTTGATTTGCATCAGAATCACTTTTGAATCGTGGATTTGTGTTATTATGCGATATCCCAAGGCTGTTCAAACAAGTTTGAACAAAACCCATCATCATCTAACATCTTAATTTCAAATTAATTGAGAATATATTAAGCGATTTGACTAGTTTTGACCACAACTTCTTATTTAATTAAGAGTGTGTTATTAATTAGTCCATTCATAGCAGAAGTCATTAATTCAAAGGGATTTTTGTCTTAGTTGATTTGAATATCAATATTATCAGTGATTTGTTATTGTTGTGTTAGTGTGTTTGCATTGTCTATTCACATTCATAGGATATTAGATCAATTGATAATTTTGATAATTAACAAAGTTAATTAAAATGAACAATCAACCTCCAAAGCTGGAGAATAAATCTGATTTTAAAACATGGAAAATCAGATTCAGGAACCATGTAAACTATACAGATTTTGACTTATGGGTGTCCATTACTAAAGGTCCTTACATTCCACCTGCTTTAGGACCTAATTATAATGACAACCATCAGCCCATAAGTTTGAAAAATCTGTCTCCTGATGATGCCAAGAAAGTCAAAATCGACATTAAGGCCTATAGTATGCTTACTATGGCTTTACCTGAAGACCTCTTGATCAGGTGTGAAGCATACAAAACAGCCAACTCATTATGGAAAATTATTCACACTTTGTGTGAAGGAAGTGATGTGATCAGAAGCATCAAGAAGGATACTCTTCGTTCACAATATGAGAGTTTTCATCATATTGTGGGTGAATCTTTTCCTCAACAACCCCATAGATTTATGCAACTTGTTACTGAGATGAACATTCCTGAGTTGAAGTACAGTAATGAGGAACTAAACAAAAAGATGCTTCATACTTTGCCAGAGAGTTGGACTCAAACTGTGTCTATGTTCAAGAATACTCTTGATCTAAAGGCAATCGGGTTAGACACTTTGGTTGCAAAGGTGGAAGCTATGGATTTAGATGAGAAAACCAGAAACAAGAGTATAAAAGCACCAATAGCACCATATCAATTCAAAGAAACAAAGGGTGCTGGAAGTGCATTCATCTCCAATGATGATGATGAAAGCTCTTATGTTGAGAGTGATAATAAAGAGGAAACTGGTTTCTATGCTGCAAAGTCCTCTAAGTTAAACTCTCAAAATACTTCAAACAGGAAAGCAAAAGGGAAATCTGATGATTCGAAAAGTCCAGCAGCAAAGGGATCATCAACCAACAAAAGCAATACCCAATCTGAACTAATTATTGTGGTTCTAGAATTAGAAGAACAGAAGGCAGCCTTTGCAGCCTTCAGTTCAAGCTTTCAGCTTACTTGGGTAGTACCTTGACTCCTACCCACATCTGTCAACAAGACCTTGAAGAACTTCATCCTGATGAAGTAGAGGAAATGGATCTACAATGGCAAATGGCCATGATTGCATATAGAGCCAAGATGTATATGAGAAGGAACAAGGGACTATCTGTTGTAGGAAGAACAACTAAAATTGGTGTTGACAAATCAAAAGTGAGGTGTTACAAATGCAATTTGTATGGTCACTTTTCAAGGGAATGCAACAACAATCAGCAATTAACAACAGACACAAGACAAGCAAATCAGATAAGCTTCAAGCAACCTCAACTAACAAAATCATCCCCACCAGCCACAAGCTCTTCAGCAGGTACCAGTAACACTAAAGAAACTGGTTTGATTATTTTTCAGGATAGTACTTGTGACTGGAGCATTTATGAGAAGGAAGTTTAAGAGGAAAATAAAGCACTGATGGCAAACATGGAGAACAAAATTCCACCTATGGCCATAGAGGTAAGGGATAGACTATGTTCACCTATTTGTGTTGAAGAGGTTGAAAGATACAAAGTTCGTGCTCAAAAATTGGCTGATAAAGTCAAAGAAAAAATAATTTTAAATGAATCTCATTTGAAAGAACATAAATTATATCAGGTCAAAATCACCTCCTTACAAAAGGATTTGGATAAAATTGTATCTGAAAATTATAATTTAAAAGCACAAGTTGAGCATCTGATAACCTCTTTAACAAAATCAATGTCTGATCATGCATCTACTGAAGTGAAACTTCAGAAGTTTCAATTATCATCTCAGCAATATGAAAAACTCTTGAACTCTCATATTGAATCAAAGAACAAGTATGGGTTGGGTCTTAATGTTGTTGCACCTCCTATAAATGATAACTACACCACTTTACCAGAGTCAATGACAAACAGTCTGTCAAACCATTTTGTATCTAGTACTGAAATTGAACCATAAATTGAAACTAATAATTTGGTAAATGGTGAAGATACTAAGATGAGTGAAACTGAGATTGGGTCAACTGAATCAGAATGTTTGAAAGAAACTGATTCAGAATTTGACTTTGATAAGTGTGATGACTTGAATGAATTTGATGAGCCTAATGCTGGGTTGGGTAAGGGAAAGAATCTGGTAATTGAACCTTTAATCCCCAAAGTTCTTGATAAGATCAAGCTGTCTTATCCCCCAAAACATAGAAATTTGTTGAAGACCATCTATACTAGAATTGGTCAGCTGAATGAAGGGATTCAGGAGCTCAACAAATGGCAAAAACATCAGTAATAAAAAAGAACAACGGAAGAAAAGAAAATCACTTCCGCAGAACACCTACTGAAGAAAAAAGTTGATTTAGAACTGTAACACCCGGAAAATTTTAAAAGACGAGAAAGAAAGTATAAACGTGCAGAAAAAGGAAGAAACACAATTTAACCCAAGTTGAGGGGCTAAATGTGTCAAAAGGACAAAAACAATAAAAGTGGGTGCATAAAGTGGGCATGGCCGCCCAAACTTCTCTGCATATCTTCTTTTCATCGGATTTTCTAGAGAGAGGAAGAACAGAGTTCGGATTTTGAAGAAGGAAGAACAAGAAACCGAATTCGAGGTAAGAATCCTTGGCTTTTAAGTTGTTCTTGGCCGGCCTATGCCTCGGTTATATGCTTATGCGTTTGTTTGTGTGTTCGGGTTGTGTGATTTGGTGGGTTTTAGGTGTTTGAACTCATTCGCAAACGGGTTTGAAGGAAGTCATACTCGAAGGCTGCTAAGGTGAGTTCTAGAACCCCCTTTTTACTTGTTTTAACTGATTTTGGGGCTGGAAATGCATGTATGTATGTTTTTATGAATGTGGGTTTTATACCCGTTTGTATGTGTATGCGTGAATATGGGTGGGTTATGATTTGGGTGATTTATGATGTTATGATGATGCCATGTTCATGTTATGATGCTTAGAATGCTAGAACTAATCTTAGAACATGATGAATTGATGATTTAGGGCTGATTATGATGTTATTCGTATGTGTTGGTTGCCCATGCGCCTGGATTTGGCCCATGCGCCCAACGGTTGAATTTCCTTAAGTGTTGCCCCATGCGCCCAAAACCCATGCGCACGAATAGTATCCGTGCGCCTAGAATAGGCTGAATTTGACTAAGTGTTCCATGCGCCCAGAACTGCCCATGCGCCCAGGCACTCATGCGCCTGCATAGTGCCCATGCGCCTAGTAATTTGCCCAGGAGCCTAAGTGTTGGGTCATGCGCCCAAATAGTGCCCATGCGCCTGAAAGTTCCCCACGCGCCTGAAAGTTCCCATGTGCCCAGAAGGCCATGCGCCTGCATAGTGCTCATCCGCCTATGCCTTAGAATATTTTCTGAAATTTTGGGGAAAATGTAAAGTGTAGGCTTTGACTTGGGATGTTCCCTGGGGTAATGTAAGTTGACCTTATGATGTCATATGTGATGTGATGATGATGCTATGTATGGTATGGTTATGTTTATGTTATGTTCCTTACTATGTATGTTTATTTTCCGTGGCTTTACGTGGTATGATTATGAAAAGTAAATGGAAAGTATTATGTAATGTAAAGCAGAAGATAATGATAAAGGGAACGTAAGGAATGAGAGAATGCATGCATTAACGAAGTAATGAATGAACGATTGGAAAAGTCTTGCAAGCAAAGGTTGAGGTGAGTAACTGTGTTGTCACAAAAGACTTGTATGCCAAAGGTTGAGGTGAGTGACTGTGTTGTCACAAAAGACTCGTATGCCAAAGGTTGAGGTGAGTGACTGTGTTGTCATAAAAGACTCGTATCCCAAAAGTTGAGGTGAGTGACTGTGTTGTCATAAAAGACTCGTATGCCAAAGGTTGAGGTGAGTGACTGTGTTGTCACAAAAGACTCGTATGCCAAATGTTGAGGTGAGTGACTGTGTTGTCATAAAAGACTTGTATGCCAAAGGTTGAGGTGAGTGACTGTGTTGTCACAAAAGACTTGTATGCCAAAGGTTGAGGTGAGTGATGGTGTTGTCATAAAAGACTCGTAAGGGATTCAATCCATGAGATTGACCCGGATCTTTGTCGCTTACCCCGGTGCTGGTGATAGGCTTTGTGCGCAATGAATGGAAGTCTGATAACCTTCGGCCCAGTACCCGCTTTGTGCTTACGTTTGGGGTATAGCTGATGACATTGATCCGGAAGGAATGAACGAAGGAAGGTTAATGAATGAAATGTATGGAATGAAAGATAACGAATGATAAAGATGACGTACGATGATGAATGAACGGGAGTCAACGAATGACGATGAAAGATAATAATAAATTATTATCTATGTGTACGTATGTTGTATGATCACATGTGAAAGTAAAGAAAGAATGGTTTTAAACGAAAGAAAAGTATTTATTTTATAAAAAACTAGAACTCACTCAGCAACGCTGACTTTTATGTGTTTCCAGTTGGCAGGTAATGTTGTTGAGGATGGCACGGGGCAGCTACTTGGCATTTTTTGGATGGCATCCGTTGTTTAAATTATAATGTTTTTGTGATGTAATGCAACGAGTAATATTTTATAATCTGTCAACGATGTATTATTTTGCAAAAGCAATTATATATATATGAAATGGTTTAAAATTATTCCGCTGCAATGTTTTAGAAATTGTAAATGTAAATTATATGTTTTATGTGCGATGATTGTCCAACTGTGAGCGTCCTGGGATCGGGGCCTTACAAGTTGGTATCAGAGCCAAAGTTTAAGTGAAACGGGTTAAAATTTTCAAAAGAAACCTAAACTTAAACTGAGTATGGGACAAAGGGAAGGGATGCCAGTCCGAATAGCTACGTGCCATCAGGTATTTTCTTGATGTTAACCGGTATTATGTGCGTATGTTATGTGATTTATGTGCTTCTTAGTAGATTTAGATACTGATGTAGTCAGGATAGGAAATGCTTGGGGTGTGAAGAGTAAAGTAAGTGGCTAATCACAACTGGCCACTGTAATTAGGGACTTACTATACTTGACGTAAACTGAGCCATTACCTTGAATGACCATGTTATTATTTGAATCTTATAGCGTGTTAGAGGATGGCCGGTGGTAGATCTTCGAAGGCTTCTAGAGGTGGAGGTCATGGTGGACGTGGTGTCGGACCACGGGTCATGAGAGGAAGGCCTAGGGCTGAAGAGGTGGCTCATGAAGAGCCTGAGACCCCTCATTCGGAGGGTGGTGATGAAAGTGCTAACTTAAGGGCCTTAGTGAAGGAGGCGGTGGTGGAAGAGGTTCACCAGGTCATGTAGATGATCTTACCGTCTGTGGTGACTGAAGTGATCAAAACTGTGCGAGAAGGAGAAAGGAAAGAGAGGAATAGGTCCTCGGGAGTAAGGGAGCAACCAGAGACTGAGACGGCTGTCTCAGCTAATGAGGAAGAAGAAGAGAGCCTGTGCCGGAGGCAGCACGAGGCTGTAACTATGGGGCATTTCAAAGATGCAAGCCCCCAACTTTTGACGGGAATGGCACTGCTGCTGCTGCTCACTGGTGGGTGAGAGAGATGGAAGCTCTTTTAGATATCATCGAGTGCCGAGAAGATCTGAAGGTGAAGTTTGCCACCCACTCATTTGTGGATTCGGACCTGTGTTGGTGGGACAATATTGTCCAGGCCGAGGGTAGTAGGGTGATTGGCAGGATGAGGTGGAGTGAGTTGAGGAAGCTGGTGATCGAGGAGTTCTATCCTTATAGGGAGCTCGACAAGGTTGAAAAGGAATTCCTGCAGCTGGAGGCGGGAACCATGACGCATCAGCAATACACCACCAAGTTTAACGAGATGGCACGACTGGTACCGGATCAGGTAACACCTCTGTCGCAAAAGATAAAGAGGTATATTCAGGGCTTGCCGGCGGATATCCGAAAGCATATGATCGCCGCCCGGCCAAGCACGTTCAGGTCGGTAGTCGATCTGGCGGGAAGGCTGTATGACGAGAGGGAAGTGGTGGTGGCTAAGGTGAGCAAGAAGGGTGGTGGTGGCCGGAACTGGAATGGAAGAGGTTTGGACGTGGCGGGGCTGCTCCAAACAACAAAGTTGCGAGGGTGGATGACCGACGTGTGGTCGTACCCGGTGCGGGGTCGAAGAGGTGTGGCAAATGTGGGAAAGAGCACACCGGCGAGTGTAGGTTGAGATCCAATGTCTGTTTTCGGTGTGGGAGGACAGGACACGTGGCAAAGGACTGCAGGGTAAGGAGGTGTTATAACTGTGGCGAGGAGGGCCACATGATCAGGGAATGCAAGAAGCCGAGGGCTGAGATTTCCGGGGCGAAGAAGACAGCCGGGACTGAAAGGCAGAAAGCTAGCGCTAGGGCTTTCACGATGACCAGGGAGGAGGCTAGGACGGACCCCGATGTTGTGTCAGGTACGTTTCTAGTAAACCAAACTCTTGCTTCTGTGTTATTTGATTCGGGTGCTAGTAGGAGTTTTATTTCTGCTGCTTTCTGTGCTAAGTTTCCTGTTAGTAGTAGAAGTATTGATGAGCCCTTCGATGTAGAAACTGCCATAGGTAAGTCTACCAGGATTGTTGATCTGATAGAAGGTTGTGATATAGAACTAGAAGGTCATAAGTTTCCTACTAGACTGTTTGTGATGACCTTAGGCGGGTTTGATGTAGTCCTAGGAATGGATTGGTTGGCGGACTACGAGGTGAGCATTGTGTGTCGCAAGAAGATGATTAATCTGACGGCGCCTGACGGGAGTTTGGTGACAATCTACGGCGATCGAGTTACGACGATTCCGAAGGTGATTTCGATGGAGGTGGCGGGAAAGTGCATGAGGCGTGGATGTAGTGCCTACTTGGCCTACGTGAAGGATGTAGATACGCCAACACCACAACTGTCAGATGTACCGGTTATGTGTGAGTTCCCAGATGTGTTTCCCGAAGACTTACCAGGTGTGCCACCGGACCACGAGATTGAGTTCCAGATTGACTTGATACCCGGTGCTCAACCTGTTTTGACCGAGATGAAGGAGTTGATGGAGCAACTATAGGAATTGCTTGATAAGGGGTTCATTAGACCGAGTATCTCTCCATGGGGTGCTTCGGTCTTGTTCATGAAGAAGAAGGATGGTAGTATGAGGATGTGCATAGACTACCGCGAGCTGAACATGTTGACGGTGAAGAATCGTTATCCATTGCCGAGGATTGATGACCTGTTTGATCAGCTCCAAGGTGCCAGTTGGTTCTCGAGGATAGATCTTCGATCTGGCTACCATCAGCTGAAGGTGAAGGAGCAAGATATTCCTAAAACAGCTTTTCGCATGCGTTATGGACACTACGAGTTTCTCGTTATGTCTTTTGGTTTGACCAACGCGCCAGCTGCTTTTATGGACCTGATGAATCAAGTGTGTCGGCCAATGTTGGATAAATCAGTGATTGTGTTTATCGATGATATCTTGATTTATTCGAAGAGTGAGGCGGAGCATGCCGGTCACATTAAGGAAGTGTTAAAGACGTTGAGAAAAGAGAAGTTGTAGGCCAAGTTCTCCAAGTGCGCGTTCTGGTTGCGCGAAGTTCAGTTTTTGGGTCATGTGGTGAATCTGGAAGGGATCATGGTGGACCCGGCAAAGGTGGAAGCGGTGATGCAATGGAAGTCTCCAAAGACGCCATTCGAGATTTGTAGTTTCTTGGGGTTGGCGGGATATTATAGGAGATTCATTCAAGACTTCTCTAAGATAGCTTCTCCGTTGACTAAGTTGACCCGCAAGGATGTGAAGTTTGTATGGCGTCAAGCTCAAGAGAGTGCTTTTGAGGAGTTAAAGGCAAGGTTGACTCAAGCTCCAGTTTTATCGTTACCCGAAGGAAGGGAGGACTTAGTGGTCTATTCGGATGCTTCTTACTCAGGGTTGGGTTGTGTGTTGATGCAGCGAGGGAAGGTTATAGCATATGCATCCCCGACAGTTGAAAGTTCATGAGGTGAATTACCCTACTCACGACTTGGAGTTAGCAGCTGTGGTCTTTGCACTAAAGATTTGGAGGCACTACCTATACGGAACGAAGTGCACAATCTTCACGGACCACAAGAGCTTGAAGTACTTCTTTGAGCAAAAGGACCTGAACATGAGGCAGAGGCGATGGTTGGAGCTCATAAAGGATTATGATTGTGAGATCCATTACCATCCGGGCAAGGTCAACGTAGTGGCGGATGCCCTTAGCCAAAAGGAGAGACCCGGGCAGATTCGGGTGAAGGCTTATCAGTTGATTATGACCTCTGATGTGGTAAAGCAGGTCAAGGAGTTTCAAGACGAAGCGTTGAAAGAAGATCGTCTTAACCCCGAAAGGATAAGAGGTATGGTTGCGGAATTGGGTGAAAACACTCTTGGTGTTAGAACCCAATTTGGACGGATGTGGATCCCTCATTACGGGGATTTACGTCGGAGGATTATGGATGAAGCTCATAAGACTCGATACTCCATTCAACTCGGTGCTACCAAGATGTATCAAGATATGAAGAAAAGATTATTGGTGGCCGGGTATGAAGCGCGATGTAGCGGAGTATGTGAGTAAGTGTCTTACTTGCTTGCAAGTGAAGGCCACGCACCAGAAGCCGTATGGGAAGATCCAACTGTTGGATATACCAGAGTGGAAGTGGGAGCATATCACCATGGACTTTATTACGAAGTTACCACGTACCGTGAAAGGGTATGATGCCATATGGGTGATAGTTGATCGTTTGACAAAGAGTGCTCACTTCCTACCGATCCACGAGACGTACTCCTCTAAAAGATTAGCGGATCTATTCATCAAAGAGATTGTAACTCGTCATGGGGTGCCGGTGTCTATTGTTTCCGATCGCGACACCCGGTTTACATCTAAATTTTGGAAGAAATTCCATTATGCTATGGGGATGAGGTTACACATTAGCACGCCTTATCATCCTCAGATGGATGGTCAGTCAGAAAGGACTATTCAGACACTAGAAGATATACTTCGGGCATGCGTCATTGACTTTGGGGGAAGTTGGGATGACCACTTACCGTTAGCTGAGTTCTCGTATAATAATAGTTATCATGCCAGTATTGGTATGCCCCTTTATGAGATGCTATACGGTAGGAGGTGTAGAACACCCGTTTGTTGGGGTGATATTGGTCAGAAGGAGTTTGGAAGTATTGAGGTGATTGAGGCTATGACTGAGAAGCTCGAAAAGATCAAAGCCTTTAGGAAGGCAGCTAAAGATAGGCAGAAGTCGTATGCCGACAGGAGACGTAGACCGATTGAGTTCAAGGTGGGTGACAGAGTTATGCTGAAGGTCTCACCTTGGAAAGGTATCATTCGGTTCAGGAAGCGGGGAAAGTTGAGCCCGAGATACATAGGTCCTTTCCGAATCATTGCTCGATTAGGAGAGGTGGCCTATAGGTTGGTGTTACCTGATGAGTTAAGTGGAATTCACCCGACATTCCATGTATCTCATCTGCGGAAGTGTTTAGCTGACGAGGATATGGTTGTACCACTGGAGGATATTGAAGTTGATGAAAGGCTCAATTATGTGGAGCAACCAGCGGCAATCATTACCGCAAGGAGAAAAGGTAAAGGAATAAAGTGGTTCCCCTTGTGCGTGTACAGTGGAAGCACAGGAAGGGATCCGAGTCTACGTGGGACACTAAAAAAGAGATGAGGCAGCATTACCCACAATTGTTTGAGGAATAACAGGTTTCGGGGACGAAACCTATATAAGGGTGGTGGACTTGTAACACCCGAAAAATTTTAAAAGACGAGAAAGAAAGTATAAACGTGCAGAAAAAGGAAGAAACACAATTTAACAAAAGTTGAGGGGCTAAATGTGTCAAAAGGACAAAAAGAATAAAAGTGGGTGCATAAAGTGGGCATGGCCGCCCACACTTCTCAACATATCTTCTTTTCACCAGATTTTCTAGAGAGAGAAAGAGCAGAGTTCGGATTTTGAAGAAGGAAGAACAAGAAACCGAATTCGAGGTAAGAATCCTTGGCTTTTAAGTTGTTCTTGGCCGGCCTATGCCTCGGTTATGTGCTTATGTGTTTTTTTGTGTGTTCAGGTTGTGTGATTTGGTGGGTTTTAGGTGTTTGAACTCATTTGCAAACGGGTTTGAAGGAAGTCATACTCGAAGGCTGCTAAGGTGAGTTCTAGAACCCCCTTTTTACTTGTTTTAACTGATTTTGGGGCTGGAAATGCATGTATGTATGTTTTTATGAATGTGGGTTTTATACCCGTTTGTATGTGTATGCGTGAATATGGGTGGGTTATGATTTGGGTGATTTATGATGTTATGATGATGCCATGTTCATGTTATGATGCTTAGAATGCTAGAACTAATCTTAGAACATGATGAATTGATGATTTAGGGCTGATTATGATGTTATTCGTATGTGTTGGTTGCCCATGCGCCTGGATTTGGCCCATGCGCCCAACGGTTGAATTTCCTTAAGTGTTGCCCCATGCGCCCAAAACCCATGCGCCCGAATAGTATCCGTGCGCCTAGAATAGGCTGAATTTGACTAAGTGTTCCATGCGCCCAGAACTGCCCATGTGCCCAGCACTCATGCGCCTGCATAGTGCCCATGCGCCTAGTAATTTGCCCAGGAGCCTAAGTGTTGGGTCATGCGCCCAAATAGTGCCCATGCGCCTGAAAGTTCCCCACGCGCCTAAGTGTTCCCATGTGCCCAGAAGGCCATGCGCCTGCATAGTGCTCATCCGCCTATGCCTTAGAATATTTTCTGAAATTTTGGGGAAAATGTAAAGTGTAGGCTTTGACTTGGGATGTTCCCTGAGGTAATGTAAGTTGACCTTATGATGTCATATGTGATGTGATGATGATTCTATGTATGGTATGGTTATGTTTATGTTATGTTCCTTACTATGTATGTTTATTTTCCGTGGCTTTACGTGGTATGATTATGAAAAGTAAATGGAAAGTATTAGGTAACATAAAGCAGAAGATAATGAAAAAGGGAACGTAAGGAATGAGAGAATTCATGCATTAACGAAGTAATGAATGAATGAATGTTAAAGTCTTGCAAGCAAAGGTTGAGGTGAGTGACTGTGTTGTCACAAAAGACTTGTTTGCCAAAGGTTGAGGTGAGTGACTGTGTTGTTACAAAAGACTCGTATGCCAAAGGTTGAGGTGAGTGACTATGTTGTCATAAAAGACTCGTATGCCAAAGGTTGAGGTGAGTGACTGTGTTGTCATAAAAGACTCGTATGCCAAAGGTTGAGGTGAGTGACTATGTTGTCACAAAAGACTCGTATGCCAAAGGTTGAGGTGAGTGACTGTGTTGTCACAAAATACTTGTATGCCAAAGGTTGAGGTGAGTGACTATGTTGTCACAAAAGACTTGTATGCCAAAGGTTGAGGTGAGTGACTGTGTTGTCACAAAAGACTTGTATACCAAAGGTTGAAGTGAGTGACGGTGTTGTCACAAAGGACTCGTAAGGGATTCAATCCGTGAGATTGACCCGGATCTTTGTCGCTTACCCCGGTGCTAGTGTCAGGCTTTGTGCGCAATGAATGGAAGTCTAATAACCTTCGTCCCAGTACCCGCTTTGTTCTTACGTTTGGGGTATCGCTGATGACATTGATCCGGAAGGAATGAACGAAGGAAGGTTAATGAATGAAATGTACGGAATGAAAGATAACGAATGATAAAGATGACGTACGATGATGAATGAACTGGAGTCAACGAATGACGATGAAAGATAATAATAAATTATTATCTATGTGTACGTATGTTGTATGATCACATGTGAAAGTAAAGAAAGAATGGTTTTAAACGAAAGAAAAGTATTTATTTTATAAAAAACTAGAACTCACTCAGCAACACTGACTTTTATGTGTTTCCAGTTGGCAGGTAATGTTGCTGAGGATGGCACGGGACAGCTACTTGGTATTTTTTTGATGGCATCTGTTGTTTAAACTATAATGTTTTTGTGATGTAATGCAACGAGTAATATTTTGTAATCTGTCAACGATGTATTATTTTGCAAAAGCAATTATATATATATGAAATGGTTTAAAATTATTCTGCTGCAATGTTTTAGAAATTCTAAATGTAAATTATATGTTTTATGTGCGATGATTGTCCAACTTTGAGCGTCCCGGGATCGGGGCCTTACAAGAACCATCCGTAGAAAAGCAAGGAAGAAAACTGTTCCAAAACATTCAACTTCCATAGAAAAACTACAGAAGCAACAATCATCTACTTCCGTAGAAGATCTACGGAAGAAGAAATCATCTGCGGAATCACCCAGTGACAACAAAGTCAAGAAACAACAGAGAATGGTGAATCCTCAGAAACAAGAACCATTTAACAGCATGTCAGGAAAAGGTAAAAACTCATCAGCTGCAAAGTTTGAAAAAGAATTGAGGCAACAGAAGGCGGAAATTATGAAGAAGCAGAAAATGACACTACTGGAGTCTGACAGTGAAGCAAAAGAAAAGTACTACAAGTGGTGTGATATGCACAACCATAATACAAAAGATTGTTATTTCAGCAGCTATTGCTCCATATGCAATATGAACAATCATATGACTTCTGACTGTTACTTTAACAAACACTGTGCCATCTCCAACAAAAACAATCATTCTACTCAAGAATGCTTCTTCAACAAAAAGAACAAATCAAAGGTTCTAAAGAAGCAAAAAGCTGAGAATGTTGAATCAGATTAACAATCTTCTGAGAATGATGAATCAAAGGTCTCAAAGCAACATCAACTAAAGTAGAAGATCTCAAAGACAAAGAAACCAACATCTGCCGATGATAAATAAAAGAAGAAGAAGGAGAAGCAACAATCTCAAAGCAATACTTCTCACAAGAAGGTAGTGTTGCAGGAAGATGAAGCCTTCTTTGATCACTTTGAAAAGGGTAATCATGTACCTCAATCAAAGGCGAAAGATGCAGAAACCTTTTCAAGTCAAGTATCAGGATCAAGTTTAAAGAAAAAGACACTGAAAGAAGAGGTGACAGAGGAAGTGATCGAGAATGAAGATCAAAGTGCTTCAAGTTCATCTTCAACAGAATCATCCTCACCCCAAACAGAACATAATGAATCAATTGAGTGTAAAAACAATCTTAAGACATCTAGACTCATTCATGATAGAGTAACAATCCTAGATAACAATGGCAAGCCCAAGACCATCAAGGCTTGGGCTCCACTTTCTAATCGACTTCATTATTTGTGCAGGAACATCCATGGTGGACTGACAATAAGTGGTATGTTGACAATGGTTGTTCCATGCATATGACAGGATACTGTTCTCTCCTTTATGATTTCAAACATAAACATGCTTTATATGTTGCATTTGGTGGAGATAAGAATGGAGGTAAAATTGTTGGTGCAGGAATGGTAACAAATGGTGTACACAAATTTGAGAAAGTAAACTTCTGTGAAAATTTGCAATTCAACTTGTTAAGTGTATCTCAAATGTGTGATCAAAATTATACCACTTTATTTGATAACACTTATTGTTACATTCTTAAGCCAGGTTTTCAAATTCCAACAGACTAGATCCTTCTTAAAGCACCAAGAAAAGGCAACACATATGTTTTAGATATGAACAACACCTCTCTAACAAGCAATGAAACTTGCCTGATTTCTAAGTCATCAGAAGATGAAGCTCAACTATGGCATAGAAGAATGATTCATTCAAACATGAAGAACATGAACAAGTTGGTCAAAATGACTTAGTTATTGGCCTTCCCAAGAAAGAATTTTACTGTTCTAATCATTGTTCATCATGTTATAAAGAAAAACAACATAAGGTGTCACATAAGTCCAAAACAGTCAACACAAACACAACACCACTCAAAATGCTTCACATGGATCTTTTTGGTCCAACCAATGTGTTGAGCATTAGTAAAAGGTAATATTGTTTGGTGATTGTTGATGATTTCACTAGATTTACATGGGTCTTTTTCTTAAAACATAAAAGTGAAACATCAGAAATAGTAATGGAGTTTATCACTATGATTGAAAATCAACTTGATTTAAAGATCAAAATCTTAAGAAGTGATAATGGATCTAAATTTTTTAATCATGTTTTAGATTCCTTTTGCATGAACAAAGGCATAGCCAGACAATTCAGTGCACCAAGAACTCCACAACAAAATGAAGTTGCTGAAAGAAGAAACAGGACTCGAATTGAAGTAGCAAGAACAATGCTAGTTGATTCACAGTTGTCTATCACATTTTAGGCAGAAGCAGTGAACACAGCATGCAAGCATGCAATGTTCAGAACAGAACTTTAATTGTCAAAGAACATAATAAAACACCTTATGAACTTTTGTTTAAAAGAAAACCTTTTATAGGTTATCGTAGAGCTTTTGGGTGTCATGTGTCTATTTTAAACACCAAAGATCAATTGGTTACTGATAGTGACTTTGGAAGCTGTAACAATAACGAAAATCAACAATTGGTGGTTGTCAATTTATAGGACCAAGACTAGTTTCTTAGCAGTGCAAAAAGCAAACAAATGTTTTAGTAACTGCAGCTAAGGCTGAGTACATAGCCGCTTCAGCTGGTTGCTCTCAAGTTTTATGGTTGCAAAACCAATTTCTTGATTATGGTTACAATTTTCTTCAAACACCAATTCACATAGATAACTCAGCTGCTATGTTCATCACTGCTAATCCAGTGCAACATAGTAAAACAAAACATATTGAATTCAGATACCATTTTCTGAGAGACTGCTCAAAAAAAAGTTTAACCAAGTTGATCAAAGTGGATACAACAAATCAGCTTACTGAATTGTTCATTAAAGCCTTTGATTTGGTTAGATTTAATTTCTTGATTGAGTCTTTAGGCATGATCAACTTAGATTAGTCTTTATCACAAAGAAAAGTGATAAGCTCAAAATGGATCGATCTGTGATGATGTATGAACACAATTCAATCTAAAACACACAAGTATTCAATTCAACACATGCAAATCAACAAAAATTCATAAAGTTTTCATTGATTAGCATATAAAAGAATACAAAGTGTAGGAAACAGTTACAATACGTCTAAATCTCTCTCATCCACCTACACAATACATATCTATGCTATTTACATAAAAAGTCCCTATACTATGACAAAAACTATACAAGACACATAAAGACTAATATTAATCTTTTAAGAAGCATCTACAATACTCCCCCTAAGATTCACATGGTCTTCGGTCTTCAACATATCTTCAGTCTTCAAAATCTTTTTCTTTATCTTTATCTTCATTCTTTAATCTTCTATCTTCAGTCTCCTCTCTTAATCTCCAGCTTGATCTTCAGTCTTCATGCTCCAGAGAAATCCTTCAGTTCTTCTTTGATTGTGAAAACTAATTTCTCTTTGTATAGCTCCTGCTCCATTAATGCTTTTGCAATAGCTGCTTTGAATTTTTCAGCAAGAATGCCATGTTCCGGCTTAGCTTCATATGATTTAATCTCCAAGTTGTTCATCAATTCCAGTGTTTGCCTTGACAGACCTGCTATATCAACATTTGCATAGCATTCGATTGGGTTAGAATTGTCTTTACAATGAATTTCCAATACACCTTTACTAGAAATCCTCATGAACTCAATATCCTTTATGTCTTTCTTCATAATGTTTGCATAAGCTAAGGCTTTCCTCAATGAAATTCGTTCCATAGCTGCGTTCATCACTTTGATTATAGACATAAAATACTTCTTACCATTTTTTGCTATTTCAGGAACTACTTTCTCAAACTTATGAATGGACAGAAACGAGATATAACTGGAATGTAAAAGTTTAAGCTCAAAAACACCAAACAATGATATCATATCTTTATCCCAATCCTCTAAGTTTCTCACCAACTTCAATTCAAAAGAATCAGAATTATAAAACCATCATAAAATTGGTTTTGACTTTTGAGTCCTTTCAATCACCTTTAATCCCGAATTTGTAACTTTCTCGAAATACTGATCACTGAAAGCATCGAGAAATTTTTCTTCACCAACTTCTTTTTCAACACCTTTCTTCTTTATCTTTAAAGAATGAAAATATTCTTTGTCTTCTTGGTCACATCTTGTTTTCATAAAAGAACTCATACGAGAAATACCTCTGTTGAGTAACTATATAAACATTTCACCCCTCTTGGCTTTTGTTGGATTTATCAATTGAAGTTTGTTCAATTCTTTCAAATCTTGCACTGGAAGTTTTATGATGCTAGAAAAGAAATGATATACATCATATATAGCATTAACTCTTTTGATTAAAAATGCATCAAACACCTCATCATACTTCTATGCAACTATTTTAACTTCTTTCGTTGAATCAGGAACAATCATTGCATTTAATAACTCAGATATCGATTGTCCTTTTTGTAAAACGTTGCGCACTAAGTCTCCTGCTGTTCGAGCTTTACTCCAAAGTTGCCTTTGTTCACTGGAGACTTGATGTCCTTGCCTCTCTATTTCAGGAAACATCTTAATTAATTATTTTCTTGCTTCATATCTTGAACTTTTCATAGCAATACCTTTTATCTCCTGAGGCTTCAAAATCTTTGATCTCTTGGTAATCTCAAGGTACTGAGAATTATCCATATCAAGTACAATCATTTTCTTGGTTTGCTTCTTAGTTTCCTAAAAACTTCTGACCAAGTTTCTCAATGATTCTCCTTGTAATCTATTCAATTTCTTTCTCGGGTAATTTCTTGATTGTAACCACATCCTTAGAGCGTTGATATTTATATCATCAGGATTAGGATGGTGCAACTCAGATGTTGATAACTCTTTAATGTTTATACTTTCTTGTAAAGGATTCCATTCACCATGCTCAACAATGATTTCATCTGGATCTATCGGAGCAACAGACTCAGCAGTTGGACATTTCTCAAATTCTTCATTAATTTGAGATACTGTTAGTCCATCTAGAAATACTTTGTTATACTTCTTTTTCACCAAATAATTATACCTATCTTCAATATCCGTAGGTATGTCATCATGACTCAAATCAACTGGTGAAAAGTGTTCATCTACATTAGCATCCGCCAAATCCTCATCTACAAGTACTTTATTGTACCAGTCATCTTCAAATTCACCCTCAATATTATCAAGTGCACCAATAATTTCTTGAACATCATCATCTTCTTCTACAGCAGTTTCATCAATCATCTTTTGAATTTTAGATGATGATTCAGGTATAACTAAAATATCTACATCATCTATTTTTCTTTTTCCTTTGTCAACTTCTGGAATCTTCTCAACATCAATAGGAGTAATTTCTGAAATAATCATTAAATCAGGAGATGGAGACTTATTCTTTTCTTTCAACTTCTCCAATTCTTCTTTCATCAATTCATTTTTCTTATGTGCCTTCTTTAATTTTTCTTATATTAAATCAAAATCTGTCATCACTACCTCAAAAGTCTTCATATTGTCATCTCGACTTTTTCTCAACTCATCAATTAATTTATCTTTCTCTTTCATTTCTTCAATCAACCTTTCATTGACAGCTTTCAACTCTTCAATTATCTTTAATTGATTCAAATTTTCTTCTTTAAGATCATCAATCTTCTTTTGTAAGTTTTCTTCTTCAGATACATGCATTTCTGGTAGATGTTCTTCTATAAATTCATTCATAATGCCAGCTTCTACAATATCAAACTCTTGAGTGTTCTCATTTAATTCAAACTAGTCATTTTGATCTACCATTTCTTCAATTATACTCACAATATCATCAGCCGTTTGATTTACATCAATCTCTTGTTCACTTTCTACAACTTCAGTATCATTATCATTGAATTCTTCAGTAACTTGATCTGTATCTTGGACATTTTCATCCATTTCTTTATTCACTTCTTCAGTAGCTGACTCTACTTCTTCTGTCTCATCATGATCTTCTTTGTGAGCTTCCTCAGTTACTTGCCCAGATTCTGGAACATTATCATGTATACATTCCATAACATTATCAAATTGACCACCTTCATTACCATCATCAGAATCAGATGAGCTAGAACTATCTTCCTCATCATTATCATCATTATCTTCATTTTCTTCATCATCATTTTCATCATTCTCTTCCTCAATAGGAAGTTCCTCTATCAAATCATTAGGATCAATAGGTTCTTCTTCTGATAAGTGATAATGATCAACAGTCATATCAACATCATTATTTGCTACATTCCTGATATAATCAAATAATGGAACATTCTGAGCTCCTGTCACCATAGACAATCTCTTATAAGATATCCCAGACATGTGTTCAAGAATCATGGTTTCTCCACTAACACCATGAACTCTAATGTCTGTATGTTATTCATTAATAATCATTTGAAGAAATCGAGGATACATCAAATACTTGTTTCTTATACCTTTTTCTAGATTGAAGATGAATCCATTCAAAATCCATTTGGACATATTAAACCTTTTCTTTGTTGCCAATGATACAATCGGGGATGCAATGTCCATAGGAAACGAATTCCATCCTATACTTCTCTTGGACATGCAATGTTGGAAAATGTAGCACAGTAACTTGCAATGATTATATACTCCTGCTCTGAAAAATTGCTTCTTTGGAAAGTGATCAGGGTGACCCATTGCCAAGAATGTTTCTCTACATTCATTAAAAGTCAACTCAGAATAATCATCAGGGTCATTTTGTCCCAATCTCAGAGCTTCTCGAATAGAATCTTCAGAGACTTCAATCATCCTCAGATTGTTAATAAAACCTCTAACAACTTTTCTTCCATTATTATCAGTGTCAATGTATGCAGTGTTCCAAAATTTCTTAATCAGCCTTGAATATATAATTGGTTGGTAACACATTGCATAAACATATTTGGTTCTCAACAAAAATCTTACCATCTCTTCATATCCGACAGCATCTCTACCTTCTTCATTAAGAAGAGCAGCAACATTGTGTTTTGGCTCGAACTTTAAATTAGCCATCTGCAAAATTAAACACAAGACATTTAGAATCCGAAGTTTTAACAATTAAAATCAATTAACATTTTATTGCATTTAAAGATGTTGTATGTTTTAACAAAATTAATTTGTCATTTTCAAAAATTTCTAAGTGTTGAGATCAATCACACTGTTCAGTCACTTTGCACATTTAATTTTTTACATATTTTTGATTTGTTAACATTTTATCAACCATTTTAATTTTGGAAAAATATTATTTTGAATTTTTGTAAAAAAAATTTTGGTAACTGTTCATCTTCATCATCGGTCATGAAAATCCATCACAGAATCAACAGTTATTGAATGATCTAATTTGAATGCACAAACAGGGTCGAAATCAAGTTTATATTATCATTCAAGCATCAATTTAAGTTCAATTTATCAGTTCAATCAACATTTTACAAATTTATACACAATCTAGGGTTTCGAACGCCCGAATAGGTTCAAAACGCCAAAATCAAATCAACCTGTTAATTAAAGATATCAGTGATTTTGATCACAAACTTACACTTAGAATCAAGAAATATGACTTTCGAATGCAAGTGCAACATAGAAATCAATCAAAATGAGAAACAAGGGTTTATCGAGAGAACAGGGTTTTGAGAATTTAGTGTTCAGGGGAAATTTTGTGAATGAAATGTGAAATCACAAAGTGTTATTTATATACTAAGTGAAAAATTTTAGGCGCATGAGCATTGTTTGTGCGCATGGGCTTAGACGCATGAGCACTGTTCAGACACATAAGCACTGTTCAGGCGCATGTGCTTAGCTGAAACGTCCAATACTTAACACTTATTTGATTTCTACACTTGGAAGTATGGGAACTGTTCAGGCGCATGGGAAGATTAAAACGCCCAACACTTGAACAAATCTGAAAAATTCATCATGCTCCTAGTCTTTGACTTTTAACCACTGTTTAAGCGCATGAGATTACTTCCATGTGTCTAACACTTGTAATTTTCCAGATCTTCCACCTGTATACTTTTTAGACATATTTGTTCACATACTAATATGTAAACAATATATAAAATTTTGACTTTGATTAGTCAAATTTTGACTTTTCATCCGAAAGTCAACTTTTGACTTTTCATCCAAAATTTTCACAATGTACCCTCAATTTTGAACTTTTTGCATTTCAATTTTTTATTTTTTATTTTGAATTTTTAATTTTTATATTTTGACAATTTTTATTTTTTTGTTTTCAAATAATTTCCCGACATTTTAGTCTCTAATTTTAACAAAAAATCTCATTTAACTTTTGCAAGAAGCTTTTCCATTTAAAATGTTTTTCAGGTTCATTTTTACATTTTGTTACACACACATGCTTGAACATATGTAGCATCATCCTTTCCATCCAAAACATTAGATTTTGATTTTTCATGATTATTCATATCTTGAAATTTGTCAATTAGTTTTCTTAGACACTGTTTTAACTCTTTTTACTCCCCTTAAACTTTTAAGTTTAACTAACTTAGAAGTTTCTTGAAAGATACATGAAGAGCACACTAATCATTGTTATTATGCCTGAACACAGAAAACATGCAAAAATCAAAATTAAAGCAGAGTAAAAATCTAATATTTATAATTGAATCAATGTCTTCAGTGAATCATATTAGATAAGATCAGCACATTGAAATAAAAAAAATTGATGGATAGTCATAGACAATGAATAAATCCTAATCAAGTGTGTTCCAGGTCAGTATTGCTACAGCAAAGGAGACACAAGATCTAAGGACAGAAAATGAGTGCATTTAGCAAGATATTCAGTACACTTACTTTTTCAATTTTTGGATTGTTTAAGGTACAATTAGATATGACATTATGCAGTCACACTTAGACTTAGAGATGTTAATTCTCATAAAGATATGCAAGAAGTCACTGTTCTCAACTTGTTAACCTGACATATACTATAACCAGATCTCATTTGGTGTTTGTGCACAATGGCATCTTGTTACATCAGTGAGTATATCCAGGTCTGTAATCACTTACAACAAAGGATATCTCATCACTTCAGGTCTATGATGACTCATAACAGAGAAGTGTTAACAAGCAATCAATTTGAGAAATCAACACTACTCATTAGTGCTAAGATAGACATATATGAATGCATGAGTGATTTAGTTTAATCACAAGAATTTACTTTTTCAGACTAATTGCATGAACTTACTTGCACATCATATTTGATCATGTCAGACTTTAGTTGAAAGCGAAGTATGCAACTGATCAAACTAATGTATCTATCATCTCTCATATATTGCAATGACAGATTCATTCTAAATAATGAATTAACAAAGAAAGACTCTATTTTTGTAGTTTTTGTTTTATATTTTTATCTTTTGATTTTGCAATTTTCTAATTTTGTATTTGGTTTTACTTTTTCTAATAAACATGCACACACAAAAATACAATCAGGCAATTAACTTTGACAGGTTTTCTTGCTGTGTCTAATTCAGATAAGGAAGGGTTCTGATCATATTTAGATGCTATTAACTAAAAGACTCAAAAACCAGTTTTAAGTATGGTTAATAAGACCAATCGACTCAACCAAATACTCAAACCGTACTGGTAAGAAGGCTTTAGTAAAAAGGTCGGCCAACTGTTTTTTAGTAGCAATTTGAATCAATATGATTAAACCTTTTTCAGAGTTATCTCTGAGAAAATGATATCGAATTTCGATATGTTTTGTTTTAGAATGTTGGACAGGATTAGCTGTAATGAATATAGCAGCTGTATTATCAATGTAAATAGGTGTTTTAAGAAAGTTGAACCCGTAATCCAGCAGTTGGTTTTGAAACCAAAGGATTTGAGAACATCCTGCTGAAGCAGCAATGTACTCAGCTTCTGCTGTAGAAACAAAGACATTTGTTTGTTTCTTGCATTGCCACGAGACTAATCTGGGTCCTAGAAATTGACACCCACCTATTGTTGATTTTCTATCTTGAAAACATCCGCCATAATCACTATCAGTATACCCATGTAACTCGAAGTTTCCTTCGTAAGGATACTATAGCCCTAAAGCCGATTTACCTTTAAGATACCTGAATATTCTTTTGACAGCAGTTAAGTGGGATTCTTTCAGGTCTGATTGATACTTTGCACAGACACAAACAACATACATAATGTCTGGTCTAGATACAGTAAGATACATCAAAGAACCAATCATCGATCTGTATAATGTTTGGTCTACTGATTTTCCTTTCGGATCAGGCTCAATCTTGGTGTTCCATCAGTTGGAGTTCTAATTGACTGACAATCTTGCAGCTTAAATTTCTTCAAGAGTTTGTCGACGAACTTCTCTTGGTTGATAAAAATACCATCTGAAGATTGCTCAACTTGTAGTCCAAGAAAGAAATTTATCTCTCCCATAGAACTCATCTGAAATCGAGATTTCATGATTTCTTTGAATTCATTGCACATTTTTGGACTTGTAGAACCAAATATGATATCATTGACATACACTTGTACACATAAAAGATCATCAGCATCCTTCTTGATAAATAAAGTCGGATCGATTTTCCCTTGCGTGTATCCATGTTGGATTAAGTGCTGTGATAACGTTTCATACCACATTCTAGGGGCTTGATGTAGACCATATAAAGCTTTTCTGAGCTTGTACACACGATGTGGATAATGTGAATCTTCAAAACCCGGAGGTTGCTTCACAAACACATCATCTGTGATCGGTCCATACAAGAATGCACCCTTTGCGTCCATTTGATACACTTTAAATTTCATGAATGATGCATAAGCCAGGAAGACATGAATTGATTCAAGTCTTGCAACTGGAGCAAATACTTCATCATAATCTATTCCTTCCTCTTGAGTGTATCCTTGTGCAACGAGTCTCGCTTTATTTCTAATAACTACACCTCTATCATCAGTTTTATTTCTAAACAACCATTTTGTGCCTATAGCATTTTCTCCTTCAGGTAAATCCACCAGATTCCATACTTCTTGTTTGCGGAACTGTAATAATTCTTCTTGCATAGCCTCGATCCAACCATTGTCCGATAACGCTTCGAAAACGTTTTTAGGAACAATTTGGGAAAGAAAACATGAGATGTTTTACTCCTCGTAGTTCTCACATTCAATGGACCAATAATCTGAGATGTTGGATGGTTCCTGTGGATAAGAGATGTTGGAATCTCATTCCCTTGAACATGAACATCCAGATTGGTTTGGTTCAAGTTGGAAAGCTGATGCAATAGGCTTGAAGAATGTGGATTGAAATTGGGAACTTGAGTCGATAAGTTGATAAAGTAATCAAGATTACCAAAATCAACTACATCACCAGAGATAGATGATGTTCCAACTCAGGTTGGATAATTTCTGTACCATCATTAAGAATTAGTTGTGACACATCTTGGTTTTTAGAAACTGATTGAACATTATTTTGATAAGAATGATCATCATTATTTAACTGAAAAATAGAATCTCTAACAAAAGTAAAGAAGGGATAGTTTGGGCTTGAATCATCTGCATCATCTGAATCTGAATCGTCACTGAATGAACCGAGATCTCCTTGAATTTTCTTTTCACCTATAGAATCAAGCAAGTTAGATTGATTAAACAAGTTGGATTGAAAAGAGTTTGACAATGAATCTAAATCAAATAACCATACAGGACCATTTGACACTGATGGAAAAGAGTTTTCAAGAAATTTAACATTGAATGTTTTAACTATAACATTAGTCCTAGAGTTATAAACTCGATAGGCCTTTGATACAGATGAATATCCAATGAAAAATCCATCATCAGATTTTGATTCAAATTTTCCTAAATGATCACTTGAATTCAGAATCATAACCGGACAACCAAAAGAATTAAGAAAATCTATGTTTGGTTTCCTGCCAAACATTAACTCATATGGAGTTTTCAGTTTGTCTTTAACAATTAAAGAACGGTCTTGAACAAAACATGCAGTTGATATTGCTTCATCCCAGAATGTGATCGGAATTTTAGCATCGGCTAACATGGATCGTGCAGCTTCAATCAATGTTTGGTTCTTCCTTTCAGCAACTCCGTTTTGTTGAGGAGTTCTAGGAGCACTGAACTGATGAGCTATTCCTTTCTCTGCACAAAACATGTCAAGAGTTAGATTTTTGAATTCCGTCCCATTATCACTTCTAATTATTTTTACTTTTTGATCAAGTTGATTTTCAACTTTAATGATGAATTCTTTTATTAATTCAGATGTTTCAGATTTAGCATTCAAAAAGAAAACCCATAAAAATCTTGTAAAGTCATCAATGATAACTAAACAATATTATTTTCTTCCAATACTCTTCACGTTGGTTGGTCCAAAAAGGTCCAAATGCAACAACTGAAGAGGTTTGGAATTTGAGTTTATCAGCTTGGACTTATAAGACGCTCTATGCTGTTTCCCTTTTAAACATGCTGAGCACAAATCAGTTGTGGCAAACTTCTTTGATGGAAGGCCAATAACATGATATCCCGCTACAAGCTTGTTCATATTCTATAAATTTGAACGCCCCAGACGTCTATGCCAAAGCTGGCTTTCATCATTTGATGCTTTAGCAAAGAGACAAGTTGTTTATGTAGAAGAGTCCACTTGAGACATATCCAGTTTGTATACATCTCGGTCTCTGACAGCTATAACAACCACACAATCCTTGCTTATCTGAAATCCTGGTTTCAAGATATAACAGAAAAAATCATCAAAAAGTACAGAGTAGAATTTATCACAAATTTCAGATACGCTTAACAAATTAAAGTTCAACTGTGAATAGAAGTTTACTTTATCAAAGCTTATAATCCCGTTGGATACTGTTCCTTCTCCGGTTATTTTTCCTCCCGCATCACCACTAAAGGCGACATGCGTTCCATATTTTAAATTAAAATCTTGTAATAAGGCCTGATTGCCTGTCATATGCCGGCTACACCCGCTATCCACATACCAAGTATTGATTGGTCTTCTCGGGCGTACCTGCAAAACAAAACAATTTAAGTTGAATTATCTACCCAAGCCGAAATGGTCTTCGGTTTTCCAAACTTGTCAACAATAGTAAATTGTTTAAAGTGAAGTTTGTTGACATCAGGTTTATTCTTTATGAATTTACCAATTCTGTTATTTGTAACAAAATTATGCTTGTTTGGAAACTTCATGCTTTTTGACTGACCATTGTTTGAAAAGCTTTTATTTTCAAAACTTTTGTTATTAATTCTCACTGACCTTGGAATGAAATTATCATGGAAGTATTGTTTAGGTCTCACTAAATTATTTCTTTTGAAAGTGTTCAAACCTAAGGAGGGTTGGTGTGTTAATCTTTGAAAACCAACATTTTGGTTTCTTTTATATTGCGGATTAACATAACCTTTGCTCACTGTTGAAGTGGCAAATCCTCTCCTCTGTGAATTCTTTCTAAAGTAACAATCTTTAGTGTTGTGAGTTTGCTCATCATAGTAGGTATAGTATTTGTTAAAATAACACTCTGAAGTTGAGTGATTTCTTATATCGCAAATGTGACGGTATTTGTTAAAAAACATTCAGACGTTTTGTGATTATACATGTCACATATGTTACAATACCTCTGTGGAGTCTTGAATAATTGCTTATTAACCTTTGACGTTGACGCAACATTAGAAACTTGTTTACTTTTAGGTGTCAAAGAGTTAATTTATTGTTTTTGATTTGAAGGATTATGCTTTTGATTTGAACCACTTTTCTTTTGTACAGTTTGTTTTTGTTTTTGAACGTGAATTTCATTCTTGTTTTCCTTAGATACAAATCTTTTAGCTACAGCGGAAGTCTTAGAACCTGAACCTGTTTTCATATCAGAGGTTGATTTGTTCTTAGGATTTTCTTTAACATCTTGAATGGAGTTCACATTCAACATACCAGCAGATATAAATTTAATTGGCTTTAATTTTGTTGCTTGATTTGTTTCTTTTGTCTGATTTTCCTGAATTTTTATTTGTTCATTTTTAGATTTATTTATCTTTCTTCTTCTCTGGTTCCTTGATTTTGTTGAACCAGTTTTCGGTTTGGATTGGACATCCTCGGTTGAAGATTCTTTTTCACATTCTTTCTTTTTCTGGTCTTTTTGCCATTAAATGAATTCTGGGTTGTTTAGACCAAATGAGTTTGAATCTTCTGAGGTTTCTTCATCATTTTTAGCTTTGTTTTGATTTTTTGAGTTTTGGTTATCAGTTATAATATTCACTTCTTCCAAAACTGACTCTTTAGGAACAAAAACCTTCTTTGTTTTAGGCTTTGGTTCATAAGGTTTTACTTTAATAGGATGACCATTTTTTATCTTTTCGTTATCTTTCTCTTCAAAAATTTCCACGTTTGTTTTCTCTTCTTCAGCATCAGACATCTTGGTCCTGTTTTGAAAAGCTTTTAATTTTGCCTTGTTTTCTGGAGAGTGATCATGAGTGTTAAAGTTTTCTGGTAAAGTATTTGTTATTGATTCAGGCATCGGTTCATGAGTGAAACCCAATCCTGCCTTTTTTTTATCTTTTCTTTCGTTTACCAGTTTTTCCATAATACTTTTAGAACTTTTAACTTTTGCGAGATCCACTTGTGTAGCAGCATATGCTATCTCTCCAGTTCAAGATTTTTTGTCATCTCTTCAAGTTGTTTTGATACAATTTCAAGTTCTCTTAGAGTTTTGTTCCATGAATTATGAAGAGATATAATCTTTTCATCAGATACTTTTTGATTGTTTTTGAGTTTGTTATGCATTAGTTCTTTTTGCTTAAGTTTTTCACAAATCTTATAAGAATAATTTCTATAGTATTCGACATGTTCGAAGCAAGACTTTGTGCATAATTTTTCTCTGACTTCTGATGGAATTTCATAATATATAGGAGGAGAAGTTTCAGAGTTAGAGCTTTTAACCTTTGGTTGATCAGATTTTGCCATCAAAGCAACTTCCTTTGAATCTTCCTTGGGATCATACTTGTCACTCCAGTCATAATCCTCTTCCTCATTCTCAGAGTTTCCATCAGCTTTTGGATCATTAAATTCAGACCAATCTTCTTTTTGTATTTCTGCAACAAGAGATAAATTGGAGGTTAAATCAGCAGTAAATTGCTCAGCGTATGTACTCCAATCATAACCATCTTTAATATTAACAACAAGAGCTTTCTTGGACTCCTTTGATGATTTAGAATCATCTTTCAATTCTGGCATTGGTAGGCTTTGATAAGGTTTCTGAAATGTCTTCTATGAAGATTGTTGAAACCTTCGATTACTTGAGCTTGATTGGCCATTTCCTCCTTTATTCCTTGGAGCTTTGCACTCTCTAGAGAAGTGACTATAGCTGTTATAGTTAAAACACCTAGATTTGGACTTATCAAATCCAACCGACTTGTTTGCACTCGGCTTGTAGTTTTTGTTGACATACGAGTGTTTCTGAGTCCTGTTAGCTATCATAACCATTTGCCAGTTGAGATCCATTTCTTCCACATCGTCTGGATCCATTTCAAACAAATCCTGCAAAACAAGATCAAGTTGAGTTAGATGACTACCTTGATAAGCTTAAAAGCTTTCCATAAATGCAGTGAAAGCAGTTTTAGACTCTTCATCCTGTAATAGGATGTTTATTACATCGTTAACTTTGCTAGTTTTAGCAGAGTTAGTAGATGGAGTCTCTGCTTGAGATTTAGAACTTTTAGGCATAGGAGGAGATTGAGGTTGATTCTAAGTTGTATAGGCAGGAGCACTTGTGTAAGTAGAATCAGTGAAGAATCCTACGCCAACAAATAGATCACCCTCATCTTCTGGTGAAGTTTCATTCTTAGCCATGAATGCATTCTCCACAATATTTGCTGGAGAAGCAACATATTTATATTGTGACATCGAAGCTGCTCTATCATTGTTTCTAGAACTTTCATCGATTTCAATAGATTCTATTTTAGCAATCAACAGATCAAGATCCATTGGGAATTTCTCAGTATGCTTTAACAGAGTGACTGTTTGCTTCCATGAAGATGGAAGAGCATTGAGAAGCCTGAAGTTAAGATCTTTTAAATAATTCTAGATGCCTGCAGTCGACATCTCAATAGTTAGTTGAACAAATCTGTTCATCATCTGATTTATTGTTTCACCAGATAAATGTTCAAAAAGTTCTAATTGTCTCTTTAAGTTTTGCTTTTTCAAATCCTGGATCTCCTTTCCACCTTCACATATTATTTTCAAGGCCTTATACATGGTGTATCTCATCTGATAACCATCAAGCCTTGTAAGGACTTCAAGTGGTAGTCCTTTGCACATCAGAGAATAAGCTCTTATATCATTTTTCACTTTTTTAAGATCACCACCTTGCAGACCATCTTCAGGGTATGGTTCTGGAGAGTCTTTTGTGTAGATAAACCCTCTGTCAGGACCATCTAAAGTTATAGGAATATATGGCCCTCTTTCTATTGATTTCCAAAGATCAGTATCAATAGAGTTCAAGTGATGTTTTAATCTTAGTGACCAATTTTTGAAATCTGCTCTATTCTTTAGCTTGGGAACTCTGTTCTCTGAGTCTTCTGATTTTACCATTTTTAATTTTGTTTTTGTTGTTTTTAATGTTTTGAATTAAAACAATGAATTGAAAATATTTTTGGATTTTTTAAGTTTCTGAAAAATTTCAAAAAATTTTCTAAGTGTGAAAGCTGATGCGTCCAAATAGTGGTAAAACACCCAAACAGTTGTAATACTTCCTTTGACTTTGACTTTGAAACGTCTAAGGGATTGCCTTAGAAAAATTCCAAAACGCCCAAGTTGAAAAACGCCCAAATAGTTGTAATGCGCCTGGAATTCCTTAGTTTTAGTAAATCTTCAGTGTCCACACAGTTGACAAACACCTACACAGAAGAAAAACGCCTAACTGAGAAACGCCCAAACAGTGGAAATACGCCTAAACAGTTGTTATGCGCCTAACACTTAGGCAATTTTCAGTAGTGTTTTTGACCTAATGCGCCACATTCGTCAGTTCCATACGAACTTAAATTTTCTGAAATACTTAAAAACTTGATTAATTGATCTGAAATCCTCAAATTATGTAGGAAATTGATCAATAATCAATCCTTCAACTTAAATTTCTTCAATTAACAACCAAAATTGATCTTTTGATTCAAGAACAGGTTTGACAAATGAAGAACAGGTTTGAAGAGCTTTTTGCTTAAATTCACTGATTTGAACGAATTGTACTGCTAATTGTGAATCAAATCATGTTCCTGATGATGAAACACAACTGAATTCAACAATTATATGACTGAATTGTTTATCAATCACAGATTCAAGTGATTTTGAGAGTTCGACAGTTGAAGAACTTCAATCACTGAACCGAAAGTTCTGATACCATTTGATGATCTCAAAATGGATCGATCTGTGATGATATATGAACACAATTCAATCTAAAACACACAAGTATTCAATTCAACACAAGCAAATCAACAAAAATTTATAGAGTTTTCATTGATTAGCATATAGAAGAATACAAAGTGTAGGAAACAGTTACAATACGTCTAAATCTCTCTCATCCCACCTACACAATACATATCTATGCTATATATACTAATCAAGAAAACAAAGGAACATATTTACATAAAAAGTCCCTATACTATGACAAAAACTATACAAGACACATAAAGACTAATGTTAATCTTTTAAGAAGCATCTACAAAAAGCATGTTCAGTCTGCCAAATTCATTATATGAAAAAGCCAAAAACATATATAAAACATATAAAAATCCAAAAATACTATCTTATTAATATGTTTTTCTTGAAAAACCATTTCATATTATGGGAAATCTTAAGATAGAGCTTATAACTTAAGGAACATAGTTTTAAGTGTGAAGAGTGATAAATTAACAACTCTAATATGAATTGAATGTGGAGTCCATATTTGTCTATCTTTAATCAATACCAAAACATGATAAACAGCATGACAAGTTGAAACTATACTCTTGCTTGAATTTATGTGGATCATAATACTTGCAATCAGCATAAGATCTATGTCTACTATCATCAAACAAAACAGATAATTGTTTTTCATGCTTTTCTCTTTATAAATTACTGATAAAAGCATACTTTCATGATTAATCACAAATTTAGGGGGAGTAGTCATCAGCATGAAAACTGAGTTTAACATTTTTACATGAAGAAAGTTGGAACTTGAGCACTAACTTGACTGCAGGATATCTGAAGTTTTTAACTAAATCAATTTTGCACATTTGCCATGAAGTAGAGTCAACAAGGTCCAACAGAAAACAACAAATGATCTAACAACAGGATGTTAAGATCATACAGCCAAAACATAACAAATTTTGTCTTTCGTAAATGTTCTGCGGAAGAATTAATTTGATAAGGATAAAACAACAAAATCATAAGTTTTGCTTTCCGGAGATGTTCTACTGAAGACTTAACCTGTTGCGGATAAAAAGAAAAGTTTTGCTTTCCGTAGATGTTCAGCGAAAGACTTAACTTGGGGATAACCACGAAAGGGTAATGAGGGTTAAGGGTCCCACATCATTAAATAAAAAGCTTTAAATTGTCAGAGGGAGTATAAATGATAACCTTGGCAATTGTCATTTTCATTCACTTTTTTAGACAATTTTCTGACCGAGAAAAACGCTCTCAACCCAAAAACCCCTTATCCGCCAACGTTCAAAATTTTCAAATCCACACTAAAATCACCTCTATTTTCCCAACAACATTATCAAAATGGCAAATAGATTCGCAATATATCATAATGTTTGTGCCTTTCTTAATCCAGATGATTCAGTATCCGAGGGATACAGGGATATAATAAACTACTTGAAAAGATCAAGAACATTCTATGCATTATCTGTGGATCCAATCATCTATCAATCACATATGATAGATTTCTGGAACACAGCAAGGATTGAGGAGGAGAATGATGAAAAGGTGATCTACGCAACAATAAGGAATGAAGAGTTAAGGGTGGATGAACAAACTATCAGGAGGGTATTACAGTTTGGTGAACAAGAAGAGGGTCACCCAGATGTGTTCGATCATGAATATATTCAAAGAATATTTCATTTGATGGGCTATGATGGAGACTATACAAATGGTGAAATCAAGAAAGGGAGATTGTGCAAACCCTACAGATTTCTGTGTCACACGTAGTTAAAGTGTATGTCCGACAGAAAGTCTGGGTTGGATAGATTTTCAAGACATATTTCTTCTAGAATCATTGGTGTATTTGAAGGGAGGAAATACAATTATTCTAAATACATTCTTGGATGCCTGTGTGACCACATAAGGGTGCAAAAGGAAAACAAGATGTACATGTTTCCCAGGTTTATTCAGCTGATCATAAATGAGTCAATGCCCAACATTGAAAGAGAAGGTGATGTATTTGTTAAAGCTCATCTTGGAAGATCTGTGCGTTGAAAGCAAAAACTGGAGTAAGATTCAAAACCAGAGCACCCAATCCAGCTTACAAACAAGCAAAACAATATTCTACTGAGCCAATAGTAGTTGAAAGCAAAGATATGCACAGAGGCAAAGAGAAACTGATCAAGGAGCCAAAGGATGTAATCCCTAACAAAATTTGGCCCCTGGGAACAACAGTGAGGGAAATAACAGAACAGAAAACAACTCTGATTCAACTGTTTGATCAGATGACAACACCAAGATCAGCAGCAGACAATAAGATTATAGCTTGGAATTTTGATCAAGAGTGGGTTTGTGCTACAATTAAAAGGGCATCTGGGATGGTTCAATACTTTCCATGGATGGAGACCCTTCTTACACTCCCAGATGCAGACCTTTCTACTCTATAAAACATCCCAATCTCCAACTACCCAATCAGTCCAAAGGGAAGAGATTTTTCTGTTCTGATTGTAAAACTAAGAAACAAGTTTAACGGAGATGTGCTGAAAGAAGCCAAAAGAGAGGATGCAGAACACAAAAGAAGAAAACAAAGACAGAAAAGATCTCATTCTAGTTCTTCAAAACTTGTTGATGATTAATTTCTGAGGAGAATTGGATATGCAGACAAGGCTGATGCATCAATCAAAACAATTGAAGGAATCAGTACTCATATCCCATCACTAAATAGAGATATGTAGAAAGAACAAAAGAGTTGGTGCTACAAAAAAATGACCCACATAAGAAAGCATCAAGCATAAGATTATTTGATCCATTGGAGATTACACTGCTACATCCAAGCTACACATCTTATCTGCATGATAAGTATTTCCCAAAGTTGAATGATAAAAATGCTCAAAAGTGACATATTCTTATATGTGCACATCATTCAAGTCATAGATAAGCTGCATGCCAAAGCACACAAAAGAAGAAGATTTAAGGCTGGTCAGCTCATGGGATCTAAAATCCCATCAATCACTGAGCTTAGAATGTCAGAGCAAGATAAGTTGGAAGTGGTGTCTCAAAAAGTGTAGTGGCAACACTGACCACAGAAGAAGACATTCTTGGGCTGAATTTTAAAACATTGAAGAAAATGGGAAAAATGAAGATCAAGTATCCATACCAAGACCAAAAGGATGCTATTGGATATTTCAACACAAAGATTTTGGCCAGAGTTCAAGAGTTGAAAGTGCTAAACAGATGATTATAAGAGTCTAAACCTAAGGGGTAGTATTGTTAGGTCTAGATCTTTTGCATAGGTTTAGATGGTTTGTAATCTCTTGTAATGAACATCTGTAATTCTTTATCATTATGTAATGCAAGATATATATGTTAACCAAAACATTATTTTTGTTGATTTTATGTAATTGCAGGAAACATCATACTTGGTTAATTTGGAAAATTGACCAAGTGCAAGAACTATCTGCGGAAGAACAAGTTTGTTCTTCTGTAGATGTTCTACGGATCATAAATGAACAAGGCAATGTGCATCAGTGGATCTTCTGCGGAAGCACAATCACATCTACCAAAGAACAAGTTTAGAGATAAAGTTGCTGCTGCTACGGAAGAAGGAAGTTTGCTCCTAAGGATGATTTCAAGAACAAAGAACCAACTCCTACGGAAGTTCAACTCCTACGGAAGAACAAAATACTTGTATGATCTCATATCATCAAGTACTCAACACAAAGTCAACAAGTCAATATGTCAGAAGCGAATATTCCACCTCACATCAAGAATATCTTTGTAATTTTTAAAGTGAATCCCTCTGCCTAAAATATAAGGCATGGATGCACTCATTTAGGAAGAGATTGAGAGATATCAATACACAAATAGAGATTCATATATTCATAGAAACGATATCGATCGATCAATCGATCAATATAGCAACACAGCAATCACATGAACAAGAAGAACATCATAGGAGATTATCATATTATTCAAGCATCAATATCAATTGTAATTGATTCATTTTCAATGAAAATCGATTGAAACAATCTTTTTTTTGCATTATTTTATTTTGTTTTCAATTTGTTTCATCCATTCTTTGTCAATTTCAATTTCATAAACAATTAATTAAACAACAAGTATTGATAATTCCGCGATCTTTATTTGCTAAATCAAACTGATAATTCCTGTTTTGATCCTTGGATTCATAGTTGTTAAGTGTTTTGTGAAGCTGAAGGGATTTAAGATGGTGAGATCTTACAATCAAGAGCCTAAAAAGCTTTGATACCAATTGCAGGACCGGTTAATGGATGGTCAATACAATCAGTCTCATAATGAGGAGAGTGTTAGAACACTTAACAGATCAAACAGGGAACTGGGTTTATATGAATGATACTAAGAACACAAGTAAACAATGAGACAAAACTAAGAACAAGAAAAAGATAAGTATGGTTTTTAAGAATGCTGTATATTGCTCTGAAGTTCTTTTATAAGTATTACAAAGCATAAAAAGAAATACAAGAACCTGAGATACTTTATACGACATCTTATAGCCGGCCATACTTTGAAGGCTAGCTGGAAACACTAATCTAGAAATCAAGATCAATGTAAAGTCAAAAGGCAGATTGCCTTTTAACTAGTGACTATAACAAGCCATAGCTCACATCCTAATATATTACAAAAATGATAAAAGGTACAAAGTAGAAAGTTACAGACTCTAAACCATAATCTATAGCTACAAAAGCATGGACCTTTTCACCAACTCATGCAAGTTGGTAAGTCTTCAAAGTTACAGTGAAAAGTTGGTCAGCTTTATACAAAAGTAGATCAGAGAATGCATGTCCTCTCTGTCTTCGGATGAAATCAGTCTTCATTTTATTGGCTTCGGAAGACTTTGTCTTTGTAGCTTCGCAAGACTTCATCTTTGGCTTCGGAAGATTTGGTCTTTGGCTTCGGAAGATTTTACACTTAGAATAATTTGCTATGAGAATTATAAAACTTCCAAAGTAACTTCTACTCTGCATAATATGCATGCAAGCTAGAAGCTCCTTGGTTGCTTTGGTTTCTTTGGTTGCATCAGCCTTTCAAGTATAATCTTATAGAGCTACACTTTGGGTATGCTCACCCGCTAAAGGAGAATTGTATTAGTTGCATTCTCACATAGGAGCTATACTTTGAGTGTGCTCACCTAGTAAAGGAGTTATGATTGGTGCATTCTCACATAGGAGCTACACTTTGGGTGTGCTCACCTACTAAAGGAGAATTGTATTTGTTGCATTCTCACATAGGAGCTACACTTTAGGTGTGCTCATCTAATAAAGGTGTTATACTTGGTGCATTCTCACATAGGAGCTACACTTTGGGTGTGCTCACCTACTAAAGAAGTTATGCTTGGTGCATTCTCATATAAGAGCTATACCTAGGGTATGCTCATCTGCAAAAGGAGAATGGCATTTGTTGCATTCTTACCTGATAATGGAGCTAAGCATTTGTGGTAAGCTCAAAGATAAAGTAAAAGAGTAAAGCTAAAGTACAGATAAAGTAAAGATAAAGTAACTGATAACGGAATGATAAAGTAAAGCTAAAGTATGTTAAAGTATATGTATGGTTAAAGTATGTTAAAATGTATGTTCATGATAAAGTTTCATTATAGTAATTCGTTAAAGTAAACCTAGAGCTCACTCAGCATTGCTGACTTTTGTTTGCATATTAGATTGACAGGTATGCTACTGAAATAAGAGGTGATCTTGTCATGGATTGGGAAGCTACCTGTCATTTGGTCAAGACGGGCATCCTGGCATAGAATTTTAGATAGATAGCTAAAGTGATATTTTGATGTAAATGTTTAACATTGGAAATTTTCTATGTTCTGCTGCTTATATTAATGAAATTTGATGTTCGAAAACATGTATTTCTGATGTCCAAATCCAACCATGAGGTTTCCTGGAACAGTGACTTACATCGATCATTAATATCGTGTAGCTTTATTTTAAATAAGATTGGTTACATTGATTGTCAGTATGCTTTATCCATATTAAACTCAGACTTCAATTTTTACTAGGACACCTATGTGGTGATATTGATCATGTTTTGAGCGTTTTATATGAAATCAATGGATCCCACAATCGGAAATCCTATAGAACTCTTATCCAGCTTCAATACACTTTTGAGATTTCAAGTCACCCCAATTTAACTTAAACCTTATACCTCTGATTAGTAGTTTCAAGATTATTTTTTATCTTATAGTATCTATATAGAGCATAACTAGCCTGAGAAGTATTTCTAAACATAGAATATTAACAAATGTTAGGACTTATTAACAGCTAGTCGGACTTATGTTTTGCCCTTGCAAGACGTTTAAGACTTATATGCCAAAGCATACTTACATGCCCCATCTTTTGATTTTGCCTCCTATGTCAGAACATATTCTTAAAAAGAAAAATATTTATCATATAGTGTGTATGTCTTTGACATATCTTTTATTATTGTGCAAATTGGCATCTTTTATTCCTATATGGTCTTTTGGCATCTTTTTACTCTTTTCACAGTTTTTTTATTGTTTTTGCTTTTTGTATCTTTTTCCCCTTTTGAACTTTATATATATATATATATAGTGCCCATGAAAACTGAATCAGACAGTAACTGGCTTGAGTATGACTAGACTATAACTCTCAGTCTGTTTTAGCATGGAATCAGTGTTATGACAAGACCTTGATGCGTAACCCAGTTCAGTCATAGAGAATTTTATTTCAGTGCATCACATATCATAGGTCTTTTTATTCTTGAGAGTCGAGCCTATCAACATATCAAACATATTCCAAGTCAGTTTCATTTAAGCTTTAGTATGTAATATATCAAAATCAAGAAATGTACTATCATTTCCTATGTAATCTTGAAATTTTATTATTTTTTTAACTTTTAAACAAAATCTTTTTTGACACAATTTCATATTTTTCAAACTTTACTCCCCCTAAGAACAAAATCTTTTTCGATACATATTCATATTTTCTCCCTCTAAAATTTTGATTATCTAGAAAGAAAATAAAAATTTTAACAAAAGTGAATAGAAAAATATTTTTACGAGGGTGTAAGGTTAATTATTTACTAAAGTTAATCATTCCCAGAGATTGAACCAGAAAGTCAAAACAGGAATGATCAAATGCCTTGGTTAACAAATCAGCAATGTTTTCATCAGATTTGACTGGTTCAAGATAAATAAGCTTTCAATCAAAACAATCACGGATAAAATGCATTCGGATGTCAATGTGTTTTGTTTTTGAGTGTTGGATAGGATTCTTCACTATGTTCAATACTACATTATTGTCACACCAGATCTTGGTGTTATAAATGTTAAGACCATAATCAAGAAGTTTTTGCTGAATCCAAATGATCTGAGAACAACACCTTGACGTAGCCATATATTCACCTTCTGAAGTGGATGTGGATACAGTTTGCTGCCTTTTGCATTGCCAAGATATCAACCTATTTCCAAGAAATTGACATTCACCTGTTGTTGATTTCCTGTCCAAATTACACCCTGCTTAATCATTATCAGTGTAAGCATATAAATTGAAATTGGAATTCTTAGGATACCAAAGACCAAGTTTTGGTTGACCCTTGAGGTATTTGAAAATCCGTTTGACAACTTTCATGTGAGACTTTTTCAGATTACTTTGATATCATGCACACTGACAGACAGGAAACATGATGTCTGGCCTACTAGCAGTAAGATACATCAGAGATCCAATCATTGATTGATACAAATGTTGATCAACGTCTTCACTCGTGAGTACCAGAGTTAAAGTAGGACGAGTAGACATCGGAGTTGGTGAAATTTTGGATTCTTGAAATTTATATTTGTCCAGAATACTGTGAACATATTTCTCTTGATGTATCAGTATACCCTGGTCATCTTATTTAACCTGGATACCCAAGAAAAAAGAAATTTCTCCAAGAGAGCTCATCTGAAAATTCATCTTCATCGCAGCTTCAAATTCCTTGCAAAACTTTTCACTAGTAAATCCAAAGACAATGTTATCAACATATATTTGGACAAGAATTATATCATCACCAGTCTTCCTTAATGTAACACCTGGAAATTTTCAAAAAAAAAAAAAGAAAGAAAAAAAAAAGAAAAGAAAAGATAAGTATAAAGAAAGAAAGGTGAAATAACCAAAGTTGAGGGGTTAAAGTTGTGCAAGAGGCAAACTTTATTATTATTATGTTTAAAAGGTGAGAATGGCCGCCCACTCCCTCCTGCTCACTAACTGCTCGACTGTAGAAAGAAAAAGAACTGAGTTTCCATCGGTTTTAGAAAGAGAAGAAGAAGAAGATCGACTAGAAGGTAAGTTTTTGTGTGTTTTGTTTGGTTTTAGCTGAATTTTCAGCTTGTGGACCGAGTCTTATGTGTTCCTGTGACATCCGGTAATTTTTCGTTACCAAACTCCGTTAGTTCCGTTAAGTCTTGCATACACGTGTCGTGAGCACACACTAGTTGTCCTTGAACGTTGGTGACTTAATAATAATTAATAAGGATAAACTAATTATAATTTAACTGATTATGTGATTATCAAGTTGTGCTTATGTGTTTACGTGATTTAAATGCAATTGTGAATTTTATCGCATAACGTGGAAACGTGTGTATTTAATTCGTATGTTTTGTATTTAGTGAAGATAAAACATATAATTTTTATCATCAATTTATATGTTTATTATTGTGGTTAAAAACATTTAAAAGAGTGTTTAAAAGTCTAATTTTTTATAAAATACAAAGTGCAAGGTTTAAATGGTAAATATGCTAAATTAAGTTAATTAAAATAAAAATCCTAACCCTAAAAGCAACCATCGGCCGCGACATCTCTCTAACCACACGCACACCTTCGAATTCGACTAACAACAATCATATTGGTCTCGGTTTTGGTCAATTACAAGGCTTAGAACACGTGAGAATCATCAATTACAAGTAATTACACGTTAAAGGTGAGATTTTTTTTACATGTTTTTGATGTTTTTCATGTTAGCCGAAGGTTATAGTTCGAAACCTGAAATTGGTGGTCGATTGTTGGTTGTTTGTGGATGTTACTATGTTAGTTAGATTGAATACATGTTAGTTAACGTTGATTGTGCAAGAAAGTTAGGATTTTGATGTGTTGTTCATAGGTTACTAAGAATAGTAACTTTATTTTGCATGAAATGGTGATTTGATCATGAATTGGTGTTTTTGATGTGTTTATGATGATGATTAGGTGCTAAATTGTTGATATGAATGTTAGGAATTCAAGAATGCACGTTGTAGTTCATACCTTACTAAAGATAGTAACTTTTGGGTATGAAAGTTGATGAAACATGATGGTTAGATGTTGTTGATCATGTCTAGATATTGTCATGGACTTGAGTTGGTATGTAAATGATGAATTCATAAATGTCTTGGGTGTTTGATGAATTTGGGATGTGCTTTCCAGAAAGGGAAACTTTAATTGTGCAAATTCTTGAATTGGATGATTTGAGCATGTTTGGGACATTAGGATCATACTAGGATGTTCATGGATGATTTCTAAGGTGGTAGAATGCATTGGTTGGGTTGTATGAATGTGGATTTGGTTAGTTACCTGATTTGGCATGTTTGTAGGAATTCATGGTTATGAGTCATATGGGTAAGTTGGGACTATTGTTGGTTGATGGTTGATCATGAATGAACATTTTGAATGATATGAGTTATGTTAATTGGTATGTTGATGGTTGACCCTTGTATGATGCATTAGTTGTGTTATAGTTATACTGAACATGATAATTGTTTGAGATTTGTAGGACTTCTATGATATTTGGTTGTATGATGATCTAAGTAGTACATATGGGTAATGAAGTGTCATATGTGATCAGCTTATATGGTAACCATGTATGATGTATTGTTATACTTGTTTGAATGAAACTTCACCTATAATGTCATCAACAGGTCAAACGAGTCAACTGGGTCAAATGTGTCGTGTCTTTCTAAAACCTTGAGTCCTTTGATTGTAGAGCACTTAGGGTTTCATTATGGTTCTGTGTACACGTACTTATGTACTCATGTGTTCTAGGTAACCTTTGAAGGTTGTCTTTCCACTCCTTCTTGTCAAGTTAAGCTTTAGGTATTTCTTACGCGCATCAGGTGAGTTCATGCCCCACTATTTTTACATACTCTCTTTTGGGGGAGATAGCATACTGGTATTTACAAACGCTATACTTATATGAGTTGTGTATAGTATTAATATAGTGTTGATTACCATGGAAAGTCCTCACATTTTCGGATTGTTAATATGATTAGCGGGGAAATTTTGGGTAGTACTACTGGGTCTGACGAGCCCTACCTGTGTGACTCGAGGTCAAACGGGTTCAATTTTGTCCTAACAAACATTTGTCATGACCTGGTAAGTTGTGGCAGGAGGCAACAAACTTATCACAGTCAGCTTCAATAGCGAAATCACTATGATTAATATTTCTTGCTAATAGACTAGCTATCTATTACAATACACTGCTTATACTTTGCAACTGTTTATTGGTTTATGTTTAAACGCAAACTCTTCAACTCACCAACCGTTGTGTTGACTTGTTTAGTATGCTATTCTCAGGTTAAGGTTGCCAGTTGCCTAGGAGCACGCACGTCAACATTGTTGAGTTGTCTGCATTTACCTTGTTTAAAATTTTGGGATTATTTTCACATTAAACAATTGTGTTTGGGCGCGTATGTTTTGCGCATTCTCTTTACATACTACTTGTTTTGGGTTTTCTGATTTTAAAAACGCTTCCGTAGTATTTTCAACTTTAACTCTGGTTTTGGTTGTTGATCATATAGAGTCGCTTTTGGTAACTAATGACTGAGATCCTGGTATGTCACGCGCCTCGCTGTAAAACCCCGCACACGGATTTTGAGGTTGTGATAGATTGGTATCAGAGCTATTGGATAAAGGGTTTATCCGACCGAGTTCGTCGCCCTGGGGAGCACCAGTTCTGTTCGTCAAGAAGAAGGATGGCACATTTCGAATGTGTATCGACTATAGGGAGCTGAACAAGGTTACTATCAAGAATAGATATCCTTTACCTCGTATAGATGATTTGTTTGATCAACCGCAAGGATCAAGCTATTATTCTAAGATTGACCTGAGGTCTGGATATCATCAGCTGAGAGTTCGAGAAGAGGACATCTCGAAGACTGCCTTTCGTACACGATATGGTCACTATGAATTTTTGGTCATGCCATTTGGGTTGATGAATGCACCAGCAGTATTCATGGACCTTATGAATCGCTTGTGCAAACCCTATCTTGATCAGTTTGTTATCGTCTTTATCGATGACATATTGATCTACTCAAGGACTGAGGAAGAACATGGAGAGCAATTACGTTTGATCTTGGAATTACTTAGAAAGGAACAACTGTTTGCAAAGTTTTCTAAGTGTGATTTCTGGATACGTGAGGTGCAATTCTTGGGTCATATTGTCAACGAGAAGGGAATACATGTTGATCCTGCAAAGATTGAAGCGATAAAGAATTGGTCAATTCCTAAGACACCAAGTGAGATACGACAATTCCTTGGTTTAGCGGGATATTATCGACGGTTCATCGAAGGATTCTCTAAGATTGCACAACCTCTCATAGCCTTGACTCATAAGGGAACAGCATACAAATAGGGTGAGAGTCAGGAATCTGCTTTCCAGTTGCTGAAACAGAAATTGTGTAGCGCACTGATATTAGCGTTACCAGATGGAAGTGACGATTTTGTAGTCTATTGTGACGCTTCTATTCAAGGACATAGGTGTGTATTGATGCAGCGGGATAAGGTGATAGCTTACGCCTCTAGACAGTTAAAGATTCATGAGAAGAACTATACCACCCATGACTTGGAACTGGGTGTAGTAGTTTTTGCCTTAAAGATCTAGAGACACTACTTGTACGGTACCAAATGCACTATTTACACCGATCACAAGAGCCTCCAGCACATCTTTGAGTAAAAGGAGTTAAACATGAGGCAAAGACGCTGGGTGGAATTGTTGAACGACTATAATTGTGCTATCAAGTATCATCCGGGGAAAGCAAACGTAGTTGCTGACGCGCTGAGTAGGAAAGAAACTACTAAGCCTCGACGTGTGCGAGCTTTGCAACTTACTATCAGCACACAGTTACCTGAACAAATCCGAGAGGCTCAGACAGAAGCTCTGAAAGCAGAAAACATTGGGTCTGAATCGTTAAGGGGAATGGAAAAATAGTTGGAAGTAAAAGCGGATGGAATTCGTTACTTCATGGATAGACTTTGGGTACCTCTACACGGAAAGCTGAGAGCTTGGTCATGAGTGAGGCACACAAGTCTAAGTATTCTATACATCCTGGATCTGACAAGATGTATCATGACTTGAAGGCGCACTATTGGTCGCCTAACATGAAGGCGGATGTAGCTACTTATGTGAGCAAGTGTTTGACCTGCTCGAAGGTTAAAGTGGAGTATCAGAAACCATCTGGTCTACTACAACAACCCGAGATCCCTATGTGGAAGTGGGATCATATATCAATGGATTTTATTACTAAGTTACCTCGTACTTCTACTGGTTGTGATACGATATGGGTTATCATGGACCGACTGACAAAGTCTGCTCATTTCCTAGCAATAAAGGAAATGGATAAGATGGAGAAGTTAACCCGACTTTATCTGAAGGAGATCGTTTCGAGGCATGGAGTACCGATCTCAATCATTTCTGATCGCGACGCTCGTTTCACATCGCACTTCTGGCAATCACTGCAGAAATCTTTAGGTACGCGATTGGATATGAGTACTGCTTATCATCCACAGACTGATGGTCAAAGTGAGCGTACTATACAGACATTGAAGGATATGCTACGTGCTTGTGTGATTGACTTCGGGAATAACTGGGAAGTTCACCTACCATTGGTGGAATTTTCTTATAACAACAGTTATCACACTAGCATAAAGGCAGCACCTTTCGAAGCTTTGTATGGGAGAAAATGTAGATCACCAGTTTGCTGGGCTGAGATTGGTGATAGCCAGCTAACGGGGTCCTAAGCTAGTACATGAGACAACTGAGAAGATTGTACAAATAAGGAACCGCATGGCCGCAACACGAGACAGACAGAAAAGCTATGCTGAGAAGCGACGGAAACCCTTAGAGTTTCAGATTGGTGACAAGGTTTTATTAAAGGTCTCACCATGGAAAGGCGTAGTTCGGTTTGGTAAGCGAGGAAAGCAAAATCCGAGATACGTTGGACCATTTGAGATATTGGAAAGAATAGGTCCAGTGGCCTATCGATTAGCCCTACCTGATTCACTAAGTGGAATTCATGATGTATTCCATATTTCAAATCTGAAGAAGTGTTTAACTGATGAAACGATGGTCGTACCGCTGGAAGAAGTTCAAGTGGATGAACAACTTCGCTTTATTAAGGAACCGGTCGAGGTGATGGATCGTGAGGTGAAAACGCTTAAGCAAAGCAAGATACCCATCGTCAAAGTTCGTTGGAACTCGAGACGTGGACCAGAATTCACGTGGTAATGTGAAGACCAAATGAAGCTTAAGTATCCTCAGCTATTCGAAAGGACGATGCCAGCCGACGAAGGTATTGATTTAAATTTCGGGATGAAATTTCTTTCAACATGGGGATGATGTGACAACTCATCCAAAACTCACTCGATTTCGATTACTCAATGCCAATACAGTAGACCAGTGATGGAACACTCACCATGTAACGCAATATTCGGGACGAAAATTCTTTCAACATAGGGATAATGTGACATCCGGTAATTTTCCGTTACAAACTCCGTTAGTTCCGTTAAGTCTTGCATACACATGTCGTGAGCACACACTAGTTGTCGTTGAACGTTGGTGACTTAATAATAATTAATAATGATAAACTAATTATAATTTAACTGATTATGTGATTATAAAGTTGTGCTTATGTGTTTACGTGATTTAAATGCAAGTTGTGAATTTTATCGCGTAACGTGGAAACGTGTGTATTTAATTCGTATGTTTTGTATTTAGTGAAGATAAAACATATAATTGTTATCATTAATTTATATGTTTATTATTGTGGTTAAAAGCATTTAAAAGAGTGTTTAAAAGACTAATTTTTTATAAAATACAAAGTGCAAGGTTTAAATGGTAAATATGCTAAATTAAGTTAATTAAAATAAAAATCCTAACCCTAAAAGCAACCATCGGCCGCGACATCTCTCTAAACACACGCACACCTTCGAATTCGACTAAGAACAATCATATTGGTCTCGATTTTGGTCGATTACAAGGCTTAGAACACGTGAGAATCATTAATTACAAGTTATTACACGTTAAAGGTGAGATTTTTTTACATGTTTTTGATGTTTTTCATGTTAGCCGAAGGTTATAGTTCGAAACCTGAAATTGGTGGTCGATTGTTGGTTGTTTGTGGATGTTACTATGTTAGATTGAATACATGTTAGTTAACGTTGATTGTGCAAGAAAGTTAGGATTTTGATGTGTTGTTCATAGGTTACTAAGAATAGTAACCTTATTTTGCATGAAATGGTGATTTGATCATGAATTGGTGTTTTTGATGTGTTTATGATGATGATTAGGTGCTAAATTGTTGATATGAATGTTAGGAATTCAAGAATGCACGTTGTAGTTCATACCTTACTAAAGATAGTAACTTTTGGGTATGAAAGTTGATGCAAAATGATGGTTAGATGTTGTTGATCATGTCTAGATATTGTCATGGACTTGAATTGGTATGTAAATGATGAATTCATAAATTTCTTGGGTGTTTGATGAATTTGGGATGTGCTTTCCCGAAAGGGAAACTTTAATTGTGCAAATTCTTGAATTGGATGATTTGAGCATGTTTGGGACATTAGGATCATACTAGGATGTTCATGGATGATTTCTAAGGTGGTAGAATGCATTGGTTGGGTTGTATGAATGTTGATTTGGTTAGTTACCTGATTTGGCATATTTGTTGGAATTCATGGTTATGAGTCATATGGGTAAGTTGGGACTATTGTTGGTTGATGGTTGATCATGAATGAACATTTTGAATGATATGAGATATGTTAATTGGTATGTTGATGGTTGACCCTTGTATAATGCATTAGTTGTGTTATAGTTATACTGAACATGATAATTGTTTGAGATTTGCATGACTTGTATGATATTTGGTTATATGATGATCTAAGTAGTACATATGGGTAATAAAGTGTCATATGTGATTAGCTTATATGGTAACCATGTATCATGTATTGTTATACTTGTTTGAATGAAACTTCACCTATAATGTCACCAACGGGTCAAACGAGTCAACTGGGTCAAATGTGTCGTGTCTTTCTAAAACCTTGAGTCCTTTGGTTGTAGAGCACTTAGGGTTTCATTATGGTTCTGTGTACACGTACTTATGTACTCATGTGTTCTAGGTAACCTCTGAAGGTTGTCTTTCCACTCCTTCTTGTCAAGTTAAGCTTTAGGTATTTCTTACGCGCATCAGGTGAGTTCATGCCCCACTGTTTTTGCATACTCTCTTTTGGGGGTGATAGCATACTGGTATTTACAAACGCTGTACTTATATGAGTTGTGTATAGTATTAATATTGAGTTGATTACTATGGAAAGTCCTCACACTTTCGAATTGTTAATATGATTAGCGGGGAAATTTTGGGTAGTACTACTGGGTCTGACGAGCCCTACCTGTGCGACTTGTGGTCAAACGGGTGCAATTTTGTCCTAACAAACATTTGTCACGACCTGGTAAGTCGTGGCAGGAGGCAACAAACTTATCGCAGTCAGCTTCAATCGCGAAATCACTATGATTAATATTTCTTGCTAATAGACTAGCTATCTATTACAATACACTGCTTATACTTTGCAACTGTTTATTGGTTTATGTTTAAACCCAAACTCTTGAACTCATCAACCATTGTGTTGACTTGTTTAGTATGCTATTCTCAGGTTAAGGTTGCCAGTTGCCTAGGAGCACGCACGTCAGCTTTGTTGAGTTGTCTGCTTTTACCTTGTTTAAAATTTTGGGATTATTTTCACATTAAACAATTGTGTTTGGGTGCGTATGTTTTGCGCATTCTCTTTACATACTACTTGTTTTGGGTTTTTTGATTTTAAAAACGCTTTCGCAGTATTTTCAACTTTAACTCTGGTTTTGGTTGTTGATCACATAGAGTCGCTTTTGGTAACTAATGACTGAGATCCTGGTATGTCACGCGCCTCGCGGTAAAACCCCGCACGCGGATTTTGAGGGTGTGATAGTTCCTCTGTGTTCGGTTAGGTGTTTTTAGTGTGTTTAGGTGTTTGAACTCCAAGTGCTCTCGAGTTTGGAGGAGTTTTACTTGAAGGCTGTTGTAGGTGAGTTCTAGATCCCTTGTTTTTTTGTTTTAAACTTGTTTTGTGGCTCAAATGCATATAAATTATTATTTTTCCAACTCCTAGTATGTTGAACTGTGTGTTACCCCTGTTTTATGTGGGTGTGTGTGTTTATGAATGTTTTGACTGAATATTGTGGATGTATGCTTGTTCTAAGTGCTGAATATGTTAGATTTGGGCTAAGAATACGTTAGGATGATGATCGGGAACTAAAATTAGTATAAGTTAGAACTGGCATAGTACCCATGCGCCCAAACTGCCCATGCGCCCAAGCTGCCCATGCGCCCAAGTACTCATGTGCCTGCATAGTACTTATGCACCTTCAAAGTACTCATACGCCTAAGTTTTTTCCCATACGCCTAATTTTTTGCCCATACGCTTGTGTTTGCCCATGCGCCCAAGTTTTTCCATGCGCCCAAGTACCCATGGGCCTGCATAGTACTCATGCACCTACATAGTACCCATGCGCCTAAGTTTTTCCCATGCACCAAAGTGTTCCCATGCGCCCAACTGTCCGTGCACCTGCATAGTGTCCACGCGCCCACATAGTGATCATGCGCCTAAGTTGACGTAGAATTTTTCTGAAATTTTGGGAAAAATGGAAATTAATGATTAAGCTCTGAAATGTTTTGGTGGGTTATGTTTGTTCATGTTATGCATGTTGTGGCCTGTTATGCATGTTGTGGCCTGTTATTGATGTTTCTTATTACATATTATTACATGACTTTACGTGGTGTGTTAATGCTATTATACATAAAGTATTATATAATGAAAGTGAAAGACATCGTTAACGAAGTGGAACATAATGAAAGAACGTAAAGTTTTGCAAGCAACTGAAAGGAGGTTCACAACTCGTTGAGGGGTTGTTAGCTCAACTGTGTGCGGTTTAGCTAACCCATGAGGATGCACATAGGGGTCAATCTATGAAGAAAGATTTTGCTTGGTTCTTTCTTATGTGCTGCTTTTTCTATGTCCATAATATTTTCATGTTATGTGATTTTGTAATACGCATCTTAATAAGTATTATCCATAACAAGTGGACACGAAAGAATAAAAGAGGTACAGTGAAACTTAATGAATGTTACCCCGGGCCCATACGATGAATTAAAAAGCCTTGTAAGCAAAATGAATGGAGGTGCACGACTTTGTTGTCATTAGCTCAACTGATGTGCGGCTGTATAGCCCATGAGGATGCACATCTGGGGTCAATCTTGGGAATTGACCAATGAATGAATGGGATCCTAGTTCATGAACAGGCTTCGTGCCTAGCAGTGTGGATCAACTTTCGATGGGTTAGCTACCATGATAAACGTTTTCGACAGGGGTTCGGCATCTGTTGCCAACCAACAATGTAGGCTCTTGTTCTGTGCAATCCTAGTTAATAAAAGAGAAAGATAAAGAAAGAAAGAAATATAATGAATCACTTTATGATTGATTATGTATATTGATGAATGATCACCAAATGAAGTTTACAAAGTGTATTTTTCTTTATTATTAAACTAGAACTCACTCAGCAACGCTGACTTTTTATATGCATATCAGTTGGCAGGTAAGGATGTTGCTGAGGATGGCAAGCGGGTGAGGCTACTTGGCGGGCAAAGACTGGCATCCATTCGTGCATAATGATATTGTTGTTTTGTAATACAACTGAATGATTCTTTTTGTAACTGTTAAAATACAATGATGTATTATTTAGCAACATCAAATATTAATGCGTGAATGGTTTTTGACAACTTAATCCACTACGATATTTTTATGAAATGTATTTATCTTATATGAAAAATGCTGTGATTGTCCAACCGTGAGGTCTTCGGGAACGGGGCTTTACATTCTATAACTTCAATGTTCTCAAACACACACATATTTTATACATGACTTACACTACAACCAATTTTGTTCTTTTAAACCTGTGAACTCACCAACTTATGTTGACTTTTTAGATAATGTCTTTTTAAGTAACAATACTTAAGTACTTGGACAGTTGACTTTAGACGAGACTGCTCCTGCAATAGAATTAGACGTCTAGAATAAATTGGTTTCGAGCAATGTCTTATTATTGGATTGGTAATTGGTTTGGATTGAACTTGTACCAGCTGTTTTGGTTTAAAACTTCTATACTATTATGTATTTATGGAAAAACATTATGGAATTGATTGTTGTTGATACTTGTTCTTTTGTTCGGGCGACGTCATAATCCATTGATGAAGAATTCCTTTATAGATTCTGTTAGACCCTCAATGTGTTATGACGATCCCATCCGTTGTATCCTCATGTTTTCACTACCAGCGGAGGTGTCACAGGTAGGTCATAGTACATTAAAACATTATGGCCTAATGGCACATTTTGGTTTTTTGGATCAAAGATTTATAAATAAAAATATCAAATAAAGTAAAACTTATAAATTATAGAACAATATTTTAAGATGATATGATTAAAATTACGTATAAGTAATGAATATAAGTAACAAAACAATGATATCAACTATTTAAACTTTTGTTTTTAATCTTTTTTTATTTTTTTCAAAATAAGTAAATATTTTGTTTTAAGGAAAACCGTTTTAGAAGATGTCATTTTTAAAAAATTTCTTATTATAACTCCAAATTTTAATTATTTTTTGTTTATAAAAACTTTACTGTTTAAAAGCACCAATTTAAAAACATTTCATAATTTAAAAGAAATTAATTTTAGAAAAATATTTTATTTCATAAGAATTTATTTCTTTAGATATAATATATTAACATTTATAAATAGATTTTTTTCTTAATTTATGATAATCTTATCTAATTTAATAAAAAATTAAATGATATTAATATAATTAATGTAATCATTTAATAGTAGAGAGAATTAGGAAAATTTTTGTGCGAAAAAATATGGTATTTTCACGTGTACTCCTTAGTTTCTTTATTATTAAAGTAGAAATATTTGGTTTTATAGCTGCGCAACCCAAATAGTGAAAATAAAGAAATCAGATTAGACTTTCTTTATAGTGGAATGAAATGAGGAAATGTAGTTTAAAGCTAATTAGTTAAAACTACGGAGTTTTGATGTTAAATTTAATAAAACAACGTAGTTTTATAGAGTTTCGCATATAAATTTAGATATTTGACAACTTTATATTCATTTTTGCCTTCTTAATATTAGATTTGTAAAAGAAATGTGTTACTTGTGTCGGATGATATTTTATAATAAATACGTTTCATGTGATGATTGTATGTCTCTCTTTATAATAAGCTGGTTGATTAATAATCACTAAATCATTAACTTTAATATCATGACTGGCCCATTTCGTATCTATATTAATTAACTTTCGGCAATAGATATTACGAACATTTAATCCAATAGTATCACTTTTCTTTCCAAATTAAATTACACTTTTTTAAAAATCAGATACCATGTTTAAATCCATTTTAAAAAATTAGAAAAGAATTGACAACTCTTAACAAAATATGTGTTCTTTCATATATATACGGTACAGTTCACTTATTTACTAAATTCTTTACAATAACATACTTATGCTACCACTATTTCTGTAAAAAATAATTAAATACATATTTAGTTATTTTCATATTTCTGCTACTATAGAGTTATTATTTGTTTTATCTATTTTATTCAGTACACACTATAAAACTTGGAGTTCGATGTTATTCTTAATTTATCCACCTATACTATAACTTAACAACTAATCATTATTCCACCACTTGTTCTTTTTCATTTTCTACAACATTTAAGTTGTCCACCTATACTATAACTTAAAAACTAATCATTATTTCACCACTTGTGTTTCTTCATTTTCTACAACATTTAAGGCAGATAATACTTGCTCATTTCCCATGCAATTGTAGTTGTAAACATCTTCATCTATTACATTTTAATTTGATAATTTTTTTAAAAACTTTACTTACCAAAATATGACAAAGAATATGTACTGTAATCAATACAAAAATTGCACTCATCATAATGTTAATATATATATACACATATATATATATATAATATTCCCTAATACGCAATACATAATTACATATGATATTATGAAATCCGGTAATTTTCCGTTACCAAAACTCCGTTATTTCCGTTAAATTTTGCATACATGCGTCGTAAGCACACACTAGTTGTCGTTGAACGTTGGTGTCTTAACAGATAATTAATATTGGTTTAGCTAAAGTTAGCTTGAATAATAATTTTGATAATTATTATGTGATTATGTAAATCAAGGTGTTAAGTATTATTTTATGGATTACGCTTTATAACGAGACTATATATGTGAATCACATAATGTTAATGAAAGGTGATTACTAGTTGAATTGCATGTTATTAGTTGGTTTATTAAGTTCATTGTGGAATAAAAAATAATTTAAAAGGCTAAAAAGTGAGCTTTTACAATTTATAAAAATGAATGGTGATTAGCAAAGATTGTTACATAATATAAATAGCCACAAAAACCCTAAATCCCCCCTCCCCAACCCCCAAATCAGGTTTAACCTTCCCCATACCCTCTCATCCCTTGCGATTTTCATCTCCAAAATAAGAACATTCGATTTTAGTGTTGCTTTGGTTATTATTACGTGTTATGAAGCCTAATTATTGATCTATCACACGTTTAAGTTGAGTTTAACTAGTTTTTATTTGTTTTTGATCTAAGAACAAATCCTAGTTCAATTATGCATGAAAACATGAAATTGACATTATTTGATGATGTTATTGTGTTAGTTTTATAGGATCGTTGATGATTTACGTGAGCTATGCTTAAAACTCATAGTTTAAACGTCTCGTTCGTACATTACTAAACGAGAAACATTAATTCTCAAGAACTTAGAGTTTTTTTATTCTTTGATGTTTCTTGTGATTTTATGATTGCAATGATCTAGTTAAAGTGTATGAATGATGAATTAATGATTGGTTTTGATGAAATTTAGGTTGTAGGATATTACTTTCTAAAGTGGAAACTTTATTAACATGATTGGTGGAATTTCATGATTTGGGAATGCACGTTGTTATATGATCATGTTAGATTGATTGTTCATATCATTTGATGTCTTAGAATACAATTACTAGATTTGGGAAAAATCGGATGTTTAAATGTTTGTGAAGTATTGGTTGGTGTAATTGTATAATGTGATAGAACGATGTTAGAAAATTAGGGGTTTTATATCTTAATAATAATATTTGATCAATATGGTATGTTTAGATTGTTTAGATAGCAAGATTCATTGTTGGAAATGCGGTGATGAACATCATACTCGCATACGAATCTAAGGCCCCTACTTAGTAGGATTTGCAGGGTTTAGGATGTTAAGTAGTAAGTTACTTCACTTGGCATGTAGTGCATGATTAAACTCCATATGTGATCAGGGTATTTGAGATTTATTTCTATTTGTATGAGTATAGTGATTATTTATTAAGGTTCGCATGTGTTGTATGATAAGTTATGCTAGTACTATAATCATGCTAGAATTTAAGGTTCACTGTGTGTAATACGTGAATGGTTCTGTATTGTGATTATGAGTAATGGATTATTAAATTTGAGCAGAAAAGATTTCACACAACATGTCACCAATGGGTCAGCAGGATCAAATGGGTCATTTTTTTTCAAATCACTTAAATCGATGAGTTTGATTGAACGTTTAGGGTTTGTTAAACTGTTTTGGTTTGTACGTACTTATGTACTCACGTATTCTAGGTAACATTTAATGGGTTATGTATTCTTTCATCGTTAGGATTCATTACTTCTGCTTACGCTTCAGATGAGTTCAATGCCCCACTTATATATAGTTTTTTAGGTGAGAAAGCTTACCTTTTACAAATGCTTTAATTATTATAAGTTGTGTACAGCATGAACATAGTGTATTATACCATTAATAGCTCTTACACTTTTGGATCATTAATTAAGAAATCTAGCAAGAAATATTGGGTAGTACTACTTGGTATGACAAGCCCCACCTGTATGACTGGAGGTCAAGCGAGTGAAACATTGTCCTAAACAACTTACATTTGACACGACTTGGTTAGTCATGGTGGAAGGCAAACAAACAAAGAAAGTCAGCTTCGATCACAAAATCACTATTGTTATTGCTTATGATGTACACTAGATATCTATTTCAATACACTTACTTATGTTTTACAAATGCTACTGCTTGTACTTACTTATAAAATCTTAAACTCACCAACCATTGTTTTGATACTTTCGTATGCTTTTCTCAGGTCGCTAACAACAGGTGCACGTAGGAGCATGTCACGGATCAAGCATGCATTCGAACAATAATTTGCTAATGTTTGGTTTTATATTTACATTTAAAAAATGGTTAAGGCGCGTGTTTTGCACATTTACATTTAAACATTTTGGGATTGAATATTTATCTTACGCTTTTGTAACGTTTTAAAATTATAAACTCTACGATTCATTTTTTAAAGTTCATATAGAGTCGTTTAGAGTAACTAATAACTTGAATCCTAGTTTGTTCACACACCTCGCGGTAAAACCCCGCACATGGATTTTGAGGGTGTGACAAATATATATTCTACTCTTTTAGTCCCCCGTGTATTACACATGATGAATATATAAAATATTAAATAGTTAGTAATGAAACTTTATAAATTATAAAATGGTATTTTGCGAAAAGATATGAATGAAATTACGTTTAAGTAATAAAATGACGACATCAATTTTTAAACATTTGTTATTTTTTAGTTTTTTCAAAAAAAATGTAATTTTTAACATTTTGTTTTAAAACCAACAGTTATTATGAAAGTGTTATTAAAAAAATTCCTTACTATAAATTCCAATTTTAATTATTTTCATTTCATAAGAAAAAAGTTATTTTTCAAAAACACAGGTTAAAATATTTTCTATTTTTAACAAGTTTGATGTAGTAAGACCTCTTTCTTAATTGATTAAAAAATATTTTTAAAATGAAAAAAAAATTAAATAATATTATTAATTAGTAGTTAATGTAATTGTTAATTAGAGAGAGAAGAAAAAAAAGTTATATTTATACAAGTCTAGAATTATGTGTTTCCCCAAAAGTGTTTTTTATGAGTATAGATAGATTGATTTTAACACATATTCTATAATGCATAGAATAATATACTCTGTAAATATACTATCATATTTTCCTAAACAAAATTTATTATAACAAACATGTTTTCTATAAATCATACGTCACAATATAATTGGAGTCTTGTAACGTATCATTTTCGGAAAATCTCACAGTTGGTTAATCATAGCATAAACATTTCATTCAAAGATTTTAATGGAAAATATTACAGTGGAAAAACGTAGATCATTCATTCCATTCATAAACATACTTTTCAAAAATAAACATTGTTTGTTAAATTTAAAACATTTGCATTATTATAAAGCCCCGTTTACGGAGACCTTACAGTTGGTCAATCAAATCATTCAGTACTCAAGAAAGAGGAAGTATTTAGGGTATGTAGAGAAAGAGGTGATTAATGTTGAAGATTCACTAAAAAGGTCAAGGCCTACATCTCCAGAGCTCACTCCTTCAGTGGATGTTTCCAATTTAAAGCCTAAGTCTCATGCTAAAACTAAGAGTGATGTTGAATGGGATGAGCTTACTAAAGATGAGTCTCCCAAAGAACAAAAAGAATTAAAGGCTGATGACCTACTGTCCACCAAAGACATATTGGAAGAAAGGCCTGAATCAACTATGTTTATGACCCTGATCAATCATGGGTTTCTATATGACATGGTTGAGAGAATGAACATGACAGAAATGAAGGAAGCACCGAAGGAATTTGAGCTAGCAAGCTTCATGATCCCAGATTGCAATTATGAAACATTCATAGCCTTTCAGACAATTCAGAAAACAAAGAAGGAGCTAGGTCACTGTGACACAACAACTCTGAGCAAATACAATTTGACTTGTTGGTTACAAAGTCATGACTACAAGATACATGAACTGAAAGGCAGATCAGTGGCTGAGCTTAGAAGGATGATGGAGCATGTAATGAAGGTGGAATTGGAAACTGGAGTAAAATTCAAAACTGAAGCTCCAAATCCTTCCTATGAACATCAATTAAAAACCCCAACTGAACCAGTAATAGTTGAAAGCAAAGATCAACATAAAAGGAAAGATAAATTGATCAAAGAACCAAGAGAGGTGATCCCTGGGAAAGTATGGCCTCTGGGCACAACTGTGAGAGAGATCACTGAAGAAAATCTTCTTTAATCCAGTTGTTTGATCATATCGGACTCCTACTGCTGCTGAAGATAACAGGATTATGGCCTGGAAATATAATCCAGAGTGGGATTGTGCACTTATCAAGAGAGTATCTGGAAGAGTTGAATACTTCCACTTACTTGAATCAATCTTGTTGTTGCCTCATACTGACATCAAAGACCTTCAAAGTTTGATCATCTCCAACTACCTAATAAGCCCAAGAGGAAGAGATTTCTTTGTATTGGTTGGAAAGTTGAAAACAAAATTTAAGGATGATGTACTCAAGGAAGCAAGAAGAGAAGATGGGGAACACAAGAAAAGATACCAAGGGAAAAGAAGATCAAAATCCAACTCCTCTACACTAGTTGATGATGAATTCGTAAGGAGGGTTGGATACTCTAACAGAAAAATAGCTGCCATAAAATTCATTGAAGGAAATCAATACACTCTTCCCATAACTGAGTGGGGATATGTGGAGAAGACTAAAGAAGTGGTGCTGATGAGAAATGAAGAAAAGAATAAAGCAAGGAGTATAAGATTGTTTGATCCAATTGAAATTAAACTTCTGCATCCAAGCTACACTTCATACCTACATGATAAGTTCTTCCCAAAACTCAATGATGATCAAGCTCAAAATGACCTATGCTTGTATTTGCATATCATACAAGTCATTAACAAACTGCATGCAAAAAGCATACAAAAGAAGAAGATATGAGGCTGGACTGTTAAGAGGAGCTAACATCAAGGAAGTATCTGAACTGAGGATGTCAGAACAAGATGAGCTGGAAATAGTCAATAATCAGAGTGTTGTGGAAACTCTCACTACAGAAGAAGACATTTTGGGATTGAGCTTTGAGACACTACAAATGATATGCAGAATGGAGATCAAGTACAAGTACGATGATCAAAAGGATGCAGTGTCATATTTCAACAAGAAAATGGTGTCAAGAGTCAAAGAGCTTTCAGTTTTGAAGACCTGATTACAAGTGTCTAAGCCTAAGGGGGAGTATTGTTAGATCTTGTAATAATAGGTCTAGATCATTTTGTATAGGCTTAGAACTTTAATCAATATATGTAATGAATATTTGTAATTCATTATGTATATATATAGGTTAACCCATATGTGCGTTGATTTATGTGTATGATTACAGGTACAAACATTATACTTGGTCAATTTCTGAAATTGACTAAGTGTAAGAAACATCTACGGATGAACATTTTTGTTCTTTCGTAGATATCTTTCTTACAAGACATTCATCAGAAGATCTTCTACGGATGAATATGGGTATTCACTGATGAACAAACACACCACATGAACAAAGTAACTGCGGAAGATCAAGTAGCTGCGGAAGAACCAGACACGTAAATCATACAAGTGTTTCTAGTCAACAAGTCAATCACAGACTCCAAGAGATTCGTTGTTTCCTTAACAAAAACATGCGTGTCTATAAATATGAGTCCTAGGTTTCACATCAAAGATACAGCAAGAAACGGCGAAAAAAAAACCATCACATCGTTTCGCACGATCAACACAAACCCTAGCAGCCGTCACATCAACTCACCAAAAATCATAAACACAATCATAGCATAGAATTTTGTTAGTAATTATTATTTGATTCTTTGTAATCATTAATCAGTTTTAATGAATTACGTTTGATTCAAATCATTATTCTTTGCATATTGTTGATATCGTTTGATCATTTATTGTTTATTTTCTCTGGCATCGATATTTTTGTTAATCAATTAAACAACGATTAATGGTAATTCCGTGATCATTAATTCGAAACCAATCTAACACTGATAATTCCTGGTTGCGATCCTTGGATTCACATTATGTCTTCAAGTTAAATAACTACTTATAAGAAATTTATCTTTGGAAGAAATTCTGAGATATCTTCCAAAGCTTAAATATGGTTCTAAGTACTTACATGTATCTGAAGGACAATTTTCTTCCGAAAACAATTATGTCTTGGAAGATTTAGAGAAAACTATTTCAACTCTTAAGCAAGAATATACCAACTACAGGACTCAGATAAAAGAACTCATCACTAAGTTAACTGAATGCCAGGCTGAGCTTATGATCAGCAAAGCCAGGGTAGAAAAATGTGTTCTTGAAGAAGAGACCTTCAAGAACATGAAATCCTCATCCTTGCATGCAATAGTTTGTTATCAGAATAAGCAAGGGTTGGGATCTACTAAGATTTCTCCTCCACACACTCTATTGTCTGTAAGATCTCCAAGGTGTGGAGCTTAAGAAGGGTCACTATTCTCCTAAGGAGAGAAAAGAATCTGGGATGACCAAGTCTAAGAGGAAGAACTTGATTTGAAAAGCCAAGGGGAAATCAAAGAAGGCTCAAGGGATCAAGGCCACTTTCAACTCTTAGCATAAACAAGTGTTCATGTCTGCAGGATTTGAAATGGTGAAGGCTGAAGACTCAACTATGAACTCTAGTACCAGGAGTTCTAGTTCATGTCCAACTCATTCCAGCAAAGAGAAGAAGTCTGATCAGCTATGTACCACTGCTACACAGCCTGAACCATCCAATTCCAAGAGCAAGCCTCACCCTAAGAAGCTTGCTACATCATCTGTGAAGATGAAGATGGAGGTAGAAAGTGATCAAGTTCAGTCTTTCTCTCAAATAAGACTCTTAGAAGGAAGCAAATGGATTGCATCATGTGTGGTAGTACTTCTCATCTTGCTAAAGATTGTATCTACAATCCTAAAAGTACTATCCAAATGATCAAAAAGAAACTTCTAAGAAGAAGAAAGAAAAACTAGCTTCGGAAGAAAATTCTTTCCTTTTGGAAGCTTCAAGGTGAAAAAGAAGACAAGTGAAAGCTTGCCTTTGGAAGAAAAATTGGTCTCGGAAGAACGGAATGCTTTCGAAGTATTGAAGCCTGCTGCAGTGAAAGCAAGATCTTTCGAAGGTCTAGTCTCCAAAACTTCTGAAGTTGTCAAAACTTCTGAAGTATTGAAGGTCAAGTCAAATCTTCCAAATATGGTGTGGAAGATGAAGGAAGACCAAGTGGCTGAAAGTTCTTCATCAATAACAGCTAATGATCCTCAAAGCTTGAACATAGGATCACTTACTATTACATTGTCTTCAAATCACTTTGATAAGCCCAAAACCAATGAGGCTTGGGTTTCCAAATGTAACTAATCACTTCTTTCTTGTTCAGGAATAGCTAAAGACTAAGAGAAATGTATGGATCATTGATAGTGGCTTTTCCAGGCACATGACTGGTAATGGTTCTCTACTTCAAAATTTTGAGAAAATTGATAGAGGGCCAGTTGCTTTTGGAGGAGATGTTGGAGGTTACATTACAGGAAGGGGCATGGTCATAAATGGTAAGCTCAGCATTGAAAATGTAAACTTTGTTAAAGAGCTTGGGTACAATCTACTGAGTGTATCCTAATTTTATGATCAGAAACACAACATGCTCTTCACTGAGCATGAGTGCATTGTTCTCAAGCCTGGAGGTGGTCATTCCTTAAGAGCATATCCTACTCAGAGCCCCCAGTAAAGGAAACATTCACAAGATGGACTTGTAGGAAACATCTCCCTCAGGAGAAGTTTCTTGCTCTCTATCTAAAGCAAATAGTGATGAGTCTTTTCTTTGGCATAAAAGAATGTGCCATGTAAACTTTAAAAACATGAATAAATTAATTAAGAATGATTTTGTAACTGGAATACCAAAGAAAGAGTTTATAAGTGATGACCACTGTGTTGCATGCCTGAAAGGGAAGCAACATAAAGTGTCTCACAAGCCAAAGGAAAGAAACTCTATCACTACTCCCCTACACTTATTACATATGGATCTTTTTGGCCCCACCAATGTAATGAGTCTAGGAAGGACCTCATGTTGTTTGGTGATCACAGATGACTTCACAAGATTCACTTGGGTCTTTTTCCTTAGCACTAAGGATGAGACTCCTAAGATCTTAAAGAACTTCATTCTAAAAATTAAGAATCAATATGATCACAAGGTCAAAACCATAAGATATGATCAAGGAGCAGAATTTAACAACCAAATTCTTGACACATTTTATGATGAAAAAGGTATTACAAGATAATATAGTGCCCTTAGGACTCCTCAGTAAAATGGTGTTGCTGAGAGGAGAAACAAGACACTTATTGAGGCTGCAAGAACCATGTTGTCTGACTCTAAATTACCTATCACCTTCTAGGTAGAGGAAGTCAACACAGCCTGCTATGTGCAGAACAGAGTTTTAGTGGTTAAGACTCAGTAAGACTCCTTATGAGTTGTGGCACAAAAGGAGACCATTTGTTGGTTCCCTTAGGTCATTTGGATGTCCTTGCACCATCTTGAATACCAAAGATCAAGTAGCCAAATTTGCTGAGAAATCAAATGATGGACACTTTATTAGATACTCTTCCCAAGCTAAGGCTTATAGAGTATACAATCTCAGAACTAGAGTAGTTGAGGAGTCAGCCAATGTGACCTTCAATGAGCACACTCCTAGTGTGAAAGGTTCTGGTCCTGATTGGCTTTTTGATCTTGATTTAGTTACAAATTGTTTTAACAAATCATGTGAGAATGTTTCAGGATCTACAAGTAACTTATCAACAGGAGATCCTGACCCAAGATTTGAGCTGAGAAGACCAAGCAAGAATACTACTTCAGCTCTAGTGGTAACTAACCCTGCAAGTGAAGATCCTATCAGCATAAACATAACAAATATAGCTGATACATCTGAGCCACCTACAAATTCCAGCTCAGAGGCTCAAAACTCAGATGAAGGAACTTCAAATGTAGGAGGAAATGGAGTTGGTGACAGTGATCAAGAATTTCTTGATGCTGATAACCACTCCATAAAGGACAACATAAATGATGTCACACACTCATTGGATCAAGCCTCTCTTGATAAGTGTGCTGATGTGGTTGGTGATACTCCATTGCCAGATCTAAATTTCTCAAATTTAGATCTTTCCAATCAACTTTCTATGATCTCTCAACTCAGGATTCACAAGTCATACCCCACCACAAACATCATTGGAAATGTTGATACATGGGTGAGAACAAGAGGACAAACCCATGACAAAAATGTTTGTCTATACTCTTGCTTCTTGTCCCAAATAGAGCCAAAGAAAGTTGATGAGGCTTTAAAGGATGGAAGTTAGGTTGAAGCAATACAAGAGGAGTTGCTTCAATTCAAAAGACAAAAGGTTTGGAACCTATGTCCTCTTCCTCAAGGGAAGACTACCATAGGAACCAAGTGGGTTTTTAGAAACAAGAAGGATGTAGAGGACTTGTCATCAAGAATAAGGCCAGACTAGTTGTTCAAGGATACACATAAGAAGAAGGAATTGACTATACAGATGTCTTTGCTCTTGTAGCAAGACTTGAAGCTGTTAGAATATTCCTGGCTTTTGCTGCATCTAAGGATTTCAAGGTCTACTAACTTGATGTCAAGTGTACTTTCTTATATGGGGTGATTGATGAAGAGGTGTATGTCAAACAACCACCTGGCTTTGTAGACCCAGATCATCCTGATTATGTCTACAAGCTTGATAAACCTCTTTATGGGCTGCACCAAGCTCCAAGAAAGTGATATGAAACACTATCTCAGTATCTCTGTCAACATGGCTACAAAAAGGATACTATAGATGGAACTCTCTTCATCATAAGAATAGGGAATGACTTAATGCTAGTTCAAGTGTATGTAGATGACATTATCTTCAGGTCAACTAATCCAAAGCTCTACAAAGACTTTGAGAGGCTGATGAAGAATAGATTTGAAATGAGTGTCATGGGGGAACTCAATTTCTTTCTAGAATTCAAGTGAAGCAAGTTGACAATGGCATCTTCATAAGTCAGTAAAAGTATGTACAAGACATACTTACAATATTCAACATGACTAATTGTAAGGTTATCAATACACCCATAGCCAAAAACCACTCCCTTGGACCTGATCTTGAGGGGGAGTGTATGGATGAACATCTCTACAGGGCTATGATTAGGTCTCTTATGTATCTCTCAACCAGCAGGCCTGATATCATGTTTGCCACATGAATCTATGCAAGATATCAAGCCAACCCCAAGATGTCACACTTGGTTGCTGTTAAGAGAATTCTTAGATATCTCAAAGGTGTTCCTAAGCTTGGCCTTTGGCATCCAAAGAATTCTGACTTCAATCTGTATGCCTATACAGATAATGACTATGGTGATTGCAACATGACTGTAAAGTCTACATCTGGGGAATGTCAATTCCCTGGTGGAAGGATAGTCTCTTGGCAATGCAAGAAACAATCTTGTGTGTCTGCATAAACTGCTAAAGCTGAATACACTATTGCTGCAAGCTACTGTGCTCAAGTGCTTTGGATTTAGAATCAGATGTTGGACTATGGATTCAACTTCAAAGAGACTCCTATTCATATAGACAACAACAGTGCTATCTCTATTACAGAGAATCCTGTGCAGCACTCAAGGACAAAATACATCAACATCAGGTATCATTTGATTAGAGATAATTTTGAAAAAGGATTAATCAAACTAGTCAAAGTTAACACAAATGAACAAAATGCTGATCTTTTCACTAAAGCTTTTGATCAACAGAGATTCAAATATCTTGTATCAACTATTGGGATGATTAACTTTGAGTAGATTTTCTTAAACTTAAATCAACTTTATTTCTAAAAACCTGTGTGTCCTAAGTTGTCTATTTTATCATCTTCATAAGCCCAGTTATTTTGGAAGAAAATCTTTAAAATGATATACCTTAGATTTTTGAAAATTGTTGCAAACATATTTTCTTTCGGAAGATTTCAAGTTGTCTTTGGAAGAACATTATGTCTTCAAGTCAAATAACTACTTATAAGAATCTTCGAAAGCTTAAATATGCTTCTAAGTACTTACATGTATTTGAAGGACAATTTTCTTTCGAAAGCAATTAAGTCTCAGAATATTTATTCTCTTTAGAGTAAAACTCCCAAGTCTTAATCTCTTCCAAAACCAAACATGTCTCAGAAGTGAAAATTCTCTAACTATTTTCCTTCCAAAGCAAAATTTTCACACACCTTAGGAATATCTTCGAAGCCAAAATTGGCTTCGGAAGCTTTCTCTTAAAACTTCCGAAGACAAAATTACCTTCGGAAGATTTTGAACTTCCAAGAAAACTACCTTTTTGGGCACTTTCTCAGAGGTGGGACCGATATTGGGATTTCAAAGTTTATTCTTTTGCATTAACTTTGTCTCAAAGCCATTTCATATATATTCTCTCAACGGTTCCCCCTCTTTTCACTATCTTCTTCATCTGCAAATCTTCTAACCTAAATTCACCCACAAACCGCCCTTGTATTATCTTCCTTTACAACAAAGCTACCTCAAAATGGGAAACCTTCATTATAGAAACCAACCCGATTTCTCCATGCAACTTCACAGGCAATGTAATCAAGTTGCTCTGTTGAACTCAGAGAAAGATCCTGGTTTCTCAAAGGTTTGTCGTTTCCTTTCTTTGTCAAACTACTTCACCTCCCTCACTATTGATCCTCCACTCTATGAGGATCAGCTTTTGGAATTTTGGAGGACCTGCCAAAAGGTCACCATGGATGGGGAGAAGGCACTGTCTGCCACAGTGCAGGGGAGGATAATCTTTATCACTCCAGCCTCCATAAACACTCATCTTCAGCTGGATGATGTAGAAGGTGATTTGTCCTTTCCAAAATTAGGACAGATGAAGCCCGACATCTTCTAGACTATAAGGAAGCCAACTGTTGGCTTCTCAGGGGTAGAAACAGCCCTTGTCCTAAAAAATGTTTGAGCTCATTGCTCAAGGTGACAACCTAGCAGCACTAGCTAGTGTTGAACCCGCACGTTCTACTTCCTAACCACCTATACAGCCAAGAATAACCATCACCTACCAAAGAAAATCCAAACAAACCCCTGCACATGCTACTCAATTTATGTAGGCCCTTATATCATCACCCATACAGGAGGAAGTGGTCACTGGAGCTCCCACTTCTCCTGAGGAGCAAACCACTCCCATCTCACCAATGATCAGTGCTGAGGTTCCTCATGCTCAGCCTGATGAGCTCACAACCCCCACAGCCTTAAGCCTTCACTCAGAGTCTCAAAACTCTAGAGAACAACCTTCAGGGGACAGTTACTAACCCCAGCCTCTTGATCTAAACAGCCAATCCCAAACCTTGAATTCTATGATGATGAAGACATGGGCTTCAGTGAGTATCATGAGTCTCTCTTCTCCTCCCCTGCTCAAGGAGAGATGATTACTCCTATTTCTCCCATGTCCAGCCCACATCATCCACATACTACTGAGGTGGATCTCCCTGAACCTGTTTAGGAGGTCCGTATGGAAGAGGCTCTCACTTCAGCAAGTGACTACATCATTAAGACCTCAACCATGGAAACCCAACCCATTGACACTTCACTTGAAGATGTCATGGTGCAGGGGAAATCCAATAGCCAAGAACAAAGTGCTGGTGATGAGGAACACTGATTCCATGCTAAAACAGACTGAGAGTTACAATCTAGTCATACTCAAGCCAGTTACTTTCTAATCCAGTTTCTTTCAGATATTGTACATATATGTAAAAATCAAAATATAAAAATATATATAAATGAAAACAAAAATACAAAAAAGAAAAACAAACAAAAGGAGCAAAAAGAAGCCAAAAGGCCATATAGGAATAAAAGATGAAAATGAGCATGATAATAAAAGATATATCATAGACATACATACTATATTATAAATATTTTTCTTTTGAGAATATGTTCTGACACAGGAGGCAAAATCAAAAGATGGGGCATGTAAGTCCGACTTGACATGTAAGTCCTAAACGTCTTGCGAGGGCAAAACATAAGTCCGACTGGCTGTTAATAAGTCCTAAAACTTGTTAATATTCTACGTTCAGAAATGTTTCTCAGGGCTAGTTATGCTCTAAATAGATACTATATTAGAGAAAAATAATTCTAAAAATGCTGATCAAAGGTAAAAGGTTTAAGTCAAGTTGGGGTGACTTGAAATCTTAATAGTGTTTTGAAGTTGGATAAGGTTCAACGGGATTGTTTATTGTGGATTCACTGAATTCATATAGTTTAATCAAAACATGATAAATATCATAGCTTATGTGTCTAAGTAAAACTTGAAGTCTAAGTTTAACATGGACATAATATATTGACAATCAACATAACCAGTCTCATTTATAATAATGCTGGATGACGTTAATGATCGACTTCTAAGAAATATGATTCTACACTTGAAAATTTATCAAAAATAATTAAGTAAATAGTATAATAGTGTGTCAAATTGTTCCTTTTATTAAAAATGTCTTTTGCTTACTTGTTTCAATTTTATAACATTTTACAAAATTAAGGGTGTTTGAATAAATTGATAACACTTAGTTAAGCATATTTTTACAAATAATCATTCATTGGCTCAACAAAATTGAAAAATTAATTAAAAATCAAAAGTTCAAAATTCAAAGTGATGCGAAAAGTCAGATTGTGCGAAGGTTTGACTTCTCGCGCGAGAAGTCAAAAGCCTATAAAAGGCACAGTTGTGCGAAAAGTTATTCACTCGCACGAAAAGTTTCAAAAATCATTTTCAAAAATTAATAAGTGTCAAATCATTATTATCAATGATATTTTAGTTCATTGTGGTCGCCTTGTGTTATTAAAGAGATTGTTAAGGTAGATTTCTTAAGTTTGTTTGATTTTATAGATGTTTGATTCATGACTGAATGTTGTTGGACAAATAGACTTAAAATCTTACAAAATTAATTATATGAAACCTTAATAAATCATTAATCGACTCTTAATGAATATCATTTGTTAGTTAAAACTCATTGAAAATGATTCAATTTGAAAAGCAAATTTTCAGACGTGTCGCGTGCGAAAAGCATCAAGGGAAACTGAACAAACGCGATAAGTCCATAACTTCTCGCGTGAGAACTTTGACTTGTCGCGCGATTGGTTTGATTTTTGGTAAAACTTTGTGTCATGTGAATAGTTTACTTGGTCATGCGAAAAGTTGACAAATCACATGCGATTAGTTAATTCATGCGAAAAGTCCAAAACTTTTTCAATTTCAAAAATTTTTCTAATTCTGAAATCACTATGACATAATAACTAATCTTTTTTTACATTTATTTTTCACATGGCCCGTCAAATGGTTTTTAATAAAAACCATAACACTATTGGCTATCTCGGAGATGTTCCAGAGGATAAGGCATTGTTCAGATCTCTGATTGAGGGACTAAAGACTTCTCAGATACATCATGCTATTTCAGCTAGTTCTACTATATACACTGATATCATTGATCAGTTCTGGACTTCCGCAGCTAATGAGATTGATGATCAAGGAGAACCGTGTATATCAGCTATAGTGAAAGGAAAGAGGATTCTGATAATGGCACAGGTGATTAACAGTGTGTTCTTATTAGAGGATCAGCCTAATGCACCCGTTAAGATAGATGATGATGTAGCTAAGGACTGTTTGATCAGGATGGGATACGGTCACATATATCCTTCATTGGAGAAGAAGTATTTACCTCCATTCTGGAAGTATCTATTTCAAGTGGTGATACATTGCTTGAGTAAACTAAAGGCTGGTATGGATAGTTTGAGTGCTGTATTCAGATCCCCGCTGGTAACACTTGTTGATGATCTACCATACAGCAAATCCAAGGCTATGTTTGCTGAGATGCAGAAGAATGTGTTAGCTGTTGTGGGAAAGAAGTTTATTATGTATCCCAGATTCTTACAGATGATAGTGAATGCTGCTCATCCTGAGTTAGCAGTGTCTGATTCATCTGCTTATGTTGTCATGGTAATGAAGAAAGACATATTTACTTATTTGATAGGAGCTAGAGGAAATGCTTGGGATGGATCTCATTTTGCTAAGCTTTGAAGATTTGTTAAAGGTTTTCAAGCAGAGGCACAACCACATGAGACTAAGACACGCCAAGCTGCTGAAACTGACACAGCTGGTACTTCCACTAGTACTGCTCAAGAAGTACCAGAAAGCTCTCACGGTGCTAGTAGATCTGATTTAGATTAAGTAAACACTTGGTTTACGGATAGTGAGAGTGAAACTAATAGTGATCAGATTGGCAATGTGCCTTATGTTCTGCAAGAGCGTCCTAGAGTGCAAGAAACTCCAACCAAACGCACTGCCGAGGAACATCAAACTGATTATATCCCTGAGGATGTACCTACTACTAGAGGAAGGAAGAAGATGATGGCTAGGAGAGGAGATAGTCCACGTGGGAGGGGTAGAAGATGAGGAGTGTTGCGTAAGCGTCGGACCCCGATGACCACTGTGTCGACTAGTGATGTTTCTATGTCAGATATTCATGTCACAGTAAGTGAGGCTTCTACACCTATGATTGTTACAAAGCCAACAACTATAACATCATCATATATGCCTACAACTGATGACGTGTTGAGCACACCACCGAGGGATCAAACTCATGATGAATTATTTGGAGATGCTGACTTTTTGAATACTACTCCAGAGCCACGACCATAGCAAGAGTCTGCATAGTTTTTACCTACTAGGGTTACTCTTGAGCAGAGGGTTGGTGTATTGGAGAAAGATATGTTGAAGAAGACACAACTAATTGATGATTTGTGTAGAAGTTTGCAAGAGAATGATGAGAGGATTAAGAGTTTAGAGCATCAGCAACAGTTCATGTTTAGCTATGTTCAGATCATGGAGCATAACTTACTAGATTTCACTTCCCGTGTATATTCTTTGTTTTCTCAGCAACATACCACGAAAGTTGGAGAATCTAGTGGATAGCAATCTGTTGGTCCTGAACCTGCTAATGTCACTGATACAGAGTGTGTTATTGATCTTGTTGATACAGAAAGGACAACAGACACTGCTGATGTTGATCAAGAGCCTTCATCTACTATTCATATTCAGGCCACTAAGGATCAAACTGTACAGTTTACTGGAGAGGCGTTTGTAGAGCCTGAGCATGTTATGCCTATTCCTAATCTAGTGAATGATGACGATTAGATCAAATAGACTTTGGATTCAGTGATGAAGAGAATGATAATGCTGATGAGGATGATGATGGTGTAACACCCGGAAAATTTTAAAAGACGAGAAAGAAAGAATAAATATGCAGAAAAAGAAAGAAAACATAATTTAACCCAAGTTGAGGGGCTGAATGTGTCAAAAGGACAAAAAGAATAAAAGTGGGTACAAAAAGGTGATGGTCGCCCACACCTTCCTGCACATTTCACTTCAACCGGATTTTCTAGAGAGAGAAAGGAGAAGAGCTGAATTTTCGGACTTTGAAGAAAGAAGAAGGAGAATTCGAATTCAAGGTAAGAATTCTTGATTTTAAGTTGTTCTTGGCCGGCCTATGCCTCGGTTGTATGCTTGTGTGTTTGTTTGTGTGTTTTGTTATGTTCGGGTGTGTGTTTTTGGTGGTTTTCTAGGTGTTTGAACTCATTTGCAAATGGGTTTGAAGAAGTCATACTCGAGGGCTGCTAAGGAGAGTTCTAGAACCCCTTTTTACATGTTTTAACTGATTTTGGGCTGGAAATGCATGTATATGTGTTTTTTATGAATGTGGGTTTTATACCCGTATGAATGTGTATGTGTGAATGTGGGGGGTTATGATTTGGGTGATTTATGATGCTATGATGATGCCATGTTCATATTATGATGCTTTAATGCTAGAACTAAGTTAGAACATGTTGAACTGATGATGTTGCGACTGATTATGATGCTAATAGTGAGAGTTGGTTTCCCATGCGCCTGGAATTGGCCCATGTGTCCATCAGTCAAATTACCTAAGTGTAGTCCCATGCGCCCAAAAACCCATACGCCCGAATAGTATCCATGCGCCTAGAATAGGCTGAATTTGACTACGTGTTCCATGCTCCCAAAACTGCCCATGCGTCTAGGCACTCATGCGCCTGCATAGTGCCCATGCGCCTAGAAATTTGCCCAGGAGACTAAGTGTTGGGTCATGCGCCCAAATAGAGCCCATGCGCCTAAGTGTTCCCATGCGCCTGAAAGGCCATGCGCCTGCATAGTGCTCATGCGCCTATGCCTTAGAATATTTTCTGAAATTTTAGGGAAAATGTAAAGTGTAGGCTTTGACTTGGGATGTTCTCGAGGGTAATGTGAGTTGACTTATGATGTCATATGTGATGATGATGCTATGTATGGTATGGTTATGTTATGTTATGTTCCTTATTATGTATGTTTATTTTCCGTGGCTTTACGTGGTATGATTATGAAAAGTAAATGAAAGTATTATGTAACGTAAAGCGGAAGATAATGAAAAGGGAACGTAAGGAATGAATGAATGCATGCATTAATGAATGGAAGTAATGAAAGTCTTGCAAGCAATGTATGGAGGTTCACACCCAATGAAGGGTGTTAGCTCAACGGTGTGCGGGTTAGCTACCCCGGAAGGATGCACACTAGGGGTCTGATCTTTGTGATTGACCATATGTATGGGACCCTTGCCGCTGCCCTAGGTACTGGAGTCAGCTTCTTGCACAATGTTCGAGGTCTTTGATAGACCTCAGGCCCAGTAACCAGCTTTGTGCGCAATGTTCGGGGTATAGCACATGGCACTGGTCCGGAATGAAAGATGAATGATAATGATGAGTGTACTAGCCCCAGGCCCATGAGTCAGCTTCATGCACAATATTCGGGGTACAGTACATGTCATCGAAAGTTAATGAATGTACATATAGTACGGTAAGAAAGATAATGAATGATAAAGATGACGTACGATGATGAATGAACGGAAGTCAACGAATGACGATGAAAGATAATAATAAATTATTATCTATGTGTACGTATGATGCATGGTCACATGTGAAAGTAAAGAAAGAATGGTTTTAAACGAAAGAAAAGTAGATTATTTTTATAAAACTAAAACTCACTCAGAAACGCTGACTTTTATGTGTTTCCAGTTGGCAGGTAATGTTGCTGAGGATGGCACGGGGCAGCTACTTGGCATTTTTGGATGGCATCCATTGTTTAAATTATAATGTTTTTGTGATGTAATGCAAATTATGATATTTTGTAACAGTTAACTACAATGTATTATTTTGCAAAAGCAATTATAATGAAATGGTTTAAAATTATTCCGCTGCAATGTTTTAGAAATTATGAATGTAAATTATATGTTTTATGTGCGAAGATTGTCCAACTGTGAGCGTCCCGGGATCAGGGCCTTACAAGTTGGTATCAGAGCCAAAGTTTAAGTGAAACGGGTTAAAAATTTTCAAAGGAAACCTAAACTTAAACTGAGAATGGGACAAAGGGAAGGGGTGCCAGTTCGAGTAGCTACGTGCCATCAGGTATTTTCTTGATGTTAACCAGTATTATGTGCGCATGTTATGTGGTTTATGTGCTTCTTAGTAGATTTAGATACTGATGTAGTTAGGATAGGAAATGCTTGGGGTATGAAGAGTAAAGTAAGTGGCTTAGCACAACTGGCCACTGTAATTAGGGACTTACTATACTTAACATAAACTGAGCTATTACCTTAAATGACCGTGTTAGCGTTTGAATCTTATAGCGTGTTAGAGGATGGCCGGTGGTAGATCTTCAAAGGCTTCTCGAGGTGGAGGTCGTGGTGGACGTGGTGCGGGACTACGGGTCATGAGAGGAAGGCCTAGGGCTAAAGAGGTGGCTCATAAAGAGCCCAAGACCCCTCATCTAGAGGGCAGTGATGAGAGTGCTAACTTAAGGGCCTCGGTGAAGGAGGGTGTTGTAGAGGAGGTTTATCAGGTCATGCAGACGATCTTACCGTCTGTGGTGACCGAAGTGATAAAGGCTGTGAGAGAAGGAGAAAGGAAGGAGAGGAACCGATCCTTGGGAGTAAGGGAGTGACCGGGGACTGAGACGGTTGTCTCAACTGACGAGGAAGAAGAAGAAAAGCCTATTCCTGAGGCAGCATGAGGCTGTAACTACGGGCATTTCAAAGACGCAAGCCACCGACTTTTGACGGAAATGGCACCGCTGCTGCTGCTCACCGGTGGGTGAGAGAGATGGAAGCTGTACTTGATATCAGCGAGTGCCGAGAGGATCAGAAGGTGAAGTTTGCCACTCATTCATTTGTGGACTCGGCTTGGTACTGGTGGGACAATATCGTCCAAGCCGAGGGTAGTAGGGCAATTAGAAGAATGAGGTGGCCAGAGTTGAAGAAGCTGGTGATCGAGGAGTTTTGTCCTTATAGGGAGCTTAACAAGGTTGAAAAGGAGTTCCTGCAGCTGGAGGCTAGAACCATGACGCATCAGCAATACACCACCAAGTTCAACGAGATAGCACGGTTGGTACCGGATCAGGTGACACCTCTGTCGTTAAAGATCAAGAGGTATATTCAGGGCTTGCCGGCCGATATTCGCAGGCATATGATCGCTGCTCGGCCAAGTACGTTTAGGTCGGTGGTTGATCTGGCGGGAAGGCTGTAAGACGAGAGGGAAGTGGTGGTGGCTGAGGTGAGCAAGAAAGGCGGTGGTGACCGAAACTGGAATGGGAAGAGGTTTGGTCGGGGTGGTGCCCCGGCAAACAACAAGAATGCACGGGTGGATGACCGGCATGTGGTCACATCCGGTGCGGAGTCGAAGAGGTGTGGCAAGTGCAGGAAGGAGCACACCGGGGAGTATAGGTGGGGATTGAACGTGTGCTTCAAGTGTGGAAAGCCTGGCCACATGGCAAGAGAGTGCAAGGTGGCAAGGTGTTTTAACTATGGTGGAAAGGGCCACATGAGTCGAGAATGCAAGAAGCCAAGGGCTGAGAGTTCCGGGGCAGGGCAGAAAACCGGGACTGAGGGGCAGAGGGCGAGCAGCAGGGAATTCACGATGACTCAGGATGAGGCTAGGACGGACCCCGATGTTACCCCGATGTCGTGTCAGGTACGTTTCTAGTAAACCAAACACTTGCTTCTGTGTTATTTGATTCTGGTGCTAGTAAAAGTTTTATTTTTGCTGCTTTTTGTGTTAAGTTGCCTATTAGTAGTAGAGGTGTTGATGAGCCCTTCGATGTTGAAACTGCCATAGGTAAGTCTACCAGGATTGTTGACCTGATTGAAGGCTGCGATATAGAATTAGAGGGTCATAAATTTCCTGCTAGACTGTTCGTGATGACCTTAGGCGGATTTGACGTAGTCCTAGGAATGGATTGGTTGGCGGAATACGAGGCGAATATCATATGTCGTAAGAAGATGATTCGACTGACAGCGCCCGACGGGAGTTTGGTGACGATCTACGGTGATCGAGTTACGACTATCTCGAAGGTGATTTCGATGGCGGTGGCGGGAAAGTGCATGAGGCGTGGATGTAGTGCCTACTTGGCCTACGTGAAGGATGTAGATACGCCAACACCACAACTGTCGGATGTACCGGTTGTGTGTGAGTTCCCAGATGTGTTTCCCGAAGATTTACCAGGTATGCCACCGGACCATGAGATTGAGTTCCAAATCGACTTGATACCTGGTGCTCAACCTGTTGCTAAGGCACCGTATCGGTTGGCTCCAACCGAGATGAAGGAATTGATGGAGCAACTGCAGGAGTTGCTTGATAAGGGTTCATTAGACCGAGTATCTCTCCTTGGGGTGATCTGGTCTTATTTGTGAAGAAGAAGGATGGTAGTATGAGGATGTGCATAGACTACCGCGAGCTGAACAAGTTGACGGTGAAGAATCGTTATCCATTGCCGAGGATTGATGACCTGTTTGATCAGCTCCAAGGTGCCAGTTGGTTCTCGAGGATAGATCTTCGATCTGGCTACCATCAGCTGAAGGTGAAGGAGCAAGATATTCCTAAAACAGCTTTTCGCATGCGTTATGGACACTACGAGTTTCTCGTTATGTCTTTTGGTTTGACCAACGCGCCAGCTGCTTTTATGGACCTGATGAATCAAGTGTGTCGGCCAATGTTGGATAAATCAGTGATTGTGTTTATCGATGATATCTTGATTATTCGAAGAGTGAGGCGGAGCATGCCGGTCACATTAAGGAAGTGTTAAAGACGTTGAGAAAAGAGAAGTTGTAGGCCAAGTTCTCCAAGTGCGCGTTCTGGTTGCGCGAAGTTCAGTTTTTGGGTCATGTGGTGAATCTGGAAGGGATCATGGTGGACCCGGCAAAGGTGGAAGCGGTGATGCAATGGAAGTCTCCAAAGACGCCATTCGAGATTTTAGTTTCTTGGGGTTGGCGGGATATTATAGGAGATTCATTCAAGACTTCTCTAAGATAGCTTCTCCGTTGACTAAGTTGACCCGCAAGGATGTGAAGTTTGTATGGGGTCAAGCTCAAGAGAGTGCTTTTGAGGAGTTAAAAGCAAGGTTGACTCAAGCTCCAGTTTTATCATTACCCAAAGGAAGCGAGGACTTAGTGGTCTATTCGGACGCTTCTTACTCGGGGTTGGGTTGCGTGTTGATGCAGCGAGGGAAGGTTATAGCCTACGCATCCCGACAATTGAAGGTTCATGAGGTGAATTACCCTACTCATGACTTGGAGTTAGCAGTTGTGGTCTTTGCACTAAAGATTTGGAGGCACTACCTATACGGGACAAAGTGCATGATCTTCACTGACCACAAGAGCTTGAAGTACTTCTTCGAGAAAAAGGACCTGAACATGAGGCAGAGGCGATGGTTGGAGCTCATAAAGGATTATGATTGCGAGATCCATTACCATCTGGGCAAGGCCAATGTAGTGGCGGATGCCCTTAGCCAAAAGGAGAGACCCAAGCCGATTCGGGTGAAGGCTTATCAGTTGATTATGACCTCTGATGTGATGAAGCAGGTCAAGGAGTTTCAAGACGAGGCATTAAAGAAGATCGTCTTAACCCTGAAAGGATGAGAGGTATGGTTGCAGAGTTGGGTGAAAACACTCTTGGTGTTAGAACCCGATTCGAACGGATGTGGATCCCTCATTACGGGGATTTATGTGGGAGGATTATGGATGAAGCTCATAAGACTCGATACTCCATTCATCCCGGTGCTACAAAGATGTATCAAGATATGAAGAAAGATTATTGGTGGCCAAGTATGAAGCGTGATGTAGCGGAGTATGTGAGTAAGTGTCTTACTTGCTTGTAAGTGAAGGCCGAGCATCAGAAGCCATACGGGAAGATCCAACCATTGGATATACCGGAGTGGAACTGGGAGCATATCACCATGGACTTTATTACGAAGTTACCGCATACCGTGAAAGGGTATTATTCCATATGGGTGATAGTTGATCGTTTAACAAAGAGTGCCCATTTTCTACCGATCTACGAGACGTACTCCTTTGAAAGATTGGCATATCTATTCATCAAAGAGATTGTAACTCGTCATGGTGTGTCGGTGTCTATTGTTTCTGATCGTGACACTCGGTTTGCATCTAAGTTTTGGAAGAAATTCCATGATGTTATGGGGATGAGGTTACACATTAGCATGACTTATCATCCTCAGAGGGATGGTCAGTCGGAAAGGACTATTCTGATGCTAGAAGATATGCTTCGGGCATGCGTCATTGACTTTAGAGGAAGTTGAGATGACCACTTACCGTTAGCTGAGTTCTCGTATAATAATAGTTATCATGCCAGTATTGGTATGCCCCCTTATGAGATGCTATACGGTAGGAGGTGTAGAACACCCGTTTGTTGGGGTGATATTGGTCAGAAGGAGTTGGGAAGTATTGAGGTGATTGAGGCTACGACTGAGAAGCTCGAAAAGATCAAAGCCTTTATGAAGGCAGCTAAAGATAGGCAGAAGTCGTATGCCGACAGGAGACGTAGACCGATTGAGTTCAAGGTGGGTGACAGAGTTAAGTTGAAGGTCTCACCTTGGAAAGGTATCATTCGGTTCAGGAAGCAGGGAAAGTTGAGCTCGAGATACATAAGGCCTTTCCGAATTATTGCTCGAGTAGGAGAGGTGGCCTATAGGTTAGTGTTACCCGATGAGTTAAGTGGAATTCACATGACATTCCATGTATCTCATCTGCGGAAGTGTTTAGCTGACGAGGATATTGTTGTACCACTGGAGGATATTGAAGTTTATGAAAGGCTCAATTATGTGGAGCAACCAGTGGCAATCATTGATCGCAAGGAGAAAAGGTTAAAGAATAAAGTGGTTCCCCTTGTGCGTGTATAGTGGAAGCACAGGAAGAGATCCGTGTCTACGTGGGATACTGAAGAAGAGATGAGGCAGCATTACCCACATTTGTTTGAGGAATAACAGGTTTCGGGGACGAAACCTATATAATGGGGGTGGACTTGTAACACCTGAAAAATTTTAAAAGACGAGAAAGAAAGAATAAATGTGCAGAAAAAGAAAGAAAACATAATTTAACCCAAGTTGAGGGGCTAAATGTGTCAAAAGGACAAAAAGAATAAAAGTGGGTGCAAAAAGGTGATGGCCGCCCACACCTTCCTGCACATTTCACTTCAACCGGATTTTCTAGAGAGAGAAAGGAGAAGAGCTGAATTTTCGGACTTTAAAGAAAGAAGAAGGAGAATTCAAATTCAAGGTAAGAATTCTTGATTTTAAGTTGTTCTTGGCCGGCCTATGCCTTGGTTGTATGCTTATGTGTTTGTTTGTGTGTTTTGTTGTGTTCGGGTGTGTGTTTTTGGTGGGTTTCTAGGTGTTTGAACTCATTTGCAAACGGGTTTGAAGAAGTCATACTCAAGGACTGCTAAAGTGAGTTCTAGAACCCTCTTTTTACATGTTTTAACTAATTTTGGGGCTGGAAATGCATGTATATGTGTTTTTATGAATGTGGGTTTTATACCCGTATGAATGTGTATGTGTGAATGTGGGTGGGTTATGATTTGGGTGATTTTTGATGTTATGATGATGCCATGTTTATATTATGATGCTTTAATGCTAGAACTAAGTTAGAACATGTTGAATTGATGATTCGATTATGATGCTGATAGTGAGAGTTGGTTGCCCATGCGCCTGGAATTGGCCCATACACCCAACGGTCAAATTACCTAAGTGTAGTCCCATGCGCCCAAAACCCATGCGCCTGAATAGTATCCATGCGCCTAGAATAGGCTAAATTTGACTAAGTGTTCCATGCACCCAAAACTGCCCATGCGCCTAGGCACTCATGCGCCTGCATAGTGCCCATGCGCCTAGAAATTTGCCCAGGAGACTAAGTGTTAGGTCATGCGCCCAAATAGTGCCCATGCGCCTGAAAGTTCCCCATGCGCCTAAGTGTTCCCATGCACCTGAAAGGCCATGCGCCTGCATAGTTCTCATGCGCCTATGCCTTAGAATATTTTCTGAAATTTTGGGGAAAATGTAAAGTGTAGGCTTTGACTTGGGATGTTCCCGGGGGTAATGTGAGTTGACTTATGATGTCATATATGATGATGATGCTATGTATGGTATGGTTATGTTATGTTATGTTCCTTGTTATGTATGTTTATTTTCTGTGGCTTTACGTGGTATGATTATGAAAAGTAAATGGAAAGTATTATGTAACTTAAAGAGGAAGATAATGAAAAAGGGAACGTAAGGAATGAATGCATGCATTAATGAATGGAAGTAATGAAAGTCTTGCAAGCACTGTATGGAGGTTCAAACCCAATTAAGGGTGTTAGCTCAACTCTGTGCGGGTTAGCTATCCCAGAAGGATGCATACTAGGGGTCTGATCCTTGTGATTGACCATATGTATGGGACCCTTGCCGCTTGCCCTAGGTACTGGAGTCAGCTTCTTGCATAATGTTCGAGGTGTATGATAGACCTCAGGCCGAGTAACCAGCTTCCTGCGTAATGTTCGGGGTATAGCACATGGCACTGGTCCAGAATGAAAGATGAATGATAATGATGAGTGTACTTGCCCCAGGCCCATGAGTCAGCTTCGTGCACAATGTTCGGGGTACAGTACATGTCATCGGAAGTTAATGAATGAACATATAATACGGTAAGAAAGATAACGAATGATAAAGATGACGTACGATGATGAATGAACGGAAGTCAACGAATGACGATGAAAGATAATAATAAATTATTATCTATGCGTACGTATGATGCATGATCACATGTGAAAGTAAACAAGAATGGTTTTAAACGAAAGAAAAGTAGTTTATTTTTATAAAACTAGAACTCACTTAGCAACGCTGACTTTTATGTGTTTCCAGTTGGCAGGTAATGTTGCTGAGGATGGCACGGGGTAGCTACTTGGCATTTTTGGATGGCATCCGTTGTTTAAATTATAATGTTTTTGTGATGTAATGCAAATTATGATATTTTGTAATAGTTAACTACAATGTATTATTTTGCAAAAGCAATTATAATGAAATGGTTTAAAATTATTCCGCTGCAATATTTTAGAAATTATGAATGTAAATTATATGTTTTATGTGCGAAGATTGTCCAACTGTGAGCGTCCCGGGATCGGGGCCTTACAAATGGTGATGATGTGTGAGAGGAGATAATAATAAGGGAGATGATGATAAAAAGGATATGATGATCAAGGAATAGATATGGTGCAGCTACTGGTACTTCTGGATCATCGGGCACTGATAATGTCTCCGGACCAGGTTCCGATCATACAGATGATTACACAACGTTAGATCCTGCTATTGAAATGGCATATGAGAAAGAATTTTACTCATTCCAGCAAAGGTTTATTGTTGAGGAAGAAGATGATTTTGGAGCGTTTGATGATTTAGAAGAGACAGTTGATTATACTGATGTTTTTGGAAACAATCTTAAGGACTTATTTTCTGATATTCTAACTGAAGAAGGAGAGATAGTTAGAGAGTCTAGTACGAGGGAACCGACTGACAAGATAGTAGTTCAAACTGGTCAAAGTGTTGTACGTCAAGTCAGAAATATTAATGTTGAGGCTCCTCCACCGCCAGCTTATATAGACATGCTGAGACATTCCAAACCTTTCACAAGGTACGGAAACTCAGAACCGATTCTTAGTTGGGCATATGATGCTGAGAAGAAGCTAAATGTGATTAAAAGAAAAGCAGGAGCCATAGAGAATTTTCAGGATGAACATGACTTTCATACACTCAGAGCTTCAGATTTGTATGCAATGGGTCGTGTTCCGTTTATCGACCCAAGTAACTAGGGAAAAGGGAACTAGATCAGGAATATGATCCGGAGACATTGTAAAACCAACTTCAAAGACTTCAAAACTGCAACATCTAAAGTCATTGAAGATGAGATCCGGATTGACCCAAACACGAACAAGCCAATGAAGATAAGGGTTTATAAGCATCTGAGATATGTTAGGAAAATCCCTATACATGCTGCAGTGCCAGTTAACAGCTTGTCTAAGCTTATGTGGTGGAGTTGTGAAAAGGAAATGGGTCATGCGTTAATTCGTTGTGTGGATAAAGACTACCGTATCATTGACCCTGTGGATCTGCTTAATTTTGGAAGGGAAGATTTGATGAGGTTGTAGGCTAGTCCGATTACAACTAATGAATTTGTTCATTTCTTGGTTTGGTTGGTTGATTACGAAGGCCCTGGACAACAAGATGTATGCTTATGGGGACAGTTACAAGGTTGCAGACGTGGACTTTTAAAGCATTGATTTACCTAGCCTAGGGGGAGATTATAGGGGTTGAACCTAGAGGCTTGGGAAATCAAACCAAGATGAAGAAGATCAAGTCAAGTGACAAGTTCAAGTTGTCGCCCGATAACTTGCTACTCGCGTGAAAACATCAAGTCGCACGAGAAGAAGTTATTCACGGGATAACTTCTAGATTAGTATATATAGAAGTTTTGTAATGTAATTAGGTGGCTTTTGTCATTTTCCTGATTTTCACTCTTATTGTAATCATTTCAAAGTTAGAGAGCAATACAATTGAAAGTTATTTACATTTGTTTTTATCTTCTATCTTTCAATTCCACAATGATAATATTCCGTGTTATTATTGTGAGATCGATCTTGTGTTTCTGTTGATCCTTACAAGAGTGATGAATATTGTCCTCCCCTGTCCTATGGCAGATAGTGCCTTCTCACCATCCAAGATGACCTCTTGGCTGGTCCTCAGAACTCCAGGAGCTGATTTTCATACAACGAAGGGTCTATTGTGAGGACGGTGAGGTAGTTGGACTGAGATAAGAAGCGGCAAACATCTGAGAAACCTGGATCTTTCTTAGATGATAACAGAGCAACCTGATTGTGTTGCCTGTGAAGATGCATGGAAAAATCTAGTTTGTTTAAAGGATCAGGGTTGGCCATTTTGAGTAGCTTTGAAATGAATAAAGGTAAGAACAAATTCGGTTTTGTGTGAATTTTGGGTTTGAACTTTTGCAGATGAAGGAGAAGGTGAAAGAGGGGAAACCGTTATACGAATATATATATATGGTAAGGATTTGAGAAAAAGTTAATGCAAAAGGATAAACTTTGAAATCTGGATGTCGGTCCCACCTCTGAAAAAGTTCCCAAAAAGGTAGTTTTCTTAGAAGTCTAAAATCTTTCGAAGGTAATTTGTCTTTGGAAGGTTTGAGAAAACTTCCGAAGCCAATTTGGCTTAGGAAGATATTCCTTAGCTTTCAAGAATTTACTTCAGAAGAAAATTACTTAGAGTATTTTTACTTCCTAGATAAATTTTGCTTCGGAAGATATCAAATATCAGAAATTTTATTCAAAGAGAGAATAAAGCTTCCGAGACTTAATTGCTTTCGAAAGAAAATAGTCCTTTAATACATATAAGCACTTGGTGACAAATATAAGCTTCACAAGATATTCCAGAATTTCTTTCGAAGGTTAATTTCTCAGAAGTTTTGAAGACATAACTTTCTTCCGAAGACAATTTGATGACTTTCAAAAGAAAACATATCCAAAATTTTAAAAATTTTAAGGAATATCATTTTGAAAAGTTACTTCCAAAATAAAATGGGCTTATATGGTGATAATATAAACAACTTAAGACACACATATTTGAAAAAGTAATCTTAAATTTAGTTTTAAGAAAATCTACCTAAAGTTAATCATCCCAATAGCTGATACAAGATACTTGAATCTCCGTTCATCAAAAGCTTTCATGAACAGATCAGCATATTGTTCATTTGTGTTAACTTTGACTAGATTTATCAATCCTTTTTCAAAATTATCTCTAATCAAATGATACCTGATGTTAATGTGCTTTGTCTTTGAGTGCTATACAGGATCCTCTGTGTAAGGCCCCGTTCTCGGGACACTTATAATTGGACAATCATCGCATAAAACATTTAAAACACATCATTTTACAACGGAAATATAACTTTTCATTAATATTTAAAAACATATCAAATTTTCATAACATTCCATTTACATCCCAAAAATCGTATTAATACAATAACAGTTTCAAAATATGGATGCCAGACTCGAATCATCCCCGGTAGCTTATGCATCCATGCCTACACCACCTCAGCATCATCGATTACCTGCCAACTGATATGCATATAAAAAGTCGTTGAGTGAGTTTTAGTTTATATAATAAAATACTTTACTTTTGATAAAACCTTTCCTTTACTTTCGTCCGTGATCACACATCATACGTACATCTTGATAATAATCATTTATTATCTTTCATCATCGTTCATAATCGTTCGTTTCGTACTTTCTTTTATTATTATCTTTCACTTTTATCTAGGTCCTGCCATATGCTATGCCCCATCATTTGTGCACAAGGCAACTACAGACTTGGGGTCAAGCGGCAAGGATCCCGTTTCGTACGTTTCTATCAATCACGAAGACTGACCTTTTTGTGTGCACATAGCACACTGTCGAGTTGACAACCCACAATGAGTTGTGAACCCCTTTTAATATGCTTGCAAGACTTTCATTCATTTATTACATTCCACTTTTCATTATCTTCATCTTTCACTTTCATTACAATAATACTTTACATACATAAGCACACGTAAAGTCACATCATAATACATAACATGGACCATCAACAACAGCCCTCAAGCATACATAACATCAACTGGCATAAACCACCATAGAATAAGTCTAAGTGTCTATAGCGCATGAACAAATGTACAGCGAACAGCTTAAAATTTCCTAAGTGTCAACAGCGGACAGCCAAAGTCCACAACGCATGACTAAAACATTCTAAGTATCCACAGTGGATGAACAAAGTCCACAGTGGATGAACAAGTCCACAGCAGATGAACAAGTCCACAACGGATGAACAAAGTCCACAGGGACAATCATAAATTTCCTAAGTGTTCACAGCAAACATGTAAAGTCCACAGCGGATAACATAAAAAGTTCTAAGTATTCACAGCGCATACCTAAAATCTCCAAGTGTCCATAGTGGACATGCAAAGTCCATAGCGGACATGCAAGTCCATAGCGAACGACATAAAATCCTTCTAAGTGTCCATAGCGGATAGTCTAATGTCCACAGCGGACAACATGCAAATTTCTCTAAGTGTCCAAAGCGGACGTGCAAAGTCTACAGCAGACATGCAAGTCCATAGCGGACAGTTTATATGACTAAGTGTCGGAAGTCTATGACTAAGTGTCCACAACGGACAGTCTAATGTCCACAGCGGACAGTTCTTAATTATTGTAATTATCCACAACGGACACTATAACTATCCTAAGTGTCCACAACGGACACTTTAACCAACACCTGCAATGCATCATACGTACTTTCTAGTCCCCAAACATCATTCTAACATATACTTAGCATAGATCTATCATTTTACACACTTAAAACATAATAAACATCTACACAACATCATAGAAGTCATTTAAAACAAACATTCTTCGTATTCAGTTGTACATCATGGAAAATCATAGTTTGGTGCAGAAAAAAACAGTTTAACATGCATACCAGCCCCAAACAAGCAGAAACATGTAAAAGAGGGGATCTAGAACTCACCTCTAACAGCTTTCGAGTGAAAACTCCTCAAACCCTAGAGCAACCTGGAGTTCTAGCACCTAAACACACAAAAACAAGCAACCCAACATAAAGAAACATATAAAGATCAGTCCAGAAGTTCAAACCCAACTAAAAACCAAGAAGAAAACACTAGAAAATCTTACCTTCTTGAAGAACTTCTACTTTCTCTCTCTAAAAACCGGTTAGGAGCTCTTCTTTATTTTCAGCCGAAAGTGTGCATGAGAAAAAGGAGGTGTGGGCAGCCATACTCCTTTTGAATCCCATTATGGGTATGTTTGATCTTTGCACACCTTTAACCCCTTTGCTTGAATTAATTTCATTTTTCTTCCTTTTCTTTTCTTTTTCTCTTTTTTTTTCCTGAAATTTTTCGGGTGTTACACTCTGTAATAGAGATAGCACTGTTGTTGTCTATGTGGATGGGAGTCTCCTTGAAGTTGAATCCATAATCTAGCATCTGATTCTGAATCCAAAGCACTTGAGCACAGCAGCTTGCAGCAGCAATGTATTTAGCTTCAGCAGTTGATGCAGACACACAGGATTGTTTCTTGCATTGCCATGAGACTATCCTACCATCAAGAAATTGACATCCACCAAATGGAGAGTTTATGGTCATATTGTAGCCACCATAGTCACTATCTGTATAGGCATACAGATTAAAGTCAGAATTCTTCGGATACCAAAGGCCTAGTTTGGGAGCACCTTTGAGATATCTAAGAATTCTTTTGACAATAACCAGGTGTGACATCTTGGGTTTGGCTTGATATCTTGCATAAATACATATAGCAACATGATATCAGGCCTACTGGCTGTGAGGTACATAAGAGACCCAATCATAGCCCTGTAGAGATGTTCATCAACACACTCCCCCTTAAAATTAGGTCCTAAAGAGTGGTTCTGGCTATGGGTGTCTTAGCAACTTTACACTCGGTCAGATGAAATCTGGTAAGTATGTCTTGCACATACTTTGACTTGTTTATGAAGATTCCATTGTCAACCTACTTCACTTGAATTCCTAGAAAGAAATTAAGTTCCCCCATGACACTCGTTTCAAATCTATTCTTCATCAGCTTCTGAAAGTCTTTGCAAAGCTTCGGATTAGTTTACATAAAGATGATGTCATCTATATAAACTTGAACTAGCATCAAGTCATTTCATGTTCCTTTGATGAAGAAAGTTCCATCAATAGTACCCCTCTTGTATCCATGCTGACACAAGTACTGAGATAGTGTCTCATACCACTTTCTTGGAACCTGATACAACCCATAAAGAGCTTTGTCAAGCTTGTAGACATAATCAGAATGATCTAGGTCTACAAACCCAGATGGTTATTTGACATACACCTCCTCATCAATCACCCCATATAGGAAAGCACACTTGATATCAAATTGGTAGACCTTGAAATCCTTAGATGTAGCAAAAGCTAGGAATATCCTAACAGCTTCAAGTCTTGCTATAAGAGCAAAAACATCTATGTAGTCAATCCCTTCTTCTTATGTGTACCCTTGAACAACTAGTCTTGCCTTATTCTTGATGACAAGTTCCCTATCATCTTTCTTATTCCTAAATACCCACTTAGTACCTATAGTAGTCTTCCCTTCAGGAAGAGGATATAGGTTCCAAACCTTTTGTCTCTTGAATTGAAGCAGCTCCTCCTGTATTGCTTCAACCCATCTTCCATCCTTTAAAGCCTCATCAATCTTTTTGGGCTCAATCTGGGACAAGAAACAAGAGTGAAGACAAACATTTTTGTCACGGGTTTGTCCTCTTGTTCTTACCCTTGTATCAACATTTCCAATGATGTTTGTGGTAGGATATGACTTGTGGATTCTCAGTTAAGGAATCATAATAAGTTGGTTGGACATCTCTAAATTGGTGAAAATCAGATCTGGTGCTTGAGGTCATCCACCACATCAACACACTTATCAAGAGAAACTTTATCAAATGAGTGTGTCATATCATTAATGTTGTCTTCTATGGAGTGGTTATTAGCATCAAGAAATTCTTGATCACTATCACCACTTCCATCTCCTCCTACATTGGAAATTCCTTCATTTGAGTTTTGTGCCTCTATGCTGGAATTTATAGGCACCTCAGATGTATCAGCTGAAGAATTTGTCGTGGTTATGCTGACAAGATTTCCAACTGCAGGGCTAGTTACCACTAGAGTTGAAGTAGTGTGAACACTTGGTATTCTTAGCTCAAATTTTGAATCAGAATCTCCTGTTGACAAGGTACTTGTAGATCCTGAAACATCTTCACAAGATTTGTTAAAACAGTTGGTAACTAAATCAAGATCAAATAGCCAATCAGGACCAGAACTTTTCACACTAGGTGCCTGCTCATTAAAGGTCATATTGGCTGACTCCTTAACTACTTTGGTTCTAAGATTGTATACTATATAAGCCTTAGCTTTAGAAGAGTATCCAATAAAATGTCTATCATCTGATTTCTCAGTAAATTTGGCTATTTGATCATTGGTATTCAAGATGGTGCAAGGACATCCAAATGATCTAAGGAAACCAATGAAAGGTCTTCTTTTGTGCCACAATTCATAAGGAGTCTTACCTGAGTCTTGACTACTAAAACTCTGTTCTGCATAATGCAGGCAGTGTTGGCTACCTCTGCCCAGAAGGTGATAGGCAGTGTAGAGTTAGATAATATGGTTCTTGCAGCTTCAATAAGTGTATTGTTTCTCCTCTCAGCAACACCGTTTTGCTAAGGAGTCCTGGGAGCATTGTATTGTCTTGTAATACCCTTTCATCACAAAATGCATCAAGGATTTGGTTCTTGAATTTGGTTTCTTGATCACATCTTATGATTTTGACCTTGTGATCACATTGATTCTCAATTTTCAGAATGAACCTCTTCATGATCTCAGGGGTCTTATCCTTAGTTCTATGGAAAAAGACCCAAGTGTATTTTGTGAATTCATCTGTGATCACCAAACAATTTGAGGTCCTTCCTAGACTCATTACATTGGTAGGGCCAATGAGATCCATACGTAATAAGTGTAGGGGAGTAGTGATGGAGTTTATTTTCTTTGGCTTGTGAGACACCTTATGTTCACAATGGTCATCACTTGTAAACTCTTTCTTTGGCATTGTAGTTACTAAATCATTCTTAATTAATTTATTCATGTTCTTAAAGTTTACATGGCACATTCTTTTATGCCAGAGAAAAGACTCATCACTATTTTCTTTAGATAAAAAACAAGAAACTTCTCCTGAAGGGGATGTTTCCTGCATATCCATCTTGTACATGTTCTCTTTCATAGGGGCTCTGAGCAGGATATGCTCTTGAGGAATGACCACCTCGGGTTTAAGAACAATGCACTCATGCTCAGAAAAGAGCATGTTATGTCTCTGATCATAAAATTAGGATACACTCAAGAGATTGTACCCAAGCTCCTTAATATAGTTTACTTTTTCAATGCTGAGCTAACCATTTGTGACCCTACCCCTTCTAGTAATGTAACCACCTGATTCTCCTTCGAAAGCAACTAGCCCTCCATCAATTTTCTTAAAATTTTGGAGCAAAGAGCCATTGCCTGTCATGTGCCTGGAACAGCCACTATCAATGATCCATACATTCCTTTTGGTCTTTAGCTGTTTATGTACATAAAGAGATGGTTAGTTACATTTGGAAACCCAAGCCTTATTGGTCTTGGGCTTGTTAAAGTAAACTAAAGATAATGCAACAATGATTGACCCTATAAGCAAGCTTTGAGGATCATTTGTTGTTGTTGATAAAGAACTTTTAGTCACATGGCCTTCCTTTATCTTCCACATCATCTTTGGAAGAATAGAATTGGCCTTCAATGCTTTAGGAGTTTTGGAAACTTTGGAAGTTTTGGATACTAAACCTTCCAAGCTTTTACATCCACTGCAGCAGACTTCAGTACTTCGAAAGCATTACTTTCTTTCGTGACCAAATTTTCTTCGAAGGTAAGTTTTCACCTATCTTCTTCTTCATTTTTGAGCTTCTGGAAGGAAGAGATTTTTCTTCCAAAGCTATCTTCTTCTTCTTCTTCTTCTTCTTCTTCTCAGAAGCTTTCTTTTTAGTCATGTGAATAATACTTTTGGGATTGTAGATGCAATCCTTGGCAAAGTGAGAAGTACTACCAAACATGATGCATTTGGTTGGTATGCTTTTGAGAGACTTCTTCTGAATAGATGGCTGAGCTTGATCACTTTCCACTTCCTTCTTTATCTTCTCAGATGATGCAGTAGGCTTCTTAGGGTGAGGCTTGCTCTTGGAACTGGATGGTTCAGGCTGTGTAGTAGTGGTGCACATTTGATCAGCCTTCTTCTCTTGACTAGGATGATTTGGACATGAACTAGGACTCCTGGTACTAGAGTCTATTATTGAGTCTTTAGTCTTTACCACTTCAAATCCAGCAGAAATGAAAACTTGCTTTTGCTTGGAGTTGAAGGTGGCCTTGATCTCTTGGGCTTTCTTTGACTTTATTTTGGCTGCCCTTATCAAGTTCTTCCTTGCAGACTTGGTCACTCACTTCAGGTTCTTCTCTCAGGAGAATAGTGACCCTTCTCAGGATAACCCTTGTCACTCACTTCAGGTTCATCCTTCACTATCTCCTCTACATCTTCATCCTTCTCTTGAATAGGATTAATAGAGGGCAGCTCATCTTGACAAGTTCCATACCTTGGAGATCTAACATATAGGAGTGTATGTGGAGGAACTATCTCACTTGATCCTAGTCCATGCCTGTTCTGATAACAAATCTTTGCATGCAAGGATGAGGATATTATGTTCTTGAAGGTTTTCTATTCAAGAACACATTTTTTTGCCTTGGCTTTGTTGATCACAAGCTCAGCCTGACATTTGGTTAACTTGCTTATGAGATCTTTGATTTGAGTCTTGTAGTTTGTATTCTCATGCTTAAGAGTAGAAATGGTTTTCTCTAAATCTTTAATTTTAAGTTTATAATCATTTTCTACTCTTTTAAAATCAGCTTTTAAAATGTATAAGGATTGTTGAAGGGTGGTCAATACAACAGTTTCACAAAGTGGAGAGAGTTAGAACACTTAGCAGATCAAGTAAGGAACCGAGTTAGATGAAACAAAGAACACTTAGTGAAGAACAATAACAAGAACAAGATAATATGGTTTTCAAGAATGATGTATATTGCTCTCAAGTTCTTACCATTGTTACAAAGCTTTTTTTTCTAAAAACAAGTACTTGAGATACTTTATACTAGATTCTTCAGCCGGCCATACTTTGAAGGCCAGCTGGAAACACTAATCTAGACAACAATATCAATATAGAGTTAAAAAGGCAGATTGCTTTTTTGACTAGTGACTATGACATGTCATAGCTCACATCCTTATCTAATACAAAAAGGATAAAAGTACATGGTTGGAAAGTTACAGTCTCAACACCTTAATCTATAGTTGACAAAAGCATGGACTTTTCACCAACTCATGCTAGTTGGTGAGTCTTCAGAGATGGCAGCGGAAAGGTGTTTTAGCTTTTGACAAAAGTATGTCAGATAAGACATGCCTTCTCTGTCTTCGAAAGAAATCAGTCTTTGGCTTCGTGTAACACCCGTAAAATTTCAGTAAAAGAAAAGAAAAAGAAAGAAAGGTGAAATATTCCAAGTCAAGGGGTTAAAGTTATGCAAGTGGCAAACTTGCCTATTATGGGATTTAAAAAGAAGCATGGTCGCCCACACCCCATTTCACCAACTGAATTCGGCTGCAAGAGGAAGAACAGTAACTTCAACTGGGTTTTGTGCTTGAGAAGTTAAATTCTCCTAGAGGTGAGGTTTCTTGTGTTTTCTGTTTGGTTTCAGTTGCGTTTTCAGCTTCTGGACCGATTCTTAAGTGTTTCTATGTGCTTGGTTGTGTGTTTTCGTGTGTTTAGGTGTTAGAACTCCAGGTTGCTCTCGGGTTTGGAGGAGTTTTACTCGAAAGCAGTAGAAGTGAGTTCTAAATCCCCTTTTTTAAATGTTTTTTGCTTATTTGGGACTGGTATGCATATTTAACTGATGTTTTCAAAGCAAGTTATAGTTTTTCCATGTATGTTATGGATGATTATGATGATATAGTTATGTTAGTCCGATAGATTTAAGCTGTGTTCATGTTAGAATGATGATTGGAAACTGGTAATGGCATAAGTAGCATTGCAGGTTAGTTTTTGTGTTCATCGGCATTTAACAGTTAAGTCTTTTGTTCATACACATTTGCTAAGTCTTCATACGCATTTGCTAATTCTTCATACGCATTTGCTAAGTCTTCATACGCATTTGCTAAGTCTTCATCCGCATTTGCTAAGTGTTCATCCGCATTTGCCAGGTGTTCATCCACGTATACTAAGTATTCTTCCGCATTTATGTATGCTCATCCGCATTTGTTCTACCAGCATTTCTTTGGACACTTAGGATATTTTCTTAAGACTTTCACCAGTATTAGCTACAGTTCATCCGCACTTGTTCCATCCGTATTTCTTTGGGGACTTAGAATTATTCTGAAATTTTGGGAATAGAATCTAAGCGTTAAGTATTGATGAATAAGAAAATATTATGATTGTATAATGTTTCTTATGTTCATTTCTCTCCTTATGGCCTGCTGTTATGGATGATATTTATTATGTCTCATTGTATGTGATTATTAAAAGCAATGAATATTTTCAAAGTATTATTCCTAACCAAGTGGACATAAAGAAATAAAAAGAGACAGTGTAACCTAATGAATGTTACCCCCGGGCCCTTATGATGAATGAAAAGCCTTGCAAGTATAATAAATGGAGGTGCATGACCTTGTTGTCGTTAGCTCAACTGATGTGCGGTTGTATAACCTATGAGGATGCACATCTGGGGTCTAATCCTTGTGATTGACCAAAGTATGATGAATGGGACCCATATTCATGAGCAGGCTTCGTGCCTAGAAGTGTGGGTCAACCGTCGATGGGTTAGCTACCATGATAAACGTTTGCCGACAGGGGTTCGGCATCTGTTGCCAACCAACAATGTAGGCTCATGCTTTGTGCAATCTTAGTTAATGAAAGAGAAAGATATGAAAGAAAGAAAGATAATGAATCTCTTAATGATTGATTATGTATATTGATGAATAATCACCAAGTGAAGTTTACAAAAGTGTATCTTTTTCTATATTATTAAACTAGAACTCACTCAGCAACGCTGACTTTTTATATGCTTATCAGTTGGCAGGTAATGGAGTTGCTGGGGATGGCACGAGATCGAAGCTACCTGACAAATAAAGACTGGCGTCCATGACACGCTGAAAAGTTATTTTTGTTTTGAAATGCAACTAGATGTTCTTTTTGTAACTTGCAACAACAATGTATTTCTTGGCAAAAGTAATGGATAATGAATGCTATGGTTTTATTAAATTATTCCGCTGCAAAGTTTTCTTGTGTTGATGAATCTGGACGTGTTTTGATATGAAAAGTGCTATGAATGACCAACTGTGGGGTTTCCGGGAACGGGGCCTTACACTTTGGAAGACTTTGTCTTTAAAGCTTCGGAAGACTTCATCTTTGGCTTCGGAAGAATTGGTCTTTTGGCTTCGGAAGATTTGATACTTAGAATAATTCACTAAGTTATATCAAATCTTCCGAAGTACTTTCCTAGTATTTCATATGTGTATGCTTAGAGCTCTTTGGTTGCATCAGCCTTTAAATGTATTCTTACACCTCTTACTCTAATAAACGAGTAAACACGTGTCATCATATCGTGCATCTTCAACTTTATTTTCCTGCCTAAAATCATAATTTAGGCAAATAATTAATACATTGTTACTTTTTACTTCATTGAGATAACTAAATTAAAATTTTATTTTAATCAACTCTAATATTTTAGACAAGGAAACTTAAAATTCGTTTGACTACATATTTTTTATTTAAAATTTTGTTTATCATCAATTTAATTGTTGAATCATATATATTTAAATTTTATATGAAAACCATTTTATAGGCAGAAAAGATTCAATTTAAAAAAACTTTAATAATATAGTTACAAATTCAAAGGTCTAATATTTGTTATGGTTTATTGAATCACTACATATTTTTTCTCATATCACTGTATTAGAAAGTATTCAAATAGTTTATTTAGTTTTATTCCGTCTTGAAATTCTTTTCAACACATTATCAATTAAGAGATTTTACTTGAAGAGTAGGTATATTCAAATTCTAAGTAACTTTTTTATCATCACAAATTATATTACTTGAAAAGTAATATCTAACTTAAAAGCTCATTTATGTTTTTATACTTGCCAAATTTATATATTAAATCATGTTTCTATTTTTTTTTCTTTCATAGTAACGTATGCCAAGCCAATGTGTTTGTTTTTAGGTTTGAAAGGTTTTGGTGGAGGAAAGTTGCTTGATTATTAAAAGCCATTGCTATATATTACACCATCACTCTAAAAAAATGCAGTGATTTGTCTTATGTCATGCATGGTTTAATTTTATCATTTCCAATCTATTTTGGACTATGCTGTATTTTATTATTGTAGTATATGTTTGTGGAAAGTACTGTTATGTATTAAAAAATTTATAATATGAAATAAATTTACGATAGTGCTTTAACCACACCTAAATACACAAACTTTTTTAGGTTTTTGTTTATTTTATAGACGTGATTGGTGTCATTGTTAATTTTTTAATATCGAAAATATGACCATGCAAAACGATAAATAATCGACCAAATTGACATTGTACATGACAGATTTAGATTTTGCATATTTTTGAATGTTAGAATAACAACTATAAAATGTAAGTATTATCATTCTATAGGTGATATAATCTTGTTGCTTCTAATGTTCACAAGAAATTCTACTCTAAAGCTAGTAATTTTATTTATGGATGAAAACTTACATAACAAATATCAAATGTTGTATATGAAAAAGTTTATGTATATTAACGAATAATAATTATCGGTTTTTTTTCCCTATAATATGGTCCATAACCAAATATGTTTGTTATATTTAATAATTTCATTGATTTATTATCTATAATATACATTAGATTACATATATATATATATATTATCTATTAGATAACTTTTCTATTTACACCCTTTAACACAATAGTATCTAAACTATTGAAATTTAATATAACATATATAGTGAGTTTATTCTACAAAATGTATTTTTGCTATAAATTGTGAGAAAACACTTTTTAACAAAAATACACAATGAGGCTAAAAAAGTCATAAAAAATTATATCTCACCGTTTAAATCGAATTTCAAAAAAGTACTTCGGAGTCTCTGTTCCCCTCGTCGTCCTCTTTCGGAAAAAAATTTAAAAGAATAAAAAAAATTTCATCGTGTCTTAAAAGACACAATGACGTCATTATGTCTAAAAAGACATAATGACGTCATTGTGTATTTCATAATGACACAATGACGTCATTATATCTTTTATAAATGACACAATAAAAAAACGTTAATTTTTTTTTTTTCGTTTATTTTTTTTCTTAATGAGGACGACTAGAGGAACAAAAGCTAGGAATTATTTTTTTGAAATTCGATTTAGATTGTGAGATATAAATTTTTTGTAACTTTTTTGAACTGATTGTGTTTTCTCATACTTTATAGAAAATACGCTTTATGTTTGAATATTTTTCTAACACATATCGTGCATCCACTTAACTTATAAGGAATTTCTTTTCGTTTTTGTTTTGTTTTATTTTTTTTGTTTTTTTTTTTTGAATGCTTCTAACGACTTAAACAAGGACCATCACACGAGCCGTATAAAACCATTTTATCGATTATATCATCAGGCACTCATTTCCCCAAGGATATTCCAAGGACGGTAGCTCCAAGTCTAAAGTACGTATGTGTTTGGTGGATCACACGGTCCACAACTTACCATTTCAGAACACACTTATTATATAAACGCACTTATTATAAAGCTACTTTCTTCTCAATTCATCAACCACCAATCTTCTGCCACTATGAACTTCGCCGGAATCCTCGCCGGAATATTCCTCCTCCTGGCGGTTTATTGCGGACTAGACCCCTTCAGGCACAGTGCAATCGCTGATTTCCCCGACTTTCAGTCCGTCATAGTCGATTTGCCGCCGTGGTCCCAAGTGCCCCAGGATAAAGACCCTCATAATCTTCTTCACAAGTCGGAGGTTAAGTTTTTCAACCAAATTCAAGGGCCTGAGAGCGTTGCTTTTGATCCCCAAGGTCGTGGGCCTTATACTGGAGTCGCTGATGGTCGCGTTGTATTCTGGAATGGGAATTCATGGTCTGATTTTGCTTATACATCCCCAAATCGGTAATAATCAAGTTTGTTTGTTTTTTTTAATCCCTCTGCTGCACTTTAGATAGTTATACATTGTTGGGATTTTTACGAATTGAACCATCGGTAATTGAATTGAACTCCAAAACGTTTAACTTTTTGCCATTGATTAGTATGATCGCTGAATTGATAATACACATAACTGTATTCTTTTTGTGGGTTAGTGATATATTATTCTGAAGTGAGGCTGGTGTTTCAGGTCAGCTATGTGTGACCCCAAGCCAACAATCTTGGGTTACTTAAAGAATGAGCATATATGTGGGCGACCCTTGGGGTTGCGGTTTGACAAGAAAACAGGCGATTTGTATATTGCAGATGCCTATTTCGGGTTGCTAAAGGTTGGGCCGAATGGTGGGTTGGCCACCCCCCTTGTAACCGAAGCTGAAGGAGTTCCTCTGGCGTTCACAAATGATCTTGACATTGATGATGAGGGAAACATTTACTTTACAGATAGCAGCACGAAGTATCAGCGAAGGTATGCTGTTGAAATGCTTTTCTATTGAATTAACTGCTTTGCATTTTCTTTTCAAAATTGGATATTTATTTGAAAACTATAGAGATTATCTAAACATCAGAGTAACCACGTCATTTGAAGTCTTAAGATTGTATCCTAAAAATTTAGCGTACAGTTTGTGGTGCAAAGTTGAACTTGTTAGGAAATGAGAGCAACCGTTAAAGAGAATACAGAAGAATGATGTTAGGGGAGAAGAATACAGTTCTTTGTTAGTAATTCGTGATTGGTTAACTATTGGGGAGTGAAAATATTTTAATTCTATGATATGTATATTCCTTAAAGGGGAAAGATAAATAAGTGGAGAATTTTATAGTCACTCAAAATGAGTTTTGTATATGCAACCTTGCAGCTAGAATATACTGAAGACTTTTAATTTCAATTAACATATACTAATATGTGCTGTTTTTTTTCTTTTCGTTACAACTTGTCCACTTATTTTGATGCTCTACAATATTGTTGTGAAGCACGGGTACATAATGTCTACCGAATTTAAATGATGGAATATGAGGTTATAGCATGTGGTTTACCAAACAAGTTACATAGCTTTTGTAGTTCTTATAAGATTTTGTTTCAATAAGCAAGCTTGCAAATAAGACAATACACACATATGAGAGCCCTTCAATTGATGTAGTTATAGGCCTTTCTGAATAAAGAAATTTGAATCCATCTATTATTGTTTAAAGGCTTTAAAACAAAGCATGTAGGCATTGTATTCTTGCATAGAAATAGTAATCTTTAAAAAGTGTAAGGCATCGTTCCCGGAGACCTCACAGTTGGTCAATCATGGCATTATACATATAAAACATTACACATTTCATAAAATTCCGCAGCGGATCAGTTAACAAAAACCATTCATTTCATTAATAGTTACTGTTGTTAAGCAATACATCATTGTTTCTTAAGTTACAAAAGACCTTTTAATTGCATTACAAAACAACAATATCATTAAGAACGAACGGATGCCAGTCTTGCCCCGACGAGTAGCTTCCCCCGCGTGCCATCCTCAGCAATAATTACCTGCCAACTGAAAATGCATAAAAGTTAGCGTTGCTGAGTGAGTTCTAGTTTTAAAACGTTTAAAATACCTCGTAAGATTTATATATGAAAATATCCTTTTCAATAAAATATTTCCTTTACTTTCGCACGTGAACATTCATCATACATACATCAAGGTATAATCTTGATTATCTTTCATTATCTCATACATTCATTCGTTTCGTACTTTTTCATTATCTTCCGCTATTTCTAGATCCTGTCATAACTTTACCCCCATCGTTGGGCACAAAGCCACCTCAATCTCGGGGTTAAGTGACAAGGACCCCGTTTCGTACGTATGGATCAATCACTAAGACTGATCCCCCTGTGTGTGAACCCTCATGGGTTAGCCAAGATCGCACGCTATATGACACACAGTTGAGCTGACAACCCTCAATGGATTGTGAACCTCCTTAAATTTTGCTTGCAAGACTTTCATTCATTTCTTATGTTCCACTTTCATTATCATTAATCTTTCACTTTCATTAGGATAATACTTTACGTATACGAGCATAAACACACCACGTAAAGCCACGTAATAATACGTATTAAGGAACACAAGAACAGCCCAAAAACATACACAAAATGAACAATGATAAACATCAAGTCAAACCAGGGTCAAACCCTGAAATTCTGATTCCCCAAAATTCCAGAAATTTTTCTAAGTCCTTAGGCGCATGAGTACTATGCAGGCGCGTGAGTACTGCTTGGGCGCATGAACACTATGCAGGCGCATGAGTTAACACTTAGACTATTTGAGCAGTAGGCGCATGAGGATCCTTGGGCGTATGAGAAACTATCAGGCACATGGCAACTATTGGGGCGTATGACCAATCACTTAGAAAATATTTGGGCAATTCCATGGGCGCATGACCCACACTTAAGCACTCTGAGTCAAATTTTTCAGGAGCATGAGCCCTATTTGGGCGCATGACCAGCGGTTGTGCATATTTTAGACTTATTTCCAAACCCAATCTGCATTCTAACCTATTCTAAGCTTGTATCCATCATTCTAAGCATCAAGAACACATATTCAATCATAAACGCAAACATAAACACACATATACATACGGGTACATATTAAACCGTTGTAAAACATTTTAATCATGCATTTTCAGCTCCAAAGAGTTTAAAAACACATAAAACCGGGGTCTAGAACTCACCTAATGCAACCAACAAGTAAAACTCCTCCAAACTTGTGTGCACGAGAGTTCAAACACCTAAAATACAACCTAAACAAACAACCAAACACATAGAACACTTAAAAATCGGTTTCATGGTCAAAACCCAACAAAAACCGAGCCAAATATACAAAGAACACTCACCAATTTGCGAAAAATCATCCTTTCTTCCTTGCAACCGAGAGAGAACTTCAGTTCTTCTTCTTTTTCTTCTTTTGTCGAAAATTAGCAGGTTGTGGATGCCTGTATGGGCGGCCATACTCTTAAATACATTAAAATATTTGAGTTTTGTACTCTTTACACTTTAGCCCCCTCCACTTTGGCTCCTTTTTGTTTTCTTCAAGATACTTTTATTTTCTTTTCTTATTTCTTTTCTTTTCTTTTTATTTTGACGAAATTTCGGGTGTTACAAAAAGGTAGAAGCGCACCGAGGCAACATGGTCAACAACCAAGGCGCAAAGCGCAAAGAGAGCGGGGCTTTTCGTACACGAGGCGCAATATATTAATATAATATTTTTAAATTAGGTACATATAATATTTACTATAGTTATAATCTTTTTACACTTAAAATAGACATTTTTTAATAAGTATTACATCAAATATGATAAAAACTTAAACATTAGGGATGAATTATGTAACTTAGTATAAAAGGTGCCTAATATAACTAAATGAGGGTGCATATCCTAACCCTAAGTTCCAAAACAGCCGTCATCTGTTTCTTTTTTACCATTGCCCTCTCTTATTTTGATGTTGTAAGCTTCAAATCGAAGGTATCATCTTCATCTTCATCATATATCTTCATCTCCATCACAAGTAAGCTTTGATTTCTTCTTGTTTTTTACATATTTGACCCTATTTCATCCCCAAAACGAAGCGCTAAAGCGGAAAAAAGCGCGCTAGAGCGCCAAAGCGCGCTTTATGCACACTACCGCGCCTTATGTAACCGAAAGCCCAAAGCCATGCGCCTAAGGTCGCCTCGCGCCTAGGCACGCTTTTTTAAACTAAGATACAAGCAATCAGTGTCTTCTTGACTACCAGCTTTTGATTTCTATTCCAACTCATATACAAAACTATGACGTTGGATGGACCATCAAATATGGTGTAGGAGACCTGAGCGATAAGGGAAACACTTCATAGAACCTGAAGTGACATGATGCGTGCGCTTTCAAGACTTTTTTGTAGTTTGTTATTCATTTTCTGTTTTACTTTTTGTTCATTATCTTACTAGCAGAAACTAAGAAAATATAAGGAGAGCTAGAGTAAGACCAATAAGCGAAGGTTAAGAGAGGTAGAGTAACAACAAGGAATGAGAGAAGCAACTTTTGAGCAAGACAAGAAGAAAGAGAGGTAACTTTGGTCATCCTTAGATATATGAATAGATAGAAGTGGATATTAAGTATACGTAGATAGAATTGATGAGTGAGTGTAAATAGAAAGAAAGGAAGAATGTGTGAGTGATTAAGATGTAAAATAGTGTTGCTTAAGTTAGTTGTAAAAAGAGCTTCTTGGTTTGTACTTAGTGAGCTAAGTTCCTCCGGTTATATATAAGGTTCTTTGGTTGTATATGTAGATGTTTTTAGTGTTTTTTATTTATGTATTTTATTAAGTGTGTAATTGGTGTTTAAGTAGTAAGAAGCAGGAAAATAATATCTAGAATTAATTTGTAAGTATTTTATAAATATTGGTGTATGTCTAGAGCCTTCGCCTTACATTAATGCCTCACTACTATGCCTATGCCTCTCTTTTTAGCCCACTCCTCATGCCTCACACCTATGCCTATTGATGGATCAGTCTCCCAAACTCTGGATCGAAATACCCGATTAAACAAGCACAACAGCAACGGTTCTCTACGGACTATAGCTACACCACCCGAGAGCCTCGTTGGGCAGAAAAAAAACCCGACCCGAATCTTCGATACTATCACACCACGAGATCCTAAGTCAGCCGTCCAAGATCACCTTCCAATTTCCTGCCACAAAATTGGAATAGCAAGGAACAAGAAAATACTCTCTAAGTACAAAGAATAATTTGTTTAGGAAATTCAAAAACTGTCCTTCTTCCTTTCCCATTTTCCATACATATTGCAAAAAAAGAAACACTAACATCGCACTACCACCCACGTTTCCTTCACTTGTGAAATACTCAAACAACTACTTTGACCACTTCCTAACAATTAACATAAAAAAAGACTGAAACTAATTAAATTGAAAATAACAAAATTAAGCATACTTGTGGAATCTGACGTGGGAGGCACCAAATAAACAGCTATGGCTTTGGAGCTTCCGGTTGGGCCAGGCTGACCCATTTTTGAGTTGGGCTTGGACCTGCTGAATCGATTGGATTATGGATCAATGCTTGCCTATCATCCTCTCAGTCTATGAAAAAGTTTGACCTCAAACTCGGAATGGGCTCGTCGGGGTCAAAATAAGGTTGGAGATCGGCTACATTGATGGTCGACGAAGCACTAGAATCACCCGGTAGATCGATCTTATACGCATTATCATTGACCTTGGCAAGAACTTTGAACGGGCCATCCGAGCGAGGACACAATTTAGAACGACGCTTAGCCGGAAAGCGTTCCTTTCGGAAATGCAGCCAAACGAGGTCTCCGGGTTGAAAAAGAACGTGCTTTCGTCCCTTATCTCGCTTATACTTCAAGAGTTCATTGTTCTTAGTAATTTTTTCATGAATGTGCTGATGAATAGTCTTGATATCTGCCGCCAAATCACTAGCTTCCTTACTGAACTTGGTAGAGGTATCCAAAACAGCAAGATCAAGCGGGGTTGAAGGATTTAGATCATAGACTGCCATGAAAGGACTCATACCGGTAGTTTTGCTAGGAGCCCGATTATAAGCGAATTCAGCTCGAGGGAGAAGGTCTTCACACTGCTTCATATTAGTTGTGATGAGAGCCCGGAGTAGTGAACCGAGGGTATGATTGGTAACTTCAGTCTGCCCATCGGTTTGCGGGTGGCTTGTAGTGCTGAATTTCAGCTTGGTTCCCAGTTTCCGCCACAGTGTCAGCCAGAAATGGCTTAGGAATTTGACGTCCCGATCACTAACTATGGTTTTGGGTACCCCATGTAAACGAACTATCTCCCTGAAGTAAAGAGTGGCGACTTGAACAGCATCATAAGTGGTATGGCAAGCTATAAAGTGAGCCATCTTTGAAAACCTGTCCACCACCACCATGATCGAATCCTTTTGGCGTTGAGTACGTGGTAACCCGGTAATGAAGTCAAGACTGACATCTTCCCAAGGAGCTACCGGTACAGGTAGTGGCATGTATAACCCATGTGGGGAAGAATGACTCTTAGCCCGATGACAAGGGAGGCAACGCTTGATAAAATGATCAACATCACGATGCAATTTTGGCCAGAAGAAACGAATCCTTAAAAGGTGAACAGTTTTATCTGTACCCAAATGACTAGCTAAACCTCCTTCATGAACTTCCAGTATCAACGCCAACCTGATGCTATGTCGAGGAACACAAAGTTGCTGCCTCTTAAACAAAAACCCATCAAGTACATGGTACTCTCCGGTAGCATGGAGCAGACAACTGGTATATAATTCCCCAAAGTCTGGATCTGTCGGGTATTCCTTCTGCAGAAAGTCTAGGCCAAGAACTTGTGTTTTAAGGGCTGTGAGAAAAGAATACCTGCGTGAAAGTGCGTCGGCCCCTTTGTTGAGCTTACCAGACTTGTGTTTGATGGTGAACGAAAGGCCTGTAAGAACTCTACCCACTTGAGCTTGTGCTGGCCCTGAGAGTGCCTCATGATCCGAGTGGAGAATGAACTCCTTTGAAATTAAATAATGTTGCCAATGGTCCAAGGCCCGAATGATAGCGTAAAACTCCTTGTCATATGTCTAGTATCGCTGTTTGGCATCATTAAGTTTCTCACTGAAGTAGGCGATCGGGCGACCAAGCTGTGATAATACAGCCCCTATACCAACACCAGAGGCATCGCACTCCACCTCAAATACATCTGTAAAGCAAGGAAGCGCCAAGACTGGAGTGGACGACAGCCGCGCCTTGAGTTCTTCAAAAGCGAACTGTGCCTGTGGGGTCCATGTAAACTACTTAGACTTTGTTACTTCAGTCATTGGTGCCACAAGAGTGCTGAAGTTTTTGATAAAACGCCAATAGAATGAGGCAAGACCATGAAAACTTCGAACTTGTTGTATGGATTGTGGAACCGGCCAGTCACGAATGGCTTGAATTTTATTGTTATCAACTTGTATCCCCTGTTCAGAAACTAAATAACCGAGGAAAGCAACTTGATTAGTAAAAAACTCACACTTTTCTAGATTCCCATAAAGCCTTTCCTGATTAAGAACTTCAAACAGTTGTAGAAGGTGAGATTGATGTTCATTTTGGCTCTTGCTATATATAAGTATATCATCAAAGTACACCACAATAAAGTTGCCCAGAAATGGTTTCAAGACCTGGTTCATTAGTCGCATGAAAGTGCTCGGAGCATTTGACAAACCGAAAGGCATAACAAGCCATTCATATAATCCCTCTTTAGTCTTAAATGTTGTTTTCCACTTTTCCCCTTCATATATACGAATTTGGTGATAGCCACTCCGCAAATCTACCTTGGAGAATACGGTGGCGCCATGGAGCTCATCAAGTAAGTCGTTTAACCGTGGAATGGGAAAACAGTACTTGATGGTGATTTTGTTGATTGACCGACTATCCATACACATTCGCCACTCTCCATTTTTCTTCGGAACAAGCAAGGTAGGAACCGCACATGGACTGAGGGATTCACGGATCAGACCCTTCTCTAACAGTTTGTCAACCTGTTTTCGTATTTCAACCGTTTCTTGGGGATTAGTGCGGTAGGCGGGTTTGTTGGGCAGGGGAGATCCCGGGATGAAATCAATTTTGTGTTGGATAGAACGTTTAGGAGGTAGCCCGGGGGGAATTTCGGTTGGGAAAACTTTGTCAAACGACTTAAGTAAGGGTTGCACAAGAGGATGGGGTACTGGTTTAGGTTTGTCCTCCTCTTCGTCAAGTCCCAAGAGAAGGAACTCATTGAAGGAATGATATTCATGTTGCTCGGATTGGAGTAATGAGCTTAGGGTTGTGACTGGGTTTGGAAAGTGAGGTGAAGGAGTGATTGGGGTAAGGACTATTTTCCGATTATTGTGGGTAAAAGAGTACGTGTTTCGGTAACCGTCATGAGTAACCCGTCGATCAAATTGCGATGGGCGTCCAAGTAATACATGGCAGGCATCCATTGGGACAACATCACACCACAGCTTGTCGGTATACGACGTCCCAATGCTCAAAGATAGGAGTACCCATTGAGAAACACGTATACCTTTCCACTGATTAAGCCAGTGAATGACATATGGAACAGGGTGGGGCTGAGTAGGAAGGTTTAATTTTGACACTAGGGTCTGTGAGGCGACATTGGTATAGCTTCCACCATCAATTATCACTGAGCAAACCTTTTGAGCAATTGTACAACGGGTATGGAAAATTGCTTCCCGTTGTCGCTCCCCATCTTGAGTTGATGAAGCACTCAAATTTCGTCGAACAACCAGCATCGGACCGTCATGAGGACCGGTCACCACTTCTTCTTCCTCGGTTGGTGGAGTTGACGCTTCGTTTGGATTAGAACCAAAATCGTAACCGCTCGCAAGTTCGAAATCAGCCAACGAGATGATACGCTTGTTCGGGCAGTCGGACACTATGTGCCCTAGCCCTTGACAGCGAAAACACCGACGAGGGGCTTTGAAGGTATCGGTAGTGGTACTGGAATTAAAGGTGGTGGTTGATTTGGAGTTGGTGGGAGTAATGGGCTTAGAATTGGTATTGGGCCTTTGAGGGTTGTTGGATTTAAAAGTGGACCGATTGGGCTCAATTTTTCCTTTAACCTGTTGCTGTGAGTCAACTTTGTGAGCCAACGGGGTTAATTCAGCTAGGTTTTGGTAAGGGTGCAATTCAACGACGTTAGCTACTCGTGGCTCAAGTCCCCCTAGGTAACGAACAAGAGTCTGCGGATCATCCTCCGGCACGTCACACTTCATCAAGAAATACTCGAATTCACGGGAATATTCCTCCGCGGTTCCGTTTCCTTGCCGTAATGAATGCAACTAGGAAAAGCTCTTCTGAACATAATAATTGGGCAAGAACTTTTGCTTCATTTTGGCTTTCATCTTTGGCCAAGTTTGTATTTTTTCCTTCCCGGCACGTTCGCGCTTCAGACAAGTGTTCGACCACCATGTGGATGCGTATTTTCGGAGTTTGAGGGCAACAACCTTAACCTTGTTATCCTCGGTAGTCTGTTTGTAGTCGAAAACCCATTCCACCGTGCATAACCATTCCACAAACTCATCCGGGTCCAACTTTCCATCATACTCCGGAATGTCGACCTTGATGTCATTTGGATGCCAATTGCCCCCACCCCCTTTATCGACTGAACCAGCAGACGTGGAACCTTCATGGGTTTGGGAAATAATCAATTCTTGAATCGGTTCATGCATAGCCTGCATTTTCTGTGCCATTTCCTTCTTGTCGGCCTCCATTATCTCCAAAATCTTCTTCAAATCAGTAGAACTACGGGTATCCATGCTCTGATACCAAATGATGGATCAGTCTCCCAAACTCTGGATCGAAATACCCGATTAAACAAGCACAACAGCAACGGTTCTCTACGGACTATAGCTACACCACCCGAGAGCCTCGTTGGGCAGAAAAAAAAAACCCGACCCGAATCTTCGATACAGTCACACCACGAGATCCTAAGTCAGCCGTCCAAGATCACCTTCCAATTTCCTGCCACAAAATTGAAATAGCAAGGAACAAGAAAATACTCTCTAAGTACAGAGAATAATTTGTTTAGGAAATTCAAAAACTGTCCTTCTTCCTTTCCCATTTTCCATACATATTGCAAAAGAAAGAAACACTAACATCGCACTACCACCCACGTTTCCTTCACTTGTGGAATACTCAAACAACTACTTTGACCACTTCCTAACAATTAACATAAAAAAAGACTGAAACTAATTAAATTGAAAATAACAAAATTAAGCATACTTGTGGAATCTAACGTGGGAGGCACCAAATAAACAGCTATGGCTTTGGAGCTTCCGGTTGGGCCAGGCTGACCCATTTCTGAGTTGGGCTTGGACCTGCTGAATCGATTGGATTATGGATCAATGCTTGCCTATCACCTATGCCTTCTAAACTCTACTTATAAGTGCTCCACACATTTTAAAACCAAACTTGTGCATGAAAAATCATTACGATTATTAAAACTCATTATAGCAATGAATCAAGCCTAGAAAGTGGGTGCACTGTTATGACAGGTCAGACACACTTATGCATCAAAACTCTTGTAACAACAATCAAACTTGCAAAGTGCATGCATTGTTGTAAAATTGTAATTTATTAGACGCATCATCATTTACGTAATGAAACTATGTACAACAACAAATGAAGCCCAGAAAGTGATGCATTGTTGTAATGGGTTACAAACATCATTATAAATGTGCATGGAAACTCATTACAACAATGACTCAAAGCTAGAAGTAGACACATTATTGTAATGGGTTAAACAAATTGTTGTAATTGATAGTGCATAAAAGATTGTCATTCTTAGTATAACAAGACTTTAAAATCAATAATGCGTAAGTTTTGGATTAATGGGATAATTTAAAAAGAAATAATACTTGAATTATATTAAAGATACACGAATTTAGAAAAAAAAAAACAATGAAAACTCTTCTTTGTTTACCTGGTTTAAAAAGAAAAGCCCGTCACAGGCGAGCTTGAGAGATGAGGCAATGATGGCGGCGACGAAAAGGCTACAATGGGTGCGAGGTGGAAAGATGCTAGGAAGTTGACCGAAGCATTTAATATTTTTTTTATCTTTTTTGCTTTAGACACGCCTTTGAGAGGTGATAGCCATTGTTGGATCTTCGACGGGGTAATTGTAGGTTAAGAGAGATGTGGTCGAGAAAGTTGGTGATGGTAAAGAGTTAGAGATGGTATGGGATTTGTGTTATTATAAAGAGTATAAGAGAGAATTAGGGTTCTCTTAAAATGGGTTCCATGAAATTATATATGTGTTCAAGCATATTTGAAATTTATAAAGAAGGAGGAAGTGGTGGAATTTGGTTCTCTTAAAATGGGTTCCATGAAATTATATATAGTTCCATGAAATTATATATGTGTTAGAAGCATATTTGAAAGCGGTATAGAAATCACTAGGCGCTAGTCGGGCAGTGTGGTACTGACAAGGGATTAATCGGATCAGATTTTTGTGTACAATTTTGCAAATTTATGTATTTATAACATTAATTTTAAACATTTTATGTATTAATTTACAAGCTTGGGGGTTAAAATGTAAATTGGTGAAATCATTTAACCCTAAAGTTTCCTCCTGTCATTCTTCTCCCCCTCGTTCCGGTCACCGTTGTTGAAATCTCCGCTGGAATCGGCCAATCCGGCGGTTTTCGTCATCGGAACATCTCTGATTAGGATGATTTGGTCCAACTAGGTCGGACTTTGACCAAATTTGGGACCAATTAGCGCCCAGAACCTCCCATTTGATGAAATCAAAGCGGCCAACCTCCAATTAGCGATTAATCGCCGACTAATCGGAGGCTAGTGGCGATTTTTACAACACTGTTTGAAAGAGTTTTACAGGAAATAAGATTTCTTATTTATTTATTTATTTATTTATTTTTATATTACAATACTTAACATAGGAAATTTATTTTTCTTAGTTCTTTTGTTTCCTTTTTATGTGTTATGATAAATAAGAATATGAAAATAATGGAATATTTTTTTTAATATTTTGTTTTTCTAACCTTAGAGCAACTAGCAAGGTTGCTTTGGTTGTTGCTTTGTGACATTAAGGTCATGAGTTCAAGTCATGAGAAACAACCTCTTACACAAAGTGTAGGGTAGGTTTGCATACCTTAGATCTTCACGATCTGGCCCCTCCCTGAACACTGAGCAAAAGGGGAACTAAGTCAAGCATCGGGTATGCCTTTTTTTTCCTTCTAACCTTCTTTAGTTATACATTAAGCTTGTTTCATCGTACATGAGACCGATCATGCTTTCTAAATTAATACCTTGTGTATATTTCCTTTTATTATTTTATTTATAGGTGCTTAACAATAACAACTAAGTGTTAGAATTAATTTATATGTATCATAGGGATGTACATGAAGTGCTATTCTCGCGCATCAATTTTCAAGGCCTAAACGTCTTGGATGGCCTCACACTTTTTAAAACAAAGAATTACCCGTGCCTTCTAGACATGTCTAGCTTCTTATTAATAATAGACTAGCAACCATTTCAATTTAACTATTAATTTGATGCAATCCATTGTTTATACCCTTCCTATGATTTCTACAAGAAAGACTTTATGCGACCTACAAACATACGTAAGCACACACGCACACATACTATAGATATAACATTTACATAAACATATATGCATGTATGTAGACATATATACATATACGTAAATGTGTATACATAGAGGGGGTTAAGATAAAAACTTATATTTGACTGAACCTGTTCAAACGAACTCCGTGAACTTATTCCAATAGCATAGGAACTGTCTCATCAAACTCTTCTATATTAGCTTTTAGGGTTTAGTCTTTGTGTTTAGGGTTTAGGGTTTCGCTTAGTGTTTAAGTTTTAGCTTTTAGGGTTTAGATTTAAGTTTTAGTTTTTTTATTTATTTTTATTATAAAATAACTTTGCCCAAGCAAAATTTATTAAGAACAAAAGATTATAAACAAAGCTCGTCCCCACTAGGTCTTAGCTTTTAGGTTTAGCTAAAAATATTTGGGTTAAGGTTTAAGGTTTGGGGTTGGATACGCTGGTTCGAACGCCGTTAGAATGAGTTTGATGTGAGTTCCTTTTACCACGTTCAGTAGTGATTACGAATATTTCTTAGGTTTATTAGGCAAAAATCATTTCTTAGCGTGACCTTCCCCCATATACATACATACATATATATGTATAGGATAGAGATCATATGTTAACCATTGTTTATTGCAATAACCCAACCAGTGGTTCACAGCAGGCCACGTCGCCACTGTAAGTTATTGTTAAGACTTACTGTAGTAAAAGTAGTGGATCTATTTAATGGTGTAATTTGTATAAAAAAATAACATCATACAAAAAAGTTAAGAATGTTTAAAAAAGGGTGAAGTTTTTTTAAAAGAGGAGGGAAATTTGAATTGGTAGGAAAATCATTATAGCAGTGGTGTAACACGATGTAAAAGTGAATTACACGACATAATTATAGTGTAAGTTTTCGTTACACTAGGGTTAACGGGTTATCGTAATAAACAAGGGTTAACAAAGGAACTTTACCTTGTATGTATATACACATATATATAGTTATATACATACAAATATGCATATATATATGTCTGTAGGTATCTATGTGTGTGTGTAAATAATTAGGAACTAAAAGAGTCTCCTTTTATTCTTTGTTAATGGAATGGACAAAAGAGGAACACCGTGATTTTTTAAATGAAAGATACCTAAGAGAGGGAGATCTTAACCATCTATTGAACTGTGACAGAAGCACTAAAAGGTGGCACATTTGGTTCCTGATTATTTACACGTTCTTATTTGAACCCCCCATCTTCACCCCACCCCCACCCCCACCCCCAAATATATATGCATGTATACACATATACATGTGTTTTGTGTGTGTATAGGGGTGAGCTTACTAGACTCTTTAGATACTTGGGATAGGAGACACTTGTTAATCATTGATTACAGAAAGGACCAAAGAGGAAACTTGGAAACGGTTAATATTTTTGTAGTAGAAGAGACATAAGAGAAGAAGATTCGAACTATTCATTGTGATTGAAGGGCTAAAAAGTTTCCCATTTGTTTCCTAGTTTTTACTAGACACTTTAGTTCATTTTTTAAAACACCCCTCTCTCTGTCTCTTTGTCTCTCTCTCTCTCTCTCTATTCATACACATATATTGACTAGTTGAATAGATGATTTTTCTATCCTGGAATTTATATGAATATATTTGTTTTGATATTCAGGAACTTCATGCATTTAGTTTTCTCAGGAGAAGACACTGGTAGACTTTTGAAATATGATCCACACACAAAAAAGACAACTGTTCTTCTTCGCAACCTACAGTTCCCTAATGGTGTCTCTCTAAGCAAGGATGGTTCTTTCTTCCTGTTTTGTGAGGGGTCCAAAGGCAGGTGAGCAAGCAACTTACTAACTGAATTACCTCTTACCATTGCCCTTGTTTCAAAGTATTAAATTTTGTTGGCTAATGTTCACTCTGCTTCCTCATTATAGAAGTATCTTAGAGATTTAGACATTTAACACTGATTATATATTCCTATTCAACTCTTTGCTGTTTTCAGGGGATGATTTGTTTGTTCTAGGTTAATTGAATTTCATCTCTCTTGAAACTCATGTATAAGAGAAAACATAGAGTTGGAAAAAAGATTGGGTAATGGGTCAATACATGTAAACGGGAAACAAGTAAATTTTGTTAGAGTGGATGGATTGCCTATATGCTAATGTGTTAATATGATTGCAAAAGTATATACCACTTATATAATCGTTTATTTAAGTATTAAAAGTGTGGTTGAGTTTGGCATGTTTGACCCATCTTCTTTTAAGTTATTTTTTATGAACTCCCCCTTTGACTCGTTGGAGATGTAACATAACCCTCAAGAATCCATTCATAAGTAAATGGGTTGAATTTGCCACCTCTACATGTGATTTTGTTTAAGTTTTTCTAACTGGTCAACATCTGCAATTTGATGTTATAGGTTAATGAAATATTATATAAAGGGGGAGAAAGCAGGGACATCTGAAGTGTTTGCCATTTTACCTGGTTTCCCCGACAATGTGAGGACAAATGAAAATGGTGAATTTTGGTTGGCGATTCATACTCGCCGGTCAATGTATACTTACATATGTGCATTCTACCCAAAACTTAGAACCTTTTTGCTAAAACTTCCAATCCCAATAAAGTATCATTACCTGCTCAGCATTAGGGGTCGGCTTCATGCTCTAGTTATTAAGTACAGCCCAGATGGAAAGATTCTACAAGTATTGGAGGACACACAAGGTAAAGTTGTAAGAGCTGTGAGTGAAGTTGAAGAGAGGGATGGCAAGTTATGGATGGGAAGTGTCTTGATGTCGTTTATTGCGGTATACAATTTGGACTGATTATATGGAGCTATCATCATCGTTTCATTTTTCAATATTATTTAGGTACGTTTGTTGTATGGTTTATGTTTGGTGTCTAAGACAAGTGGTTGCTAGAATCTCTGTATGGATTTTATTGTTAACGAACAAGATGGAACTAAATCAAAATATTGATTTTGTGATATGGTTTGTGATTAAGCCTAGAAAGTAGGTGGCGTGGGTCAGGTAACGGTTGAAACGGGCTTTGGTTAAAACGGGCTTGGGTTAAAATGAGTCAATTTAAGGAATTGTCCTTTGCTTAGGGGCTAACATAGGGTTGGATGAAGCAAGTCATCTGTAAGTTTACAGTATGATTAGGGTAGAAGAATCTGTATGATTAGGGTAGAAGAATCTATTCTGATCAGCCTGAAAGAAGCAAGTTAGCAATAGCCTGCATAGATTAACCTAACCACATCCTAACATGACAACCAAATAGTACCCATATCACATATTCGGATAACAATGTTTACCTGGAAATCATTAAACACTAGTTTTGATAATGTTAAAATAAGTGACGTGTGGTATGCAATGCTTAATAAAAGATAACTAGGAGGATTCTACCATGCGCGTTGCGCGAATGTTCAACACAGTAGTTGACAAAATTTGATTCAGTAATAACAGGTAACACATACATTGAATATTAAGAATTGTTGTTTCAACAATTGGCTCAGATCCGCTTTCTCGTTGTGGTTGCACACCAAACATGGTTGCCAGACCAAGACAACGAAATTCTTTCCTGGATTCATCACAACCATCCTATTAGCAGGAATCATCAAAACCATCAAACACAACCATACCATTATCAGGTGTACAACAATAGTTACCATCATCTATTCAAACTTAAGATAATACAACATAAACCCAGAAACATAAGGGTTGATTAATCTGATATGTGGAGGCTCAGATCTCTACCATGGCTGTAACATACGTTACCACGCCAAATGGAAGAGCTACATCACAGTCAAAGTCACATATGAAAAGTACAGAAGAAACAAAAGGTAAACCAATAGCAGTAAGTCTCAGGTGAGGAAATGTCGACCATCATTGAGATGATCGGCCGGTGAAAGATGGGATCCGACAAAGGGAACGGCCGGAAACGCTTGCTAGACATGCAATCTGTCGCACTTCCACGACCGCCTACCCAATACCGGCCACCACAATTACCTGCCAAATCAGGGAACCCAAAAGCCCCCCTTGAACACGAAATCCACAGCTGGAACCCTAGAACCCTCCTCAAACATGACAAACCACCACTGGATCCCTAGAACCAAAGTCAGAGAGAGTCCGACCGTCGGGCCATCGGAACCCAGGCAGAGAAGACCATCGGCCGGCGCGTGAATGCTATCATCTCAAAACCACGAAATCAAGTTGGAGAAGAGGGGAAACAAACACATCGCCACCGCAACCACAACCGTGAGCTTCCACGCCTTTCCCTCTCCGCCGTGTGAAGGCAGAAGGAGCAGGTCGGCGGCAACCTACAACAACGCCCACCAGAGCTCCATTCCCCCACAAACCCACTTTCTCTCTATACAAAACACCAAGATATCACATGTTATTAATACAGTTTGAGAAGCAGGGGCAAAAATGAAAACCTAAAAAACTCATATGGCCAAATAAACACACTCCACAAATCCACTATTCATTCAACTTGGTTTTTAAATATTATATAAATAATAATATGTCAAATACATGACTTTAAACACTCAAGTCATCTTAGCATACTTGCTTATCTTAGAGCATTCACACTAGCTTTCCCATCTTTATTTTTATATTTTACACTAAAAACATTACTTTTTTACTCTTTTTTTCAATTAAATAATACTTTTTAATATTTTTATTATTACCTTAGTATACAAGACTACTGGATCAAGATATCAAAACATAAGATATTACCAGCTAGATAAACAATCAAGAAAAGTTTTTGGACACGAAGATATCAAGGTTTCGTTAATAAAGCGAGTAATTAAGATTATAAGACTTGTTATAATGATCAATACAAGACCAATACACACTACAAATGATCAATGATAATTAAAGATCGGTATGAAGAAGCACACGAAGTCAACACATTATAAGGGAATGATATTTATAATAGGTTTATTGACGAATACAATAAGAACTCAACACGTGCAATCAAGACTAATATAATGGTAATATGATTCAGGAATGTGAGATTAAAAACCATTATCTCAAATGATTTTATGACATTTAGAAATACAGTTATCCCAAAACAAGTGTCATTTACAAAAACACTATTTATAAAATAAAATGACTAGTAGAATTGTGTCGAGAAGATTAACAATTTTATATAAAAATGTCTAGGAGCCTTTGGCTAGAAAATTTTATAGTCCTATAGTTAAATGCTAGAATACATATATAAACACATGGTATAAAATTATATGGATGAAAGTTGATGGGGTCTTGTCTAGTAACTATCTAAATTCTATAAATTTAAATTACATGTGTGATTTTAGTGTGGCCAAAATTGAAATTAGTAGGAGCCTTTGTCTTGATCTTGATTGACATGAAGGGTATTGAAAAACGCTATTAACTTATGTTTAAGGAGACTAATGTTGGACCTATATGCTCAAAGAATAACATCCATTAATATTGCTATTGATATGATCCTAAAGATCACGCACTAAGCAATTTTCAAGGACACATTTGAATATACTTAAACGTCATAACCCGATTACGATCAAATATAATTGTTATATGTAACAAGAAGTACACATGTAATTTATATTTATAGAACATGTATGTAATATATATGAATCTATGAATTATACTTTTTCATCATGTGTAAATGTGTAATCTAACCAATGATTTTATTAAATAATTATCCACGCGTATCTTATTACCTGTGTGTATCGGTATCTATGTATGCATATATAAAGAAGAGTCAAGAAATATATTTTATTCTAGACTTTCTTTTGCCAAGAATTAGAGGTTGTTGTCCTCATCCCTTTGCTTGATAAAGTGGCTAGAAGTATTTTGAATACTTTAAACAGTTAAACAAACTTGTTTGTTGTTTGTTCTAGGTTTGTTCTTGTTTTTTTTCTACATATTTACAAATATTAGAAGGTTTAAAGAAGGTGTTTTAGGACGATGATTCGATTACATCTTTAGAAAGTTAAAAGCAGTTATTTGGTCAACACCATCCTTGGAGCTTCATTGCTTGGTGTGGATCATGCAAAAATCGTACCTCTACATTACCTGGCGAGCCTGCCGTTTCAAACACAACATAACTTTTAGTGTAAAGAAGCACTAGAAGTACTTGGTTAGTGAACAAACCAAATACTTATACTTGGCCGAATACCTACTTATATGTATGGGCTTGTGATTTGTATTAGTATAAATAGTTGATGTATCAAAACAAAATATAGTTGGTCGTTTGTAACTACTGAATTGTTGCTACATATAGTTGGTTATTTTTGTAACTACTAAATTGTTGCTAAAACACACTGATCATTTGTGATTCGAGCTTTGCATAATACAAGTATATTTAAAGTACACTGTCTTTTCATTCTTAATTACTTTAGAATCATCATGTATTTACATTCCACACAATCTACGTGAATGCCAGTGGTATTGTTTCTAATAGATGATACGGAGATTTTTAACTTTATAATTGGTATCAAAGCTTTAAGCTCTTAAAGGCCGGTCATATGATTGATTCGAGGTACTTGTAATGTTGTTATACTTGTTTTGTGTCACTAACAAGCTATTGGTTAGTTTTAGAGAATGTTGTGAAGGATATCTGTAAGGATTACACTTAGAGGCTGATGCAACCAAAGTGCTCTCAACATACACATGTGAAGTACAAGAAAGTTACTTCGGAAGATTTGATACAACTTAATGAATTACACTAAGTATCAAATCTTCCGAAGCCAAATGACCATTTCTTTCGAAGCCAAAGATGAAGTCTTTCGAAGCTTCAAGACAAAGTCTTCCGAAGCCAGGAGACTGATTTCTTCTGAAGACAGAGAAGACACGCTTTCTCTGACTTACTTTTGATAAAAGTTAAACCACTTTCAGCTGCCATCTCTGAAGACTCACCAACTTATACAAGTTGGTGAAACATCCATACTTTTGTCAACTGTACAACATGGTCTTAGAGCTCTAACATTCCACTCTTGTACTTTTATCTTTTTTGTAATATATTAGAATGTGAGCTATGGCATGTCATAGTCACTAGTCAAAAGGCAATCTGTCTTTTGACTTTACATTGATCTTGTTGTCTAGATTAGTGTTTTCAGCTGGCCTTCAAAGTATGGCCGGCTGTAGGATGTAGTATAAAGTGTCTCAGGTACTTGTCATTTGATTCTAAGCTTTGTAACACTTTGTACCAGAACTTGAGAGCGATATATAACATTTTTGAAAACCATATTATTGTGTTATTGTTCTGTTACTTGTGTTCTTTGTTCCACCATTAAGCCGGTTTCCTATTTGATCTGCTATGTGTTCTATGTCTCTCCAAACATTGTGAAACTGTTGCATTGATCTCCCTGCCTCGGTCCTGCAATTGGTATCAGAGCATTTCAGTTCTTAATTGTAAGATCTCACCATCTTAAATCCCTTTAGTTTCACAATACACTTACCAGCTCAAATGACAGCTCTCTTAAAGGCTGATATAAAAACCGGTACCATGACAAAGTCGCCACTGATCACTCCTAATGACTTTGATACTTGGTGCCAACGTATGGAAGGGTTCATCAAGTCTCAAGAAAGCAGGATGTGAAGATCTGTTGTCACAAAAGCTCATATCCCAAGCACCACTTCAGCTACTGTTGGTGGTGAGATGATACCAAAAGAAGTGGCTGACTATTCTAAAGAAGATTGGAAAAAGATAGACATGGATCAGAAGGCCATGACCACTCTTCAAACTGCTCTTCCCAACTCTATATAGAGGTTTCAAGAAGTGCAAAACTGCTAAGCAACTCTGGGGTGCACTAAAGCTCATGTATGAGGGGTCTGATGAGGCTAAAGAAAACAAGAAGAACCTCATGAAGCAGCAGTTTGAGAACTTCACCTATAAAATAAGTGAAACTATGACTCAACAATACTTCAGGTATGTTAAGATTATAGATACTCTCATGGATGTTGGAGTCAAACTTGAGAATAAGGACATTATGAGGAAGTTCATGTTCTCTCTTCCCAGACAGTGGACTTACTACTATGCAGCCATTAAGAGAACTGAGAACCTCTCCACCCTTACTCTCACAGAATTGTATGGTATCCTCAGCGGCTACCAGATGGAGATGAATAGGTAGAATCCATCAAACAGCACTTCCAACAATCAATAGAGTTCAACCCTCCATGTGGTTAAAAAGGACAACAGAGAACCACAACATCATCTCATCTGCTTCCCTGACAACTCATAAAAGGGTCATTTCATCACCTTCCCTGAGATGACAAGGGAGAGCTACATCCAAGGAGATAGTCTAGAATCGCTCTACCCTAATGAAAATTATGGAAACTTTCTCTTCACTCTTGAAGACTTGGATTGGTACATCCAGATGATTTGGAATACGGAGATAATCCAGCAAATGGCTCTTCTCACTCATAAAGCCAAGAAGTTCCACAAGAGAACATGAAGAAAGTTTCTAAGCAATATGGCTAGTGGAAAGTTTGGACCGGATAAAAGCTAGGTGAATTGTTACAACTATAACCAAATGGGACACTTTGTTAGGGAGTGCAAGATACCAAGGACAAATAGTGGCCAAGCATAATCTAGACCAAACTACACTGATGCAGCTCTCAGATCTGAGAAGCCAAGCCAACCAAAAAAACAAGTTGTTGTTGCTATTAAAGAAGGAGACTTTGACCGGAGCTTTTAGGTTGAAGATGTTTCTCCCAACCAAGCACTGATGAATGACCATGAAGAAGCCAAGGTATTAAAACATCTTTGTACACCTGAATGCATTGCTAAAGTTAACATGTATAGGTCCTATTACCTGGAAGTGAGATCTGATCTTGAGTCCTTGAATATTTTAAAACTAATTTCAAAAGAGCAGAAAATGATTATAAACTTTAAACAGGAGATTTAGAGAAAATAATTTCTACTTTTAAGCATGAGCACACAAACTACAGGACTCAAATCAAAGATCTCATCACCAAGTTAACTAAATGTCAGGCTGAGCTTGTGATCAGCAAAGCCAAAGCAGAAAAATGTGTTCTTGAAGGGGAAACCTTCAAGAATATAATATCCTCATCCTTGCATGAAAAGATTTGTTATCAGAACAGACAGGGACTAGGTTTAAGTGAGATAGCTCCTCCATACACACTTCTATCTGTAAGATCTACAAGGTGTGAAATTTGTCAAGATGAGCTGTCCCCCATTGATCCTATCCAAGAAGAGGATGAAGATGAAGAGGAGATAGTGAAGAATGAACCTGAAGTGAGTGAAAAGAGTTATTCTAAGAAGGGTCACTTCTCTCCTGGAGAGAAGAAAAATTAGGATTGACCAAGTCTGCAAGGAAGAACTTGATCAGGGCAACCAAGAGAAAATCAAAGAAAGCCCAAGAGATCAAGGCTAATTTCAACTCCAAGCAAAAACAAGTTTTCATCTCTGTTGGGTTTGAAGTGGTAAAGACTAAAGAACCAACTATAGACTCTAGTATCAGGAGTCCTAGTTCATGTTCAAATCATCCTGGTCAAGAAAAGAAGATTGATAAAATGTGCACCACTGCTGCACAGCCTAAATTGTCTAGTTTCAAGGGCAAGCCTCACCCTAAGAATCCTGCTACCTTATCTTTGAAGGTGAAGAAGGAAGTGGAAAGAGATCTAGCTCAGCCTTCTACTTTAAAGAAGCCTCTTAAAAGTATGCAAGTCGAATGCATCATGTGTGGTGATACCTCTCATTTTGCTAAGGATTGTATGTAGAATCCCAAGAGTTCTATTCATATGATCAAGAAGAAAACTTCTGAGAAGAAGAAGAAGACAGCTTCGGAAGGAAAAACCTTTCCTCTCAGAAGCTCCAAAGTGAAGAAGATGGTACGTGGAAAATTACCTTTGGAAGAAATTTTGGTCTAGAAAGAAAGGAATGCTTCCGAAGTACTAAAGTCTGCTGTAGTGGATGCAAAAGCCTCCGAAGGTCCGGTCTCCAAAACTTCCAAAGTCATTAAAGCATTCGAAATCATGAAGGCCAAGTCTACTCTTCCAAAAATGGTGTAGAAGATGAAGGAAGGCCAAATGACTAAAAGTTCTTCATCAGCAACAGCAAATGATCCTCAGAGCTTGCATATAAGATCAATAACTATTGAACTATCTTCAACTCACTTTGACAAGCCCAAGACCAATGAGGCTTGGGTTTCCAAATGTAACTAACCATCTTTTTCTATGCAATAATAGCTGAAGACCAAAGGAAATGTATGGATCCTTGACAGTGGCTGTTCCAGGCACATGACATGCAATGGCTCTTTGCTTTAGAACTTTGAGAAAATTAATGGAGGGTCAGTTTCTTTTGGAGGAGAATCAGGTGGATACAACACTGGAAGGGACAGGGTCATAAATGGTAATCTTAGCATTGAGAAGGTAAACTATGTCAAGGAGCTTGGATACAATCTCTTGAGTGCGTCCTAATTTTGTGATCAGAGTCATATGTATTTGTGCAAGATATCAAGCCAACCCCAAGATGTCACACCTGGTTACTATCAAAAGGATTCTCAGATATTATAAATATGCTCCCAAATTGGGCCTTTGGTATCCAAGGAATTCTAACTTCAAATTGTATACATATACAGATATTGACTATGGTGCCTGCAATATGACTACCAAGTCTACATCTGGGGATGTCAATTCCTTGGTGGGGGGATAGTCTCATGGCAATGCAAGAAACAATCTTGTGTGTCTACATCAACTGCTAAAGTTGAATACATTGCTGCTACAAGCTGTTGTGCTCAAGTGCTTTGGATTTAGAATCAGATATTGGACTATGGATTCAACTTTAAAGAGACTCCCATCCACAAACAGTGCAATCTCCATCACAGAGAATCCTGTACATCACTCAAAGACAAAGCACATCAATATCAAGTATCATTTGATAAGAGTTAATTTTGAAAAAGGATTAATAAAACTAGTCAAAGTTAACACAAATGACCAATATACTGATCTGTTCACAAAAGCTTTTGATGAACAGAGATTTAAGAATCTTGCATCAGCTATTGGGATGATTAACTTTGAGTAGATTTACTTAAATTAATTTCAAGATTATTTTTCAAACATGTGTGTCTTAAAGTTGTCTATATTATCATCTATATAAGCCAAGTTTACTTTGGAAGAAACATTTTCAAAAAGATATACCTTAGAATTCTGAGAATTTAAGATATGTTTTCTTTCAAAAGACATTAGGTTGGCTTTGGAAGAAAATTATGTTTTCAAAGTTAATAACTACTTACTAATCAATTTACCTTGGGAAGAACTTCTGATATATCTTTCGAAGCTTAAATATGCTTCTAAGTACTTATATGTTTTGAAGGACTACTTTCTTCCGAAAGCAATTAAGTATCGAAAGCTTTATTCATCCTTTGAATAAAACTTTTAGAGTTTAATATCTTCGGAAACCAAATATATCTAGGAAGCAAAATACTCTAAGTACTTTTCTTCCGAAGCAACTTCTTGTAAAACTAAGGAATATATTCCGAAGCCAAATTGGCTTCAAAAGTTTTCTCATAAACCTTCCGAAGACAAATTACCTTCGAAAGATTTAGACTTCCAAGAAAATTACCTTTTTGGATACTTTTTCAGAGGTGGGACCGACATTAAGATTTCAAAGTTTATCCTTTTGCATTATTTTGTCTCAAATCCTTACTATATAAATATTCGTACGACGGTTCCCCCTCTTTCATCTTCCTCTTCATCTGCAAAAGTTCTAACCCTAAATTCATCCACAAACCGCCTTTGTTCTTAACTTTCTTCACTCATAAGCTTTCCAAAATGGCCAACCCTGAACCCTGAAACCAACCAGATGTTTCCGTGCACTTATACAATCAACAAAATCAAGTTGCTCTGTTGTCATCTAAGAAAGATCCAGGTTTCTCAGATATTTTCCGCTTCTTATCTCAGTCAAACTACCTCTCTACCATCACAATCGACCCTCCACTATATGAGGAACAACTCCTAGAGTTCTGAAGGACTTGCCAAGAGGTCATCTTGGACAGTAAGACGACACTGTCTGTTTTCATCTGAGAAAGATCCAGGTTTCTCAGATATTTGCCGCTTCTTATCTCAGTCAAACTACCTCTCTACCCTTACAATCGACCCTCCACGGTATGAAGAACAAATCCTAGAGTTTTGAAGGACTTGCCAAGAGGTCATCTTGGACAGTGAGAAGGCACTGTCTGCCATAGTGCAGGGGAGGACAATTTTCATCACTCTAGCCATAATAAAGACTCATCTAAGGCTAGATGATGAAGAAGGCGAGTTGTCCTTCCCCAAATCTATTGTAAATGACTCATTCCGGTAGATAGGCTATAAAGGAGACTACACAGTCAGAACCTTCAAGAAGGGTAAGGTTTCCTCTCAGTGGAAGTACCTCCTCCATGTTATAATCCCCTCTCTATCTAACAAACATGGAGGTTGGGACCAAATTCCTAAGAACTTATCCTATATAGTCCATGGGATGGTTCAAGGGTTAAGTTCAAGTACTCTTAGTTTGTCTACACAAACTTGCTTGCTAACTTGGACTCCTTAGAGTACTATATGTTCCTTAGATATGTTCAACACATTCTTAATTATGAACTGGGGGACAGGTAATACTCTTAAATTAGGACAGATGAAGCCCGACATCTTCAAAATAATGAGAAAGTCCACTGTTGAGTTTTCAGGGGTAGAAACAGCCCTGGTCCAAAAAATGTTAGAGCTCATTGCTCAAGGTGACAACTTGGCAGCACCAGTCAATGTTGAACCCACACCTTCTACATCTGCACCATCCAAACAGCCCCAAATAACCATCACCTACACCTGAAAATCCAAGCAAACCCCTGCTTAGTCTACTTAGATTGAGCAGGTCCCCGTATCACTACCCATGCAGGGGAAGTGAAACCAAGAGCTCCCACTTCCCCTGAGAAGCACACCACTCCCTCTATTTCTCTGATCAGTGCTGAGGTTCCTCATGCTCAGCCTGATGAGCTCATCACCCCAGCCTTAATCCTTCATTCTGAGTCTTAAAACTAAAGTGACCAACCTTCAAGGGAAAGTTACCATCTCCAGCCGCTGGACGTAAACCAACCCATTCCTGACCTATAATTCTATGATCATGAGGATATGGGATTCAGTAAGTACCATGAGTCTCTCTTCTCCTACCTTGCTTAAGGAGAGATGAGTGCTCATGAATCACCCATATCTAGCCCACATCATCCACCGCAAACTAAGGTGGAGTTCCCTGAACATGTTCAGGAAGTCCATATGGAAGAGGCTCTCACTTTTACAAGTGATTACATCATTAAGACCTCAACCATGGCAACCCAACCCACTAACACTTCTCTTGAAGATGTCATGGTGCAGGGAAAATCCAACAGCCAAGAACCCCAAGCTGGTGGTGAGGAAGAAGACTTTGGTCCTATTCTCTCATCCCCCCATGATTCTTTTAATGAAGATAAGGGGAGTCTGCAACTAAAGGTGCAAAACCGGTCTGACATCAGTACCTATTTAGTTTCAAAGGTAAGTCACCTAAAATCTCAGGTGGTTACCTTACAAAGGCAGGTCAGTGACCAACAACTTGAGATAACCGATTTTAAGGGCAAGTTAGCTGAGAGACCTACCAGGCAAACTCAAGCAGCTCCATAAGAACCTGTGGATGTGGTGGACCTAACCCTTATCTCCCTGTGCAAGAGGGTGATGCTACCAAAAAGGGGAAGAAAGTCCGACCTATAATCACAGAACCTGGGAGTTATGCGCAGAGTATAGACATAGAGGACTCACCACCCTCACTTGAAGTTGTCCATACTTAACAACCTCCTTAGGCCTATGTTGATGTAAAACCCTGATTCAAAACCTATTTGAGGAGGGCATACCTAGGGCTATGTCTACCCCATCCTACCTACTGAAAATCCAATAGTAGGATGGAGGTATGATGCTGACAGAAGAGCACTGGTACTCTCTACATCTCAGGGACAACAAGAGATCTTCAATTTCAAAAACCTAAGATACTATGATAGCTTCCCTTTAGTTGATCTGCCACTTGCCAATCCAAGTCAAAGCAGGCAAGCTGCAAGGTTAGCTGAGAGAATTCAAGAAAGGATGCTTGAAATGTTCAAGAAGAGGTCCAGACTATATAGACAGAGGCTAGCAGGCAAGATTGTTGGTCAACTGGAAACTGAGGTAGACCCTAAGATTAGCTTCAAAGGGGCAACCTTGGTTGAAGGCCAAGTAGTTGAGCCTGTGAACCTTGAGACCGGAACAACTTTAGCACCTAATACCCTCTGTGAAGCACCAACTGGTGAAGGTGTCTCACAACCTCTCCTTGGCTAGAGCCCAAGTTCTACACCAAGAAACGAAGGCCAAAGCTCTCTCCATCCTGAGTCATACAGGCCAATAACTGACAAAAGGGAAGAGGAAGATGATCTTTAAGGAGATTAAGGAGGAGAAAAGGGAGTGGAAGAGGAAGGCAAAGGGAGGGAGTTCAAGTGAGACCCCTGACTTCGTGCAAGCAGCAATTAGGGTTGCCCCTAAGCCAACTATTTGGGGTCTAGGAACTACAACATAGATGAAATCATCTCTCTTCCCTTGAAGGAGCTTAATGAACTGGCTGACACTAAGGTGTCAAAAGAGAGGAAGGAAGCTGAGGATGTAGAGCTGCTACTCAAGATCAAAGAAGAAAGAAGAAGAAAAAGATTATACAAAGCTCCAACCCTCTCTCCAATTCAAGAAAGCCTTAAGGCAGAGGCTATGGCCACTGAACAAGAAACTCAGGTAGGTAGGGAATAAGATAGGCAAAACATGATAACTTACATGAGTGCCGTAGGCCTCTATCAGTCAGCAGACTTACTTCCCTTGTCCTATGAGTACATAGAATTTGAATACCTCAAGTAGCTTGAGCAAGAAGTGCTAAAAGAGCAAACGGCTGCTAAGAGAAAGATAATGGAAGAGGCTGTAAAGTCAAAAGCCACAATGCAAGCCAATCAGAAGAAGTCTGCAGACAGAATGAAGATGGTGAGCTTCTTGATGCTGTATAGGTTCTCCAAAAGGAGACTTTGTCCAATGTCTCTATCCATCATGGAAGAGCACATTAAGGTGATCAAGTAGAAGATCAAGAGGGGTGAGCTGGTTGACTTGCATTCTCTACCAAGTCAGGCTGCACTTGAAGCTGATGTCAAGGTTGAGCCACAAGAGTCAACACAACCTAGACCTAGTGCTGCATCTCAGCCAGCTTCTTCTTCTAACCCATATCAAGGTCCTAATCCCTCTCCTTTTGAATCTTTGAAGGAAAAGGACATAACTGAGAAGGAAAAACTAGAGAATCTGGTACTCAAGACCAGCCTCATCAGTTAAAATACAAAAAGAGGAAGAGGATGGCCATCAGAAGGGACAAGAAGAAGAAGAAGAAAAAGTCCAAGGCATCCACCTTTGCACCATAGGATAAGTCAGAACAACCTGAGGGTGATCAAGAATAGGCTGCTCAATAAAGTCCACTCATTGTAGAGCCTCTTACTGCTGAGAGACCCATCCTGTCTTGGGCATTTTCTACTAACCTAGATAGATGGTATGTCACTAAAGATCAATGGAGTCAAGATGTGTACTTCTAACAACACATACTTGGCCTTCCTCTACATGATCTCTATGATATGAGGAGGTACTTTGAAAGTATGAGGAATCCTGACCAACTAATGATAAAGGGAATGGTCTTGATTCTGATGAGGACTATCAAAAGATAAAGATCAAGATTCAAAGGTCTCCTTCAGTTTTGGTAGCATCAGCCTAGGGGAGTTTGTAAAGATTACACTTAGAGGCTGATGCAACCAAAGAGCTCTCAGCATGCATATGTGAAGTACAAGAAAGTTACTTCAGAAGATCTAATACAACTCAATGAATTACACTAAGTATCAAATCTTCTCAAGCCAAATGACCATTTCTTCCGAAGCCAAACATGAAGTCTTCTAAAGCTTCAAGACAAAGTCTTCCGAAGTCAGGAGAATGATTTCTTCCAATGACAGAGAAGACAGGCTTTCTCTGACTTACTTTTGACAAAAGCTAAACCACTTTTCGCTGCCGTCTCTGAAGACTTACCAACTTATATAAGTTTGTGAAACATCCATATTTTTGTCAACTGTACAATATGGTCTTAGAGTTTGTAACTTTCCACTCTTGTACTTTTATCCTTTTTGTAATATATTAGGATGTGAGCTATGGCATGTCATAGTCACCGGTGAAAAGGCAATCTGCCTTTTGACTCTACATTGATCTTGTTGTCTAGACTAGTGTTTCAAGCTGGCCTTCAAATTATGGCCGGCTAATATAGTATAAAGTGTCTTAAGTACTTGTCATTTGATTTTAAGCTTTGTATCACTTTGTAAAAGAACTTGAGAGCAATATACAACCTTTTTGCAAACCATATTATTGTGTTATTGTTTTGTTACTTGTGTTTTTTGTTTCACCATTAAGACGGTTCCCTATTTGTTCTTCTAAGTGTTCTAAGTCTCTTCAAACATTATGAAACTATTACAGTGAGCTCCCTACCTCGGTCTTGTAATATCAAATTGAAACATGAAGAACAAGTTGATTGTTTTTGTGTTCTTTCAAAACTTAAGTTTACAACTTGAATTTTAGAATTTTGGGAAATCATCCTAGAATTTTCAGTCTTTATGTTGGGAAAGAAGATCTCGATCTACTTTTGGACTTCACGAGCACTTTAATTATTGGTTGCATGAAGTTCATGGTTATAAAAGTACATAGGTTTATTGTTCTTGGGTTTCATAATGGGCTTACAAGTTCTCGAGGTATTATTATTCTCGGTAGAAGTTCACGATCAAACTTTTTCTTAACCGAGTACTTAGTTCTGTGTTGAATACAACACTTTAGAAAATATTTGGTTTGACTGAATATTTATAGTGAAATGGTAACTTAGGGTATAGCGATTACTTGGAAGTTGCTGACATCCTTTTTGTTTCAAAAATTGTCTTCTTCTTAGTATTAGAGTTTGAACAATATAATACATACATCAATCTGAACAACAAAATAACAATTGAAACTAAGCCACCACATCTGCTATCAAGACATGACTTCTCAGATTGGAGCTTCTATTATAGAAACTATGTCAAATTTATGGACTCTAACATGTGGAGATCAATCAGTAAAGGTAAAGGTCCACATGTTCCAATATATGTGAAGGCAGGTAAAACCATGGCGTCAAAGGATCTTGGACATTACATCGATGCTAACTATGATGCCTTGGAGAAAGATGAAAAGGCATTTGCTTATCTCACTATGACCTTGTCTACAAAAATTACCTATGGATTCAAGTGGTGTACCACTATAAAAGAGTGGAATGTGGAAAAGGTAGAAAGATATAGGAAGCATAATAAGGATTTGATAAAAAAAAGCTAATAGGTAAAGTATTTCAATTTTGGATATTTAATATCGAAAAAATCTAAAAATCCAAGATAGATGCTCAAAAGATAGACTTTCCAAAACTAAAACTACTTTTAAGTTTTAAAGAATGTGTATATAAAGATGCAAAGAAATGAATTGAGGAACTCACTATACAACTAGATAACCCATAAAATGAGCTTTCTTTAGCTAAGATCAGTGTTGAAAAATTCAAGTTGTCTAGTAACGTAGTGGAGATTATGATCAATGCTTAACAACATGGGAAATCCAAAAGGGTATTGGGTTACAAGAACACACCCTTGAAGAAGGCTAAAAGGATTAAGGATCTAGTCATTTTGAAGTCGATTGTTAATGTGATCTAGCCACTCATGAAGAAGGCAAAAGTGGTTTCTGTACACTGCATGTTACCAGCCAATACCTTAGAGATTTTGATTATTGGTGGTAAAATCTGATTAATTTTCAAGCCATAATCTAGTGTGAAAGATGACATGCCATAATCTAGATATTTTGATTATTGGTGGTGTTGGATCGGGGTTGGTTTACATAAACACAAACTTCTTCTAAGATTAGTAACTAACGAATGCAGAATCTAAGTTAGTTGCTTACTATCACAACACAAATACTTTGAGTAAAGATAAATGCACAATAAGTTCTTTCAAAGTATTCACTTGATTAATCTGAATTTGTATAAAGATTACAATTCGGCAATTACAATCAAAATGGCTTAGAAAGGTTTCCTCTCCTATACAAGTATGAGGACTTCTATACTAAACAACAAGAATAACTATTTTATGTTCAGAAGCTATAGTAGAATAGGTAATCTATGTATCAGAGTTGGAAGTTGCTGTACTATGTTGCCAATAAAAAGCAAGACATAACAGCCATCGACACAGACATACTTGTTCTCAGTAGCAGTCGATCAATAGATCATGAAGTTAGCTACTGATAGGCAGTTGATCTGCATATGCTGATAAGTAGTCTTTCAACACATGTACTTCAGTAGTTGTCTGGCATGTGCTGATCAATAGTCATTCAGCACATGCCCTTCGGCAGTTGATCCAGCATTTGTCCTGATTTAGTATTTATATGCCAATGCTGGAATCTAGAGTTTTCAGTTGATTCATCCTTCATGATTCAACAAATTCCCCCTAGGATGATGCTAACAAAACTCTGTCTTTATCCGTCAAGCATCCTAATCAACGGAAGCTCGTACATATATCCTTTTTTATCTCTTGAGGGGTTGTCTAGAGGTAGATTCACCAGGTCCTTCATGTTGTGCCGAGTGAGTCTGAACAAGTCATACTCATTGACTTGAACTATGCCGGCACCACTTTATGTTAGGCTGAAGGTGTTGGTTGAGGAAATATAACTCCAATGAGTGATAGGATCATGAATGCTTAGTGGAGTTACATGTAGAGCTTCTTCTTCTTCCCTTGGCTCAACCTTGTTGTCAAACTTGATCTTTAAGATAGCTGCTGTGGACTTGTACTTGTCTGGCATGTCTTCATTTTCAGAGATCAGCTTATGCATTGACTTCAAATATTCTAGGCTAAGTTTCAGAACATCCAATTCAGTTCGGAAGAAAGATTTTTCTTTTTTCTTCCTTTCAATGGAGAACCTCTAAGTTTTAAAATCATAGTCCCACTTGATGATTTTATCACTGTTCTCTGAGTTTTCCCCTTCCTTAAATTTTGAGAGTTTTTCTTTTTCTTTTTCCCCTTCATTTTCAGAGATCAGCTTATGCATTGACTTCAAATTTCAGAGATCAGCTGAATGCTCCAACCCACATCTAATTTAGTCAGCAACATCAGTGATGATCACTTCATCTATTGACTCTTCAGACTTGCTTTGGGTAGGGGATTTAGCTTGTTCAAGAGCTTGTTGGACTTGGGAGAACCCTTCTTAGTGGTTAGAGCAGGTGGTGAAGTATGAGGAGATGAGATTGGTTGCCTGCTGGGTTCGGCAGATGGAATGGATTTGGCAGCTTCAGACTCTACTTTCTTCTTTCTTTGTTCTGAAGCCTACCTTGATCTTTCTAATTGAGAGTTGTAGATCCTCATTAAAACCTTTTCCACATCCCTTGCTTTAGAATCATTTCTGGGGTTCCTTAGTATTAGCCTGGTTAAGTCAGCTATCTCAAACTAGTTGAAGCAAACAAATTGGTTCCTTAAGTAAGCTACTCTTCTAGCTGTTGATCTGGTTATGAAGTAGGTGTTTTTCTTCTGATCATATTCCAACTCCACTATGGGATCATGTGATGATAATGGAGTTTCATGGACTTCTTCATTGGCATCAGACTTGACTGAGGTGAGTATTTATGCATCAGCATCTTGGACTTGTCATTCTTACATACAAAAATGCTAAAGTACTCAACAATTTGCTCTAAAATGTCAAGGGGCAGATCAAGTACCTCATTCTCATGGTCATAGTAAATGATCTCTTCATTTGCCCTCTTGACAGTAATTTTTTTCATCTGAGCTAGATACCCAGCTACCAACACTTTGGTTCCTTGGAGTATATTCTCCTCTGCTTCTGGATCAACAATCCTTGCCTTTATTACTTTCTTTTGAGCTTTTGTCATCTTTGCAAGGACTAAATATATAGGATTCTCATCATAGAGATAGTTGATGAAGAGTTAGGGGATATTGGAGGCCTAGTTTGCAGATGGGAGGACTTCTGAGTAACTTTCTTTGACTTGGCCTGTTGTCTCTCCCATTGCTCCCTGGTTTGTTCAAGCTTTGGAATATCTCCAGCATTAATTTTTTCTAAATTCCTATGATATTCAGATCAAGAGTTGACATACTCGTTGGTTCTACTAGTCTAGCAGAGAAACCATCGTATCTGAGGAACTGCTTCATTTGCTGCTTATCCCCGAACTCTTGCTGAACCTTTTCCCTTTTCTTTTTCTCTGATTTAGCCTTTTTTCTTTTAGCCGAATCAACTGCTTTCTCCATTTCATAATAAGTTGCAGCTATTAGCTTAGACTTGATCTCAACAATGCTTCACTCTATGATCTTATCAAAATTGTATCCTTTCAACTCAAGTTGAGCTTCTAAGAGACATTTTTCTTCATCTTTCTTTTCTTTCTACACAGATGAGATCACAGGATTTGGTTTGGCAGTTGTAGCTGTTGAATCCTATTGAGGGATGTTCTCTGAGTGCTTTTGGTAGATGGTCTGGATGACTTAAATAGCACTTTCTTGATAGCTTTGGTCTTTGGTTTAGGTGGAGCTTTTAAGATTGTTCTGCTAGGTTCACCACCATGGTTGAATTCTCTAGATGCAGTTGTTACAGCTCTTAAATCCTTTGCACTCTTGATTAGTGTAATGATATTCTTTTCAACTAGGATTCTTGAGATATGCTTGCCTTTAGAGCTATAACATCTTCTTCAGCCTTTAATAGGAACAACTCCACCTTTTTGGTAATTAGAAATCTAGCCTTTGATTTTTGTGAATTGATCTCTATTTCCTCTTCAGTAGTCACAGGTCTCTTACCTTTGTCAGAGGTAGAGACTTCAGTTAGTCTAACTATCGAATATTTTGAAGTTACACCTGATGCCTCACCAGCTGACTTGGGATCATCAGCAATGGTCTGAGCTCTCTAAGCATTATGAGTGACTTGTTGGCCATCAGTATCCATATTCACCTCAAAGTTAACTAGGGCTTCGGTTTTAACTTTCAGTTGACCAAATATCACCTTAGCTAATGTTCTGAGTTTAGACTCAGGTGCTCATCCTCAAGGTTCACCCCATGTCTTTCCATGTCATCCTTTATTGTCAAGGTTTCTATTGTATAGACCACCATCTTTTTCGAGGACTCATCTACTAAAGTAGTCTCTTGTATTGTGCTTTTAGTAGTTGTATTAGCACCTGATATGTTCAGTGCTTCAGCAGCTTCTAAAAGTACTTTCAGAAGTAGTGCTTCATCTTCATTAGATGACATGGGAAGGGCTTCAAGTCCAAGCACTGTCTCTCTCTTTGATTATTTTTCATCAGTTCTTTTTTTTAGAGAGAGAGTGAAGAATAAGTGCTGGATTTCTTTATCAAGACCATCTTTCTCTTCCCAAGTAGAATCTTTTGGTTCATCCTCATCATTACCCTCCTGGCCTCAATTTCTTTCTCCTCTTCACTATCATTGCCATATTTATCAAGAAGCTTATTTAAGTTGACTTTAGCTTCTGATAAAAGCCCATTATGAAGAGAAGGAGATTGGCTGAATTGCTTGAATGACTTGAGTGGCCAATCTCTGAAAATGTTTTCAGCTTCTTTGGGCTCATCTTCTCCCTTTTTGGTAGCATCATCTAAGATTCTAGATGATAGCAGAGTCATGGAGGAAGGCACATCCAAAGGTTTTTATGGTGCTAATGGTTAAAGGCTCAGGATGATGGATTTTTAAAGGTCAATGGTCTCTTGTAGGTGTTCGACTTTGTTCTTAAGATCCATTGCCTTTGCATCAGCTTACTGAAGAGCTATAAGTTGTTCTTCAAGGGTGACAACTCTTGCAGCTTGTTGCTATAGAGTTCTAAGTTGAGTTTCCAACTCAGATACTCTATCTGCCGAAGCTTTCAGCAGACGATTCTCAATTTCGAGACTTTTTCTTTTTCAGTGTAACCTTGAAGCCTTGCATTTTCTTATTCTAAGAACGCTACTCTCTGTGTAAGATCAAGGATTTGGGTTGTCAATTCATCTATCTATTTCATTCTTCCATCATCTACAGGTATGGAATCCTTGGGAGATGAGGTACCAGGCCTAGCCTCTGCACCCTCACCACCAGATATGGTTTTTTGGTGCCCTGGATTCCTCTCCTCAACAAATGACTCCAAGGAGACATCCTTAGGGTGAGTTGTCATGATTAAGGTCTTAATTATGTTATCTCTGTCCTTCTGATCAATTGATGGATCAATAGTAGAGATAGCCTCATCCATATTGATCCTTTCCTCCCTAGGATCAATCTCTTGGGATAAAGGATGTGGGTTATGTTGCTATAAACACATCAGTCTCCACTGTTTTTGTTATATGGGAAGGGGGAGACACTGGTTCATGATGATAGGACATAAGAACATCTTCATCCTGGGTGGTAGACATGTGTAATGGAAAGAGTGGAGCTGTGTCTATTGGCCCGGGATGTGAACCAGATCCTAATAAGATGTCTTCCTTAGAAGTTGTCTTAATTGTGTGGGTATCCCTTTTGGTTGTCTTAATAGAGTGTTGGGACTCTAATTGAGGGCTTGTAGGTTGGGTATGGTCCTGCTCAAAAGGAGGAAGAGAAACCTTCTTCTTTGAGCTTTGATTAGGTGTGGCTGACCCTGTTCACTTAACTAAGCCCTGGGTTCCAGTCTTGACTTTTTGAGAGAGGGTGATTTGGGGGCCCACATTTTCTAAGTAGAAAGTGCAGGGGTTCGCTTGTGTTTGAGAGATTTTGGATTTGAAGTGGAAGGTATGTGATCAGTAATAGTGGGTGTAACCATGCTGTCACCCTGAGGCTTAGGGACCTCAAGCATGTGCTAAAATAGGGGACTCACCTTCCCTTAAAAAGATTTTAGAGTTGCTCTGAACTTTGAAAATACTGCTTTGTTTAAAGTACCTAGAGAATTAACAACTACACTAAGTTTTAGTTTATCCCCTTATTTTTCTTGTAGTATTACTTGTAAGAATTTAGGGTACATTAAAAACTTAAATTTTGCAGCAGTTACATTTTTGCACATATGTTGAAAAATGAGGTTTGAGAAATCGTAACGCTACAGTATTACCAGGCCATGGATAGCCCCTGCTAATGGTAACTGATCCCATCCATCTGAGTTATTTGACAAACAGTGTAGTAAGATATGAAGGATAATCCTCCAGTTATGATATACCAGAGATTTTAATAAAGTGGATGTTGAAAAGGGCCCTTTATATCCCATCTCCATAAAGGTGGCACCAACAACTTCTTTGGAGAAAGAAGATGCAACATCTGCTTCGTTCAACATCAAATGTTGATGAATATTGGCGTAGGATATACTAATCTTCATTCCCTACGCAGTCGCCATGAGAACCTTCACTCCATGTTCTCTTTGTATGGAGCAGGTGGTCCGAATTCCCTACTGTACGATTCACAAATCACTGGGTCTATAGTGACAGCAAAGGAATAATTGCTATTCTTTAGAAATTTTAGAACGGGATGATAGACTTCATCACTTATGGGTTCAAGTGATGCGTTGATGTTGTGATTTGGACGAATTCTAGGGTTTGAGCGCCCATTTGAAAGTTAGTGGATTTTGGTAGACTTGGAAAGATTGAAGGTTTGAGGGTTTGCTTTGTGAGGAAGATTGAAGATGACAATGGTGGGAAACCTCTGATTTTAACAGTTACAGATAATATAAACAATGTGAATTTTAAAATGTTTTACCATCGTAACAGTTAACTTTGACGACATGAGATGATGAAATAGTCTTTTCAGGTAACTAATCTGGCACCACTATGTATCGGAATGTAAAAGTGGGACCTACCATATCTTTTTCAAAAACATGTGCTGAATTCATCTTATTTGCTGAATCTTTCCATTTGGCAGCTACCAGCTTTGCATAGTTGTCAGCTGAATTACTAAATTTGGTAGATGCCCAGATATCTGCTGAAATTCGGTAGATACCTATTTATCTGCTGACTTTCAATTTTCAGCAGATGTGCAGTTTTTTCCATTTTATCAAGAAAAGCATTTCTTTACAAAATTATCAAACATAATTTATTTAAATCATTTAATTATTCAAAGTTCATCATCCTAATGGCAGACACGAGATATTTAAATTTAGATTCATTAAAAGATTTTGGTAATAAGTGTACATATTCTTCATTTGGATGGACTTTGATTAATTTAATGATTTTCTCTTTAGCAAAATATTTGATGAAATGATACCTGATGTCAATATGCTTTGTCTTTGAATGCTGAACATGATTGTTGGTGATTGAGATGGCACTGTTGTTGTCAATATGAATTGGAGTGTTCATGAAAGTTACTCCATAATCTCTAAGTTGAGTTTAAATCCACAGCACTTGTTGCAGGATTGGTTTTGACTCTAAACACAGAACTCACTAAGTCTCACTTGATCGATGAAACATAGAATCTCAAACTAAAGTTGATAATAATATATGAAGTTAACGAACAAGAGAATGGTTTTCAAGATACTTATATATATTACTTCTCAACTCAGTATTACAAGACTCTTAAGCTCATTCTACATAAGTTACAATGAGAAACTATATATACTACTATCTACAGCCGGTTATACTTGGAAAACCAGCTGGAATCTACTACTAGACAAATACGACATTGCTAGAAGTAAAATATCTAAGATAAAATAATATCCTAGATAAGGTAGTCATGACAGGTCCATGACTTACTTTTTGGCACCAACTAAGTATGGTATCTGTACTAAGTTGAAAAGGTGAACAGTGGATTAAAGTATGGTCAACTACATGGGTTAGGAAAAGCACCATGCAGTGTATTAGAGTCTGTCAGACAAACCATACTTTTGTCCACTGGTTCATAGTTGATTCTTCCAAAGCTAAATGGCCATTTATACTTCGGAAGAAACAACTTCTTCCAAATCTTCTACAGGTCTTTATGACTTTATTCTTCAAAAGACTTTATCTTGGATCTTCAAAGTGTGAATATTTCGAAAGGAGAACTGCTTGGTCTTCAGAAGACTTTGTTCTATCCTTCGGAAGTTCTTCATATACTTCGGAAGGAAAACTACATAGTCTCGAAAGACTTAGTTTTTCCTCCGGAAGCTCTTCAGACATAATGCTTCGGAAGATATTTGACATAGCTGCGAAAGAGTAGTTTTGTCTTCGGAAGACTTCTTCAACTTGTACACAAAATTGTTCTAAGTGTTGTTTTGGTTGCACCAGCCTCATATGATCCAACAAACTCCCCCTAGGCTGATGCTACCAAAACTTCACTTCCTCTTGCTCTTCAAGGCCTTCAACACCAGGGAAAGCAAATATCTGTCTGTCTCTTTGTTTTTTCCTGATTTGGTGTTGAGGAGTTTGTACAGGTCATTTGTAGAAAAGAGATCCAGTCGATTGCTCTGAATGACATGTACTCATTGTTGCATCCCTCTGAAGATAGTTAGTTGATGGGAAAGGTAGTCATATTCCCATCTAACTATAGGATCTGAAGTGGAGCCCTCAACCATCTGTAGAAAGGTTTTCCCTTTTGTGGTTGTGTCTTTTTCAGCATCCTGTGCTCTCCTTTTCATCTCTTCTTCAATCTTGGCCTTCTTTGTGAGCTTGGCTAGATGAAGACTGCTTAAACGATAGCTATCTCAAAGTTGGAGGGATTGGAGAATGGCTTCTCTGCTAACTCAGTAATGTCAAATCTGCTGGAATGTAGCAGAGATGAAGTGTCAGCCCTGGTAACTTCACCATTCTCCCTTTCCATAGCAAAGCTGTAGGAATCTTCATCGAACCTCCACTGGACAATTTGCTTTCTAGGATAGAGGGGTTTTGTTGGTAGTTTGTCCCCTTTCCTAGTGTCCAGCAGAGTCACCAGAATTCTTCTTAACTTCTTCTCTACTTCATTGAGAGTATCTGAATTTGTTGCAAGAAGTTGAAGAGCTTGGTCCAGTGTTCCTCTAGGAAGATCAAGGAATGAATCTCTTGTGAGGGAACTGGAAGATCCATCAATGAAAGTTAGCTGGATGGACTCTTCCTCACAAGAGATGTCGCTCAGTGTTGTGCAATTTGTGAGCTTCTTCTTTATCTCCTTGAATTCTTGCAAGGTCAGGTGTTTTGATGGATCAGAGGATGGTTTGGTTTTTGAGTGGGTTCTTGGTTGTGTTTTGGGTCGTAGGATAGGTGGTGGTGGTGGTTGGTAGGACGCAGTGGGTGATGGTATGGGTAAGGTTGATGGAGAAGGTTCAGGGGTGAAAGGTTCTGTTTTGATGGGGAAGGGAGACGGTGTAGGTTGTGTTTTGGGTAGTGGTTTGGGTGTTGGTTTGGGTTCCATCATCTGAATACTAGGAGTTTGAGCAACCTTTTGCCTTTTTCCTAAGCGAATGTCAGCTTTGATGTCCCTGATATGTCGCTGTAGGGTCTTAATCGACATGGGACCCACTTTCTTGCCGGAGAAGCCATGAGCTCGGAGATAGGATTTCATCCAATCCTTGTCTCCCTCCTTTTTAGTAGCCGCAAGTTCTCCCTCTACCTCTTTCTTTCTCTTTTCTCTCAACTTCTCCCTAGCAGCTTTCTTTTTCTCCTTGTTGAGTAGATCTTGTTCTTTGTGAAAAAGAAACAAGATCATGTCAATTTGGTGAGGTGCCAGCTCCTCTTGAGAATAGCCTCTATTGCAGAGAAAGGCTATTCTCTCCATCCTCTCCCTTTCCATGGCTTCTTCCTTCTTCTTCTTTGGCTATTCTCTCCATCCTCTCCCTTTCCATGGCTTCTTCCTTCTTCTTCCTTCTTTCCTCCTCTTTGGCCAACCTTGCTGCTTCTTCCTTTTCTTTGTTCAGCAAGGTTGCCTTTTCTAGTTTCACAAGCTCATTAGTAGGGAGTAGAAGAGTTTCTTCGTTGGCTACTCCCAGGCTGATGAGCCTGTCAATGATTTCCACCCTTCTTTTATTGCTAAGACTTGCTTGGGCGGCTGTTGCTGCTTTACTACTTGTAGCCAACAACTTTCCAGTATCAAGTCTACCTTTCTTCTTTAGCTTCTCTAATCTTTCCTCTTCTAGTAGCTCCTCAGTAGTAAGCTTTCTCTTCCCCTTAGGATCAGAGGAAGATTCAGCCTTTGGGAACTCAGGTTTAGAAGATTTACGATGGAGTGAGGGTGTTTGAGGTGATGGTTCTTGTTAGAGAGGGGTTGTAAGGAAGTCCTCACTATTAATCTCAGAGGCTAGTTCAAGGATTGCCTCTATGATGAACAGATCACTGGATAATGAAGATAGTCCAATTATTCCTTCGACAGCTTGGATTTCTGCCTCGGAAGTAACTAGAACTGCATCACCTGTCCCATCCAAATCAGTTGCTGGGCCATCAGTCTGTATATTCTTCAAAGTTAATCTTAGGTTTAGTAGAGACCTTAGGTTGACCAACTTCCTCTTTAGAGGTAGGTGGTGCATTCAGCCTATGAAGCTCTTCAGCTCCAAATTAGGCAATAGCTAGATTAGGGGAGGGCTGTTCAATGGAGGAGTTCAATAGAAATTTGGTTAGAAACCTATTGAGATCTACGAGCATCCTTTGGTCCACTTGAAAGGTAATGGGAGCTAGTTGAGGGAAGACTACTGTAGGATGATGTTGTCGGGGGTAAAAGATAGATAAGGCATCAGGAGAGGTTGTTGCTATGGGGTAAGTGGGTTCCTCATGATGTTGTTTCTGTATTTTCTCCCCCTTTTTGGTAGCATCTCTTGATAAGTAGATGAGCTGGAGGAAGAACTTAAAGAAACCTGAATAGGTACGTGCCTGACAGACTTCTCAATCTGTGTCTCAGCTAGTTTAGCCTTAAGATATTCAATCTCAAGTCGCTGAGTGGCAGACCTGTCCTCTAAAGCCTTAACCTTTGATTCAAGGTTTAAGACTTTAGAAATCAGGTCTTCTATAATGATTTGCAGTTTACCCTCATCTTCTTTTGAAGAATCATAGGGAGATGAGATAACATGCCTGGCATGTTCATCATCACCACCAGTTATGGTTTCTTGGCGCCCTGGATACCCTTCCCTACTGATGTCCTTTTCAGAAACATCAATTGGAAAGGTTGCCGTAGACTCAGTCTCACTGATGTCACCGCTTTCCTGAGAGGCCAGTGAGACACTCTCAGTAGTGGCGGCTGAGCCTACATGAGTCACCTCCATACCAGTTGGACTCACATCAGTTTGGCTGATCTGATGTTGGGTAGATATTAGAGGTTCCATGGGGTTCAGTTGATCTTGAGAGAGGTATTATAGATCAACATCATGGCCCTGACGGAACATAAAATCCTCATCAGGTTGGATTAAAAGGGTCAGTGAAGGATATAGAGGTTAATTCTAATGACCCGGGACCTTGATCACCTTCTAATGGCTCTTCTGCAATAGCAGATGTGCCAATGATGTGGCTGTCCCTTTTTGGTTGCTCAGAGGAGTGTTGGGACTCACCCTGAGATCTAATGGCTTGGGTTTTGGGCTCATCAGGTTGAGACTGAGGAGACTCAACACTGATATTGAGGTCGATGGTGAAGGAAGGTATGACCTCTGGCTGAGTGGGAGCCCAGAGTTCCACTCGAGCCTTTTTGGTGTGAACACTGGGGACCTGATCAATCAGAGTAGATTGATCAGGTGTTCTCTTGGGGCGTCTGGTGTATGTAAATTTAATTAGGTGGGAATAAGTAGTTGGTATTTTAGTGGGGAGGTCTGGTGTGGGTTCATCGCCTGCTGGGATTGCAAGGATGTCACCAGGAGCCGTTGGCTCAAACATACCTGGGAGAAGATCAGTGAATCTCCTCGTGAAATTGGTGGACACCTTCTTCAAGGTCTTGAAGTTGCATGGCCTCATGTGTGGGACCATGAGAGTGTCTTCACGTTGTAGTCTACTCTGGTCCAGCTCACAGTTTATGATATGTTGAATGAACCCGGGGATACAAGAAAAATGAATCCCGGGTAAGATTTGCTCGCAAATTGTTCAGCACAAACCTTGAATAGTTGAAGCCGATGCCTTTTACCTTCCATGTACTAGGCATCCCAGATCATATGGGATTTGATCCCAACCCCCTGATTTGTTAGATAGGCAATGTAGAATGATGTGCAACAAGAATTTCTAGTTGTAAGAGAAATTAAACTTGTAGACAGTGGACTTGTGCACATCACCACCATATCCCATCTGAGTATATGTGTTTGCCAGCTCAGATTTGGGGAATTCAGTCGGGGCGCCTTCATCATGAAGCTCCAGATGCTCCCTGATGGTAGACTCAGAAATGATGATCTCTTGTCCGCTGATTCTCGACCTGATGACCCTCTCATCGTATAGTTTCACAACGACCGTTTGCCCAAAATTCTGTCATGTGGTTAGAGTATATGGTAGGGTTTATGGTGAGGGCGGTAAAGTATGTGGAGTGAAATAGAAAATTGATGATGGGGGCAAAGTCAGCATCCTTAGAAGAGTCAAGGATGCGACTTGGTTATGTTAAGGATTGAGAGCCATTGTAAGAAACTATGGTTGGATTGAAGGAATTTTGAGAGAGAGTGAAGACGATAATGGGAGTATTAGGTTTCAATGGTGGTAAAAAGGGTAAAGAAAGAGAGTCGGAAGTTTTAAATAGGGGGTGAAAACACCATGCCGATAAGGTGAAAAGACAGTTTGGGAGTGTACTTGAGTACGACGGCAGGGTAGATAATTTAAAATATTCCGAAAAGATTTTAATCTTTACACAGTGGGGCCCATAGGTTTCCGTTACACAGTAAAAGTTTTCTTTAGAAGGAAAAGTTGCTTCCGAGAGAAAATACTTCTTCCAAGGGTAAGTTAATAGCCTTCGGAAGTAAATTTGATCTATTATCAAATTTGCTTCCGAGGGTAAAAATTCTTCGGAAGAGAATACTAAAGTAAAGGAATTTAACTTCGGAAGATATAAAGATCTCTTCCGAGAGTAAATTTCTTTTTTGAAGAATTTCCACTTAGAAGAAAAACTTTAGTAACAGGGCTTCGGTTGTAATTAGACAACATAAACAAGACACATTTTAAAAGGTTTTCAAAAAGAAAAATAAACTAGTCAAGGTTAATCATCCCAATAGCTGTGATTAAGTATTTAAATCTTTGTTCATCAAAGGCTTTGGTGAACAAGTCAGCATATTGTTCATTTGAATTAACTTTTACTAGTTTAATCAAGTGTTCTCATGAATATCTCGAATGAAATGATACCTGATGTCAATGCGCTTTGTCTTGGAGTGCTTGACTGGATTTTCTGTAATGGATATAGCACTCGTGTTGTCTATGTGGATAGGATTATTCATGAAGTTGAATCCATAGTCTAACATCTAATTTTGAATCCATAGCAGTTGAGCACAGTAGCTTGCAGCAGCAATGTATTCAGCTTTAGTAGTTGATGTAGAGACACATGATTGCTTCTTGCATTGCCAGGAAATAATCCTTCCACCAAGAAATTGACATTCTCCTGATGTGGATTTCTTGTTAATGTTACAGCCACCATAATCACTGTCAGAGTACCCATAATGATTGAAATCCTTATTCTTAGGATACCAGAGACTCAGTTTGGGAGCTCCTTTGAGATATCTAAGAATCCTTTTGACAACAATTAGGTGAGACACCTTAGGAGCAGCCTGATATCTTACACAGATGCATGTTGCAAACATGATATCAGGTCTACTAGTTGTGAGATACATCAGAGATCTAATAATTGCCCTGTACTGATGCTGATTAGTATCCTCCCCCTCGGAATCAGGACATAAATTGTGATTTCTGGGTATAGGTGTCTTGGCTGTCTTACAATCTTTCATCTGAAATCTTTCTAATATGTCCTTGACATACTTAGACTGATTGATAAAGAATCCTTCTTCCATCTGCTTCACTTGAATCCTAAGAAAGAAATCCATCTTTCCCATGGAGCTCATCTCAAATTTCTTTTCATGATGCTTTCAAAGTCTTTGCACATTTGGTCATTTGAGGAACCAAATATGATGTCATCGACATAGACTTGAACAAGCAGCATGTCCTTCCCAGATTTCTTTATGAATAATGTCTTGTCTATGGTGCCTCTGGTGTAGCCGTTTTTGAGGAGAAACTGAGACAAAGTCTCATACCACAGCCTAGGTGCTTGATGCAGCCCATAAAGAGCTTTATCCAGTTTGCACACATAGTTGGGATGCTGTGGGTCTTCAAATCTAGGTGGCTGACACACATAGACTTCTCTGTCTATATTTCCATACAAAGATGCACATTTGATATCAAGTTGATAGACCGTGAAGTTCTTGGATGCTGCAAAAGCAAGGAAGATTCGCACAGATTCATGTCTAGCAATAGGTGCAAAGACATCAGTGTAATCTATGCCTTCTTCCTGTGTGTATCCTTGAGCAACAAGTCTTGCTTTGTTCTTGATGATCAAACCTCTATCATCTCTTTTGTTTCTGAACACCCACTTGGTGCTAATAGGGACTTAACCAGGTGTCAAAGGACATAGATTCCATACCTTTTGCCTCTTGAATTGAAGCAATTCCTCTTGCATAGCTTCAATCCAATTGTTGTCCTTGAGGGCTTCTTCCACCTTCTTTGGTTCTATTTGAGAGAGAAAGCATGAGTACAAGCATACATTCCCACTGTGGGTCTGACTTCTTGTTTTCACACCTTCTAATACATTCCCAATGATATTTTCAGCTGGATAAGTGTTGTGTATCCTGAGCCTAGGAATCATATCTAGTTGCATTGATAGGTCTAGATTTGAGAAGTTTTGCTCAGAACTTCGAACACCTTCTCCAGCTGATTTCTCACATCCATTCAATGAGGACTGATTGAATGAATGAGTGACATCATCAATGTCAGTATGCTGTGAAGCAGCATCAACAGTTTCCTTTTCCCCCATGTCACTGTCTTCATTAGTTTGGTGTTGAGTGCTTGAATTGTTAACTTCTGGGTTATGAGGCTCAGTGAGTTGACAATATGTTGAAGCTCCTTTGTTTCCTGAGATTCTCATGCTTTCAGGACTTTCAGCAGTAGGAGCTTGTTCTTTATTTCTTCTTGGAGAACTGGAAATAGGTCTGGGTAACTCAAACAGTTGATCATTGTATGGGTCACTTTGAGTTCCTGTTCCAACTGAAACATTCTAACAAGATGGTTTAGAATAGTTTTGAAACAATTCTAAATCAAAAATGTATTCAGGTCCATTCCCTCTAACACAAGGAGTGTGCTCATTAACAACAATGTTGGATAATTCCTCAAACTGGTTGAGTTTTGATATTATATACTCTAGAAGCAATAGAGATGGAGGAATATCCAACAAAGATAGCATCATCTGACTTTTCAGCAAATTTTGCTAAATTGTCCTTTGTGTTGAGTATGGTACACCTGCTACCAAAGGACCTAAGAAAGCCAATGAACGGTGGCCTCTTGTTCCATACCGCATAAGGGGTCTTCCCATGAGGCTTAACAATGAGAAATCTGTTTTGCACATAACATGCAGTGCTGACTACATCTGCCCAGAAAGTTAGAGGCAGCTTTGAATCAGCTAACATTGTTCTTGCAGCCTCAATAAGTGTCCTGTTCCTCCTCTCAGCAACACCATTCTGTTGAGGAGTTCTAGGAGCTCTATATTGTCTGGCAATCCCTTTTGAGTTATAAAATGAGTCAAGAACTTGATTCTTAAACTTAGTCCCTTGATCACTTCTAATGATTTTCACCTTGTGATCCTTTTGATTTCAATTTTAAGAATAAAAGATTTTAAAGTTTTAGCAGTTTCATCTTTAGTTCTTAAAAAGAATACTCAAGTGAATCTTGTAAAATCATCAACAATCACAAGGCAGTATGACTTCCTTCCAATGCTCATTATACTTGTGGGACCAAAAAGATCCATAAGCAATAAGTGTAATGGAGTGGTGATCGAGTTAACTTCTTTGGATTTTTGAGTGACCTTGTGTTGTTTTCCTTTTAGGCAAGCAATACAGTTGTTTTTACAGAAAAACTCCTTTTTAGGCACACCATGTACTAAATTATTTTTAACTAAATTGTTCATGGTTTTAAAATTAACATGGCACATTCTTTTATGCCAAAGAGTTGACTCATCACCATTGGCTTTGGAAAGAAAGCATGATACTTCACTCAGTGGGGAAGCATTGTTCATGTCCAGCTTGTACATATCCCCTCTCCTGGAAGATCTAAGAAGCACCAATTCCTGAGGAATGTCATCCCTGGTTTGAGAATAATGCACTTATGTTCTGTTAAAAGCATTTGGTGCTTTTGGTCATAGAATTGAGAAACACTTAACAGATTGTGTTCAAGCTCTCTGACAAAGTTTACTTTGTCAACTTTTAACTTACCATTGGATACACTACCTCTACCAGAAATGTATCCTCCGGCTTCACCTCCAAACTAAACAGGACCTCCATCAAAATGTTCAAATTGTTGAAGAAGAGATCTGTTCCCTATCATGTGCCTGGAGCATTCCCTGTCCACAATCCATATATTTCCATTCTTGTCATGTGGATGTCCCTTCACATAAAGTGACATGATTAGTTACTATTGGAAACCCAAGCCTTGTTGGTCTTGGGTTCTTTTAATGTAGATGATTTAATTAAACCAAAGTATAGACAAGTGGGTTCAATTTGTGTTTGTGAGGAAGAGGTACTGGCGGCAGCATCTATTTTGTTCTTGCATACCATCCTATGGTTGACCAGTGTAAATGATCCTGAAGAGGATTGAGAAGCATGACCTTCTTCCGAGACTACTTTCTTTTTGGAAGATTTCAAAGGATTCCTTTTGTTCCTTTGTTTGTTCTTTGGCTTGTCTTCTGAAGCTATTTTTTCTTTGGAAGAATGATTTTCTTCCGAAACCAACTTAGCTTTGGAAACAAGCTTTCGTTTCCTTTTCACTTGAACCATGTGATAAGGTCCAAATATGAAACCTTCCTTGACTCATTCTCTTTTAACATTGGTTGCATAATGTGTGCTTGTAGGATTGTAGTAACAATCTTTAGCCATGTGGTTATGCAGACCACAGATTATGCACTCAATGTTACTCTTGATGGGGCGTGATGGCTGTTGGTTCTTGCACTCCTTTTCTTCAACAGCTTTCCCTTTTAACTTCTAATCCTTCAGTTGGAAAGGAATGCTGGTACTACACTCCCTTCCTGGTTCAGAGTTTCCAACCACTTGGAATCCGGCTGAAATGAATACACCCCTTTGTCTGGGATCTATCTTTATCCTAGACTCAGTCACCTTCTTAGCATTTTTCTTTGCTGCCTTGATTTTGTTCTTTCTCTCTTTGGTGGTAAGGGGTAGGACATCAGCTGTGGGAATGAGGTTTTCAACCTTATTCTTCCCTGTGGTGGTCACCATAGTTGCATCATTCTTTTGCTCATTGGGTAGTGGGTCAGCAGTTGGAACCTCTTGCTCATGAGTGCCACATCTTGGCTATCTAACAGACACATAAGAGTGTGGTGGAGCAATTTCATTGGTTCTGAACCCATTTTTGTTTTGATAACACACCTTTGAGTGGGAGGATGATGCAATGATGGTGTTGAAGTTATGCTCTTCAATAGCATACTTCTTTGCTTTAGCCTCAGCTATTAATAGCTGGGCTTGAGCCTCAGTTAACTTAGAAATTAAGTCCTTTATTTGATTCATGTAGTTTGTATGTTCATGTTTTAAAGAGGAAACAGTTTTCTCTAACTCTTTAATTTTGAGTTTATAGTCAGATTCTGCTTTCCTGAAATCAAATTTTAGGATGTTCAAGGATCGATATCAGATTTAATTTCCCTGTTGTAATCTTGATAAAGTTTAACCTTAGCAATACAAGCTGGAGTACAAAGGTTTTCACATACCTTGCTGTCTTCAGTTCCAGCCATGAGTGCTTGAGCAGGAGTGATATCTTGCACCATGAAGCTCCAGTCAACTTCTTGAGCAACAACCACAGTTTGTTGCTCAGCAGGTTTTGGTGCAGCCCTTGAGGTGGTAGGATTTTGGGAGGCTTGAGTTGCTCCAGGATTGGATCTTGGAGCTTTGCATTCCCTAGCAAAATGACCAAGATGGTTACAGTTGTAACACTTGGCTTTGCTTTTATCAAATCCAAATTTACTGTTGGTTGGATTCTGAGGGAACTGCCTTCCTGTTTTTTTGAAGAACTTCTTTGCTCCGTAGGTCAGAAGAGCCATCTGTTGGACAATGTCCATGTACTCAATGTCATCAAGGCTAAAGCACTCTAGATCATCAAAGCAGAATTGAAAATCTCCAGATTTTCATTTTCTGAGACAAAGGCACAATTATCCTGAAAAGGAGTGTGTTGAGCCTGTTGAGAGCAGGGTGTCTCAGGGAAAATGATGTATGGCCCAGAGGAAGATAATGCCTGTTGGGAATAGTTCAGGTACAACTGAGGTTGTCTTAATCCTTCAGCAACATGTAGAGCATTGCTGACAGCAGGATTTGAGGGTCAGTTCATCTATTGGCTTTTCTGAGTCTCCATTTCCATACGGTATCCATCAAGGATTCCGTACAGTTCAGTCATGGTGAGAGTGTTAAGATTCTTAGTTCTCTTGATAGAAACACAATAGAAAGTCCACTCATGAGGAAGTGCTCTCATGAATTTCATTATAATGTCTCTCTTCTGAAGATCCACTCCCATAGACTGAAGAGAGGTGGTCAAGTTCATGTACCTGAAGTATTGTTGGCTCAAGGTCTCACCAACGATATATGTAAAGTTTTCAAACTTCTGCTTCAGTACATCCTTCTTGGACTCCTTGGATTCAGCGGAACCAGAGTACATCAGCTTCAAAGCATCAAAGAGTTCTTTGGCTGACTCGCATTGCTGAAAGCCAACCATTATGGAGTTTGGTATGGCTGTTAGAAGAGCAGTCATTTCTTTGCAGTCAACGTCTATTTTCTTGAAGTCTTCATCAGAGTAGTCTTCAATGGCCTTCTCAATCATGGCACCATTACCCGCTGGGGCTGCTACCTTAGGAAAGTAAGGACCATGGGTGACAGATTTACACATGCGGCTATCTTGGTACTTGATAAACCCTTTAATACGTTTACACCAAGTTCCAAAATCATCAGGAGTGATGATAGGAGCCTTGGTCATGGTTCCCATTTCGGACTCAGAAAATTTCTTGTTAAGATCCATTAAACTGAGGTGGGTGAGTGAGTGTGAAGAAACAAAGGTGATTTGGGATGGTTAGATCTCATAATCAAGAGCCTAAAGCTCTGATTCCTCCAAAGCTAAATGGCTTCGGAAGAATAAGTTCTTCCGAGGCCATTTATACTTTGGAAGAAACAACTTCTTTCAAATCTTCTACAGGTCTTTATGACTTTATTCTTCGGAAGACTTTATCTTGGATCTTCTAAGTATGAATATTTCGGAAGGAGAACTGCTTGGTCTTCGAAAGACTTTTTTCTATCCTTCGGAAGTTCTTCATATACTTTGGAAGGAAAACTACTTAGTCTCGAAAGACTTAGTTTTTCCTCCAGAAGCTCTTCAGACATAATGCTTCGGAAGATCTTTGACATAGCTGCGGAAGAGTAGTTTTGTCTTCGGAAGACTTCTTCAACTTGTACACAAAATTGTTCTAAGTGTTATTTTAGTTGCACCAGCCTCATATGATCCAACACTTATGCATATCAACTAATTACAGCAATGTATTATGCTTCATCAGCTGATGTAGAGACACAAGTTTGCTTATTGTATTACCATAAAACCAGTTTTCCCCCTAGAAATTGGCATCCTCCTGAGGTGGACTTTTTGTTAATGTTGCACCCACCATAGTCACTATCTGTATATCCATAAAGATTCAAGTCAGTGCTCTTAGAATTTCATAATCCTAACTTAGGTTCCCCTTTGAGATACTTCAGAATTCTCTTGGTAGCCATTAGATGTGACACCTTTGGAGTAGCATGGAATCTTGAACATAGCATGTGGCAAACATAATATCTGGTCTACTGGCCGTGAGATACATGAGAGATCCAATGATGGCTCTGTACTGCTGTTGATCAACTGCTTTCCCCGTAAGATCAGGAGTTAATGAATAAGTTTTTGACATTGGGTCATAGCAGCCTTAGCATCAGTAGCTTGAAATCTCACTAAGATATCCTGAATATACTTAGATTGATTTATGAAGATGTCATCAGAGCTTTGTTTCACTTGTAGCACTAGAAAGAAAGTAAGTTCTCCCATTGAACTCATCTTAAATTTTGACTTCATGAGACATTCAAAGGCGTTGCACAAGTTCTCATTTTAGACCCAAAGACGATACCATTAACATACACTTGTACTAAGATAATATCTAGATCAACCTTCTTTATGAAGAGAGTTTTGTCTATGGATCCCCTTGTGTATTCATTTTTCAGGAGAAAGGTAGAGAGTGTCTCATACCATTTCCATGGTGCTTGATGAAGAACAAAAAGGGCTTTATCAAGTTTGCATACATGATCTGGATATTTGGGATCTTCAAAGCCTGGAGGTTGGCAGACATAGACTTCTTTATCAATTTCACTATAGAGGAATGCACTATTGACATCCATCTGAAACACCTTGAAGTCTTTGGAGGCAGCAAATGCTAGAAAAAATTCTGATTACTTCAAGCCTAGCCATAGGAGCAAAGACTTCATCATAATCAATCCCTTCTTTTTATGTGTAACCTTGAACCACAAATCTGGCTTTGTTCTTGATAACTATTCCTCTGTCATCTTTCTTATTCCTAAAAACCTATTTGGTCCCTATGATAGTCTTTCCTTTTGGAAGTGCGCATAGTTTCCAAACCTTTTGCCGGGCAAATTGGAGAAGCTCTTCTTGCATTGCTTCTACCCAGCTGTTATCTTACAAAGTTTCATTCACCCTGCTTATTGTCTTGACACCCACTTCTACATTGTCATTTACATTCTAAACTAGATGCTCTTTATGAATTCTTAGTCTTGGGATTACTAGGAGTTGTTGAGAAAGATCCAAATTTGAGAAGTTTGTTTCAGGAAGATCGGTAGATGGGTTTACTTGTTCATCTACCGAATTAACTCTATCTTCGACATTTGTCATACTTGGATCATTTTTAGAAGATTATCTAGTACCATAATGATCATGAGACACTTCATCTGAGGAATCATAATGAGCATGTGATGGATGACCCATATTGGTTGTGGTACTAGCATCTACCTTAGCTGAATGTGGTTGGATCGTGTCAGTAGATGATTTGATATGACTTGGTCTTTATGGTAGATCTACCCTATGATCTTCAGTACTTGGGGCCTGTATATCTGCTAACCAATTTAGAGAGTCTACTGAAACATTCTCAATCAAATGATTAAATACATTTGTGAGTCCATTTAGATCAAACATCCAACTTGGAGTGTTTCCAACACTATTAGAGGAATTTTCATTAAATATGAAATTTTCAGATTCTTTAATAGTATGGTCATTTTTGTTATATACTTTATAAGCGTTGGCTTGTGATGAGTATCCAATAAAGAATCCATCTTCTAATTTCACAGCAAATTTGGATAGATGATCTTTGATATTAACACCCTGTTCTGAACATAACACGTAGTGCTGACTGCTTCAGCCCAAAATGTTATAGGAAGTTTAGAGTCAGAAAAAATGATTCTTGCAGCTTCAATAAGTATCTTGTTCCTTCTCTCAGCACCTCCGTTTTGCTGAGGAGTTCTCGAGGCACTATAATGCGTAGCAATACCTTTGGATTTACAAAAAGAAGAGTGTGATTTTTGAATTTAGTTTCCTGATCAGATCTTATTATTTTAACTTTTTGATCAATTTGGTTCTTAACTTTTATAATAAATGATTATAAAATCTTAGCATTTTCATCTTTAGTTTCTAAAAAGAAAACCCAAGTAAATCTTGAAAAATCATCTATTATTACCAAGAAATATGATTTTCTACCCAAACTCTTTACACCTGTTGGTCCAAACAAGTCCATGTGAAGGTGTAAAGGAGTTGTGACTGAATTTATTTCTTTGGACTTATGAGAAGATTTAAGTTGCTTTCCCTTTTGACAAGCAACACAGTGGTCAGCACTTGCAAACACCTTGTTTGGTAGTCCAGTGACTAACCTATTTTGAACTAGTTTGTTCATGTTTTTGATATTTACATGTGCCAATCTTTTGTGCCAAAGAGAGGATTCATTCAATGAAGCTTTAGAAATGACACAAGATATATTTTTTGAAGGTGATGCATTCTGCATGTTGAGAATGTACATATTGTCTTTTCTGAGGGTTCTTAAAAGTATTTTATTATTTGAAACCTAGGCGATAAGACAATACATTCATGCTCTGTGAAAATAGTGTTATGCTTTTGGTCACACAACTGAGACATGCTCAATAGATTATAAATTAACTCTTTCATATAGTTCACCTTATCAAAACTTACCTTGCCATTGCTGATTGTCCCCTTGCGAGTAATGTATCCTCCTTTTGTCTCAATACCAAAGGCAACAGATCCACTGTCTTAGGGTTCTAGATTCAGCAGGCATGATCTGTCACCTGTCATGTACCGGGAGCATCCACTGGACATAATCCACAAGTTAGTTTTGGCCTGTGGATGGTCCTACATATTAACAAATTGGTTAGTGATGAATGGGGATCCAAGCTTGTTTAGTCTTAGGTCGTCCGGTTTTTAGCAACTTTAAGTCAATGGTAATTGCTGAGGGGGTATGAATTGGTTTTGGGTCATCTAAGAATTCAGTAGATGCCTTTGCTTTCCAAACTTCTTGTTTGGCTTTCTTATTCTCTCACATCATCCTTTTTGTTGTGACCTGCTGAAGCTTTCGGAGATGGTGAAGGGTTCTCTAACTTCTTCTTCTTCTTTTGATCTGCATTGGTGATTTATTCGGAAAATCATTCATGGGTGCTGATTTTTTCTTGATTTAGGCACTTGAGTGATTTGTCTGCTAAATATGTTCTTTTGATGGTCGTTTGGTAGTTATAGACTTCCTTGAGGGTTTGGAATGTATGAAGGATTGGGCTAGGAGATTGTATTAATAGTCTTTTGCAAAGTGACCATCTTCCCCACACATCAGGCATGTGGTCTTTATCTGCTACTTTACTGACTTAAGCATCTGCCTGATCTCTTATAGCTCCTTCTTCATTTTCTCAATCTTCCCTCCCTTGGTTCCACTCATTTTCTTGTTTTTCTTTTGATCAGTATAAGTGGACAAGTCTATTTTCTTCTTTTGAAACCTCTTGTCGTGGATGTCAACTACTTCAGAAATGGACTTTTGAATGTACGATTGGGGTCTCATTTCTGAAGAGTCTGAGGTTCCAGCGCAGCAACTTCTAGTGTGGTTCTTCTTGTTGGAGCTGTGCTTTGATTGAAGCTTTGTTTTGGTAGAAGAATCTGAGTCAGTAGATAGCTGATGTGATTCAGTGTAACGCCCGAAAATTTCTAAGAAATGAAGGCAGAAAGAAGTTTTCGCGCGAAAGAAGGTTCTCGCGCGAGAACCTTATGCGAAAAGTACTGCTGGGTATAAATAGCTGAGAACACCCAGTCTGACTCTATTTTCACACGAGAAGTGCTACTGTTAGAGAAATAAAACTGCTGCATAGAGAGAGAAGTGAAGAATCCAAGTGTTTGAGGTATGTGACTTGTGTAGTAACTCGTGTTATGTATTAAAAATGGATTATTGATGAATATACCGCATGGTTATATAGTTTTCACTCGGTAAAGGCTTCGGGAAGGTTGTGTTTGTGCTAGAAGTTCAAGAGGTGAGTTTCTAGTCCCCTTTTCACACAAGTGTTTATGTTTTGGGGCTATTATGCATACTAACACGTTTGAAAATGCTTGTTTATGCTTGAGTTGATGTTATTATGATGTTAAGCATGTTAGAACAGCCTTAGACGCGATAAGTTAGGGCTGGGCGGGAAAAACCAGTAGTTTTCACGCGAGCAGTTAAGTTGTACTTTATGAAATTTGAACCTGCGAAGTTCTCGTGCGAAAGGGGAACTTCTCGCGCGATATGTATGTTTTCGGGCGACTAAGATGAGTTGATGTGCAGGATATGATTGTGGTATGGTTCTCGCGTGAAATGTTAGGTTCTCGCGTGAGATGATGATGTTGTATGTTTAAGTTTTCGCATGACCTGCTGTGATATGTGATGTGTTATCTTTTCACATTAAAACGACTTTAAAACTTTATGTTTATGATATGACTTTACTTGATATGTACGTATATGTAAGTAAAGTATTATGTAATGAAAGTGAAAGATAACAATGATGAAAAGTGGAACATAATGAATGAATGAAAGTCTTGCAAGCAAAATGATTGAGGTTCACAACTCAATGAGGTAGTTGTTTTCTCAACTATGTGCGGTTTAGCTAACCCTTGATGATGCGCACAGGGGTCCAATCCTTGAGATTGACCAAGATGTGATGGGATCCTTGTCGCGTACCCCTGTACTGTGTTTGCTTCGGTATGACGTGGGGGTTTATTTATAAACCTCGACATAGTACCAGATTCGGCATGACGTGGGGGTATTGCATGTGGCAGGATCTATATATAAAGTTGAACGATGTTAACGAACGAAACGAATGATGACGAATGATGATGAACGATGATGAAAGATAATAAATAATTATTATCAAGATGTATGTATGATGTTGATCACGTACGAAAGTAAAAGAAATGTTTTAACGTAAAGTAAAGTATTTTATTATGAAAACTAGAACTCACTCAGCGTCGCTGACTTTTGTATGCATAATAGTTGGCAGGTAATTGTTGATGCTGAGGAGGTGCAGGCATGGATGCATAAGCTACTGGGGATGATTCGAGTCTGGCATCCATATTTTTGAGAATGTTATTGTATTAATACAATTTTTGAGATGTAAATGAAATGAAGTGATGATTTGACACGATTTAATTCATTAATGAAAAGTTATATTTCCGCTGCAAAATGATATGTTTTAAATGTTTTATGCGATGATTGACCAATTGTAAGCGTCCCGGGAATGGGGCCTTACATTCAGAAGATGACTTTTCTTTTACAAACTTAATCTTCTTAATCACATCCTGCTTTGATTTTGCCTTTAGATCTTCATTCCTTTTATCCTTCTCCTCCTTTATCTCCTCCTTCTCCTTTTCATTATTCCCTTCCTCTTCATCTGCATCCTCAACTCTTCCATCTTTCTTCTCTTTCTCTGTTGTCTCAATCCTTTCAGCAGATGTCTTTGTATAGATAGGTTTGGCAAATAGTTGCTTCTTTACCTCAAGGTTGCACTTAGGGGTATATGTGTGAGTGTATGTCGTTGAAGGTTCCACATAGTTATACCCTAAACCTGTCTTGATTTGAAACAACTTTTGGGTGTTTCAGTAAATGCAAATAATTTTTCAAAATTTTCAGTTTGAACATTATATTTATCTGCATAGGTTTTAGCTATAGCTAAATCATCTTGTACTGATTTTAATCTGCTCAAGAGATCATTAATTTGGGTCTCTAAGTTGGTTTGTTCATGTTTTAGTTGTGAAACAATCTTTTCCATCTCTATTATCTTAACTTTTTGAGCTTGATCATTTTCTTAGTGCCAATTCTAAGAAGATTGATCATTCTATATCTTTCATGAGATCTAAATTGTGATTTCTCTACAAGTTAACCTTAGTTATACATTCAAGGGTACAACATGATTTAGATGTTACCTGAGGTAAGTAGGTTGAGCTTCCAGCCATCCACTACTACAAAAACGATCATTTCCGCCATCAAAATGGTCGCCAAAACGGTCGCAAATGCCTTTTTGCGAATGTTTTGCGACCACTTTCGTTGGTTGGTTAAAGCCTGGTCGGTAAATCCTTTTGCCACTAATTTTTGCGACCAAAATTTTGTTGCGAGTATTTTTGTGACTAGATAATCCATCACAAATTTAGCAACCCATTTTGCGACTAAATCCTTCTTGCGACCGACTTTGCAACCGGAATTTTAGTGATCGAGATTCTTACTTAAATTGTGATCGAACTTTCTAACGACGGATTTAGCGACTAATTTATTAGTGACCAGGACTGCGACTGAAACTACTTGCGACCAAACCTTTTTGCGACCAAATATGTGGATGAACATTTAGTGACTAAAGTTGCGACCGAACATATTTGCGACTGATTATGCAAACAAAAATATTAGCGACCAATTTCAAAATTGCGACAAGATACGTGATCGACATTCCGGTTGTGAAAGTAGGTATAAAAAAATTTGTTCTAGCTTTTCACTATTTATACCAAATTAAAATTTTAATTTCATAAAAAAAACAATTCATAAAAATATCCAAATATTTTTACACCAAATATGATCAAAGTATCCAAAGCTAAGAAACGTATCATAAGAAAGATTCAAACCGAAGCATGAAAACAAACATTGAAACTGTATAAAAAATCACATGCTTAACTAGTTAATGATTTTGGTATGTTCTTCAACAGGAATTCAATTTACTGTTTTATTTCATTGTTTGCCATTCGATTTTCCTCGATTCACTCCATCATTGCTAGTTTTTCTACCCTTTTCTTTTTCTTTCTCTTTCGGTTTCTTTCTCTTGTCGCAATTGTTCTATTTCCTCATTCAACCGTTTTACTTGTATGTAATAAAACAAGATATTAGAAAAAATATTCAATGGGTGCTAAAAAATAAGTAAAATAAGCTTACATAAAAAGGATGAATTAGAAAATTCATTAAATATAATATCAAATGGTAAATAATAACTCTGTGATCCTTGTGGTATTTGGTATTTAAAGTTTAATTAGTAGTACTTATTTTGTAGTTCAGTGGGGCTAACCCACCCCCCCCCCCCCCCCCCCCCCCCCCCGGAATAATACACTACATCCACCCTTGCATAGAACTAGAAAATGATTCTATATAAATGAGATTTATCAATACATGCGGATATGAAGTACTCGTACCCGATGTTGATGTTGTACTATTCATCAAGACATGCAGATCACTAATATCGAACAATTTGCGTTTTTTCTTGCCCCCTTGTACCCATGTATCTGAATCAAATAATGGTCGTTTACTACCCTCATCCCCATACTTCTCTTTGATATATTCCTGATATGATCTCTATGATACACAAGAAAAACATAGATCATTATACTTATAACATTTAATAACTAACTAGGAATAACATATATTTTGTAAGGAAATAAACTTAGAAAAAGATTTCTCCACTCTTGAGTCAACCCATTTCACATTGTTTTGTAGATCTGTCTCGTCTGAATTGGCAACCTCTTTTGAACGCTCACTTCCTCGACAATTCAGCACTTTATCTAATGGTCTTGTCCCTTTCTTCCCATGCGATTGCATCCAAATTTCATCTATTGTGGCCGGTTGTCCAAGTATCTTATCCTACAAAAATCATAATGAAAGTTAATAATCACATGCTACATTCACTAAACAAAAGACATATTAACGTCTCTTACCGCTTTTACTTTAAGCGTAACATAGGTTTGAGCGCCAAGAGTATGTTTGCTTGCCGATTTCCCTCTATTAATGGTGTTCCTAGACAACTTTGCTTTCCACTTGGGTGTATTCCTGCTATGAACTAGGGGTTCCCACATCTCAGACCTCATCCATCGTGGCTTATATGGAATAATCATAGACAAATCATCTCCAACTTCTACCCCTGCTTTACGCGCAGAGCCTTAGCGTTTCCCTAAGCCTATTCGATAAATCCTTAAATTTTCTCTTTCTAAATTTCTCCCGGCATGATCGAACTTGGTTATCCCACTCACATTCCCACTGATAGTATCCTTACAAAAAATCACTCTTTAGTAATATCTAAATAGTTTATTAAGTTGTTGATAATGTCAGATAAAAATTTTGTAAGTACAAACTTTGAAACGATCAAACATCCGATCATCATCCTCCTTAGAGACATCTTTCCAACCCTTTCATGGATGGGACCACATAGCTCCAATGGTCCGGGTAGCATCTTCTTGATTACTAAATCTATAATAGGAAATGCATTCAAAATCACTTGTATGTACATATCAAGAAAATACAATATCAATGAGTCATTTTAGTTGATCATGTATAAACCACTTTTCCTTTATTTATTATCCAGTAACACATAATTAGTTTTTCTCAAAAAGATTTATTATCCAGTATCACATAATTAATTTCTCTCAAAGAGATCAAGGCAGTCAAAGACTTAGTTATGCACATATTTAAGCACATAAATCTAAGCATAAATCCTATAATGTAAAAGTGAAGAAATAAAAATAATTCTATATCAAAAGCATAAAAGAGTTTGATTTTTGTTAACTAGCAGGGAATAAAACTTACAACATTATAACTAAATAAAAAAGAACCTAAAATTAAAATTAAAACAAAATAGATAGTATTCGTGCTGCATACCTTTTAATATGTATATATATTATAAGATTTGATACGTGTCTAAAAGAAACGATATAAGGGACGCGTATAGTTGTATACCATGGCTATATAAACGTGATTTTCCACTAAAACCATGGTTATGATTTTATATTTCAATAGAAAAAATTATAAATAAGATAACAGAAGACAAACTAAAAAGGCATGGAAGCAGGCATGTTTAAGAATTTCAGGGGTAGATTTGGTAAAGTGAATATTATATCTCAGTGGGTTTGAAAGTTGTGCGTGCAAAAGTTTAGGAATAACTATAAAGAGGCTCAAACAGTCAACGTGTCTTGAAGTTATTGGCGTGTCTTGAAGCTATTGGTCCTAATATTATGTGCTTTAAGTAGCCCCACATTGTTACTTAATCTACTAATAAAATATGTATTTACATTATATAATCTCAATTGTAATCTGAAATCAGAAAACTATATATTTAATACACCTCTAACAAGTGTCGTTGTTAATACCAAGTCAAAGTTGGCTTAAAGTCAAAAGCACATATTGCAAACGTGAACCAATAATTTAAAATCAATGAGAAATAAGTTATTCAGCTATTTGCTAGATATGATTGTAATAATAATAATGGGTTTTTTTTTGTTTTTACCAAGGCTCCAGATGCCTTAGTCAAAAGCTAAACATCTTATTATATGTTAGTTTGCAACAAGTAATGCAATATTATGTGTATGTACTTACTGGCCATGCATAATCCAAATCCACTAGCGGTTTCTTGGCTCCGGGAGTGGCGTAGGCGCAACAGGTCCACGCCGGCCAACATTTGGCTCATCATCATCAATGCTCTCATACTGAGATACTGCCTCATATGCATCTGAATGTGGTTGTCCAATTGTGTGTGTGTCGTAACTAGCATGACTACTACCTTGACCCCTGCCTCTACCGCCTCCCGTTGAACTATGTGCCATGAAACCTATAACATAAAAATCATTAATATTTTGAAAAACCATTATAAACTAAATTATTAACAATAAAGGAGTTATATTTATCTAAACAATATTCGAAAAAGACTAAACTAGTCGGTATCTTCATCTTCAAATTCCTCCTCATCATTATCTAAATCAATGTCTTCAAACTCAGCTTCTTTATGATCATCATCATTCACATCATCAACTTCTTCAGTAACCCCTGTTTCTATATGAGTAACAGGGAGCAAATCCTCATTAGTTGTACATATTAGCCTTTCATTTTCTTGAAAGAAGTGCTCCACATATTCATCATCATCATCACCAACTACGCCAGCATGTTTAGCTAGTTCATAAACTCCCCTTGGTGTCATCTTAACAACAACCCACTATTCTTTTAATCCTTTTCTTTTGAAGGGTATGGTGTATAATACACTTGGTGTGCTTAGGATGCTAGAAAAAATGGGTCATCCATGCACCCTATTACCTTGGGTTTAACGTCAATTATATTAGTCTTTGGGTCAACCCTTACACCATTCTTGGGGTCAAACCATGTACATTTTAATGAAATGACCACAAATTCCTAAGCTACTATGATATTCCAACTCTAGGATCTCATCTAGCAAGCCATAGTAGTCACTTTCAAGTTCATCATAAGAAGCCCTTTCACACACACACACCCCACTATTTTCTATTACCCATCCATGGTAAGCTGTTTGCGTATGAAACTTGTAACCATTTATTGGATAGCCTTTGTGCGATTGAACATAATTGACAGGCCCTTGTGCTATATCTTTTAAATATGCATTCTCTGGGTTGTTTAAAACCTACATTGAAAAAATAATTTAGCAAGTTTACAATGAAACTACATTATTAGGATGTAAACTTTTTATACTTTTAAGCTTACATAAATTCACAACCACCAAGCAAATTCCTTATCTTTCTTTCACACACAGTTCCCTTTGACCGAGATATGAATGCCCATGATTTGCTGGGTATAGTGATGGATTTCATGGCTGAAGTCTAACCGGCATGAATACGCTATCCTAGATGGAAATGACTTCCCCGCGGAGCATTTTCTCTTTCGTCCTTGGACGTTCGGACCTTTTGTTTGATTCCGGCACTTGCGTTCTCATTCCTTGAACCCTCGCGACTGATTGGGAGAAAGAGCAAAAGCGAGAAAGATGGATTGTTATCCGTCGGAAATCGATAGAAATTCCACGGGGATTGCCTTCTGGATTTCCTGAGTTTTTTATTCAGGTGTCTTAACCCTGCATTGAGAACATTATGATAGACAAACACCTGCAATGGAAATGTATCTAAATAAGTAAGATACATCAGAAGGAGACAGACATATAATCGTATAAATAAATAAATATTTTTAAAAACCATAATCATATTGATTCTATTATAAGAATCAGGTCAATTATTGTTTGGTCATAGTTTGGGAACAAAGCTCTCAATTCTTCATCAAATAAACAAACAGAATCATAGAGCTCTTGACAATTAAGCAATATATAAGTATGAGTTTATGTATATCTTCATCCGTAAGAACGATAGTCTTTCCACCAAATAATCTTCGAGATGGAAGCTTGAATTTAGTTAACCAAGAATTGATACTTGAGGAACAAGGAATGTTAGGGGGAAAATTGCAAGGCTCGTGATTTAACCCTGTCTTAAGTGGCAGGTCAATATACAGGGAGCAATAGTTAGAAAGTTCATCTATAAGATACGGCTCAATAATTGATCCTTCAACTCTTGCTTTATTTCTATTCATCCTTTTCAATCAACCTAGCTTCCTATAATATAACAAAAAGTGTTAGATATTATATAATATTCTAAATGTTAAACAAATAATTTGTTAAGTTATATAATATTCTCAATAGTTAGTGTTCCAACTGGCCTTCAAAGTATGGTCGGCTGTTGGATGTTCTATAAAGTATCTTAGGTACCAGTCCTTAGGACTAAGCCTTGTAACAATTGTAAAACACTTAAGAGCAATATACGTTATTATTTAATACTAATTACTTGTGTTCTTTACATTTGTTATGTGTTTCATAAGCCGGTTTCCTATTTGATCTGTTAAGTGTTGTTGTTTCTTCTCTCCAACCTTGTGAAACTATTGCATTACCTCCCTATATCGGTCCTGCAATTGGTATCGGAGCATTTTAGGCTCTTGATTGTATGATCTCACCATCTTAAATCCATTCAGTTTCACAAAACACTTACCAACTCAAATGGCAGCTCTCACTAAGGCTGACATGGAAACCGGTACCATGACAAAATCTCCACTGATCACTCTTGATGACTTTGATACTTGGTGCCAAAGAATGAAAGGCTTTATCAAGTATCAAGACAACAGGATGTAGAGATCTGTTGTCTCAGGACCTCATATCCCAAGCACCTCTTCAGCTACTGCTGGTAGTGGAATGATTCCAAAGGAAGTGGCTGACTATTCTTAGGAAGATTGGAAGAAGATTGATATAGATCAGAAGGCCATGACCGCTCTACAAAACTGCTCTTCCTAACTCTATATATAGAGGCTTCAAGAAGTACAAAACTGCTAAGCAACTCTGGGGGTGCACTGAAGCTCAAGTATGAGGGGTCTGATGAGGCTAAAGAAAACAAGAAAGACCTCATGAAGCAGTAGTTTGAGAACATCACCTACAAGACAGGTGAAACTATGACTCAACAGTACTTCAGGTATGTTAAGATTGTAGATACTCTCATGGATGTTGGAGTCAAACTTAAGAATAAGGACATTATGAGGAAGTTCATGTTCTCTCTTCCTAGACAGTGGACTTACTACTATGCAACCATTAAGAGAACTGAGAACCTCTCCACCTTTACTCTCACAGAGCTGTATGGTATCCTTAACGGCTACCAGATGGAGATGAATATGCAGAATCCATCAAACAGCTCTTCCAACAATCAACAGAGTTCAACCCTCCATGTGGTTGAAAGGGATAGCAGAGAACCACAACATCATCTCATCTGCTTTCTTGACAGATCATTAAAGGGTCATTTCATCACCTTACCTTAGATACCAAGGGAGAGCTACATGCAAGGAGATAGTCCAGAATCGCTCTTCCCTGATAAAAGTTGTGGTAACTTTCTCTTCACTCTTGAAGACTTGGATTGCATACATCCAGATGAGATAATCCAGTAAATGGCTCTTCTCACTCATAAAGCCAAGATGTTCTACAAGAGAACATGAAGAAAGTTTCCAAGCAATGTGACTAGTGGAAAGTTTGGACTGGATAAATTCTAGGTGAAGTGTTACAACTATAACCAAATGGGACACTTTTCTTGGGAGTGCAAGGAACCAAGGACAAAAGGTGACCAAGCACAATACAGACCAAACTACACTGATACAGCTCCCAGATCTAAAAAGCCAAGCCAACGAAAAAAAACAAGTTGCTGTTGCTATTGAAGAATGAGATTTTGACTGAAGCTTTCAGGTTGAAGATGTTTCTCCCAACCAAGCACTAATGACTGACCATGAAGAAGCCAAGGTATTAGAACATCTTTGTACACCTAAATGCATTGCTAAAGTTACCATGTATAGGTCCTATAACCCGGAAGTGAGATCTGATCTTTAGTCCTTGAATATTTTTAAAGATGATTTCTATAGAGCAAAAAATGATTATAAACTTTAAATAGGAGATGTAGAGAAAACAATTTTTACTCTTAACCATGAGCACACAAACTACCGAACTCAAATCAAAGATCTCATAACTAAGTTAACTAAATATCAGGCTGAGCTTGTGATCAGCAAAGCCGAGGCAGAAAAATGTGTTCTTGAAGAGGAAATCTTCAAGAACATATTATCCTCATCCTTGCATGCAAAGATTTGTTATCAAAATAGACAGGGACTAGTCAAGATGTGCTGCCCATCATTGTCCCTATCCAAGAAGAGGATGAAAAGGAGATAATGAAGGATGACCCAAAAGTGAGTGAGGAGGATCATCAAGAAAGAACCAAAGATGGCCAAGTCAGCTAGGAAGAATTTGATCAGGGCAACCAAAATAAATCAAAGAAAGCCCAAGAGATCAAGCCCACTTTCAGTTCCAATAAAAAAAAGTCTTTATTTTTGCTGGATTTGAAGTGGTGAATACTGAAGACTCAACTATGGACTCTGGTACTTGGGGTCCTAGTTCAAGTTTAAACCATCCTAGTCAAGAGAAGAAGGTTGATCAAATGTGCACCACTACTGTACAGCCTGAACCATCCAGCTTTAAGAGCAAGCTTCACCCTTAGAAGCCTAATGCATTATCTGTGAAGATGAAGAGGGAAGTAGAAAGAGATCATGCTCAACCTTCTCCTCAGAAGAAGAGCCTCAAAAGTATGCCTATTGAATACAGCATGTGTGGTGATATTACTCATTGTGCTAAGGATTGCATCTACAATCCTAAGAGTGCCATCCACATGAACAAGAAAAAGACTTCTAAAAGGAAGAAGAAGATAGCTTCAAGAGGAAAATCGTTTTCCTTTGGAAGCTCCAAGGTGAACAAGAAGAAAACAGGTGGAAAACTGCCTAATTTGATCTTGGAAGAAAGGAATGCTTCCGAAGCACTGAAGTCTGCTGCAGTGGATGCAAAATCTTTCGAAGATTCAGTCTACAATACATCCAAAGTCATCAAAACTTCTGAAGAGGAAGGAAGGCCATGTGACTGAAGTTTCTTCATCAACAACAGTCAAGGATCCTTAAAGCTTGCATATAGGATCAATAACTGTTGAACTATCCTCAATTCATCTTAATGAGCTGAAGACCAATAAGACTTGGGTTTTTAAATGTAACTAACCATCTGTAAGAGCATATTTAGAGGCTAATGCAACCAAATAGCTCTCAGCATGCACATGTGAAGTACAAGGAAAGTTACGTAAGAAGATTTTGATGCAACTCAATGAAATTCGCTAAGTATCAAATCTTCCAAAGCCAAAGATAAAGTCTTCTGAAGCTTCAAGACAAAGTCTTCTGAAGCCAAGAAACTGATTTTATCTGAAGACGATGAAGTCATGCTTTCTCTGACTCAGTTTTGAAAAAATCTAAACCATGTTCCGCTGCCACTTCTGAAGACTCACCAACTCATACAATTTGGTGAAAAGTCCATACTATTGTCAACTGTAGATCATGGTCATAGGGTCTGTAACTTTCTACTTATGTACTTTTATCCTTTTTGTATTAGATAAGGATGTGAGCTATGGCATGTCATAGTCACTAGTCAAAAAGGCAATCTGCTTTTTTGACTTTACATTGATCTTGTTATCTAGATTAGTATTTCCAGTCAGCTTTCAAAGTTTGGCCTGCTGTAGGATGTAGTATAAAGTATCTCAGGTATCAGTCCATAGGAAAAATCCTGGTAACACTTTGTAAAACACTTGAGAGCAATATACAGCATTCTTGAAAACCATCTTATTATGTTCTTAGTGTGTTCTTTACTTGTGTTCATCCTGACCGGGTCCAATCTGAATCTGAGTTGATTTGACTCAACTAGGATCGAATATGATGATTTGGGTAGTGATTGTGTAGCAAAATACAAAATCACAGATTATAAATGTTGAAAAATACTAATAAATGCTTTGTATATTGATATTGTTGAACAAAATACAAGGTGTGCTAGGGTTTGTAGCATAAGAAACTTCTGTCTACTTACGTTTAGTGTATACTATTCTATTTATAGGTGGATACAATGTCTGTACAAAATGACTAAACTACCCTGACAACTATACATCAGAATGCTAGTCTAAGTACAAAATAATCATCAGCATTTGTGTTGTACATCCGCATTACTTAATGCGGAAGTATTGGTCTTCATCAGCATTTCTTCTGTTAAGCATTTGCATTAAGTATGTCAACCGCATTAACTAATGCGGAAGAACAAATACTTGTCAGCATTTGATTTTGCTTATCCGCATTAGTAAATGCGGATGAACAAATACTCAGCCGTATTTGTTCTTGCTCATCCGCATTGACTAATGTGGACCGCGAACACTTGTCCTTTTCTTCTGATATATTCACCCGCATTAAATCTTTGACTTGTGCATTATCTTCCAACCAGAACAATCTTCTACCACCTTTTGAATTAGCATGTATGATCCTTTCAGGGTCCAACAATACTCCCCCTAAGTATTATACAACCTATGTACTTCAAGGGTTTGGTTATGGTGGAGGTTGTGAAGATTCTAATGGTTCTTCTTTCACTTATGCTGGGAAGAATGGATCAATGTAAGGTTCAGGGGTAGATGTAGAAGCTGTTGCTGGATCCGGATCAGAGGAGAATTAAGTAATGGTTGGATCCAGAATTGCTTTGATCATGGTGGCAAACTCCTGTGCCTCCTTCATCCGATCAGCATCCAGAACATGTATGATCATTTCCCTCATCCATTGAATAGTTTAAATAGGAATCCTTCTGAGTATTTGAGGTTCATACATAGAAATGGATGACATTCCATCTCTGTGCATAACCAGCTCACCTTTGGAGTTAACCTCAAGCTTCATAATGTTCCCGAATTGCAGTGGAACCTTCTTTCTTTTCTTTTGTTCTTTCTTTCTATTAATTCTGTCAAAGGCTATTTTTAGTATCTTGATGCATTTCAAAAAGAATTACATATAAGCTTCTCCCAGCTTGTTATCTATTTCTCTAAAGTGTCTTATGAATATGTAGTGAATATAGGATTCATCTAGCAATCTCACCTCATATCCACTAAATAGCCTTATCTTGGGTCCTCCTTTTCCTCCATATCTTCTTTCTATTACCAACTCATAAGTTTTCTCATCATAGAATACATTTGAGATTGGTTTGGTCTTGTGGGTTCCAGCAACCATCTTTCTTTTCAATGACTCAATTGGTTTTACATTCAGTTCAGGAAATACCAACTCTTTAGTCTCTTTCTTTTTCTTCTTCTTTTTTAGAGGATTATTGAATGATTTGTCTTTTCTGATGCATATTTCCTTCAGAGCTTTAAAGTTGTTAGTTTTCTTGAACATCTTCAGAATTTCTTCAAACTCATATCCTCTGTACATTGCATTATGATTAATTAACTCCGGCTCTGCTAATTCTTCCAAGTCATGTATCTGCAGGGAGTTCACTAATGCAGAGTACCCAGTGAAGAACTGAACTAGCCCTGAGATACATTTCACCATAAGCATATTCCAAGCACAGTCATACTTACAGGTAATGATCTTTACATCTACTTTGCCTTCTGAAGCAGACACTCCCCTAATCATCTCTAAAGTGGTCAACCCTTCATGTAACTCCACTTGAGAGGGTTCAATAAACCATTTAGGATTTTTGTACAACATGGGTGCCAAGACATCATGCTTATTGGTAGTGAATTGGATGTCTTGAGCTGAAATTCTTGTTCTGGGCTTCCTCCCTACAACTTCCTCTTTTATTATTTTCAATCTTTCATTCTTTTCTTTGATGATCTTGAGGATTGCAGCCTGGAGGGAATTAGTCTTCATGTTTCCCAGTTTTCTTTTAGTAAAGCCTTGACTAGATAGATAATCCTTCATTTCCCTTTCTGTCATGCTGTAGGGATTCAGATATTGAAATTGAGGCATTGGAGTCTGTTGAGACTGTCTTGAAGAGAATGAGATTGGGGATCTAACTTTCAAAGAAGGCTTTTTCATTTTTGCCTCTTTCTTAATTCTTTTCTTCTCATACACAGTTACAAGGTAAGGTCTAGAAGTTTTTACATCTTGTTCACTTCCTCTACCATTCCCTCATAAGTCATTCCAAATACAGTATCAATATCATAACCTTGATTAATCAGAACATAGTATTGACCATCAAATCATCAGTTTGAGCTTTTTCAACCATCTCCTCAATAGATGACTCAACCCTTGCAGGACTGTCCCTAAAAAAAGGGTCATCAAATATGCTTTTATCATATCCTCCCTTAATTTCTCCTTCTTCCAAATTGATTACTTCAATTTTCTTCCTTAACTGTTCCTCAGCATTCTCATGCTCATCCAGGAATTGGGCAATGGCAGCTAGGCTTCTTGGATCATCTTTTTGCTTCTTGGGAGCCGGTTCCTCTTCTACCATCGGCAATTTGCCTCTAGCCTTCTCAGACAAGTACTTTCTCTTCCTGGAATAGGTTTGCAATCGGGGACCAGAAGAAGAGGGTACTGAGGCTTTGGATTCCTTTTCTTTCTTTTGTTTTTCAAGTCTTTCAACTTCTTTCTTTTGCTTTCAGCAGCTTCTTTTTCTTTAAATTCCTCACACAACTTCATGACAAGTTTCTTTTGTTCATCAGTTAGAGTGACTGCAGGAACAAGCTGTAGGCCTAGTTCTTCTTCCAATGGAACAGGGATATGAGGAATAACCATAATTGGTTCAACTAGAGCACTATGTTCTCCAATAAATTCCTAGATGTCATCTTCAATAATAAAGTTTCCAGAAGAGTAAACATCTAAGTCTTCAATCAAATTTTTCATCTCAGCCTCCTTGTCAAGTCTGCCTTTAGATGATGGTTCAGAATAAACAACCAGAGCAAGAGTTTCTTCATTCATCATATGTTCACTGTGTTAGGATTCAGGCACATCATCATTGTCTTCATCATCACCATTGCTCTCACCAGATACATCTTCATCTCCTTTTTATTTCTTTACTTTAACCATCTCTTCTTTAACTTTAAGCAAACTCTCAAGATCAGAAACTCTCTTTGTTAAAGTTTCTATCTGTCTATTGAGATTATAGATTATGTCAGATTGGATATCAAAAAGATTCTCTTGTTCTTCCATGGCAAGGGTTTGGATGTTTATAGTATCCAAATGCCCATTGACTTCTTCTCTAGCATGTTCAAGAGCTTTTTTGAGTCTTTCAATCTTTTTATCTTTTTCTTCTTTTTCAGATTGATCCTTGGCTTTTAATTCTTTTAATTCCTTCTCCTTCTCATCTAATTCATCAAGTCTGTCTCTTATGATGCTAGATCTTCTATCCAACAGTTTCTCCATTTTGGCTATCTTCAGTAAGAGATCAGAAATCATCTCATCCTTGTCATCAGGTAGGTTGACTTTAGATTCTGCAACACCTTTTATAGGACCTACCTTAGAGCTTACTTGTCTCAAAGGCATTTGAAAGCCAGCATGAGGATCCACATCATCTGAATATGATTCAAAACTACCTAAAGAACTGGTAGATTCACCAGATTCAACAGATTCAACTGCAGCTTTTGGAGAAGAATGTACATGAGATAGATGAGGAGAGTGAATAGGAGATACTCTGAAAGGATATAGGATATCAGCATCTTGAACAGAAGGCATAGTGTGAAGATCACCACCTACATCAACCTGTGGTGACACTTGCCTTAGTCCTTCTTCTATTGCTTCATCATGCTCATCAACAGTTTGTTGAGCATGAGCAGCTGTTTGTTCTTCTATTGTCTCTTGTACATCAATAGGAACATCATCATGAACTTGTTCCTCAATATTAGGAATAGCTTCCTCAGCTTTTTCTTCATGAACTTCTTCTGGATTGATCTACTATAATATCCATGGAAGTAAAGGCATGAATGTTCCACTGTAGAAGTTCCTCGGGTCTCTTTTCTTGATATACTTTTAGGATTTGGCATTGTAGTGAGGAATGTCCATCACAGGGCCTTCTGCTACAATATCAGGGAATGCTTCATTGATCAAGCATTGAATGAATCGAGGATACATCAGAAACATGTATCTTCTGCCTTCCTGAATGTTGGATAATAGGCCATTGAACACATAAGCAAACATATTAAATGGTCTGTTAATGCACAAGGCATAAATTGCTGAAGATGTAGTGATAGGGATGTCATTCCAACTAGTCTTTCTCTTTGATAAGCAGTGTTGGAATAGATGAATAAAAAATCTCCACTATAAATCTACTAATACCTTGACAATTTGTTTTCCCTCAAAATCTCCTTCATATCCAATATTTGCAAAGAAGGTCAGAATGTCACCTTCTTCCATTTCTTGTGGAAGTTGGCATCATCCCTAAACTGTAGACACTATCTCACAGTTTGTTCAGAGATAACTAATGTATGATCATTAGAGATCCTTCCAGATATGGTCCTCACACCATCTACTTCATTTACTTCAGTAGTTCTCCAAAATGACCTGATGAAGTTCTCATAGATAATGGGTCTAAAAGTGATGGCATGTGCTATTCTTGTTATGGAAATAAATCTAATCATGTCTTTTAAACCCTCAGCTTCTAGCACATCAGAATCAAGATATCCACTAACATTATGGAGATTGCTCCAGATAAGCTTTGCCATAGATCTGAAATAAAGAGAAATGTGTTAGTAATGTATTATTACATATCAAATTGTACAACCAAGAACAGGTTTGACTTTCTCAGTTTGACTTTCTCAGGTCAAAATTGAGAGTTCAAAGACATTGTTTTATAACAATTTGACCTATCTTGGATTTTAGGTGTTAACCATTTATGTTATGATTTTATGATGATTTTCAATCATATGAGCTGTTTTAAACATCTTATAACATTGAAACATTGGATTTGAGTTCAACATTTTAAGTCTTATTTTCCCTTGATCATCGCGGTTAGCCTAGGGTTTCTGAATCGATTTTTACTTGATGTAAACATCAAAATAAGTTTCGTTGAACTCGAAAATGTTATTGAAATTCATTGTTCATGGTTAATTTTGATTTTTCTAAACCTAGGTTAAAATGTTCATCACTGGTTCGGTCTTCGATGTACGCAAATCCTCTGAGAATCACGTTGTTTCGATACTACTTGTGTTAAGAATCGAAATATGGATAAAATGAGCTTGGATGAATAAACAAAACGCAAGGTTTGTGATGATTTGAGTGGTTGATGAAGAATAGTCGGAAAAACGCTTGTCGCTTTTGGTTCTCTCAAATTTCAAAAGTATTAAATGAGTCTGATCAAAGCGTTTGAATAGTCAACTGACTGAATTTCTTAAACTTTGCAAGTGAATGAACAAATGCGGAAAATCTGAGTTTAACATTGTAGCAAATGCGGAAGAAATTTTAACTTGTTCGTATTTGTGTACTATAGCAAATGCGGAAGAAATTTAACATGTTCACATTTGTGTGACTGTAGCAAATGTGGAAGAAGTAGAACTTGTTCACATTTGTGTACTGTAGCAAATGCGGAAGAAGTTTAACTTGTTCACATTTGTGTATTGTACCTCACATTTCCCATCCGTATTAACTAAGCTTCAAACTTGTTTTATTTTTGTTACAAATACACAACACTGTCATCTGCTTTGGCCATGCCATCCACATTAATGAAATATGGATGCACAAAAACATATCCGCATTGTGAAATGCGAAAGAACAAAAATTTGTCCGTATAAGTTTTCTGCCTTGGTGCATTATGGAGACAATGTTATATGCATTTGTTTTTCATCTTGGAGACAAATGCAGCTGACTTAAAATATTTGTATTAGTTTCACTTGGTTTTTCTTGCACAAAACTATTACCCACATTGGTTAAATGCATGGGTTACCGTCACCCGCATTAACCAACACTGTTACCTGCATTAAAGTTTGAACTTTGTCAAAAAATAATGTTTTTACTGTGGATAGTTTTGACTGTTTTTGTATTGTTGCTCTGACTTTTATGAAGTTTTGACTATGCTTGGATTGTCAATTCTTGCTTGGATTTAATTGAACACCCTGTGTGATACAAATTTCCTAGGTTTGACTAATCTTGGACTTTTGTGCTTCCAAATGTCTGCATACACTGAGATACTATAGAATAACTTACACACGAACACAGCCATTTTTCTAATTTTATATTTTCAAGAAAAGAAACAACTATACAACATAATTAAAATATTTTTGAGATTTTGCAAAAAAAAATTTATGTTTTTGTGAATATTTTCATAAAATTTTAATTACTCCACCTAAAATTTATATCCATATGGGATAAAAACTTTAAAGATTTTTAAATTTAAAATATTGAAAGGAAAATGTTTGTAATTTTTGATTTTTTTATCTGTACATGAAGTAGAAGTATACTTTACTTGAGATCATATCAATCTTACCTTTCACAAATGCAAACAATTGTAAGTAAAATAGACATAAATATTAACATATTGATTGTAGGTATGTTTGTCCTCTTAAACTCATGCTTGGTTAATATTTTAACGCTTGTAATCTTTATCATGTTTTGAGTGGATTAAATATTCAACATGTACCTCACACTCAAAAGCATGTCAAGATCAACCACCCGAATGAAATGCATGGTAGAACCTTTTCACAACTTACATGAGCACGTCATTTAATTTATGAAATCTCATTTTGTTTTGGGAAAGGGGGATCCTCGTTGGGATTCTTTTACTTTGATCTTTATATTTATTTGATCCACATTGGGATTCTTTTTGCACTTCACTTTGGAAGGTGATCCTCTTTGGGTTTCTTTTGATTTTATTAATTCATCCATTTTAGATGTGTTCCACATTAGGAATCTTTTTGGATCATGACATCAGCACTTTGTGCATGTTCTCCAGGTCTTTGCACAGCAAAACAGAGGAGAGACTGATGTGGGTGAATGAGATTCATAAGGCATCATTACCTGGTGTGTTTAGGTTACTACACACACACGCACTTGGATAAGCTAATACTTACTCACACCCTGAGATGATGGCATCACAGTTGAATATGAGCTTTAGTTTATCACAGCATGTATCTTTTTTTCCAAGTTGAGCCTACTCGCATATCAGATAAGTCATGTTAGTCTTTCAAGATTTTAATATAAGCACTATGATTGATATAACGACTGTAATTATATCATCTCCCATCTGGAGTACAATTCATATACTTCAACAAAAACAACTTCTTTTTGTATTTTTTATAATATTTGAATGTTTTTGCAAATTTTGATTTTTACTCAAGGTTAATTATGCCAATTGATCAAACTAAGAATTCAAACTGACTAGGGTCAAATGTCCTAGTGAACAAATCAGCTAACTGATTATCCGTGTGGACCTATATCAACTTGATTAGCCCTTTCTCAGCATAGTCTCTCAAAACATGATATCTAATTTCAATATGTTTAGTTTTTGAGTGCTGAACTTGATTGTTTGTTATGAACATGGTGGCTGTGTTGTCAATGTGATTTGGAGAGTGCAAGAAGTTATAATCATAATCAAGCATCTAGTTTTGAATCCAGAGAACTTGAGAAAAACAAGCGAATGCTACTATGTACCAGCTTCTGTTGTGGAAACAGACATGTTTGTCTGCTTCTTGCACTATCAGGAAACCAGTCTGGGACCAAGAAATTAACAACCCCCAGAAGTGGACTTTCGATTGAAGTTGCATCCTTCGTAGTCATTGTCTGTGTAGGCAGAGGTTGAAGTCTCCCCCCTTTGGATAACATAATCCAAGTGCAGGCTTGCCCTTGAGATATTTGAATATCCTCTTTACAGCATTTACATGTGATTCCTTGGGATTTGCTTGATATCTGGAACAAACGCATACACCAAACATTATGTCAGGTCTACTTGCTGTTAGATACATGAGTGACCCTATCATTGATCGATACTGAGTCTGATCCACTAATTTGCCATCTGAGTCTGGACCTATCTTCATTTTTGTATCAACAGGAGTTCTGATAGACTAACAATCCGCAAAATGAAATTTCTTCAACATGGTTTCCACGTATTTTGATTGATTGATGAAGATTCCATCTGCTGTTTGTTGTACTTGCAACCCTAAGAAGAATGTAAGCACCTCCATTGCATTCATCGGGAACTTGGTGTGCATAAGGTCTTCAAATTCCTTGCAAAGTTATTTGTTTTTTGATCCGAAAATGATATCATCGACGTAGATCTGGACTAGCAACATTTTATGTCCTTTTCTGTTTCTGAACAAAGTCTGATCAATCTTTCCTCTCTCATACCCGTGTGCAAGAAGGAAAGAAGATAGAGTCTCGTACCACTTTCGCGGGGCTTGATGTAGACCATACAAAGCTTTGTTAAGCTTGTACACCATGTGAAGGAAATCTGGGTCCTTAAAGCCTGGCGGTTGACTCACGTAAACTTTTTCAAAGATTTTGTCATAAAGAAATGCACACTTTACATCCATTTGATACACTATGAAATTCATGGATGCAGAGTAAGCAAGAAAAAGTCTAATGGCTTCTATTCTGGTAGCAGGTGCAAACACCTCATCATAATCGATTCCTTCTTCTTGGGTGTATTCTTGTGCAACCAATCTTGCTTTGTTTCTGATAACAATTCCCCTGTCATCAGTCTTGTTTCTGTATAACCATCTTGTACCGATAGGGTATTGTCCTTCGAGAAGGTCTACCAGCTGCCATACTTCTTGTTTCTTGAACGGGAGCAATTCTTCCTGCATTGCCTCAATCCATCTATTGTCTTGAAGAGACTCTTTTATGTTCTTGGGCACAGTTTGACATAGAAAGTAATAAAACAGACAGATGTTTGCAATGCTTGACTTGCTTCTTGTCACCCTCTCTTTTAATTCACCAATGATGCTAGACACTAGATGATCCGTATGCATCCTGGTTGTTAGAATTGAGTCACCAGCAATTGATACATCAAGGTTGGTGACATTCATATCATCTTGGTGAGAGGCACTTTCAGGTTAGGAGAGAATTAGAGAATTGTGAAAGAAATCAAAGGCTTCATCAGCTTCAGCTTCAGCATCAACAACACTTTGCAGACTTTCATCATTTGCATTTTCTACTGTTTCAACTGGTGAAGTAGCTGGTTCTGGGTTTCTAACTTTAGTAGACGGTTCTGCTGAAGGAGTTAGCAGTGTACTAGGACCAGCCTCAGTTGAGACACTCTGATTTTGCACTTCTTGTCTAATAGGATCAGCTTGTAATGGAACTTCTTCATCATATTGATTAGCAGAAGATGGAGGAATCATTGGAAAGTCATCCCTTCTCTTTACTATTTCAAAAGATCTAGCTGATTGTAGATTACCTGCCTTAGACAAGTGGAACTAATCAAAAGATCTTGTACAAGAGTCAATATCAAACAACCAATCAGGACCATTCATTGACTTAGGAAAGGAGTGCTCATTGAATTGAACATTTGTTGATTCATCAATAATGTTTAATCTAGGATTAAACACTCTGAAAGCCTTTGAGACTGAGGAATAACCTACAAAGAATTCCTCATCAGACTTAGGAGCAAACTTTCCTAAATGGTCTCGGGTGTTTAATATTGAGACAAGACAACCAAATGACTTGAAAATTCCAATGAATGGCTTTCTATGAAAAAGCAGTTCATAAGGTGTTCTATTGCTTTCTTTAACTGTCAAAGTTTGATTTTGCACATAACATGATGTGTTTACTGCTTCGGCCCAAAAGGTAATTGGCAGCCTAGCATTGGCTAGCATTGTTCTTACTGCTTCAATTAGTGTTTTGTTTCTCCTTTCAGCTACTTCATTTTGTTAAAGAGTTCTTGTTGCATTGAATTCATGAGCAATGCCTTTGTGTGTGCAAAATGAACTTAGATTTTCATTTTTAAACTCTGTCCCGTTATCACTTCTGATTGATTTTACCTTTTGATCAAGTTGATTTTCAATTTTAATGATAAAATCTTTTGTTATTTGGACGCTTCATTTTTATAAAGTAGAAAGAACACCCATGTGAATCGAGAAAAGTCATCAATGATCACCAAACAATATTGTTTCTTGCCAATACTCATGACATGAGTTGGTCCAAAGAGATCCATATGAAGTAACTTTAATGGAGTATAATTTGTGTTCATAAACTTTGGTTTGTTAGAAGATTTATGTTGTTTCCCTTTGAGACATGCAGAAGAGTGATCAATAAAATGAAATTCCTTTTTAGGTAAACCAATTACATGATTTCCTTTTACAAATCTGTTCATGTTTTTGAAATTTGTGTGTCCCAAACATCTATGCCAAATTTGTGACTCATCAAATGATACTTTAGACAAAAGACATGTTTCTTCTATAGGTTTTGCAGAATTAAGGTTCAAGACATAGGTGTTATTCTTTCTTGGAATCTTCAAGACAACCCATTCTTCAGGAATTTGAAATCCTGGTTTTAGAATGTAGCAATAGGAGTCTGTGAAGTGAGTGGAGTATTTCTTGTCACAGATCTGAGACACGCTGAGGAAGTTGAAATTCAATTGCTCGCAGTAGTTCACTTTGTCAAAGCTCAGCAGTCCATTTGTAATAGACCCTTCTCTAGTAATTCTGCCACCTTGTGAGTTTCCACCAAATGTTATAGTAGTTCTTGTATATGCTTGAAGTCATGAAGGAGGGAACTGTCTCCAGTCACATGTCGGGAGCATCCACTGTCCACATACCATAAGTTGTTGGACCTGTGTGGAATACCCGCAGTTGGCATTGGAGTTGGACCATCATTAATATGAGCCATGAGAGCATGATTCTAAAATTAAGGCTTGACTTCCTTTGCATATAGGCACTAGTTACAAACTCCATCTTGTCTGATGACAAGTGCATTAGAGGTTGGTTGATTGCTTCCCTGAGCTTGATAAGTCAGTTGGGACTGACTTTGATGAGCTTGTTGGTACTAATTTTGATGCTGATACTGATGTTGATTGCTTGATTGAGAGCTTGAATTGGGTTAAGATGATGGCTGACCATATGGATTTCATTGGTAGCTGATGTTACTTCTTTTGGGAGCATTGCATTCCCTAGAGAAGTGGCCATTCACACCACAGTTAAAACACTTTACCTTGGATTTGACATATCAAAGTTTTGTGTTCTCATTTAGACTCAACTTCTTCCCTTTTTGGAAGAATTTCTTGGCTCTCAACTCAATCATGGCCATCTGCCATTGCAAGTCCATTTCTTCAACATCATCTGGATCCATTTCTTCCAGATCTTCCTGAATTAGATGTGCTAATGTAAGCCTTCCTCCTAGATAAGACCCAAAGCTAGCAAAAAGGCATTGTAAGTTGCCTTTCGCTCTTCAGTTTTTTATCACTAGGCATGCATGTGGGTGTTGTAGTAGAAGGAGATAAAGATGATGGCTTGTTTTGTTGGGCAGCAGCAATGAATCCAGTTGTTCTGGCTTGTTCTTTGGAAGACAAAAGATCATCTTCTTCTATCATAAAGGCATTTTCAACAAAATGAGTTTCTGATGGAAACTTATATGTCTCAATGACTTGAGGTCCACTAAGATTTCTGCTTCGCTCATCTAACTCCAAAGCTTCAATCTTAGCAATCATGATGTCTAAGCCGGTGCTCTCTAAGTCATGAGTGTTCTCAGCATAGTAACATTCTGCTTCCAATTTTCGGCAGACTATGCAACATCTTCTTGTTCATTTCCTTTTCTTTATATGTAACTCCTATGATTTCCAAATCATTCACCAACTGTACAAAATGATGTAGCTGCTTGGAGATTGATTCACCCTTGGTATGATGAAAGGTTTCATATTGGTTCACCAGTTTATCTTTGTTTAATTCTGTCATCTCACTGCTTCCTTTACATATAATTTGCAATACATCTCAAACACCTTTGGCTGTTCCATATTTCTCTAGACTTTTGAGGACATCCGTTTTCAAAGCTTGAGTTAGAATGGAGTAGGCTGTGAGATCTATCTTGATTTTCTTGTATTCCACATCATCAAGATTTAGATTGGGATCCTCCATGGGGATTCTAACATTTCTGTATTGAGCGGCTTGATCAGCATTGAGTGAAATAGAAATGTAGGGTCCTTTGCATATTGAAATCCAGTAGTTGGGATCCACACCTGTAATGTAATTTCTAAACCTTATTTTCCACTGCTTAAACTCAAATTTATGTTTAAGCATTGGAGGTTTAGATGCATGACCAAGTTCAGAAAAGTTAAAAAAGTCATTATAATAAACTTAATTTTAGGTGGTTTGAATATTTGTTAAGTTGATTTTTATGTCCAGAATGTTCAAAAAGTCCAATATCAAGTTGTCTAGTTTCGGCGAATAGTAATAGCAGTGTCTATGAACTCTAAAAATGATTTTAGGTCGTTTATGGTCAATATCGAGTAATAATGAGAGGATTTTTCTGATTTTGTTGAGATTCAGCAATCGAATAATTTCTGAGTTTTTGTCCCAAAAGAACAGTGATTGTCGAAGAAGTTTCAGGTATTTTTCAGTATGAATGCTTATTAGAAGTATGAAACTTGCTAACAAACAACTCAATCACCAGTTCAATCGATTTTCATTCAAGATCTAAGCTGATTTTGAGACGAATTCAAGAGCCGAGTCTCTGATACCAATTGACTGGATCCAAATCTGAATTTGAGTTGATGTGACTAAACTAGGATCGAATATGATGATTGAGGCAGTGATTGTGTAGCGGAAATACAAAATCACAGATCATAAATGCGGAAAAATACTAATAAATGCTTTGTATATTGATATTGATGAACAAAATACAAGGTGTGCTAGGGTTTGTAGCACAAGAAACATATGTCTACTTATATTTAGTGTATACTATTCTATTTATAGGCAGATACAATGTCTGTACAAAGTGACTAAGCTACCCTGACAACTATACATTAGAAGGCTAGTCAAAGTACAAAACAATCATCTGTATTTGTGTTGTACATCCGCATTAGTTAATGCGGAAGTATTGGTATTCATCAGCATTTCTTCTGTTAAGCGTTCGCATTAAGTATGTCAACCGCATTAACTAATACGGAAGAACAAATACTTGTCAGCATTTGATTTTGCTTATACGCATTAGTAAATGCGGATGAACACATGCTCAGCTGTATTTGTTCTTGCTCATCCGCATTGACTAATGCGGACAACGAACACTTGTCCTTTTCTTCTAATATGTTCACCCGCATTAAATATTTGACTTGTGCATTATCTTCCAACCAGAACAACCTTCAACCACCTCTTGAATTGGCATGTATGATCCTTTCACATTCCAACACATCCTTTCAATATAGCCGGTTCCCTATTTGGTCTGTTAAGTGTTCTAAATCTCTCTAACCATTGTGAAACTATTGCATTCACGCTCTTCACCAGTCCTACAATTGGTTTCAAAGCATTCTAGGCTCTTGATTGTAAGATCTCACCATCTTTGATCCCTTCAGTTTCACAAAACACTTACCAGCTCAAATAACACCTATCACAAAAGCTGATATGGAAACCGGGACCATGAAAAAATCTCCACTGATCGCTCCTGATGACTTTGACACTTGATGCCAATGTATGAAAGGGATTATCAAGTCTCAAGACAGAAGGATGTGAAGATCTGTTATTGAAGGACCTCACATCCTAAGCACCCTTTCAGCAACTGCTGGAGGTGGGATGATTTCAAAGGAAATGGCTGACTATTCTGAGGAAGATTGGAAGAAGATTGACATAGATCCAAAGGCCATAACTGCTCTCCAAACTGCTCCTCCAAACTCTATATACAATGGCTTCAAGAAGTGCAAAACTGCTAAGCAGCTCTCGGATGCACTAAAGCTTATGTATGAGGGGTCTACTGAAGCTAAAGAAAACAAGAAGGACCTCATGAAGCAGCAGTTCAAGAACTTCACCTACAAATCAAATGAAACTATGACTCAATAATACTTTAGGTATGTTGCGATTGTAGATACTCTCATGGATGTTGGAGTTAAGCTTGAGAACAGGGACATTATGAGGAAATTCATGTTCTCTCTGCCTAGACAATGGACTCACTATTGTGTGGCCATTAAGAGAACCGAAAACCTCTCCGCCCTTACTTTCACAGAGCTATATGGTATCCTTAGTGGCTACCAGATGGAGATGAACATGCAGAATTCATAAAGCAGCTCTTCCAGCAATCAACAAAGTTCGGCCCTCCATGTGGTTGAAAAGGATAGTAGAAAACTACAATGTCATCTTATCTATTACCCTAAAAACTCACAAAAGTGTCCTTTCATCACCCTCCCTAAGATACCAAGTGAGAGCTACATCCAAGGAAGCCCATTCCAAGATACAAGCTGATCTCAAGCCTTTGTGTCTGCTGATGAAAGTTATGGCAGCTTTTCTCTTCACTCTTGAAGACTTGGATTGTATCCATCCAGATGACCTGGAGTATATAGAGACAGTCCAACAAATGGCTCTTCTCACTCATAGAGCCAAGAAGTTCTACAAGAGAACCGGAAGAAAGTTTCCCAGCAATGTATCCAGTAGAAAGTTTGGACTAGATAAAAGCAAAGTGAAGTGTTATAATTGTAACCTGATGGGGCACTTTGCTAGGGAATGCAATGCACCAAGGACTAATGGTGGCCATGTATAATCCAGATCAAGCTACATTGATGCATCTCCTAGATCTGAGAAGCCAAGCCAACCAAAACAACAAGCTGCTATTGATGTTGAAGAAGGAGATTTTGACTGGAGTTTTCAGGTAGAAGATGTTTCTCCCAACCAAGCACTGATGGCTAATCATGATGAAATCAAGGTATTAGAATATCTCTGAACACCTGAATGCATTGCTAAAGTAAACATGTACAGGTCCTATAATTTGGAAGTGAGATCTGACCTTGAGTTTTTGAATATTTTCAAAGCTGATTTTAAAAGAGCTGAAAATAATTATAAACTTACAATAGAAGGTTTAGAGAAAACAATTTCAACTCTTAAGCATAAGCTCATAAATTATAGGACTCAAATTAAAGATCTCATTAACAAGTTAACTGAATGCCAGGCTGAGCTTATGATCAGCAAAGGCAGGGCAGAAAAGTGTTTTCTTGAAGAGGAAACCTTCAAGAACATCACATCTTCATCCATGCATGCAAAGATTGTTTGTCAAAATAGGCAGGGATTGGGTTCATGTGAGATAGCACTTCCACACACTCTACTATCTGTAAGATCTCCAAGGTGTAGAACTAGACAAGATGAGCTGCCCCTCATTGATACTATCCAAGAAAAGGATGAAGATGAAGAAGAGATAGTGAAGGATGACCAAGTCATCTAGGAAGAACCAAGGATGACCAAGTCATCTAGGAAGAACTTGATCAGGGCAGTCAAAAGAAAATCAAAGAAAGCTCAACTCCAAGCAAAAACAAGTCTGTATTTTTGTTGGGTTTGAAGTTATGAAGATTGAGGATTCAATTATGGACTCTAGTACCAGGAGTCCTAGTTCATGTCCAAATCATCCTAGTCAAGAGAATAAGGTTGATCAAATATGCATCACTGCTACACAGCCTAAACCATCCAGTTCCAAGAGCAAGCATCATTCTAAGAAGCATGCTGCATCATTTATAAAGGTAAAGAAGGAAGTGAAAAGAGATCAACCTCAGCCTTTTAATAAAAAGAAGACTCTCAGAAGTATGCCAGTTGAATGCATCATGTGTAGTGGTACCTCTAACTTTGCTAAGGATTGCAGGTACAATCCCGAGAGTACTATCCATATGACGAAGAAGAAAACTTCAGAGAAGAAGAAGAAGATAGCTTCGGAAGGAAAATCTCCTTCCTCCGGAAGCTCCAAAGTGAAGAAGAAGATAGGTGGAAAATTACCATTGGAAGAAATTTTGGTCTCGAAAGAAAGGAATGCTTCCAAAGTACTGAAGTCTGCTATAGTGGACGCAAAAGCTTCTGAAGGTCCAGTCTCCAAAACTTCCAAAGTCATCAAAACTTCTGAAGTCTTGAAGACCAAGTCTAATCTTCCAAAGATGGTGTGGAAGATGAAGGAAGACCATGTGACTGAAATTTCTACATCAACAACAACAAATGATCCTCAGAGCTTACATATAGGATCAATAACTATTGAACTAGCTTTGGCTTACTTCGATAAGCCCCAAACCAATAAGCCTTAGGTTTCTAAATGTAACTAATCATCTCTTTTTGTGTAAGAATAGCTAAAGACCAAAGGAAATGTATTGATCATTGATAGTGGATGTTCCAGACACATGACAGGCAATGGCTCTTTGCTTTAAAAATTTGAGAAAATTGATTAAGGGCCAATTGACATTAGAGGAGAATCAGGTGGTTACATCACTGGAAGGGGCAGGGTCATAAATGGTAAGCTTAGAAATGAGAAGGTAAACTATTTAAAGAGCTTGGGTACAATCTTATGAGTGCATCAAAATTTTGTGATCAGAGACACAACATGCTCTTCACTGAGCATGAGTACATTTTCCTCAAGCCCACGTTAGTCATTCCTCGAGAGCATGTCTCTTTAAGAGCCTCTGAAAGGAAAGCAACACAAAGTGTCTCACAAGCCAAAGGAAAAGAACTCCATCACTACTTCCCTATACTTATTACATAAGGATCTCTTTGGCCCCACCAGTGTAATGAGTTTAGGAATGTAGATGCTTCTTAAAGATTAACATTTAGTCTTTATGTGTCTTTTATAGTTTTTGTCATAGTATAGGGAATACTTTTGTAAATATGTTCCTTTTGTTTTCTTGATAGTATAAATAACATAGTTAATGTATTGTGTAGGTAGACTAGTCTTTAGAGACAGATAGAGACTAGATCAATGAACGATTTGTAACTATTTTTACTTACACGTGTACTTTCTATGCTTACTAATCAATGAAAACCTATGAATTTTTGTGATTTGTTTGCATTGAATTGATTGCATGTGTTTGTTTGATTGAATTGTATCATAATATCATCACAGATCGATCCATTTTGATCCTATCAAATGGTATCAGAGCAGTTGGTTCAGTGATTGAAGTTCTTCAAACTGTTAAACTCTTGAAATCACTTGAATCTGTAATTGATAAGCAATTCAATCAAGTAATTGTTGATTTCAGTTGTGTTTCATCATCAGAAAAATGAATTGAATCACAATTTGCAGTTTAATTCGTTCAAATTCAGTGAATTGTTCAAATCAGTGTTCGAACTTGTTCTTCACAGCCGAACTGATTTTTGAAACAAAGATCAATTTGTAGTTGTTGTTTGATGAAATTGAAGTTAGAGGACTGTTAATTGATCGAATTCCTACCTAATTAGAGGATTTTAGGTCAATTCATCAAGTTTTGAAGGATTTCAGTTAATCTGAGTTCCTATGAATCTGTTGAAGTTGGCGCATTAGGTCAAAACACTACTGAAAATTGCCCAAGTGTTAGGCGCTTGACAACTGTTCAGGCGTTTTTGGATCAGGCGTTCTACCACTGTTAGGGTGTATTACCAGTGTGGAGTAGGCGCATTACAACTGTTGATGCGTTTTTGAACTGTTTGGGCGTTTTTGAACCGTTTGGGCGGTTTTACACCCAGACGTCTGACAACTGTTTAGGTGTTTCACAACTGAAAGTTCAGGCGCATTTCAACTTGGGAATTTTTGAGAATTCCACTAAGGCAATCCCTTGGGCGTTTCTAAGTCAAAGTCAGAAGTATCTCAACTGGTTTGGCGCTTCATCACTATTCAGGCGCATCACCTCAACACTTAAAAAATTTTCAAAATTTAAAATCCAAAAACAATTTCAATTCATTTTTTTATTCAAAAACTTAAAAAAACAAAAACAAATCTTTTTCTAAAATCAAAAATTAAAATGGTGAAATCAGAAGACTCAGAGAACAGAGTTCCTAAACTGAAGAACAGAGCTGATTTTAAGAATTGGTCACTTAGATTGAAACATCACCTTAATTCTATTGACACTGACTTATGGAAGTCAATAGAAAGAGGACCTCACATTCCTATCACTTCAGATGGTCCTGATAGAGGGTTTGTCTATATTAAAGACTCTCCAGAACCATATCCTGAAGATGTGTTACAAGGTGATGATCTAAGAAAAGTAAAGAATATCATTAAAGCCTATTCTTTGATGTGTAAAGGATTGCCACTTGAAGTCTTAACTAGACTAGATGGGTATCAAATGGGATATACCATGTATAAAGCTTTGAAGATAATTTGTGAAGGTGGTAAGGAGATTCAAGATCTCAAGAAGCAGACATTAAAGAGACAGTTAGAGCTATTTGAGCATTTATATGGCGAAACCATAAACCAAATGATGAATAGATTTGTGCAACTGACAACTGAGATGTCAACTGTTGGCATCAAAAATGATCTAAAAGATCTAAACTTTAAGCTTCTTAATGCTCTTCCATCTTCATGGAAACAAACCGTTACACTGTTAAAGCATACTAAGAAATTTCCTATGGATCTTGATCTGTTGATAGACAAAATTGAGTCTGTTGAAATTGATGAAAGCTCAAGGAATAATGACAGAATAGCTTCAATGTCTCAGTATAAATATCTTGCATCTCCTGCTAGTACTGTGGAGAATGCCTTTATGGCTAAAAATGAGAGTTTACCAGAAGAAGAGCGTGATCTATTTGTTGGAGCAGGGTTCTTTATAGATTCTTCATTTACAAGTGCTCCTGCTTATACAACACAACATCAACCTTAGTCTCCTCCTAAAGCTCAAACTTCTAACACTCATACTAAGACTCCATCTTCTAACTCTGCTAAACCTAGCAAAGTTAAAGATGTCATTAACATCCAATTACAGGATGAAGAGTCCAAATCTGCTTTTACTGCTTTTATGGCTAGTTTTCAAGCTTATCAAGGTAGTCATTTAACTCAATTAGATTTTGTTTTGCAGGACTTATTCGAGACGGACCCAGATGATATGGAGGAAATGGATCTGAATTGGCAAATGGTGATGATTGCATACAGAACTCAGAAACATTCTTATGTCAACAGGAACTACAAGCCAGTTGCTAACAAGACTATTGGATTTGACAAGTCTAAGTCAAGGTGTTTCAACTTCAATAGCTATGGTCACTTTTCAAGGGAATGCAAAGCTCCCAGAAACAAAAGAGGAAATAGCCAATCGAGTTCAAGCAATCAGATGTTTCAACAATCATCTCAGAAGACATTCCAAAAGCCATACCAAAGCTTACCAATGCCTAAACTTAAAGATGACTTAAAAGCTTCTAAAGAACCCAAGAAAGCTTTAGTAGTGAGCATCAAGGATGGATACAACTGGAGTGCATATGCAGAGCAGTTTACAGCTGACTTAACCTCTAGTTTATCTCTTATTACAGAAGTTCAAGGAGAAGATTGGTCAAAAGATAGTGATCCAAAGGCTAAATATGATTCTGAGAATGAAGAAGAAGAATACAATTGGAGTGATAAATCTGATCCTAAAGAGGATTCAGAAGAAGTTGCTTTAATGGCACAATCAGATCAACCAAAGGTTGAAAATTCATCTTCTAAATCTGAGACTTCTTCACCTAAATATCCTGAAATACCAGCTAAAGTAAGAGAAAAACTATGCATAAAATCTTGCTTTGAACAAGTAGAGTATTATTGAACTTACTCATACAAAATTTGTGACAAGCTCAAGCAAGAAGAATTAATGCATAATAAACTCAAAAATGATCATAAAATATCTGATGAAAAGATCATTTCGTTACAAACTTCATGGAACAAAACTTTGAAAGAATTAGAAATTGTTTCCAAACAACTTAAAGAAATGACTAAGAACTTGGAACAGGAGAAAATAACACATGATGCTACACAAGTTGATCTAGTAGAAGTAAAAAGTTCCAAAATGATTGTGGAACAACTGGTGAGTGAACGAAAGGATAAACAAAAAGTAGGATTAGGTTTTACTCACAAACCAATGCCTGAATCTATAACAAACACTCTACCAGAGGATTTTAACACACATGATCACTCTCCTGAGAATAAAGCAAAACTTAAAGCTTATCAAAACAAAAATAACAAGATTTATGATAATGAAGAAGAGAAAATCAATGTTGAAATCTTTGAAGAAAAGGATACAGAAAAGATCAAAAACAGTCTCCAATAAAAGTTAAATCATATGAACCACGATCGAAAAGTAAGAAAATTTTCAAAAAAATCTGTGTTGGTGGAAGTAATCATTAGAAACAAAGATAAGGCAAAACAAAAAGAAGAAACATCTGAAGATTCAAGCTATTATGACCAAAAAGATCAGAAAGAGAAAGAAAATGAAAAAGAATCTTCACCTGAAGATGTTCAATCTCAAATGAAATCAAGTTCCATAAAATTAAGGAACCAAAAGAGAAGAAGAAAAATGACTAAAGCTAAAACTGATCAAAATAAGAGTCAAGAAAATAAGACCAAAACAACAAATCAAGCAAATAAATTTAAACCAATTAAATTTGTGTCTGCTGGTATGTTGAAAATAAACTCAATTCAAGATGTTAAACAAACTCCTAAGAACAAATCGAACTCTGATCTGAAAACAGGTTCAAATTCGAAGACTTCCGCTGTCGTTAAACGATTTGTGTCTAAGGAATCAAAGAATGAAGTTCATATACAAAAGCCAAAACCAAATATGCAAAAGAACAAACTGTCAAATCAAAAGCAACAAATTAATTTTTTCACGCCTAAACCTAGGCAAGGATCAAACATTGCGTCAACATCAAAAAATCAATAAACAGTTGTTCAAAACTCCATAGAGGTACTGCGAAATCTGTGACATGTACAATCACAACACTGCTGAATGTTTTTTTAATAAGTACTATCACATATGCGATATGAGAAATCACTCAATATCATAGTGTTATTTTAATATGTATTGTACCTTCTGTGATGAACAGACTCACAACACAGAAAATTGTTACTTTAGAAAGACTTCTCCAAGGAAAGGATTTACTAATGCATAATTTAGCTCTTTTAGCAAAGGTTATGTTAATCCTCGGTTTAAAAGAAAACAAACTGTTGATTTTCAAATATTAACTAACCAACCGTCATTAGGCTTGAGATCTTTCAAAAGAAATGACTCTGTAAGACCAAAACAATACATTCACAATCAATTCATACCAAGGTCAGTGAGAATGAACAATAAAAATTTTGGAAATAAAAATTTTTCAAAAATTGATCAATTCAATGGTATGAATTTTATTAAAAATGATCAAAAATTTGTGAATCATATAATTGGCAATTTCATTAAAAACAAGCTGGATGTGAACAAACTTCATTTTAAACAATTTACTATTGTTGACAAGTTTGGCAAGCCCAAGACCATCTCGGCTTGGGTTGATAATTCAACTTAATTGTTCTTGAAATGCAGGTGCGCCCGAGAAGACCAATTAACACATGGTATGTGGATAGCGGGTGCAGCCGGCACATGACGGGCAATCATGCCTTACTTCAAGATTTTAAGTTAAAAGATGGTACACACGTCACCTTCGGTGATGATGCAGGAGGAAAAATCACAGGCGAGGGAACAGTATCCAACGGGATAATAAGCTTCGATAAAGTCAACTTCTGCTCACAGTTGAACTTTAATCTGTTAAGCGTTTCCCAAATTTGTGATAAATCATATTCTGTACTTTTTGATGATTCTTTTTGCTACATTTTGAAGCCAGGTTTTCAGATTAGCAAAGACTGGGTGGTTGTTAAAGCCGTTAGGGATCGAGATGTGTACATGTTGGAGATGTCTCAAGTTGATCCATCTACAGAAACAACTTGCCTTATTGCTCAAGCTTCAAATGACGAAAGTCAGCTTTGGCATATATGTCTCGGGCATTCCCACTTCAAGAATATGAACAAGCTTGTAGCGGGAAATCATGTTATCAGCCTTCCAACAAAGAAATTTGCCATTACTGATCTCTGCTCAGCATGTTTAAAAGGGAAGCAACACAGAGCGTCTTATAAGCCCAAGTAAATAAACTCAAATTCCAAACCTCTCCAGATGTTGCATATGGATCTTTTTGGACCAACCAACGTGAAGAGTCTTGGAAGAAAATCTTATTGTTTAGTTATCATTGATGACCTTACAAGATTTTCATGGGTTTTCTTTTTGAATGCTAAATCTGAAACGGCTAAATTATTAAAAGAATTCATTACAAAAGTTGAAAACCAATTAGCACAAAAAGTAAAAATAATAAGAAGTGATAATGGAGCAGAATTTAAAAATGCTAATATTGACATGTTCTGTGCAGAAAAAGGAATTGCTTATCAGTTCAGTGCTCCCAGAACTCCATAACAAAATGGAGTTGCTGAAAGGAAGAACAGAACTTTGATTGAGGCTACACGATCCATGTTAGCAGATGCGAAAATTCCTATCACTTTCTGGGATGAAGCCATATCTACTACGTGTTTCATACAGAATCACACTTTAATTGTGAAAGACAAACTGAAAACTCCTTATGAGTTAATGTTTGGTAGGAAACCAAACAGAGATTTTCTTAAATCTTTTGGTTGTCCAGTTATGATTTTAAATTCAAGTGATCAGCTTGGAAAATTTGATTCAAAATCTGATGAAGGATTTTTCGTTGGATATTCATCTGTTTCAAAAGCCTATTGAGTTTATAACTCTAGGACAAATGTTATACTTGAAACATTCAACGTTAAATTCCTTGAAAATTCTTTTCCATTAGTTTCAAATGGTCCAGCTTGGTTATTTGATTTAGATTCATTGTCAAACTCTTTTCAATCTAACTTGTTTGATCAATCTAACTTGCTTGATTCTACAGGTAAGAAGAAATCTCAAGGAGATTTCGGTTCTTTCAGTGATGATTCAGATTCTGATGATATGGATGGCTTAAGCCCATATTATCCATTTTTCTCTTTTGTTAAAGATTCTATAATTCGATTTGAAAATAATGATGATCTCTCTCAACAAGATGAAGATCATTTCGTTTCAGAAAATCAAGATGTTTCATAACTAATTCCTAATGATGGTATAGAAATTGTACAACCTGAGTCTGGAACTTCATCTATTTCTGGTGATGTAGTTGACACCGGTAATCTTGATTACTTCATCAACTCACCGACTCAAGTTCCCAATTTCAATCCACATTCTTCGAACCTATTACATCAGCTTTCTAACTTGAACCAAACAAATTTGGATGTTCATGTTCAAGGAAATAAGATTCCAACATCTCGTATTCACAAGAACCATCCAACGTCTCAGATTATTGGTCCATTGAATGAGAGAACAACGAGAAGTAAATCAGAACAAGCAAATCTTTGCTTATACTCGTGTTTTCTATCTCAAATTGTTCCTAAAAACGTTACCTAAGTGTTAAAGGACAATAGTTGGATTGAGGCTATGCAAGAAGAATTACTTCAATTCCGCAAACAAGAAGTGTGGAATCTTGTGGATTTACCTGAAGGAGAAAATGCCATAGGCACAAGATGGTTGTTCAGAAACAAAACAAATGATCGAGGAATTATTATTCGTAATAAAGCGAGACTCGTTGCACAAGGATACACCCAAGAGGAAGGTATAGATTATGATGAAGTATTTGCTCCAGTTGCAAGACTTGAATCAATTCGTGTCTTTCTGGCTTATGCATCATTCATGAGATTCAAAGTGTATCAAATGGACGTTAAAGGTGCATTTTTGTATGGTCCAACTATCGATGATGTGTTTGTAAAGCAACTCCGGGTTTTGAAGATTCGGAATTTCCTCATCGTGTGTACAAGCTTAGCAAAGCTTTGTATGGACTCCATCAAGCTCCTAGAATTTGGTATGAAACATTATCACAACATTTAATCCAACATGGATACACGCGAGGGAAAATCGATCCGACTCTGTTTATCAAGAAGGATGCTGATGATCTTTTATGTGTACAAGTGTATGATGATGATATCATATTTGGTTCTACAAGTCCAAATTGTGCAATGAATTTGAAGAAATCATGAAGTCTCGATTTCAAATGAATTCTATGGGAGAAATAATTTTTTTCTTGGACTTCAACTCAAGTAATCTGCAGATGGAATATTAATAAATCAAGAGAAGTTCGTTAACGAATTCTTGAAGAAATTTAAACTGCAAGATTGTCAGTCCATAAGAACTCCAGCTGACGTAAATTCCAAGATTGAGCCTGATCCAAAAGGAAAATCTGTAGACCAAACTTTATACAGATCTATGATTGGTTCATTGATGTATCTTACTACATCTAGACCTGACATAATGTATGTTGTTTGTGTCTGTGCCAGGTATCAATCAGACCCGAAGGAATCTCACTTAATTGCTGTCAAACGCATATTCAGATATCTCAAAGGAAAACCGGCCTTAGGGTTATGGTATCCTTATGAAGGAAACTTTGAGTTATATGGGTATACTGATAGTGATTATGGAGGATGTTGTCAAGATAGAAAATCAACTACGGGTGGGTGTCAGTTTTTAGGACCCAGATTAGTCTCATGGCAATGTAAGAAACAAACAAATGTCTCTGTTTCAACCGCAGAAGCTGAGTACATAGCTGCTTCAGCAGGATGTTCTCAAATCCTTTGGTTACAAAACCAATTGCTGGATTACGGGTTCAAATTTCTTAAAACTCCAATTTACATTGATAACACTGCTGCTATATTCATTACAGCTAATCCTGTCCAACATTCAAAAACAAAACATATCGAAATTCGATATCATTTTCTCAGAGATAACTTTGAAAAAGGTTTAATCATTCTGATTCAAATTGCTACTGAAAAACAGTTGGCCGACCTATTTACTAAAGCCTTCTTACTAGGACGGTTTGAGTATTTGGTAGAGTCAATTGGTTGTATTAACCACATTTAAAAAAAAAACTGGCTTTTGAGTATTTCAGTTAATTGAGTCTAAATATGATCAGAACCCTCCCTTACCCGAATAGGAAACATCAAGAGAAACTGTCAAAGTTAATTGCCTGATTGTATTTTGTGTGTGCATGTTTCTTAGAAAAAGCAAAACCAAATACAAAATTAGAAAATTGAAAAATCAAAAGATAAAAATATAAAACAAAAACTAAAAAAAATAATAGAGTTTTTCTTTGTTAATTCATTTTTAGGAATGAATCTGTTTTTGCAATATATGAGAAATGATAGTACATTAGTATGATCAGTTGCATACTTCACTTGATAACAAAGTCTGATGTGATCAGATATGATGTGTAAGTAAGTTCACGCAATTAGACTGAAAAAGTAAATTCTTGTGATTAAACTAAATCACTCATGCATTCATGTATGTCTATCTTAGCACTAATGAGTAGTGTTGATTTCTCAAATTGATTGTTAGTTAAGTCACAATCTCACACCTGGTGGTGATATGAATAACCATGAGCTCTAATTATTTAAAGCATCTAACACTTCTCTGTTATGAGTCATCATAGACCTAAAGTGATGAGATATCCTTTGTTGTAAGTGATTACAGACCTGGATATTCTCACTAATGCAACAAGATGCCAATGTGCACAAATATCAAATAAGATCTGGTTATAGTATATGTCAGGTTAACAAGTTGAGAACACTGACTTCTTGCATGTATTTATGAGAATTAACCTCTCTAAGTCTAAAGTGTGACTGCATAATGTCATATCTAATTGTACCTTAATCAATCCAAGAATTGAAAAAGTAAGTGTGCTGAATATCTTGCTACATGCACTCATTTTCTGTCCTTAGATCTCATGTCTCCTTTACTGCAGAATTGCTAACCTGGAACACACCTGATAAGGATTTATTCACTGTCCATGACTATCCATCAATTTTTTTTATTTTATTATGTTGATCTTAACTAATATGATCTTATTACAGACATTGATTCAGTTGTAAATATTAGAATTTTATTCTGCTTCAATTTTGATTTTTTGCATGTTTTCTGTGTGTAGTCATATTAACAATGATTAGTGTGATCTTCATGTGACAAATTCAAGAAACTTCTAAGTTTTGTTGAACTTAAAAGTTTAGGGGGGAGTAAAAAGAGTTAAAAGGAAAAGTGTATAAGAAAATTGATTTTTAAATTTCAAGATATAAAAAATCAAAATTTAATGTTTTGGATGGAAAGGATGAAGCTAAAAAGTTCAAGCATGTATGTGTTTGACATAATGTAAAAATGAACCTGAAAAACATTTTAAAGTGGAAAAACTTCTTGCAAAATGAGATTATTTGTTAAAATTAGAGACTAAAATGACGGGAAATTATTTTTCAAAATTTAAAACAAACATAAAAAGGTTAAAACATAAAAAAAAATTTAAAAAATTAATAAAAGTTTGAAATGTTAAAAGTTCAAAATTGAGGGTCAATTATGTAAATTTTGGGTGAAAGTCAAAATTTGACAAATTGTTTAAAAATTAGTATGTGAACAGTTCTAATGTGTTTAAATAGTGTTCAGGTGGAAGACTTGAAAATTACAAGTGTTAGACTCATGAAAGTTATCTCATGCGCCTAAACAGTGATAATAAGTCCAAGATTAGGAGCATGATGATTTTTCAGAATTTATACAAGTGTTAGGCGTTTCAGACATCCTCATGCGCCTAAATAGTTGTCATAAGTCTGAAAATTGTGGTTGTGGGGCGTTTTTCTTTTATCATGCGCCTGAACAGTATCCAGACTTTCAAGAATTGGGCGTATCAAGTGAAAAATACCAAGTGTTGGGCGTTTCAGCTAGACCAATGCACCTGAACAGTGCAAAAGCGCCTAAACAGTGCTTATGCGTCTGAACAGTGCTCATGCGTCTGACCTCATGTGCATAAACAGTGCTAATGCGCCTAAGTACTTAGTGAAAAATTTAACCTCATGCGCACAAACAGTCCTCATGCGCCTAAAAAATTCACTTAGTATAAAAGCAACACTTTGCAATTTCAGAAACTTCATTCACTTAAAAACCCCTGAACATTCATAAAACCTCAAATCTCAATAACCCTGATTCACTTATTTTTGTTTGATTCTATTCTTATCTTGCATTCGATAGTGGTTTTATCAGATTCTAAATGTAAGTTTATGATCAAAATCATAGAAATTTCAGTTAAATATGTTGAATTTGATTGGGCGTATGAAAGCTAGTTGATTAAATCTGTTGAACTTGTGAACAAAATGGGAATAATGAATTGAAATTGATGATTGAATGTTAATGGAAACATGATTTCTACTTCATTGATGCATTCAAATCTGTTGTTCATCGATCTTGAATCTGTGATGATTCTTCATCAGTCGACTGATGAAGATGAACAGTCATGTTCAAAATTTTTTTTTAATAAAAATAAAAAAAATTGTTTAAAAAATCATGTTACAAATTTGCTTTTGAGATAAAATTAAGAACTAAAGTGTGTTTGAATCATTAAGACACTAACTTGGATAAAATTTTGTTATTGAACAGAATGATCAAAACACTTAGAAATTTTGTTTTAAGTGCAAGTTGGTATAAATTTTTTTTTAAAAAATATTCTAATGCTTAAATTTCAACAAATTTCAATTGGTTTGAAGGGTTAAAGATCAAAGTTTCTAAATTTCTTATTTAAATTTTGCAGTTGGCTGAATTAAAATTTAAGCCTAAGCACAATGTTGCAGCATTATTGAATGATGAAGTACGAGATGTTGTAGGATATGAAGAAATGATTAGGTTCTTATCGAGAACGAAGGACTATGCTCTCTAACTCTAAACTACCCATCACCTTCTGGGCAGAGGTAGTTAACACTGCCTCCTATGTGTAGAACAGAGTTTTAGTACTCAAGACTCATGGTAAGACTCCTTATGTACTTTGACAAAAAAGGAGACCTTTCATTGGTTTCCTCAGGTCATTTGGATGTCCATGCACCATCTTGAATACCAAAGATCATATAGCCAAATTTGCTAAGAAATCAGATGATGGACAATTCATTGGATACTCTTCCTAAGCTAAGGCTTGTAGAGTATATAATCTTGAAACTAGAGTAGTTGAGAAGTCAGCCAATGTGACATTCAATGAGCACACTCCTAGTGTTAAAGGTTTTGGTCATGTTGGCTATTTGATCTTGATTTAGTTATCAACTCATTTAACAAATCTTATGAGAATGTTTTAGGATCTACAGGTAACACATCAGTAGCAGATCCTGATCCAAGATTTGAGCTGAGAAGACAAAGTGACAGAAGTCCTTTAGCTCATGAGGTAATAAACCCTACAAATAGAAATCCTATCAGCATAACCTTGACAAACTCTTCAGCTTATACATCTGAGGTGCATACCAATTCTAGAGGCACAAAACTCAAATGAAGGGGTTTCTAATGTAGGAGGAGATGGAGATGGAGATGGTGAAAGTAATTAAGAATTTCATAAGGCTGACAACCTCTCCACTTAACACGACATCAATGATGTCACACACTGATTGGATCAAGTTTCTCTTGATAAGTTTTCTGATATGGTGGGTGATACTCAATCATTAGATCTAAATTTCATTAATTTAGATCTGTCAAACCAACTTTCTATGATTCCTTAACTGATAATCCGCAAGTCCCATCCCACTACAAACATCATTGGAGATGTTGAGACTAGGGTGAGAACATGTGGACAAACCCATGATAAAAATGTTTGTCTGTAATCTTGCTTCTTGTCATAGATTGAGCTAAAGAAAGTTAATGAAGCTTTGAAAGATGGAAGTTGGGTTAAAGCAATATAGGAGGAGCTATTTCAATTCAAAATACAAAAGGTTTGGAACCTATGCCCTCTTCCTCACGGGAAGACTCCAATAGGTATCAAGTGGGTTTTTAGGAACAAGAAGGATGACAGAGGACTTGTCATCAAGAACAAGGCAAGACTAGTTGTTCAAGGGTACACTCAAGAAGAGGGGGCTGACTAAACAAATGTTTTTGCTTCTGTGGCAAGACTTGTAGCTATTAGGATATTCCTTCCTTTTGCTGCATCCAAGGATTTCAAGGTCTACCAACTTGATGTCAAGTGTGCATTTTTATATGGGGTGGTAGATGAGGAAGTGTATGTCAATCAACCACCTTGATTTAAAGATCCAAATCATCCTGATTGTGTCTACATGCTTAAAAAATCTCTTTATGGGTTGTATCAAGCTCCAAGGAAGTGGTATGAGACACGATCAGAGTACCTAGTACAACATGGTTACAAGAGAGGTACTAATGACAACACACTCTTCGTCAAAGGAATAGGGAATGACGTGAAGCCGGTTCAAGTTTATGTAGATGATATCATCTTTAGGTCAACTAATCCAAAGCTCTGCAAAGAGTTTGAAAAACTAAGGAAGAATAGATTTGAAATGAGTGCCATAGGGTAACTCAATTTCTTTCTAGGAATTCAAGTGAAGCAGGATGACAATAGCATCTTTATAAACCAGTCAAAGTATGTGAAAGACATACTAACCAGATTTCATCTGACTGAGTACAAGGTCGCTAAGACTCCCAGAGCCAAAAACCACTCTTTAGGACATGGTCTTGAGGGGGAGTGTGTTGATGAACATCTTTACAGGGCTATCATTGGGTCTCTTATGTACCTCACAGCTAGCAAGGCTGATATCATCGATGTCAAATGCATATGTGCAAGATACTAAGCCAAACCCAAGATGTCACACCTGGTTGCTGTTAAGAGGATTCTTAGAAACCTAAGAGGAGCCCCCAAGCTAGAACTTTGGTATCCAAAGAATTTTGACTTCAATATGTATGCATATACAGATAGTGACTATGGTAGCTGCAACATGACTGCAAAGTCTACATCACGGGAATGTCAATTCCTTGGTAGAAGTATAGTCTTAAGAAAAGATTTCAGCAGAGGGTGCTTGAGGTAGACCATATAGATTAGCTTTGAAGGAGAAACCTTAGTTGAAGGCCTAACAATTGACCCTGTGAACCTTCAGACTGAAACTGCTTCAGTAGACCTAGCTTCGAAGGAGAAACCTCAGGTAGGTTGGGAAAAAGATAGACAAAACATGATAACTTAACTGAGTGCCACAGGTCTCTATCAAGCAGCAGACCTACTTCCCTTGTCATACGAGTACATTGAATTTGAGTACCTCAAGCAGTTAGAGCAAGAAGTGTTAAAAAGAAAAAAAAGAGGCTAAAAGGAAGATGAGGGAAGAGGCTGCTATGTCAAGAGTCACCATCCGAGCCAATCAGAAGAAGTATGCTGACAGATTGAAGATAGTGAGTTTCTTGAAGGTGTATGGGTTCTTCAGAAGGAGACTTGGTCCAATGTCTCTATCCACTATGGATGAGCACATTAAAGTGATCAAGCAGAAGATTAAGAAGGGTGAGCTAGTAGACTTGCATTCTCCACCAAGTCAGGCTGCAGTTGAAGCTGAGGTCAAGGTTGAACCCCAAGAGACAACACAACCTGGACCTAGTGCCGCATCTCAGCCAGCTTCATCTTCTGACCCACAGCAGGGTCCTAAACCTTCTCCTTCTGAACATGTGAAGGAAAAAGACCCAATTGATAAGGATAAAGAAGGAACATCTGGTACTCAAGACCAACCTTCTCAATTGAAATATAGAATGTTGGACTATTTGAAGATGATACTTACCAAAACCAAAGTGCCAAATCTCATTATGATTACCAAAACTGACACGGTGAAGGTACGCTGAAAATATGATCAAAACAAAGAAATTAACCAAAGTCAGACTTGATCAAACTTGGTCAACCATGGTCAAATTCAACAGTCAACATCAGCGGTCGTCCCGAATGATGTCAGCACCCGGCAGTCACGCATTAGCAACAGAGAATTTATCAGTCTTAGAACAATATTTGTGTAATCATTAGGGCTTAAATGTAATTTTGTTTATTTATGTAAAAAGTATAAATAGACCAAGTGTACTTATTTATACTCTAAGTACCCTAGCATTCTCTAAGCAAGCATTGCTGAGAGTTAGGCTAGTGAGAGAAACAATCAGGTTGAGTATGTGTGAGAGAGAACTTTCTTACAAACTCCCTTTGTAATCTCCTAGCATCAAACATACATATGAATGAATGAAATATTTATGAATGTGTTCTTGATTGTTCATCATTCATTCATCATCATACACTAAATCTTGTATAGTCTTCACTTAAAATCATCAACGGGTCTATGAGATTCCACATCACAGATCTGATAAACGACAACAATACGATTGCAATATTCGATCCATCATTATCGAATTTTCACAGTTGGTATCAGAGCCTTGGCTCCTTGTTCTTTAAATTTTTCTCAAAAAATTGAACCACAAGTTTGATCTACAAATTATTGTTGTTTTTGATGAAATCAAGCTACCATTAGCTTAGATTTGTTATTTGTGAAGATCTACAAGTTCTCACATCAATTGAAGTTCATTTGAGCCACTAATTTGAAGATTTAAGCAAACTTGTTCTTCAAGTCTTCAAATGCTCATGAATATGAAATTTTGATTTTATTGTTGTTTGATCACATTTAAGCTTCTAATAGCTTTAGTTGTGATAACTAACACATCTGCAAAGTTTCATGTCAATTGAACATCCACAACTCTTGAATATGAAGATTTTTGAAAATTTTGTATTCTTGAGAAAAGTTCACTGTTCTTAAGAAAAATCATCAAAATCATGAATCTGATATTGTTTAGCTGAGATTGATAGTGGTTTTAGCTTAGAAACATCAAATCTAAGGTTCATTTATCATACACAACATCCAAATCATACATTTTTGAACATTAATTCTTATATCTGGGTTTTTGTTTTTCACTGTGTTCTTCATGTGTTCATCGTTTAAATCCGAGTTTAGATGATGATTATATGAATTTGATTGTTGTTTTAGCTTAGAATCACTTATCTACAGCTATCATAACCTTTTATTTTATCAAATTCAATCAGAAACCCAAGAATCAAAAGTTTGTTCATTCAAGAACATAAAGTTTGACTTTTTCAAAGTCAAACTGCTTTGAAATCTCAAAATCAACCAAATCCATGATTAAATCCATATTTTGATTCATTGTTCATCATACAATCATTCAGAATCATTCAACAATCATACATACAACAAGTTGTGTACCTGAAATTGAAATTTCATTCATAATCAAAGTTTACAAAGAATAAACAAATTACACTTGTATTTGATTTTTGATGAAGTGTTATAATTCCACAGCTGATGTTCTTATCCCACAGCTGATGTTCTTATCCCATAGCTGACAATCTTTATCATATTTGAAACCAAGTGTCCACAGTTGATGTGTTACATCCATAGCTGATACACAAGGTTCACAGCTGACAAACATCCATTTTGTCCAAATCATTTTGTCTAAGTGTTAACAACTGATGAACAAACACATCCACAGCAGTTGTGTTAACACCTACAGCGGACGTGTTGAAGAACGAGAAATCATCTTCAAAACACACAGCAGACTTGAATCATCATTTCCACAGCAGACACACTGCTGACAAACATCAACACCCAACACGCAGCTGACACCATCCTCGAATCAAGTCCACAGCGGACGTTGATTTATCAATATACACAACTTGTTCACAACGGATAGGTAAAGACCGAACACACAGCCCTCACAGCTGCTCACAGCTGACGATTAAAACTGATCCACAGCAGACAAGAAGGTCCACAGCGGACGTTGAAAAAACCAAGTCCACAGTGGACGTTAACCACACAAACTTGTCCACAGCGGACAAGTAAAACCGGTCACAGTGGACGATCGAGCAAGAAAAAGAGTTGAAACCACAGCGGACATACACAACTCATCCACAACGGACGAGTAAAGAACAAGAACAAACAAAACCGGTCCACGGCAGACGACCATAACTCACCATAGGTGTCTTGATAATCATCAATCATCTCCACCGGTCCAACTACAATCATCCACTGATCTTCCATCTTTATGTTTGATTCCTACTCAGCATAATCACTACCAAAGAAACACCCCCACCATCGGGGTCAACACCAATCGATCGCAACCATCATCATCAACCGTTAACTTCAACATCCATTCCACAGCTGATGACGCAACTCATCCACAGCTAATTATCACGTCCACAGCGAACATTCACCCACATCCACAATGGATATTGAAACAAACAAACCATCTGTCCACAGCGGACGAATGCCCATCGTCGGTGTCAATACCAATCAACCGCAACTACACAGTTGACCTTCAAATTGACACCACCCATCACCGAGACCAATCATCACAAGCATCACCGAAGAACTCCAACTCGCTACCATCCGCTGCAATTTCCGACTCAGCACAACCATCAAACCACCACAGTTAGTGTCGACTGAAACCACAACCATCGATTACCTGCAATCTCTGACCGATCCCAACCCATCATCGATTTTCGATTTGTTGGTTCAATTCCAACATTCCACCATCACTGCCAACACCAATCGAAGATTCCTCCACTATCGCCGGTCGATTTCAACACCTCACACCAAACCTTGTCGGCAAGTGTTGCTGGTATTTCACCGGAGTTAGAGAGATCGGGAGAGTGAGAGCAGAAGGATCGGGAGAGTTTGAGAGAGTTTTGGGAGTTTAATTTTGACTCCTGTTTTTATTTTGACCATATATAAATTAACCAGATGCAATCTCTGACCAGATAATTTTCTTTCTTCTCAGAAGAATTTTATAGTTCTCGGAAGTTGAAGTGTTCTCAAAAGTTTCTCCGAAGAAACTTCATTTTGAGGAACATTTGTTTATTTTGAACAACACATATCCCACATGTATCCATTCAAATAAACAAATTAACAATATTTTTAATCGAGTAACTTAATCATTTAGTTTTAATTGGAAAAATCTAAATATTATTACTTTTTAATTAAACATAGATTAATCTTAGTCCGGCTTAAATAAATTGTAATTGAACAAAGTTAACTCTTTAATTAGGTTGATCTAATTAAATTGAGTTTCGATGTTATTTGGATTCAATTAAAGTTTAAATTTGATTTTGATTTAAACACAAAAACAATTTTAAATCATTTTTGTTTTTAAACAAAATAGAAAATTTAACATTATTCACTAACACTCGTGTTTCAAGAAACCGAGCTATCTTTCTTGCTGCAGGTAGAAAGAGGTTTCAAGAATTTAAACAAAGAAAACCAATATGCAACCAATCAAACAACAACAGCAAATCAAACAATGGCTGCAACCAACCAAACAACAGCAGCAAATCAAACAGAAGCTGCAATCAACCAAACAACAGCAGCATATCAAACCATAACAATAATTCATTGTTTGACAAGACATGCATTTAGTTGTACATCAGTCACATTGAGAAAGAACTGATGCACTTACATTTATGTGATCTTGCAAACTCAAGCAACACATTGTCTAATGATTTGATAAAATGTAGGTCAGAGATGGAACAATCTCAAAGAAACGATCAAGCACAAATCAAGACATTAAATCAACAAACCATCAGTTTAGCTCAAAAGATGAACTAGTTTCAAGACAAAATGGTTCAACAAAAAATCAAACTTGAAGAGTTAACTGCTGAGCTTGCAAAAGCCACAAACATCACCAACACAAACATTCCTCCATTGCCTGAAATTCCTAAAGACAGAAAGATCAATCTATGCTCATCAGCATGCATAGATGAAGTAAAGGCATATCAGAAATATTACAACAATATATCATACATGATAAAGGAGGAAAGAGCTTCACATGCAGAGAAACTACAAACTTTTGCAAATCAAATCAATTCACTAAAGAAAGAAGTTGATAAATTGCTTAAAGAAAATCACAAGCTGAATGCTCAAGCAACTGAACTCTCTATTAAATTAACAAACACAAAGGCTGAAGTTAAAGCCAAAATATCAGAAGCAAGTACAATCAAAAAAATTAATGACTTGCAACGTTACATTGAGCGTCTAAATGAAGCAATCAATACAGAAAAGGCTACAAATGCAGAATTGAAGATACAACATAAAGCCTTTGAAGATAAAATCAATTCAATCTGAAGGATGTAGACAAACTCCTTGGAGAAAGATTTAGTCTTCAAGCTCAAGTCACAAGACTCACTGGGTCTCAAACAAAGACAAAAGTAGATCATGCATCAATTGAAGTTGAACTTGAGAATTTAAAGATGACTGCCAGCAAGTTGGAAGAATTGCTTGACGCACAAAGAGTTCAGAAGAAGAGTGATGGAATTACATACCGTGTTGTTCCTCCTCCTTACAATGATAACTACACAGAAATGCCAACTTCAATGAAAGGTCAAGTCAAAGAAGATTCAAATATGCATGATCATCATCCAACAGACAAACCATCCACTATCACTCAAATCACTTCTCCTGAAACATCACCGAAGCTATACCTCAAACCAGAATAACCATAGAATAAAACATTTCATTCTTGTGATGGTCAAGATGGAGATCCTGCAAGTGATGACAGTGATGAAGAAATCAATCCAAAACAAACACAACCATAGAAATCCAAAGCAACAAAGCTTGATAACAAACAAAAGGCTATGGTTCTCTATGAGAAATTCAAACCAGCTGGATTTCTTGAGCCAGAATTAACAAAGGCCGAATTAAAGGCAAAGATTAAGATGGAGTTAAATAACAAGCAGAAGCCTAAGGTACAAGAAATCAAAGAACAGGTTAAGAGGAAGAAAACCAGATCTAAAAGAAAGAAGAAAAATTAGACCAAGTCTTCTACACCTAATCCAAACCAACCATCAACCTCAAAAGCTACATTAGAAACTCCAACATAACAACCAATTCTCTACGAGACATGCAATTCAGATTCACACAACACGTCTAAGTGTAAAAACATTGAGAGTGATACATATATATGTCCTCACAAAAGAAAACAACAAAAACAACCAAGACAAAAGGCTGTGAAGTTCCAATCAAATCCAACTTCATCATTCAAGCCTAAGGGAAGAAGATCCAGACCTACTCCTTACTGCTAAAATTGTGACAAGGATAATCTTACCACTTCAAAGTGTTCATACAACAGCTCTCCAACATCACAACATAGAAGAGGTCAAAGATCTTATCATGCATCAGAGTCGTACTGTTGGGTCTGAAAAGGATAGTCTAAATTATCAACACAGTCAAAGTCAACAAATGTCAACGTCACTGTCAAAGTCATCAGAAAATTCAAACAGACGCGTTCGAGATGAAGAACCAAGACGAGACGTTGAAGATATAAATGACTAGGAGTTTATTGTTAATAAATATATTTTTTGTCAACAAAATATATTTATTTATGTTTAAGTCATTTTTATGTTTTAATGATAGTTTAGGGGGCTAATTGTCATTAGACTATATATAGCTAGAGTCATTAGTATGTATAGTAAGCTTGAATGAGCTAGATTTGAGGGTTTCCATGTAAACAATATCTTATGCAAATCAATATAGATCAAACAAGGGTTTTATTAAATGTTCTTGAGGTGTTCATCTTGTTCATCCTTATTTTATAGTGTTTATTATCATTGATATTTGTGTTATCAGTTGGATTTGTTTGTGTTTATTAATCAATTGCACTGTTATATCGATCGAGAGGACCAACAATTTGGTATCAGAGCTAAGCAAAGAAGAAGGTGATGTGTTTGAGCTAAGAAAAGAAGTCTGGTTTGTGAAAGAAAAGGAACCAGAAGAGCTAACACCTCTATTTCAAAACATCAGTGAACCAAGCAAGAAGAAAAATGATAAGAAAATAGTGAGCTGGAAATACAATTCTGAATTGAAAATGTTTATGATCAAAAGGAGGGGTGGTGAAATTTCATATATGAATAAAAGGAAGGCGTTCAAGACCTTGCCTAGATAGGATTTGAGGAGGTTGTCTGAAATTCCATTTTTGGATGCCCTCCTGAGTGAACGTGCTACGTTGTTGGAAAACGAGATTAAAGCGGGAATGAATGACAATTTTGAAGCTTTCGGGCATATGAGAACAGAAAGAAGAAGATCAAAGAAAGACCTGGACTGGGCCACCGGAAAAGGAAAGATTGTGTTAAAGCTGAAGCCAGCTAAAACTGTTAACAGGGTAAGGGTGCCCAATCCACTTCCCCCTAGACTACAAAATTTTGTAAAATGGTTTTATGATAATAATACTAGGGAAGCAGTCATTAGGTTGAAAGGTGGGGCTGAGATTAAAATGTTTGATCCAATGGAAGTATTTTCCTTTTGTGATGAAGACCTGGTGACTTTATGTGAAAATCGTATCAAGGCTGGAGCTGGAGATGAAACAAGAAGAGAAGCAAGTTTGTTCATGAATGTGGCAAATAAAGCTCGTGGAGTAAGGACAGAGGTCAGGGAGCTAGCTGAGAAAGTATCCAAAGCTAACGAGTTAAGGTTGGACATACAGGATCTTAAACAACAGTTTGTAAGGGCAAGTGCAAGGGCTAAAGAGGAGAGTGCAGCAGGAGCTGATCAAGAAGCATTAGATAAAGCTGAAGAAGGTGCAAGAGAAGAGCAAGAAGATTGAGAGTGAGGTCCAACCTAGGGGGATTATTGATGATCTACATAGGTTGGACTCACTATAGTTGATAGGTTTATTTTGATTATGTAATAGGTTAATTGTTAGTTTTATCTTGTATTTAGTATTTCTTTGTAATTTTGTATTCCAGCGAATCTACGGGCGAAACTATAGTTTTGCCCAGAGTCAGCTGATTCAGTTCACCCGGCGAATCTATAGTTCGCTACCGGGTGAAACTTACTTGTTAGACAGGCGTCAGCGAAACTGCCAGCGAAACTAGGTTTCTTTTATATTGTAATCTTTCTATCTTGTAAGGAACCTTTTTGCAAAACCCTAATACAGAATATTTGTGTTGCAATTGTGTGTGTGTGGCTGGAAGCTTATTTTCATCATCATTGAGCCTCTTACTTGTTTATTATTGTTTAGATTCAAAATAGTTCATTGTGTTATTGAGTTTATTGTGTTAAATCAGTGGGAAATCATTATCATACATCAAGTGCACTGTTGAATCGATCATTAGGTCCAACAAGTACTCACCAAGATCGGAGCATGAGTACTACAACAGACGTCATAGCTACTCTTTTCCTCGATCACATCGGCATGGGTATGATTTTAAGCATTATGATATTCATGATTATTGGGCGCCTAGACATTATCCTAGGTCATACACATAATATAAGTATGACAGATATAGGAATATTGCTTGGCATAATGGCTATCATAGAAGATCACATCCATCAAATTATTATAATCATGATTATAATTCTTATGATGAATATGATCACATGCCTAAGAGAAACAAACATGATCAAGGATAAAGATCCTTTGCTACATGAACTGATAGTTGATGATCTCTATTGATTTGATAACACATATGCCATTTCTTTATTTTCTCAAAACCAAAAATCCTAAAAATTAGAAAATCAAGAAAAGTCCAAAAATATTACTATTATGTAATTATTTTTGAATCTTCCTGTATTTACATGAGAAATGATAGTACACACATCTACTATCTTCTGCATCTACTTTTGAAATCAATAAAGGCTGACAAGACTCTGTTTGATATATCAGTAGGCTCAGCTTGGATTCAAGATAAGCATATTTGTGATGAACTAACTCATAATGCATTGTGGACCAAAACCATCTTAGGGTATTGATAAGCAATGACTTTTCAAGTGTTTGCTTGTGTGGTTACCTAAAACATCATGCAAAAATGATTTATAAATTTCTCATTCATAAAATCATTTGTTTCTCCTTTATTGTATGTAAATACAAACCTAGAGTAAACATAATGACAACTTCTGTTGTGCTGAGCACAGATCTAGTTGACCTTGCACTAAAAGTGTTGATGCATGCCAAAAAAGGAAAAGAAAAGAATCCCAATATGGATCAAATCTAAAAGAATCCAATGAGGATGAACTTCCAAAGTGAAGTGTAAAAGAATCCTAAAGTGGATCATATCATGAGAATTTATACTCTAAGTAGCCTGGTTCAAGTTGTAATAAAGTGTCGTCTTACATTTCATGAGGAGGGTTATTCTTCCATACTTTTGAATGTGGGGTACTCAATTAGCATATCTAATCAAACCTAAACATGATAAATATCACAAAGTGTTAAAAATAGATCCTTGCATGAGTTTAAGTGGACAAACGTACTTACAATCAACTTTGTTCTTTGTCTATGTCTATTCCAACTTTAAACATTCTTAGATGTAGAGAATTTTGGATTAGTATGATCTCATTGCAGTTGAAGGATTCATGCTTGTAAATATCATAATTTTGAAAAAATCTAAAATTCCAAAAAGATTTGTCATTTTTTGTATTTTTTCTAGTTTTGGCAGATTTACATGTGTTATTAATTTAGGAGTGAAACTTCCATGCAATACCTCTACCGAGAGGATTTAGACTTTTGCAGGTGATGAATTGCACAACATGCCTGAGTTTCTCATTCAGTTCAAGATGTCAAGTGAACACTCCTGCTTCCTTCAAAGATCTCCTGCCAGTTGCTGAGAACTAAGAATCCTTCTCTTGGTGTCTCATACATAAAAGTTCCTCACCCTCCAAAGCTTTTGTTGAGGGAGAGTATATGTCAAGTTTGAAGATTGTCTGATGCTTCTCCTTCACTTCTGAAGTTGAGATAAAGCTGCTGATATTGCTACCTGTGCAATCCACAGTGTACGTAAATAGGGGCATTTTCAAGTCTTCAAAATAAGACTAGAAGATCAAGCTGATGAAACATCCATCAAGTGTCAAAACAAAGTCTTTATGTGCCAAAACAAAGTCTATTTCTCAATGCCTTTTTCTAAAGCTTCTAATAAGATGCTACCAAAAAGGGGGAGAAGACTGCACTCCTAGACTGCACATCAATCAACATCCAAGGTTTTGATAATCATGAGGTTTTGGCAACATCATCTTAGGGGAGTATTGTTAGACTATTTGAAGATGATACTTACCAAAACCTAAGTGCTGAATCTCATGATGATTACCAAAACTGACACGGTGCAGCTACGGTGAAAATATGATCAAAACAAAGAAAATTGACCAAAGTCAAACTTGGTCAAACTTGGTCAATCGTGGTCAAAGTCAACAGTCAACATCAGCGGTCGTCCAGAATGATGTCAACACCCGGCAGTCACGCATCAGCAACAGAGAATTTATCAGTCTTAGAACAATATTTGTGGAATCATTAGGGCTTAAATGTAATTTTATTTATTTATGTAAAAAGTATATATAGACCAAGTGTAGTCATTTATACTCTAAGTAAGAAAGCATTTTCTAGGCAAGCATTGCTGAGAATTAGGCTGGTAAGAGAAACAATCAAGTTGATTGTGTGTGAGAGAGAATTTTCTTACAAACTCCTTTTGTAATCTCCTAGCATAAAACATACATATGAATGAATGAAATATTTATGAATGTGTTCTTGATTGTTTATCATTCATTCATCATCATACACTAAATCTTGTATAGATCTTCACTTGAAATCATCAATGGGTCAGTGAAATTCCACATCACAGATCTGATAAGTGACAACAATACGATTACAATATTCGATCCATCATTATCGAATTTTCACATAGAAAGAGGAAGAGGATGGCCATAAGAGGGGACAATAAGAAGAAGAAGTCCAAGGCATCCACCTCTGCACCTCAGGATGGGCCAGAACATCCTGGGGATGAATAAAAAGAGGCTATTCAACCAACTCCACTTCAAGTAGAGCCTCTTGCTGCTGAGAGAGCCATTCTGTCATTGTCCTTCTTTACAAATCCAGACATATGGTATGTCACTAGAGATCAAGAGGTCAAGACATATACTTGTGGCAAAATATGCTTGACCTTACTCTGCATGATCTCTTTGACATGAGGAGATACTTTGAGAGTCTGAGGAATCTGGATCAACTAATTAAAAAAAGGCATGGTCCTGATTCTCATGAGGACTGCCAACAGATGAAGATCAAGACTCAAATTCATCCTTAAGTTTTGGTAGCATCAGCCTAGGGGGAGTTTGTAAGAGTTAATTTTAGAGGCTGATGCAACCAAAGAGCTCTCAACATACATACTTAGGGGGAGTTTGTAAGAGTTAATTTTAGAGGCTGATGCAACCAAAGAGCTCTCAACATGCATACTTAAGTACAAGGAAAGTTACTTTGTAAGATTTGACAAAAGCACTAAGAAATTCTCTAAGTGTTAAATCTTCCGAAGCCAAAGACCATTTCTTCAGAAGCCAATGATGAAGTCTTTCGAAGATTTAGGACAAAGTCTTTCGAATCCAAGAGACTGGTTTCTCTAGAAGACAGAGAATACATACTTTCTCTGACATGCTTTTGACAAAAGCTAGCCACTTTCCACAACCATCTTTGAAGACTCACCAATTTATATAACTTGGTGATATCACCATACTTATGTCAACTATAGATTAAGGACTTAAAATGTGTAACTTTTGTCACACCCTCGCTAAAGAAGAAACACGAGAATATGACAGACGGGATCATCAAAACACATTGTGGGTTTAAGAGAATATCTAAGGTATTCTCCATTCCTAGGTCATGACGTCACCTGACACATAGGAACACATGTCAAGTATAGTCAATACCATAACGTCATACCATAAATGCATGAACAAACCAAAGTCCCATTCGGGAACAAATCAATACAATCGCCAAACAATACCAAATACAAAACCAACAAAAATTACAATCCATAAGGCCAAACAATTCAAAACGTATCCCCAAAGTCTCATGAAATGTCTAATGCTCCCAAAGGAGCGGTCTTGTCTAAGTCCACAACCAATCACCTAGGCTTCATTACCTGAAAAGACATGCTCTAAAAAGTCAACATACATTGGTGAGTTCACAGGTTTAAAAGTACAAATAGTTTGCCGTGCACAACATGTATAGAAAATTGTATGTGAATAGAGTACATAGCAGTTAAGATATCAACACAAGTCCCAATTCAGTCCAAGTCCAAGATAAGTCCAAGTCCAATATGCCCGGATTATATTCACCCAAGGGCAAGCCCAGGCCAAGTCAGTCTCGACTAGTATACCGACAACAAGGGTGGGGGTGTCAACCCCGTTAGTACTAACAATACCTCTCCATGACGTCCAAGCACAAGAACAAGTCCAATAACAAGCACAAGCATAAGTACACACTCACGTGTGATCATCTATACTCAAACCATGACCCAAACCACATACAATATCCCAAAATAGTTTTTAAGACACGACATAGTCCAAAACCATGAGCATGCTTTTCTCCCAAGTAAAATATATTAAAAAGGAGCAGTGAAACTCACCTTGAAAAGTTATAGTTCAAATCCCACAATACGCAGAGTAAGCTCTAAAAATAAAATACACCAAAGGATTAATATAGCACAAATATAAACGACCAATATGGGTGTAATCCTTTCAGTCCAGCCCTTAACGCTAATCAAGGTTTTCCATCGTCGCACCTATTAGTTTAATTCTTTTGTAAAGAATTTTAAATAAATTTTATATGCAAAACTTGTTTTAATTTAGATTATTTAGTCCCAACCCTTACTTTTAAGTTTTAACAAGATAATTCAGCATACATATCTGATTGTGCATCAGTCTTGTATAGACTGTTAGGAGATCGAAACGATAACGAATCGTTGCGTAAAATGTATCATTTGAAAGAGGAGACTTTTAATTAAACACCAGAAAAAAAAATCACATCCATTCGACAAATTATGAGAAAGTTATGACTCGAAGAATACCAACTAAACTGCTGTCCAGATTCGTCAGTTTTGACCTTCAGTTTTGTTTGCTACGTTTGGAGGACCAAACGATATCAAAACGACACGAGACCACTTGGGTTAGTTAGAGGACTCATGGGGCTTAAATTTAGACCCAGATTTTGCCCCAATTGGGCGTATTTCGACCAAGTTATGACATGAACAAGATGACCCATTTTTCTGACAGCAAGCTGCCCAGATTGTTAGTTTTGTTCCTTTGCGTCTCAAGTCCCAATATGCGCCCGTTAACAACCCAAATATGTAAAAATGCTTTCATTCCAGTTTCAAGTTGTCAATAACTTCAATTAACCACTTAGTTTATATAATTTTACAGTCCCAACCAGTTGTTAGTTTCTTAGTCTCCCGGTTTGCAAGTTTAAGTGATAGTTTCATTGATTCGATTTGTTCAATCCATCAATTCTTTCAAGGAACAATTTTAATTATTTAAAAATGTTTTACAGGTCCAAAATTTCGATTAAGGGCAGATCATCCAAGATTACAACCCAATATTTTAGATTCGATTACCATACAAGTCCAAGAATTAGGGTTTTTACCAAATGGCGATCCCGACAATCGTAACGCTTAGATCTTCACGATCTAGCACCAAAAACCAAGAATGAGAGATTATTAGATGAAGATTTTGTATTTAGATGATGAACATCTGCGAAATTCAAGTAGAACAAGGATTAAAATCATCAAGAAACGACTTTTACTTACCGTAGGTTCGAAAATACACGAATCTTGCTTAGTACGAAACCTTGAATGTCTTGATTATAGCAAAACTCAATGGATGGCACAAAGATGATGATTTTCGATGATGATGGTGAAGAACAAGAGAGATTTTGTGTTGTGGTGGCTAGGGTTTTCAATAGAAAACTCTATTTGCAAAAGTGAGGCAAAACAAGGGGAATCCCCCCTTTTGTCCAATTCTCGGCCGAATTGAAGGAAGGACAAGGGACTTCGGGCCCTTGGCCCGTCTCGTCTATTCCATCACGTCTCGAACCGCGCGTTGTCTAATTTTTACGCTTTCAAATTCCGCGCGCAATAACGGTTCCAATGAACTATCACATGCCCTAGGATTCGGATAGTTTATATTTTTAGAACATATTTAAGTTTATTTACTAGGCTTTAGGCAAAGCCCATGGATGTATAGTTAATTGGGTTATGATGAAGTTTCGTGTTTTACATTTTAGGAAAAACCTTGATTGGGCTCAATGCATAGGACCCCATACAATGACAAGCCCAATAGTCACAAAATGATATAAACTCCAGGCCCATCATAAAAACGTAGGCCCATTAGACCAAAGTTTGGGCCCAACAAGAAAAGAACCATAAATCAAGACCAAGCCCAAATAAAGACAAAAGTCAAGTAAAAAGACAAAATTCAAACCAATGCCAAAGCCAACGTACCTATTTTGGTGACAGATGTCACAACTTTCTACTTTGTACTTTTATCCTTTTTGTAACAGATAAGGATGTGAGCTATGGTATGTCAAATGCAGGACCGGTTAAGGGATGGTCAATACAATCAGGCTCATAATCAGAAGAGTGTTAGAACACTTAACAGATCAAATAGGGAACCGGGTTTATATGAATGATACTAAGAACATAAGTAAACAATGAGATAGAACTAAGAACAAGAACAAGATAAGTATGGTTTTCAAGAATATTGTATATTACTCTCAAGTTCTTTTACAAGTGTTACAAAGCATAAAAAAAATACAAGAACCGGAGATACTTTATACTACATCCTATAACCGACCATACTTTGAAGGCCAGCTGGAAACACTAATCTAGACAACAAGATCAATGTAAAGTAAAAAAGGCAGATTGCCTTTTGACTAGTGACTATAACATGCCATAGCTCACATCCTAATATATTACAAAAAGGATAAAAGGTACAAAGTAGAAAGTTACAGACTCTAAACCATAATCTACAGTTACAAAAGCATGGACCTTTTCACCAAATCATGCAAGTTGATGAGTCTTCAGAATTGCAGTGAAAAGTTGGTCAGCTTTATACAAAAGTAGATCAGATAAAGCATGTCCTCTCTGTCTTTGAAAGAAATCAGTCTTTACTTCATTGGCTTCGAAAGGCTTTGTCTTTGAAGCTTCAGAAGACTTCATCTTTGGCTTCAGAAGATTTGGTCTTTAGCTTCGAAAGATTTTACACATAGAATAATTTGCTGTGAGAAGTGTAAAACTTCCGAAGTAACTTCTACTCTGCACAATGTTCATGCAAGCTGGAAGCTCCTTGGTTGCTTTGGTTTCTTTGGTTGTATCAGCCTTTCAAGTTTAATCTTAGAAACTCCCCCTAGGTTGATGCTACCAAAACAGAGAAGTATATTTAGATATTGACAGTCCTTATCAGGATCAAGATCATTCCTTTCATCATCAACTGATCAGGATCCCTCATACTCTCATAATACCTTCTCATGTCATGGAGATCATGCAGAGGAAGATTAAGCATGTCTTGCCAGAAATAGACATCTTGACCTCCTTTATCTCTGATGACATACCATCTGTCTGGATTAGTAGCAAAGGTCCAGGATAGGATGGGTCTTCCAGTTGCAAGAGGCTCTACTAGAGTTGGAGTTGGTTGAGCGGCCTCTTCTTGCACTACCTCAGGATGCTTTGACTCGTCCTGAGGTGTCGAGGTGGATGCCTTGGACTTCTTCTTAGAACCACTCTGTCGAGGTGGATGCTTTAACGTGTGATTAACATCGTTATCTCTTGTAAGGGTTGTTTTGTATTAATGCAATTACGGGGATTCATTTTGTAATTTCTTGATGTAATTATATGCTTGGATAATTAATATTGTCAATAATAATAATAATAATAATAAATAATAATAATAATAATAATAATAATAATAATAATAATGACAATATAATAATAAAATGATAAAATAATGATATTAATAAAAGTAAATAATTTTAAAATTATTATTAATAAAACAAAAATAAGTTTTATAATTTAAAGACTTGTAAATAGATGTTTGGTACATAAAATAATAAAAATGTAAAACTACAGGGACCAATCAGTAATTTGTTTAAACTCAAATAAAAACTCTGGAATAAAATTGAGCAACTTAAAACTTTAGGGACTTAAGTGTAATTTGTTTAAACTCATCACTCCTATACCCGTTTTCCCGGCCAGGTACTCCGGCCACCTCCTGCCGAGAGTCCGGCCACCTCAAATCTTCGAAAATCATCCATCAAAATTGAATTAAACCACCCTGTTCCCGTTACAAATCGGTTTCGAACCTTGAACACATTAAAGTCGATCCATTAACATCGGTTTCGACTGAAACCGAATAACCATCGAAACTCAAAGCCGTTTTACACTTAAATCATAATAACAATCGAATTAAACAAACATAAACGTTAGGGTAATCATTTCGAGGTTATTGGTAGCATCAATTGAACCTAAAACAACATTAAATTTATTGAATTCGACCTGTAACCTCCGACTCAAATCTATAAATTAGAGGGCTTCTACTCGAACTGGGTTTTCTAAACCTCTGGAACCTTCAATTTCATTCAAAACACACACAAACACCGATTTCTGCATTCAAGACCCGTCGGCATACTTAATCTCCTGCTCTCTTCAATTCGATCAAGTACAGGTAAATAAAATATATGAATACCTTTGTTTTCACATGGGGAATAAAAGCCCCATGATTAATTTGGTTATGATCATCGATTGGTGGTTCAATTTAACCGATTATAAATCTAGGGTTTATATGAAATTAGGGATTCATCTGAGAACTTGGTTTTAAAATTGGGGTTCTGAAACATAACACCAAACGGGGCCTTGGCCCAGTGGTTAAAATGTGGTGTTGTGTGGCAGGGGACCCGGGTTCGAACCCGAGCCCCTGCAAATATTTTTAAAATACGTTTTTAAGTTGTTAAAATTCAAAAAAACATTTTAAACATTATTATTAATTATATAAAAACCCATTTTAATCACAAAGTGCAAATAAAATTGTTTTTTTTCTTTTAACTTCATTAGAAAATACACTTTAGAAAGCATTATTTTATTTATTTATTTTAAATATTATAAAAAAGGGGATTATAAAACATCATCAATTATTAATTTGGAATTGTAATAAACTTCATGTAATAAATAAATAATTTCAAACTAATAAATTCCTTATTATTATGGATTTAATTACAAATTCGATAAATAAATTTTGTTTTAGAAAATAAATATACATCTTCATATTTAGTGATGTACACATATTGTAATGGTTATTTTAACCATGTAAATTTACAAAATATGAATTTATTTAAAGGTAAATAATAACCATTTAAAAATAAAGTTGTAACTTCTACTAATTATGATTTTCACTAAGAGCCTTGTTTAAATCATTTAATTACCAAAATATTAATAACTGACGTCTATTTAATAACATGAAAATTGTGGACAAATGGATATAAACATAACACCAAAATCATCATGATTAACTTAATACGACGTTTCGTTTAGGTGAACGTTAACGAATCCTCGGCATTTTATACAAGACTTATTATTTGTGCATCCTTTATTATCAAGTGAGTTTTTCTATACCCCTTTTATATATTTTCACACTTTGGGGTGAAACATGTTAACTTTATGATAATTGCACTTGTAAACTCGTTTGAATCTTGTAAACACTTGGGTAATTCATCTTATTTGTCGTGGATAGTTGAACTTTAGTAATTACCATATGATGACTATTATATGTACAATCATTAACTATTGCTAGCCTGGCGACGTCATAGATCTATGGGCCTGACAAGCCTACTTGGTTAACCCAAGTACACTTAGCTAATCGTTTAATCTTGTAATCTTGTAATCTGTCAAGGTTTGATTGTTACATTTGTTCATCCATCCCTAGTTACTTTATTCAATAACCTATGACATGAATTACCATCTTTTATATATATATATATTTATGTATGAAACTATAGAAAATTCACCAACATTATGTTGACCTTTTATTTTTAACATGTTTCAGGAAATGTTAATGCTTAGCTTGCTATGAAGACAATATCACATCTAGGACTGGACCTAGAATAAAATAAAAATACTTTTGTTATCATTGGACGTTGAAATTTCTATGTTTTGGAACATATTCTATTTCTTAAATGTATGTCTTGAATATTGAGTTCTAATAATATTGTCATTTTAAATTAGCGTTGTGTGGCATGAACAATCTTAAAGCTCACATCTCGATGTTTCCGCCGTTAGGGTTGGGGTGTGACAGATTGGTATCAGAGCCCATAACTATAGGGATTTAGGTTATTAGAAATGGTGGCCTAGACTATGGTTAAACTAGGGACCCTTTTTATGACAATTGCTATGATCTTGTAAGTATGCTTATATGTCTATCTTGATGCATGACAAATTCCCTTATGTGCTATTTGCTTATCTTTAGAATTAGTGCCTTAGTATTATGCCTTGCACCTTGTGAACCCCAACTTTCTAATCCTCTTCTTATGCCTCTACGTTTCTACCGTGTCTAGTCTTTTCTAAATCTCATTCTTGACTACGTGAGGAAAACTACGCATTTTATTGAGTGGAAAAAATTCCTTAGACGATATGTCTAAATCTTGAAATTCTCATCGAGTTTTTAATTCTTATAGCCTTAGGGAAGTGTGTGACACATAAACACCTGTATTCTGGATTTCCTGGCAAAAAGCCCTCGGGCTAAGGCAAGCATTTCGTATAAATCTCATTACCAGACATGTTATGATACCTGGGGATTTCTGGGATGAGTGCTAAATTATGGTCAACATACACATCTTCCCGAGGAAATTAGGATTAAGTCACCTTGACGTGTGCATGTTCCTATTGGCTATGTGATACCAAATGGAACCGTCCTGGCTGTATATAAATTATCTAAAAATTCCTGTTTACCTTGAACTGGTTTATCTCCAAATACTAATATTTTACTTTATTTCTATCTTATAGAATGTCTCGTCATCATGAAAAACGTGCTACCTCCGACCACAAACTCGCTGCAATGATCGCCCGGCAAATGGCCGATGTACTTCCAACGATGGTTGCTGAACTTAGCAGCACCCTAATGGCCAACAACAGCAACAACGCCAATGGAAACAATGGTAGTGGTGACAACAATGGTCAAGGGGAAAATAGCAACAACCAAGATGGGAATAGTCGCACTTGCACATTCAAGCACTTCCACTCTTGCAAACCCACTAGCTTTAGTGGAAAGGAAGGAGCCACTGGACTTCTCGAGTGGTTCGAAAGTATGGAAAATATGTTTATCGTCAACGAATGTCCCGATGAACTCAAGGTCCGATATGCTGCAAGTGTCCTTCAACAATGGGCACTCACTTGGTGGAATAGTGAGAAAAGGAATCGAGGGACTGAAGTTGCCTTGGCGTTGCCTTGGGAAGAATTTAAGGACATAATGATCCAAAAATTCTGCCCGAGGAGTGAATTGCAAAAGCTGGAGGAGGAATTCTGGAACCTCAAACAGGATAGTGGGAATCATTTGGCTTATTCCACCTGGCATCATGAGTTGAGCATGCTCCTACCTCATATGGTGGATACCGTTCCCCGCAATATTGAGAAGTTTATTAAGGGGGTACCACCTCAAATTCAAGATGCCGTGGTGGGTAGTAGGCCCACAACTTTAGAGGAGGCGATTAATATCACCGCCCAGCTCACTGAAAACCATATTAGAGCTGGTACTTTAACAGTGAAAGGTGCCAAGACTACTTTGAAGGTGACTCCCGAGGCTACAAAAGAGGTGAAGGTCGAGTCATCTTCCAAAGGCAAGAAGCGCAAGTTCACACCGGCTCGTAATTATACGGTGACAACACCAAATGCCCCTCAAAGGCAAGCTGTCATTGCAAATCAAGCCCCCGTGGCGAGGGCTTATACTGGGCCACACCCAATGTGCAATACTTGCAAGTACCATCATGCGAGTAACACTCCTTGCCGAGTCTGCTCGTTGTGCGGGAAGCATGGACATCTGGTGGCTACCTGTCTTCGTGCTCCTAATAATACGGCGTTGGCTGCAAACTGAGTTTGCTACAACTGTGGCTAACCGGGTCATGTCCGTCCACAATGCCCCCGCAATGCGGGAAATGTGCCACAGGCTCGTGGAAGGGCATTCAACATCAATGCCATCCAAGCTCAAGCCAACAACGACGTGGTGAATGGTACGTCATTAATTTCTTTTAATTGTTCTTTTGTCTTGTAAAATTCCTACCTGCGTTCATTATGCCAATAATAGGTTATTATTTGAGCATGTATGTATCTTGTAAATAATCGTTATGCTTCTGTACTGTTTGATTCGGGTGCGGATAAGAGTTTCGTGTCTTTAGAGTTCGAGCCTATTCTTTCAAAGCAGCATTCTAATTTAGAGAGATCGTTTATGGTCGAAGTAGCCGATGGCAAGTCTGTCAAAGTCGGCGTCGGGATACGCGATTGCACCTTAAGTCTTAACGAGCACGTCTTTCTCATCGACCTTATTCCAATGCAACTGGTTAGCTTCGACGTTATTATTGGCATGGATTGGTTAGCAAAGCAACACGCGGAAATTATATGCTTTGAGAAGTGCATTCGAATTCCTTTACCATCGGGTGATACCTTAAAAGTTTTTGGGGAGAGATCATCCCAAAGACTCAAACTCATGTCTTGCATCAAGGCCCGAAAGTGCTTGAGTAAAAATTACTTAGCTTTCATGGCTTATGTAGTTAACATGAAAGCCAAGGGTAAAGAACTGAAGGATATACCTGTCGTGCGGAATTTTCCCGAGGTGTTTCCCGAGGATCTTAGTGGGTTACCTCCTGTACGAGAAGTTGAGTTCAAAATCGACCTGATTCCTGGTGCAAATCCTGTGGTTAAGTTGCCTTATCATCTTGCACCGTTTGAATTGCAAGAACTAGCTAGTCAACTACAAGATTTGACCGATAAAGGTTTCATTCGACCTAGCTCTTCACCATGTGTTGCACCCGTGCTATTTGTAAAGAAGAAAGATGGTTCTTTCCGTATGTGCATCGACTACCAGGAACTCAACAAGCTCACTATCAAGAACCGATATCCTCTTCCTCGAATAGATGATCTCTTCGATCAACTTCAAGGAGCTACACAATTCTCGAAGATCGATCTACGTTCTGGATATCATCAATTACGTGTTCACGACAATGATATTCCAAAGACCGCGTTTCGTACTCGATATGGACATTATGAGTTCATGGTTGTGCCTTTTGGCTTGACTAATGCACCTGCTGTCTTCATGGATCTCATGAACTGGGTATGTAAACCGTATTTGGATAAATTCGTAATCATGTTTATTTATGACATTCTCATCTATTCCAAGACAAAGACCAATCACGAGTCGCACCTACATCAAGTCCTCGATCTTTTGAAGAAGGAACAATTATATGCCAAGTTCTCCAAGTGCGAATTTTGGCTTGAAGAAGTCCAATTCTTAGGACATGTGGTGAATAGCCAAGGAATTCACGTTGATCCTGCAAAGATAGAAGCCGTGAAGAATTGGTGTGTTCCCACGACCCCAACCAAGGTTCGTTCTTTTCTGGGTTTAGCTGGTTATTACCGTAGGTTCATTGCAAACTTTTCAAAGATTGCGAAACCGCTTACGGCGCTAACTCAAAAGAATAGACTTTTTGAGTGGGGACCTAAACAAGAAGATGCGTTCGAGAAATTGAAACACAAACTGTGTAATGCTCCTATCCTAACCCTTCCCGATGGAAACGATGACTTCACTGTATATTACGACGCGTCTAGTCAAGGTCTTGGTTGCGTTCTCATGCAACGAGGTAAGGTCATAGCTTACGCGTCGAGACAATTGAAGGTTCATGAAGTAAACTACACAACTCATGATCTTGAACTGGGTGCCGTAGTATTTGCTTTGAAGATTTGGCGACATTATCTCTATGGAACGCAATGCATAGTCTACACCGATCACAAGAGCCTTCAACACGTGTTTAATCAAAAGGATCTCAACATGAGACAAAGACGTTGGGTTGAACTAATTAGCGACTACGACTGCGACATTCGCTATCATCCTGGAAAGGCGAATGTTGTAGCCGACGCGCTGAGTCGTAAGATCCACAACAAGACTGTCTCGCTTCAAGAAATCCGGGATCGAAGACAATGGTTTGACACGTTAGGAGAATTTGACACCGAGATTCATGTGGATGTTAACGAGGCCACTATCATGCTTCAAAACATAAGGATTGATAGTGATCTCGAGTTTTGCATCCGCGAGGCTCAACAAGCGGCGCTAACCGAGGAAGGGAAAGATGAAGATCTAACGTATAACATTCGATCACAATTAGAGACAAAACCGAATGGCATGTGGTATTTCTTGAATCGACTTTGGATCCCGATTCATGATAATCTCCATCACTTCATTATGAACGAAGCTCATCAAACCCGATATTCAATTCATTATGGGTCCGATAAGATGTACATGGATCTGCGTGGCCAATATTGGTGGCCGGGTATGAAGAAAGATATCGCTTCTTATGTTTCCAGGTGCCTCATATGTGCAAGAGTCAAAGCTGAACATCAACGGCCTAGTGGTTTACTTGAACAACCTGAAATCCCTATGTGGAAATGGGAACACATATCCATGGATTTCATAACCAAGGTACCACGTACATCTCGTGGCCATGATAGTATATGGGTGATCGTTGACCGTTTGACCAAAACGGCACATTTCATACCAATACGAGACACCTACAAGGTTTCAAGATTGGCTCGTATCTACATCGATGAAATTATGAGTCGTCATGGTGTGCCGTTGCATATTATTTCCGATCGTGATGCTCGATTTACTTCACACTTCTGGTCTTCCATGCAAGAACTCTTGGGTACTCAATTGGATTTAAGCACGGCTTACCATCCTCAAAAGGACGGTCAAACCGAGCGAACAATCCAAACTCTCGAGGACTTACTGCGTCTTTGTGTCCTTGATTTTGGTGGTGACTGGGATACGCATCTGCCTTTAACGGAATTTTCGTATAACAATAGTTATCACTCGAGTATAAGATGGCACCATTCGACGCTTGATATGGTCGTAAATGTCGTTCTCCGATCTGTTGGACCGACATAGGTGAGAACTTCATTACTGGTCCTTAACTGATTCAAGAAACGACCGACAAAGTCTCCAAAATTCAAAATAACCTGGAGGTGGCTAGAAGTCATCAAAAGAGTTATGCCGATAAAAGACGAAAACCGTTGGAATTTCAAGTCGGCGACATGGTTCTTCTTAAGGTCTCTCCATGGAAGGGTGTTGTTCGCTTTGGGAAGAAGGGTAATTTAGCCTCACGTTTTGTAGGACCTTTCAAATTTCTAAAAAGAATTGAGAAAGTGGCTTACAAACTAGAACAACCTTCTGAACTTAGCGGGGTTCATCCTGTCTTTCATGTCTCAAACCTGAGAAAATGCCTGGCTGATGAAAATTTGCATGTTCCTTTGGAGGAAATCCAAATCGACGAGTCGTTGCACTTCGTTGAAAAACCTGTCGAGATCATGGACCGAAAGTTGAAGAAGACCCAAACATCTACAACACCGATCGTCAAAGTCCGTTGGGAAAACAAACGTGGAGCTGAGTTCACTTGGGAACGCAAGGATTACATGAAGAAGAAATATCCCTATCTTTTTGTTTAGCCTTGTCTTTAATTTCGGGACGAAATTCCTTAAAGTTGGGGAGACTGTAACCTCTCGGATTTTTATTTAACGTGTGATTAACATCGTTATCTCTTGTAAGGGTTGTTTTGTATTAATGCGATTACGGGGATTTATTTTGTAATTTCTTGATGTAATGATATGCTTGGATAATTAATATTGTCAATAATAATAATAATAATAATAACAACAATAATAATAATAATAAAATGATAAAATAATGATATCAATAAAAGTAAATAATTTTAAAAGTATTATTAATAAAACAAAAATAAGTTTTATAATTTAAAGACTTGTAAATAGATGTTTGGTACATAAAATAATAAAAATGTAAAACTACAGGGACCAATCTGTAATTTGTTTAAACTCAAATAAAAACTCTGGAATAAAATTGAGCAATTTAAAACTTCAGGGGCTTAAGTGTAATTTGTTTAAACTCATCACTCCTATACCCGTTTTCCCGGCCAGGTACTCCGGCCACCTCCGGCCACCACCGGACGAGAGTCCGGCCACCTCAAATCTTCGAAAATCATCCATCAAAATCGAATTAAACCACCCTGTTCCCGTTACAATTCGGTTTCGAACCTTGAACACATTAAAGTCGATCCATTAACATCGGTTTCGACTGAAACCGAATAACCATCGAAACTCAAAACCGTTTTACACTTAAATCATAATAACAATCGAATTAAACAAACATAAACGTTAGGGTAATCATTTCGAGGTTATTGGTAGCATCAATTGAACCTAAAACAACATTAAATTTATTGAATTCGACCTGTAACCTCCGACTCAAACACCATAGTCGTTGAGTACCAAATCGATCGAATCAAATCTATAAATTAGAGGGCTTCTACTAGAACTGGGTTTTCTAAACCTCTGGAACCTTCAATTTCATTCAAAACACACACAAACACCGATTTCTGCATTCAAGACCCGTCGGCATACTTAATCTCCAGCTCTCTTCAATTCGATCAAGTACAGGTAAATAAAATATATGAATACCTTTGTTTTCACATGGGGAATAAAAGCCCCATGATTAATTTCGTTATGATCATCGATTGGTGGTTCAATTTAACTGATTATAAATCTAGGGTTTATATGAAATTGGGGATTCATCTGAGAACTTGGTTTTAAAATTGGGGTTCTGAAACATAACACCAAATGGGGCCTTGGCCCAGTGGTTAAAAGGTGGTGTTGTGTGGCTGGGGACCCGGGTATGAACCCGAGCCCCTGCAAATATTTTTAAAATACGTTTTTAAGTTGTTAAAATTCAAAAAAACATTTTAAACATTATTATTAATTATATAAAAACCCATTTTAATCACAAAGTGCAAATAAAATTGTTTTTTTCTTTTAACTTCATTAGAAAATACACTTTAGAAAGCATTATTTTATTTATTTATTTAAAATTATAAAAAAAGGGGATTATAAAACATCATCAATTATTAATTTGGAATTGTAATAAACTTCATGTAATAAATAAATAATTTCAAACTAATAAATTCCTTATTATTATGGATTTAATTACAAATTCGATATATAAATTTTGTTTTAGAAAATAAATATACATGTACATATTTAGTGATGTACACATATTGTAATAGTTATTTTAACCATGTAAATTTACAAAATGTGAATTTATTTAAAGGTAAATAATAATCATTTAAAAATAAAGTTGTAACTTCTACTAATTATGATTTTCACTAAGAGCCTTATTTAAATCATTTAATTACCAAAATATTAATAACTGGCGTCTATTTAATAACATGAAAATTGTGGACAAATGGATATAAACAGAACACCAAAATCACCATGTTTAACTTAATACGATGTTTCGTTTAGGTGAACGTTAACGAATCCTCGGCATTTTATACAAGACTTATTATTTGTGCATCCTTTATTATCAAGTGAGTTTTTCTATACCTCTTTTATATATTTTCACACTTTGGGGTGAAACATGTTAACTTTATGATAATTGCACTTGTAAACTCGTTTGAATCTTGTAAACACTTGGGTAATTCATCTTATTTGTCGTGGATAGTTGAACTTTAGTAATTACCATGTGATGACTATTATATGTACAATCATTAACTATTGCTAGCCTGGCGACGTCATAGATCTATGGGCCTGACAAGCCTACTTGGTTAACCCAAGTACACTTAGCTAATCGTTTAATCTTGTAATCTTGTAATCTTGTAATCTGTCAAGGTTTGATTGTTATATTTGTTCATCCATCCCTAGTTACTTTATTCAATAACCTATGACATGAATTACCATCTTTTATATATATATATATATATTTATGTATGAAAACTATAGAAAATTCATCAACATTATGTTGACCTTTTATTTTTAACATGTTTCAGGAAATGTTAATGCTTAGCTTGCTATGAAGACAATGTCACATCTAGGACTGGACCTAGAATAAAATAAAAATACTTTTGTTATCATTGGACGTTGAAATTTCTATGTTTTGGAACATATTCTATTTCTTAAATGTATGTCTTGAATATTGAGTTCTAATAATATTGTCATTTTAAATTAGCGTTGTGTGGCATGAACAATCTTAACCCTCACATCTCGACGTTTTTGCCGTTAGGGTTGGGGTGTGACAGACCTTTCTTAGCAAGGTAGTCACCTGAGATTCCAAGTGACTAACCTTTGAGACTAAATAGGTGCATGTTTGAGTCAGCTTTTGCACCTTCAGTCTCATATTTCCCTGATCTTCATCAGAAGAATCACGGGGGGATGAGAGAATAGGACCTAAGTCTTCTTCCTCATCACTATCACTTTGTTCTTGGCCGCTGGATTTCCCGTGCACCATGACAGCTTAAAGTGAAGTATCAATGGGTAGGGTTTCCATAGTCGAGGTCTTAATGATGTAATCACTTGTTGAAGTGAGAGCCTCTTCCATATGGACCTCCTGAACAGGTTCAGGGAGATCCACCTCAGTAGTAGGTGGATGATGTTGGCTAGACATGGGAGAAATAGGAGTATTCATCTCTCCTTAAGCAGGGGAGGAGAAGAGAGACTTATGATACTCACTGAATCCCATGTCTTCATCATCATAGAATTCTAGGTTTGGAATGGGTTAGTTTAGATCAAGAGGCTGGGGATGGTAACTGTCCCCTGAAGGTTGTTTACTAGAGTGTTGAGACTCTGAGTGAAGGCTTAAGGCTTGGGGGGTTGTGAGCTCATTAGGAGGAGCATGAGGAACCTTAGCACTGATTGTTGGTAAAATGGGAGTGGTTTGCTCCTCATGAAAAGTGGGAGCTTCAGTATCCACTTCCTCCTGTGTGGGTTGTAATATAGGGGCCTATACAAACTGAGTAGCATGTGCAGGGGTTCGTTTGGATTTTCTTTGGTAGGTGATGGTTATTTGTGGCTGTATAGTGGGTTGAGAAGTAGAAGGTGTGGGTTCAATGCTAGCTGGTGCTGCTAGGTTACCACCTTGAGCAATGAGCTCTAACATTTTTGGGACAAGGGCTGTTTCTACCCCTAAGAAGCCAACAATTGGCTTTCTTATAGTCTTGAAGATGTCAGGCTTCATCTGTCCTAATTTTAGAACATTACCTATTCCCTTCAACTATGGGCCCAGTTCATAGTTGAGAATGTGCTGGACATATCTAGGGAACTTGTAATATTCTAAGGAGTACAAGTTTGCAAGTAAATTAGTATATACAAATTGTGAATACCTGAACTTGACTCCCTGAACCATCCTATGAACTATGCAGGAAAGGTCCTTTGGAACTTGGTCCCATCCTTCATGCTTGTTAGATAGACTGTGAATGACGACATGGAGGTATTCCATTGAGAGGAAACCTTCCCTTTCCTGAAGGTCTTGACAGAGAAATCCCCTTCATAGCCCATCTGACCAAAGGAACAGTTAACAACAGACTTGGGGAAGGACAAATCACCTTCGACATCATCCAGCCTTAGATGTGAGTTTATGGATGCTGGAGTGATGAAGATTGTCCTCCCTTGTACTGTGACAGATAGTGCCTTCTCCCCATCCATGGTGACCTCTTGACAGGTCCTCCAGAATTCCAAGAGCTGATCCTCATAGAGTGGAGGATCGATGGTGAGGGAGGTGAAGTAGTTCGATAGAGTGAGAAAGTGACAAACCTCTGAGAAACCAGGATCTTTCTCAGAGTTCAACAGAGCAACTTGATTGTGTTGCCAGTGAAGTTGCATGGAGAAATCGGGTTGGTTTTTGCGATGAAGGTTGGCCATTTTAAGGTAGCTTTGTTGTGAAGGAAGATAAAAACAAGGGCGGTCTTTGGGTAAATTTAGGTTAGATCATTTTCAGATGAAGAAGATAGTGAAAGAGGGAGACCGTTGAGAGAATATATATGAAATAGATATGAGACAAAGTTAATGCAAAATGATAAACTTTGAAATCCGAATATCGGTCCCACCTTTAAAATGTTCCCAAAAAGATAGTTTTCTTGGAAGTCAAAAATCTTCCAAAGGTATTTTTGTCTTCGAATGTTTTTAGGAAAAGCTTTCGTAGCCAATTTGGCTTGGAATGATATTCATAAGCTTTGTGAAAATTTTGCTACGGAAGGAAAATACTTAGAGAATTTTGCTTCCGAGACATGTTTGGTTTCGGAAGAGGACTTGGAAGTTTTATTCTAAAGAGAATAAATCTTCCGAGACTTAATTTTTTTCGGAAGAAAATTGTCTTTCAAATACATGTAAGTACTTAGAAGCATATTTAGGCTTCAAAACATATATCAGAATTTCTTCCGAAGGTAAATGTCTTATAAGTAGTTATTTGATTTGAAGACATAATGTTCTTCCGAAGACAACTTGATGTATTCTGAAAGAAAATATGTTTAGAATTTTCAAAAATCTAACGAATATCTTTTGAAAAAATTTCTTCCAAAGGAAACTGGGCTTATGAAGATAATAAAATAGACAACTTAGGACACACAGGTTTTAGAAATAGAATTGATTTAAGTTTAACAAAAAATCTACTCAAAGTTAATCATCCCAATAGTTGATACAATATACTTGAGTCTTTGTTCATCAAAAGCTTTAGTGAACAGATCAGCGTATTGTTTATTTATTTTAACTTTGACTAGTTTGATTAATCCTTTTTCAAAATTATCCCTAATCAAATGATACCTGATGTTGATGTGTTTTGTCCTTGAGTGATGCACATGATTCTTTTTAATAGAGATAGAACTGTTGTTGTCTATGTGGATGGGAGTCTCTTTGAAGTTGAATCCATAGTCCAGCATCTAATTCTGAATCCAAATCACTTGAGCACAACAACTTGCAGCAACAATGTATTCAGCTTCAGCTGTTGATGCAGACACAAAGGATTGTTTCTTGCATTGCCATGAGACAATCCTTCTACCAAGGAATTAACACCCCCTAGATGTAGACTTTGCAGTCATGTTATAACCACCATAGTCACTATCTGTATAGCTATACAAATTGAAGTTAGAATTCTTTGGATACCAACGGCCAAGCTTAGGTGCACCTTTGAGATATCTAAGAATTCTCTTGATAGCAACCAGGTGTGACATCTTGGGGTTGGCTTGATATCTTACACAGATGCATGTGGCAAACCTGATATCAGGCCTGCTGGCTGTGAGGTATATAAGAGACCCAATCATAGCCATGTAGAGATGTTTATCCACACACTTCCCCGCAAGATCAGGTCTAAGGGAGTGGTTTCTGGCTATAGGAGTCTTTGCAACCTTGCAATCAGTCATGTTGAATCTTGTAAGGATGTCTTGTACATACTTTGACTGACTTATGAAGATGCCATTTTCAACTTGCTTCACTTGAATTCCTAGAATGAAATTGAGCTATCCCATGGCACTCATTTCAAATGTATTCTTCATCAGCCTTTCAAAGTCTTTGCAGAGCTTTGGATTAGCTGACCTGAAGATAATGTCATCTACATATACTTGAACCAGCATTAAGTCATTCCCTGTTCCTTTGATGAAGAGAGTTCCATCTATAGTGCCCCTCTTGTAGCCATGTTGACAAAGATAATAAGATAGTGTGTCATACCACTTTCTTAGAGCTTGGTGCAGCCCATAAAGAGCTTTATCAAGCTTGTAAACATAATCAGGATGATCTGGGTCTGCAATGCCAGGTGGTTGTTTGACATACACCTCTTCATCAATCACCCCATATAGAAAATCACACTTGACATCAAGTTGGTAGACCAATCCTTGGATGCAACAGAAGCCAGGAATATTCCAACAGCTTCAAGTCTTGCTACAGGAGTAAAAACATCTGTGTAGTCAATTCCCTCTTCTTGTGTGTATCCTTGAACAACTAGTCTGGTCTTGTTCTTGATGACAAGTCCTCTATTATCCTTCTTGTTTCTAAAAACCCACTTGGTTCCTATGGTAGTCTTTCCTTGAGGAAGAGGACATAGGTTCCAAACCTTTTGTCTTTTGAATTGAAGCAGCTCCTCTTGCATTGCTTCAACCCATCTTCCATCCTTCAAAGCCTTATCAACTTTCTTTGGCTCTATCTGGGACAAGAAACAAGAGTATAGACAAATATTTTTATCATGGGTTTGTCCTCTTGTTCTCACCCCTGTATCAACATTTCTAATGATGTTTGTGGTAGGGTGTGACTTGTGGATCCTGAGTTGAGGGATCACAGCAAGTTGATTGGAAAGATCTAAATTTGTGAAATTTAGATCTAGCAATGGAGTATCGCCCATCACATCAGCACACTTATCAAGAGAGGGTTGATCCAATGAGTATGTGACATCATTTCTGTTGTCTTCTATGGAGTGATTATCAGCATCAAGAAATTCTTGATCACTGTCATCTCCTCTATTTCCTCCTACATTTGAAGTTCCTTCATCTGAGTTTTGAGCCTCTAAGCTGGAATTTTTAGGCGCCTCAGATGTATCAGCTGAATTTGTCATGTTTGTGCTGATAGGATCTTCACTTGTAGGGTTAGTTACCACTGGAGCTGAAGTAGTATCCTTGCTTGGTCTTCTCAGCTCAAATCTTGGGTCAGGATCTTCTTTTGATAAGTTACCTGTAGATCCTAAAACATTCTCATAAGATTTGTTAAAATAGTATGTAACTAAATCATGATCAAACAGCCAATCAGGACCAGAACCTTTCACACTAGGAGTGTGCTCATTAAAGGTCACATTGGCTGACTCCTCAACTACTCTAGTTCTAAGATTGTATACTCTATAAGCCTTAGCTTGGGAAGAGTATCCAATAAAGTGTCCATCATCTGATTTCTCAGCAAATTTGGATATTTGATCTTTGGTATTCAAGATGGCGCAAGGACATCCAAATGACCTGAGGAAACCAACAAACGGTCTCCTTCTGTGCCACAGCTCCTAAGGAGTCTTACCATGAGTCTTAACTACTAAAACTATTTTTTGCATATAGCAGGTTGTGTTGACTGCCTCTGCCCAGAAGGTGATGGGTAGTTTAGAGTCAGACAACATGGTTCTTGTAGCCTCAATAAGTGTCATGTTTCTCCTCTCGGCAACACCATTTTGCTGAGGAGTCCTGGGAGCACTATATTGTCTTGTAATACCTTTTTCATCACAAAATGTGTCAAGGATTTGGTTCTTAAATTCTGTTCCTTGATCATATCTTATGGTTTTGACCTTGTGATCACATTGATTCTTAATTTTTAGAATGAAGTTCTTCAAGATCTCAGGAGTTTTATCCTTAGTACTAAGGAAAAAGACCGAAAGTAAATCTTGTGAAGTCATCTGTGATCACCAAACAATATGAGGTCCTTCCTAGACTTATTACACTGGTGAGGCCAAAGAGATCCATATGTAATAAGTATAGGGGAGTAGTGATGGAATTTCTTTCCTTTGGCTTGTGATACATTTTGTGTTGCTTCCTTTTTAGGCATGCTACACAGTGATCATCATTTGTAAACTCTTTCTTTGGTATTCCAATTACCAAATCATTCTTAATTAATTTATTCATGTTTTTAAAGTTTATATGGCACATTCTGTTATGCCAAAGAAAAGACTCATCACTATTTGCTTTAGATAGAAAGCAAGAAATTTTTCCTGAGAGAGATGTTTTCTGCAAGTCCATCATATACCTATTCCCTTTCCTAGGGGCTCTAAATAGGATATGCTCTTGAGGAATGACCACCCTGGGCTTGAGAACAATGCACTCATGCTCAATGAAGAGCATGTTTTGTCTCTGATCACAAAATTAGGATACACTTAGTAGATTGTACCCAAGCTCTTTGACAAAGTTTACCTTTTCAATATTGAGCTTACCATTTATGACCGTGCCCCTTCTAGTAATGTAACCTCCAGCATCTCCTCCAAAAGCAACTGGCCCTCCATCAATTTTGTCAAAATTTTGAAGTAGAGAACCATTGCCTGTCATATGCCTGGAACAACCACTATCAATGATCCATAGATCCTCTTGGTCTTTAGCAGTTCCTGCACAAGAAAGAAGTGTTTAGTTACATTTGGAAACCCAAGCCTCATTGGTCTTGGCCTTATCTAATTGATTTGAAGACAAAGTAACAGTAATTGATCCTATGTTCAAGTTTTGAGGATCATCAGCTGTTGTTGATGAAGAACTTTCAGTCACTTGGTCTTCCTTCATCTTCCTCACCATCTTTGGAAGATTAGACTTAACCTTCAATACTTCGAAACTTTTGATAACTTTGGATGTTTTGGAGACTGGACCTTCGGAAGATCTTGCTATTACTATAGCAGGCTTTAGTGCTTCGGAAGCATTCCTTTCTTTCAAGACCAACTTTTCTTTCGAAGGCAAGTTTTCACTTGTCTTCTTCTTCACCTTGGAGCTTCCGAAAGGAAAATATTTTCCTTTCGAAGCTAGCTTTTCTTTCTTCTTCTGAGAAGTTTTCTTTTTGATTATGTGGATAGTACTTTTAGGATTGTAGATTCAATCCTTTACAATATGGGAAGTACTACCACACATGATGTAATCCATATACGTCCTTCTGAGAGCCTTCTTCTGAGAGAATGACTAAACTTGATCACTTTCTACCTCCATCTACATCTTCACAGATGATGCAGCAAGCTTCTTAGGGTGAGGCTTGCTTTTGGAACTGGATGGTTCAGGCTGTGTAGCAGTGGTACATAGCTGACCAGCCTTCTTCTCTTTACTGGAATGAGTTGGATATGAACTAGAACTTCTGGTACTAAAGTTTGTAGTTGAGTCTTCAGCCTTCACCACTTTAAATCTTACAGAGATAAACACTTGTTTCTGCTAAGAGTTGAAAATGGCCTTGATCTCTTGAGCCTTCTTAGATCTCCTCTTGGCTTTTCTGATCAAGTTTTTCCTCTTAGACTTGGTCATCCCAGATTCTTTTCTCTCCTTAGGAGAATAGTGTCCCTTCTTAGGATGATCTTCTTCACTCTTCTTAGAATCATCCTTCACTATCTCCTCTTCATCCTCTTCATCAATGGGGTCTATAAGGGGAAGCTCATCTTCACAAGTTTCACATCTTGGAGATATTATAGATAATAGGGTGTGTAGAGGAGCTATCTCAGTAGATCCTAGTCCCTGCTTATTTTGATAATAAACTTTTGCATGCAGAGATGAGGATATCATGTTCTTGAAGGTCTCTTATTCAAGAACACATTTTTCTGCCCTGGCTTTGCTGATCATAAGCTCAGCCTAGCATTCAGTTAACTTAATGATAAGATCTTTTATCTGAGTCATGTAATTGGTATGTTCATGCTTAAGAGTAGAAATGGTTTTCTCTAGATCTTTTATTATAAGTTTGTAATCATTTTCAGCTCTTTTGAAATCAGCTTCTAAAATGTTTAAGGACTCAAAATTAGACCTCATCTCTAAGTTATAGGACCTATATATTTTAACTTTACAAATACATTCAGGCATACAAAGATGTCCGAATACCTTGGCTTCTTTATGATCTGCCATCAGTGATTGGTTTGGAGATGAATCCTCAACCTGAAAGCTCGAGTCAAAGCCTCCTTCTTCAACAACAACTGCAGCTTGCTACTTGGGCTTCTTATTCTGAGGAGCTCCATCAGTGTAGCTTGGTCTGGTTTATGCTTAGCCACCATTTTTCTTTGGTGCCTTGCACTCTCTAGCAAAGTGTCCCATTTGGTTACAGTTGTAACACTTTACTTTGCTTTTGTCCAGCCCAAACTTTTCACTGGTTGCATTGCTAGGAAACTTCCTTCCTCTCCTCTTGTAAAACTTCTTGGCTCTGTGAGTGAGAAGAGCCATCTGCTGGACTATTTTCATGTACTCCAGATCATCTGGATGGATACAGTCCAGGTCTTCAAGGGTATAGAGAAGGTTGCCTGTGCTTTCATCAGTAGACACAAAAGTTTGTGAAGAGCTTGTCTCTTTGAATGGGCTTTCCTTGGATATAGCTCTCTCTTGGTGTCTCCGGGAAGGTGATGAAATGACCCTTTTGTGAGTTGTCAGGGTAGCAGATGAGATGATGTTGTGGTTCTTTGCAATCCTTTTCAACTACATGCAGGGCTAAACTCTGCTGATTGTTGGAGTTACCAGATGGATTTTGCATGTTCATTTCCATTTGGTAGCCATTAAGGACACCATATAACTCAGTGAGAGTAAGGGTCTTGAGGTTCTCAGTCCTCTTGATGACTACACAATAGTGTGTCCATTGTCTGGGAAGAAAGGACATGAACTTTCTCACAATGTCCCTATTCTCAAGAGTTACTCCAACATCCATTAGTTGAGTTATGGTTTCACCTGTTTTGAAGGTGAAGTTCTCAAACTGCTGCTTTAAGAGGTCCTTCTTGTTCTTTTTTGCCTTAGTGGACCCCTCATACATAAGCTTCAGTGCATCTCATAGTTGCTTAGCAGTCTTGCACTTCTTGAAGCCTCTATAGATGGAGTTTGGAAGAACAGTTTGGACAGAAGTCATGGCTTTCTGATCAATATCTATCTTTTTCCAGTCTTCTTCAGAATAGTCAGACACTTCCTTTGGTATCATACCACCACCACCAGCAGCTGAAGAGTTGGATGGTCCATGAGGTCCAGAGACAACAGATCCCCACATCCTAGAGTCTTGAGACTTGATGAAGCCTTCCATTCTTTGGCACCAAGTATCAAAATCATCAGGAGTGATCAGTGGAGACTTTGTCATAGAACCGGTTCCCATATTAGCTTTTATGATAGCTGCCATTTGAGTTGTTAAGTGTTTTGTGAAACTTAAGGGATTTAAGATGATCAGTTCTTACAATCAAGAGTCTAAAAAGCTCTGATACCAATTGCAGGACTAGTTAAGAGATGGTCAATACAATCAATCTCATAATGAAAAGAGTGTTAGAATACTTAACAAATCAAATAGGGATCTGGGTTTATATGAATGATATTAAGAATACAAGTAAACAATGAGACAGAACTAAGATCAAGAACAAGATATGTATGGTTTTCAAGAATGCTGTATTTTGCTCTCAAGTTCTTGTACAAGTGTTATAAAGCATAAAGAGAAATACAAGAACCTGAGATACTTTATACTACATCCTACAGCCGGCAATACTTTGAAGGCCAGCTGGAAACATTAATCTAGGCAACAAGATTAATGTAAAGTCAAAAGGCTGATTGACTTTTGACTAGTGACTATGATATGCCATAGCTCACATCCTAATATATTACAAAAAGGATAAAAGGTACAAAGTAGAAAGTTACAGACTCTAAACCATAATCTACAGTTACAAAAGCATGGACATTTTCACTAACTCATGCAAGTTGGTGAGTCTTCAGAGTTGTAGCGGAAAGTTGGTTAGCCTTATACAAAAGTAGATCAGAGAAAGCATGTCCTCTCTGTCTTCGAAAGAAATCAGTCTTCACTTCATTGGCATCGGAAGACTTTGTCTTTGAAGCTTCGGAAGACTTCATCTTTGGCTTCGGAAGATTTGGTCTTTGGCTTTGGAAGATTTTACACTTAGAATAATTTGCTATGAGAAGTGTAAACCTTCCGAAGTAACTTCTACTCTACACAATATGCATGCAAGCTGGAAGCTCCTTGGTTGCTTTGGTCTCTTTCGTTGCATCAACCTTTTAAGTATAACCTTACATCATAGTCACTATTCAAAAGGCAATGTGCCTTTTAACTTTACATTGATCTTGTTATCCAGATTAGTGTTCCAGCTGGCCTTCAACGCTCTAGGATGTAGTATAAAGTATCTCAGGTACCAATCCTTAGGGCTAAGCCTTGTAACAATTGTAAAACACTTGAGAGCAATATACATCATTTTTGAAAACCAAGTACTTGTGTTTTGCTTGTGTTCTTTACATTTGTTCTTTGTTTCATAAGACGATTTCATATTTGATCTGTTAAGTGTTGTTGTTTATTCTCTCTAACCTTGTGAAACTGTTGCATTACCTCCCTATATCGGTCCTGCAATAACCATCATCATCAACTTCCATTGTAGTAGAAGATTCTCCTACTTCATGGAAAGATGTTTCACCATGATCATGCCATGTTGTATAATTATCCATGAAACCGTTCTTAAGTATGTGTTTATGAACAGTTTCTCTACGAAATTAAAAGACATTTTGGCATTTTAAACATGGACATTTGATGTCATGTATTGTCCTACCATGCTTTGTTACCCTTCTATCAACAACTGTTTCATTAGAATAGGCAAAGTCCAAAAGAAATTCACATTTGCACAATACACCATATTAGCAAATCTATCATTGTTTGTTTTTATACATCCATTGTCGATCAATAAACCACACCATGCTCAATAAATTTTATGTAAGCGCTAAAATCAAAGTCATCCTAAATAAATTAAAAGTGTTACCAGAAGACAGTATGTAATAACAAACATGCATAAACTAAAGTATATAAGTGAATTTCCTACCAAAATCATACTGAATATAGCCATTGAGGGATTTAGCATTATAGTCAATTTAGAATTCCTTATGTACATAATTTCTTCATATATGAAGTTTATTAAGGAGTACATTGTTGTTTGTTACAGAATGGAGGACACCGAAAAGGACATAAAACAAATATAGGAAATATATAATAATAGTTACATGAATATTTGTAATGTAACTGTTAACTATATCCTGCACTATTTACAACTGATTCCTATGATTTCTGACACATATTTTTATATTATGAACATTAACGGCCTCTTGACTTAGTAGATTGTTTGTTCATAGTTGTTATTGACATGTGCTATTTCTCTTAATCAATAATTACTATACACACTTTTAAAATATTTTTGACTAGTTTTAATAAACCCGTGTATTACACGGGTTGAACAAATAAAATATTAATAGAATAAATTTTATTAATTATAAAAGAATATATAATTTAAAATTATGTATGTGTAAGGAAAATATAAGTAATAAAACAATAATATCAACTTTTAAAGTTTTTGTTTTTAATTTTTTTTGTTTTTCTCAAAAAATAAATTAAACATTTTATTTCAAAACAAAACATGTTAAAAAATGTAAATTTTAAAATATTTTGTGTTTTAAAAAAAATATGATGTTTTAAGAAATTTTATTTTTATTAAAACTTGTTTCTCTAGAAATAAACATTAAAAAAATCTCTATTTTTTAATTTTTTCTAAAAATAATATATAAAAAAGAATCAAATAATATAATTAGTTATTAATAAAGTTATTTAATAAGACAGAGAATTTGAAAAATTTTGTTAAAAATAAATGTTGTGTTACTATATATCATCCCTAGTAATCATTTTATTAGAATAGATAGATAGATAGATGTGTTATGGTAAACATAGGAAGAACCGTTTTATTGATTTCATGAATCATGAATTATGAATCTAATTGACTCTCGATGCAAGTCACTGAGTGACGCAATAAACTTTAGAATAACACCCACGTTAAAAACAATTAAACCAGAGGATTATATGGTTTAAACACTGCTACCTACTGAAACAAAAGGGAAGAGTATGACAGAACAAGGTAAAAACACAGATTGTCTACATTCATAACCTGGATCGATTTATACAAAACGCATACATAGAGCCAGGGGTTGGAATTAGTACCTGGATTGATGAATGCTACTCAATCGGAATAGGTGCTTGCAAACAAAACAGAGAGTAAAGAATGAATCGTGAATGTTTCTAATGAAGTGATAAACTAACCGATCAAAATGTGGGGGAACGAGGGATTGGAGTTTCCCCATTTGATCCGGTATGCTATTACTAGGATAGAGGAAAGGAGTTAAGTTTAAAGAAAAATAATAATGCATAGGTTGGCCGTCGTTTCACCGCTAGTCGGTCTTGAGAAGGGAGTAAATCCAGTTTTTTTTTTTTTTTATTATTTTTTTTAATAACTTGCCATATGTCGTAGCAAATAAAGTTACTAGTGCTGGTGGCAATTAAAAGAACCTGATGCTGACTAATTCTTTTTAATTAATTTATCAACTGCTGGTGGCGAATAAAAATTCATATAATGGATTTAGTTACCCCTAGAAAATAATATATTATATTTTAATCTATCTATTTTTTATGTATAATGTAAAATTTAATATATCGACAACAAATTATTTTATATTTCTATTAATTTTAAATAAATATATAGTAACAAGAAATCATGACCACTTAATTAGTTGGTTGGTTGGGTTGTTAATAGAGTGAAAAAATAGAACCGGTTGGGTTGGATATGTGAAGAGAAAAAAAGTAGTTTTTAATAAATAATTTAATTGGGTTGGGTTTGGTTGTGAATGAAAATAATATAAGTGGGTCAAAATAAGGTTTAGCTGAAGTTGGAATTTGAAAGCGGGTCATTTTTAATTTGTTAATTTATTTATGTATATATTTTTTGATAACTTACCTTTTAAACTATATTGAAATAATTATATACATCATAATAAATAATTAACATTATTATATTTATGTGTATATATACATTAGTTGGTTATTACGGATTTATGCAAATCAATTTTAATGTAGATTATAAATAAGTTAAATGTGTCTTAGTTGTCGCTTAAAATACACAATATCCTTAACTAAAATTATTTATAACAATTGTTCGTCAATGGCCCTAATTGACAATCATTGAATTAACAACATTCATTGAATTAACAATCAATATCTCAAATTAATCAGGTGGGGGTTGGGTCTAAAGATTAATCTATTAGGAGTTAGAGTGGTAAAAGCTTTCATTGAGCTTAAAGTTCAATTCTCTCCTATAGTAGTTTGGTGTAATTTATTTTGGTGTGGATCAAACGTTATAGAATATATAGGAACCGTTAAAAAAATAACTCTAATTAATCATTAACAACCCTAAATAAACATCAATGTGCCCAACAAACACAAATAATTCTAGCTAACCATGAATGATACTATTTAAGCTATCAATATCATAATTAATTATCATTAACCCTAATAACCTTAAACATAATCGACCCTCATTGACTAATATGGACCTAATCGATACTAGCAACAATGATTAACCCCACACGTCCTAATTGATCAATGTTAAACTAATTTACCAATATTGACACTAACTAACACTAATTCTTCCCAATTAAAACTAAGTGATCCCAATAGCCACAAATGAGTTATGTTGAGTGTCATTGATTATTTACGCCTGATGTTGGCGCTAATCACATCTAATTGATTATAATCACATCCAATAGCTCCTAATTATCCCTATTTGAATTTACTTACGTTTAAAAAATTGGTATTCACCATCATTAACTAATATTAAAACTAACTGGCTCTAATTGCAGATAATTGATGAATGTTAGTTCTAATGGCTCATATTTGATCAAGATTAACCCAAACTGGCTATCATTGCCCTATTGTAGACCAATGTTGACCTTAATTGACCTTATTGTCCCTAGTTGTCAATACTTGACACTAATTAACACTATTTAACCCTAATAAGCATAGTCTCCTAAGTATAACTCATTACAAATGTAACCATTTTTCTTAGATATAAAAATGCGACCAATTTTGCAATCATTTTAATAGCTGTAATCTATTATCATACTTAATTAATTTAGTTTGCATATAATTTGCAACTGGTTTTGTGATCGAATAATTTCTGCTAACTAGGTCTGTTACTATTTATTTCGATAGCTATGTTTGTCGGCGTATTTGCAACCTGCTCTTTTCACTAGGTAGGTTTGCGCCTACAAATTTTGGTCACTATATTTATCACCTTTTTACAACTCATTTATTTTTATGTTACAAAAATTAGCTATAGTAATAGCTATCAAATAAATTTCAATAGCTTTATTCATAATAGTTTTTGCAATTGTGAATCCATGGATCGCAATCAGGAATTATCAGTGTTAGATTGGTATCGAATTAATGATCGCGGAATTACCATTAATCGTTGTTTAATTGATTAACAAATAAATATTGATGCCAGAGAAAATAAACAATAAATGCTCAAACGATATCAACAATATGCAAAGAATAATGTTTTGAATCAAACGTAATTCATTAAAACTGATTAATGATTACAAAGAATCAAATAATAATTGTTAACAAAATTCTATGCTATGATTGTGTTTATGATTTTGGTGTGTTGATATGACGGCTGCTAGGGTTTGTGTTGATCGTGCGAAACGATGTGATGGTATGTTTTTGTCGCCGTCTCTCCCTCTTCGATGTGATACCTAGGACTCATATTTATAGACACGCGTGTTTCTGTTAAGGAAACAGCGAATCTCTTGGAGTCTGTGATTGACTTGTTGACTTGTTGACTTGAAACACTTGTATGATACAAGTACTAAGTGTTTTGTCTTCCGCAGCTATGTTGTCTTCCGAAGGAGTCTTCACTTCAGTTTCTCCATGTGTGGTGTTGTTCATCAGTGAATCTTTATCTGCACCGATGTTCATCCGTAGAAGATCTTCGGATGGATGTCTTGTAAGAAAGATATCTACGAAAGAACAAAAATGTTCATCCGTAGATGTTTCTTACACTTAGTCAATTTCAGAAATTGACCAAGTATAATGTTTGTACCTGTAATCATACACATAAATCAATGCACATATGGGTTAACCTATATGCATAATGAATTACAAATATTCATTACATGTATTGATTAAAGTTCTAAGCCTATACAAAATAATCTAGACCTATTATTCGTAGATCTAACAATACTCCCCCTTAGGCTTAGACACTTGTAATCAGGTCTTTAAAGCTGAAAGCTCTTTGACTCTTGACACCATTTTCTTGTTGAAATATGACACTGCATCCTTTTGATCATCGTACTTGTACTTGATCTTCATTCTGCGTATCTTTTGTAATGTCTCAAAGCTCAATCCCAAAATGTCTTCTTCTGTTGTGAGAGTTTCAACAACACTCTGATTATTGACTATTTCCAGCTCATCTTGTTTCGACATCCTCAGTTCAGATACTTCCTTGATGTTAGCTCCTCTTAACAGTCCAGCCTCATATCTTCTTCTTTTGTATACTTTTGCATGCAGTTTGTCAATGACTTGTATGATATGCAAATACAGGCATAGGTCATTTTGAGCTTGATCATCTTTGAGTTTTGGGAAGAACTTATCATGTTGGTATGAAGTGTAGCTTGGATGCAGAAGTTTAATTTCAATTGGATCAAACAATCTTATACTCCTTGCTTTCTTCTTTTCTTCATTTCTAATCAGCACCAGTTCTTTAGTCTTCTCTACATATCCCCACTCAGTTATGGGAAGAGTGTATTGATTTCCTTCAATGACTTTTATGGCTGCTGTTTTTTGTTAGAGTATCCAACCCTCCTTATGAATTCATCATCAACCAGTGTAGAAGAGTTGGATTTTGATCTTCTCTCCCTTGGTATCTTTTCTTGTGTTCCCCATCTTCCCTTCTTGCTTCCTTGAGTACATCATCCTTAAATTTTGTTTTCAACTTTCCAATCAATACAGAGAAGTCTCTTCCTCTTGGGCTTATTGGGTAGTTGGAGATGATCAAACTTTGAAGGTCTTTAATGTCAGCATGAGGCAACAACAAGATTGGTTCAAGTAAGTGGAAGTATTCAACTCTTCCATATACTCTCTTGATAAGTGCACAATCACACTCTGGATCATATTTCCAGGCCATAATCCTGTTATCTTCAGCAGCAGTAGGAGTTGTGATATGATCAAACAACTAGATTAGAGAAGATTTTTCTTCAGTGATCTCTCTCACAGTTCTACCTAAAGGCCATACTTTTGCAGGGATCACCTCTCTTGGTTCTTTGATCAATTTATCTTTCCCTTTATGTTGATCTTTACTTTCAATTGTTACTGGTTCAGCAGGGGTTTTTAATTGATGTTCATAGGAAGGATTTGGAGCTTCAGTTCTAAATTTTACTCCAGTTTCTAATTCCACCTTCATTACATGCTGCATCATCCTTCTAAGGTCAACCACTGATCTTCCTTTTAGCTCATGTATCTTGTAGTATGACTTTGTAACCAACAAGTCATATTGTATTTGCTCAGCATTATTGTGTCACAGTGACCTAGCTCTTTCTTTGTTTTCTGAATTGACTGAAAGGCTATGAATGTTTCATAATTGCAATTTGGGATCATGAAGCTTGCTAGCTCAAATTCTTTCAGTGCTTCCTTCATTTCTGTCATGCTCATTCTCTCAACCATGTCATAGGGAAACCCATGATTGATCAGGGTCATAAACATAGTTGATTCAGGCCTCTCTTCCAATATGTCTTTAGTGGATAGTAGGTCATCAGCCTTTGATTCTTTTTGTTCTTTGGGAGACTCAACTTTAGTAAGTTCATCCCATTCAGCATCACTTTCAGTTTCAGCATGAGATATAGGCTTTAAATTGGAAACATCCACTAAAGGAGTGTGCTCTGGAGATATAGGCCTTGATCTTTTTAGTGAATCTTCAACATTAATCACCTCTTTCTCTACATACCCCAAATACTTCCTCTTTCTTGAGTACTGAATGATTTGCTTTGAAGCTTTAGTAGGTTCTTTTATTTTTGTTGATGGAGTAGCATTCGATTCAAGTGCACAAATTTTCATCTTGAGCTCATCAATTTGTTCACCTTTCCTTTTCAACAAAATAGACTGAGCAGTGAGAGAATTGTTTGCTTGTTCAACTTCCAATATGAGCTTCTCTTTTTCAGTCTTCTCATGCTTCATAGAGTCTTTAAGTTCTTCAACCAGCTCATGCAATGCATCAATTACTTCATTGTTGGTTTGAGCATCTTCTCTTAATCTGATCAGTCTGGATTCTTGTTTGTTCATCAGCTCCTCTTTTTCTTTTAACATTCCTTTGAGCTCTCTAATTCTTTCCAACCTCTTATTTGATTTGATGATAAGTTTGTTATACTCAGCAACCAGATAACTTTTGCTTACATCTATATCATCATCTTCCAGGTCATCTTCATGATAGGTTATAACATCAACATAGTTAGCTTCTTCTTCACCTTCTTGATGTTGATCAGCAATCTCATCCTCATTGCCTACAGCAGGAGCTATACTTGCTAAGCTTGAAATAGACTCAACTGCTTGATCTGTTTTCTCTTGATGAGGTTGTTGTTGTGAGGATCAACGATCGGAGATGTTGGTTCAGTTTGGTTAGACATGACTGGGGTTTGTGAGCTGGTGATTGTGAGTGGAATGGTACTTGCTTGAGATACTAACTCAATCTCACCAGTGTGTACTGAGTTTTGAGATTGAGTAGCTGAGATGGGTTCTGTATGAGTACTCTCAGGAGATAGATTTTGTTGAGTTAGATGTTGTTGATGAATGGGTGATTGAGGGTGAATTGGAGAGATTGGTTGGGTGTTTTGACTGGCTGGTGATTGGATTTATGGAGATTGATGATGGTGGTGTATGGGAGATTGGGGAGGGGAATGTGAAGGTAAGTCTTGCTCAGCATCAGTAGATTGACTATCTTGCTGATCTTCCCACACCAGTTCTGGTAGAATGTTGGCATTTGCATCTGCCACATGTGCAAACATTGGCATATCTTCTCCTTCATACTTTCCACTTATCTTATTCAGTACAGATCTCCCCAGATGTGCTTGAACAAACACATCACCTTCTCTTGATATCCCAGGCAATTCACCATTGATGATCAGTTGCATAAACCTTGGAAACATATACATCTTATCAGCCTTTTGCACTTTGATGTGGTCACACAGACAACTGAAAATGTACTTTGAGTAGTTGTATGTCCTTCCCATAAAAATGCCAATAATGCCAGATGAAATGTGCCTTGAGAATCTGTCAAGCCCAGACTTCCTGTTGGATATGCACTTTAGATACGTGTGACATAAGAATCTATATGGTTTGCACAATCTCCCTTTCTTTATCTCACACTTGTCAAAGTCACCATCATATCCCATCAGATAGAACACTTTCTCTATGTACTCATTCTCGAATACATCCGGGTGACCAACTTCTTGTTCTCCCAGCTCAAGTGCCCTTTTGATAGTTTGTTCATCAACTCTCATTCTTTCATTCTTGATTTCAGCAACTATCACCTCAGATTCTCAACTTGCTCTATTTGAGCTGAATTCCAGAAATCAATGATGTGTGCTTGATGAATCACAGGCTTTCTGATAAAGCATAGAAAAGCCTGGATCGTCATAGGTATCTGATGATATCTCGACATCCTTCTGCTACAGGGTCGTCAGGATTAAGAATGCACATACATTGTGCTCTCTTGCAAAACGGTTAGCCATCTGTTCATAAGAATGAAGAAAATTATGTTAGAACAAAATCATCACACCTAAGAATACGAAGAGTTTAGACAAGGAAATGATGAATCAATCAGTTCATAATTTCGGATTATGATATGTTTTACCTTGATATTATTGAACTTGTAATGAACAGAGATCAAGAATCAAGCAAGGTTTAAAGGTTATTGGTAATTTTGAATATTGTTGGATGAGGGTTTATCTGAACGTTTTTCTAGGTTGAAAAAGATGTTCTGAAAAAGTGAATAGAAATGACAAGTCAAAAACATCATTTATACTCCCTCGGATATATTAATTTCATTTATTAAATAAGGTGGGACCCCCTATCCTTATTACCAATTTTATTGTTTCCGTAGATCATCTACGGATGACTTAGAATTAAAAACTGATTTTTGATGAAGTATAATTTGAATTTCCATAGATTACCGGTCTATGGATCTATTATACTTTTAAATACTACCACATCCGTAGGTTACCAATCTACGGATGGTCATATTCCTTTTTCGCACTGTAGGATCTACTGAACAGGAAAATGTACTGTAGCTTCTGCTGATGCTGAAAATGCAAAGTTGAAACTTCTTTGATTGTATGGTCCTAATCAACTGATAGAACCATTTATTGCTATTGGACCTTGTTGACTTTGTTTTCATGATAATTATGCACAAGAAGATTTATATTTTGTGCAAGTTCATGTATCCTTCAGCCAAATTAGTGCTCAAGTTCCAATTCCTTCATTTGAATTGGATCATTGAATTTAGCTTTTATGTTTCATGTATTTCTTGTATTAACTACTCCCCCTAAATTTGTGATTAATGATAAAGTGTTGCATTCATCATAAGTTTATGAAGAAAAGAGGATGAAAGGCACATGATTGTCCAAAGATTACACACAATAAATAAACTAAAAGTAACAAAATTGAATTAAATATATATACAGGCATATAAACATATATAATGGGATTATACTATGACACTAAACTTCTTCCTGATTGAGTTGATTGTTGAAATGTGACCTGATTCTAGTCCTGATTGCAAGTATGTTTGTCCACTTAAATCCAAACAAGAGTATGGAAGCAACTAGACATGCTGTTTATCATGTTTTCATGTTTACTAGAGATAAACTGTTATGGGCTCCACATTCAATTCACATTAGAGTTTGTCCTCCGTTTGTGAGTCAATTCATCACTTTTTCACACTAAGAAACTATGTACATTAAGTTATAAATTCTATCTTGAGACATATGAGTTGTCTTATAAATGCTTTGCTACAAAAGCTCTTATGTAAATATACAGTTGATCACTATGGATTCTTTTGAGAGCTTAGATATGATGATCATTAGGTCACCAGGTCTTTACTTACGTAAAAAAAGGTGCCTTTAACCCAGGTCTTTGTTTACACAAAATAGAGGGATGATGAGGATCATGATCTTTTCACCAGTTGAATACATATGTATCTCATGGTGTTCATAAACTCAGGTCTTTGTTCACACAAAACAGAGGGAATATGATTTGCAAAGATAGAAGTTATAAAGTGTTTTACATAGTGTGCTTAGGTGAATGAATTGATCACATCAGGATAAGACTTACTTGCTTGATCCTTAAAATGAAGCTTCTCACAAACAGTCACCTTTTCATTATGTTAAGCATGCTCTTAGTATAATCTTCACTCAAGTTGAATCTACTTACATATCAAAGAACTTTTGATCAGTTTTTAAAGAAATTTAAGAACTCAGGAAGCATGTAAAGGCACAGTGTACTATCATTTCCAAACATATGTCATGCAGAAATAAAAGACAATAAATAAAGACAATATTTTGAATTCTGTATGTTTTTCTGAATTTATTTATTTATTTTTTTAAATTTATTTTTTTTATTAATAAGGACAGACACATGCTTTTCTTTGTTAATGATGATTAATCTAAGTTAATCATGCCCAAAGACTCAATTAGAAAATTAAATCTAACTGAATCAAAGGCCTTAGTGAATAGATCAGCAAGCTGATTTGTTGTATCCACTTTGACTAACTTGATTAAACCTTTTTCTGTGCAATCTCTTAGAAAATGATAATTAATTTCAATATGCTTTGTTTTACTATGTTGAACTGGATTAGCAGTGATAAACATAGCAGCTGAATTGTCAATATTAATTGGAGTTTGAAGGATTTTGTAACCATAATCAAGTAATTGGTTTTGCAACCAAAGGACTTGAGAGCAACCAACTCAAGCAGCTATGAACTTAGCCTCAGCTGTGGATACAGATACATTTGTTTGCTTTTTTGCACTGCCATGAAACAAGTCTTGGTCCTAAAAATTGACATCCACCAGTGGTGGATTTTCTATTGTTGTTGCATCCTCCATAGTCACTGTCTGAATAAGAGTAGAGAGAGAAGTCTTTATCTTTTGGATACCATAGACCAAGGGCTGGTTTCCCTTTGAGATATCTAAAAATCCTCTTCACAGCATTCAGATGGGACTCTTTTGGATTTGATTGGTACCTAGCACCAACACATACAACAAAACATTATGTCAGATCTGCTGGCAGTTAAATACATAAGAGATCCTATCATTGATCTATATAATCTTTGATCAATAGATTTTCCTGTAGGATCAGGTACAATTTTGTCAATTGTTGAAGCAGGTGTTTTGCATGAAGATGTATTAGCAAGATTGTACTTCTTCAATATTTGATGAATATACTTTTCTTGATTGATGAATATGCCATCTGTTTTTTGATGAACTTGTAGTCCAAGAAAGAAAGTTAATTCTCCCATTGAGCTCATTTGAAACTGAGATTTCATCAACTCTTCAAAGCTTTCACACAGTCCCTTATTTATTGATCCAAATATAATGTCATCTACATATATTTGAACAACTAAGAGGTCTTGATGTTCATGTTTGAGAAAGAGAGTCTGATCAATAGTTCCCCTTTTGTATCCATGCTTGAACTAGAAAGATGATAATGTTTCATACCACTTTTTTGGTGCCTGATGAAGACCATACAAAGCTTTGTCAAGCTTGTATACTCTATGTGGGTAATCAGGATCTTCAAAACCTGAAGGTTGAGCTACATAGACTTCTTCATCAATTTTCCCATATAAAAAGGCACACTTCACATCCATTTGATAAACAGTGAACTTCTTATATGATGCATAGGCTAGGAATACTCTAATGGCTTCGATTCTTGCAACTGGTGCAAAAACTTCATCTAGTCTATCCTTCTTCTTGAGTATATCCTTGAGCAATCAGCCTAGCTTTGTTTCTCACAATGATACCTCTGTCATCTAGTTTATTTTTGAATAACCACCTTGTGCCAATTGGATGTTGGCCTTCAGGAAGATCAACTAGATTCCAGACCTTTTGCTTTGTAATTGTTGAAGTTCTTCTTGCATGTCTTCAATCCAGCTATTATCTTTTAGTGCAGCTGTAATGTTTGGAGGAACTACTTGTGAAAGAAAACAAGTGAAAAGACAGATGTTTGCAGCTCCCCCTTGGCTTCTTGTGGTTCTTTCATTGAGATCTCTAATGATGTTGTTTATTGGATGAGTCTTATGAATTCTTGTTGTTGGAATGGACTCAACTGGAATAGATGATTCCAAGTTAGTCATATGCATTGATGCAGATCAGCTGAGATGATGAATTTATGAAGTAATCAAATTGATCATCATTGGAAGCTGAATAATTTTCATTTTGTACATCAGCTGCATTGTGAGTGCCATCCGCAGGAGTTACAGGAGCATCTACGGATGTATTTCGTGCTTCCGCAGGAGTTACAGGAACATCTACGGATGTATTTTGTGCTTCCACAGGAGTTACAGGAACATCTACGGATGTATTTTGTTGACTTGCTGACAATGACTCTTTGGAATGCAATGGACCATCCCATTATGTGGAACATCTACTGATATGAATGGAACATCAGCTGATCCAATATTCACATCTTTGGATGTAGGACACTCATCTGCGGATGCAGAGTCAGCAGCTGCTGATGAAGTGTTTGCATCTGAGGATGTAGATCCATTTGCTTGGTCTTGTGCTGCATTATTGACATTATTTGGTGTTCCTTGTTCCATGATACTTGAAGTTTGTATTCTTGGAGGATCAGCAGATAATGACACTTCATTCATGTTTGGAGGAACAAATGGATAGCATGTATCCTCAGTACCTGCAGCATTCAAATAACTAGAGTTAAATGAGTTTGTGAGTGCATCTATATCAAACAACCATGATGATCCTTTTACAAATTTAGGAAATAAGGATTCATCAAAAGACACATTAGGAGTTTCTTCAACAATGTTTTGTTATGAAATGTAAATCCTATATGATTTAGATGTTGAAGAATATCCAACAAAGAAACCATCATAGGCTATCTCTGAAAATTTTCCCAATTGTTCTTTTGTGTTTAAAACAGATACATGACACCCAAAAGCTCTAAGATATCCTATGTAAAGTTTTCTTTTAAATAAAAGCTCATAAGGTGTTTTATTATGTTCTTTGACAATTAATGTCCTGTTTTGAACATTGCATGCTGTGTTCACTGCTTCAGCCCAAAAGGTGATTGGCAATTGTGAATCAGCTAGCATTGTTCTTGCTACTTCAATGAGAGTTTTGTTTCTTCTTTCAGCAACTCTATTTAGTTGTGGAGTTCTTGGTGCACTGAATTGCCTTGCTATGCCTTTATTCCTGCAAAATGCATCTAAGACAGTATTAACAAATTCAGTCCCATTATCACTCCTAAAAATTTTAACTTTTAAATCAAGTTGATTCTCAATCTTTGTGACAAACTCCTTTAATGTTTCTGATGTTTCACTCTTTTGTTTTAAGAAAAAGACCCATGTGAATCTAGTGAAATCATCCACAACCACTAAAAAATATTACCTTTTTCCAATGCTCATCACATTAGTTGGTCCAAAAAGATCCATGTGAAGCAATTTGAGTGGTTTAGTGTTTGTATTTATTATTTTGGATTTATGAGACACTCTATATTATTTTCCTTTATAACATGAAGGACAATGGTTTGAACAAGAAAATACTTTCTTTGGCAATCCAATGACTAAGTCATTTTTCACCAATTTATTCATGTTCTTCAAGTTGGAATGAACAAGCCTTCTATGCCACAACTGAGATTCATCTTCTGATGACTTAGATAGCAGGCATGTTTCATTGTTTGTGAGTGCTGTATTATTCATATCCAAAACATATGTGTTTCCTTTTCTTGATGCTTTAAGAAGGATCCAATCTTCTGGAACTGCAAAACCTGGCTTAAGAATGTAACAATTAGTGTTATCAAATAATATGGTATAATTTTGATCACAAATTTGAGACACACTCAATAAATTATATTGCAAATTTTCACAATAATTTACTTTCTCAAATTTGAGCACACCATTAGTTACCATTCCTTCACCAACTATTTTACCTCCCTTCTTATCCCCACCAAATGCCACATAAGAAGCACTTTTATGTTTGAAGTCATAGAGAAGAGAACAGTTTCCTGTCATATGTCTGGAACAACCACTGTCAACATAACACTTGTTGTCAGCTCTCCAAGATTGTTCCTGCATAATTAAAGAAATCAATTAGATTTGGAAACCCAAGTCTTAATGATCTTGGGTGATCCTGTGGAGTCTAAAATTTTAACTTCCTCATGAATGAGTCTTGAAGATTTAGTATTAATTTTAGATTCAATTGATTCATTGTGTGTTGTTTGTGGTGAGGATGATTCTGTTGATGATGAACTTGTGGAATTATGTTCTGATTTTTCAAACTCTTCCTCAAGGATCTTCTCTTTCTTTGTTTGCTGTTTTGACTTTGATGATGATCCTTGATTGTTGAAAGTTTTATCATCCTTTGATTTTGAATGTGAAACATGAGTTTCTTTTTCAAAATTATCAAAGAAAGTATCATTAGCATTTGACTTCTTATTGTTCAAATCCACCTTTTTATGAGGTGTCTTTGATTGTTGAGGAGTCTTTGATTTCTGTTCAGGTTGTCTTTTCTTCAAAGGTTCACTATCAACTGATGATTTCTCTTGTGGTTTTGTCACCTTTTGTTTTTGTTTTTGTTGTTTCTTTAATCTTGAATCTTTTTGATCTTCACTTGATTGAGATTCTGATTCATCTTTCTCAGGTTGTTTCTTCTTTGTGCTCTTTGTCTTGTTCTTTTTGTTAAAATAACATTCCTGAGTGGAATGGTTATTTTTGTTACAAATAGCATAATGTTTGTTAAAGTAACAGTCTGAAGTCATGTGATTGTTCATATTGCAGATGGAGCAATAGCTGCTGAAGTAACAGTCTTCAGTTTTGTGATTTTTCATGTCACACCATTTGCAATACTTTTCTTCTGACTCATTATCAGATTCAATCAATTTCTTCTTCTTTTGCTGACTTTGAGTCTTCAATTTCTTCTCAAACTTTACTACAGTTGACTCCTTTCCTTTTCCTGACATGATGTCAAAAGGTTCATGTTTATTAGCTGAAGTTTGTTGCTTTGAGCTCACACATTTTTGAGTTGTTTTCTTGTTGGTTGTTTCTTTTGCCATCCGCAGATCATCTACTGATTCAGTAGATTTGTTTTTCCACAGATCTACTACTGAAGGATGTTTCTTCTTCAGGAGAAGTTCTACTGATGCTTGCTTCTATGTTTCTAAGGAAGATTTGTGTACTTCAGTAGATGTACACTTCTCAATCACTTCAGTTGAAGGTTTTTGTTGCTGATGAAGTACTTGAAGACCTTCTCTTGCAAATAGTCTTCAACAAGTTTCTTTTCTTTGGAGGATATGGTAACTTTGTTTGCTCAAGTACTTTGGGAATGATTGTTTCAACTGAAACATTCTTACCAATGTTCAGTTGATCTGCAGAGTTATCATCATGTTCATCAGAATCATCCAAGTCATCACATCCATCAAAGTCAAATTCTAATTCATTTTGTTTTATTTTATCTGATTCAGAAGACTCAGTTTCACTCACCTCAAATTCATTGTTATTAACTTGTTCAGTACATTTTGTTTCAAACTTGGTGCATGGCACAAAATGATTTGACAAGCTATTTATCATTGATTCAGGTAAAGTTGTATAGTTATCATTCAAAGGAGGTGCAACAATATTATATCCCAACCCATACCTGTTCTTTGATTCAATATGAGAATTCAATAATTTCTCATATTGCTGAGATGAAAGTTGAAACTTCTAAAGTTTCACTTCAGTTGATGCATGATCAGCCATGGATTTAGTTAAGGAAGTGGTCAGATGCTCAACTTGGGCTTTTAAGTTGTAATTTTCTGAAACAAATTTATCTAAATCTTTTTGTAAAGAGTTAATTTTGAATTAATATAATTTATGTTCTCTTACATGAGATTCATTCAAAATCATTATTTCTTTTACTTTATCAGCCAGTTATTGAGCATGGACTCTATATCTTTCAACTTCCTCAACACACACTGATGAACACAATCTATCTCTTACCTCTCTAGCCATAGGTGGAACTTTGCTCTCCATGTGGGCCATTAAAGCTTGATTTTCTTCCAAAACTTCCTTCTCATACATGCTCCAGTCACAGGTTCCATCTTGGAGAATGATCAGCCCAGTTTTTTTAGAATTACTAGGTCCTGCTGATGCATTTATGGCTGGTGGGGATGAGTTGGTTAGCCGTGGTTGTCTATAAGATCTCTGAGATGTTGTTGTTTGATGAGATTGATGCTGATGAGACTGATGTTGCTGCTGTTGTCTCATGTTAGGATTTGATTGTTGATTACATTCTCTTGAGAAGTACCCATAGAGATTGCATTTGAAACATCTTACCTTTGACTTATCAACACCAATCTTTGATGTTTTGCTTGCTGCAGCCAAATTTTTGTTTCTTCTCAAGTATTGTTTGGCTCTATAAGCAATCATTGCCATTTGCCATTGAAGATCCATCTCCTCTACTACATCTGGATGTAGTTCTTCCAAGTCTTGTTGGCAGATATTTGCAGGTGTTAAGGTACTTCCCAAGTAGGCTTGAAAACTTGAACTAAAAGCTGCAAATGCTGCTTTTTGTTCTTCAGAATCCAGAATCATAGTAATGGGCTCTGCTTGGTTGTTGTTTGTTGAAGACTTTGCTGCTGACGTAGATGCATCATTTCTATCATCAGGTCTTCCTTTTTCTTTTCCTGATTTACTTTGAGAAGATTTCTTTGAAGGCTTTGATGCATAAAAACTCACTTCTTCTTCATCTTCACTCAAAGTACAAGAGTTATCACTATCATTGTTAGAGATAAAAGCACTTCCAGCACTTTTGGTTTCTTTAAAATGATAAGGTATGACATGTGTTCTCACACTCTTGTTTCTTGATTTTTATCCATTTCAAGAGCCTCAACTTTAGCTACCAATGTATCTAAGCCAGTTGCTTTGAGATCAATGGTGTTCTTGAACATGGACACGGTTTGCTTCCAACTTTCAGACAATGTATGGAGCATCTTTTTGTTCAATTCCTCATTTGTATACTTCAACTCCATGATGTTCATCTCGGTTACCAATTGCATAAACCTATGGAGTTGTTAAGGAATTAATTCACCCTCAATATGATGAAATGTTTCATATTGTGAGCGAAGTGTGTCCTTCCTAATGCTTCTGATTTCATCACTCCCTTCACAAAGAGTATGAAGTATCTTCCACAAGGAATTTGTTGTTTTATAATTCTCACACCTGATTAGTATTTCTTCAGGTAGAGCCATGCTGAGCAAACTGTATGCTCTAATATCAACTTTAACCTTTTTAACATCATCAGGTGACAGATCTTTTGTACTTATGGGTTGATTTTTGTCATTATAATCTGGCTCAAGGGTGGGTGGAATATAAGGACCTTCAGTTATTGATACCCATAAGTCAGAATCAGTGTAGTTCACATGATTTCGAACTTGATCTTCCAGGACTTAAAGTCTGCTTTTGTTTCCAACTTTGGAGGCTGGTACGATGATCCACCGACAAAGCTACTCATTTTAGTCAAATATTGAAGTTTTAACTAAAACAAAGTTTCTTATGAACAGATAATGAAAGTCAGCCAATAACATAGATCTATGTTTCAATTAATTTGAATATAGATCAATGTTAACCGAGCAATGTAACAATACTCGCTGGAAGACAAATCACTGATTTATTGAATTTTAAATCTTCACACCAAATTACTTTTGCTTAAAAATTATAGATCTAGTCAGAAAACTAATAGATCTATTCAATTAAACAATTCTAAAACCGATAGATCAATCGATCTAGATCAATGAACACTTGGCTCTGATACCACCTGTGAATCCATGGACCGCAATCAGGAATTATCAGTGTTAGACTGGTATCGAATTAATGATCGCGGAATTACCATTAATCGTTGTTTAATTGATTAACAAATAAATATCGATGCCAGAGAAAATAAACAATAAATGCTCAAACGATATCAACAATATGCAAAGAATAATGTTTTGAATCAAACGTAATTCATTAAAACTGATTAATGATTACAAAGAATCAAATAATAATTGTTAACAAAATTCTATGCTATGATTGTGTTTATGATTTTAGTGTGTTGATATGACGGCTGCTAGGGTTTGTGTTGATCGTGCGAAACGATGTGATGGTATGTTTTTGTCGCCGTCTCTCCCTCTTCGATGTGAAACCTAGGACTCATATTTATAGACACGCATATTTCTGTTAAGGAAACAGTGAATCTCTTGGAGTCTGTGATTGACTTGTTGACTTGAAACACTTGTATGATACAAGTACTAAGTGTTTTGTCTTCCGCAGCTATGTTGTCTTCCGCAGCTATGTTGTCTTTCAAAGGAGTCTTCACTTCAGTTTCTCCATGTGTGGTGTTGTTCATCAGTGAGTCTTTATCTGCACCGATGTTCATCCGTAGAAGATCTTCGGATGGATGTCTTGTAAGAAAGATATCTACGGAAGAACAAAAATATTAATCCGTAGATGTTTCTTACACTTAGTCAATTTCTGAAATTGACCAAGTATAATGTTTGTACCTGTAATCATACACATAAATCAACGCACATATGGGTTAACCTATATACATAATGAATTACAAATATTCATTACATGTATTGATTAAAGTTTTAAGCCTATACAAAATGATCTAGACATATTATTCCTAGATCTAACAGCAATTACTTTAAATGTATTCAATATTTTATGACTTTAACATGTTTTGCGACCGAAACAAGTTTGGTAGCTATATTAGAGACCGTGTTTGCGACCAATACAATTTTTATTTTTTTATTTTTTTTTTCAACTATCAAGTGTATTTGTGACCGAAATACTTTTCGTAGCAATATTTGGGACAACTTTTGCGACCAAATTGGTTTCTATTTTATTATTTATAACATTAGTAACCGTATTCACGACTGAGGCAATACCAGTCGCTATATTTGCCACCGTTTTGTGACCGAAACGAAATCAGTAAGACATTTTGCTACCAACTTTGTAATGGTCGCTATATCTGCGACCGATTTTGTTTCGATCCCTAATTTTGCGGCTATAATATTTCAATCGCTATACAAACTCTAATTTTGCGACCATTTTCGTTGGTCGTAGTGACCAATACTATTATTGCTTTGTTTTTTTTAAATACTATCAACTGTATTTGCGACCAAAATAGTTCCCGTCGTTATATTTATGATGATTTTTAAGATGAGATTGGTTTTTATTTTATTTTATTATTATTATATAAAAATAGGAACCGTGTTTGCCACCGAAGGAATTTCGGTCGCTATATATGCAACCATTTTGTGACCCAAACAAAACCAGTTGGAAATTTTGCGACCAATTTTGTTATAGTCGCTATTTCTGTGACTTACTTTGTTTCGATCCCTAATTTTGCGACTATATGGTATGGGTCGCTATACATCACTAATTTTGCGACTATTTTTTGCGGTCGTAAATTTTGGTTGGTTTTGCCCATTAGTAGTGATCAATGTGTTGTTGATGGGTGTGACATCTTCCACTTGGAATAATTATTCTATGTTCAAAAGCTACAGTAGAACAGGTAATCTATGTGTCATAGTTGGCAGCTGCTGTACTATGTTGTAAGCAAAAGGTAAGACAAAACAGTCATCGGCACATACATACTTGTTCTCAGTAGCAGTCGATCAGCAGATCACGGACTTAACTGCTTATCGGCAGTTGATTTGCATATGCAGATAAGCAGTCTTTCAGCATATGTAGTTCAGCAGTTGCCTGGCATGTGCTGATCAGTAGTTATTCAGCACATGTCCTTATGCAATTGATCCAGCATTTGTCCTGATTCGGCAGTTGAAGGTCAATGCTGAAATCCAAAGTTTTCGGTAGATTCATCCTTCACGATTCAACAGGTAGTCAAATTAGAGAAGAAGCCACTAAGAAGCTTAGTTAGAGGTTGAGATGTTGTTTGAAAAATAAGAGAAGAGATTCACACGTGCTGTTGAAATATTAAGTAAGAGAATGTCCGGTGGAAGTGCTGAAAACATAAAAGAATTACACTTAGTGTAAAGGTTGTCTGTTGTCATTACCTAGGGGGAGATTGTAAAGATACTATCTAGTGAGACTAACATATCAAACATAATATAACATTTGGTGTAAATGAGTGCTAGAAGTAATTAGTTTGGGAACAGACCAAATACATATACTTGGCAGAATTCTTACTTGGTGATTACATTACTAGGCCGAGCACCGGGGAGTACTTGACTGGGTTGGTATGGGCTTATTATACGTATGGCTTTATGATTTGTATTAGTATAAATAGTTGATGAATATGAACAAAATATCATTGGTCGTTATGTAAATATTGAATTGCTGGTGAAACACATTGTGATCATTTATGATTTTATCTTTGCACAATACGAGTATATTTGAAGTACATTAGGTTTTCATTCTTAATTACTTTCGAATCATCGGGTAGTGCTTACTGGTGGTATGGTTATTTCTTTATTATCTTGCATTTGGATGTATGGTGGGAATTTTAAAAATCATCAAAAAGGTAACTTGTAAGATGCTTCTATTACCTCAAAATCTAGTACAAACTACACATAAATACCGAGCAGGGGTCTCACAACCACTTTTGCAAGTTTTGGTTTTAACACCGATTAATGTATATTTAGTTTTCCAAACCAAAATATTATGTTGATAGTTGTTGATAAAATTGTATTTATAAAATGTTATTAATTTTGGCATGTAATAGATGTTTTGGTTGTTAGAATACATTTGTTGGTGTAAAAACAAGAAGACAACAAATGATGAATTATTTAATAGACTGAGAAAAGACTTGAAATCAAGTGGGAGCCCAAACAAAAATTTCCGTCCTCAAAGAAAACCCTTAAAATTTTGGTTGGTTATTAGTTTGATTGTGGTTGTTTGGTTTATTATATGTTTGATTGATTATTTTTACTAATAAACTCACCAAATTGGTTTTATGATAATAACAATAATGCAAACAAATGAGTTCGGTTTTAATAGAGATTTTATAAAACTCAAGAACCACACAAATAATCAAGTTGTTAAAATAAGGATTTTATAACTTTGGAACACATAAACCATGACCAAATTTAGAATATAGATTTTTAATAGCATACAAATAATGCCAAGAATTAATTTTTAGTATAAACATTGGGTTTATGTTTTAAAATATGTAATTGAGACGCTAACTTCTTTTTATACAAACTCGTTGATGAAATAGCTAAAAATAGTTTTTAGTTACTGTGATAGCTAAAATTAAAGCATAACAAATTATTAAAATGGAGATTTTTAGTAAAACAATACAAGTGAAATATTGGTTTCACAAATATAACAAATTTCAGCCATGATGAATTTGTTACACTACATGTTTTGGTTTAAATTCAATTAAGCATTTGATTTTTCAATACATAACTACGTACCTTTTATACTTAAAGACATTTACACATTATGTGGATGTCCTTGTAAATAGGGCACCAGCCAGCCAATTAGATGACATGCAACAAGGTAAGATAATGCTTCAGGATTACTAATACAGTCTTAAGCCGAACGTTAGAGTCTTTGAATTGGACGACGTAAAAATTGAACTCTAAGTAAACGATGAACCAATTCCGAGGAATGGTTGGCATAGATGGGATCAAATATGCGTACTGATATATTATTGTCTAGTCTTTTCCATAAAATCTAAGAGTTACATGGAAATATAATTGGTCAAAGTAACATACCTATCAATTTAATCCATCATACGTAGTGATTACCCGCTTTTGATATATTATATATGACGTGGATCTTAGCCTTTAACATAAATTATGGTTTTGAAAACCAAAAGGTAATTAACTTATTAAAGGATTTAATATTTAAAAAATTGTGTACCAATTCAAACTTTGTTATATTTTATAGATGAGCGACAAGTGATTATCCCTGAAAAGACTTAATTGCACCCTTTCTTGCTTAGATCCTTGATGTAAAAGGACAACTTACTGATTCCAATTGCATGGAATGGTACCAAAACTTGAGAATAATTTTAAAGAATGAGTAGGAGTGCTACATCCTTGATGGACCTATCCCTGACCCTCTAGCCTCAAATGCATAGAGAGGCTTCGTCGAAACACTATAACGATGCAAATGAAGTAAATTGTCTCAAGCTTGCAATTGTGATCCTTAAGTTGCAAAAGATATTTGAGTTCCATTCCACATATGAGAAGATTAAACAACTCAAACAAATGCTATAGGTTTAAGCCAAGTAGGAATGTTTTGAGACTATCACAACTTTATAATTTGTAAGATGCGAGAAGATACTTGTTAGCAACCATGTGTTGAAATTTAAAGCTTAAGTTGAATAACTTTTAAGGCATAGATTTCTCATTAGTGATGATTGCCAACTGACAACATCTTGCACTCCTTACCAAAGCCGCTCATCAGTTCATGTTAATTTTAAAAAAAACAACTACGAAAAATCTATCTCGATACTTGACTGTGTAAATATCAATAGGATCGAAGACATTGAGAGATTTATATGATTGAATGCAACAGAAATATGATAATCAATGATCAAACAGAATAAATATGCTCATAATATTCATTGTATATTGATAATATAATTCAATATTACAATCAGGGTTTCCTATGTTTTTTAGCGTTTTCTAATATTCAGAGTTACAAAAAGTGAGAAAACTTTATCTATTTATAGGTCTTATACAATAACATATACAATGACTTAATTATCATGCTATAAAATCTAGAATTTAATAAGTACATGGTATAAAATAATTGTATAAGCATTAGTTGTGCTTTAGCCGCATTTGTCTGTACAGAATCCGCTATCTATGCGGATGTGTATTAACGAGGCCGCATTTCTTCTGTTAAGACATAAGCAATTGTTTTGCTTCACCCATATTTGTTTATGCGGGTAGAAAACTGCATATACGCATTTGTCTAAGTCACCGCATAAGACTAATACGGATGAACAAACACTTAGTCTTTCTTGTTCATACGTATTTCTTTGTCTTCAATCGCATTTCCCAACACTTGAGCATTTTCCATTAGGTAGAAGTATCCAGTCACTACTTGAATTTGCATGCATGATCCTTTTAGGGTCCAATAATACCCCATTTAAGGATTATGCAGCCTGAGTACTTCAAATGTTTATGGGTGATAGAACTTGTGAAGATTCTGGTGGATCTTCTATTATAGTTTGTGGTTATTAAGAAGTGGATGTTTGGACTGTAGTGGAGGTTAAAGATGTTGTTGTTGTTGTTGGTGGTAGTGGTGGTGCTGCTGTTGTTGTTGTGCTGATGGTGCTTCTATTGTTATTGTTAGTGGAACTAGTACCGTTATGGGATCTTCTTCAGTAGGATGATAATGGTACTTATGATTAGTAGGATCCAGAGTAAAGTTGATCATTATTTTGAATTTTTTGGCCTTTATCATCTTGCTTCGGTCAGGTACATGAATAATAAGCTCTTTCATCCTCTAAATAGCTTGCATTGGAATTTGCTTAAATGACTAAGGATCATACATAGCTATGAAAGATAAACCATCTTTATGAATGATCAACTCTCTTGCTGCATTGATCTCCAACTTTACTATGTTTGAAAAGTGTAATGACGTTCTTTTTCTCTTCTTTGCCTCTCTCATCTTATTGATTCTGTCATAAGTAATCTTTAAGATCCTTATGCATTTCAGAAAGAACAAAAGATCATCTTCTGGATCTTCTCCAAGTTTATTGCTTGGGCTTTCAAAGTTCCTAGTGAACATATAATAGATATATGATTCATCCAGCAACCACACCTCATAAGCACTAAACAATCTAATTTCTAGGCCAACCTTCCTTTCCTAAACTCTTTTAATGACCAATTCATAAGTTGTTTTATCATACTTCATATTAGAAATTAGCATTGTTTGGTGTGTTCCAGCAACTCTCTTTCTCTTCAAATCGCCAGTTGGCTTTACATTCCCTTTTGGGATTACCAACTCCTCTATTGTCTTCTTTTTCTTTCTTTGGTCAAAGGGGTTTCTTAAAGATCAGTCTTTTCTAATGTAGATCTCTTTAAGGGCTTTGAAGTTGTTGGTCCTTCAAGATATCCTTAAATTTATAACCCCTTGACATAGCAACATGATTAATCAGTTCCAAGTCAACAAGCTCCTTTAAGTCTTGACTCTTTAGGGTGTTGACTAGATCAATATATTCTATCAAGAATCGAACTCGACCTGAGATCCTTTTAACCTTGAACATTTTATAGTTAGAGTCATACTTCCAAGCAATGATCTTGACATCAGTTTTGTCTTTTGGAGCTAAAATACCCTGGAGCATTTCCGAAGTGGTCAAAACTTCTTTTAGTTGCAATTGAAAAGGTTGTTTGAACCATTCTAAGTGTTTGCTTAATAGAGGTGCTAGAGTATCATGTTCTGCACTAGTGACTTAAACTTATTGAGCTGATCTTCTTTGACTGGGCTAACTTTGGATTACAATCTCTTCTATAATTTTCATCTTCTCTTTTAGATCATGAATGGTTTTGAGAATTACAGCTCTATGAGAGTTGGTTTTCATGGGACCCAACTTTCTTTTAGTGAACCCATTCCTTGATATAAATTCCTTCATTTTCCTATCAGTCATTGTGTAGGGATTAGGAAATGGATACTGTACTAGTGGTTGCCTTGAAGAAGGTTGTACAATAGTAGAGAAAGAAGTAGCTTTAGCTTTGCCTTTCTTTGATTCTTCAGACTTCTTTAACTCATACTCTTGCTCAATAGATGAATCTAACAATCTTTCCACCTTTCTAACATCTTCTGTCATGGCAAGTCATGTCATACTGAATACATTATTAGCATCATATCCCTATTGTATAAGAAACATGGCCTTCACCATCAAATCATTAGTTTGGGCCTTTTCCACCATCTTTTCAACTATTGTTTTTTTGTCGTGGAGGACTTTCTTGAAATTTTGGCTCATCATACATACTTTCTTCTGTTGCGTATCCTCCTTCTATCTCTCCCTCCTCATGATTAATAATTTGTTGTTGAATAACCAGTTGCGCAGTTGCTTGTATGTGTTTTTCCATGAACAGAGCAACTACAGCCATGTTAAGCTTCTTTTCTTTTTTCAGCTTCTTTGGCTTAGGAATATCTTCTTCTACAATAGGCTGTTTTCCTTTAGCTTTTTCTACCAAATACTTTTTTCTTCTAGAATAAATATGAATTTCATAAGAACCAGGCATTGTGGCCTTAGCTGATTCAATAGTCTTAGCTACTACTATTTTTTCTTCTTGTTCTTGAGCTTTAAATTCCTCAGACAACTTATTGATGAGTTCCTATTCCTCCTCAGAAAGAGTGACAATTGGAAGCTTCTACAACTATAGCTCTCTTTCAAAAAAGATTGGTGCTTGAGGAATTAGCACAAAAGGATCAGTAGGTGTGCTTGCTTCTCTAATGATGTCTAAAATGTCTTCATAAATGAAGAAGTCTCATGATGAGTAGGCATATAGTTCTTCAATTAATGAGCTCATAGTAGCTTTTTTTTTGTTTGAGTAGAAGTAGGTGTTGTATAAGGAACATAGGAAGAGTGCCTTCATCAACAGGTTTTTCAAATATGCTTAGTTAAGCTTTAGGGCCTTCCATGGGCTGTATTTTCTTTTGTCTCTTTGGGCATTTTTCATCGCCTCCTTCATCATCATAATCATTATCAGAGCTAAAGATGTCATCAAACTCATTTTTCCAAAATCCTTTTCCTTATCTACATTATCATCATCATCTTCTACTTTCTTAATCATCATTTTTTCAAGAAGACTGATTTTGGAGTTAGATCATTCACTTTCTTCTCTAACTCAACAATCTTTTCAGATTGAGAATTGATCAATGTATCTTGGTCATCCATAATTGTGGTCTGAATGTTATCATTCTCAATATGCTTATCTATATCATCCTTCATCTTTTCCATAGTGGACTCTTTCTATTTGATCTTATTGTCTTTCAAGATCAATTAATCAGTTCTGTCAGCTATTAGTTTGTCTTTCCTTCTCATGATCTTCTCCATTCTATTAATCTTAAGTTATGCCTCAGATATGATCTCATCTCTATCAGATTCACTTGATTGTTGAGTTTGTACTTGACTAATCGATTCTTATGTAGCTTCAGAAAGTAAGTATTCATATGTCTGTTGTTTGGCTGCTTGTTCTTGCATTATAGGTTGTTACTCCTTATCCGGAGATGATTCAAAACTATCAAAAGAACTAGTAGATTCACTAGAATTTGTTGATTCAATAGTAGCAGCAGGTGGTGACCTATGTAATGCAACCAAAGAGCTCTCAGCATGCACATGTGAAGTACAAGGAAAGTTACTTCGGAAGATTTGATACAACTCAATGAAATTCACTAAGTATCAAATCTTCCAAAGCCAAAATACTAATTCTTCCGAAGCCAAAGATGAAGTCTTCTGAAGTTTCAAGACAAAGTCTTCCAAAGCCAAAAGACTGATTTCTTCTGAAAACAGAGAAGACATGCTTTCTTTGACATTCTTTTGACAAAAGCTGAACCACTTTTCGCTGCCATCTCTGAAGACTCACCAACTTATATAAGTTAGTGATAAGTTCATACTTTTGTCAACCGTAGATTATGGTCTTAGAGTCTATAACTTTCTAATTTGTACTTTTATCCTTTTTGTAATTGATAAGGATGTGAGCTATGGCATGTTATAGTCACAAGTTAAAGGGCAATATCCTTTTTGACTTTACATTGATCTTTTTGTCTAGATTAGTATTTCCAGCTGGCCTTCAAAGTATGGATGGTTGTAGGATGTAGTATAAAGTATCTCAGGTACCAGTCCTTAGGACTAAGCTTTGTAACACTTTGTATAAAACTTAAGAGCAATATACATCATTCTTGAAACCATCTTATTATGTTCAGTTTGTGTTCTTTACTTGTGTTTATTGTTTCAATATAGCGGTTCCTTATTTGATATACTAAGTGCTCTAAGTCTCTCCAACCTTATGAAACTGTTGCATTGACCACCTTCACACGTCCTGCAATTGGTATCAGAGCATTTAGGTAATCCCTTCAGTTTCACAGAACACTTACCAGCTCAAATGGCAGCCCTTACAAAAGCTGATATGGAAACCGGTACCATGACAAAATCTCCACTGATCACTCCTGATGACTTTGATACTTGGTGTCAACGTATGGAAGGGTTCATCAAGTCTCAAAACAGCAGGATGTGGAGATTTGTTGTTAAAGGACCTCACATCCTGAGCACCACTTTAGCCACTGCTGGAGGTGGGATGATTCCAAATGAAATGGCTGACTATTCTAAGGAGAATTAGAAGAAATTGACATAGATTAGAAGGCCATGACCACTCTCTAAACTGCTCTTCCAAACTCTATATACAGAGGCTTCAAGAAGTGCAAAACTGCTAAGCAGCTCTAAGATGCACTGAAGGTCGTGTGTGAGGGGCCTGATAAAGCTAAAGAAAACAAGAAGGACCTCATGAAGCAGCAGCTTGAGAACTTCACCTACAAATCAGGTGAAACTGTGACTCAACAATACTTTAGGTATGTTGGGATTGTAGATACTCTCATAGATGTAGGAGTTAAGCTTGACAATAGGGACACTATGAAGAAGTTCATGTTCTCTCTTCCCAGACAATGGACTCACTACTATGTGGCAAATAAGAGAACTGAAAACCTCTCCACCCTTACTCACATAGAGTTGTATGGTATCCTTAGTAGTTACCAGATCAAGATAAATGTGCAAAATCCATCCAGCAGCTCTCTAGCAATCAACGGAGTTCAACCCTCTATGTGGTTAAAAGGGATAGTAGAGAACCACAACATTATCTCATCTGCTACCCTGACAAATCATAAAAGGGCCCTTTCATCACTTTCCCAGAGAGACCAAGGGAGAGCAACATTCAAGGAAGCCCATTCCATGAGACAAGCTCATCTCAAGCCTTTGTGTCTGTAATGAAAGTTGTGGCAACTGTTGGACCCAGAAAGGATCATACATGCCAATTCAAGAGTTGGTTGAAGGTTGTTCTGGTTAGAAGAAACTACAAGTCAAAGAATTAATACGGGTGTAGAAAACAAAAGAAAAAGACAAGTATCGGCTATCCGTATTTATCAATACGGATGAGCAAGAACAAATACGGCTGAGTATTTGTTCATCCGCATTTTCTAATGCGGATAAGCAAAATCAAATGCTGCTAAGTATTTGTTCTTCCGCATTAGTCAATGCGGATGACATACATAATACGGATGCTCAACAAAAGAAATGCGGACGAAGACAAACATCCGCATTAACTAATGCGGATGTACAATACAAATGTGGATCATTATTTTGTACTTAGACAAGTATTCTGATGTATAGTTGTCAGGATAGTTTAGTCACTTTGTACAGGCATTGTATCTGCCTATAAATAAAATAGTATTCACTATATTTAATAGCTTCTTTTCAGTGCTGCAAGCTTTTTGCTAAAAACCCTAACACACTTTGTATTTTGTTCATTAGTATCAATATACAAAGCATTTATTAGTATTTTCAGCATTTATGATCTTTAATTCTTTATTTCTGCTACACAATCATTGCCTCAATCATTATATTCGATTCTAGTTGAATCATATCAACTCAGATTCAGATTTGGACCCCGGTCAGTAACTTTCTCTTCACTCTTGAAGACTTGGATTCTATCCATCTAGATGACTTGGAGTACATGGAGATAGTCCAGCAAAGGGCTCTTCTCACTCATAGGCCAAGAAGTTCTACAAGAGAATCGGAAGAAAGTTTCCCAATAATGTATCCAGTGGAAAGTTTGGACTAGATAAAAGCAAAGTGAAGTGTTACAACTGTAATCAGATGGGACACTTCGCTAGCGAGTGCAAGGCACCAAGGACTAATGATGGCCAAACACAATCTACACCAAGCTACACTAATGCAGCTCCTAGATCTAAAAAGCCAAGCCAACCAAAACAACAAGCTATTATTGCTATTGAAGAGGGAGGCTTTGACTAGAGCTTTCAGGTAGAAGATGTTTCTCCCAACCAAGCACTGATGCCTGACCATGAAGAAGCCAAGGTATTAGTACATCTTGGCACACCCGAATGCATTGCTAAAGTAAACAGGTATAGGTCCTATAACCTGGAAATAAGATCTGACCTTGAGTCTTTGAACATTTTAAAAGCTTATTTCAAAAAAATGAAAATGACAATAAACTTAAAATAGAAGATTTAGAGAAAAAAATTTAACTTTTAAGCATGAGCACACAAATTATAGGATCTCAAATCAAAGATCTCATTACAAAGTTAACTAAAAACAAGGCTGAACTTGCGATTAGCAAAGCCAGAGTAGAAAATTGTGTTCTTGAAGAGGAAACCTTCAAGAACATCATATCCTCATCCATATGATCAACAAAGCCAGAGTAGAAAATTTTGTTTTTATCAGAACAGGTAGGGATTAGGTTCAAGTGAAATAGCTCCTCCACACACACTATCATCTGTAAGATCTCCAAGGTGTGAAACTAGTCAAGATGCGCTGCCTCTTATTGACCCTATCCGAGAAAAGGATGAACATGAAGAGGAGATAATAAAGGATGAATCTGTAATGTGTGAGATGGATCATCCTAAGAAGGGTCACTATCCTCCTGGAGAGAAGAAAGAACCAAAGATGACCAAGTCAACTAGGAAGAACTTGATCAGGGCAGCCAAAAGAAAATCAATGAACGCCCAAGATATCAAGGCAACTTTTAACTCCAAGCAAAAATATGTCTTTACTTCTGCTGGGTTTGAAGTGGTAAAGACTAAAGACTCAACTATGGACTCTAGTACCAGGAGTCCTAGTTCATCTCTAAATCTTCCAGGTCAAGAGAGGAAGGTTTATCAAATATGCACCACTACTGCATAGCCTAAACCGTCCAATTCTAGTATCAGCGGGATGTCAATTCCTTGGTGGAAGGATAGTCTCATGGCAATGCATGAAACAATCATGTGTGTCTGCATCAACTGTTGAAGCTGTATACATTGCTGCTGCAAGCTGATGTGCTTAAGTGCTTTGGATTCAGAATCAGATGCTAGACTATGGATTCAACTTCAAAGAGACTCCCATATACATAGACAACAACAGTGCTATCTCTATCATAGAGAATCCTGTGTAGCATATCAACATCAGATATCATTTGATAAGAGACAATTTAGAAAAAGGATTGATAAAACTAGTCAAAGTTAACACTAATGAATAATATCTTGATCTATTCACAAAAGCTTTTGATCAACAGAGATTTAAGTATCTTGTATCAGCTATTAGGATAATTAACTTTGAGTAGATTTTCTTAAATTTATTTCAAGATTATTTTTCAAATATGTATGTCTTAAGTTGTCTATATCATCACTCATATAACCCTTATTTATGTTGGAAGAAAATTTTTCATAAATGATATTCCTTAGAGTTTTGAAACTTGTAGATATATTTTCTTTGGGAAATTGACTTGACTTCGGAAAAAAAATTATGTCTTCAAAACTAATAACTACTTACTAAGAAATTTACCTTCGGAAGAAATTCCGATATATTTCCGAAGCTTAAATATGCTTCTAAGTACTTAAATGTTTTGAACGACAAATTTATTCCAAAAGTAATTAAGTCTCAGAAGCTTTATTTGTTCTTTGAATAAAACTTCTAAAGGTTAATATCTTCCAAAACTAAGTATGTCTCAGAAGTAAAATACTCTAAGTATTTTTCTTTCGACGTAATTCTTGTAAAGGTAAGGAATATCTACCGAAGTCAAATTGCCTTCGGAAATTTTCTCAAACCTTCCGAAGATAAATTACCTTCGGAAGCTTTTCTACTCCAAAGATAACTACCTTTTTGGGCACTTTTTCAGAGGTGAGACCAACATTCAGATTTCAAAGTTTATCTTTTTGTATTAACTTTATCTCAAATCCAACCATATAAATATCCTTACAACATTTCCTCCTCTTTCTTCTTCCTATTAAATAAATTCACCCACAAAACCTCTTTGTTCTTAGATTTCTTCTTACCAAAGTTTTCTCAAATGGACAACCCTGTTAGAGCCCATAGAAAATTAATGTTTGTCTTTTATTTTTTTGTCATAGTATAGGGACTTGTTTGGTAAATATATGTTCCTTGTTTTTTTTGATAGTATAAATAGGATACTTTATGTATTGTGTAAAAGGGGGAAGTGAACTACTGTATTTCACCCATACACTCTGTATCCACAGCTTTTGCTATCAACAAGATCTATGAATTTTTAAAGTAATTGCTTGTGTTTTGATTTTTTAGTGTTTGAATTGATCATTGCATTACAATATCATCACAGATCGATCCATTTGAACCTATCAAATGGTATCAGAGCTTTCGGTTCAGTGATCAGAGCTTATTATCATCATAATTGAGCTCTTTGAATCAATTGAAATCTGTGTTGATTGCAATTTGATCAATTGATTGTTGTTTTCAATTGTGTTTCATCCATAGAAATACGAATTGAATCATAATTTGGTGTTTAATCCATTCAGATCTGAGTATTGATCTGATTTGTGTGTGAAAAGGCGTTCTTCATTTTTGAACGTTAATTCAATCAGAAAACAGATTTATTGTTGTTGTTTGATCAAAATGATGATTGATGATTGTTAATCGATCTATTTACTACCTAGTTGAAGGTTTTTAGATCAATTGAACAAGTTTTGAAGAATTTGATAAGATCTGGTTCTGTTGAAGATGATTAATTAGGCACTTGTTGTGTGAAAAACTTCTAAAATTTTTCTAACTTTTTAGACACTTAACAACTGTTTATGCGTTTTATTACAGTTGAGACATTTTCAGACTAGGTGTTTTTCAACTGTTTGGATGATTTGTGACTGTGGACTTTGCTGAAACTTTAAGCAATTCTAGGCGTTTCTTCACTGTTTGGGCGTTTGAAAACTGTTCAGATGCATCATCAGGCATGCATTTCAGAATTCAACTAAGGCATTCCTTTAGGCATTTCTTGTTCAAAGTTAGGCGTTTCAGAAGCATCAGGCGTATCAGCATTCAGACTTTTCATTAAACACTTTAGAAATTTTCGAAATCTAAAATCCAAAAATATTTTCATTTCATAGTTTCATTTTAAATTTTAAAAACAACAAAAACAAGTCATTTTCATTAATTCAAAATACAAAATGGTTAAGTCTAAAGATTCAAAGAACAGGGTTCCCAAGCTTAAAATTAGATCTGATTTCAAAAATTGGTCTCTAAGAGTAAAGCATCATCTAAACTCCGTTGACACTGACTTATGGAAGTCAATAGAGAAAGGACCACATATCCCAATTACATCTGATGGTCCTGACAGAGGATTTGTTTATACAAAAGACTCTCAAAAACCTTATCTAGAGGATGGTCTACAAGGTGATGACTTAAAGAAGGTCAAGAATGACATCAAAGCTTACTCACTGATGTGCAAGGGGTTACCATTGGAAGTATTGACTAGACTTGAAGGTTATCAAGCTGGTTACACCATGTACAGAGCTTTGAAGATTATTTGTGAAGGTGTTAAAGAGATACAAGATCTTAAAAAGCAGAAACTCAAAAGGCAATTGGAGTTATTTGAGTATCTTTCTGGGGAAACAATCAATCAAATGATGAATAGATTCGTGCAATTAACTACTGAAATGTCAACTACTAGTATCAAAAATGATCTCAAAGATCAAAATGACAGACTTCTTAATGCTCTTCCATCTTCATGGAAACAGACAGTCACTCTGTTGAAGCATATTGAAAATTTTATATGGATCTAGATCTTCTGATTGCCAAAATTGAATCAGATGAAATTGATGAGAGCTCCAGAAACAATGATAGAGCTGCATCAATGTCTCAGTATAAGTACATTGCTTCTCTTGCTAACATAGTGGAGAATGCTTTTCTGGCAAAAGATGATAATTCTCCATAAGATGAGGGTGATTTGTTTGTTGTAACTGGTTTCTTCATAGATTTCGCTTACTCAAGTGCTCCTGTTTATCCAGCTCAACCTTAGTCTCCTCCTAAAACTCAAACTCCTAAACCTCAAACTGAGACTTCATTAACTAACTCTGTTAAAACCAGCAAAGTTAAAGATGTCATTAATATCCTTTTACAGGATGATGAATCAAAATCTACTTTTACTGCTTTCATGGCAAGTTTTCATGCTTATCAAGGTAGTCATCTAACCCAGGTAGATCTTATTTTGTAGGATTTGTTTGAGATGGATCCTGATGATGTTGAAGAAATGGACTTGAATTGGCAGATGGTAATGATTGCTTACAAAACATAGAAACAATCATATGTTAACAGGAATTACAAGCCAAGTACAAACAAAACTATTGACTTTGACAAATCAAAGTCGAGGTGCTTCAATTGCAACAGTTATTGTGACAACCTGTCAAAAATAGGTCAACGCCAACTCAATTATGTCAGATAATAATAACGTTTATTTATTATTTCCGACACTTTTGACTTTCAGAAACCTTGATCCGTGTTTCATGTGAACCTCGTTGTCAATTAACCGGTTTAGACTAAGACTAAATTTAATATAATAATAATTACTAATAATAATAAAATAAAAATTTGTGATGATGATTACTTGTTAGTCTTGCATGCAAGACAACTCATTCACTAACCTACACTCACACTCTACTTAAGCATCATCACACACACTACACACACAATTACGCACACACTAACCCTTTCACATTCCTCCTTTCTCTCCATTCTTCCTCTCCCATCGGTCACCACCCCCAACCGAAGCACCACCCACCGCCACCCTCACCTTCCAGCCGAGAACCACCACCCACCGCCACCCTCACCCCCAGCCGAGAGCCACTATTCCACCCGTAGCCATCAACCGCCGCTGTGTCACCACCTGCCATCACCAACCGCAACCATCTCCATCAACCGTCGACTGCCACCTCCTTCGCGTCAATACCGCGACCACCGAAACCACCTGCCGCCACCCCACCGTTCGCAACCATCACCTCTACACCCACTAACCCGCCACCCACCACCTTCGGTCACCTCACCGTCCCTCCTACACTCTATTTGGTTTTCATAACACTAAAGGGAGGATTCATTTTCACTTGTTCGGGTCTAATCAAGAGGATTTTTCGAGTTAAAGTTGGGTTTAGGACTTGAAGGTGAAACCGGGTCTCGATGAATCGTGAGCTAACGCTAGAAACCTTTGGTTTAGGCTTGAGGTATAACTATTTGGGTTAATTTATCTATATATGTTCATACATGGTTGATCAAGAAGGAGATCTTGATAAACATTGTTCACCCGCTTAGTTGATTTTGGAAAACTTATGTTTTGAAGAATATTGGGTCTTTGATTTGGATTATAATTCTGAAAATATTAAGTTAGATAGCTCTAGATGATGAAATCTTGTTATGTGTATGATTGGAAAGAATGAGTTTAAATATATGTATATGATTATGAATATATGTGTAGGTTAAAAAGTATATTGATTATGGTTTACAAGGATTATTAGTTAGATTCATGGACAAATGGATAATAGTGACGTGTTAAGAACCCTTTGGATGAATAAGAACTTTTGAATAAAATAAAAAGATTAGACTAGGAAGGATGAATTATGATGTTGGATGCAAGTTCTTAAAAAAAATAACTAAGTTAAAACATTATAACATGTTGAGAAGGACTTCAACGAAGAGATTTGGTTAATTTAAAGTAGAGAACTTGGAGATTAAATTCGAGGAAAATGGAACGTTATAAAAGATATGTATATTGACTAAAAATGACGTTTCAAGACTTTACATAACAAATTATATAAAATAGATTTCTACGGGTAAAATTATGATTCATAAAGGTAAATTTATATAAATATATTTTGAAACCATCAAAAATAAGTTAAAAAATCTTAAAATTTAACATTTTGAAACTCATAAATAAAATCACTTTCAAAAGAATATATATAAAGTATATTTATAAATCATATTATGATAACTTTAAATTATTCTACAAAGGAAAAATATAATATTTTGAAATAAAAATTCATTGAGAATCTTATGTAAAATCAATATAAAATCATTAGGTAATTAATTAGAATTTCATGACATAATTGATTAGTTTAAGAAATTGGGTTAGTCTTTATAAGAAATAATAGTAGAATTAGAAATAAATTTAAATATTATTAGATATTAATAAGTTTAATTATACGTGTGAAATAATTTATTAAATAAGAATATGTCTAACCCTTTTAAAAATGAAATGATTTCTTGAAAACATCTACAAACAGTTTTAAAAACGTTTTTTTTTTATAAGAGTCAAATATGTTGGGTGAACAGCATTATTGAACAAGTTTTGAATTTATTAAAAGTAAGTCTTTAACATCTAGGATCGCGATTAGACCGGTGCAAGACGCTAAAAACTGAGATTTGAGTCACATCAAAGGTGAGTTCTTCGGCCCTATTTTAAATAATGTTTTATTTAAACTGTTTTGGGGGAAAAGCATGAATGTTTAAATTATTTTTACATATGACGGGTAAACGAGTATAATATATGTTATAATGGTATAAGTTGAGGTAATAGTATCGGTGAATACTATTGGGCTCTAAATCCCCTCATAATCATTAACCTCTGGGAGGCCGCAGACTATATTGGTAGATCTATCGGGTTAGAATGGCCCGCTCTCACGACCACTCGCGCTGGTCAGGTTGTAGCGAGGGAGTTTATATGTCTGGATAGTTGTGGGGCAACGACGTGTTTCTTGGCTTGATTATGGACTTATGACCTGAATTAATCATAGTACCTAGCTAGTCTATGTTAAGTATATTATCTCGCTACATCATATATTTTGTCCTGAAAATTGAAATTTTGCAATTTATGAAAACCCGAATGCTCACCAACTTTATGTTGACTTGTACTTTCTCATGCTTTTCAGGATTATAGGTATGCTCGTTTGGGGAAATGATGGAACTGGGTCTTTGGAAAGATCAAACGTTTTATGTTGACTACTTTAAGACTTTAATGATAAATTTGTTGTTTTGTAAACTAAACTTGATAATGTAAGTATCTTGAATGTTTTATAATGTAAAGGTAGTCAACTCGTTAAATTTTAACGTTTGACTACGACCGTTGGAATAATTCCAACTTCAGTTACCACCACGTCACGTGACTTTCCGCTGTTATTTTCGGGGTGTGACAGAAGTTGGTATCAGAGCCAATGGTTATAGCGAACTAGAAAAGTTTTCTAAAAAGAGAAAAATCTAGACTATAACCTTTAAAAGTTTTTAAGATTCCAAAGACATTTCCATCTTCCGAGCATTACGCTAGGCTAAGGCGTAGAGCTGACCTAAGTTATATCTAATGCTAAGAATTTAATTATTCATTTAGTATAGATTAAGTTAACGTAATGTGTTAGATTAATAAGTGCAGGTATATTATTCTTCTGTAGATGTCTGATCGAGTCAACCAGGAGGATGTACCAGATGTTAGCAGCAACACTGAGGGTCCGTCATCACCCGTTTCCACCATGCCATGGTATCACCCTTCTCAGCCGTCGTTTCCGGCTACTTTCTACTCGGGCATGGGAGACTCGAGAAACGGATGGATATCCGAGTCTGATGATGAGCATCCTGCACCTATTGCAGCTGCACTCAAGCCGATTCCTGAGGCTCAGACTGAGGATGAGCATGAGGATCAGGCTCAAGTTGATGATGAGCCAGATGGTTTGACTCAGGGGAGTGAGATTCCGGCTGCAGTGACACCCGTTGCACCTATTTCTCCTATTCGACACCCACCGAAGATTTGGTTGGTGTACGAGAGGAGAAAGCGAAGGGAGTCTAAGAGAGTGATTGCTGATTATGAGTGCCTGCATGGAGAGCCTGCGCCCAAACGGGCCAGATTATTTGACGAGCAGTGGGGTCTGATTATGAGTACTATGCGTGGATGGGCCTCGAGGGATGGGGTTCCTTCTACCTTTGAGGTGGGGGAATCATCTACCACTCCATGTAGGATTTCTACTAATGGTGAGCCTATTGAGCGTGTGGTGGCTACCCTGACAGCTCAATGTGTTCATTATGAGAAGGAGTTACTTGGGATGAAGAAGAAGCTGTGGATTCAAGACGAAGTAGGCCAAGCTATGGATGGGAGGTTGATGACGATCGAAGAAGAAAGAGTGTTAGAGGAGAGTGCACTGAGTCAAATCCATTTCAGAGTGTCGGATCTGGAAACTAGTCTTTCAGAGACTAGAAACAGACTGACTCTGACAAACAGAGGGCTGATGCAGCTGAAGCAGCGTTGTTGGTGGCCCAACAACAAGCGATAGTGATGGGAGAAAGGATGGAGACTGCCGAAGCAGCACTAGTTGTGGCCCAGCAGCAGACAATGGTAACGGGAGAGAGAGTGGAGGCTGCCATGGCAATGGCTACATTTTGTATGATGATGATTTCTTACATGATTCACATGACCAGTGGAGCGCCATATTCAGGTTAGGGGACGGGTTCAAGCCGGAGTGCTTGAGTATTTTGATCAGAACTTAAAACTCTTTTGATGTTACTTTGTGTTGGCCCTTAAACTAATTATTCTTTTGATGATGACTTAACTTATGATTTGGGCACTTATGTATGAATGAACAACACGTTATTTTGAAGTTATGAAATTATTATTATTAAAATTATGATTACTGAATTGTGAAAATGATGTTACATGTGTGATTGGGAGTAATGAATTAATCAATTATTATAAGTCTCAAATGTTAAACGATAACTAAACCCCTTCTTTCCCTACCTGGATAGCAGAACTTTAAACATGCCACCTAGAACACGAAATACACGTCAAGCGGAAACCCTAAATTACCATCTACCGCTGAAGAATTAGCTCAGATAATTGCACAACATGTCAAATCAGCCTTGGAGCAACATGATGCTAACATAGCAGCTGGATCAAGAGGCGGACACGGAATGGCTAGAAATGGTTCAGGAAACGGCTCCAACATTGGTTCAGGTGTTGGTGAAAACAATGGTTCATGATTTAATAGGAATCCAGGAAGTTCATCTGCTGGACAACTTCAAGGATGTTTATATAAAACATTCCAAGGATGCAATCCAAGAACGTTTACTGGTGCTGAAGGACCACTGGATATTATTCGGTGGATAGAGAATATGAAAGTTGTTATAGCTATAAGCAACTGTTCTGAAGATCAAAAAGTTAAGTACGCAACCTGTTCCTTCCAAGATGCAGCATTGTCCTGGTGGAACTCCCAACGTCAAATTTTGGGGAATGCCAATGCTTATGAACTCACTTGGGAACAATTGAAGGAGATGATGCTTCATGAATATTGTCCCCGGAATGAATTGCAGAAAATGGAGACAGAATTCTGGAACCTCACAATGGAAGGTACTGAGATACAAGCTTACACTTCTAGATTCAACTATCTTGCCAGATTGGTACCATGAATGGTCACACTGGAATACGTCCGAATTGAGAGGTATATTTGGGGATTAGCACCTCAAATAAGAAGCAATGTTATGGCCTCAAACCCTACCACCATTCAAAGTGCTATAGCTATTGCTCATTCACTAACTGATGATACGGTGCGTAGTGGGACATTGATCAAGAAGGACAACCATGGAAAAGGAGTAGTGGAAATCGAAAACAAGACTGACAAGTTTGAGAGAAGGTCATTTGATGGTAAAAGAAAATGGTTCGGAAGTTCCAGGAAACAAGCAAATGTCAAGAAAGGTTTCAATCAGAGGTTTGAACGAGCATATGTCGCGACTTCTAGCAATGGCAGGCAAAACAAAGAATATCAGGGGAAATGCAACAAGTGTGGATATTTTCATGGCGGCGAATGTAAAGTCTGCACTCGTTGTCACAAATTTGGACACTTAAGACAAAATTGCCGGACTAAACCTGATGTTAAAATGACTGGAAGTGATCACGCTTGTTTTGAGTGCGGTATCGTAGGTCATTTCAAGAAAGACTGCCCAAAGTTGAATGGGCCTAAGGCGAGAGGAAGAGCCTTCGAGATGAATGCTAGAGATGCACGTCAGGAACCGACAGTGGTCAACGGTACGTTTCTTGTTAACAATCAGTATGCTTCTGTTTTGTTTGACACTGGTGCTGATTTAAGTCTTGTATCCAAAGAGTTTGAACCTTCATTAGGTGTAAAACCTTGTAAGCTAAATAAGAAATACATCATTGAATCAGCTAACGGGAAGAAAATAGAATCAAGTGAAGTAATTAAGAATTGCACCATACAACATAATGATCGTCCCTTTAGCATTGATCTATTACCTGTCAAACTTGGGAGTTTCAATGTAGTCATCGGAATGGATTGGCTTTCTCGAAACCATGCTGAAGTAGTATGTTATTAGAAGATCATACGCATACCAACACTCGACAATGAAGTTTTAATTATTCAAGGAGACAAAGGAAAAACTTCCTTAAAATTGTTAACGTTATAAAAGCTTACGGATATCTAAATAAGGGACATCCAGCTTTCTTAGTAAAAGTTGTTGACACCAAGAATGAGAAGCGGAAAATTGAAGATATTCCGACTGTATGAGAATACCCAGAAGTATTTCCTGAAGACTTACCAGGTTTACCTCCACAAAGGCAGATTAAGTTTCAAATTGATCTTGTGCCCAGAGCTGCACCTGTAGCCCGATCGCCATATCGGTTAGCGCCTTCTGAGATGCAAGAATTGTCAAAACAACTACAAGAATTACTAGATAAAGGATTTATTCGACCAAGCTTTTCTCCTTGGGGAGCACCGGTTCTGTTCGTTAAAAAGAAGGACGGATCATTTAGAATGTGCATTGATTACCGAGAATTAAACAAACTTACCATTAAGAATCGGTACCCATTACCAAGAATCGATGATCTGTTCGATCAATTGCAAGGATCCAGTTACTATTCAAAAATTGATTTACGATCCGGTTATCATCAATTGTTGATAGCAGAAGAAGATGTTTCGAAGACAGCCTTTCGAACACGTTATGGTCATTATGAGTTTCTAGTAATGCCGTTTGGTCTAACCAACGCCCCTGCTGTGTTTATGTATCTCATGAATAGGGTTTGTAAACCTTACTTGGATAAGTTTGTGATAGTATTTATTGACGATATTTTAATATATTCACAATCCAAGGAAGAACATGAGAAACATCTTCGACTTATCTTAAGCATACTAAGAGAAGAGAAGTTGTATGCAAAATTCTCCAAGTGTGAGTTTTGGCTTCGAGAAGTTCGATTCCTCGGACATGTTATTAATGAAAAAGGTATCCATGTGGATCCGACCAAAATTGAAGCAATCAAGAATTGGGAAGCACCTAAGTCCCCAACGGAAGTACGACAATTTCTATGATTGGCCGGCTACTATCGTAGATTTATTGAAAATTTCTCAAAAATAGCACAGCCACTGACTCTGCTAACTCGTAAGGATAGAAGATATGAGTGAAGTGCCGACCAGGAAGAAGCATTTCAATTATTGAAACAAAAGCTGTGTAGTGCACCTATTTTGTCACTTCCTGACGGAACTGAAGGATTCGTAGTATAATGTGATGCTTCACGATTAGGTCTGGGGTGTGTACTAATGCAAAAGGATAAAGTGATTACCTACGTGTCAAGACAATTAAAAGTGCATGAAAAGAACTACACTACACATGATTTGGAATTGGGAGCAGTGATTTTTGCTTTAAAAATCTGGAGACATTGCCTCTACGGAACAAAGTGTGTTGTATACACCGATCATAAGAGTTTACAATACATCTTCAGTCAGAAGGATCTAAATATGAGACAATGAAGATGGGTTGAATTATTGAATGATTATGATTGTGATATTAGATATCACCCAGGCAAGGCTAACGTAGTTGCAGACGCTCTCAGCAGAAAAGAAAGAGAAAAAAAAAACTCTACGCGTACGAGCGCTAGAATTAACCATATATTCGGATCTCATTACTCAGATTCGTGATGCTCAAATTAAAGCATTAAAAGACAAAAACTTGGAGAATGGGTTCCAAAGTATGGAGACTTGCGTAGAAAGATTTTAGATGAAGCGCATAGATCAAGTTATTCAATCCACCCAGGATCGGATAAAATGTATCATGATATGAAAGAATTTTTTTGGTGGCCGAATATGAAAGGTGATATAGCTTCATATGTAAACAAATGTATGACATGCTCTAAGGTGAAGGCGGAATACCAGAAGCCATCTGGACTCTTACAACAACCTATGATTCCAAATGGAAATGGGAGTGTATAGCCATGGATTTTGTGACAAAATTACCCCGAACATTGAGTGGTTATGACACTATTTGGGTAATAATTGATCGATTAACAAAATCTGCATATTTCCTACCTATAAAGGAGACATATGGCATGAATAAGCTAGCCAACTTGTACATTAAAGAGGTGGTATCTTGCCACGAATTACCAATCTCGATTATATCTGATAGAGATAGTCGATTTACCTCGAGATTTTGGCAATCTTTACATGAAGCCATGAGTACTCGCTTAGACATGAGTACAGTCTATCATCCACAGACAGACGGTCAAAGTGAAAGGACCATTTAGACACTAGAGGATTTATTGAGAGCATGTGTGATAGATTTTGGTGGAATTAGGATACTAATCTACCATTAGCTGAGTTCTCATATAATAATAGTTATCACACTAGTATTAAAGCTGCTCCATTTGAAGCTTTGTATGGAAGAAAGTGTCGTTCACCTCTGTGTTGTGCAGAAATTGGTGAAAGACAATTAACTGGACTAGAAATCATTCAAGAGACGACAGACAAGATTGGGTAGATCAGAAAGAGACTTGAAGCAGCAAGAAGCAGACAAAAGAGCTACGCAGATAATCGAAGAAAACCATTGGAATTTCAAGTTGGTGACAGGGTATTTTTGAAAGTATCTCCTTGGAAGGGCATTATGAGATTTGGTAAACGAGGAAAGCTAAATCCTTGATTCATTGGACCATTTGAGATAACAGAACGTATTGGACCAGTTGCATACCGTCTTAATCTACTAAGTGAACTTGGGAATGTGCATAACGTATTTCATGTGTCCAATCTTAAGAAATGTATGTCAGATGAATCATTAGTGATTCCACCAGACTAAGTTTGCATTGATGACAAACTTCATTTTATCAAAGAACCTATAGAAGTTCTAGATTGGAAGGTTCAGAAGCTCAGACAAAGTCGAATCAAATTAGCCAAAGTAAGATGGAGTTCCAAGAAAGGGCCTGAATTCACATGGGAATGTGAGGACCAAATGCAACAGAAGTATCCCCATCTGTTTAAATCCGAGCCTAATACAGATTCAGCAACGTAAATTTCGGGACGAAATTTCTTAAACAAGGGAGACTGTGACAACCGGTCAAAAACAGGTCAACGCCAACTCAATTCTGTCAGATAATAATAACGTTTATTTATTATTTCTGACACTTTTGACTATCAGAAACCTTGATCCTTGTTTCATGCAAACCTCGTTGTCAATTAACCGGTTGAGACTAAGACTAAATTTAATATAATAATAATTACTAATAATAAAAAATAAAAATTTGTGATGATGATTACTTGTTAGTCTTGCATGCAAGACAACTCATTCACTAACCTACACTCACACTCTACTTAAGCATCATCACACACATTACACACATAATTACACTCACACACTAACCCTTTCACATTCTCCTTCCTTCCATTCTTACTCTCCCATCGTTCACCACCCCCAACCGAACCACCACCCACCGCCACCCTCACCTTCCAGCCGAGAACCATCGCCCACCGCCACCCTCAACCCCAGCCGAGAGCCACTATTCCACCTGTAGCCATCAACCGCCGCCGCGTCACCACCTGCCATCACCAACGGCAACCATCTCCATCAACCGTCGACTGCCACCACCTTCGCGTCAACACCGCGACCACCGACAACCACCTGCCGCCACCACACCGTTCGCAACCATCACCTCTACACCGCGACACTAACCCACCACCCACCACCTTCGGTCACCTCACCGTCCCTCCTACACTCTATTTGGTTTTCATAACACTAAAGGGAGGTTTCATCTTCACTCGTTGGGGTCTAATCAAGAGGATTTTTCGAGTTAAAGTTAGGTTTAGGACTTGAAGGTGAAACCGGGTCTCAAAGAATCGTGAGCTAACGCTAGAAACCTTTGGTTTAGGCTTGAGGTATAACTATTTGGGTTAATTTATCTATATATGTTCATGCATGGTTGATCAAGATGGAGATCTTGATAAACATTGTTCACCCGCTTAGTTGTTTTTGGAAAACTTATGTTTTGATGAATATTGGGTCTTTGATTTGGATTATAATTCTGAAAATATTAAGTTAGATAGCTCTAGATGATGAAATCTTGTTATGTGTATGATTGGAAAGAATGAGTTTAAATATATGTATATGATTATGAATGTATGTGTAGGTTAAAAAGTATATTGATTATGGTTTACAAGGATTATTAGTTAGATTCATGGATAAATGGATAATAGTGACGTGTTAAGAACCCTTTGGATGAATAAGGACTTTTGGATAAAATAAAAAGATTAGACTAGGAAGGATGAATTATGATGTTGGATGCAAGTTCTTAAAAAAATGACTAAGTTAAAACATTATAACATGTTGAGAAGGACTTCAACGAAGAGATTTGGTTAATTTAAAGTAGAGAACTTGGAGATTAAATTCGAGGACAATGAAACGTTATAAAAGATATGTATATTGACTAAAAATGACGTTTAAAGACTTTGTAAAACAAATTATATAAAATAGATTTCTACGGATAAAATTATGATTCATAAAGGTAAATTTCTATAAATATATTTTGAAACCATCAAAAATAAATTAAAATATCTTAAAATTTAACATTTTGAAACTCATAAATAAAATCACTTTCAAAAGAATATATATAAAGTATATTTATAAATCATATTATGATAACTTTAAATTATTCTACAAAGGAAAAATATAATATTTTGAAATAAAAATTCATTGAGAATCTTGTGTAAAATCAATATAAAATCATTAGGTAATTAATTACAATTTCATGATATAATTGATTAGTTTAAGAAATTAGGTTAGTCTTTATAAGAAATAATAGTAGAATTAGAAATAAATTTAACTAGTATTAGATATTAATAAGTTTAATTATACGTGTGAAATAATTTATTAAATAAGAAAATGTCGAACCCTTTTAAAAATGAAATGATTTCTTGAAAACATCTACAGACAGTTTTAAAAGCATTTTTATTGATAAGAGTCAAATATGTTGGGTGAACAACATTATTGAACAAGTTTTGCGTTTATTAAAAGTAAGTCTTTCACATCTAGGATCGTGATTAGACCGGTTGCAAGAAGCTAAAAACTGAGATTTGAGTCACATCAAAGGTGAGTTCTTCGGCCCTATTTTAAATAATATTTTATTTAAACTGTTTTGGCGGAAAAGCATGAATGTTTAAGTTATTTTTACATATGATGGGTAAACGAGTATAATATATGTTATGATGGTATAAGTTGAGGTAATAGTATCGGTGAATACTATTGGGCTCTAAATCCCCTCATAATCATTAACCTCTGGGAGGCCGTAGGCTATATTGGTAGATTTATCGGGTTAGAAAGGCCCGCTCTCACGACCAGTCGCGCTGGTCAGGTTGTAGCGAGGGAGTTTATATGTCTGGATAGTTGTGGGGCAACGACGTGTTTCTTGGCTTGATTATGGACTTATGACCTGAATTAATCATAGTACCTAGCTAGACTATGTTGAGTATATTATCTCGCTAGATCATATATTTTGTCCTGAAAATTGAAATTTTGCAATTTATGAAAACCCGAATGCTCACCAACTTTATGTTGACTTGTACTTTCTCATGCTTTTCAGGATTATAGGTATGCTCGTTTGGGAAAATGATGGAAATAGGTCTTTCGAAAGATCAAATGTTTTATGTTGACTACTTTAAGACTTTAATGATTAATTTGTTGTTTTGTAAACTAAACTTGATAATGTAAGTATGTTGAATGTTTTATAATGTAAAGGTAGCCAACTCGTTAAATTTTAACGTTTGACTACGACCTTTGGAATAATTCCAACTTCAGTTACCACCACGTCACGTGACTTTCCGCTGTGATTTTTGGGGTGTGATAGTTATGGTCATTTCTCAAGGGAATGTAAAGCTCCTAGAAATCAAGGCGAAAATGGTGAAGCTGGTTTTAGCAGTCAAAGATACCAACAACAGTCTCAGAAAACCTTTCAAAAGCCTTATCAAATTCTTCCCATACCAGAACTTAAAGATGAATCAAAATCAACTGAAGAGCCAAAGAAAGCTCTTGTTGTAAGCATCAAAGATGGCTATGACTGGGGTGCATATGCTGAACAATTCATAGATGATCTAACATCAAGTTTAGCTCTTGTTGCTGAAGTTCAAAATGAAGACTGGTCTGAAGAAAATGATCCTAAGGAAGATGGTGATTCAGAAAATGATGATGAAGATTATGATTAGAGTGACACATCTGACCCAAAAAAGGATTCAGAAGAAATTGCACTCATGGCTCAGTCTGAACAACCAAAGGTTGAGCATCCATCATCTGATTCTGAGACTTCTTCTTCAAGTTATCCTGAAATTCCTATCAAAGTCAGAGAAAAAATGTGAACAAAAGCATGTTTCGATCAAGTTGAGCATTACAGAACATATTCATTTAAAATCTATGACAAACTTAAACAAGAAGATGAAATGCACAACAAACTAAAAAATGATCATAAAGTCTCTGATGAAAAGATCTTATCTCTTCAAACCTCATGGAATAAAACTCTAAAAGAACTTGAACTTGTTAAAAAACAACTTGAGGAGATGACTAAAAATTTAGAAGAATAAAAAATAGCTCATGCTGCAACACAGGTGGATCTAGCTAGAGTTAAGAGTTCTAAACCAATGTAGAAGAGTTGGTAAGTGAGAGGAAAGATAAAAACAAAACAGGTCTCGGTTTCACACATGAGCCCATGCCTGTGTAGATACTTCTTAAAGATTAACATTTAGTCTTTATGTGTGTTTTATAGTTTTTGTCATAATATAGGGACTACTTTTGTAAATATGTTCCTTTTGTTTTCTTGATAGTATAAATAGCATAGTTAATGTATTGTTTAGGCAGACTAGTCTTTAGAGACGGATAGAGACTAGATCAGTGAATGATTTGTAACTGTTTTTACTTACACGTGTACTTTCTATGCTTACTAATCAATGAAAACCTATGAATTTTTTGATTTGTTTGCATTGAATTGATTGCATGTGTTTGTTTGATTGAATTGTATCACAATATCATCACAGAACGATCCATTTTGATCCTATCAAATGGTATCAGAGCAGTTGGTTCAGTGATTTGAGTTCTTCAAACTATCGAACTTTTGAATCACTTGAATCTATGATTGATAAGCAATTCAATCTAAAAATTGTTGATTTCATTTGTGTTTCATCATCAGAAACATGAATTGAATCACAATTTGCAGTTCAATTCATTCAAAATCAGTGAATTTGTTCAAATTAGTGTTCGAACCTGTTCTTCATTTTCGAACTAAAATTCGATCAGAAAACTGAATTGTTGTTGTTGTTTGGTGAAACTGAAGATGAAGGACTATTAATCGATCAAATTACAATCTAATTGGAAGTTTTCAGAGCAATTCAACAAGTTTTGAAGATTTTAGCAAATCTGAGTTCGTTGGAATCTGTTGAATTTGGCGCATTAGGTTAAAACACTACTGAAAATTGCCTAAGTGTTTGGGCGCTTGACAACTGTTCAGGCGTTTCACAACTGTTAAGGCGTTTTTCGTCTAGGCATTTTACCATTATGGGGTCGCATCACAACTATTTGGTCACTTTGGATCTTTTCAGAAACTAAGGAATTCTAGGCGCATTACAACTGTGTAGGCGTATTTGAACTGTTTGGGCGTCTGACAACTGTTTGGACGTTTTACTACTGTTCAGGCGCATTTCAAGTTGGCCGTTTTTGAGAATTTTTCTAAGGTAATCCCTTAGACGTTTCAAAGTCAAAGGAGTTTCACCACTGGTTGGGCGCTTCATCACTATTCTGGCGCATTACCTCAACACTTAGAAATTTTTCAAAATTTAAAATCCAAAAATACTTTCAATTCATTTTTTTTATTCAAAAACTTAAAAACAACAAAAACAAATCTTTTTCTAAAATCAAAAATAAAAATGGTGAAATCAAAAGACTCAAAGAACAGAGTTTCTAAACTGAAGAACAGAGCTGATTTTAAGAGTTGGTTACTTAGATTAACACATCACCTTAATTCTATTGACACTGACTTATGGAAGTCAATAGAAAGAGGACCTCACATTCCTATCACTTCAGATGGTACTGATAGAGGGTTTGTCTATACGAAAGACTCTCTAGAACCATTTCCTGAAGATGGGTTACAAGGTGATGATCTAAGAAAAGTAAAGAATGATATTAAAGCCTATTCTTTGATGTGTAAAGGATTACCACTTGAATTCTTAACTAGACTAGATGGATATCAAATGGGATATACCATGTATAAAGCTTTGAAGATAATTTGTGAAGGTGGTAAGGAGATTCAAGATCTCAAGAAGAAGAAATTGAAGAGACAGTTAGAGCTATTTGAGCATTTATCTGGCGAAACCATAAACCAAATGATGAATAGATTTGTGCAACTGACAACTAAGATGTCAACTGCTGGCATCAAAAATGATCTAAAAGATCTAAACTTTAGGCTTCTCAATGCTCTTCCATCTTCATGGAAAGAAACAGTTACACTATTAAAGCATACTGAGAAATTTCCTATGGATCTTGATCTGTTGATAGCCAAAATTGAGTCTGTTGAAATTGATGAAAGCTCAAGGAATAATGACAGAGCAGGTTTAATGTCTCAGTACAAATATGTTGCATCTCCTGCTAGTACTGTGGAGAATGCCTTTATGGCTAAAAATGAGAGTTTACCAGAAGAAGAGGGTGATCTGTTGTGCTCCTGCTTAGGCAACACAGCATCAACCTCAGTCTCCTCCTAAAGTTCAAACTTCTAACACTCATACCGAGACTCCTTCTTCTAACTTTGCTAAACCTAGCAAAGTTAAAGATGTCGTTAACATCCTATTACAGGATGAAGAGTCCAAATCTGCTTTTATTGCTTTTATGGCTAGTTTTCAAGCTTATCAAGGTAGTCATTTAACTCAATTAGATTTTGTTTTGCAGGACTTATTCGAGATGGACCCAGATGACGTGGAGGAAATGGATTTGAATTGGCAAATGGTGATGGTTGCATACAGAACTCAGAAACATTCTTATGTCAACAGGAACTACAAGCCAAGTGCTAACAAGACTGTTGGATTTGACAAGTCTAAGTCAAGGTGTTTCAACTATAATAGCTATGGTCACTTTTTAAGGGAATGCAAAGCTCCCAGAAACAAAGGAGGAAATAGCCAATCGAGTTCAATCAATCAGAGGTTTCAACAATCATCTCAGAAGACATTCCAAAATCCATACAAAAGCTTACCAATGCCTGAACTTAAAGATGACTCAAAAGCTTCTGAAGAACCCAAGAAAGCTTTAGCAGTGAGCATCAAGGATGGATACGACTGGAGTGCATATGCAGAGCAGTTTACAGCTGACTTAGCCTCTAGTTTATCTCTTATTGCAGAAGTTCAAGGAGAAGATTGGTCAGAAGATAGTGATCCAAAGGCTAAATATGATTATGAGAATGAAGAAGAAGAATACGATTGGAGTGATAAATCTGATCCTAAAGAGGATTCAGAAGAAGTTGCTTTAATGGCACAATCAGATCAACCAAAGGTTGAAAATTCATCTTCTAAATCTGAGACATCTTCACCTAAATATCCTGAAATACCAGCTGAAGTAAGAGAAAAACTATGCACAAAATCTTGCTTTGAACAAGTAGAGTATTATTGAACTTACTCATAAAAAATTTGTGACAAGCTCAAGCAAGAAGAATTAATGCATAATAAACTCAAAAAGGATCATAAAATATCTGATGAAAAGATCATTTCATTACAAACTTCATTGAACAAAACTTTGAAAGAACTAGAAATAGTTTCAAAACAACTTGAAGAAATGACCAAGAACTTAGAACAGGAGAAAATAGCACATGCTGCTACTCAAGTTGATCTTGCTAAAGTCAAAAGTTCAAAAACAATCGTGGAACAAATGGTAAGTGAAAGAAAGGATAAACAAAAAGCAGGATTAGGTTTACTCACGAACCAATGCCTGAATCTATAACAAACACTCTACCAAAGGATTTTAACACACATGATCACTCTCCTGAGAATAAAGCAAAACTTAAAGATTATCAAAACAAAAACAACAAAATTCCTGATAATGAAGAAGAGAAAATCAATGTTGAAATCTTTGAAGAAAAGGATACAGAAAAGATCAAAAACGGTCATCCAATAAAAGTTAAATCATATGAACCACGACCGAAAAGTAAGAAAATTTTTGTTTCAAAAGAATCTGTGTTGGAGGAAGTAATCATTAGAAACAAAGATAAGGCAAAACAAAAAGAAGAAACATCTGAAGATTCAAGCTATTATGACCAAAAAGATCAGAAAGAGAAAGAAAATGAAAAAGAATCTTCACCTGAAGATGTTCAATCTCAAATGAAATCAAGTTCCACAAAATCAAGGAACCAAAGGAGAAGAAGAAAAATGACTAAAGCTAAAACTGATCAAAATAAGAGTCAAGAAAATCAAACAAAAACAACAAATCAAGCAAATAAATTTAAACCAACTAAATTTGTGTCTGCTGGTATGTTGAACATGAACTCAATTCAAGATGTTAAACAAACTCCTAAGAACAATTCGAACTCTGATCTGAAAACAGGTTCAAATTCGAAGACTTCCGCTGTCGTTAAACGTTTTGTGTCTAAGGAATCAAAGAATGAAGTTCATATACAAAAGCCAAAACCAAATATGCAAAAGAACAAACTGTCAAATCAAAAGCGACAGATTAATTTTTTGACGCCTAAACCTAGACAAGGATCAAACGTTGCGTCAACATCGAAAATCAATAAACAGTTGTTCAAAACTCCACAGAGGTACTGCGAAATCTGTGATGTACAATCACAACACTGCTGAATGTTTTTTTAATAAGTATTGTCACATATGCGATATGAGAAATCACTCAACATCAAAGTGTTATTTTAATAAGTACTATACCTGCTGTGATGAACAGACTCACAACACAGAAAATTGTTACTTTAGAAAGACTTCTCCAAGGAAAGGATTTACTAATGCACAATTTAGCTCTTTTAGCAAAGGTTATGTTAATCCTCAGTTTAAAAGAAAACAAACTGTTGATTTTCAAAGATTAACTAACCAACCGTCATTAGGCTTGAGATCTTTCAAAAGAAATGACTCTGTAAGACCAAAACAATACATTCACAATCAATTCATTCCAAGATCAGTGAGAATGACCAATAAAAATTTTGGAAATAATTTTTTTTTTAAAATTGATCAATTCAATGGTATGAATTTTATTAAAAATGATCAAAAATTTGTGAATCATAGAATTGGCAATTTCATTAAAAACAAGCCGGATGTGAACAAACTTCATTTTAAACAATTTACTATTGTTGACAAGTTTGGTAAGCCCAAGACCATCTCGGCTTGGGTTGATAATTCAACTTAATTGTTCTTGAAATGTAGGTGCGCCCGAGAAGGCCAATTAACACATGGTATGTGGATAGCGGGTGCAGCCAGCACATGACAAGCAATCATGCCTTACTTCAAGATTTTAAGTTAAAAGATGGTACACTCGTCGCCTTAGGTGGTGATGCAGGAGGAAAAATCACAGGCGAGGGAGCAGTATCCAACGGGATAATAAGCTTTGATAAAGTCAACTCCTGCTCACAGTTGAACTTTAATCTGTTAAGCGTTTCCCAAATTTGTGATAAATCATATTCTGTACTTTTTGAAGAATTCTTTTTGCTACATTTTGAAGCCAGGTTTTCAGATTAGCAAAGACTGGGTGGCTGTTAAAGCTGTTAGGGATCGAGATGTGTACAAGCTGGATATGTCTCAAGTCGATCTATCTACAGAAACAACTTGCCTTATTGCTCAAGCTTCAAATGATGAAAGTCAGCTTTGGCATAGACGTCTCGGACATTCCAACTTCACGAATATGAACAAGCTTGTAGTGGGAAATCATGTTATCGGCCTTCCATCAAAGAAGTTTGCCACTACTGATCTCTGCTCAGCATGTTTAAAGGGGAAGCAACATAGAGCTTCTTATAAGCCCAAGCAAATAAACTCAAATTTCAAACCTCTCTAGATGTTGCATATGGATCTTTTTGGACCAACCAACATGAAGAGTCTTGGAAGAAAATCTTATTGTTTAGTTATCATTGATGACTTTACAAGATTTTCATGGGTTTTCTTTTTGAATGCTAAATCTAAAACGGCTGAATTATTAAAAGAATTTGTCATAAAAGTTGAAAACCAATTAGCACAAAAAGTAAAAATAATATGAAGTGATAATGGAACGGAATTTAAAAATGCTAATATTGACATGTTCTATGCAGAAAAAGGAATTGCTCATCAGTTCAGTGCTCCCAGAACTCCACAACAAAATGGAGTTGCTGAAACGAAGAACAAAACTTTGATTGAGGCTGCACGATCCATGTTAGCAGATGCAAAAATTCCGATCACTTTCTAGGATGAAGCCATATCTACTGCATGTTTTGTACAGAATCATACTTTAATTGTGAAAGACAAACTAAAAACTCCATATGAGTTGATGTTTGGCAGGAAACCAAACATAGATTTTCTTAAATCTTTTGGTTGTCCAGTTATGATTTTAAATTCAAGTGATCAGCTAGGAAAATTTGATTCAAAATCTGATGAAGGATTTTTTTGTTGGATATTCATCTGTTTCAAAAGCCTTTCGAGTTTATAACTCTAGGACAAATGTTATACTTGAAACATTCAACGTTAAATTCCTTGAAAATTCTTTTCCATTAGTTTCAAATGGTCCAGCTTGGTTATTTGATTTGGATTCATTGTGAAACTCTTTTAAATCTAACTTGTTTGATCAATCTAACTTGCTTGATTCTCCAGGTAAGAAGAAATCTCAAGGAGATCTCGGTTCTTTCAGTGATGATTCAGATTCTAATGATATGGATGACTCAAGCCCAGATTTTCCATTTTTCTCTTTTGTTAGAAATTCTATAATTCGATTTGAAAATAATGATGATCTTTCTCAACAAGATGAAGATCATTTCGTTTCAGAAAATCAATATGTTTCACAACCAATTCCTAATGATGGTATAGAAATTGTACAACCTGAGTCAAGAACTTCATCTATTTCTAGTGATGTAGTTGACACCGGTAATCTTGATTACTTCATCAACTCACCGACTCAAGTTCCCAATTTCAATCCACATTCTTCGAACCTTTGCATCAGCTTTCTATCTTGAACCAAACCAATCTGGAAGTTCATGTTCAAGGGAATGAGATTCCAACATCTCGTATTCACAAGAACCATCCAACGTCTCAGATTATTGGTCCATTGAATGAGAGAACAACAAGAAGTAAATCAGAACAAGCAAATCTTTGCTTATACTCGTGTTTTCTTTCTCAAATTGTTCCTAAAAACATTACCAAAGCATTATAGGACAATAGTTGGATTGAGGCTATGCAAGAAGAATTATTGAAATTCCGCAAACAAGAAGTATGGAATCTTGTGAATTTACCTGAAGGAGAAAATGCCATAGGCACACGATGGTTGTTCAGAAACTGATCTAGGAATTATTATTCAAAATAAAGCGAGACTTGTTGCACAAGGATACACCCAAGAGGAAGGAATAGATTATGATAAAGTATTTGCTCCAGTTGCAAGACTTGAATCAATTCGTGTCTTCCTGGCTTATGCATCATTTATGAAATTCAAGGTTTATCAAATGGATGTGAAAGGTGATTTCTTGTATGGACCAATCACCGATGATGTATTCGTAAACCAACCTTCGGGTTTTGAAGATTCAGAATTTCCACATCGTGTGTACAAGCTTAGCAAAGCTTTGTATGGATTCCATCAAGCCCCTAGAATCTGGTATGAAACATTATCACAGCAGTTAATCCAACATGGATACCTACGAGGGAAAATTGATCCGACTCTGTTTATCAAGAAGGATGCTGATGATCTTTTATGTATACAAGGGTATGTTGATGATATCATATTTGGTTCTACAAGTCCAAAATTATGCAATGAATTTGAAGAAATCATGAAGTCTCGATTTCAAATGAGTTCTATGGGAGAAATAAATTTCTTTCTTGGACTTCAAGTCAAGCAATCTGCAGATGGAATATTCATAAATCAAGAGAAGTTCGTTGACAAACTCTTGAAGAAATTTAAACTGCAAGATTGTCAGTCCATAAGAACTCCAACTGACGTAAATACCAAGATTGAGCTTGATCCAAAAGGAAAATCTGTTGACCAAACTTTATACAGATCTATGATTGGTTCATTGATGTATCTTACTACATCTAGGCCTGACATAATGTATGTTGTTTGTGTCTGTGCCAGGTATCAATCAGACCCAAAGGAATCTCACTTAATTGCTATCAAACGCATATTCAGATATCTCAAAGGATACCGGCCTTAGGGTTATGGTATCCTTATGAAGGAAACTTCGAGTTATATAGGTATACTGATAGTGATTATAGAGGATGTTGTCAAGATAGAAAATCAACTACGGTTGGGTGTCAGTTTTTAGGACCCAGATTAGTCTCATGGCAATGTAAGAAACAAACAAATGTCTCCATTTCTACTGCAGAAGCTGAGTACATAGCTGAGCAGATATTCTCAAATCCTTTGGTTACAAAACCAATTGCTGGATTACAGGTTCAAATTTCTTAAAACTCTAATTTACATTGATAACAGTACTGCTATGTTCATTACAGCTAATCCTATCCAATATTCAAAAACAAAACATATCGAGATTTGATATCATTTTTTTAGAGATAACTCTGAAAAAGGTTTAATCATTCTGATTCAAATTACAACTGAAAAACAGTTGGCTGACCTTTTTACTAAAGCCTTCTTACCAGGACAGTTTGAGTATTTGGTAGAGTCAATTGGTCTTATTAACCTCATTTGAAAACTGGTTTTTGAGCATTTTAGTTAATTGAGTCTAAATATGATCAGAACCCTCCCTTACCTGAATAGGACACAACAAGAGAATCTGTCAAAGTTAATTGCCTGATTGTATTTTGTGTGTGTATGTTTCTTAGAAAAAGCATAACCAAATAAAAAATAGAAAATTGAAAAATCAAAAGATAAAAATATAAAACAAAAACTACAAAAAAATAGAGTTTTTCTTTGTTAATTCATTTTTTGGAATGAATCTGTCTTTGCAATATGTGAGAAATGATAGTACATTAGTATGATCAGTTTCATACTTCACTCGATAACAAAGTCTGACGTGATCAGATATGATGTGTAAGTAAGTTCATGCAATTAGACTGAAAAAGTAAATTCTTATGATTAAACTAAATCACTCATGCATTCATGTATGTCTATCTTAGCACTAATGAGTAGTGTTGATTTCTCAAATTGATTGTTAGTTAAGTCATAATCTCACATCTGGTGATGATGTGAATAACCATGAGCTCTGATTATTTAAAGCATCTAACACTTCTCTGTTATGAGTCATCATAGACCTAAAGTGATGAGATATCCTTTGTTGTAAGTGATTAAAGACCTGGATATTCTCACTGATGCAATAAGATGCCAATATGCACAAATATCAAATGAGATCTGGATATAGTATATGTCAGGTTAACAAGTTGAGAACAATGACTTCTTGCATGTCTTTATGAGAATTAACCTCTCTAAGTCTAAATTGTGACTGCATAATGTCATATCTAATTGTACCTTAATCAATCAAAGAATTGAAAAAGTAAGTGTGCTGAATATCTTGCTACAAGCAATCATTTTCTGTCCTTAGATCTCGTGTCTCCTTTACTGCAGAAATGTTGACCTGGAACACACCTGATCAGGATTTATTCACTGTCTATGACTATTCATCAATTTATGTTATTTTAATATGCTGATCTTAACTGATATGATCTCACTGCAGACATTGATTCAGTTGTACATATTAGATTTTTATTCTGCTTTAATTTTGATTTTTGCATGTTTTCTGTGTGCAGGCATATTAACAATGATTAGTGTGATCTTCATGTGATAAATTCAAAAAACTTCTAAGTTTTGTTAAACTTAAAAGTTTAGGGGGAGTAAAAAGAGTTAAAAGGAAAAGTGTCTAAGAAAATTGATTTTCAAATTTCAAGATATGAAAAAAATCAAAATTTAATATTTTGGATGGAAAGGATGAAGCTAAAATGTTTAAGTATGTGTGTGTTTGACATAATGTAAAAATGAACCTGAAAAATATTTTAAGTGGAAAAGCTTCTTGCAACATTTTAAATGAGATTATTTGTTAAAATTAGAGACTAAAATGATGAGAAATTACTTTTGCAAAATTAAAACAAAAATAAAAAGGTCAAAATATAAAAATTCAAAATTCAAAATAAAAATAAAAATTTGAAATGTAAAAAGTTCAAAATTGAGGGTCTATTGTGTAAATTTTTGGTGAAAGTCAAAATTTGACTAATTAAAGTCAAAATTTGATAAATTGTTTAAATATTAGTATTGAACAGTACTAATATGTCTAAACTGTGTACAAGTGGAAGATCTGAAAATTACAAGTGTTAGACACATGAAAGTCGTCTCATGCGCCTAAACAGTGATAATAAGTCCAGGATTAGGAGCATGATGATTTTTCAGAATTTATACAAGTGTTAGGCGTTTCAGACATCCTCATTCGCCTAAACAGTTGTCAAGTTTGAAAATGGTGGTGGGGCGTTTTTCTTTTATCATGAGTCCGAACAGTATCCAGACTTTTAAGAATTGGGCGTTTCAAGTGAAAAAGACTAAGTGTTGGGCATTTCAGCTAGACCAATGCGCCTGAACAGTGCAAAAGCGCCTAAACAGTGCTTATGCGTCTGAACAGTGCTCATGCGCCTAACCTCATGCGCACAAACAGTGCTCATGCGCCTAACCCCATGCGCACAAACAGTGCTCATGCGCCTAAAAATTCACTTAGTATAAAAGCAACACTTTGTAATTTCAGAATCTTCATTCACTCAAAATCCCTAAACACTCATAAAACCCCGACTCTCTATAAACGCTGATTCACATTTCTGATTGATTTCTGATCTTGAACTTGCATTTGATAGTCGTTATATCTAATTCTAAACGTAACTTTATGATCAAAATCATAGGAATTTTAGTTTAATAGGTTGATTTGATTTGGGTGTATTGAACCTATTAGGGCGTATGAACCCTAGTTGATTGAATCTGTTGAACTTGTGAGTAAAATGGGAATATGAACTGTAATTGAGGATAGAATGTTAATGAAAACATGATTTTGACCTTGTTGATACATTTAAATCTGGTTTTCATCGAACTTCAATCTGTGATGATTCTTCATCAACCGTATGATGAAGATGAACAGTTATGTTCAAATTAAAAAAAAATGAATGAAAAATTGATTAACAAAAATTCATGTTACAAATCTGTTTTGTGAGATAAATTTGAGAATTAAAGTGTGTATAAATCATAAAGAAGCTAACTTGAATGATGATTTGTTCTTGAATAGAATGTCAAACACTTAGAATTTTTAAGTGCAAGTTAGTCAAAAATGTTTTAAAACATACAAATTCTTTAAATTTCAATAAACTTTCAATTGATTTTAATTGTTTAATATTCAAGTTTCTAAATTTCTTGTTTTTAATTTTGTAGATGGCTGAATTAAAATTCGATCCTAAACACAATATTGCAGCTTTATTGAATGAAGAATTAAGAGATGTTGTGGGATATTAAAAGATGATTAGATTTTTGCTGAGAACGAAGTATGTTTTTGCCATGTGTTATCAGCCAATCATCTATGAAAGGCTAATCAAGAAGTTCTGGAACACTTTATCTGTTGAAGTTAATGATGAAGGGAGAAAAGTAGTGAGAGGATTCATTACAAACATCAGAATGATTGAAGTATCTGAAGAGTCCATAAGAGAAGCTTTAAGATTGGGACCAAATGATCCAGAGGATTTATCTGAATTGACATTTAATGAATGTAGAGAGACATTCTTGGAAATGGGTCATTCTGCACTTTCCAAAGAAACAATTCTTTAGAGCAAAAGTCTATAACCACTGGAAGCTGTTATGCTATATCTTTCAACACTGTATGTCCAAAAGGAGTGCTGGATGGAACTCTTTCCCAGTAGACATAGCATCTCCTATCGTAGCACTTTCAACTAATCGAAGATTTAATATGTCTAAGTGGATTCTAAACGGTTTTATCTTTAACTTGGAAAAAGGAATTAGGAACAAGTATCTGATGTATCCTAGATTCCTACAGATGATTATAAATGAAGAGCATGAATAGCATCCGGATATACGTGTAGATGGTGTGAGTGGTGAAACTCTGATGCTAGAGCACATGTCTGAGATTTCTTATAAGAGACTTGCTATAGTCTCTAGTGCTCAAAATGTACCATTGTTTGATTACATAAGGAATGTGGCTAATGATGAAGTTGACATTATTATTGATCACTACCATTTGACAGAAGAAGAACCTATAGTCCCTACTGATCTCATTGAAGAATTGCCTAATAATGATGATGATGATAATGATGACAATGATGATAATGATGATGATGAAGAGAGTTTAAGTTCTTCTGAAGATGATAATGGTGATAATGGTGGTTATGATGATGATGTGATGGAAATAGCTCATGATGATATACAAGAAGCTGAGCAAGTTACTGAAGAAGCTCGTGAAGAAAGACATGATGCATTAGATAAAACTTAGTCAGCTACTGAGGAAATTCATGAAGAAATTGATGAAAATGTACAAGAGATTGACCAAGTTACTGAAGAAATTCATGATGATGATACTGAAGTTAATCAAAGTGAAGAAATTGTTAGAGTTGGTCACACTGTTCAGTAGATAGTGAGTATGATTGAAGAGATGGTAGATACTAATGAACAGTTTGAGTTTAATGAGAATATTCAAGTCTTTGAAGTTGTTGAAGCTGCAATTTATAATGAATTTATGAATGAACCTAAACAAGAAGTTAATGTAACTGAAGAAGTTAACTTTTAGCATACTATAGATGAGCTGAAAGAAGAGAATTCAAAGCAGTTGAAAGTGATTGAAGAATTAAAAGAAGCTAATGAGAAATTACAAGAAGAATTCAAAAAGAAAGATGAAGTGATTGAAGAGTTGATGAAAAGTAAAGAAGATAATGTTAAAACATTTGAAGTAGTGATGAAAGACTATGATCTAATGGAGGAAAAGCTTAAGAAATTGAATGAAGAAAATGAAGTTATGAAAGAAGAATTGGAAAAGACTAAAGAAAAACAAAAGTCTTCGTCTCTAGAGTTGATGATTATTTCTGAGATAACTCCGATAGATGTTGAAAAAAAATCCCTGAAGTGGATAAAGAAAAGAGGAAAATAGATGAAATTGATGTTTCAGTACTACCTAAATCATCATCCAAAGTTCAAAAGGTGATTGTTGAACATGCAAGAATAGATGAAGAGGATTCGGATATACAAGAAACAATTGGAGCCTTTGTTAATTTAGAAGGTGAATTTGATGATGATTGGTATAATGAAGTATTAGATAATGAAGATTTAGTAGAAGCTAATGTTGATGAGCATTATTCACCGATTGATATAAGCCATGATGATATACCTGTTAATGTTGAAGAAAGGTATAATTATCTTATCAGGATGAAGTATAACAGAGTATTTCTAGATGGATTAACTGTATCTCAAATTAATGAAGAGTTTGAGAAGTGTGTAGCTGCTGAATCCAGTGCACCAATTGATCCGGATGAGATTGTAGTGGAACACGGGGAGTGGAACCCATTACAGGAAAGTATTAATATTGAAGAACTATCTACTTCTGAGTTGCATCATCCAAACCCTGATGATATGAGTGTTACAACACTCAGATTGTAGTTACAGTCTCAAAATTATCCACTAAAGAAACTTAATCGATTACAAGCTGAGTCATTAAGGAACTTAGTGAGAAGTTTCCAAGCCACTAAAAGACAAACAAACAAAATGATCGTGCTAGACATGGACAATCCTTAATACTTAGAAATCACAAAAAGAACGAGGATTCTGAAACCTCAAGATATTCAGCCTATGGCTATGAAGAGTACAGTGTATGAACGAAGAAAGGAGCTTATGAGAATGTTTCCAGAGACTGAAAGGCAAGATTATCAAGTCTCTATGGAACAAAAGCAACTGTGGAACAAGGCACGTTCAGCAGGAGATCTAGTTCGTAATGTTTTGCAGAAAGGACAATCTATCTCTGAGCTACTAAATGCCATGATTGTTCCTGATACTACAAAAGAAGTGAAGATTGTCGCATGGAAATATGATGAGATCTTTGATGCAATTTTGATCAAAAGGGTAAATGCAATCTGTGACGTTTATCATTTTTTCTCAAGTATTATAAAACTTCCTGTTCAAGATCTCAAAGAGTTGAATAAATTGCCATTGATTAATCCATCTAAAGCTAAGCGTGGAGAAAATTTTGTGCAATTGTTAAATAGAGGTATAAATCGGATGAGTTAATTTTTACAAACTCGTTGTGATCAGGAAGATAAGGAGTATTTTCAAACATTAAAGAAAAAGAGAAAAGGAGTTGAGAAAGATATTGGAGAAGAAAAGTTGCTAGATGCATTCAGTGATCAATATTTTGAAAAAGTCACAAATCCAGGACTCAAAGTCATTGATGGAACACAACAATCAAAGCCAATCTTGAGGTAGTTTTACAATTCGAATACGTTTGAGCTGAAGTTAGTACGAGATTTGAATGATTGGGATCACGATATGATTTCTTTATTTGGTGTTTTTGAGTTGAAGCTTTTACATCCCTGTTACATTTCATTCTTGTCTATACAGAAGTTTGAAAAAGTTGTTCCAGAAACGGCTGAGAATGATAAGAAGTATTTTCTGTCGATCATTAAAGTGATAAATGCTGCGATGGAAAGGATATCATTGAGGAAAGCATTGGCGTATGCTAACATTGTGAAGAAAGATATCAAAGATATTGAATTCATGAGGATATCTAGCAAAGGGGTTTTAGAAATTCATTGTAAAGATAACCCAAACCCAATAGAATTTTATGCTAACATGGATATTGCAGGTCTATCAAAGGAAACTTTGGAAATCATGAACAAAATGGAGATAAAGACGAATGAAGCTAAACCGGAGCAAGGCATCTTAGCTAGCAAGTTCAAGTCGGCTATTGCTAAAGCTCTGAGGGAACAAGAACTTTATAAAGAGAAGCCAGTATTCAAGATTAAAGAAGAGCCTAAAGACTTCTTTGATTTATGAAGACTGAAGACAAAGAAAAATCATGAAGATTGAAGACAAAGACCACAGACTAAAGATTGCAGAAGATAAAAGATTGAAGATACAAGATTTGAAGACAGAAGATTGATTTTGAAGACCGAAGACAATGTCAATCTTAGGGGGAGTATTGTAGATGCTTCTTAAAGATTAACATTTAGTCTTTGTGTGTCTTTTATAGTTTTTGTCATAGTATAGGGTCTACTTTTGTAAATATGTTCCTTTTGTTTTCTTGATAGTATAAATAGCATAGTTAATGTATTGTGTAGGCAGACTAGTCTTTAGAGATGGATAGAGACTAGATCAGTGAACGATTTGTAACTGTTTTTACTTACACGTGTACTTTCTATGCTTACTAATCAATGAAAACCTATGAATTTTTGTGATTTGTTTGCATTGAATTGATTGCATGTGTTTGTTTGATTGAATTGTATCACAATATCATCACAGATCGATCCATTTTGATCCTATCAGCCTGAATCTATCTCAAACTCTTTACTAGAAAAGTTTAATACACATGATTACTCACCTGAAAACAAAGCTGAGCTAAAAGCCTTTCAAAATAAGAAAAGGAACTCTGAAAGTGATGACGAGAAGACTAATGTTGAAATATTTGAGGAACAAGATTCTGAAAATATTAAAAATGGTCATCCAGTGAAAGTTAAATCTTATGAACCACGACCAAAGAATAAGAAGATGTTTGTTCCCAGAGGATCTGATGTGATGAAAGTAAAGGATCAAGATCATTAGTATGTTGTTGAAGAAGTCATTGTAAAGAATGACAAACAAAACACAAAGAAGAAAGGGAAAGCAAAACAAGATGAAGCAACATCTGAGGATTCATTTCCTTACGGATTCAACAATCCAGACTTCATCAAATGGTAGAAAGAACAAAAAGAGAAAGAAACTGTAAAAGAGTCTTTTCCTGAAGATATTCAATCCCAAAGCAAGCTGAGATTATCAAGATCAAGAAACCAGAGAAGGAGAAGAAAAAATACTAAAGCTAAATCCTCTTAGAATCAAAGAACAAATCAATCTAATCAGTTTAATCCAATGAAGTTTGTGTCTGCGGGTACTTTTGATATGAACACAATTCTGGAAATCAAATCAAACTCAAAGAACAAATCTAACTATGATCTGAAAATAGCTTTAGGTCCAAAGTCTTCTAATGTCAACAAAAGGTTTGTATCTAAGGAGTCTAGGAATAGTGTTAATGAACAAAAGTCAAAACCCAAATTTCAAAAGAACAAAATCTCAAATCAAAAACAACAGATTAACTTTGCAACTCCTAAATCAAAACAAGGATCAAATGTGGCTTCCACATCTAAGGTTAAAGAACAGTTGTTTAAATTTCAACAAAGGTACTGTGAAATATGTGACATGTATAATCACAAGACTGCTGAATGTTTCTTTAACAGGCATTGTCATATTTGTGATATGAAAATCCATTCAATAGCTATATGTTATTTCACCATGTATTGTACCATTTTTTATGAAAGAAATCACAAAACTGAGAATTGCTACTTCCAAAGAACCTCACCAAGGAATGGATATGTAAACCCAAGATTTTAAAGAAATCAAAATGTTGGTTTTCAAAGGTTGAAAAAACAACCATCCTTAGGCTTGAGATCTTTCCGAAGGATTGATTCTGATTGTGATGATTCTTATGCTCTGCAAACAAAGCATTATAAACAAGGAAAATTTGTTCCACCATCTATGAGAATGAACAATGGAAAGTTTGGTAATCAAATTTTTTTCTGAAAATGTTCCTATTGATGGTTTAAATTACCTTGACGATGATCTGGAAAAACGTTACCATCCTTTACGGATTAAGAAAATCAAAGATAATCAAAAATTTGTCAGAAAAGGAATTGATAAACTTAAATAGCAAAAGATGCCTGATTTGAATAAGCTTTATTTTAAACAGTTTACCATTGTTGATAAATTTTGCAAGCCCAAGACCATATCGGCTTGGGTTGATAACTCAACTTAAATCTCTTTGAAATGTAGGTACGCCCAAGAAGACCTATTAACACGTGGTATGTTGATATTGGGTGTAGCCAGCATATGACAGGAAACCATGCCTTGCTGCAAGATTTTAAGTTAAAAGATGGTACTCATGTTGCATTCGGGGGTAATGCAGGTGGTAAGATAACAAGTGAAGGAACAGTGTCCAATGGGATTATTAGCTTTGATTAAGTCAACTATTGTTCACAGTTGAACTTTAATCTTTTAAGTGTTTCCCAAATTTGTGATAAATCTTACTCTATTCTATTTGATGATTCTTTTTGTTATATTTTGAAGCTAGGTTTCCAGATAAGCAAAGAATGGGTAGTTGTTAAATCTGTTCGTGATCGAGATGTATACAAGTTAGATATGTCTCAAGTAGATCCATCTACAGAAACAACATGCCTAATTGCTCAAGCATCAAATGTCGAATGTCAGTTATGGCATAGACGTCTCGGGCATTTCAATTTCAAGAACATGAACAAGATTGTAGCAGGAAACCATGTAATAGGAATTCCAACAAAGAAGTTCTCTACAACAGATCACTACACAACATGTTTAAAAGGAAAGCAACACAAAGTGTCTTATAAGCCCAAGCTGATAAACTCAAATTCCAAGCCTCTCCAGATGTTGCACATGGATCTATTCGGAACAAAAAATGTGCAGAGTATTGGAAAGAAATATTATTGTTTGGTTATCATTGATGACTTTACAAGATTTTCATGGGTTTTCTTTTTGCATGCTAAATCTGAAATTGCTGAATTGTTAAAAGAATTCATCATTAAAGTAGAAAATCAATTAGAACAAAAGGTGAAAATTATTAGAAGTGATAATGGAACTGAATTTAAAAATGTTAATGTTGACATGTTTTGTGCAGAAAAAGGAATTGCTCGTCAGTTTAGTGCTCCTAGAACTCCACAACAAAATGGAGTTGCTGAAAGGAAAAATAAAACTTTGATTGAGGCCGCACATTCCATGTTAGCAGATGCAAAGATTCCAATCACTTTCTGGGATGAAGCCATATCCACTGCATGCTTTATGCAAAATCGTACATTGCTTGTGAAAGATAAACAGGAAACTCCTTATGAGTTGATGTTTGGCAGGAAACCTAATATAGATTTTCTTAAGTCTATTGGTTATCCAGTTTTGATTTTAAACTTGAGTGACCAGCTAGGAAAATTTGATGCAAAATCTGATGATGGATTTTTCGTTGGATATTCGTCGGTCTCAAAAGCCTTTAGAGTTTATAACTCTAGGATGAATGTTATCCTTGAAACCTTTAATGTTAAATTTCTTGAAAACTCTTTTCCATCAGTTGCTAATGGTCCAGCTTGGTTGTTTGATTTAGATTCTTTGTCAAACTCTTTCAATTCTAACTTGTTTGAATCTCCTGGTGAGAAAAAGAAACAAGAAGGAGATCTCGGAGCTTTCAGTGATGATTCTGATTCTGATGATATGGATGATTCTAGCCCAGATTACCTATTCTTTTTGTTTTTTAAAGATCCTGTATTTCGTTCTGAATCTCATGATAAATATCAATCCTAAGAAGCACAAAAACATCCTGTTTCTAAAAGTTTCAATGTTTCATAACCAATTCCTAATGATGGTCCTGAAATTGTACAACTGAGTCTTGAACTTCATCAGTTTCTGATGATGTTGTTGTTACTAATAATCTTGATTACTTTATCAATTCACCGACTCAAGTTCCTAATTTCAATCCACATACTTCAAACTTATTACATTAGCTTTCCGACTTAAACCAGTCCAATCTGGATGTTAATGTTCAAGAAAATGAGATTACAACGTCTCGTATTCACAAGAACCATCCTACGTCTCAGATCATCGGTCTATTGAATGAGAGAACGACGAGGAGTCATTCAGAACAAGCAAACCTCTGCTTATACTCATGTTTTCTATCTCAAATTGTTCCTAAAAACATCACAAAAGCGTTAGAAGACAATAGTTGGATTGAGGCAATGCAAGAAGAATTATTACAGTTTCGCAAACAGGAAGTGTGGAAGCTTATGGATTTACCTGAAGGAGAAAATGCCATAGGCACCAAATGGTTGTTCAGAAACAAGTCAGACGATCGGGGAATTGTTGTCGCAACAAAGCAAGACTCGTTGCACAAGGTTACACCCAAGAAGAAGGAATAGATTATGATGAAGTATTTGCTCCAGTTGCAAGACTTGAATCAATTCATGTCTTCCTGGCTTATGCATCATATAGAAATTCAAGGTGTATTAGATGGACGTTCAAGGTGCTTTTCTGTATGGACCAATAACTGAGGATATGTATGTCAAGCAACCTCCAAGTTTCGAAGATTCAGAATATCCTCATCGTGTGTACAAGCTTAATAAAGCATTGTATGGTCTCCATCAAGCCCTTAGAATTTGGTATGATACGTTGTCATAGCATTTGATCCAGCATGGATACACACAAGGGAAAATTGATCCGACTTTGTTTATAAAGAATGATGCTGATGATCTCTTATGTGTTCAAGTGTATGTTGATGATATCATATTCAGTTCTACAAGTACAAAATTGTGTAATGAATCTGAAGAAATCATGAAGTCTTGTTTCCAAATCAGTTCTATGGGAGAAATTAACTTTTTCCTTGGTCTTCAAGTGAAACAGTCTACAGATGGAATTTTTAATAATCAGGAGAAATTTGTTGAAAAACTCTTGAAAAAATTTAAACTGCAAGATTGTCAATTAATCTGAACTCCATCAGAAGTTAGAGAAAAGTTATGCACAAAGTCTTGCTTCAAGCATGTAAAATACTACAGAAATTATTCTTACAAGATTTGTGGAAAACTTAAGCAAGAAGAACTAATGCATACCAAACTTAAAAATGATCATAAAGTATCTGACGAAAAGATTATCTGTCTTCAAAATTCTTGAAACAAAACTCTAAGAGAACTTGAAATTATATCAAAACAACTCGAAGAGATGACAAAAAATCTTGAACTGGAGAAGATAGCTCATGCAGCAACTCAAGTTGATCTCGCCAAAGTTAAAAGTTCTAAAACCATTGTGGAAAAGCTGGTAAATGAACGAAAAGATAAACAAAAGTTAGGATTGGGTTTCACTCATGAACCAATGCCAGAATCAATAACAAATACCTTACCAGAAAATTTTAACACTCATGATCACTCTCCAGAAAACAAGGCAAAATTAAAAGCTTTTCAAAACAAGACCAAGATGTCTGATGCTGAAGAAGAGAAAACAAATATGGAAATTTTTGAAGAAAGAGATAATGAAAAGATAAAAAATGGTCATCCTGTTAAAGTAAAATCTTATGAACCAAAGCCTAAAACAAAGAAAGTTTTTGTTCCTAAAGAGTCAGTTTTGGAGGAAGTGAATATTATAACTAATAACCAAAACTCAGATTTTCAAAACAAAAATGATGAAGAAACATCAGAAGATTCAAATTCATTTGGTCTAAATAACCCAGAATTCATTAAATGACAAAAAGACCAGAATAAGAAAGAATGTGAAAAAGAATCTTCAACTGATGATGTTCAATCTAAACCAACAACTGGATCTACAAAATCAAGGAACCAGAGAAGAAGAAGAAAGATAAATAAAGCTAAAAATGAACAAATAAAAATTCAGGAAAATCTGACAAAAGAAGCAAATCAAGCAACAAAATTAAAGCTAATTAAATTTGTATCTGCTGGTTTATTGAACGTGAACTCCATTCAAGATGTTAAAGAAAATCCTAAGAACAAATCAACCTTCGATCTGAAAACGGGTTCAGATTCTAAGACTTCCGCTGTAGCTAAAAGATTTGTATCTAAGGTAAACAAGAATGAAATTCATGTTCAAAAACAAAAAAAAATTGTGCAAAAGAAAAGTGGTTCAAATCAAAAGCATAATTCTTCAAATCAAAAACATCAAATTAACTCTTTGACACCTAAAAGTAACCAAGTTTCTAATGTTGCGTCAACGTCAAATGTTAATAAGCAATTATTCAAGACTCCACTGAGGTATTGTAACATATGTGACATGTTTAATCACAAAACGTCTGAATGTTTTTTTTAACAAATACTATCACATTTGCGATATGAGAAATCACTCAACTTCAAAGTGTTATTTTAACAAATACTGTACCTACTGTGATGAGCAAACTCACAACACTAAAGATTGTTACTTTAGAAAGAATTCACAGAGGTGAGGATTTGCCACCTCAACAATAAGCAAAGGTTATGTTAATCCGAAATATAAAAGAAACCAAAATATTGATTTTCAAAGATTAACACACCAACCCTCCTTAGGTTTGAACACTTTCAAAAGAAATAATTCAGTAAGACCTAAACAATACTTCAATGATAATTTTATTCCAAGTTCAGTGAGAATTAATAACAAAAGTTTTGAAAATAAAAGATTTTCAAACAATGGTCAGTCAAAAAGCATGAATTTTCCAAACAAGCATAATTTTGTTACAATTAACAGAATTGGTAAATTCATAAAGAATAAACCTGATGTCAACAAACTTCACTTTAAACAATTTACTATTGTTGACAAGTTTGGAAAACCCAAGACCATTTCGGCTTGGGTAGATAATTCAACTTAAATTGTTTTGTTTTGCAGGTACGCCCAAGAAGACCAATCAATACTTGGTATGTCGATAGCGGGTGTAGCCGGCATATGACAGGCAATCAGGCCTTATTACAAGATTTTAAGTTAAAAGATGGAACGCATGTCGCCTTTGGTGGTGATGCAGGAGGAAAAATAACTGGAGAAGGAAAAGTATCCAACGGGATTATAAGCTTTGATAAAGTCAACTTCTGTTTACAGTTGAACTTTAATTTGTTAAGCGTATCTTAAATTTGTGATAAATCCTACTCTGTACTTTTTGATGATTCTTTCTATTATATCTTGAAGCCAAGTTTCAGATAAGCAAGGATTGCGTGGTTGTTATAGCTGTCAGAGACCGAGACGTATACAAACTGGATATGTCTCAAGTGGACTCTTCTACAGAAACAACTTGTCTCTTTGCTAAAGCATCAAATGATGAAAGCCAGCTTTGGCATAGACGTCTCGGACATTCCAAATTCAAGAATATGAACAAGCTTGTAGCGGGAAATCATGTTATTGGCCTTCCATCAAAGAAGTTTGCCACAACTGATTTATGCTCAGCATGTTTAAAGGGGAAACAGCACAGACCGTCTTATAAGTCCAAGCTGATAAACTCAAATTTCAAACCCCTTCAGTTGTTGCATATGGACCTTTTTGGACCAACCAACATGAATAGTATTGGAAGAAAATCTTACTGTTTAGTTATCATTGATGACTATACAAGATTTTCATGGGTTTTCTTTCTAAATGCTAAATCTAAAACAGCTGAATTAATAAAAGAATTTATCATAAAAGTAGAAAATCAACTTGATCAAATAGTAAAAATAATTAGAAGTGAAAATGGGACGGAATTCAAAAATCTAACTCTTGACAAGTTTTATGCAGAGAAAGGAATAGCTCATTAATTCAGTGCTCCCAGAACTCCTCAACAAAATGGAGTTGCTAAAAGGAAGAACCGAACATTGATTGAAACAGCACAATCCATGTTAGCCGATGCTAAAATTCCGATCACATTCTGGGATGAAGCAATATCAACTGCATGTTTTGTTCAGAACCATTCGTTAATTGTTAAAGACAAACTGAAAACTCCATATGAGTTAATGTTTGGCAGGAAACCAAACATAGATTTTATTAAATCTTTTGGTTGTCTGGTTATGATTCTGAATTCAAGTGATTATTTAGGAAAATTTGAATCAAAATCTAATGATGGATTTTTCATTGGATATTCATCTGTTTCAAAGGCCTATCGATTTTATAACTCTAGGACTAATGTTATAGTTGAAACATTCAATGTTAAATTTCTTGAAAACTCTTTTCCATCAGTGTCAAATGGTCCTGCATGGTTATTTGATTTAGATTCATTGTCAAACTCTTTTCAATCCAACTTGTTTACTCAATCTAACTTGCTTGATTCTATAGGTGAAAAGAAAATTCAAGGAGATCTCGGTTCATTTAGTGACAATTCGGATTCTGACGATGCAGATGATTCAAGCCCAAACTATCCCTTCTTTTCTTTTGTTAGAGATTCTATTATTCAGTCTAATAATGAAGATCATTCTAATCAAGATAATGCTCATTCAGTTTCACAAAACCAAGATGTGTCATAACTAATTCCTAATGATGGTACAGAAATTGTACAACCTGAGTCTGGAACATCATCTATCTCTAGTGATGTAGTTAATTCTAGTAATCTTGATTACTTTATCAATTCACCGACTTACGTTCCCAATTTCAATCCACATTCTTCAAGCCTATTGCATCAGCTTTCCAAATTGAATCAATCCAATCTAGATGTTCATGTTCAAGGAGATGAGATTCTGACATCTCGTATTCACAAGAACCATCCCACATCTCAGATTATTGGTCCTTTGAGTGAGAGAACAACGAGAAGTAAATCAGAACAAGCAAATGTCTGCTTATATTCTTGCTTTCTTTCTCAAATTGTTCCTAAAAACGTTTCCGAAGCGTTAAAGGACAATGGTTGGATCGAGGCTATGCAAGAAGAATTATTACAGTTCCGCAAACATGAAGTGTGGAATCTGGTGGATTTACCTGAAGGAGAAAATTCCATAGGCATAAAATGGTTATTCAGAAATAAAACTAATGATTGAGGAATTGTTATCCGAAATAAAGTGAGATTAGTTGCACAAGGATACACTCAAGAAGAAGGTATTGATTATGATGAAGTATTTGCTCCAGTTGCAAGAATTGAATCTATTCGTGTCTTCCTGGCTTATGCCTCTTTCATGAAATTTAAAGTGTATCAAATGGACGTAAAGGGTGCATTTTTGTATGGTTCTATCACCGATGATGTGTACATGAAGCAACCTCCAGGTTTTGAAGATGCTACATATCCACATCGTGTGTACAAATTGAGCAAAGCCTTATATGGACTACATCAAGCCCCTAGAATCTGGTATGAGACATTGTCACAGCACTTAATCCAACATGGATACACGCAAGGGAAAATCGATCCAACATTATTCATAAGGAAGGATGCTGATGATCTCTTATGTGTGCAAGTGTATGTTGATGATATCATATTTTGTTCTACAAGTCCAAAAATGTGCAATGAATTCGAAGAAATCATGAAAACTTGATTTCAGATGAGTTCTATGGGAGAGATAAATTTCTTTCTTGGACTACAAGTTAAGCAATCTGCAGATGGTATTTTTATCAACCAAGAGAAGTTTGTCGACAAACTCTTGAAGAAATTTAAGCTGCAAGATTGTCAGTCAATTAGAACTCCAACTGATGTGAACACCAAGATTGAGCCTGATCCGAAAGGAAAATCAGTAGACCAAACGTTATACAGATCGATGATTGGTTATTTGATGTATCTCACTGCATCTAGACCAGACATTATGTATGTTGTTTGTGTCTGTGCAAGGTATCAATCAGACCTGAAAGAATCCCACTTAATTGCTGTCAAAAGAATATTCAAGTATCTCAAAGGTAACCGGCTTTAGGGCTATGGTATCCTTACGAAGGAAAATTCGAGTTACATGGGTATACTGATAGTGATTATGGCGGATGTTGTCAAGGTAGAAAATCAACAACGGGTGGGTTTCAATTTCTAGGACCCAGATTAGTCTCGTGGCAATGCAAGAAATAAACAAATGTCTCTGTTTCTACTGCAGAAGCTGAGTACATTGCTGCTTTAGCAGGATGTTCTCAAATCCTTTGGTTACAAAACCAACTGCTGGATTACGGGTTCAACTTTCTTAAAACACCTATTTACATTGATAACACAGCTGCTATGTTCATTACAGCTAATCCTGTCCAATATTCTAAAACAAAACATATCGAAATTTGGTATCATTTTCTCAGAGATAACTCTGAAAAAGGTTTAATCATTCTGATTCAAATTGCTACTGAAAAACAGTTGGCCGACCTTTTTACTAAAGCCTTCTTACCAGGGGGTTTTGAGTATTTGGTAGAGTCAATTGGTCTTATTAACCACATGTAAAAATTGGTTTATGAGTACTTCAGTTAATTGAGTCTAAATATGATCAGAACCCTCCCTTATATAAATAGGACACAATCAGAGAACCTGTCAAAGTTAATTGCCTGATTTTATTTTGTGTGTGCATGTTTATTAGAAAAGCAAAAACAAAATACAAAAATAGAAAATTGAAAAACAAAAGATAAAAATATAAAACCAAAAATCGCAAAAATAGTGTCTTTCCTTATTAATTATATAGGAATGAATTTGTTTTGCAACACGTGAGAAATGATAGTACATTAGTATGATCAGTTGCATACTTCACTTACGATTAAAGTCTGACGTGATCAGATATGATGTGCAGGTAAGCTCATGCAAATAGACTGAAAAAGTGAATTCTTCTAATTAAACTAAATCACTCATGCATTCATGTATGTCTATCTTAGCACTAATGAGTAGTGTTAATTTCTCAAATTGATTGCTTGTTAAGACATAATCTCACACCTGATGGTGATATGAATAACCATTGAGCTCTAATTATTTAATGCATCTAACACTTCTCTGTTATGAGTCATCATAGACCTGAAGTGATGAGATATCCTTTGTTGTAAGTGATTACAGACCTGGATATACTCACTGATGTAACAAGATGCCAATGTGCACAAACCCAAATAAGATCTGGTTATAGTATATGTCAAGTTAACAAGTTAAGAATAATGACTTCTTGCATATCTTTATGAGAATTAACCTCTCTAAGTCTAAGTGTGACTGTATAATGTCATATCTAATTGTACCTTAAACAATCCAAGAATTGAAAATGTAAGTGTGCTGAGTACCTTGCCAAAAGCACTCATTTTCTATCCTTAGATTTAGTGTCTCCTTTGCTACAGAAATGCTGACCTGGAACACACTTGATCAGGATTTAATCACTGTCTGTGACTATCCATCAATTTTTTTTTATTTTAATGTGCTGATCACTGCTAATATGATCTCACTACAGACATGATTCATTGTGAATATTAGGATTTTATTCTACTTTCATTTTGATTTTTGCATGTTTTCTGTATGCAGACAATTTAGCAATGATTAGTGTGCTCTTCATGTGACAAAATTCAAGAAACTTCTAAGTTTTATCAAACTTAAAAGTTTAGGGGGAGTAAAAAGAGTTAAAACTGATTGTCAAACTTCAAGATATGTAAAATCATGAAAAATCAAAATCTAATGTTTTGAATGGAAAGGATGATGGTACATATGTTCAAGAATGTGTGTGTAACAAAATGTAAAAATGAACCTGAAAATCATTTTAAATGGAAAAGCTTCTTGCAAAACTTAAATGAGATTTTTGTTTGTTAATAATTAGAGATAAAATGACGGGAAAAAATTAAAAAAAAAATTAAATTAAATTAAAATTTCAAAATAAAAATAAAAATTTAAAAGTCAAATGTTCAAAATTGAGGGTATATTGTGAAAATTTTGGGTGAAAGTCAAAATTTGACTAACTAAAGTCAAAATTTGATTAACTGTTTTAATATTAGTATGTGAACAGTGCTAATATGTCAAACAGTGTACAGGTGGAAGATCTGAAAATTACAAGTGTTGGACACATGAAAGTCATCTCATGTGCCTAAACAGTGTTCATAAGTCCAGGATTAGGAGCATGATGATTTTTCAAGATTTGTACAAGTGTTGGACGTTTCAGACAACCTCATGCATCTAAACAGTTGTCTTGAGTCTAAGAATGTGGTTAAGTGTTGGGCGTTTTATCCTTCCCATACGCCTAAACAGTTCCATGATTCCAAGTGTAAACAACAAGTGTTGAAGTATTGGTCGTTTCAGCTAAGCTCATGCGCCTGAACAGTGCAAAAGCTCCTGAACAGTGCTTATGCGTCTGGACAGTGCTAATGCGCCTAAGCCCATGCGCACAAACAGTGCTCATACGCCTAAAATTTTTCACTTAGTATATAAACAACACTTCATGATTTCAGATTTTTCATTCTAAAAAACCCCTGAACTCTCAAAACCTAGTCACTCGATATACCACTGATTCACTCATTTCAATTGATTTCTGATCTTGTCTTGCATTCTATAGTGATATTATCCAATTCTAAATGTAGGTTGATGATCAAAATTACAGAAATTTCAGTTTAACAGGTTGATTGATTTGGGCGTATCGGACCTATTCGGGCGCACGAACCCTAGTCTAATGAATCTGTTAAGGTTGTGAATGAAATGAGTATAATGAATTGAAATTGATGATTAAATGTTAATACAAACATGATTTCGATCTCATTGATGCATTAAAATCTGTTTTTCATCAAACTTGAATCTGTGATGATTCTTCTCATGTCAACTGTTGAAGATGAACAGTCAAATTTTGAATTTAAAAAAAAAATGAAAATTTTTAATAAAATCATGTTTTAATCTGTTTTTGAAAAGAATTCATTGAATTAATGTGTTTTAAATCATTTTCATACTAACTTGAATGAAATTTGTCTTGAACAAGATCACTTAAACACTTAGAAAATTTTAAGTACAAGTTAGTCAAAATGTTTAAAACATACTAAATTTTAAAATTCAATAAACTTTCAATTGATTTTAATTGTTTAATATTCAAGTTTCGAAATCTCTTGTTTCAATTTTTTGCAGATGGCTGAGTTAAAGTTCGAGCCAAAGCATAATGTGGTAGCTTTACTAAATGAAGAACTACAAGAGGCTGTTAGCTATGAAGAGATGATTAGATTCCTGTTGAGAACTAAATATGTATATGCTATGTGCTATCAACCAGTTATATATGCAAGATTGATAAAGAAGTTTTGGAACACAGCCACAGTTGAGATAAATGTTAAAGGTAGAAAAGTAGTAAGAGGATTCATTACAAACTTCAGAATGATTGAATTATCTGAAGAGTCCATAAGAGAAGCTTTAAGATTGGGACCAAATGATCCTTAGGATTTAGCTGAATTGTCATTTAATGAATGTAGAGAGACTTTTATGGCAATGGGTCATCCTGATTACTTTCCCAAGAAGCAATTTTTTCGAGCAAGAGTTTATAACCACTGGAAGCTATTATGTTATATCTTTCAACACTGTATGTCCAAAAGGAGTGCTGGATGGAACTCTTTCCCAGTAGACATAGCATCTCCTATCGTAGCACTTGCAACTAATCGGAGATTTAATATGTCAAAGTGGATTCTAAGCGGTTTTATCTTTTATTTGGAAAAGGGAACCAGGAACAAGTACCTGATGTATCCTAGATTTCTACAGATGATTATAAATGAAGAGTATCTAGATATACGTGTAGATGGAATGAGTGGTGAAACTTTGATACTAGAGCATATATCTTAGATTTCTTATAAGAGACTTGCTATGGTCACTGGTGCTCAAAACATTCCTTTGTTTGATTATATAATAAGGAATGTGGCTAATGATGAAGTTGACATGAATATTGATCACTACCACTTAACTGAAGAAGAACCAATAGATCCAAATGATCTTATAGAAGAAATACCTCAAGAACCATCTGATGATGATGAAAGTTCAAGTTCTTCTGATGATAATGATAATGATGATGATGGAGGTTTTGATGGTGATGTGATGGAAATAGTTCATGATGATATACAAGTAGCTGAGCAAGTTTCTAAAGAAGCTCATGAAGAAAGTCACAATATTGTAGATGAATCTGAGTAAGCTACAGAGGAAATTCATGAAGAAATATATAAAAATGTACAAGAGATTGACCAAATTACTGAAGAAATTCATGATGAAGATACTAAAGTTAATCAAAGTGAAGAGAACAATGAATTAAATCAAGCTGATGATATTGTTAATGAAAGTCAAACTGTTGAGGAAATTGCAAAGATGATTGAAGAAATGATTGGAACTGAAGAACATGTTAATGTTAATGAAAATGTTCAAGAGTTTGAAGTAATTGAAGCTGAAATACATACAGAGTTTGCAAGTTTGTCTCAACAAGAAGTTAATGTATCTGAAGAAGTTAATTTTTAGCAAGTTATTGATGAGCTGAAAGAAGAGAATTTAAAGTGTAACACCCGAAACCTCGGTCAAAATAAAAAGAAAAGAAAAGTATTTTGAAGAAAAAAAAAGAAGGAAAAGTTGAGGGGTGCTTTGTGTAAATAGTACCAAAAAGTCAAAAATGCACTTTATATGGGCATGGCCGCCCATATCATCCTGTTGTTGCTGTTGTTCGACCGAAAAGAAGAAAGAAGTCAAATTTTTTCTTTCTCTCAGTTTGTTGGAGAAGAAAAGGCTGAAAATATTCAAGGTAAGTGTTGTTTGTATATTTGGCTCGGTTTTTGTTGGGTTTTCAACTTTAAAACCGATTTATATGTGTTCTATATGTTTTGATGCTTGGTTTTGCTTGTTTAGGTGCTTGAACTCGTGTGCAAGCAGGTTCGGTGGAGTTTTACTTGTTTGCTGCACTAGGTGAGTTCTAGACCCCAATTTCTATGTGTTTTAAACTGTTTTGGGGCTGAAAATGCATGATTAAAATATTTTACAACTGGTTTATGTATACACGTATGTTGTGTATGTTTATGCTTATTTTTGTGTTAGGTATGCTTAGAAATGTATGTTTAAGCTTAGAACATGTGATGGAACAGGTCTGGGTTGATTCTGAAATATAGAAATGCATAACTGGTAGTCGTGCGCCCAAACAGGTCCCATGCGCCTAGGATTATAGTATGAAACTGCCTAAGTTTAGGCCATGCGCCCAAACAGGGCCGATGCGCCTGGGAATTGCCTTAGAAAATCCTGTGGGGGTTCATGCACCCCAATAGTGTCATGCGCCCAGAATAGCTGTGTAGGATGTAGTGTTAATGTGCCTAAGCAGGGCTCGTACGCCTGCATAGTGCCCATGCGCCTAAACACTTAGAAAATTTTCTGGAATTTTGGGAAATCAGAATTTTAGGGTTTGACCCTGGTTTGACTTGATGCTATTATCTGATTATTTTATTTATGTTTTGGGTTGTTCTTGTGTTCCTATTTATTATATTATTATGTGTGTGGTGTGATTTATCCGTATAACGTAAAGTATTATCATTAAAGAAAGTTGAAAGATTAATGATAATGAGAAGTGGAACATAGAGAACGGAAGAAAGACTTGCAAGCAAATTCACAGGAGGTTCATAACCACTAGGTTGTTAGCTCAACTGTGTGCGGTTTAGCTAACCCGTTGGATGCATACAGGGTCAATCTTTGAGATTGAGGGGACCCTTGTTGTTGCCCTGGTACTGGAGTCGGCTTCGTGCATCAGTATGGGGTATATGTGTAGACCTCAGCCCAGTACCAGTTTTGTGCGCAATATCAGGGGCATAGCACATTGGTCCAGATTAAGTGAAAGATTAAAATAAAAGTTCGGATGAACGATGATGTAAATGGTAAAAAAAAGATAATGGATGTTATCTTAACTGTACGTATGATGTGTGATCACGCACGAATGAAATGTATATTATTTTTAAAGGGTATTTTCATATACAACCTTTTAAGGTATATTAATGTTTTAAAACTAGAACTCACTCAGCAACGCTGACTTTTGTGCATTTTCAGTTGACAGGTAATTTTGCTGAGGATGTCACTCGGATAGACTACTCGTCGGGGCTAGACTGGCATCCGTTCACGCATACTAATACTGTTGTTTAATAATGCAATTAATATGATCTTTTGTAACTATTAACAATTAACAATGTATTGCTTATCAACAGTATTTATTAATGAAGTGAATAGCTTTTGATATTAATTCCGCTGCACTGGTTTAAGAACTATGAAATGTTTTATATATATTGTGCTATGATTGACCAACTGTGAGGTCTCTGGGAACGGGGCCTTACAAGTTGGTATCAGAGCCAAAGTTTAAGAGAAATAGGTAAATATTTCCAAAACCTAAACTTAAACTGAGAATGGGATGAATCGTGGGATACCAGCCCGAGTAGCTACGTGCCATCAGGTAATTCTTTTCTTAATATCAACCGGCAATATGTGCGCATGCTATTTGATTTATGTGCTCTTTGTAGATTTGAATACTAATGTAGTCAGGATAGGAAATGCTCGGGCCACTATAATTAGGGACTTACTATACTTGACATAAACTGAGTTATTACCTTGAATGATCGTGTTGGTGTTTGAATCTTATAGTGTTTAGAGGATGCCCGGAGGTAGATCATCTAAGGCTTCTCGAGGTGGAGCACGGGGTGGTCGTGCTGGTAGGCCACGGGCCATGAAGAACAAGATGAGGACTGCAGAGACGGCTCCTGGTGAGCTTGGGCTTCATCACCCGGAGGGCGGTGATGAGAGTGCCAATCTGAGGGCCTCGGTGAAAGAGGCAGTGGTGGAGGAGGTTCACCAAGTCAATGATCCTACCGTCTGTAGTGACTGATGTTATCCGAGCTGTTAGAGAAGACGAAAGGAAAGAGAAGGAGGAGGAAAGGAGGACGACTGCTGGTAGGAGGGAGAACGGTAGAGGTCACAATGATGATAAGGAGGAGTTGAATGCTGAAAGGGGAGCCTCCAGTGATGAAGAAGAGGTGGTGGTGCGGGAAACCGCGAGGGGATTCAGCTACGGGGCATTCCAACGGTGTAAGCCCCCTACTTTTGATGGTAATGGGAATGTTGCAGCTGCCCACCGCTGGATAAGGGAGATGGGGCGGTATTGAAGATCAGTGAGTGTCGGGAGGACCAGAAAGCGAAGTTCGCCACTCACTCGTTTGTCGACTCGGCACTATGTTGATGGAACAATCTTGTCCAAGCCGAGGGTGACAAGGCCATCGAGAGAATGAGATGGGGAGAGCTGAAGAAGTTGGTGATTGAGGAATTCTGTCCTCACCGAGAACTCAACAAGATCGAAAGGGAGTTCTTACAGCTGGAGGCGGGAACTATGACCCACCAGCAATATACCGCCATGTTTAATGAACTGGCGAGGTTGGTGCCGGATCAGGTTACGCCGGTATCGAGGAAGATCAATCGGTACATTTAGCGACTACCGGCAGACATCCGCAGACATTTGATCGCTGCCCAACCGAGCACTTTTAGGTCGGCAGTGGATTTGGTGGGAATGTTGTATGATGAAAGGGAAGTAGCGGTGGTTGAGGTGAAGAAGGCGGACGATGGCGATAAGAACTGGAGAGGTAAGCGGTTTGGCCGTGGCGGTTACACCCCAAACAACAAAAGGAGGAGGATGGATGACCGACGAATGGTGTCATCACGCCCGGGGTTGAGGAAGTGCGACCGATGTGGTAGGGAGCACACTGGTGATTGTATGAGGGGAGTGACTGTGGCCTTCAAGTGTGGGAAGCCCGGTCATATAGCAAAAGATTGTGGAGTGCCGAAATGCTTCAACTGTGGCGGGACTGGCCACAGGAACTATGAGTGCAAGAAGTCGAGAGCTGAGAGCTCTAGGGCCAAGAAGGGGACCGAAGAAGGAGGACAGAGGGCGAGTGCTAGAGCCTTCACGATGACCCGAGAAGGGGCCCAGGTAGACCCTGACGTCGTGTCAGGTATGTTTCTAGTAAAACAAACTTGTGCCTCTGTATTATTTGATTCTGGTGCTAGTAGGAGTTTCATTTCTGCTGCTTTCTATGCTAAGTTTCCTGTTAGTAGTAGGAATTTGACTAACCATTTAAGGTAGAAACCGCTATTGGTGAGTCAACAAGAATTTATAATATGATTGAGGATTGTGGCATATAGTTAGAAGGCCATAGGTTTGCTGCAAAACTTTATGTGATGCCCCTAGGAGGATTCGATGTAGTACTAGGGATGGACTGGTTAGCAACCTATGAGGCAAACATCGTGTGTCACAAGAAGATGATTCGATTAACTGCGCCCGATGGAAGTTCGGTGACGGTTCACGGTGACCGCGTTACGACAGTTCCTAAGGTGATCTCGATGGCGGTGGCAGAGAAGTGCATGAGACGCGGTTGTAATGCCTACCTAGCATGCGTAAAGGATGTGGACGCGTCAATACCACAACTGTCTGAAGTGCCAGTTGTGCGTGACTTCCCAGACGTATTCCCAGAAGATTTATCAGGTGTGCTACCGGATCAAGAGATCGAGTTTCAGATTGATCTGATACCCGGTGCTCAACCAGTTGCCAAGGCACCATATCAATTGGCTCTGACGGAGATGAAGGAGTTGATGGTTCAGTTACAAGAGTTGATGGACAAGGGATTTATCCGACCGAGCATCTCTCCCTGGGGTGCTCCGGTCCTGTTTGTCAAGAAGAAAGACGGTAGTATGAGAATGCGTATCGACTACCGGGAGTTAAACAAGTTAACGGTGAAGAACCGATATCCCCTTCCCAGAATAGATGACTTGTTTGACCAGCTCCAAGGTGCCAGTTGGTTCTCAAGGATAGATCTTTGATCTGGTTACCACCAGTTGAAGGTTAAGGAGCAGGATATCCTAAGACAGCTTTTCGCACGTGTTATGGACACTACGAGTTTCTCGTTATGTCCTTCGGACTAACTAATGCGCCAGCTGCCTTTATGGATTTGATGAACTGAGTGTGTCGGCCCACGTTGGATAAATCAGTGATTGTGTTCATTCATGATATCCTGATTTATTCAAAGAGCGAAAAAGAACATGCCGACCACATACGCGAAGTGTTGGAGACACTTAGAAGGGAGAAGTTATATGCTAAATGCTCTAAGTGTGCTTTTTGGTTGCTTGAAGTTCAATGTTTAGGTCACATGGTGAATCCTGAAGGAATCATGGTGGACCTAGCAAAGGTTGAGGCGGTGATGCAATGGAAGTCTCCAAAGACGCCATCCGAGATTCGTAGTTTCTTGGGTTTGGCGGGCGACTACAGAAGATTTATCCAGGACTTTTCCAAGATAGCCTCACCTTTGACCAAATTGACGCACAAGGAGGTGAAGTTTGTATGGGGTCGAGAACAGGAAGACGCTTTTGAGAAGTTAAAGGCAAGATTAACTCAAGCTCCTGTTTTGACATTACCCGGAGGGAGTGAAGACTTAGTGGTGTATTCGGGTGCCTCCTATTTGGGACTAGGTTGCTTGTTGATGCAACGTTGAAGGGTAATAGCCTATGCGTCTCGACAGCTAAAAACCCACGAGGTCAATTATCCCATGCATGATTTGGAGCTCGCAGCTGTGGTCTTCGCCTTAAAGATTTGGAGGCACTACTTGTATGGGGTGAAATGCACAATCTTCATGGACCACAAGAGCCTAAAGTATTTCTTTGAGCAAAAGGATCTCAACATGAGGCAGAGGAGGTGGTTGGAATTAATCAAGGACTAAGACTGCGAGATCTATTACCACCCGGGCAAGGCCAACGTAGTGGCCGACGCCCTTAGCCGAAAAGAGAGACCCGAGCTGATTCGGGTGAAGGCGTATCATTTGGTGATGACCTCTGACGTGATGACACAGGTCAAGGAATTTCAGAATGAGGCATTGAAGGAAGAATGCCTTAACGCTGAAAGGATGAGAGGTCTAATCATGGAATTGGGAGAAAATACCCACGGAGTTAGAACCCGCTTCGGGCGGATGTGGATCCCCTGATATGGAGATCTACGGGGGGCAAATTATGGACGAAGCTCATAAGACTCAATACTCCATTCACCCTAGTGCTACCAAGATGTATCAAGACATGAAGAAAGATTTCTGGTTGCCGGGAATGAAGCGAGATATAGTGGAGCATGTGAGTAAGTGCCTTACTTGCTTGCAAGTGAAGGCAGAACACCAGAAGCCATACGGGAAGATCCAGCCATAGGATATACCCAAGTGGAAGTGGGAGCACATCACCATGGACTTCATCACAAAGTTACCCCGTACTGCGAGGGGGTACGATACCATATGGGTGATAGTTGATCGTTTGACAAAGAGTACCGATCCGCGAGACATATTCCTCCAAGACTGGCAGATTTGTTCATCAAGGAGATTGTGGCTCGTCATGGTGTGCCGGTGTCTATTTTGTTGGACCGTGACACACGGTTCACATAGAAGTTTTGGAAGAGATTCCATGATGCGATAGGGACGAGCCTACATATTAGTATGGCTTATCATCCTTAGACCGATGGTCAGTCTGAGAGGACAATTCAGACGCTCGAAGATATGCTCCGAGCATGCGTGATCGACTTTGGAGGAAGTTGGGATAATCACCTACCGTTAGCAGAGTTCTCGTACAACAACAACTATCATGCCAGCATTGGTATGCCACCATACGAGATGCTATATGGTAAGAGGTGTAGAACGCCCTTATGTTGGGGACACACTGGGCAGAAAGAGTTAGGAAGCGTAGAGGTAATAGAGGCTATGATAGAGAAGTTAGAAAAGATAAAAGCCTTTATGAAGGCGGCGAAGGATAGACAAAATTCGTATGCCGACAAAAGGCGTAGACCGATTGAATTCAACGTGGGTGATAGAGTCATGTTGAAGGTCTCACCTTGGAAAGGAATCATCCAGTTCCAGAAGAGAGGCAAGCTGTGCCCGTGGTATATAGGGCCTTTCCCAATCATTGCACGAGTAGAGGTGGTGGCCTATCGACTAGAATTACCCGATGAGTTAAGTGGAATTCATCCGACATTCCATGTATCTCATCTGAGAAGGTGCTAAGCTAATGAAGACTTGGTTGTACCACTGGAGGACATCGAAGTGGATGAACGGCTTAACTATGTAGAGCAACCAGTGGCAATCATCAATCGGAAGGAGAAAAGATTGAGAAATAAAGTGGTTCCGCTTGTACGTGTTCAGTGGAAACACCGGAAGGGTTCTGAGTCTCCATGGGAGACTGAAGAAGAGATGAGACAGCATTACCCAGAGTTATTCGAAGAGTGACAGGTTTCGGGACGAAACCTCTTTAAGGGGGGTAGACTTGTAACACCTAAAACCTCGGTCAAAATAAAAAAAAAGAAAAGTATTTTGATGAAAATAAAAAGAAGGCAAAGTTGAGGGGTGCTTTCTTTAAATAGTACCAAAAAGTCAAAAATGCACTTTATATGGGCGTGGCCGCCCATATCATCCTGCTGTTGCTGTTGTTCGACCGAAAAGAAGAAAGAAGTCTAATTTTTGCTTTCTCTCGGTTTGTTGGAGAAGAAGAGGCTAAAAATCTTCAAGGTAAGTGTTGTTTGTATATTTTGCTCGGTTTTTGTTGGGTTTTCAACTTTAAAACCGATTTATATGTGTTCTATGTGTTTTGGTGCTTGTTTTTGCTTGTTTAGGTGCTTGAACTTGTGTGCAAGCAGGTTCAGTGGAGTTTTACTTGTTTTCTGCACTAGGTGAGTTCTAGACCCTGGTTTCTATGTGTTTTAAACTGTTTTGGGGATGAAAATGCATGATTAAAATGTTTTACAACTGGTTTATGTATACCCGTATGTTGTGTATGTTTATTCTTATGTTTATGCTTATTTTTGTGTTAGGTATGCTTAGAAATGTATCTTTAAGCTTAGAACAAGTGATGGAACAGGTCTGGGTTGATTCTAAAATGTAGAAATGCATAACTGGTAGTCATGCACCCAAACAGGGCCCATACGCCTAGGATTATAGTATGAAACTGCCTAAGTTCAGGCCATGCGCCTAAACAGGGCCCATGCGCCTGGGAATTGCCTTAGAAAATCCTGTGGGGGTTCATGCGCCCTAATAGTGTCGTGCACCCAGAATGTAAGTTAAAATGCCTAAGTGTAGGATTCATGCACCTGAATAGTGTTAATGCACCTAAGCAGGGCTCGTGCGCCTGCATAGTGCCCATGCGCCTAAACACTTAGAAAATTTTCTGGAATTTTGGAAAATCAGAATTTTAGGGTTTGACCTTGGTTTGACTTGATGTTATTATTTGATTATTTTATTTATGTTTTGGGCTGTTCTTGTGTTCCTATTTATTATATTATTATGTGACTTTACGTGGTGTGATTTATCCGTATAACGTAAAGTATTATCATTAAAAAAAGTGGAAAGATTAATGATAATGAGAAGTGGAACATAAAGAACGGAAGAAAGACTTGCAAGCAAATTCACATGAGGTTCACAACCACTAGGTTGTTAGCTCAACTGTGTGCGGTTTAGCTAACCCGTTGGATGCACACAGGGTCAATCTTTGAGATTGAGGGGTCCCTTGTTGCTGCCCCGATACTGGAGTCAGCTTCGTGCATCAGTATGGGGTCTATGTGTAGACCTCGACCCAGTACCAGTTTTGTGCGCAATATCGGGGGCATAGCACATTGGTCCAGATTAAGTGAAAGATTCAAATAAAAGTTCGGATGAACGATGATGTAAATGGTAAAAAGAAGATAATGAATGTTATCTTAACTATACGTATGATGTGTGATCACGCACGAATTAAAATTATATTATTTTTAAAGGCTATTTTTGTATACAACCTTTTAAGGTATTTTAATGTTTTAAAACTAGAACTCACTCAGCAACGCTGACTTTTATGCATTTTCAGTTGACAGGTAATTTTGCCGAGGATTGCACTCGGGGAGGCTACTCGTCGGGGCTAGACTGACATCCGTTCACGCATACTAATACTGTTGTTTCGTAATAAATTAATATGATCTTTTGTAACTATTAACAATTAACAATGTATTGCTTATCAACAGTATTTATTAATGAAGTGAATGGCTTTTGATATTAATTCCGCTGCACTAGTTTAAGGACTATGAAATGTTTTATATATATTGTGCTATGATTGACCAACTGTGAGGTCTCTGGGAACGGGGCCTTACATAAAGCAAGTGAAAGAGATTGAAGAATTAAAAGCAATGAATGAGAAATTACAAGAAGAATTGAAAAAGAAAGATGAAGTGATTGAAGAGTTGATAAAAAGAAAAGAAGATAATGTGAAAACATTTGAAGTAATGATGAAAGATTATGATATCATGGAAGAACAATTCAAGAAGTTGAAAGAGAGCTTTGATTTATTGAAAGAAGAATTAGAAAAAATGAAAGAAACACAAAAGTCTCCGTCTCCAGATTTGATGATTATTTCAGAAATTACTCCGGTAGAAGTTGATAAAATCCCTGAAGTGGATAAAGTAAAAAGGAAATAGATGATATTGATGTTTCAGTTCTACCTGAATCATCATCCAAAGTGCAAAAGATTGTTGATGAACCTGCTAGAGAAGTAGAAGACGAGTATGATATTCATGAAACCATTGAAGCACTTGATGATATTGAAGCTGAATATGGTGATGAATGGTATAATAAAGTATTAGATGATGAAGATTTAGCAGAAGCTAATGTTGATGAACATTATTCACTAATTGATGTAAGTCATGATGATATTCCTATGGATATAAAAGACAGATACAACTACTTGGTAAAGAAAAAGTATAACCGAGTGTTTCTAGATGGATTGACTGTGTCTCAAATCAATGAAGAGTTTGAGAAGTGCATAGCTGCTGAATCTAGTGCACCAATTGATCCAAATGAGATTGTTGTTGAATATGGTGAATGGAATCCTATAAGTGAAAGTATAAATGTTGATGATATCCCAACATTAGAATTACACCATCCAGATCCAAATGATATGAATGTTTCTGCTTTAAGAACATGGTTATAATCAAGAAACTATCCATGGAAGAAGCTCAAGAGATTACAAGCAGAATCATTAAGAAATTTGGTAAGGAGCTTTCAAGAAACAGTAAGACAAACAAACAAGATGATTATGCTAGACATGGACAATCCTCAGTACTTAGAAATAACAAAAAGAATGAGGAATTTGAAGCCTCGAGAAATTAAGTCTATGGCTAAGAAAAGCACAGTTTATGAAAGAAGAAGAGAGCTTATGAAGATGTTTCCAGAGACTGAAAGACAAAGTTATCAAGTCTCTATGGAACAAAGGCAATTATGGAACAAAGCTCAAACTGCTGGTGCTTTAGTTCGTAATGTTTTGTAGAAAGGACAATCTATTACTGAGTTACTCAATGCTATGATTGTTCCAGATACAACAAAAGAAGTGAAGATTGTCGCTTGGAAATATGATGAAATTTTTGATGCATTCTTGATTAAACGAGTTAATGCAATATGTGATGTTTATCATTTTTCTCGAGCATTATTAAATTGCCTGTTCAAGATTTAAAGGATTTGAATAAATTGCCATTAATCAATCCAACAAGAGCAAGCCGAGGAGAGAACTTTGTGCAATTATTGAACAGAGGGATAAACAGAATGAGTTCATTCTTACAAACAAGATGTGATCAAGAAGATAAGTAGTATTTTCAAACATTAAAGAAGAAGAGAAAAGAAGTTGATAAGGATGTAGGTGAAGAAAAGTTTTTGGATGCTTTCAGTGACCAATATTTTGAAAAAGTCACAAATGCTGGATTGAAAGTCATTGATGGATCTTAACAATCAAAACCAATTTTGAGATGGTTTTACAATGCTGACACATTTGAACTGAAGTTAGTACGAGATTTGAATGATTGGGATCGCGATATGATTTCTTTGTTTGGTGTTTTCGAGCTAAAACTTTTGCATCCCAGTTACATCTCATTCTTATCTATTCAGAAGTTTGAAAAAGTTATTCCAGAAACTGCAGAGAATGACAAGAAATATTTTCTGTCAATAATTAAAGTGATGAATGCAGCAATGGAAAGGATATCATTAAGGAAAGTATTGGCATATGCTAATATTGTGAAGAAAGATATCAAAGATATTGAGTTCATGAGGATATCAAGCAAAGGGGTTTTAGAAATTCATTGCAAAGATAACCCAAATCCAATTGAGCTTTATGCTAACATTGATATTGCAAGTTTATCGAAGGAAACTTTGGAAGTGATGAACAAGATGGAGATCAAAACAAATGAAGCTAAACCGGAGCAAGGCATCTTAGCTAGCAAGTTCAAATCAGCCATTTCTAAAGCCTTAAGAGAACAAGAACTTTATAGAGAATAGCCAGTATTCAAGATTAAAGAAGAGCCTAAAGACTTCTTTGATTTATGAAGACTGAAGACTAGAGATAAAGCATGGAGACTGAAGATAAAAGAGAAGACAACGACTGAAGAAAAGATTGAAGACTAAAGATTGATTTTGAAGACCGAAGACCATATGAATCTTTGGGGGAGTATTGTAGATGCTTCTTTGAAGATTAACATTTAGTCTTTGTATGTCTTTTTATATTTTTGTCATAGTATAGGGACTTTTATGTAAATATGTTCCTTTGTTTTCTTGATTAGTATAAATAGCATAGATATGTTTTGTGTAGGTAAGTTTTTAAGTTTTAGAGTGATTGAGACGCTTTGTAACTGCTTACTACACTTTGTATTCTTCTATATGCTAATCAATGAAAACTTTATGAATTTTTGTTGATTTGCTTGTGTTGAATTGAATACTTGTGTGTTTTAGATTGAATTGTGTTCATATATCATCATAGATTGATCCATTTTGAGCTCATCAACAGACCTGGGTATTCTCACCTAGTGCAAAAGATGCCAATGTGCACAACCTAAACATGAGATCTGGTTATAAGTATATGTCAGGTTAATAAGTTGAGAAAAGTGCTTTCTTGCATATCTTGAAGAGAGTTGAGCTCTCTAAGTCTAAGTGTGAGAGTCCATAATGTCATATCTAATCAAACCTTAAGCAATCCGAGAACTGAAAAAGTAAGTGTGCTGATTATCTTGCCAAAATAACTCATTTTCTGTCCTTAGATCTCGTGTCCCCTTTGCTGCAGGAACGCTGACCTGGAACACACTTGATCAGGATTTAATCACTGTCTATGACTATCCACCATTTTATTTTATTTTAATGCGCTGATCTTAACTGATATGATATGATCTCACTGCAGGCATGTGATTCAAATATGTATAGTAGATTTTTATTCTGCTTTAATTTTTTATTTTTGCATGATTTTCTGTGTGCAGGCATGTTAATTCTGATTGGTTTGCTCTACTTGTAAAATAAAATAAACTTATAAGTTTATGAACTTAAAAGTTTAGGGGAAGTAAATCTGTAAAAGAGAAAATCAATAAAAAAAAGTAAACTGTTTTGGATGAAAAGGATGAAGCTAAAAATTCAAGCAAGTGTGTTTTTGATATGATGTAAAAATAAACCTAAAAAGAATTCAAAATAAGTGGAAAAGCTTCTTGGAAATAAAATAAAAACAAAAATGAGACTATTTGTGTTGTATAAGTTTCAAAATAGAGACTAAAATGACGGGAAATTATTTGAAAAATAAAAACTGGTCCAAAGTTGTTTTTCAAAATGTGCTTGGTTGGTGTTTGAATTGAAAATTCATGTTTAAAAATGAAAATATGAGTTTCAAATGATTTGTGGTGATTTAAACAAAAAACAATTTGATATTGTTAAATCTGAGGGAAATTAATGTTCATATTGGGTGATAGTCAAAAATTTGACTAAGTGTTGAGATAATGTGCATGAACAGTGGTAATGTGCACAAACAGTGTTCAGATGGATGTTGTGAAAGTTTCCAAGTGTCAGACTCATGGAAGGTTTCTCATGCACTTGAATAGTGCTCAAAAGTCTAAATCAGGAGTATGATGAATTTTAGGAATTTGTCCAAGTGTTGAGAGTTTTGTTAAAGTACATGCGTCTAAACAGTTGTTATGTTGCTGAAAAAAGGTTAAGTGTTTGGCGTATCAACTTAATCTCATGCACCTGAACAGTTCTAGACTTTCCAATGTGGTTAGACGTTTGAATGTGATGTTTACTCTAAGTGTTGGGCGTTTCAACAAGTCCCATGTGCCTGAACAGTGTTTAAACTAGCAAGCTGCTCAGACATCTGGTGATGTTAAAAATATTTCAAGTGTAGGTGTTTCTGTCTAGCCATACACCTGAACAGTACCCAAGCGCCTAAACAGTGCTCAAGCATCTGAAGATTTACTGTGAAATGTAGTGAAGTGTGCAATGCGTCTAAGCCTCATGTGCCTTCACAGTTGTCATGCGCCAAAGACTTTTTACACTTATATATATTCAACACTTGGTAGTTTTCATCATTTTTCACAAACTAAAACACTCTGTTACACTCATTCTCTCACTCGATACATTCATACATTCATCATTTGATTGTTACCTGTTAATCCGTGTGATATATAGGTATAGTCAATGAATCTAAACATCATTTTGATCTTATAACATCAGATTTGATTACCAAATTCAGTCTTTGATTAGGCTTTTGAAATCTATTGAGGCGTTTGAACCCTAGGTGTTTAGAAACTTGTAATCTGTGATTTAAATTTGTTATGATAATCAAAATTGAACATCAAGTGGTTGTTATAACATGTTTTCGAACAGATTGTGAGAATCAAAACTCAATTTCATCATCATGTGTTCTTGAAGATTCAGTGTTCATCAGTCAGTTTATAAGGACTAGAAATGAATAGTCTTTTCATAATTTTTCATCAAAATTGTTGTATAATCATCATAATTCATCTATTAAACTGATATTGAGAAGATTTTACTGGATTTAGTGTACTTTAAATCATTAGAACTTAAACATGAATGTGCTCTGCGAATGGTAGAGTGTATTCAACTCTTAGAAATTTTAAGTGTAAATTGTTAAGTTTTAAAACTTAAAATGTGCTACCTTAATTGAAAAACACTCAATGTTCATGTTTCATGATGTATTACTTGGTTTAATCATAAATGTGTTGATTCAAATTTGAAACAAGTGCATACTCTATTCATGTAATGGGTTGTACAAAACACTTAGAAATTTTTTTTAAGTGTTATTGCTTCAAAATTGATAACACAAAATATGATTGAAATCATTGTAATTCAAAGATGATTAATATTTTGTTCAATGTAAACAGATGGCGGGTCTTAAGTTCGAGCCTAAGCATAACGTAGAAGCCTTTATAAATGAGGATGTTCGTGAAGCAGTTGGTTACGAAGAAATGATCAGATTTCTGTTGAGAACGAAGTATGTGTATGCCATGTGTGCTCAACAGGTTATATATGCTCGTCTTATCAAAAGATTTTGGAGAACTGCTGAAACTGCTAGAGATGATGCAAGAAGGAAAGTTGTCAGAGGTTTTATCACCAATTATCATATGATTGAGGTTTCTGAGCAGTCGATTAGAGAACCTTTAAGACTGGGTGATAATGATCCTCAAGATCTGGCTGAACTTACATTTGATGAGTGTAGAGACAGATTTTTTGCTATGGGACATCCAGATCACTTTCCTAAGAAAAAGTTTTTATAATCACTGGAAACTCCTGTGTTATATATTTCAACATGGTATGTCCAAGAGGAGTACAGGATGGAACTCATTTCCTGTAGACATTGCTTCTCCAATTGTAGTTGTTGCCACTAACAGAAGGTTTAATATGGCGAAGTGGATCATGAATGGATTTATTTTTAATCTAGAAAAAGGAATCAGGAATAAATACTTAATGTATCCTAGATTTCTGCAACTGATTATAAATGAAGAATATCCTGATCTTCATGCATATAGAGTAAGAGGAGAAAGATTGATATTGGAGCACATGACTAAAAACATGTGCAAAAGACTTACTATTGTGACTGGTGCTCAGAATGTTCAGATGTTTGATTATATGAGAGCAGTAGTAAGAGATGAGGTGAATATAGATGAAAATCACTTTCATTTGTTTGATGATGCACCAATTGATCCAAATGATTTAATTGAAGAAGTTCCTCAAGGATTTTTGAGTCTGAATCTGAGGATGATGATGAAAATAATAAGGATGATGATGAATCTAAGAATGAAGAAAGATCTTATTAAATTGATGATAGCGATTATGATGATGATGTTAGATGTAATGAAGTTGAAGTTGTTAAAGAAGTTGATAAGGAAATTGATAGTGACGAAACAGAATCTGATAATCAGAATGAAGATGTTAATGATGTTGATGATTCAAATGATATGAATGAAGATATTGATGAAGTAAATGATCTACAACAAATGGAATTTAATTTCCATAATGTTGATGTAATTGAGCCTGTAGTACAAGGTAGATCACCTGTTGTACAATCACCAAATTCGACAGTACAAGAGAATGTGATTGCCGAGGAGTCTTCCCTCGAGGTCATCAAAGCTGATGCTGATTCACCTATTCATTTGGTAGATGAAGGTGGAAGCTCAACACAATATGTTACAGTCCTTTCTGAGAACTTGAACACTGAGCAGATCATAGAATCTTTGAAAGAAGAGAATATTCGCAAGCTTAAGATGATTGAGAAGCTAAAAGATGAAAATGATAAATTGAAAGCAGAAACATTAAAGAAAGACTTGAAGATTATAGAGTTTGAAGAAATTCAAGAGATGAATTTAAAGAACTTTGATGTATTGCTCAGAGATTATGACTTGATGGATGAAAAATACAAAAAGTTGAAGGAAGAGTATGATAAGCTGAAAGAAGAGCATGAGATTATGAAATATAACTTAAAATCTCAATCTACTCAACCACAAGACCAAGAACCTTTACCATCAAAGAAAGAGGTTGTTCATAAAGTTCCGTTTATTGAAACTGAATCAAGAGAAATGTCTCGAGTGTATACTAGAGCAATGAGCCATGTTTCACAAGAAATCAGTGTAGCACCTGAATTTCAATCTACTGAAGCTGAGAAATTATCTGAGGCTGCCAAAGGCAAAAGAAAGATAGATGAGTCAAACTTTCAATCATTGGCAGAATCATCCTCCAACCCTTCATCAAAAATGTAGAAAATTGTTTCTGAAACTTGTAAACAGTTTAAATGACATTTTTGATTATTGGTGTTGTTTAATTTCTTTTATGCTTGAATCTAATTTGTTTTTGTTATGAAGTGAATGTAGATAATCCTTCGATACAGGAAAGTGCAGAAGCAGATGTACAAGAGCAAATTGGAGCATTGGATGATTTAGATCCAGAGTTCTCAGATGCTTGGTACGATGAGGTATTGGGGGAAGAAGACATCGCTGAAGCTGCATATTCTCCGGTTCAAGTTGTTTCTAAAGACGTTACTGTAAATGTTGATGACAGATATAACTATCTGGTCCAGAAGAAGTACAATCATGTATTCTTGGATGGTCTCACAGTTTCTCAAATCAATGAGGAGTATGAAAAGTGTATGATAGCCGAGACAACAGCTCCAATTGATCTGAATGAAATAGTTGTTGAACATGGAGAATGGGTTCCAATGCAAGAAAGTATCAATATTGAAATCTTCCAGCTTTAGAACTTCATCATCCAGATCCTGAGAATATGACTACTGTTGAGCTTAGATTATGGTTACAATCAAGAAATAATCCAAGGAAGAGATTGAACAGGCTGCAATCCGAGTCTCTAAGAAATTTGGTTAGAAGTTTTCAAGAGACAGAGAAGCAAAATAACAAGATGATTGTGTTAGACATGGACAACCCATATTATCTGGAGATTACTAAAAGAACTCGAATTTTAAATCCTCAAGAGATAAAGGCAATGGTGTTGGTAAAAAGGGGTCATGAGAAAGGAAAAGAGCTGATTGATATGTTCCTGGAGACTGAGAAGCAAGCATATAAAGTCTCGGTTGAACAAAAACAAATGTGGAACAAAGCAAGATCTGTAGGTGACTTAGTAAGAAATGTATTGCAGAAAGGTCAATCTATATCTGAGTTGCTTAATGCAATGATTGTGCCTAATATGATGAGATCTTTGATTCTTTTCTGATTAAACATGTAATTTGTGATGTTTATCACTTTTACACGAGCATCATTGCATTGTCAGTACAAGATCTAAAGGAGTTGAACAAGTTTCCTCTGATTAATCCTTCCAAGGCAGCTCGAGGTGAAAACCTTGTCAAACTTCTTAATCGTGGCATTACCAGGATGGCTACTTATCTTAAAACTCGATGTGATCAAGAAGATAAAGAATATTTCAAGTCTTTAAAGAGCAAAAGGAAGGTGGCTGCTAATTCAGAGGAAGAAGAACATATCCTGAATGAGTATTGTGACTAGTATTTTGAGAAAGTCACTAACCCATGCTTAAAAGTGATAGATGGTACACAAACTTCTAAACTGATTTTGAGGTGGTTTTATCAGGCAGACTCATTTCAATTGAAGTTAGTTTGTAACTTGGACAATTCTGATCAGGATTTGATATCCTTATTTGGAGTTTTGAGCTTAAGCTTCTACATCCAAGTTATATCTTTTCTTGTCCAACCAGAAGTTTGAGTGTGTTGCTTCGAAAGCTACTTATAATGACAGAAAATATTTCATGACGATCATTAAGGTAATGGATGCTGCTATTGAGCGAATTTCGTTGCGGAAAGCTCTAGCATTTGCAAATATTGTGAAGAAGGACATAAAGTATATTGACTTTATTAAAATAATCCAGTAAAGGAGTGTTGGAAGTTCACTCTCAAAATCATCCAAAACCTTATGAGTTCTATGCTAACATTGACATCGCAGGTTTGTCAAAAGACACTCTAGAAGCAATGGACAAGATGGAGATCAAAACTAATGAGTCAAAGCCTGAGCAAGCCATCCTTGCCAAGAAGTTCAAGTCTGCGATTAAGCAGGCTTTGCAAGAGTTGGAACTCTACAAAGAGAATCCCATGTTCAAGATCAAAGATGAACCAGAAGAGTTCATATTGGACTCAAGACAATGCCAATCTTAGGGGGAGTATTGTTAGAGCCGGTAGAAGATTAACATTTGTCTTTTACTTTTTTGTCATAGTATAGGGACTTGTTTTGTAAATATATATTCCTTGTTTCTTTGATAGTATAAATAGGATACTTTATGTATTGTGTAAAGGGGGGGAAGTAAACTACTGTAATTCACCCATACACTCTGTATCCACAGCTTTTGCTATCAATAAGATCTATGAATTTTTAAAGTAATTGCTTGTGTTTTGATTTCTTAGTGTTTGAATTGATCATTACATTATAATATCATCACAGATCGATCCATTTGAACCTATCAAACCCTGAACCCCTAAACTAGCCTGATTTTCCAATGCATCTTCAAAGGGAACATAATCAAGTTTCTCTATTATCATCTAAGAAAGATCCTGGCTTCTCACATTTTTTTCATTTCCTTGTTTATCAAACTACCTCACCATACTCACAATAGACCCTCCACTATATGAAGAACAACTGCTGGAGTTTTGGAGGATCTACCAAGAGGTGATCTTGGATGGTGAGAAGACACTACCTGCCACAGTGCAGGGGAAGACAACTTTCATCACTCCAGCCACAATCAACACTCATCTCAGGCTGGATGACAAAGAAGACAATCTACCTTTTACCAAATCTGCTGTAAATGGGACATTCAGGAAGATAGTCTATGAAGAAGACTACACTATCAGAACCTTTAGGAAGGGTAAGGTCTCTTACTAGTGGAAGTGCCTCCTCCATGTTGTTATTCACTCCTTTTCAAATAAACATAGAGGATGGGACAAGATTCTTGAGGACTTATCATATTAGTCCTTGGAATGGTTCAAGGGGTCAAGTTCAAGTACTCCCAGATTGTCTACACAAACTTGCTTGCAAACTTGGACTTCTTAGAGTAGTACATGTTCCCTAGATATGTCCAACATACTCTTTATTGTAAACTAGGCTCATAATAAAAAGGGAACATGTACTAATCTTAAATTGGGACAGGTGAAGTCCAACATCTTCAAAATCATGAGAAAACCACTGTTGACTTCTCCGGGGTAGAAACAGCCTGTTAGTACAACCATGACAAACTCTTCAGCTGATACATCTAAGGTGCCTATAAATTCCAGCACAGAGGCACATAATTCAAATGAAGGGGTTTCCAATGTAGGAGGAGATGGAGAAGGTGAAAGTTTGGTACTAAAAGTGTTAGAGCTCATTGCTCAAGGTGACAACTTTACAGCACTAGTCAATGTTGAACCCACACCTTCTATATCTGCACCACCCACACAGCCACAAGTCATCGTCACCTACTCAAGAAAATCCAAACAAACTCCTACTCAGTCTATTAAGATTGAGCAGGCCCCTATACAACAACCCATGCAGGAGGAAGTGGAACCAAGAGCTCCCACTTCCACTGAGGAGCAAACTAATCCTATTACTTTAATTATCAGTGATGAGGTTCCTCAGGCTTAGCCTGATGAGTTTATTACCCAAACCTTAAGCCTTTACTCTAAGTCTTAAAAACTCAGGTGATCACCCTTCAAGGGACAACTACCATCCCCAGCCGTTAGATATAAACAAACTAATCCCTGACCTTCAATTCTATAATGATCAGGATATGGGTTTTAGTGAGTACCATAAGTCTCTCTTCTTCTCACCTGCTCCAGGAGAGATGAGTGTGCCTAAAGCACCCATATCTAGCCTACATCATCCACCCCTTACTAAGGTGGACCTCCCTAAACATGTTCAGGAAGTCCATATGGAAGAGGCTCTCACTTTTGCAAGTGATTACATTATCCAGATCTCAACCATGGAAACCCAGCGCCTTGACACTTCTCTTGAAGCTGTCATGGAGTAGGGGAAATCCAACAGCCAAGAACAACAAGCTGGTGGTGAGGGAGATGACTTCGGTTATGTTCTCTCATCCCCCCACGACTCTTCTGATGAAGATAATGGGAGTCTACAATTAATGGTGCAAAAACTAACCAAAACAGGCATCTATTTAGTTTCAAAGGTCAGTCACCTGGAATCTCAGGTGGCTACCTTGCAAAGTCAGGTCATTGACAAGCTACTTAAGATCACTAATCTCAAGGGAAAGTTAGCTGATAGACCTATCAAGCAAACTCAACTAGGTCCACGAGAACCTATGGATGTGGTGGACCTAACCCTTAGTTCCCCTATGCAAGGGAGTGATGCTACCAAAAAAGGGGAGAAAGTCCCACCTACAATCATAGAACATAGGAGTTCTGCCTAGAGCGTGGACATAAAGGCCTTACCATCCTCACTTCCAGTTGTCCACACTCGACAACCTCCTCAGGCCCACATTAATATGGATGCCCTAATTCAAATCCTATTTAAGGAGGGAATTCCAAGGGCAATGTCTACCCCATCCTACCTTGCTAAAAATTCCAATAATAGGATGGAGATATGATGTTGATAGAAGAGCCCTGGTACTCTCCAGATCTTAGGGGTAATAAGAAATCTTCAATTTTCAAACCTTGAGATACTATTATAGCTTTCCCTCTGTTAACCTGCCATTTGCCAACCGAAGTCAAAACAGGCAAGCTGACAAGTTAACTGAGAGGATTCAGCAAAGGATGCTTGAAGAGTTTAGGAGAAGGTCCTACTTAGACAGACAGAGGCTAGCAGGCAAAACTGTTGGTCAACTGGATACTGAGGTAGACCATAAGATTAGCTTCAAAAGGGAAACCTCAGGTAATGGCCTAGTAATTGAACCTGTGAACCTTGAGACAAGAACTGCTTCAGCACCCAGTACCGTCAGCGAGGCACTAGCTAGTGAAGGTGTCTCATAACCTCTCCCTTGCTAGAGCTCAAGTTCTACACCAAATGATGAAGGCCAAAGCTCTCTCCACCCTGAGTCATACAGGAGAATGACTAACAAATGGAAGAGGATTATGACCTCTAAGGAGATTGAGGAGGATAAAAGGGAGAGGAAGAGGAAGGAAAGGGGAGAGAGAACTAGTAGGACCCCTAGCTTCATAGAAGCTACAATCAGGGTTGCCCCCAGGCCAAACACTCAGGAGGACGAGTTAAGGGTAGCCAGATTGAACTATATGGAGTTAAGGAACTATAATATTGATGAAATCATCTCTCTTCCCTTGGAAGAACTTAATGAACTGGCTGACACTAAAGTGTCAAAATAGAGGAAGGAAGCTAAGTCTGCAGAGTTGCTCCTTAAAATTAAAGAAGAAAGAAAAAGAAAGAGGCTTTACAAAGCTCCTACCCTCTCTCCAGTTCGAGAAAGCCCTGAGGCAGAGGCCATTTCAGGTAGGTAGGGAACAAGAAAGGCAAAACATGATAACCTACCTAAGTGCCACATGCCTCTATCAGGCAGCAAAACTACTTCCCTTGTCATATGAGTATATAGAATTTAAGTACCTCAAACAGCATGAGCAAGAACTATTAAAAGAATAAAAAGCTGCTAACAGTAAGATGAGGGAAGAGGCTGCAAAGTCAAGAGCCACCATCCGAACCAGTTAGAAGAAGTCTGCTGACAGACTAAAGATAGTGAGCTTCTTGAAGCTGTATGTGTTCTTCGGAAGGAGACTTGGTCCAATGTCTCTATCCACTATGGATGAGCATGTTAGCATGATCAAGCAGATGATTTAGAAGGGTGAGCTGGTAGACTTGCATTCTCCACCAAGTCAGGCTGCAACAGAAGCTGAGGTCAAGGTTGAACCCCAAGAGACAACATAACCTGGACCTAGTGCTACATCTCAGCCAACTTCATCTTCTGACCCACAACAGAGGATCCTTCTCCTTCTGAATCATTAAAGGAAAAGGACCCAACTAAGAAGGACAAACAAGAAACATCTGGTACTCAATACCAACCTCCTTAGTTAAAATAAAGAAAGAGGAAGAGGATGGCTGTCAGAAGGGACAAGAAGAAGAAGAAGAAGTCTAAGGTATCCACCTCTGCACCTCAGGATGGGTCAGAACATCCTGAGGATCATCAAGAAGAGGCTGCTCATCCAACTCCAATCCAAGTAAAGCGTTTTACTACTAAGAGACCTATCTTGTCTTTGATACTAACCCATATAGATGGTACGCCACTAGAGATCAAAGGGTCAAGATATGTACTTCTGGCAAAACATACTTGACCTTCCTCTCCATTATCTCTATGACATGAGAAGATACTTTGAGAGTTTGAGGAATCCTGACCAACTGATGATAACGGGAATGGTCTTGATTCCGATAGGGATTATCAATAGATAAAGATCAAGGCTCAAAGTTATCCTCCAGTTTTGGTAGCATCAGCCTAAGGGAGTTTGTAAGAGTTATACATAGAGGGTGATGCAACCAAAGAGCTCTCAATATGCACATGTGAAGGAAAAGGAAAGTTACTTTAATAGATTTGATACAACTTAAGGAAATAAATTAAGTATCAAATCCTCTGAAGCCAAAAGACCAATTCTTCGTAAGCCAAAGATGAAATCTTTCGAAGCTTCAAGACAAAGTCTTCCGAAGCTAAAAGACTGATTTCTTCTGAAGACAGAGAAGACATGCTTTCTGTAACATCCTTGTGACAAAAGGTGAACAAATTTCTGCTGCCATCCCTGAAAATTCCCCAACTTATATAAGTTGGTGATAAGTCCATACTTTTGTCAACTGTAGATTATGGTCTTACAGTCTGTAACTGTTGGACTAAACAAGTGCATGGAAGGATAATGCTTACCATAATCAAAAATTATGTGTTCTAACATTCAAACAATCATTAACTAACATATTAGCATCATTAACATTTATAACAGACACTTATCCTTGTTTAAATTTCTTTTTAGGATTTGTAGATAAAAGAAATTTTGAGAAGTGTGGGTAGCAGATGAAGATATGCCCACCGAACATGAGTAAAAGTCAACAGCGGATGAAGTCTAAAGAGTCTAATTGCTCACAGTGGATGAAGAACTCCACAGCTGAAGACCAAGCACTCACAGTGGATGAATAAGTCTCCACAGCTGATGAACAAGTCCACAGCGAATGCACATCTATAGCGGATGCACTTCCACAACGGACAACAACAAGACAAACATTCGTCAAGTGTTCACAACGAATGACTATCATACACAGTGGACAACTTATTAATCATTCACAATGGACATGTTATCATCCACAGCGGACGAATTAGACTTAGGATATTATGTAATTTTCGTTTACATAAGGCTATTTTTGTAATTGTATATAGCTATTGTGTATAGCTACGCTATAAATAACATAATACCCTAATCTTTTGTAAGCTTTTGAACAATCAATACAATCAAGCATTTTCTATTATTCCATGCATTCAATCACTAGCAAACACATAATCATACACACATACACACACACGGATAAAATATCACTAATCATGGGTTTCGGCACCATGATTATTGAGTGTTGAATATATAACAATCTATTATTATATTATAAGAGATTGAAAAAAAATCCTTGGGGGAATTCATTGTTTGTTCTTGATGTTCTAAGTTGTTTAAGCATAAGAACTACTTGAATATCATTAGTAACTTTCTTCTTTGTACTTTTATCTATTTTATAATAGATAAGGATATGAGCTATGGCATGTCATAGTCACTAGTCAAAGGGCAATCTGCCTTTTAAATTAACATTGATCTTGTTGTCTATATTAGTGTTTCCAGCTAGCCTTCAAAGTATGCTCGATTGTAGGATGTAGTATAAAGTATCTCAGGTACCTGTCCTTAGTACTAAACTTTGTCACTTTGTAAAACACTTAAGAGCAATATACATCATTCTTAAAAACCATCTTATTGTGTTCTATTTGTGTTTTTTACTTGTGTTCATTGTTTCAATATAGTTTGTTCCCTATTTGATATGCTAAGTGTTCTAAGTCTCTCCAACCTTGTGAAACTGTTTTATTGACCCCCATCATCGGTCCTAAAACCTATGAGCAGGTGACATCTTAAATGGAGATGGAATAGGAGATGTAATAGAAGAAGGTGCATGATCAGGAGATGTAATATAAGGATCACCACTTACATTAGCCTGTGGTGACATTGCTTCCTAACCTTCTGCAATCACTTCTTCTTTAACATCAGGTAAATCAATCTTAGGTTCTTCTTGTATAGCTCCTTGAGCATGAATAACTTCTTCAACGTGTTCTTTTGATTGCTTTTGTTGTTATTCTTCTTATTGCTCTTCACCTTCAATATTGCCTTAACCATTTTGTTCTAGCAGCCAAGGCAATAAAGGGAAGAATGAACCACCGTAATAATTTCTTGGATCCTTCTTCTTAATATAGTTGTATGAATTGGGTTTGTGGTGTGATAGATTCATCACAGGTGCAACACTAACTATATCACAGAACTCTTGGTTGATCAAACATTGGATGAACCTTGGATACATCAAGAACATATTCCTTCTACCTTCAACAACATTGGACAACATTCCATTATACACATAACCAGATATATTGAAATGTTTGTCAGTGCATTATGTCCAAAGAGAAAAGGAAGTAGTGAGAGGGATATCATTCTAGTCTGTTCTTCTCTTTGATAGGTAGTGCTAATAATAGTGGACTAAGAATCTCCATTACAAGTCCATGTGTCCCTTAACTATCTGCCTTCCTTTAAAACCACCCTCATATCTATTGTTAGCAAAGAAAGTAAGCAATTTATCTTCATGTATCTCACTTGGTTGACCTGCATCATCACCAAACAATAGACACTGTCTCATTGCTTGTTAAGTAATAGTAAGAACTTGCTGATCATCTATTCGTCTAGTCAATCTCGAGATATCATCCATCATAGTAACTTCAACAGTTCTTTGAAATGATCTGATGGAATTCTCAAAGATCACAAGTCTAACAGTAATAGCATAAGCAACCCTTGTAGTGAGCAAAAATCTGATCAGGTTTCTAAGAACATCAGCCTCAGGCACATCAAGGTCAAGAAAACTATTGATATTTTATTGTTTACTTTAAGTGAGGTTAGCTATTATCTGTATAAGAGAAATATATATGAAATAATATGATGATAATGATGAGTTAAATTCAAACAATTTGACTTTGTATGCAAATGTTAATGTTTGACTTTTTAAAAGTCAAAATTGAAATTATAACCTACTATTATATTACATGCATTCAAATCAAAATGCTTTTTTGTCAATTCTTTGTGTGTTAATCAAGTAAATCTTTCATTTAATGTTTACAATAAAGTTCATGCAAGACTGTTGAAGGGGGTCAATGAAACAGTTTCACAATGGTTGAAGAGACTTAGGACACTTAACAGATCAAATAGGGAAACGAGAATGTTGAAACAATGAAAACAAGTAAAAAACACACTAAGAACATAATAAGATGGTTTTCAAGAATGTTCTATATTTCTCTTAAGTATTTTACAATGTGTTATAAGGCATAGTCATATGGACTGGTACTTGAGATACTTTATACTACATTCTATAGCCAGCCATACTTTGAAGGCCAGCTAGAAACACTAATCTTGAAAACAAGATAAATGTAAACTTAAAAAGGTAGATTGCCTTTTTGACTAGTGACTATGACATGTCATAACTCACATCCTTTCTAATACAAAAAGGATAAAAGTACATAAGTGGAAAGTTACAGACTCTATGACCATAATCTACAGTTGACAAAAGTATGGACTTTTCACCAACTTGTATAAGTTGATGAGTCATCATAAGTGGTAGCGGAAAGTGGTTCAGCTTTTGTTAAAAGTGAATCAGAGAAAGCATGTCTTCTCTATCTTTAGAAGAAATCAGTTTCTTGGCTTCGGAAGACTTTGTCTTGAAGCTTCGGAAGACTTCATCTTTGCCTTTGGAAGAATTGGTGTTTTGGCTTCGGAAAATTTATACTTAGTGAATTTCATTGAGTAGTATCAAATCTTCAGAAGTAACTTTCCTTGTACTTCACATGTGTATGCTGGGAGGTCTTTGGTTGCATCAGCCTCTAAGTATACTCTTACAAACTCCCCTAGACTGATGCTACAAAAACTAAAGAATGATTTTGAGTCCTTGTCTTCATCTGTTGACAGTCCTCATCAAAATTAGGACAATTCATTTTATCATCAATTGGTTAGGATTCTCAGACTCTAAAAGTATATTCTCATGTCATAAAGATCATGCAGAGGCAGGTCAAGTATGTTTTTATAGAAGTAAGCATCTTGACCCCCTTGATTCTAATGACATACCATCTGTCTAGGTTAGTAGAAAATGCCCAAGACAAGATGGGTCTCTCAGTAGTATGAGGCTCTACTTATATGGGAGTTGAGTGAGCAGCCTCTTCTTGATCACCCTCAGGATGTTTTGATCCATCTTGTGGTGCATAAGAGGATGCTTTGGAGTTCTTCTTCTTCTTTTTGTCCCTTCTGATGGCCATCCTCTTCCTTTTTCTCTATTTTAACTGAGGAGGTTGGTCTTGAGTACAAGATGTTTCTTGTTTGTCATCCTCAGTTGGGTCCTTTTCCTTCATAGGTTCAAAAGGAGAAGGATCAGGACCCTGCTGTGGGTCAGAAGATGAAGCTGGCTCAGATGCAGCATAAGGTCCCGGTTGTGTTGTCTCTTGGGATTTAACCTTGAACTCAGCTTCAGGTGCAGCATGACTTGGTGGAGAATGAAAATCTACCAGCTCACCCTTCTTTATCTTCTGCTTGATCACTCTAATAAGCTCATCCATATTGGATAGAGACATTGGAAAAAGTCTCCTCCCGGAGAACCCATACAACTTCAAGAATCTTACCATCTTCAGTCTATCAACAGACTTTTTCTAATTGGCTTGGATGGTGGCTCTTGACTTTGCAACCTCTTTGCTTATCTTCCTTTTAGCAGCATTTTGTTCTTTTAATACTTCTTGCTCGAGCTGCTTGAGGTACTCAAACTCAATGTATTCATAAGATAAGGGAAGTAGGTCTGTTGCCTGATAGAGACCTATGGCACTCAAGTAGGTTATCATGTTTTGTCTGTCTTGTTTCCTACCTACCTGAGCTTCTTGTTCTACTGCCACAACCTCTACCTTAGGACTTTTTTGAACTGGAGAGAGGGTAGGAGCTTTATAAAGTTTCATCCTTTTTTTTTTCTTCTTTAATTTTGAGGAGCAACTTTACAGTCTCAGCTTCCTTCCTCTCTTTTGACAATTCATTGTAAGCCAGTTCATTAAGTTCATTAATGTTGTAGTTCCTTAACCCTAAATAGTTCAATCTGGCTGCCCTTAACTCGTCTTCCTGAGTGTTTGGCCTAGGAGAAACCCTAATTGTAGCTAGCATAAAGCTTAAGGTCTCTTTTTTTCTCTCTTCCCTTGCCTTCCTCTTCCTCTCCCTTTTCTCATCCTCAATCTCCTCAGAGGTCATAATCCTCTTACCTTTATCAGTTATTGGCATGTATGACTCAGGGTGGAGAGAGCTTTGGCCTTCATCACTTGGTGTAGAACTTAAGCTTTGGCCAGGCAGAGGCTGTGAGATACCTTTACCAGCTGGTGCCTCACTTAGGGTACTGGGTGTTGAAGCAGTTCTTGTCTCAAGGTTCATAGGTTCAAGTGCTGGGCCTTCAACTAAGCTTTCCCCTTCAAAGCTAATCTTAGGGCTTGGCTCAGTATCCAGTTGACCAACAGTTTTGCCTGCTAGCCTATGTCTATATAAGTGGGACCTTCTTCTGAACTCTTAAAGCACCCTTTGCTGAATCCTCTCACCTAACCTATCAGCTTGCCTGTTTTGACTTGGGTTGGCAAGTGGCAGATCAACCAGAGGAAAGCTCACATAGTATCTTAGGTTTTGAATGTTGAAGACTTCTTGTTGCCCCTGAGACCTAGAGAGTACCAGGGCTCTTCTATCATCATCATACCTCCATCCTATTATTGGGTTCTCAGTAGTATAGGATGGGGTAGACACAGCCCTTAGAATTCCCTCCTTAAATAAGCTTTGGATAAGGTCATCCACATTAATTTGGACCTGAGGAGGTTGTTGAGTATGGACAACTACAAGTGAGGCTAGTGAGGCCTCTATGTCCATACTCTAGGCAGAGCTTCCAGGTTCTGTGATTATAGGTAGGACTTTCTCCTCCTTTTTGGTAGCATCACCCTCTTGCATAGAGGATCTAAGGGCTAGGTCCACAAGATCCATAGGTTCTTATGGACCTGGTTGAGTTTTCCTAACAGGTCTCACAACTAACTTTCCCTTAAGATCGGTGATCTCAAGTTGCTGGTCACTGACTTTGCCTTGCAAGGTAGTCACCTAAGACTCCAGGTGACTTACCTTTGAAACTAAATAGGTGCAGAGTTTTGATAGTTTTTGCACCTTCAGTTGTAGACTCCCCATATCATCATCAGAAGAATCAGGAGGGATGAGAGAATAGGACCAAGGTCTTCTTTCTTACCACCAGCTTATGGTTATTGGCTACTGGATTTCCCCTGCTCCATGATAGCTTTAAGAGAAGTGTCAAGGGGCTAGGTTGCCATGGTTGAGGTCTTAATGATATAGTCACTTACAAAAGTGAGATCCTCTTCCATATGGACTTCCTGAATATGTTCAGGGAAGTCCACCTCCGTAAGGGGTGGATGATGTGGGCTACATATGGGTTTTGCAGGAGCAATCATCTCACCTTGAGCAGGGGAGGAGAATAGAGACTCATGGTACTCATTGAAACCCATATCCTCATCATCATTGAATTGAAGGTCAGGGATGGGTTGGTTTAAGTCTAATTGCTAGAGATGGTAACTATCCCTGAAGGCTGATCACCTGAGTTTTGAGACTCAGAATGAGGGCTTGAGGTTTGGGCAATGAGCTCATTAGGCTGAGCATGAGGAACCTCAGCGCTGATGAAAGAAGTAAAAAGGGAGTGGTTTGCTCCTCAGGGGAAGTTAGATCTCTTAGTTTCACTTCCTCCTACACGGGTGAGTGTATGGGGGCTTGCTCAATCTAAATAGACTGAGTAGTGGTTCGTTTGGGTTTTTTGGTGTAGGTGATGGTTATTTGTGGCTATGTGGGTGGTGCAGATGTAGAAGGTGTGGGTTCAACATTGGCTGGTGCTACCAAGTTGTCACCTTGAGCAATGAGCTTTAACATTTTTGGGATTAGGGCCGTTTCTACCCCTAAGAAGCCAACAGTGCTCTTTCTTATGATTCTAAAGATGCCAGAATTCATCTACCCAATTTAAGAGTAGTACATGTTCCCCTTAACTGTGAGCCCAGTTTACAATTAAGAATATGCCGGACATATATAGGAACATGTAGTACTCAAAGGAGTCCAAGTTTGCAAGCACGTTTGTGTAGACAAACTGGGAGTACTTGAACTTGACCCCTTGGATCATTCCATGGACTATGTTATAAATCCTCAGGAATCTAGTGCCATCCTGCATACTTGTTTGATAAGGAGTGGATACAAACATAAGGAGGTACTTCCACTAGTAAGAGACCTTACCCTTCTTGAAGGTTCTGACTTTGTAGTCTCCTTCATTGCCCATCTACTGAATGAGTCATTTACAATAGATTTAGGGAAAGATAGCTTGCCATCTTCATCATCCAGCCATAGATGAGTGTTGATTATGGTTGGAGTGATAAAACCTGACTTCCCCTGCACTATGGTAGACAGTGCCTTCTCCTCGTCCTAGATCACCTCTTGATAGGTCCTCCAAAACTCCAACAAGTGTTCTTCATATAGTGGATGGTTGATGGTTAAGGCGGTGAGGTAGTTGCATTAAGCAAGGAAACTGCAGACATCTGAGAAACCTGGATCTTTCTCAATAACAAAGTAACTTGATTATGTTGCAAGTGAAGATGCATGGAAAAATCTGGTTGGTTTATAGGTTCAAGGTTGGCCATTTTAGAAAGCTTTGGTATGAAGAAAGCTAAGAACAAAGAGGTTTTGTGGGTGAACTTAGGGTTAGAACTTTTGCAGATGAATAGAAAAAAGGAATTGGGGGAACCGTTGTGTAAATATTTATATGGTTGTATTTGAGACAAAGTTAATACAAAAGGATAAACTTTGAAATCTAAATGTCGGTCCCAACTCTGTAAAAGTTCCCAAAAAGATAGTTATCTTGGAAGTAGAAAAGCTTCCGAAGATAATTTGTCTTCGAAAGATTTGAGAAAATTTCCGAAGGCAATTTGACTTCAGAAGATATTCCGTAGCTTTACAAGGATTGCTTTGGAAGAAAAATACTTAGAGTATTTTGCTTTCGAGACATATTTAGTCGTGAAAGATATTAAACTTCAGAAGTCTTATTCCAAGAACATATAAAGCTTTCGAGACTTAATTACTTTTGTAATAAAATTATCCTTCAAAACATATAAATACTTAGTAGCATATTTAAGCTTCGAAAGATATATCAGAATTTCTATAGAAGGTAAATTTCTTAGTAAGTAGTTATTAGTTTTGAAGACATATTTTTTCTTCCGAAATCAACTTAATGTCTTCCAAAAGAAAATATATCTGCAAGTTTCCAAACTCTAAGGAATATCATTTATGAAAATTTTTCTTCCAAGATAAATAGAGCTTGTATGAGTGATGATATAGACAACTTAAGACAAACATATTTGAAAAATAGTCTTGAAATCAATTTAAGAAAATCTACTCAAAGTTAATTATCATAATAGCTAATAAAATATACTTAAATCTCTATTCATCAAAAGCTTTTGTGAATAGATCAGCGTATTATTCATTTTTGTTAACTTTGACTAGTTTTATTAATCGTTTTTCAAAATTATATATTATCAAATGATTCTTGATATTAATGTGCTTAGTCCTTGAGTGCTGTATAGCATTCTCTATGATAAAGATAGCATTGTTGTTGTCTATGTGGATGGGAGTCTCTTTGAAGTTGAATCCATAGTCCAGCATTTGATTCTAAATCCAAAGCACTTGAGCACAGCAGCTTGCAGCAGCAATGTATTCAGCTTTAGCGGTTAATGCAAACACACAAGATTGTTTCTTGCATTGCCATAAGTCTATCCTTCCACCAAGGAATTGACATCCTCCTGATGTAGACTTTGCAGTCATGTTGCAGCCACCATAGTCACTATCTGTATAAGCATACAGATTGAAGTCAGAATTCTTTTGATACCAAAGTCCTAGTTTGGGAGCACCTGTGAGATATCTAAGAATTCTCTTAACAGCAACTAGGAGTAACATCTTAGGGTTGCTTGATATCTTGCACATATGCATGTGGCAAACATGATATCATGCCTTATTACTGTGAGGTACATAAGAGACCTAATTATATCCCTATAAAGGTGTTCATCAACATACTCCTCCTTAAGATCAGGTCCTAGGGAGTGTTTTCTGGCTATAGGTGTCTTAGGAACCTCGCACTCTATCAGATGAAATCTAACTAGTATGTCTTGAACATACTTTGACTGTTTTATGAAGATGCCATTGTCAACCAGCTTCAGTTGAATCCCTAGAAAGAAATTGAGCTCCCCCATGGCATTCATTTCAAATCTCTTATTCATCAGCTTCTTAAAGTCTTTACAGAGCTTTAGATTAGTTGACCCAAAGATGATGTCATCAAAATAAACTTAAACCAACATCAAGTCATTGCTTGATCCTTTGATGAAGAGTGTGTTGTCAATAGTACATGTCTTGTAACCATGCTAAACAACATACTATGACAGTGTCTCATACCACTTCCTTGGAGCTTGATGCAGCCCATAAAGGGCTTTGTCAAGCTTGCAGACATAATCAGAATGATCTGGATCTACAAAACCGGGTGGTTGTTTGACATATACTTCCTCATCTATCACTTCATATAGAAATGTACACTGGACATCAAGTTGGTAGACCTTGAAATCCTTGGATGCAGCAAAAGCAAGGAATATTCAAATAGCTTCAAGTCTTGCAACAGGAGCAAAGACATCTGTGTAGTCAATCCCTTTTTCTTAAGTGTAACCTTGAAGAACTAGTCTTGCCTTGTTCTTATTGGTCCATTTGATCGATAATCAGTGCAAAAGATTTAGAAAACAAAATGAATCCCACTAAATAACAACAAACTCTCAATATAAGCAATCACAAGTTTCAAGTATTTCTTAATAATCTCCAAACTAGAACAATAAAGATGAAATGAGGCTCAAATATGATAACAATAAGCTTCCAGCCAATACACAGCAATAAGACAATCATAATAAAAAGATTTTGGGTTTTCTCCCAAAAGTTCTTTACAATGAGTGAATCATAAAATATATAAGCAGACCTAGTATCGCTGACCAAGAAACTATCTAGACCAAAACCTAGTTTCACCTGGTGACAAAACATAGTTTTGTCAGGTGACCTAGACCAGCTGACTTCGAGCGAAACTCAGTTTTGCTCGTAGTTTCACTGAGAACAAAAACTACAAAATACAAAAGAAGTAATCCAACATTTATCCTATTAAATTAATAAACAAAAACATAAACAACAGTGGTGAGTCCAACCTATTCTTGATTATCAATATTCCCCCTAGGTTGGACCTCACCCACTGGATCTTCTGATTGATCTCCGGTTGTTTCTTCAACTTGCTGAACCACTTTAGCAGCTTAAACAACTGTTTTTGTTTTAGCTCTAGCTGAACTCTCTTCCTATCCCTGTGCACTGGCCTTTTCAAATTGCATTGTCAAATCCTGCACTTCTATCCTCAGTTCATCAGCTTGAAGTACTTTCTCCGCTAGATCCCTGACTTCAGCCCTTACCTGGCAAGCCTTGTTTGCAACCTTCATGAACAGGCTTGCTTAATTCCTTGTTTCAACTCCAGCTCCCACCTTGATATGGTTCTTGCATAACACCACCAGATCTTCATCACAAAAAGAGAACACTTCTATAGGGTCAAACTATTTGATTTCCTCACGATCCTTCACTCTAATCATGGCTTCTCCAGTATTATTGTCGTAGAACCATTTTAAAACTTCAGCAGCCTTAGGTGTTGTGGATTGGATACCCTCACTCGGTCCACTGTCTTGGCTGGTTTCAGCCTTAATACAATTTCCCTTTTCCAGTCACCCAATCCATGTCTTTCTTTGATCTCCTTCTCTCCGTCTTCATATATCCAAATTCCTCAAAGTTGTCCTTATGTCCCTTTCGAATCTCATTTTCTAGCACAGTTTCCCACTTGTTAAGGCTTGAGTTTAATAAGGGAATCTTAGCTAACCTTCTCAAATCCCATCTCAGCAAGGTCTTAAATGATTTCCTTTTATGTAGATATGAGATTCCCCCTCCTCTTCTCTTAATCAAGAACATCTTCAATTCATTGTTGTATTTCCAACTAATTATCTTCTTGTCAGATTTCTTCCTGCTCTGTTCTTTTATGTTTTGAAATAATGGGTTAGCTGTTTTGGTTCTTTCTCTTTAATGAATCAATCTTCCTTGTCCAACTCTATAATATCTCATTCAGTTAAACTCCTCTGAGACATATATGTCATTGGTCGCCCGTCTAACTCATATTATTTGGGCTCAGAATCATAATCCACTAATTGCTCTTCAATCTCCTCTTCTTCATCTCTTAACTTGAACTCATCACCTCTCTTTTCTCCTCCAACTCCTTTATCTCAGATTACTTCATCGCCAGTCAGATCAACATTTATATCAAGCCCCATATCTATAAATCCTGCCTCTACAACCTCACTCACATTCCCTACAACACTTCCTGCACCATTTCCTCTCTCATCTCCAGCTCCACTTACTCTATCCTCAGCACCAACATTTCCTTTATCAACTCTAGATCCACTAATATCACCAACTCCAGCACCAAAACCACCATCACCACTGCCACTAGCACCCGCTCTACCAACATCAACACCACTTTCATCAACTCTAGCTCCACTTGTGCCTTATTGCAGGATCGGTGTTTGTTTCACAACATAAGATATTCTCACAAACTCACTCAATATCACTCAGGCTGATGAAGCAAAATCTCTACTAAGTTCACAAGTAATATAATAAGTTAATGAAAGGACAACAACACAAGAATGGTTTTTCAAGATACTTATATATCTTACTCCTCAAATTAGTATTACAAGACTCTTACAAGCATGGTTACTAAGTTACATGGCCAGTAAACAAACCCCCAACTCATGTCCGAAGACTGACACAGTACCGGGGTACGCAACAAGGATCTCATCATACGTTACTTCCATACTTATCATTCGTTATCTTCCACTTTCGTTACATAATACTTTACGTACCTTCTTAAATCATACCCCGTAAACTCATAACATCATACATAATGTATTACATACCATAATACATACATTTTGAAAACCATTAAACATGGAAAGATAACCCATCACACACCTTATAATCATCACATCATCATGCATAGCACATCAAGCACAAGCCATCACATCACAACAGGACCTATCTCAACCATCTACCTCTAGAAAATCCTCAGAAATCCTTAAGTCCAAAATCAAGAGCATTTGAACATCTCAGGCGCATGAACATAAAAATTCTAAGGAAAACAGCCTAGGATCATTACCACTATGCAGGCGCATGAGTCCTGCTTAGGCGCATGGGCACTGCTAGGGCGCATGAATACTTAGGTGCATGGGTAACTCTAGGCGCATGGGCACTGCTGGGGCACATGGCCAACCTTAGGCGCATGGGCAACTCTGGGCGCATGGGCACTGATGGGGCGTATGGCCAACACTTAGGTGCATGGGCAACTCTGGGCGCATGGGCCACTATTTGGGCGAATGGCCTACACTTAGGCGCATGGGCAACTCTGGGCGCATGGGCCACTGTTGGGGCACATTGCCTACACTTAGGTGCATGAGGTAAGTTAGGCGTATGGAAATAAACTGGGCGTATGGGAACATTCTGAAATACCAACTATACTACAACCAGTTCTCAAACATCAATCTAACCCTTCCTATCACAGATCTAGCATACCACCAGCACTTAAACCATGCTAAATAACAAATCTAACCTCAAACAACCTCTAAACATACAACCACAGAACAATGGTCGAACATCAAAGCTAAAAATCCACGGGTACTTAAAAAAATACTTTGCTCGGTATGCATAATAGCCCCAAACACTTAAAAACCAGTACTCACCTGAAGCAACCTTTGAGCAACACACCTCCACCTGCAAATTCAGCTCCCAAAACCCATGAAAACAGGAACTTAGCACCACAAATCTCAACCTAGAAGCTGAAAATTCGGTTGAAACCGAACATTAACCCAAGAAAACTCACCTTCAAGAAGATTTCAGCTTCTTCTCTCTCTAAAACCGTGAACTTTTCTTCTTTCTTCCTTTTTCAACCGAGAACAATGGTGGGTAGTGGGGGCATGGGCTGCCATGCCCTTCTTTTCAAACATAATTGTTTTAAAGTTTGCACCTTGTATAACTTTAGCCTTTCAACTTGTGTTATTTATCTTTTCTTTCTTTATACTTTTATTTTTTTCTCTTATTTTTAATAAAACTCGGGGTGATACAGATTGGTTGGTTAAGATCTAACGGTTGGGGATGGTAGCTTTCCCCTAAAGGTTGTTCATCTGAGTTTTGAGACTCAGGATGAAGGCTTGAGGCTAGGGTTATAAGCTCATCAAGCTAAGCATGAGAAACCTTAGCACTGATGATAGAAGGAATGGGAGTGGTCTGCTCCTCAGGGGAAGTGAGAGCTCTTGGTTTCACTTCCTCTTGCATAGGTGATATAGGGGTCTACTCAATCTTAATAGACTGAGTAGGGGTTTGTTTGGATTTTCTTTGGTAGGTGATGGTGATTTGAGGCTATGGGGGTGCTGAAGATGAAGAAGGTGTGGGTTCAACATTGGATGGGATTGCCAGGTTGTCACCTTAAGTACGGAGCTCTGACATTTTGGTGAAAAGGGTTGTTTCTACCCCAAAAAAACAAACAGTGGTTTTCTTTATTATCTTAAAGATGTCGGGCTTCATCTATTAAAGTTTTTGAATATTACCTGTTCCCCTCAACTGTGAGCCCAGTTCACAGTTGAAAATGTGCTAGACATATCTAAGGAACATGTAATATTCAAGGAATCTAAGTTAGCAAGTAAATTTGTATAGACAAATTTTGAATACCTTAACTTGATCCCCTAGACCATTCTATGGATTATATAGGAAAGGTCTTCAGGAACTGGGTCCCATCCTTCATGCTTGTAGGATAAAGAGTGGATGACAACATAAAGGAGGTATTTCTACTAAGAGGAGACCATCTCTTTCCTGAAAGTCTTGACTGAGAAGTCACCTTCATAGCCCATCAGCTGGAATGATCTGTTGACTGCCTCTTTGGGTAAAGACAGTTCACCTTCTTCATCATCCAGCCTCCGATGTTGGTTAATGGTGGCTAAAGTGATGAACGCTGTCCTCACCTACACCGTGGCGGATATTTGCCTTCTTACCGTCAAGTATGACCTCTTGGCATGTCCTCCAAAACTCTAGCAATTGATCTTCATACAATGGAGGATCAATGGTGAGGGCTTTGAGGTAAAACGAGCGGGAAAGAAAGTTGTAGATGTTTGAGAAACCAGGGTCTTTCTCAGTCGATAATAGAGCAACTTGGTTGTGTTGCCTGTGTAGGTGCATGACAAAGGTTGGCTAGTTTTGGGGTTTAGAGTTGGCCATTTTATGAAGGTTTTGTGGGATAGAAATGAAAGAACAACAAGGGCTTGAGGAGAATTTGGGGCTTGAAGATTTGCAAATGAAACTGAAGTAAAGAGAGGGAGATCCATTGTAAAGGCTATTTATATGCTTGGATTTGATACAATGTTATTGCAAAAGATAAACGTTCAAATCCGGATGTCGGTCCCACCTCTGAAAAAGTGCCCAAAAAGGTAGTTATCTTAGATGTTGAAAATCTTCCGAAGGTAATTTGCCTTCGAAAGTTTAAAGAAAGCTTCCAAAGCAAAATTTACTTCAAAAGATATTCCTCAGTTTTAGAAGAAGTGCTTTGGAAGAAAGTGTACTTAGAGTAGTTTTGCTCCTAAGATAGATTTGGTTTCAGAAGACATCAAGCTTTAAGAGTTTTATTTAAAGAGTAAATAAAACTTCGGAGACAAAATTGCTTTCGGAAGAAAAGTGTCCTCCAATACAATAGACCAGTGATGTAACATAACCACGTAACGCAATTTTCGGGTTGAAAATTCTTTCAACCTGGGGATAATATGACATCCGGTAATTTTCTGTTACCAAACTCTGTTAGTTTCGTTAGGTCTTACATACACGTGTCGTGAGCACACACTAGTTGTCGTTGAACGTTGGTGACCTAATAATAATTAACTATGGTTAATGGATAATAACTTAATTAATAATGTTGATTATTAACATGTGGTTATGTGATTCATGAATGTTAAGTGTTATTTACAGTTTTTGCATTATAACGTGACTACGTGTGATTTATGATTCATGTGTGGTGTTTACAAGTTGGACTATATGATTATAGGTAGTTAATAATGATTCATGTACTATATGACTAACTTAAAAGTAAAAATATAAAAGACTACTTTTATAATTTATAGGACAATAGGGGGAAATTAAATAAATCGTTACCATATTTAAACCACCAAACAAACCCTAATCCCCCTAATCGGCCGAAACACATTTCCCAACCCCCTCCCCTTGTGATTTCAGCCTTCAAGCATCTCAACACAATCGATTTTGATCAATTCCAAGTAGTACCAAGTGGAATTATTGATCTATATCACGTTTAAGGTGAGTTTCTCAACTAATTTTCATGATTTTCATCAATGATCAAACCCTAGTTCAATTAACATGATTAAAGTAGAAATTGATGTTGTTTGATGGTGTTTTGATGTTAGTTGTATTGCATTGATGTTAGTTTACGTGGATTATGCAAGAAATTCATGAAATTGGGTGGATGTTCATACCTTAATATAAGTAGTAACTTTTATGTATGAGATTTGTGGATTATGATAAATTTATGAGGTTTACCATGTCTAGATGATTGTTATGAACTTGATTAGGTATAAAGTTGATGAATTTATAGATGAATTGGATGATAGATTTATTTTGGATATTACCTTCCCGAAAGGGAAACTTTGTTAATGTGATTTGTGTGATCTTTTGAATTGTGTATGGTTTTGATGCTAGGATCATGTTAAAATGATCATGGATGATGTCTAATGTGTTAGATTATGATAACTGGGTCATATGGTTAGTTGATGAATCTATGGGAAAAATCTAGGTTTTCTTGGAAAATATGCAAGTGTACAAGCATGGTATTATGTACAAGTTATGTGTCATGATGAATTGTGATTTGTTGATTATTATAATGTTAATGTTTTGGCTGTATGAATTACATGTGGGATTATGATGATGAGTATCATACACGCGTGCGAATCTGAGGCCCCTACTTAGTAAGATTGGCGCGGTTTAGGGTGTGTAGCCATGAGTGGCTTCACATGGAATGTTGTGTGTGACTAAACCCAATATATATAAATGGTAGTTAGACTTTAATTGTATTCAGGTTGAGTATGATGACTGGTTGAGATTTGCATGTGTTGTATGAAAACTTAAGTTAGCATGATGATCTTGATGAGACTTAAGATTTACAATGTGGATTATGTGAATAGCTTGTATGGTAATCTATGAGATCATGACGTTTAATATGATACCACACTTGGCTAAACAACAACTCAACTTAACATGTCACCAATGGGTCAAATGGGTCAACTAGGTCAATTGTGTTATTGTGTTCCATATCACTTGGGTCAACCTATATATAGAGTACCTAGGATCTGTTATGTCTTTTTGGTCTTGAATACTTACAAACTCAAGTGTTCTAGGTGACCTTTAACGGGTTGTCTTTCAGTTCCTTCGTAGCTTGCATTATTCTGTTATTGAACCAGGTGCATTCATGCCCCACTTTTAAACACTCTCTTTTTGGGGGAGATCGCATACTCTTTTACTAACGCTTTATTATTGTAAGTTGTGTACAGTGTAACATAGTGAGTTATACCTTGAAAGCCCTCACACTTTCGGATCGTTAATAATGGTAACTAGTGGGAAATTTTGGGTAGTACTACTAAGTCTAACAAGCCCCACCCGTGCGAGTCTAGGTCAAACGGGTGCAATATCCTCCTAACACAAACATCGTCACAACCTGGTATGTCATGACGGGAGGCAAACCAACGAAACACAGTTAGCTTCGATCATGAAATCGCTATCGTTATTACTTATGAAAGTAGACTAGCTATTTATTTCATTGCACTTCTTATGTTTTACAACTGTTACTCTTTATGTTAAACCCAAACACTTGAACTCACTAACCGTTATGTTGACTCTTTTAATTCTCAGGTCGAGGTTAGCAATAGTGCCTAGGAGCACTCACGTGTCAGCATGCATTGGGACAAACATTATTTTGCGTTTGGGATTTAATATACATTTTGCTTTAAATAATTTTTTGGAGCGTGTTTGCGCATTTTACATTTCATTACTTTGGGTTTGACTTATTTACTAAATGCTTCCATGCAGTTTTGAAGTTATAAACTTTGGCTTGCTTTAAATGTTTCATATACTGTCGTTCTGAGTAACTAATGACTTAGATCCTGATTTGTTCACACGCCTCGCGGTAGAACCCCGCACGTGGAATTTGAGGGTTTGACAGATTGGTATCAAAGTCATTGGTTATAGGGAACTAGGTTGCATACACACTAGTCTATAATTGTACATAGTTAATTAGTTACTCAATACTTATCCCTTACTGTATACTCATTGGCAACAACATCACATACAATGCAGCATGAAATCTTCTTCACGGGCTTCAGGTAAGAGGCATGTACGTTCTGATTCTCCTTTTCCTCCTCTTGTACCCGATAGAGGACCTGAGTGGCCCCGACTTCCTTATCCTACCGAGGAGATAGACTAGGATCAACCATTTGCACTACCTAAACATGATGCTCCATGGGATTGGAGTTACTATACTACTTATGTAAACCGTATGCTTTATAGGGAGCGTGTTCCTGAACTCCCAACTACTAAACTGAGGACTAGGTCTACTTCTGAGTCACCTACACCTACTCTTCCTTCGATACCACATTCTAGTGAGCGGGTGATTACAGATTTAGTTGCTGCTCTAGACACAGAGAAACGGCGCACTAATGAGCTGAATGAGGTGGTTGGCGCTCTACGACGTGAGCTACGTGAGACTAAGATGATGGTGGTTGAAGTGATGGAGCTGCAATTGAAGTTTTATGACTATCAGTGCTCCTTAACAGATAGTATGGCTCTGGCGATCCACCGCTCGGATGCTAGGGATGACACCATCCACGACTATGGGGTAAGACTCGGTGACCGGGAAGCCCAGTTCACCGTGATGCATATTGCTGCAGAACCTGAGAAAGAACCTGAAGAGGAACTCGAGTAAGAGCCAGAGTGTAGATGCTTCTTTAAAGATTAACATTTGTCTTTGTGTGTCTTTTACATTTTGTTTTGTCATAGTATAGGGACTTTTCATGTAAATATGTTCCTTTGTTTTCTTAATTAGTATAAATAGCATAGATATGTATGGTGTAGGTAAGTTTTTAGCATTTAGACGTATTGTAACTGTTTCCTGCACTTTGTATTCTTCTATATGCTAATCAATGAAAACTCTATGAATTTTTGTTGATTTAATTGTATTGAATTGAATACTTGTGTGTTTTAGATTGAATTGTGTTCATATATCATCACAGATCGATCCATTTTGAGCTCATCAAATGGTATCAGAGCTTTCGGTTCAGTGATTGAAGTTCCTCAACTGTCAAACTCTCAAAATCACTTGAGTGTGTGATTGATAAACAATTCAGTCATATAATTATTGAATTCAGTTGTGTTTCATCATCAGGAACATGATTTGATTCACAATTAGCAGTACAATTCGTTCAAATCAGTGAATTTAAGCAAAAAGCTCTTCGAACTTGTTCTTCATTTGTCAAACCTGTTCTTGAATCAAAAGATCAATTTTGGTTGTTAATTGAAAAATTGAAGTTGAAGGATTGATTATTGATCAATTTCCTACATAATTTGAGGATTTCAGATCAATTAATCAAGTTTTGAAGGAATTCAGAAAATTTAAGTTCGTATGAAACTGATGAATGTGGCGCATTATGTCAAAAAAACTGCTGAAAATTGCCTAAGTGTTAGGCGCATAACAACTGTTTAGGCGCATTTCCACTGTTTGGGCATTTTTCAGTTAGGGTTTTTCTACTGTTGGGACACTTTGGAAGTTTACAATCCAAGGAATTCCAGGCGTTTTTCAACTGTTGAGGCGTTTTTGAACTATTTGGGCGTTTTACCAACGAGGCATCTGACAAACTGTTCAGGCGTTTTACTACTGTTCAGAAGCTTTTCAACTTGAGCGTTTTGGAATTTTTTCTAAGGCAATCCCTTAGACGTTTCAAAGTCAAAGTCAAAGGAAGTACCACAACTGTTTGGGCGTTTTACCACTATTTGGACGCATCAGCTTTAACACTTAGAAAATTTTTGAAATTTTTCAGAAACTTAAAAAAAAATCCAAAAATATTTTCAATTCATTGTTTTAATTCAAAACATTAAAAACAACAAAAAAAATTTCTTTCAAAATCAAAAACTAAAAATGGTAAAATCAGAAGACTCAGAGAACAAAGTTCCCAAGCTGAAGAATAGAGCAGATTTCAAAAATTGGTCACTGAGATTAAAACATCACTTGAATTCTATTGATACTGATCTATGAAAATCAAAAGAAAAAGGACCTCATATTTCTATAACTTCAGATGGTCCTGATAGAGGTTTTGTCTACACCAAAGAATCTCAGGAACCATATCCTGAAGATGGATTACAGGGTGATGATCTCAGGAAAGTTAAAAATGATATAAAAGCTTATTCTTTGATGTGCAAAGGACTGCCACTTGAAGTCCTTACAAGGCTTGATGGTTATCAGACGGTATAAGGCATTGAAAATAATATGTGAAGGTGGAAAGGAGATCCAGGATCAGAAAAAGCAAAAGTTAAAGAGACAATTAGAACTTTTTGAACATTTATCTGGTGAAACAATAAATCAGATGATGAATAGATTTGTTCAACTAACTACTGAGATGTTGACTGCAGGCATCAAGAATGATTTAAAAGATCTTAACTTCAGGCTTCTCAATGCTCTTCCATCTTCATGGAAGCAAACAGTCACTCTGTTAAAGCATACTGAGAAATTTCCAATGGATCTTGATCTCTTGATTGCTAAAATAGAATCTGTTGAAATTGATGAAAGTTCTAGAAACAATGACAGAGCAGCTTCGATGTCACAATATAAATATGTTGCTTCTCCAGCAAGTACTGTGGAGAATGCATTCATGGCTAAGAATGAAACTTCACTAGGGTGATCTATTTGTTGGCGCAGGGTTTTTCACTGATTCCACTTACACAAGTGATCCTGCCTATACAAATCAGAATCAACCTCAATCTCCTCCTATGCCTAAAAGTTCTAAATCTCAAGCAGAGACTCCATCTGCTAACTCTGCTAAAACTAGCAAAGTTAACGATGTAATAAACATCCTATTACAAGATGAAGAGTCTAAAACTGCTTTTACTGCATTTAAAGCAAGCTTTCAAGCTTATCAAGGTAGTCATCTAACTCAACTTGATTTTGTTTTGCAGGATTTGTTTGAAATGGATCCAGACGATGTTGAAGAAATGGATCTCAACTGGCAAATGGTCATGATAGCTTACAGGACTCAGAAACACTCGTATGTCAACAGAAACTACAAGCCGAGTGCAAACAAGTCTGTTGGTTTTGATAAGTCCAAATCTAGGTGTTTCAACTGTAATAGCTATGGTCACTTCTCTAGAGAGTGCAAAGCTCCAAGGAGTAAAGGAGGAAATGGCCAATCAAGCTCAAGTAATCAAAGGTTTCAGCAATCTTCACAGAAGACATTTCAGAAACCTTATCAAAGTCTACCAATGCCAGAATTGAAAGATGAATCTAAATCATCAGAGGAGCCCAATAAATCTCTTGTTGTTAATATTAAAGATGGGTATGACTAGAGTGCATACGCTGAACAATTTACTGCTGATTTAACCTCCAATTTATCTCTTGTTGCAGAAATACAAAAAGAAGATTGGTCTGAATTTAATGATCCAAAAGATGATGGAAACTCTGAGAACGAGGAAGAGGATTATGACTGGAGTGATAAGTCTGATCCCAAGGAAGATTCAGAGGAAGTTGCAATGATGGCAAAATCTGATCAACCAAAGGTTGAAAGCTCTAACTCTGAAACGTCTCCTCCTAAATATTCTGAAATTCCATCAGAAGTCAGAGAAAAATTATGCACAAAGTCTTGCTTCAAGCATGTAGAATAATACAGAAATTATTCTTACAAGATTTGTGAAAAACTTAAGCAAGAAGAACTAATGCATGCCAAACTTAAAAATGATCATAAAGTATCTGACGAAAAGATTATCTCTCTTCAAAATTCTTGAAACAAAACTCTAAGAGAACTTGAAATTGTATCAAAACAACTTGAAGAGATGACAAAAAATCTTGAACTGGAGAACATAGCTCATGTAGCAACTCAAGTTGATCTCGCCAAAGTTAAAAGTTCTAAAACCATTATGGAAAAGCTGGTAAATGAACGAAAAGATAAACAAAAGTTAGGATTGGGTTTCACTCATGAACCGATGCCAGAATCAATAACAAATACCTTACTATAAAATTTTAACACTCATGATCACTCTCCAGAAAACAAGGCAAAATTAAAAGCTTTTCAAAACAAGACCAAGATGTCTGATGCTGAAGAAGAGAAAACAAATGTGGAAATTTTTGAAGAAAGAGATAATGTAAAGATAAAAAATGGTCATCTTGTTAAAGTAAAATCTTATGAACCGAAGCCTAAAACAAAGAAAGTTTTTGTTCCTAAAGAGTCAGTTTTGGAGGAAGTGAATATTATAACTAATAACCAAAACTCAGATTTTCAAAACAAAAATGATGAAGAAACATCAGAAGATTCAAATTCATTTGGTCAAATAACCCAAATTCATTAAATGGCAAAAAGACTAGAAAAAGAAAGAATGTGAAAAAGAATCTTCAACTGAGGATGTTCAATCTAAACCAAAAACTGGATCTACAAAATCAAGGAACCAGAGAAGAAGAAGAAAGATAAATAAAGCAAAAAATGAACAAATAAAAATTCAGGAAAATCAAACAAAAGAAACAAATCAAGCAACAAAATTAAAGCCAATTAAATTTGTATTTGCTGGTTTGTTGAATGTGAACTCCATTCAAGATATTAAAGAAAATCCTAAGAACAAATCAACCTTTGATCTGAAAACGGGTTCAGATTCTAAGACTTCCGCTGTAGCTAAAAGATTTGTATCTAAGGAAAACAAGAATGAAATTCATGTTCAAAAACAAAAACAAATTGTGCAAAAGAAAAGTGGTTCAAATCAAAAGCATAATTCTTCAAATAAAAAACAACAAATTAACTCTTTGACACCTAAAAGTAACCAAGTTTCTAATGTTGCGTCAACGTTAAAGGTTAATAAGCAATTATTCAAGACTACACAGAGGTATTGTAATATTTGTGACATGTATAATCACAAAACGTCTGAATATTTTTTTAACAAATACTGTCACATTTGCGATATGAGAAATCACTCAACTTAAGAGTGTTATTTTAACAAATATTGTACTTACTGTGATGAGCAAACTCACAACACTAAGATTGTTACTTTAGAAAGAATTCACAGAGGAGAGGATTTTCCATCTCAACAGTAAGCAAAGGTAATGTTAATCCGCAATATAAAAGAAACCAAAATGTTGATTTTCAAAGATTAACACACCAACCCTCCTTAGGTTTGAACTCTTTTAAAAGAAATAATTCAGTGAGACCTAAACAATACTTCAATGATAATTTCATTCCAAGGTCACTGAGAATTAATAACATAAGTTTTGAAAATAAAAGATTTTCAAACAATGGTCAGTCAAAAAGCATGAATTTTCCAAACAAGCATAATTTTGTTACAAATAACAGAATTGGTAAATTCATAAAGAATAAACCTGATGTCAACAAACTTCACTTTAAACAAATTACTATTGTTGACAAGTTTGGAAAACCCAAAACCATTTCAGCTTGGGTAGATAATTCAACTTAAATTGTTTTGTTTTGCAGGTACGCCCGAGAAGACCAATCAATACTTGGTATGTGGATAGCTGGTGTAGCCGACATATGACAGGCAATCAGGCTTTATTACAAGATTTTAAGTTAAAAGATGGAATGAATGTCGCCTTTGGTGGTGATGCAGGAGGAAAAATAACTGGAGAAGGAACAATATCCAACGGGATTATAAGTTTTGATAAAGTCAACTTCTTTTCACAGTTGAACTTTAATTTGTTAAGCGTATCCCAAATTTGTGATAAATCCTACTCTGTACTTTTTGATGATTCTTTCTGTTATATCTTGAAGCCAGGATTTCAGATAAGCAAGGATTGCGTGGTTGTTAAAGCTATCCGAGACCGAGACGTATACAAATTAGATATGTCTCAAGTGGACTCTTCTACAGAAACAACTTGTCTCTTTGCTAAAGCATCAAATGATGAAAGCCAGCTTTGGCATAGACGTCTCGGACATTCCAACTTCAAGAATATGAATAAGCTTGTAGCGGGAAATCATGTTATTGGCCTTCCATCAAAGAAGTTTGCCACCACTGATTTATGCTCAGCATGTTTAAAGGGGAAACAGCATAGAGCGTCTTATAAGTCCAAGCTGATAAACTCAAATTCCAAACCCCTTCAGTTGTTGCATATGGACCTTTTTGGACTAACCAACGTGAAGAGTATTGGAAGAAAATCTTATTGTTTAGTTATCATTGATGACTATACAAGATTTTCATGGGTTTTCTTTCTAAATGCTAAATCTGAAACGGTTGAATTAATAAAAGAATTCATCATTAAAGTAGAAAATCAACTTGATCAAAAAGTAAAAATAATTAGAAGTGATAATGGGACGGAATTCAAAAATCTAACTCTTGACATGTTTTGTGCAGAGAAAGGAATAGCTCATCAGTTCAGTGCTCCCAGAACTCCTTAACAAAATAGAGTTGCTGAAAGGAAGAACCAAACATTGATTGAAGCAGCACGATCCATGTTAGCCGATGCTAAAATTCCGATCACATTCTGGGATGAAGCAATATCAACTGCATATTTTGTTCAGAACCGTTCTTTAATTGTTAAAGACAAACTGAAAACTCCATATGAGTTAATGTTTGGCAGGAAACCAAACATAGATTTTCTTAAATCTTTTGGTTGTCCGGTTATGATTCTGAATTCAAGTGATCATTTAGAAAAATTTGAATCAAAATCTGATGATGGATTTTTCGTTGGATATTCATCTGTTTCAAAGGCCTATCGAGTTTATAACTCTAGGACTAATGTTATAGTTGAAACATTCAATGTTAAATTTCTTGAAAACTCTTTTCCATCGGTGTCAAATGGTCCTGCATGGTTATTTGATTTAGATTCATTGTCAAACTCTTTTCAATCCAACTTGTTTAGTCAATCTAACTTGCTTGATTCTACAGGTGAAAAGAAAATTCAAGGAGATCTCAGATCATTCAGTGTTAATTCGGATCCTGATGATGTAGATGATTCAAACCCAAACTATCCCTTCTTTTCTTTTGTTAGAGATTCTATTATTCAGTCTAATAATGATGATCAGTCTCATCAAGATAATGATCATTCTGTTTTAGAAAACCAAGATATGTCACAACCAATTCCTAATATGGTACAGAAATTATACAACCTGAGTCTAGAACATCATCTATCTCTGATGATGTAGTTGATTCTGTTAATCTTGATTACTTTATCAACTCACCGACTCAAGTTCCCAATTTCAATCCACATTCTTCAAGTCTATTACATCAGCTTTCCAACTTGAATCAATCCAATCTAGATGTTCATGTTCAAGGAGATGAGATTCTGACATCTCGTATTCACAAGAACCATCCAACATCTCAGATTATTGGTCCTTTGAGTGAGAGAACTACGAGAAGTAAATCAGAACAAGCAAACGTCTGCTTATACTCTTGCTTTCTTTCTCAAATTGTTCCTAAAAACGTTTCCGAAGCGTTAAAGGACAATGGTTGGATTGAAGCTATGCAAGAAGAATTATTACAGTTCCGCAAACAAGAAGTGTGGAATCTGGTGGATTTACCTGAAGGAGAAAATTCTATAGGCACAAAATGGTTATTCATAAATAAAACTGATGATAGAGGTATTGTAATCTCAAATAAAGTGAGATTAGTTGCACAAGGATACACTCAAGAAGAAGGTATTGATTATGATGAAGTATTTGCTCCAGTTACAAGACTTGAATCTATTCGTGTCTTCCTAGCTTATGCCTCATTTATGAAATTTAAAGTGTATCAAATGGACGTAAAGGGTGCATTTTTGTATGGTTCTATCACCGATGATGTGTACGTGAAGCAACCTCCAGGTTTTGAAGATGCTACATATCCACATCTTGTGTACAAATTAAGCAAAGCCTTATATGGACTAATCCAACATGGATACACACGAGGGAAAATCGATCCAACTTTATTTATAAGGAAGGATGTTGATGATCTCTTATGTGTACAAGTGTAAGTTGATGATATCATATTTGGTTCTACAAGTCCAAAACTGAGTTCGAGGAAACCATGAAATCTCGATTTCAGATGAGTTCTATGGGAGAGATAAATTTCTTTCTTGGACTACAAGTTAAGCAATCTACAGATGGTATTTTTATCACCCAAGAGAAGTTTGTCAACAAACTCTTGAAAAAATTTAAGCTGCAAGATTGTCAGTCCATCAGAACTCCAACTGATGTGAACACCAAGATTGAGCCTGATCTGAAAGGAAAATCAGTAGACCAAACATTATACAGATTGATGATTGGTTCTTTAACGTATCTTACTGCATCTAGACCAGACATTATGTATGTTGTTTGTGTCTATGGAAGGAATCAATCAGACCCAAAAGAATCCCACTTAATTGTTGTCAAAAGAATATTCAGGTATCTCAAAGGTAAACCGACTTTAGGGCTATGGTATCCTTACGAAGGAAACTTCGAGTTACATGGGTATACTGATAGTGATTATCACAGATGTTTTCAAGATAGAAAATCAACAACGGGTGTGTTAATTTCTAGGACCCAGATTAGTCCCATGGCAATGCAAGAAACAAACAAATGTCTCTATTTCTACTGCAGAAGCTGAGTACATTGCTGCTTCAGCAGGATGTTCTTAAATCCTTTGGTTACAAAACCAACTGCTGGATTACGGGTTCAACTTTCTTAAAACACCTATTTACATTGATAACACAGCTGCTATGTTCATTACAGCTAATCCTGTCCAACATTCTAAAACAAAACATATCAAAATTTGATATCATTTTCTTAGAGATAACTCTGAAAAAGGTTTAATCATATTGATTCAAATTGCTACTGAAAAACAGTTGGCCAAACTTTTTACTAAAGCCTTCTTACTAGGATGGTTTGAGTATTTGGTTGAGTCGATTAGTCTTATTAACCACACTTAAAATTCGTTTTTGAGTATTTCAGTTAATTGAGTCTAAATATGATCAGAACCCTCCCTTATATGAATAGTACACAATCAGAGAACATGTCAAAGTTAATTGCCTGATTTTATTTTTGTGTGTGCATGTTTATTAGAAAAACAAAAACCAAATACAAAAATAGAAAATTGAAAAACAAAAGATAAAATATAAAACCAAAAATCACAAAAATAGTGTCTTTCCTTATTAATTATATAGAAATGAATTTGTTTTGCAATACGTGAGAAATGATAGTACATTAGTATGATCAGTTGCATACTTCGCTTACGACTATAGTTTGACATGATCAGATGTGATGTGCGGGTAAGCTCATGCAATTATACTGAACAAGTAAACTCTTGTGATCAAACTAAATAACTCATGCATTAGTGTTTGTCCATTTCAGTACTTATGAGTAGTATTGACTTCTCAAATTGATTGCTTGTAAAGTCACAAACTCACACCTGATGGTGATATAAATAACCATGAGATCTATTTATATCATTAATTTAAAGCATCTAACACTTCTCTGTTATGAGTCATCATAGACCTGAAGTGACGAGATATCCTTTGTTGTAAGTCATTACAGACCTGGATATTCTCATCTGATGCAAAAAGATGCCAATGTGCACAAACTAAACATGAGATCTGGTTATTAGTATATGTCGGGTTTTCAAGTTGAGAAAAGTGATTTGTTGCATATCTTGACGAGGGTTGAGCTCTCTAAGTCTAAGTGTGACTCACATAATGTCATATCTAATCGTACCTTACGAAATCCAAGAGTTGAAAAAGTAAGTGTGCGGAGTACTTTGCCAAAAGCACTCATTTTCTGTCCTTAGATTTAGTGTCTTCTTTGCTGCAGAAATGCTGACCTGGAACATACTTGATCAGGATTTAATCACTGTCTGTGACTATCCATCAATTTTTTTTTATTTTAATGTGCTGATCACTACTAATATGATCTCACTGCAGACATGATTCATTGTGAATATTAGGATTTTATTCTTCTTTCATTTTGATTTTTGCATGTTTTCTGTGTGTAGGTAATTTAACAACGATTTGTGTGATATTCATGTGACAAATTCAAGAAACTTCTAAGTTTTGTTAAACTTAAAAGTTTAGGGGAAGTAAAAAGAGTTAAAACTGATTGTCAAATTTCAAGATATGTAAAATCATGAAAAATCAAAATCTAATGTTTTGGATGGAAAGGATGATGCTACATATGTTCAAGCATGTGTGTGTAACAAAATGTAAAAAAAAATGAACCTGAAAAACATTTTAAATGGAAAAGCTTCTTGCAAAAGTTAAATGAGATTTTTTGTTAAAAATTAGAGACAAAAATGACGGGAAATTATTTTGAAAAATTAAAACAAAAATAAAAAGGTCAAAAATAATAATTAAAAATTTCAAAATAAAAATAAAAATTTAAAACTCAAAAGTTCAAAATTGAGGGTTAATTTTGAAAATTTTGGGTGATTGTCAAAATTTGACTAATTAAAGTCAAAATGTGATTAACTGTTTTAATATTAGTATGTGAACAGTGCTAATATGTCTAAACAGTGTACAGGTGGAAGATCTGAAAATTACAAGTGTTGGGACACATGGTCATGCGCCTAAACAGTGTTCATAAGTCCAGGATTAGGAGCATGATGATTTTTCAAGATTTGTACAAGTGTTGGACGTTTCAGATAACCTCATGCGTCTAAACAGTTGTCATGCGTCTAAACAGTTATCTTGCGTCTGAGAATGTGGTTAAGTGGTGGGCGTTTTATCTTTCCCATACGCCTAAACAGTTCCCATGCTTCCAAGTGTAAACAGCAAATGTTAAGTATTGGGCGTTTCAGCTAGACACATGCGCCTGAAGAGTGCAAAAGCGTCTAAACAGTGCTTATGCGTCTGAACAGTGTTCATGCACCTAAGCCCATGCGCACAAACTGTGCTCATGCGCCTAAATACTTGTGTGATTCTTTATCATGCGCACAAACAGTGTTCATGCGCCTGACCTCATGCGCATAAACAGTGCTCATGCGCCTAAAATTTTTAACTTGGTATATAAACAACACTTTGTGTTTTCAGATTTCATTCTCAAATTCCCCTGAACTCTTAAGCCTTCGAACCCAGTGTGCTTCCGATAAACCCTTATTCCTCATTTTGATCTATTTCTGAGTTACTCTTGTATTCAAAGGTCATTGTGCTTAATTCTCAGTGTAAGTTCATGATCAAAATCACTGATATCGTTTATTTTTACAGGTTGATTTAAGCTGGGCGTTTCGACCCTATTCGGGCGTTTGAAAACCTAGATTGTATGCAAATCTGTAAATTGATGGTTAAAATGTCTAAATAAACTGAAATTGATGATTGAATGATAATATGGACTTGATTTCGACTCAGTTTGTTCATTCAAATCGAAGTTCTCATCATCTGTTGATTGTGTGTTGATTTTCATCTCTGATGATGAAGATGAACATTCAGAATATTTTTTTAATAAAAAAAATTAACAAAAATTCATATTGAAAATAGGTTTTTAAATCAAAATTGAAATCTAAAATGTGTTAAATAATCAGAGAAATCAATTTGTTTAAATATTTGATTTTCAGCAGAATGAATTTTTAAAAAAATATTGATTTTAATTGTTAAAAATTCAAATTTTAAATGTCTTGTGTTTAATTTTTCAGATGGTTGATTTAAAGTTTGAGCCGAAACACAACGTTGCTGCACTATTAAATGAAGATATTTAAAATGCTGTAGGATATAAGATATGATCAGATTTCTATTACGGACGAAGTATGTATACGCCATGTGCTACTAACCGGTTATCTATGCACGTCTGATTAAGAAGTTCTGGAGCACGGCATATGTTGATGTTGATGATAATGGAGCTAAAGTGGTCCGAGGCTTTATAATGAATTTTAGAATGATTGAAGTCTCTGAAGACTCAATTAGACAAGCCTTGAGGTTAGGACCTAATGATCCAAAAGATTTATCCGAGCTAACGTTTGATGAATGTAGACAAACATTCATGGAAATGGGACACCCTGACCATTTTCCTAAGAAACAATTCTTTCATGCTCGTGTGTATAACCATTGGAAGCTTATATGCTACATTTTCCAACATTGCATGTCAAAACGAAGTGTGGGATGGAATTCTTTCCCTGTTGACATTGCATCACCCATTGTAGCACTGACTACTAATAGACAATTTAATATGTCTAAGTGGATTCTAAATGGTGTTATCTTTAATCTTGAAAAGGGAATTAGGAACAAGTATCTCATGTATCCTGGATTTCTTCAGATGATCACAAATGAAGAGTATCCAGACATACGTGTGTATGGTATGAGTGATGACCATAATGATGATGGTGGTCAATTTGATGATGTTATGGAATTTATTCCTGAGAATGTTGAAGAATCTGAGCATGTTGTTGAAGAAGCTCGTGAAGAAGAGCATGATGTTACAGAAGAAGTAAATTCAGCTACTGAAGAAGTGTAGGAAACAGTTACAATACGTCTAAATGCTAAAAACTTACCTACACCATACATATCTATGCTATTTATACTAATCAAGAAAACAAAGGAACATATTTACATAAAAAGTCCCCATACTATGACAAAAAAAATGTAAAAGACACATAAAGACAAATGTTAATCTTTAAAGAACACAGAGGAAGCCACAACAAACACAGGAAACACCAAAAGGCTGCTTTGAGTGTGGAAAGGAAGGGAATTACAAGAGGAAATGCCCTCAATTAAAGAAGAATGGCAATGGTAATGGAAATGGCGGAAATAACAACAACAACACAGGCAACGGAGATAACAATGGTGGGACAACGGTGGAGCCAAGGGAAAAGCTTTTGTCATTGGCTCAATTGAGGCTCTAATCCATCCTACTATTATTACTGGTAAATTTCCAGTTAATAGTCATTATGCAACTGTACTATTTGATACTGGAGATGATAGAAGCTTTGTCTCTACTAAGTTCAGTACTTTTTTAAATGATATGCCTTCTACTTTGGAATCCCAGTATACCGTAGAATTAGCTGACGGTAAGCAAATTAACATTACACACATCCTTAAGGGTTGTAAGATAGAACTGGCTAGACATACTTTCGACATCGATCTTATGCCAGTTACACTTGGGAGTTTTGATGTAGTCGTGGGCATGGATTGGCTTTTCGAGAAACAGTTGGAATCGTATGTCTCGAGAAGATTATATGTGTTCCGATTGGTGGAGAAATTCTTTCGGTCAAGGGCGAGAGGATTAGTGCCGTGATAGGCATCATATCATATATAAAAGCGCAGAAATTGTTACAAAAAGGTCGTTTGGCAATATTGGCCCTTGTGATGGAAAAATAGCAGGAAGGGAAGAAAATAGAGGATAATCCTGTAGTCTGTGATTTTATAGAGGTGTTTCCGAGGATTAGCCTGGGTTACCACCTCATCGTAAAGTGGAATTCCAGATCGAGTTGACTCCTAGAGCAGCTCTAATTGCAAGAGCACCTTATCAGCTGGCACCGAACGAGCTGCAGGAGTTATCAGCATAGCTTCAGGAGTTGTTGGATAAGGATATATCCGACCAAGCTCATCGCCTTGGAGAGCCCTTATTCTTTTTGTTATGAAAAAGGATAGAACATTTCGAATTTGTATCGATTACAGAGAGTTAAATAAAGTCACGCTAAAAAATCAGTACCCTCTACCTCGTATTGAAGACCTGTTCGATCAATTGCAGGGATCCAGTTATTATTCCAAGATTGATTTGAGGTCTGGTTATCATCAATTAAAAGTTCGAGAGAAAGACATCTCGAAGACAGCATTCGGAACTTGTTATGGCCATTATCAATTCTTGTTCATTCCATTTGGGTTGACTAATGCACTAGTGGTATTCATGGATCTCATGAACCGTGTGTGCAAACCCTACCTTGATCAGTTTGTCATTGTGTTTATTGATGACATATTGATCTATTCTAAGACCAAAGAGGAGCACAAGGAGCATCTACGATTAATCTTGGAACTTCTTAAAAAGGAACAATTGTATGCCAAGTTCTCTAAGTGTGACTTCTGGATTCGAGAAGTGCAATTTCTAGGTCACATTGTTAATGAAAAAGGAATCCGTGTAGATCCTGCAAAGGTTGAGGCAATAAATAATTGGTCAGTTCCCAAAACACCTAGTGAGATACGACAATTCCTTGGACTGGAAGGTTACTATCGACGTTTCATTGAGGGATTTTCAAAAATCGTTCAACCTCTCATTGCTTTAACACATAAAGGTATCATGTTTAAATGGGGAGAGAGTCAAGAAACACCCTTCTAGTTGTTGAAACAGAAGCTTTGTAGCGCACCAATATTAGCATTGCCAGAAGAAAGTGATGACTTCATGGTATACTGTGATGCTACTATCTAAGGGCTTGGTTGTTTCTTGATGCAACGTGACAAGGTGATAGCCTATGCTTCGAGACAACTAAAGGTGCACGAGAAGAACTACACCACCCATGACTTGGAACATGGTGCAATGGTTTTTGCCTTGAAGATCTGGAGACATTACTTGTACGGTACCAAATGCACCATTTACACCGATCAAAAGAGTCTTCAGCATATCTTCGAGCAGAAAGAGCTGAATATGAGGCAGCGACGTTGGGTCGAGTTATTAAATGATTATGATTACGCTATTAAATACCACTCGGGAAATGCAAATGTTGTTGCTGATTCCTTAAGCAGAAAGGAAACTGCTAAACCCCGATGAGTGCGAACTTTACAACTTACAATTAGCACTCAATTACCTGAACAAATCAAGGAAGCTCAGACAGCAGCTTTGAAAACAAAAAAATGTTGAATTTGAATCATTGCATGCGATGGATAAATAATTTGAGGTGAAAGTTGATGGAATATGTTACTTCGTGGATAGACTTTGGGTACCTTTCTATGGAAATCTAAGAGACTTGGTTATAAGTGAGGCACACAAGTCTAAGTACTCTATACATCCTAGTTCTGACAAGATGTACCATGATCTGAAGGTGCACTATTGGTGGCCTAATATAAAGGCGAATGTAGCTACATATGTGACCAAGTGTTTAACATGCTCTCAGGTGAAAGTTGAGTACTAGAAGCCATCTGGGTTACTGCAACAGCCTAAAATTCCTTTATGGAAGCAGGTGCAGATTTCCATGGTTTTTTATACCAAATTACCCAAAACTCCTAGCAGTTGTGACATGATATGGATGATTGTGGATCGATTGACTAAGTCTTCTCACTTTCTAGCAATCAAAGAAACAAACAAAATGGATAAACTAACTCGAATTTACTTGAAGGAAGTGGTGTCTAGACATGGTGTGCCCATTTCGATCATTTCAGATCGCGATGCTCGTTTTACCTCCCATTTCTGGCAGTCATTACAGAAATCTTTGCGTACACGCTTAGACATGAGTACCGCTTACCATCCTCAGACCGACAGACAGAGCGAGCACACTATTCAAACTCTAGAGGACATGTTGAGAGCCTGTGTGATAGATTTTGGGAACAATTAGGTAGTTCATCTACCTTTGGTGAAATTTTCTTACAATAACAGCTATCATACCAGTATTAAAGCGGCACTGTTCGAGGCATTGTATGGGCGAAAGTGTAGATCACCAGTTTGTTGGGCGGAAGTTGGAGATAGCCAGCTGACTGGCCCTGAATTGGTGCACGAGACTACTAAAAAGATCATGCAACTATGAAATCATATGGCTGCAGCACGAGACTGACAGAAGAGCTACGCAGACAAACGACGGAAACCTTTAGAGCTTCAGGTCAGAGACAGAGTGTTGTTGAATGTCTCATATGGAAAGGTGTGATCCGATTTGGCAAAAGAGGCAAGCTTAATCCGCGTTACGTAGGACTGTTTGAGATTTTGGAAAGAATCGGCCCAGTGGCGTACCGATTAAGTCTACCTGACTCGTTGAGTGGAGTTCATGATGTTTTTCACATTTAAAACTTAAAGAAGTACTTATCTGACGAGACGTTGGTTGTACCGCTCGAGGAAGTACAAGTGGACGAACAACTACGATTCATTGAAGAACCAGTTGAGGTGATCAACCGTGAGGTAAGACCCTTAAGCATAGCAGGATTCCAATAGTTAAGATTCGATGGAACTCAAGATGTGAACCGGAGTTCACGTAGGAATGTGAGGATCAGATGAAGCTCTAGTATCCTTATTTGTTTGAAACAATGACGACAACCAGCGAAGGTAATGACTAAATTTCTGGACAAAATTTACTTCTGCATGGGGATGATGTGACAAATCACCCAATTTCCTTGTGCCAATGCAGTAGACTAGTGATGTAACACAACCATGTAATGCAATTTTCGGACGAAAATTCTTTCAACATGGGGATAATGTGACATCTGGTAATTTTTCGTTACCAAACTCCGTTAGTTTCGTTAGGTCTTGCATACACGTTAAAACAAACATATTAAGTAACATAAAGATATAAGTATCTTCTCCTATTATTAAAAGGAAAGTATCATTTGTAAGGGAAATGTAATAAAGTAAACATGATGGATGTAACATGTTGTCCCACGCATTACGTCCGATGCATCGCGCGAACATCCTTATAGTATTATAAGATATGTAAAGTCATATTTACAAATATATAAAAGCAATAATCCAAGTCAATAAACAAACTAATTATAAATGAAAGATGGGTTAAATAAATGAGCTATATATTAGCTAAGCAAGTAGTCAGACTCTTTTAAGTTGAATAAAATTAGCTTAGCTCGAACTCTATTTAGACCCATTTACACGCTAATTTTTCATTCATCAACCAAAAACTATATCACATATAAGGAAAATTGAATTTTGTTAATTCAAACCGTTAACTTTTAGTCAATATTAACCCTAACTAACAATTTAATCAGTATTAATCCCAACTTTTAATTTTATTACTAATAACAATTTCAGTTTATTTGTTTGCTAACTCTGTTAGTTTTGAATAACATATCACGTAATGTGGCTCGTTATGTGACTTATAATATAGTTACAATTTCGAATATAAATGTATATTATTCAGTTATTTTTTCTATAAAAGATTGTAGTTTAAAATTAATTAACTTAACTCTTTTATTGGTGGTTTAGTTGCTTGGAGAAAAATAGATATAAAAATTGAGTGATATATCCATAAATTTTATATTAATTATGTGATACGCATGTCACATGCCACAAGCCTCGTCAATGGATTCAACAAATAGTTACACTAAGAAATGTTAAATAATTAGTTGAGTAATGTATTTGCCATTAATTAATAGTTTAAATTATAAAAATTTAACACCGTCCTTTCTTCTTCTTCTTTCTTTTCTTTTTTTTTATATATATATGGGGCCGGTTACTATACAAGGTGTCTTTTTCATGCGATTGGGGTGCAAGAACAAAGTAATAATTACACAAGATCAATTACATTCGCGTGGAATTATCACGCAGAAATGGAATTATCACACATGAATAACTTCTTGCGTAATAATTATTCCACTTTTTTCGTGATAATTCCATATCTGCGTTATTAATTCTTACAATTGCGTTATAATTCCAACCGTAACGTTCATTCTTGAGTGATAACTTCGTACGCTTCGCACGAAAAAAACACTTTGTACCGTAATATTTCTCTCTCTCTCTTTATATATATATATATATACATATATATACATATATATGTACACACACACACACACTAGTGGGTAACATGCGCGTTGCGACGGAGTGAACAATTTACAAGTATTTACTTGTAAAATTTCACTTAATTTATCAATTGATTTGTTTTATAGTTTAAATCTCTTATACGGCTTATGATTATTATCATATGTTAGAGCTAACATATTGTTACAAAACTAATTAGCCTTATCAAGAATAGTTGAATGACTTAAATTTTAAGTAAACATAAGTGTTAAAATTTATTAAATTTTAACGATTATTTTTATGAAAATTCACATTCGACATAGTATAGGTTGAATTGCTTTGATACAATAATAAAAAGATTTATTATAACATTAGATATTAAATATAGATATATTAATAAAAAACCATATGATACATTTCTTTGAAGCTAAATGAGAGTACAATAGGAAAATTTTTTATAATATTAAATATTAAAGCTTACAATCCTTTATATATTACCTTAAAATTATTACAAAATTACAATCTTGTCTTAAAAAAATATTTTATAGATAGTAATAAACAATAGATGATATTGATAGATTATTATTATTAGCATTATTATAAAAGTATTTAGTAATTATATAGTTAAGTATTTAAATAGAATAATAATTATTTATAAATTTTATTATTATTATTATTATTATTATTATTATTATTATTATTATTATTATTATTATTATTATAAAAGTATTTACTGAAGTATTCAAATAAGTTAAGACTTATTTATAAATTTATATGTTAATTTAAAATATTAAAAATTATATAATATCTAATGTAATGAATTAATTATCTTCTAATATTAAATAATGTATTAATCAATGTGTTAATTACAAGAAGTTTATTGTAAGAGGTAAAATAAGAATGATTGTATCGAATATTTGTATCTAATGCTTAAAAAGGTGTATTAGATGTATTAATTTTTTTGTAAAATTACATTTGTATCCTAAGGTTTTGTTTTATACAGTAGTACAATGGACACCCGAGCTTCGCCGCGGTTTGATTTTGAATGTATATGTGAACGTTGCAATGATAGTTTTTGGAATTATCATGATTTTAATGAGTTCAATGATATAAGCGCTCGGATTCACATGGATATCTACATATGATTTAGTGATTCGTTATTATATCGTCATGGTACTATTATTGAACATATGATATTTAGTAAGTCGTGGATATCAAGTAAAACAAATACGTTAAAAGTATTTGAATAAAAAATATCATAAATACAGAACATTGTGTCATGATTAATAATATATTATTATTATATTGTTAAAGATATAATAACATGATAAAAAGACAGTATTACATTTTAACACAATATTGTTGTTGGTGTTGTTAACCTTTTAATAAAAATAATCATTACCATTCATATTATCGTATTTTTTATTATATTTTTAGACATATTAAAAAATATGTAATTTACTAATAGTTTTAGTCATAAATACTAAATATATCGACTACCTAAAATATAACTAGAAAATATAACTATTAGTTATTATAAATATTAGTTGTATGCTTAATTATTTAAATAGCATTTAATAAATTTAAATGTCATTTTCAAGTATTAAAAATAATATAATATTAAATTTAATGAATTAAATAATATCATATTATTGAATAATGTATTTATTTTGGGTATTAAATAGTGTATTAATTAAAATATTTTATTAAATATAGATAAAAATAGAACTATTGAATATGCCACTTGTATTCTATTAGATGTATTACGATTTGAGTAAAATTACTATATGTTTCTACTAAAGTATATTATATATATTATGTAGTTGTATAGGTAACGATGATTAAATATAGGTTTAGGCATCCCGAGCATTAATATCCCAGACCACAATGACAATCTCGACCGGGTACACAGACAATCACAACACTACAAGTACCTATCACTGTTTGAACTCGGCTACTATCACCCACTCGTTCTATTAATCATACTTCTTTCCTCTCACTCAAACCACCTTTTCCTTTCCATCAGTCTCCACTGCTAAATCAATCCCCCACTTCAACCACTAATTATATACCTTCTGCAATTACTTAATTGTAACTTGGATCATGTATCATGATATATAGTGATTAGACCTCTCGATCGATCTCTTTCATGTTCGATCGTTTTTGTTTTTCGATCTAAAGCTGCCTCCTGGGCAAAATTAACTATGTCCTTGGAAACGTCCGAACGTGTGGGCTATGTCCACTGCAACTTCTGCACCACCATTCTAGCGGTACTAATTCCGACTTTTTGTTTTTAATGTTTCTTGTCTAAAATTGTTTGTTTCTAGATTTCGTTACGCAATATGTTAATCCTAATCAATCAGTATCGTTTATTATGATCAAGAATTTGTGGGGCTTTTGTTTCTTATTGGGTTTCTAAAAGCGTGAGAAATAAAACAAAGTATATGCAAGAAGATTAGGTAAGACGAAAGGTATTCTTAGTCAAAATAGGTTTATTTTGTGAAGAAGGAAAGAAAAAAATCTAGATAATTTGTACTTCATTATAACTGTTGTTTTAATCCGTAAAATAAAAACTGATTTCAGATCCAAAACCAATTTTTTTTCTTGAAAGCAGATCGAATTGTTTCGAATCTTATGGTGCTTTGTTTACTATTGACGCTGTTAATTTGATTATATGGGGAACTGGGGATCAATGGTGTTCTACCAGCACCATAAAGTTAAAAGTCAATTCAGTACAATAATATTTTTGCCTTTACGAAAACATATATGAATAAAGCTTTTACTAATAATCAAAAGTAAGGTTTTTCTTTCAGTAATTACTAATGAACCAAAAAGTAAAAACCCTAAACTAATTGGAACATCTTGGATTCAATTGTGATGTGTTAATCTATATGCAATGTAAACTATTTTTATTGAAATGTAATAAGAATATGAGAGAGATAATGTGCAGGTAAGTGTTCCATGCAGCAGTATGTCAATAGACATTGTAACAGTAAGATGTGGTCACTGTTCAAGCTTATTGTCTGTAAATATTGGTGCTTTGTTACAGACAAACCCATATTATCATCAGGTTTATTTATTTTGAAAATTTTCTCTTCCATCTATATTCAAATAAAGCTGCAGTTTAACAAGTTTGATATGTAATTCCAAAAATAGTTGCAGAAACAACTCTCAAGAAACGAGGATAAAGCCGATTACAGTGCTTTTGGTTCATCGTCTTTTGCATCACTTGAACCACCAGCAGTTGTTGGTAAGAAAGGATTTCGTGTGTTGTCTAGCTAGAAAGAAAATGTAAAGTGTTAAATGTGTTTAATATTTATCCTCTAAGAGGGATTCTTTTATAACATTCTATGTTTAAGAATGTACATTTGTTAATGAATTGAACCGTCCATATCTAGGATATATAGTCCTTCCTTTTTGGACTTAGATCCCATGTCGTATTAAAAGAAAGTTGATTCTCGTCTGTTGTTCGAAAGATTTGGGATTTTAACAGTCGGGGAATATGCACACAACTTTATAATCCTGTGGTATTGGTGAATGTATCTCCTACAGTTCAAATTTTTACAAGTGGAAAATTGACTCAGTGATATTATTAGTAAAAAAAGGTTGGTGTTTAAAATAAATTAATCATCATTATATAAGCTTGCTTGAATGGCACAAGAAACTTGATAGTAGTTAAATAACATGTTTATTAATTTGTATATGTGTTATATTTATATGTTAAGACACTTCATTGCTATAATAACCGCCTTTATGGTGTATGAAGCCCCAGTGAAGAGGCCACGAGTTCCATCTGCTTACAACAGGTTCATTAAGTAAGTTAGTTAATTCATGTTATCATTTCCATTTGTCATGCAAATATAGATCTATAGATACATACAAAGACAAAAACATAACTAAATTTGAAAAACTAAAATACATCTTCTTTTCTAAATGATATTTAAAATTAGAAACACCATTGCATGTATTAGTGTTCATCCTTAATTTAATTATTTTCACAAAAAGAGAGCCTTGATCTTTAGGACACTAGTTTCCTGATAAAACCAAAAGCATTGATGACTCAATAAAATTAAGATATATACAAAAGGAGAAGGATCCTATTTTAACCCTCAATTTGTTATAGTAATAACTTCTGATAATCCTTATATATTAATTACACAATAATTGAAGTTAAATATTAATTGCACTCACAGGGAGGAGATCAAGAGGATAAAGGCATCTAACCCAGAAATTACTCACCGGGAAGCCTTTAGCACAGCAGCGAAGAATGTAAGTGTCATCGGCTCCATTTGTATACCGTTCGATCTACATGAATAACGACTAAATTAATTGTGATTTTTACGCAGTGGGCGCATTTCCCTCACATCAACTTTGGTCTAAACCTTGACTAAACACGCAAGTTATCATGAAAGATGATACTTCTCGGTTGGCCAGCACAACTCTAGGATCTTCCTTTCAAATTTATCAATTTATTAATTAAGTTGTCACCGTTAATAAAATAAATTCACATTCTGTGTCGTTCCTTAAAATAAATAATTGCCAAACGTTTATGTTTTCCTCTACAATGTGTTCTTTATCTCCGTCCCGTGACATTTAATGATCATACAAGTTTATAAATAGTTGAATTTTCTTATACATGTACTGATCATATTAAATCATATAGATTTTTGCTATCACATGCAAAAACCTTTATATTCAGATGTATAATTGTCTTTATGTTAGAAAATTAAATTTTCTCGGTATAAGATGTTATATGTGATGGACTTGGAAAATATAGTACAATAATTTAACTAGTTAACCTTATTAGTCATTTTTTAGGAAAGTAATGGATAATTGTTGATCATCTTAATAGTTTTGCGTTATTAATGGCGATTTAAAATGGAGAAAATGATGTTAATATTATATTTTGTTGGTATATTTTTTTTAATATATCCACGTTTTGGAAAATATTCTAATACAAACTAAAAAGTGTAAAAACTAAAAAGTGTAAAAAGTAATATCAACCATCCGTCTTATTAATCAATTCTTGATATCAAAATTGTAGGAGAAATTTTATTAGAGGGGTATTTTAGGAATAACCAATTTTGTTGACTTTTTGCAATTTCCTTCATTTTTTTAAAACGTTCATAACTTTTATTTACGGCATTATTTTTTTATAAAAATTACACCAAGAAAACGATTGTTTTTTTATTTTTTAAACGAGTACAGTATTGTTATATAAAAAGATTAAAAAATTTTACGTTATTAAGCTTATATTTAGTCATTGTGTGTTTAGTGCAGTTAATTGTGTATTTTTTTTAGTTATTGTGTTTTTCTGAATATTATTTTTAATTGTAAAACATTGGTTAAAACAATAAAAGGACACGTGTCAATCACACAATCCTTATTAACTTTAGAATTATACATTGGTTAAAGTACTTCATTGTGTATTTCTAATTATAAAACACAAAGGTAGATAACAAATTTATAATCTATAAAAACAATAACAAAAATAACACAAATTGATCTAAAACGTAAAACACAAATGATTAATATAATTAACAAATAATGTAAAATATATGACACAATAAACGTGTAATACACAATGAGCTGATTTATTTGACATAATGATCAAAATACCCTTTTGTTTAAAACAATAAAAGAACACGTGTCAATCACATAATCCTTATTAACTTTTTTAGATTAAACCTTTTTTTTATTATAACGCTACCCCATGTTTTTGGGTTTGTTGGATTTTTGAATTTTCTCTATTCTAGTTTGAGTTGTTTTTGATGCTATAGATTCTGTTCATCGTGTTTCTATGATAAATTAATTTAAAAAATATAAGAAATCGTTGCGTAATTTAATATGATATTTTGTTGTATAAGATGGTGAATATAATAATATAGGGTTGTGGTAGATTGATGTTGACAGTTCATAAGTCACCGGTCAATATCAGGGGGTTGCCTGATAATAATACTTGGGTCCCTATGGAATGTTCAACTTGCTAAAATAAAACTTTCCTCTAAATTAAATAAAGTCTCTTTATTGTTTTTCTCGGCCATAAACATAGAAGTTAGTGGTCCTTTTGGGTTTTAACACCATGAGGTAGACTGTTCATGTTGTTTTTACAGCGACGATGTGGGTACTGACTAGATAGTTGCAAGATAGGCAGGACCACGTAGCATGGTCATTATAAATGTGGAGTTATTCATGTTCATTATCCAATGTTAACTTTAGGGGTCGTAGTGTAATTACTAGAAACTTGTTTTAGTATGTATTTAATGTAAATGTATAGGGTTTAGAGTGTTAAGAAATAAACTTGGTAACCACCAACATACAAGTGTTGTATATTTAGAATCGGTATGTAACATAATGTAGGAAACCACACTATACGTATAAACATACATTTCTCAATTCAATTCAAGTGTGGTGTATATATGTGATTCTTGATCGATTGTTGTGTGTAATCAACTTTGGACAAGAAGTGATATCAACATATTAGGATCTAAGAATCATCAGAAGCATTTGATTAAGAAGCGACCAATACGAAGAATAATCAAAGACATAGAGCAACGGTTATTCTTCAGGTCGGCAGTTAGAGGTTGTGCATAATTTAACATCGATGATTATAATTCAATGATAGCTAACCTTTGACGTATGTAATCAACCCATCATCATAACCAAACATATATGACCTTGTTTGATACTCATTATGATAATTATGCATAAAGAAAATTAACTTACCATTAATAAGCTTAATTTTCGGTAAATTACCGTCAAAGTGTATAATTCAACACAGATTATCATAATTCAATAATAGATAACTTTTAACATACGTAATCGACCCTAATCATCATAACCAAACATATTTGACATTGTACACAATGATAATAACTAAGCATAAACAAACTTAACTTACTCTTAATAAGCATAAGTTTCCGTAAATTATCATCAAAATGTATAACTTAAAACCGATGATCATTTATTAGATCATAGTTAAGCTTTGATATATGTAATTGACCCTAATTATTATAATTGGACATTTTTCACCTTATTTAACACTTGTTGATCGTAATTGAGCAACAAAAACTAAATTTATCATTATTAAGCATAATTTCACGTATATTACCATCAATTAGTATAATTCAACACTAGTGAGCAAAACTTTAAAGTATGTAATCAACCCTAATTGTTATAATCGAAGATCATTGACCTTGTTTGACACTCATTGATGATAAATAAGTATAAACAACTTAATTATACTGTTAATAAGCATAACTTTTAGTATATCACTATCAATGTATATAATGAACCAACAATAATCATAATTTGATCATAACTAACCTTTTATGTATGTAATCAACCCTAACTAATTGATATTCATTGTTTATAATTATAAATAAATATAATATTTATAATAATAATAATAATAATAATAATAATAATAATAATAATAATAACATTGTAAGGATCTATCTAAGATTATGAGGCTGATGCAACCAAAGATCTTCCAACATGCACTAAGGAACAATGATGAACTTGCTTTGGAAGCTTTACACTCACTAAAACTCTAGGTGTAAAGTTTTCCGAAGCCAAAAGTTCAAAAGAAATTACTTCGAAAGCTTTACACTTAACAAAAAATATTCCAAGTGTAAAATCTTCCGAAGCCAGAGGCCAAGATCTTCCAAAGCCAAAGATGAAGTCTTCCGAAGCTTCAAAGATAAAGTCTTCCGAAGCCATTTTGCTGTGAAAATTGATTTCTTCTGAAGACAGAGAAAAGATGCTTTCTCTGATCTACTTTTGATAAAGCTGACAAACTTTCTGCTGCAACTCTGATAACTCACCAACTTGTATGAGTTGGTGAAACTTTCATACTTTAATGAATAGTAGATAAAGTCTTTGTCTGTAATTTTCTTCTTTTGTTCCTTTAGACTTTTTGTACTAGGAAAAGTCAGTGAGCTATGGCATGTCATAGTCACTAGTCAAATAGCAATCTACCTTTTGACTCTAACTGTAGTTAACACCCTAACCCGGTCCTGCAATTGGTACCAGAGCATTCCAGGCTCTTGATTGTAAGATCTCATATCTTAAATCCTCTTAGTTTCACACTTCACTTAACTTTTCAAATGGCAGCTATCTCAAAGGCTGATATGAAAACTAGAACTATGACAAAGTCCCCACTGATCACTCCTGAGGATTTTGATACTTGGTGCCAAAGAATGGATGGCTTCATCAAGTCTCAAGATTCCAGGATGTGGGAGTCTGTTGTCAATGGACCTCATGTATCATACACCACTTCAGCTGCTGCTGGTGGTGGTATGATACCAAAGAAAAGGGCTGATTTTTCTAAAGAAGATTGGAAGAAAATTGATATTGATCAGAAAGCTATGACAGCCCTTCAAACTGCTCTTCCTAACCCCATCTACAGAGGTTTCAAGAAGTGCAAGACCGCCAAACAGCTATGGGATGCACTGAAACTGATGTATGAGGGGTCTAATGAAGCCAAAGAGAACAAGAAGGACCTCTTGAAGCAGCAATTTGAAAATTTCACCTTCAAGACAGGTGAAACCATGACTCAACAATACTTCAGGTACATTGAGATTGTGGATACTCTAGCTGATGTTGGAGTAACCATTGAGAATAGTGATATGTTTAGGAAGTTCATGTCCTCTCTTCCCAGACAATGGACCCACTACTGTATGGTCATTAAGAGGACTAAAAACCTCAAGACTCTTACTCTCACTGAGTTATATGGAATACTCAGTGGATACCAGATGGAGATGAACATGCAGAACTCATCTGGTAATTCCAACACTCATCAGAGTTTAGCCCTTCATGTGGTTGAAAAGGATTGCAGAGAACCATCACCATCTCATCTGCTACCCGGACAAATCACAAAAGGGTCCTTTCATCACCTTTCCGGGGACACCAAGGGAAGGCTACATCCCTGGAAGCCCATTCCAGGAGACAAGTTCTTCACAAGCTTTTGTGTCTTCTGATGAAAGTTCAGGAAACTTTCTCTTCACTTTTGAAGACCTAGACTGTATCCATCCAGATGATCTGGAATATATGGAAATAGTCTAGCAGATAGCTCTACTCACTCATAGAGCCCAAAAGTTTTACAAGAGGATTGGGAGAAGGTTTCCCAACAATGTAGCCAGTGGAAAGTTTGGGCTGGACAAAAGCAAGGTGAAGTGTTACAACTGTAACCAAATGGGACACTTTCCAAGGAGTGCAAGGCACCAAAGTCAAATGGTGGCCAAGCATAATCCAGGCCAAACTACACTGAGGGAGCTCACCAGAATGAGAAGCCAAGACAGCAAGTTGTAGTTGCTATTGTAGAAGGATGCTTTGATTGGAGCTTTCAGGTTGAGGATGCTTCTCAAAACCAAGCTGGTATCAGAGCCAAGGTATTGGAACATCTTTTTACTTCTGAATGCATTGTTAAAGTTAATAGATACAGGTTCTATAACTTAGAGATGAGATCTGATCTTGAGTCCTTGAATATCTTAAAAGCTGACTTTAAAAGAGCTGAAAATGATTATAAACTTAAGACAGAAGATCTAGAGAAAACTATTTTAACTCTTAAGCATGAGCACAATAACTACAGGACTCAAATCAAAGATTTCAACTCAAAGTTAACTGAATGCCAGGCTGAGCTTGTGATCAGCAAAGCCAGGGTAGAAAAATGTGTTCTTGAAGAAGAGACATTCAAGAACATAATATCCTCATCCTTACGTGCAAAAGTTTGTTATCAGAATAAGCAGGGACTGGGATCTACTGAGATAGCTCCTCCAGACACTCTAGTGTCTGTAAGATCTCCAAGGTGTGGAACTTGTGAAGATGAGTTTCCCCTCATAGACTCCATTGTTGAAGAGGATGAAGAGGAGATAGTGAAGGATGACTCTGAGAAGAGTGAAGAAGATCATCCTAAGAAGGGTCACTATTCTCCTGAGGAAAGGAAAGAGCCTGGCATGACCAAGTCAAAGAGAAAGAACTTGATTAGAAGAGCTAAGAGAAGATCAAAGAAGGCTCAAGAAATCAAGGCCACTTTTGACTCAAAGCAGAAACAAGTATTTATTTCTGTAGGTTTTGAAGTGGTAAAGACTAAAGATTCATCTATGAACTCTAGTACCAGGAGTTCTAGTTTAGTTCCAAATCATTCCAACAAGAAGAAGAAGACCGACCAGATGTGTACCACTACTACACAGCCTGAACCATCCAGCTCCAAGAGCAAGTCTCTCTCTAAGAAGCTTGTTGCATCATCTGTAAAGATGAAGATGGAGAAGGAAAGTGATCAAACTTAATCTTGCTCTCAAAAGAAGATTCTCAGAAGGAAGGAACTCAACTATGTCATGTGTGGTAGTACTTCTCATCTGGCTAGGGATTGCAAGTACAATCCCAAAAGTACCATCCATATGACCAAGAAGAACACTTCTAAGAAGAAAAAGGAACAAACAGCTTCGGAAGGAAAATTTGTTTCCATCGGAAGCTCCAAAATGAAGAAGAAGAATGGTGAAGAATTGTCTTCAGAATAAAAGTTAGTCTCGGAAGAAAGGAATGCTTCCGAAGTACTGAAGCTTGCTGTAGTGAAAGCAAGATCTTCCAAAGGTCCAGTCTCCAAAACTTCCAAATTTGTCAAAACTTCTGAAGCCTTGAAGGTCAGGCCCAATCTTCTGAAGGTGGTGTGAAAGATGAAGGAAGACCATGTGACTAAAAGTTCTTCATCAACAACAACAAATGATCCTCGAAGCTTGAATATAGGATCACTTACTTTTACATTGTCTTCAACTCATTTTAATAAGCCCAAGACCAATGAGGATTGGGTTTCTAAGTGTAACTAATCACCTCTTTTTGTGCAGGAATAGTTAAAGACCAAGAAGAATGTTTGGATTATTGATAGTGGTTGTTCCAGGCACATGACAGGAAATGTTTCTCTGCTTCAAAATTTTAAGAAAATTGATGGAGGACCAATTGCTTTTGGAGGGGATTCTGGTGGTTACATTTTTAGAAGGGGCAGAGTCACAAATGGTAAGCTCAGCATTGAGAAGGTAAACTTTTTCAAGGAGCTTGGATACAATCTTCTGAGTGTATCCAATTTTATGATCAGAAACACCATATGCTCTTCACAGAGCATGATTGCATTTTTCTCAAGCCCGGGGTGGCCATTCCTCAAGAGCATATCCTGCTTAGAGCCCCCAAGAGAGGGAACATGTACAAGATGGATTTACATGAAACATCTCCCTCAGGAGAAGTTTCTTGCTTTTTGTCTAAAGCAAATAGTGATGAGTCTTTTCTTTGGCATAAAAGAATGTGCCATGTAAACTTTAAGAACATGAATAAATTGATTAAGAATGATTTGGTAACTGGAATGCCAAAGAAAGAGTTTACAGGTAATGACCACTATGTTGCATACCTAAAAGGGAAGCAACACAAAGTGTCTCACAAGCCAAAGGAAATGAACTCCATCACTACTCCCCTATACCTATTACATATGAATTTGTTTGGCCCTACCAGTGTAATGAGTTTAGGAAGGACCTCTTACTACTTAGTGATCACAGATGATTTCACAAGATTCACTTGGGTCTTTTTCCTTAGAACTAAGGATGAGACCCATGAGATATTGAAGAATTTCATTCTAAAAATTAAGAATCAATCTGATCACAAGGTAAAGACCATAAGATGTGATCAAGAAACAAAATTTAAGAACCAAATCCTTGATACATTTTGTGATGAAAAGGGTATTATAAGACAATATAGTGCTCCCAGGACTCCTTAGCAAAATGGTGTTGCTGAGAGGAGAAACATGACACTTATTGAAGCTATAAGAACCATGTTGTTTGACTGCAAACTACCCATCACCTTCTGGGCAGAGGCAGTTAACACAGCCTGCTATATGCAGAATAAAGTTTTAGCGGTTAAGACTCATGGTAAGACTCGTTATGAGCTGTGGCACAAAAGGAGACCATTTATTGGTTTCCTCAGGTCATTTGGATGTCCTTGCACCATGTTGAATACCAAAGATCAAGTATCCAAATTTGATGACAAGTCAGATGATGGACACTTTATTGGATATTCTTCCCTAGCTAAGGCTTATAGAGTATACAACCTCAGAACTAGAGTAGTTGAGGAGTCAGCCAATGTGACCTTCAATGAGCACACTCTTAGTGTGAAAGGTTCTGGTTCGGATTGGCTATTTGATCTTGACTTAGTTACCAACTGTTTTAATAAGTCTTGTGAGAATGTTTCAGGATCTACAAATAATGTATCAATAGGAGATCCTGACCCAAGATTTGAGCTGAGAAGACCAAGCAAGATTACTACTTCAGCTCCTTTGGTGACTAACCCTACAAATGAAGATCCTATTAGCACAAACATGACAAATTCAGCTGATACATCTTAGGTGCCTTCAAATTCCAGCTCAGAGGCTCAAAACTCAGGTGAAGGAGCTTCAAATGTAGGAGAAAATGGAGGTGGTGATAGTGATCAAGAATTTCTTAATGCTGATAACCACTCCATAGAGGACAACATAAATGATGTCACACATTCATCGGATCAAGTCTCACTTGATAAATGTGCTGATGTGGTGGGTGACACTCTATTGCTAGATCTAAATTTCTCTAATTTGGATCTGTCCAATCGACTTGTTGTGATCCCTCAACTAAGGATCCGCAAGTCACACCCCACCACAAACATCATTGGAAATGTTGAGACTGGGGTAAGAACAAGAGAACAAACCCATGACCAAAATGTTTGTCTGCACTCTTGTTTCTTGTCCCAGATTGAGTCAAAGAAAGTTGATGAGGCTCTGAAGGATGGAAGCTGGATTGAAGCTATGCAAGAAGAGCTACTTCAAATCAAAAGACAAAAGGTTTGGAACCTATGTCCTCTTCCTTAAGGGAAGACTGTCATAGGAACCAAATGGGTTTTTAGGAACAAGAAGGATGATAAAGGACTTGCATCAAGAACAAGGCAAGACTAGTTGTTCAAGGGTACACGCAAGAAGAGGGAATTGATTACACAGATGTTTTTGCTCTTGTGGCAAGACTTGAAGTTGTAAGAATATTACTGGCTTTTGCTGCATCCAAGGATTTCAAGGTCTACCAACTTGATGTCAAGTGTGCTTTTCTCTATGGGGTGATTGATGAAGATGTGTATGTCAAACAACCACCTAGCTTTGCAGAGCAAAATCATCCTGATTATGTCTGCAAGCTTGATAAAGCTCTTTATGGGCTGCACCAAGTTCCAAGGAAGTGGTATGAAACACTATCACAATAACTCTGCCAACATGGTTACAAGAAGGGTACTATAGATGGAACTCTCTTAATCAAAGGGACAGGGAATGACTTAATGCTGGTTCAAGTATATATGGATGATATTATCTTTGGGTCAACTAATCCAAATCTTTATAAAGACTTTAAGAGGCTGATGAAGAACAGATTTGAAATAAGTGCCATGGGGGAACTAAATTTCTTTTTGGGAATTCAAGTGAAGCAAGTTGACAATGGCATCTTCATAAGTCAGTCAAAGTATGTGCAAGACATACTTACAAGATTCAACATGACTGAATATAAGGTTGCTAAGACACCCATAGCCAGAAACCACTCTCTAGGACCTGATCTTGAGGGGGAGTGTATGGATGAACATCTTTATAGGGCTATGATTAGGTCTCTTATGTACCTAACAGCCAGCAGGCTTGATATCATGTTTGCTATATACATTTGTGCAAGATATCAAGCCAACCCTAAGATGTGACATCTGGTTGTTGTCAAGAGGATTCTTAGATATCTCAAAGGTGCTCCCAAGCTTGGCCTTTGGTATCCAAAGTGTTCTGACTTCAATCTATATGCTTATACAGATAGTGACTATGGTGGTTGCAACCTGACTGCAAAGTCTACATCTGGGGGATGTCAATTCCTTGGTGGAAGGATTGTTTCATGGCAATGCAAGAAACAATCCTGTGTCTCTACATCAACTGCTGAGGCTGAATACATTGCTGCTGCAAGTTGCTGTGCTTAAGTGCTTTGGATTCAGAATCAGATGCTGGACTATGGATTCAACTTCAAAGAGACTCCTATCTACATAGACAACAACAGTGCTATCTCCATTACAGAGAATCCTATGCAGCACTCAAGGACCAAACACATCAACATCCGGTATCATTTGATTAGGGATAATTCTAAGAAGGGATTAATCAAATTAGTCAAAGTTAACACAAATGAACAATATGCTGATCTGTTCACTAAAGCTTTTGATGAACAGAGATTCAAATATCTTGTATCAGCTATTTGGATGATTAACTTTGAGTAATTTTTTTTTCTTAAAAAAAACTTAAATCAACTTTGATTCTAAAACCTGTGTGTCCTAAGTTGTCTATTTTATCACCTTCATAAGCCCAGTATATATTGGAAGAAAAATTTTAATGATATTCCTTAGATTTTTAAAAAATTTTCAAAACATATTTTCCTTCGGAAGATTTCAAGTTGCCTGCGGAAGAAATTTATGTCTTCAAATCAAGAACTACTTATAAGAAATTTACCTTCGGAAGAAATTCTGAGAATATTTTTCGAAGCTTAAATATGCTTCTAAGTATTTGCATGTATTTGAAGGACAAATATCTTCCGAAAGCAATTAAGTCTCAGAAGAATTATTCTCTTTAGAATAAAACTCCCAAGACTTAATATCTTCCGAAATCAAATATGTGTCAGAAGAAAAACTCTCTAAGAATTTTTCTTCCGAAGCCAAATTTTCACATTTCTTAAGAATATTTTCCGAAGCCAAATTGGCTTGGGAAGCTTTTTCTCAAAACTTCAGAAGCAAAAATTACCTTCGGAAGATTTTCAACTTCCAAGAAAACTACCTTTTTGGGCGTTTTTTTCAGAAAACTACTTTTGGATTTCAAAGTTTATCCTTTTGTATTAACTTTGTCTTAAATCCATTCTATATATATTCTCAACGGTTCCCCTTCTTCTCACTGTTTTCTTCATCCACAAATTATTGACCTAAAATTCTCCTAAAATTAACTTTCTTCTTCACCAACAAACTTCCTTCATGGCAAACATTGATCAACGAAACCAACCGGGTTTTATCATGCACCTTCACAGACAACACAATCAGGTTGCTCTGTTGGACTCTAAGAAAGATCCTCATTTCTCAGAGGTCTGTCGATACCTTTCTACGTCTCACTACTTCACCTCCCTTACTATTGATCCTTCTCTTTATGAGGATCAGTTACTTGCATTCTAGAGGACCTGCCAAGAGGTCACCATGGATGGGGAGAAGGCACTATCTGCTATAGTGCAGGGGAGGACAATATTAATCACTCCGTCCATCATAAGTTCACACCTTCAGCTGGATGATGAAGTTGTCTTTTTTGAAAGCTGCTGTCAACCATTCTTTTCAGCAGATGGGCTATGTAGGTGACTTCTGTGACCTCTCGTATATTCGTTAATTGTTTGTTATTCCGTTACCTCTTGTAAGAGCTAGTTATGTCATCCATGGGCTATGTGGGTGACTTCTGGTGCAAACCCGGTGGCTAAGTCACCTTATCGTCTTGCACCTTAGGAAATGCAAGAACTAGCCAGTCAACTGCAAGAATTGACTGATAAGGGTTTCATTCGTCCTAGCTCTTCACCATAGGGTGCACCTGTGCTATTCATGAAAAAGAAAGATGGTTCGTTTCGCATGTGTATCGACTATCGGGAACTCAACAAACTCACCATCAAAAACCGATACCCTCTCCCTCGAATCGATGATCTCTTTGATCAACTCCAAGGAGCTACGCAATTCTCGAAGATCAATTTACGCTCTGGATATCATCAAATGCGAGTCCATGAGAATGATATTCCAAAAACCGCTTTCCGTACTCGATATGGACATTATGAGTTCATGGTTATGCCTTTTGGCTTGACTAATGCACCTGCTGTCTTCATGGATCTCATGAAACGAGTATGTAAACTGTATTTGAACAAATTCGTGATTGTGTTCATCGATGATATTCTCATCTATTCCAAGACAAAAACCGATCACGAGTTGCATTTGCGACAAGTTCTCGAACTTTTGAAGAAGGGGCAACTGTACACCAAGTTCTCTAAGTGCGAATTTTGGCTTGAAGAAGTTCAATTTCTAGGTCATATGGTGAATAGCCAAGGAATTCACGTCGACCTTCCTAAAATAGAAGCCGTGAAAAACTGGTGTGGTCCCACAACCCCAACTGAAGTCCGCTCTTTTCTTGGTTTAGCGGGTTACTACCGTAGGTTCATTGCAAATTTCTCAAAGATTGCGAAACCACTTATGGCATTAACCCAAAAGAATAGACTTTTTGAATGGGGACCTGAACAAGAAGAGGCTTTTGAGACACTGAAATGCAAGTTATGTAACCGTTAGAGGGTTCTTAACACTTAGTTAACACATTTAGGAGGATATTAATATCACTTAACAGTTCAAATAGGGAACTGAGAACTTTAACAGATGATGCAATGCACAACACAAGTAAGTAAAGAACAAGAACACAAGATATAAGTTTTCAAAGAAGTAGTATATTGCTTCTCAAGTTCTATTACAAGTGTTTGCACTTATTGTTAAATGCAAGAACCTTAGACTCTTTATACTAATACTACAACCATCAATTTACAAAAGACAGTTGGAAAGTGACTAATCTAGACAACAAGATCAGCCTAAAGTCAAAAGACAGATTGCCTTTTGACTAGTGACTATGACAGGCCATAGCTCACTTGACTTTTCTACTACAAAAGTCCAAAAAGAAACAAATACAAAAACTTGCAGACAAAGACCTTATCTACTTTTTCATAAAGCATAGGAGTTTCACCAACCGATGATAGTTGGTGAACCACCAGAGTGGGCAGCGGATAGATGGTTGCTTTATGATAAAGTTGATGGAAAATGTGACTTTTCTCTCTCTTCTAAAGGTAAATCAGTCTTGTATTTATTCAGCTTTGGAAGACTTTGTCTTGAGAGCTTCAAAAGACTACATCTTTATACTTCGGAAGAGTTGAGTCATTGGCTTCGGAAGACTTGACACTTAGTGTAAAGCTTCCTTATCATTTTCTTCAGAACTTATCCTTCGGAAGATTTCACACTTGGCATTCTGCTTTGTATGTGTAAAGCATCCGAAGTTAGTTCTTCTTTGTTCCTTAGTGCATGTTGGAAGACCTGGTTGTTTTGGCATCTTTTGATTGATCCTTTGGTTGCATCAGCCTCTTAACCTCAGAGGTTCCTACAAACTCCCCCTAGGCTGATGCTACCAAAATAGAGAGGTCTTTAGATTAGGATAGTCCACATGAGAATCTTCAAAACTCCTTTCTTCATTAGTAGATCAGGATTCTTCAGACTCATGAAGTACCTTCTCATGTCATAGAGATCATGCAGAGGGAGTTCAAGCATGTCACCAGTGAAGTAGATATGTTGTTCTCCCTGATCTCTAGTGACATACCATTTATCTGGGTTTTCATTGAATGCCTAGGATAGAAATGGTCTTCCAACAGAGAGAGGCTCTACTATGATGGGAGTTGGTTGAGAGCCCTCTACATGCACTTTCTCAGGATGTTCTGACTCATCTTGAGGTTGGGAGGAGGATGCCTTTCTTGTTTTCCTCTTTGAAGATCTTCTTCTGGCCATCCTCTTTCTTCTCCCAGATGATTTTGACTGAGAGGGTTGGTTTTCTCTACCAGGTTCTTCAATGGATTCCCTCTCAGTTGGGATCTCCTCTCTCCCAGGTTTAGAAGGAGAGGGAGGAGAACCCTGCTGTGGGTCAGAAGATGAAGTTGGCTGTTGTGTGCTTTAGGTGCAGGTGGTATTGTCTCTGTAGGTTCCACCTTTACCTCAACTTCAGGTTGAGCTTGACTTGATGATGAATGAAGATCCACAAGCTCTCCCTTTTTAATCTTCTACTTGATCATCCTTATATGCTCATCCATTGTAGATAGAGACATGGGACCAAGCCTCCTTCCAGAGAACCCATAAAGCTTCAAGAAGCTCATCATCTTCTGCCTATCTGCAGACTTTTTTAGACTTTTCTGGATGATGGCTCTTGATTTAGCAGTCTCTTCCCTTTGCCTCTTTCTAGCAGCTTGTTTTTCTCTTTTAGCTCTCTCTTCTAGCTGCTTGTTATATTCAAATAAGATGTAGTCATATGGCAAGGGAAGAAGTGATGGTGCCTGATAGAGACCTGTGACACTCAAGTAGTTGATCAGCTTTAACCTCTTGATAGAGACCTCCCCTACACTGTGGCAGACAGTGCCTTCTCCCCATCCATGGTAACCTCTTGACAGGTCCGCCAGAACTCAAGCAATTGATCCTCATAGAGAGGTGGATCGATTGTAAGGGAGGTGTAGTAATGAGACAAAGAAAGAAACCTACAAACGTCTGAGAAGCTTAGATCCTTCTCAGGGTCTAACAGAGCAACTTGGTTGTGTTGCCGATGCAGGTGCATGGAGAAATCCTGGTCGTTACGATTATCAGGGTTGGCCATTTGGAAGCTTTGTAGTGAAGGAAGGTAGAAGAAGATGAAATTTAGGGGTAAGTTAGGTTAAAGATCAATGAGAGAGGTAAGATGAAAGAGAACCGTTTGTAAAGATATACACAGGATTTAAGACAAAGTTAATTGAAAAGATAAAATTTGAAATCCAGATGTGGGTCCTACTTTCAAAAAAAGCACCCAAAAAGTTAGTTTTCTTGGAAGTAAAAAATAACTTCCGAAGACAATTGTGGCTTCAGAAGATTTGAAATAAAGCTTCCGAAGGTAAATTATGCTTCAGAAGATATCCTCAAGAATTTGGAAAATTTTGACTTCGGAAGAAATGAGTAAGCCTTCCGAGACTAAATTGCTTTCGGAAGAAATTTGTTCTTAAAATACATCAAATTGTTTATAAGAGACTTAAGCTTCGGAAGATACTTCACGAATTTTTTCCGAAGGTAAATCTTAGATAAACAAGTTGAAGGATTTTTAGGACATAAATTTCTTCCGAAGACAATTTCACTTCTTCCGAAAGTAAAATTTTTATCATTCTAAGGAATATCAGTTTAAAATTTTATTTTCTTCCAAAGAGAACTGGGCTTATGAGGTGAGCTAAAAGACAACTTAGGACACATAATTTTTAGGAGAAAAATTTAATTAAGTTATTTCAGAAAATCTGTTCAAAGTTAATCATCCCAATAGCTGATACAAGATATTTAAATCTCTGTTCATCAAAAGCCTTTGTGAACAGATCAGCATATTGTTCATTTGTGTTAACTTTGAATAGTTTTATCAAACCCTTTTCAAAGTTATCCCTAATCAAATGATACCTAATGTCGATGTGTTTGGTCCTTGAGTGCTGCACAGGATTCTTTGTAATAGAGATGGCACTGTTGTTGTCTATGTGGATGGGAGTCTCCTTGAAGTTGAATCCATAGTCAAGCATCTGATTCTGAATCCAAAGAACTTGAGCACAGCAGCTTGCAGCAGCAATGTATTCAGCTTCAGCAGTTGATGCACACACACAAGATTGTTTCTTGCATTGCCAGGAGACTATCCTTCCACCAAGAAATTGACATCCCCTAGAGGTTGACTTTGCAGTCATATTGCAACCACCATCATCACTGTCTGTATATGCATACAAAGTGAAGTCAGAATTCTTTGGATACCAAAGACCTAAGTTTGGAGCACCTTTGAGATACCTAAGAATCCTTTTGACAGTGATAAGGTGTGACATCTTGGGGTTGGCTTGATATCTGGCACATATGCATGTAGCAAACATAATATCAGGCCTGCTAGCAGTAAGGTACATGAGTGACCCAATCATGGCCCTGTAGAGATGTTCATCAACAGACTCTCCCTCAAGATCAGGACCAAGGGAGTGATTTCTAGCTATGGGTGTCTTTGCAACCTTACAATCAGTCATCTTGAATCTTGTGAGTATGTCCTGAACATACCTTGATTGACTTATAAAGATGCCATCTTCAACTTGCTTCACTTGAATACCCAGAAAGAAATTGAGTTCCCCCATGGCACTCATTTCAAATCTGTTCTTCATCAGCATCTCAAAGTCTGTACAGAGCTTTGGATTAGTTGAACCAAATATGATGTCATCCACATATATTTGAACTAGAAATGTGTCGTTTCCTGTTTCTTTGATGAAGAGAGTCCCATCAATAGTACCTCTTTTGTATCCATGCTGACAGAGGTATGTTGATAGTGTCTCATACCACTTTCTTGGAGCCTAATGTAGCCCATATAAAGCTTTATCAAGCTTGCAGACATAATCAGGATGATTCGGGTCTGCAAAGCCAGGTGGTTGTCTAATATAGACTTCTTCATCAATCACCCCATAGAGAAAGGCACACTTCATATCAAACTGGTAGACCTTGAAGTCCTTAGATGCAACATAAGCCAGAAATATTCTTACAGCTTCGAGTCTAGCTACTGGAGCAAAGACATCAGTGTGGTCAATTCCTTCTTCTTGAGTGTATCCTTGGACAACTAGTCTTGCCTTGTTCTTGATGATAATCCCTCTATCATCTTTCTTATTCCTAAAAACCCACTTGGTACCTATAACAGTCTTCCCTTGAGGAAGAGGGCATAACTTCCAAACCTTTTGTCTTTTGATTTGAAGCAATTCTTCTTACATTGCTTCAATCTAGCTTCCATCCTTTAGAGCCTCATCAACTTTCTTTGGCTCAATTTGGGATAAGAAACAAGAATGTAGACAAACATGACTGTCATGAGTTTGTGCTCTTGTTCTCACCCCTGAGTCAACATTTCCAATGATATTTGTGGTGGGATGTGACTTTTGGATCCTGAGTTGAGGGATCACAACAAGTTGGTTGGATAGATCAAGATTAAAGAAATTTTGATCTGGCAAAGAAGAGTCCCCCACCACATCAGCACACTTATCAAGAGAAACATGATCCAATGAGTGTGTGACATCATTGATGTTGTCTTCAATGGAGTGGTTATCAGCATCAAGAAATTCTTGATCACTATCACCACCACCAGTTCTTCCTACATTGGAGGTTCCTTCTTCTGAATTCTGAGCCTCTGAACTGGACTTTGAGGGTAATTTAGTTGAATCAGTAGTATTTGTCATGCTTGTGCTGATTGGAGCCTCTGTGACAGGGTTAGTCACCATTAGAGATGAAGTAGTCTTCTGTTTGGTCTTCTCAACTCAAATCTTGGGTCAGGATCTTCTGTTGACCTGTTATCCATAGATCCTAAAACATTCTCACAAGATTTGTTATAACAGTTGGTAACTAAATCAAGATCAAATAGACAATTTGGACCAGAACCTTTCACACAAGGTGTATGTTCATTGAAAGTTACATTGGCTGACTCCTCAATGATTCTAGTTCTGAGATTGTATACTCTGTAAGCCTTAGCTTGAGAAGAGTATCCAACAAAATGTTCATTATCTGATTTCTCAGCAAACTTAGCTATTTGATCTTTGGTATTCAAGATGGTGTAAGGACATCCAAATTTTCTGAGAAAACCAATAAATGGTCTCCTTTTGTGCCATAGTTCATAAGGAGTCTTACTATGTGTCTTAACTACCAAAACTCTGTTCTATACATAGCAGGCTGTGTTAACAGCCTCTGCCCAGAAGGTGATGGGCAGTTTAGAGTCAGACAACATGGTTCTTGCAGCTTCAATAAGTGTCCTATTTCTTCTCTTAGCAACACCGTTTTGCTGAGGAGTCCTGGGGGCACTATATTGTCTTGATATACCCTTTTCATCACAAAATGCATCAAGGATTTGGTTTTTAAATTCTGTTCCTTGATCACATCTTATGATCTTGACCTTGTGATCAGATTGATTCTCAATTCTCAGAATTAAACTTTTCAAGAATTCAGAGGTCTCATCCTTAGTTCTAAGGAAGAATACCCAAGTAAATCTTGTGAAGTCATCTGTGATCACCAAACAATATGAGGTCCTTCCTAGACTCATTACACTGGTGGGGCCAAACAGATCCATATGTAACAAGTTTAGGGGAGTAGTGATAGAGTTCATTTTCTTTGGCTTGTGAGAGACTTTGTGTTGTTTACCTTTCAGGCATGCAACACAGTGGTCATCACTTGTAAACTCTTTCTTTGGCATTCCAGTTACCAAATCATTCTTAATTAGTTTATTCATGTTTTTAAAGTTTACATGGCACATTCTTTTATGCTAAAGGAAAGAGTCATCACTATTTGCTTTAGACAGAAAGCAAGACACTTCGCCAGAGGGAGTGGTTTCATGCAAATCCATCTTATACATGTTCCCTCTCCTGGCTGAGCAAAATATGCCCTTGCGAAATGTCAATCCCGGGCTTGAGAACAATGCACTTATGCTCAGTAAAGAGCATGTGATGTTTTTGGTCACAAAATTGGGACACACTCAGAAGATTGTATCCCAGCTCCTTGAAAAAGTTTACCTTCTCAATGGTTAGCTTACCATTTGTAACCTTGCCCCGGCCAGTAATGTAACCTCCTGCATCTCCACCAAAAGCAACTGGTCCTCCATCAAATCTTTCAAAGTGTGAAGCAAGGACTCATTGCCAGTCACGTGCCTGGAGCAGCCGCTATCAATAATCCAGACATTTCTGCTGGTCTTTAGCTGTCCCTGCACAAAAAGAGATGATTTAGTTACATTTGGAAACCCAAGCCTCTTTGGTCTTGGGCTTATTAAGTTCAGACGAAGGCAATGGAACAGTAAATGATCCAATGTTCAAGCTTAAAGGATCATTTGCTGTTGTTGCAGAAGAACTTCCAATCTCAAGATCTTCCTTTATCTTCCACACCACCTTTGGAAGATTGGGCTTGACCTTAACTGCTTCGGAAGATTTTGTGGCTTTGGAAGCTTTTGAGACAGATCCTTCGAAAGATTTTGCTTTCACTGCAGCAAGCTTTAGTGCTTTGGAAGCATTCCTTTCTTCCGAGACCAACTTTTCTTCCGAAGGCAATTTCTTCTTTGCCTTCTTCTTTATTTTGGAGCTTCCAAAGGAAATAGATTTTCCTTCCGAAGCTTGTGTTCTTTCTTCTTCCCAGAAGTCTTTTCTATTATCAAGTGGACAGTACCTTTGGGATTATAGATACAATCTTTAGCCAAATGAGAGATACTACCACACATGACACAGATCATTTGCTTCTTTCTGAGAATCTTCTTGTCTGAAGAGGACTGATATTGAACACTACCCTTCTCCTTTTTCATCTTTTCAGATGATACATCAAGCTTTTTAGGGGTAGGCTTGCTATTGGAGATGGGTGATTCAGGCTGTGCAGCAGTGACACACAGTTTATCAGTCTTCTTCTTGTTGTTGCTAGAGTGAGTTGAAGCTGAAGTAGAACTCTTGGTACTTGAATTCTTAACAAGATCTTCAACTTTTATCACCTTGAACCCTGTAGAGACAAATACTTGTTTTTGTTCGGGATCAAAGGTGGTCTTGACCTCTTGAGCTTTTCTTGATCTTCTTTTTGCTCTTCTGATCAAGTTCTTTCTCTTGGTCTTGCTCAAACCAATTTCTTTTTCCTCCTTAGGAGCATGGTGACCCTTTTTTGAATTGACTCTCTTCACTCACCTCAGAGTCATCCCTCACCTTCTCCTTTTCATCCTCTTCATCACTGGGGTCTATGGATGGAAGCTCATCTTGACCAGTTCCACACCTTGGAGATCTAACTGATATTAGAGAGTGTGGAGGAGCTATCTCACTAGAGCCTAGTTCCTGCTTGTTTTGATAACACACTTTTGTATGTAGAGATGAGGATATCATGTTCTTGAAGGTTTCCTCTTCAAGAACACATTTTTCTGCCCTGGTTTTGCTGATCACAAGCTCAGCCTAGCATTCAGTTAACTTAGTATTGAGATCCTTAATTTGAGTCCTGTAATTTGTTTGCTTATGTTTAAGAGTTGAAACTGTTTTCTCTAGATCTTCTATTCTAAGTTTATAGTCATTTTTAGCTCTTTTAAAATCAGCTTTTAAAATATTCAAAGACTCAATGTCAGATCTCATTTCCAAGTTGTAGGACCTGTATCTATTAAATTTAGCAATACATTTAGGAGAGCAAAGATGTTTAAGTACCTTAGCTTCATCATGATCAGCCATGAGTGCTTGGTTTGGAGATGCATCTTCAGCTTGAAAGCTCCAGTCAAAGCCTCCTTCTTCAACAGCAACTGCAGCTTGCTGTCTTGGCTTCTCATTCTGGTGCCCTCCTTCAGTGTAGTTTGGCCTGGAAGAAGCTTGGCCACCATTAGACTTGGGTGCCTTGCATTCTCTAGCAAAGTGTCCCATCTGGTTACAGTTGTAACACTTGACTTTGCTCTTGTCTAGCCTGAACTTGCTACTGACAGCATTGCTAGGAAACCTTCTCCCAGTCCTCTTGTAGAACTTCTAGGCTCTGTGAGTAAGAAGATCCATCTGCTGAACTATCTCCATATATTCCAGATCATCTGTATGGATATAGTCTAGGTCTTCAAGAGTAAAGAGAAAGTTGCCTGAACTTTCATCAGTGGAAACAAAAGCTTGAGAAGAGCTTGTCTCTTGGAAGGGACTTCCTTGGATGTAGCTCTCTCTGGGTGTCTCCGGGAAAGTGATGAAAGGTCCCTTTTGTGAAGACTCAGGGTAGTAGATGAGATGATGCTGTGGTTCTCTGCTATCCCTTTCAACCACATGAAGGGTAGAACTCTGGTGAGTGTTGGAGTTACCAGATGAATTTTGCATGTTCATCTCCATCTGGTATCCACTGAGTATCCCATATAGCTTAGTGAGAGTGAGGGTCTTGAGATTTTCAATCCTTTTAATGACCACACAATAGTGTGTCCATTGTAGTGGAAGAGAGGACATGAACTTTCTTACAATATCCCTGTTTTCAATGGTCACTCCAACATCAGCAAGAGTTTCCACAATCTCAACATAACTGGAGTATTGTTGAGTCATGGTCTCACCTGTTTTGAAGGTGAAATTTTCAAACTGCTGCTTCAAGATATCTTTCTTATTCTACTTGGCTTCATTTGAACCCTCATACATGAGTTTCAGTGCATCCCATAGCTGTTTGGCGGTCTTGCACTTCTTGAAACCTCTGTAGATGGAGTTTGGAAGAGTAGTTTGGAGGGCTGTCATAGCTTTCTGATCAATATCAATTCTTTTCTAGTCTTCATCAGAAAACTCAGCCTTCTCCTTTGGTATCATGCCACCCCCAGCAGCAGCTAAAGTGGTGCAGGGTACATGAGGTCCGTTGACAACAAACTCCCACATCCTAGAATCTTGAGACTTGATAAAGCCTTCCATTCTTTGACACCAAGTGTCAAAATCCTTAGGAGTGATCAGTGGGGATTTTGTCATGGTTCCAGTTTCCATATCAGCTTTTCAGATAGCTGCCATTTGAAGAGTTTAGTGATGTGTGTTACTAAGAGGTTTTGAAGATGGTGAGATCTTGCAAACAAGAGCCTGAATGCTCTGATACCAAATGTAGGACTGTTAGAGGGTTCTTAACACTTAGTTAACACACTTAGGAGGATATTAATATCACTTAACATTTCAAATAGGGAACTGAGAACTTTAACAGATGATGGAATGCACAACACAAGTAAGTAAATAACAAGAACACAAGATATAAGTTTTTAAGGAAGTAGTATATTGCTTCTCAAGTTCTATTACAAGTGTTTGAACTCATTGTTAAATACAAGAACCTTAGACTCTTTATACTAATCCAACAACCGTCAATTTACAAAAGACAGTTGGAAAGTGACTAATCTAGACAACAAGATCAACCCAAAGTCAAAAGACAGATTGCCTTTTGACTAGTGACTATGACAGGCCATAGTTCACTTGACTTTTCTACTACAAAAGTCCAAAAAGAAACAAATACAGAAACTTGCAGACAAAGACCTTATCTACTTTATCATAAAGCATAGGAGTTTCACCAACTGATGATAGTTGGTGAACCACCAGAGTGGGCAGCGGACAGATGGTTGCTTTATGATAAACTTGATGGAAAATGTGACTTTTCTCTCTCTTCTAAAGGTAAATCAGTCTTGTATTTATTCAACTTCGAAAGACTTTGTCTTGAGAGCTTCAGAAGACTTCATCTTTATACTTCGGAAGAGTTGAGTCTTTGGCTTCGGAAGACTTGACACTTAGTGTAAAGCTTCCTTATCATTTTCTTCAGAACTTATCCTTAAAAAGATTTCACACTTGGCATTCTTCTTTGTATGTGTAAAGCTTCCGAAGTTAGTTCTTCTTTGTTCCTTAGTGCATGTTGGAAGACCTGGTTGTTTTGGCATCTTTTGTGACCCTTTGGTTGCATCAGCCTCTTAACCTCAGAGGTTCCTACAGCTCCTATTCTAACCCTCCCTGATGAAAATAACGATTTTACTATGTACTGTGATGCATCTAATCAAGGCCTTGGTTGTGTTCTCATGCAACGAGGAAAGGTCATAGCATACGCGTCTAGACAATTGAAGGTTCATGAAGTGAACTACACAACCCATGATCTTGAACTTGGTGCCATGGTTTTTGCCTTAAAGATTTGGAGGCACTACCTTTATGGGATGCAATGTATAGTCTACACCGATCTCAAGAGCCTTCAACACGTGTTCAAAGGATCTCAACATAAGGCAACGATGTTGGATTGAGTTGATTAGCGACTACGACTGTGACATTCGTTATCATCCTGGAAAGGCGAATGTTGTAGCCGACGCGCTAAGTCGCAAGATCCATAATAAGACTGTCTCACTTCAAGAAATTCGTGGTCGAAGACAATGGATTGACACACTGGGAGAATTTGATACTGAGATTCACGTGGATGTCAACGAGGCTACTATCATGCTTCAAAATATAAGGATTGATAGTGACCTTGAGTTTTGCATCTGCGAGGCTCAACAAGCGGCATTAACTGAGGAAAGGAAGGATGAAGAACTAGCGTTTAACGTTCAGTCACAACTGGAAACAAAACAAAATGGCATGTTGTATTTCTTGAACCGACTTTGGATTCCAAATCGCGACAACCTTCGTGACTTCATTATGAACGAAGCCCATCAAACACGTTATTCTATTCACCCTGGGTCCGATAAGATGTATATGGATCTGTGTGGACAATATTGGTGGCCAGGGATGAAGAAAGATATCTCTTCTTATGTAGCAAAATGTCTCACGTGTGTAAGGGTCAAAGCGGAACATCAACGGCCTAGCGGCTTTCTTGAGCAACCCGAAATCTCTATGTGGAAATAGAAGCACATATCCATGGATTTCGTAACCAAGTTACCTCGTACTCCTCTTGGTCATGATAGTATATGGGTGATCATCGACCGTTTGACCAAAACAGCACATTTCATACCAATACGAGATACTTACAAAGTTTCAAAGTTGGCTCGTATTTACATTGATGAGATTGTGAGTCGTCACGGCGTGCCTTTACACATCATATCTGATCGAGATGCTCGTTTCACTCGCACTTTTGGTCTTCTATGTAAGAACTCTTGGGTACTCAACTGGATTTAAACACAACTTACCATCCTCAAACTGACGGTCAAACCGAGCGAACCATTCAAACCCTTGAGGATTTGCTACGACTTTGTGTTCTCGACTTTGGTGGTGACTGGGATACGCATTTACCGTTAGCGGAATTTTTTATAACAATAGTTACCACTCAAGTATCAAAATGGCTCCATTCGAAGCTCTTTATGGTCGAAAATGTCGTTCTTCGATTTGCTGGACTGACATCGGTGAAAATTTCATTACCGGTCCAGAACTCATTCAAGAAACGACCGATAAAGTCTCTAAAATCCATAATAACCTTGAGGGGGCTAGAAGTCGACAAAAGAGTTACGCGGATAAAAGACGCAAGCCATTGGAGTTTCAAGTCAACGACATGGTTCTTCTTAAAGTCTCACCATGGAAAGGAGTTGTTCGCTTTGGGAAGAAAGGTAAGTTAGCTCCACGGTTTGTAGGACCATTCAAGATCCTAAAAAGAGTCGGGAAAGTGGCCTATAAACTGGAAATACCCTCTGAACTTAGCGGGGTTCATCCTGTCTTCCATGTCTCAAACCTGAGAAAATGCTTGGCCGATGAAAGTTTGCATGTTCCTTTGGAGGAGATCCAAATAGACGAGTCCTTGCATTTTGTTGAGAAACCTATCGAGATCATGGATCGAACAATGAAGAAGACCCGAACAACTACCACACCAATCGTCAAGGTTCGTTGGGAAAATAAATGTGGAGCCGAGTTCACCTGGGAACGCGAGGATTACATGAAGAAGAAATACCCCCATCTGTTTGACTAGTCTTATCTTTAATTTCGGGACGAAATCTCTTAAAGTTGGGGAGACTGTGACCTCTCGTATATTCGTTAATTGTTTGTTATTCTGCTATCTCTTGTAAGAGCTAGTTATGTCATTAATACAAATATGAGGGTTCATTTTGCAATTTTAATAATCCCGATATACCTATTAAATTTTTAATATTAATTATATATTAAAACTTTTCATAACTTGATTGTTATCTAATAAACAAATTAATAAAGTGCTTAATGTTTCTATCTTCAAAAATAAATAATATATATACATACATATATATATACATATATATATATATATATATATATATATATATATATGTATATATATATATATATATATATATATATATATAGGTTAAATGGAATTTAATGTTGGGTTTTTACAAGTTTTAACAAGGATGTTTAACCATTTAAACAACAAAACGCAGCGGATATAAGGGGTTTAAAACTTGTGTTATATTCTGAAAATAAACATTTATATGTTCAAGAAACAAACCCAAGAACAAGGATCGTATATATGTGAAAAGAAATGCTATCAAAACCAACCATAGGGTGTACATGAATACTACCTTTCTTGAACAAGCAAGTTGGATATGGATAAGAGGAGGAAGATGATGTTTCTTGAATGTCTAGTCTTCAAAAGAGAAGACCTCAAGCTTGTATACCCACAAGCTCTTGCAAAGCACCAAACTAGTTAGGAAGTTAACACCCAAAGCCTTCTTTTTCAAGCTCTAGATCCGTGGATTGAGAAGAGCAAGATGGAGAAGAAAGAGTTCTTTGCATGTGTGAGAGAGAGAGTGTGGTTGAGTGTGTCTTCCAAGGGATTAAAGTCTTGTATTAAAACAAGACAAGGAATCCCAAGAAACCAAAGAGGGCGGCCGAAATTGGGTTCAAAATGGGTTCCCCCCCATTTTGAAAAACACCCTTTTAATTCATTTTTAATCACTCATTAAGTTATATAATTAAACCAATTTTAATCTTATAACTTAAACACTCTTATATTTGATGTTATTTAACTTATTTAAACAACATTACAAATGATATCTCATGAACAAAATATCCATATAATTTGTTCTATCTCAAATGCAATAATTCAGAAAACCCATTTTCTAAATTGGTGTCATAATTTATTTGCTTGATCATGATCAACAAATAAATGTTTAACGGTGTTTGCCTAGCTTGTTATTGGGTATGACCCGACTTGGATCATAACGTACTAACCACATCAATCTTGTATGTGTCTTGGGCATATAAGATCCAACAATCTCCCACTTGCACAAGATTCATAGAAGATTGATGCAAGCAGTAAATACCGCCTAACAACGGTTTACTACCCTTAATACGTATGACTAAGTGCCATTCAATAACATCATCCCCTTCAAGTATCTTACTCGAAAATGTTTTAGGTGAATCAATCATCTATCCTTTTGTCACAGATGTCATGTTAAATCTTAGAGACACAGAATGATCATTCTCCATTGACTTAACTTTAGCAGGCCTTAGACATCTTACTCTCAACGAATAAGAGGAACAAATCCCATCTTGATTACATACGTCTCTCACAATCACCTCGTGCTATACCTGAATTTAGTCTTATGTACTGCCATGTTTCAGAACAGCGAAGAACTAAGTCAAAGTATAATACCCGGTGAATATCAAGACCCAATATGTATCTCAGGTCAGAGGATACCAAATGATATTCGCCTTTACTCAAATTTACTTATGATCAATCAAGAAGATTCCATGTAGTAATATTTGAGATGCGGGTCAGTCCAATATTTATATCCCATAAATATCTATGAACTTTGGCAGCAACCCTTTGCTATATATTCATCCAAATGAATATCTACCAATCCAAGTTCATAATAGTCTTACCCTCATACTTGTTCCCACAGGTATGAACGACTACGGACGTTTAGAGTAAATGATTTACTCATGGATTAAACATGCAAAATTGGAACATTAGTTGAAACATTATAACCATATAATTCATTCAAGTAATAAAAGGTTCCAATATCCAAATACAAGATCACAAAATCAAATCCAGTCACTAGAATATCGAAGTCCCATGGCACAAGTATGACCCTCATGCTTTGCCTTTTCAAGAAGCTTCGTGAGTGGATCCGCAATGTTTTGATCCGTGTGAACTTTGCGAATACATATTTTTCCCTTTTCAACTTCATCCCTTATGTAGTTGAATCTCCGCTCAATGTGCCTAGTCTTTTGATGTGCACGGGGTTCCTTGATTTGAGCAATCGCACCCTCATTATCACAAAGAATTTCTAGGGGGTCCTGAATGGAAGGGACAACCCCTAGATCGGCAATGAATTTCTTCAACCATGCAGCTTCTTGAGCTGCTAATGAAGCGGCGATGTATTCTGACTCTGTAGTTGATAATGCCACCACATCTTGTTTAGAGCTCTTCCAAGAGACTGCTCCTCCATTTAGGATGAAAATGTATCCCGATTGTGATCGTGAGTCATCCCGATCAGTTTGGAAACTCGCATCCGTGTAACCTTTTACCACGAGTTCCTCCTCACCAGATCCATAGATTAGGAACATATCTTTAGTCCTCCTTAGGTACTTAAGTATGTTCTTAACAGCCATCCAATGACTATTTCCAGGATTTTGCTGGTATCGGCTTGTCATGCTCAAGGCGCATGACACGTCCGGCCTAGTGCATATCATTGCATACATGATGGATCCTATAGCAGACGCATACGGGATTCCCTTCATTTTATCTTGCTCATCCTTTGAGCTTGGACATTGAGTCGTACTCAATATCGTTCCTCTTTGAATAGGTACCGTACCTTTCTTAGAGTTCTCCATCTTGAACCTTTTCAAGATCTTGTCAATGTATGCACTTTGATTTAAACCTATCAACCGCCTTGATCTATCCCTATAGATCTTTATTCCCAAAATGTAGGCGGCTTCACCAAGATCCTTAATGGAAAAACAGCTTCCAAGCCAGGTTTTTATACCTTCCAAGGTTGGAATGTCATTTCCAAATAGTAGGATGTCATCGACATACAATACTAGGAAAGTGATGATGCTCCCACTAGCCTTTTTATACACACAAGCCTCATCAGCATTTTTGATGAACCCAAATTTAATTACCTCTTCATCAAAACGGTGATTCCAACTTCTTGACGCTTGCTTCAATCCATAGATTGATTTCTTTAACTTGCATACTTTGTTAGGATGTTTTGGGTCGACAAAACCTTCAGGCTGAACCATATAGACATCTTCCTCAAGATATCCATTTAGAAAAGCGGTTTTGACATCCATTTGCCAAATCTCATAATCATAATGAGCAGCTATGGCAAATAATATCCTAATAGACTTTAGCATTGCAACAGGCGAAAAAGTCTCATCATAATCAACCCCTTGAGTTTGAGTGAAACCTTTTGCTACAAGTCTAGCTTTATAAGTATCCAAGTTTCCATGCATATCGGTTTTCTTCTTGAAAACCCACTTACTTCCAACTACCTTGGAGTTAAGAGGTGGTACAACCAAGTCCCACACTTGGTTGTCATACATGGATTGCATCTCAACATTCATGGCTTCAAGCCATTTGTCACAATCCAAATTGGACACTGCATCATGGTATGTGATTGGTTCATCGGAATCAACCACATAGCACCCATCCATGAAAAATCCATATCTTTCAGGTGGATTACTAGTTCTACCAGATTTGCGAACGTTTTGTGTGTATTGATCAACCATTTGATCATTCTCAACATCCTCATGTTGAGTGCTAGTGTCAACCAAACGTGTATCGGGTTGTGGTTCTTGATCCTCCTCAAGATCCACTGTTCTACTGCTAGCTCCTTCCATAAGGAACTTGGCTTCCAAGAACTCACCCTTCTTGGCAACAAACTCCTTTTGTTCCAATGGATCATAGAAATAATATCCCATAGAATCTCTAGGATATCCAATAAAAATACACTTAGTGGAACGTCTTTCTAACTTGTTTGAGGTGGGAGTCTTTACATAAGCCTCACATCCCCACACCTTTAAATATGATAGAGATGGAACCCTTCCATGCCATATTTCAAAAGGTGTCCTTTCCACTTTCTTGGTTGGGGCCATATTCAAAATACGGGCCGCAGAGAGCAAAGCAAAGCCCCAAAATGATAGAGGCAATGAGCTTCCAGCCATCATAGATCGAACCATATCTAATAGAGTTCGATTTCTCCTTTCGGACACACCATTGTGTTGTGGTGTTCCAGGTGGAGATAGTTGTGAGATAATCCCACAACTTCTAAGATGATCTCTAAAAGCATCACTCAGGTATTCACCTCCTCTATCGGTGCGGAGAATTTTTATTGATTTGTTGAGTTGATTTTCTACTTCATTTTGGAAGGTTTTGAACATTTCAAAAGCTTCATCTTTGTGTCTTAACAAGTACACATACCCATACCTACTATAGTCGTCGGTGAAGGTAATGAAGTATCTTTCATTATACCTAGTCATTGGCTTAAAAGGACCACATACATCCGAATGTATGATACCTAATAAATCTTTTGCCCTTTCGGTTTTGCCACTAAAAGGCGCCTTAGTCATTTTGCCTTGTAAACAAGATTCACATACATCAAATGAATCATATTCACTTGCTTTTAAAAGACCATTCTTTTGAAGAGTTTGTATGCGCTTCTTGTTTATATGACCAAGACGGCAATGCCAAAGATAGGTGTCACTCAAATCTAATTTGAGCTTCTTGGTGGTGTTTGGTACAACGAGCTATCATATAATGTGTTTTCATGAACCAATTCATAAATACCATTAATAGGAGTAGCTTTAAAATAAAAGATGTTATTTAAAGAAACATGAATTTCATTTTCAATAAACATCAAAACATAACCATATTGTCTTAATTGTGCAACTGAAATAATGTTCCTAGTCAAACTAGGAGCATACAAAACATTGTTCAAAATTGCTTCCAAACCATTTGGAAGCTTCAGGATGTAGTCCCCTCGGGCTTCAACTTGAACTTTTGCCCCATTCCCCATGTAGAGGCTAACATCCCCTTTCTTGAAGTTTTTACTTCTTTTGAACCCCTGCAACAAATTGCAAATGTGAGTCCCACATCCGGTATCCAATACCCATGTGTTAGAGGATATTATATTTAGATCAATATGAATCATGAAAATTGTACCTGAGGTCTGCCCGGCATCCCTCTTTGCTTTCAACTCTTTGAGATGGACAGGACAATTTCTTGCCCAATGTCCTATCTCCCCACACTTAAAGCATGGGTCATCCGAAGCAACCTTTTGCTTCTTCTCCGCTGGTTTTGGTGGTGGCACTTTTACCACTCCCTTTCCCTTTCTCCCAACGTACCCTTTACCTTTGGCAACACTTGCCTTGGATGCGGGGTGAGGCCTCTTCTTGTTCCCACCTTCATTGATGGTGAGAACGGGTAAACTCCTTTTACCCATGGCCGCCTCGGCTGTCTTGAGCATAGAGTGAAGCTCAGTTATGTTCTTGTCCCAACCGTTCATGTTATAATTCATAACAAAATTGTCAAACCTTTTTGACAAAGAGTTGAGGATCAAATCCGTAGCCAACTCTTTCGAGACGGGACAATTCAGCCTTTCGAGGCGGTCTATGTGGCTCTTCATCTTAAGTACATAAGACGAGACCGATTGGGTATCATCCATACGACATGCATGGAGTGCTCGAACCGTTTCGAAGCGCTCTACCCTTGCTTGTTGTTGGAACGTTTCCTTCAACTGGGTTATCATGTCGTATGCTCCGTGATGTTCGTACTCCTTTTGGAGATCCGGAGTCATACTTGCCAACATGAGGCAAGACACTTGGACCGAGTCCTCAGTGTATTTCACCCAATTCATGTAGGCCTCTTCATCTTCCTCATTGGGTTCATCGGGAATCGGATCGTCTAAGATATATGACCGTTTCTCTTGCTTGAGAACAATTCTCAAGTTTCGAAACCAATCAATGAAATTGTTATGGTTTAGACGCTCCTTTTGGAGAATGGTTCTTAGTGATAGGTTATGTGCGGATGGAATATCATTATTTTCATTGTTGTTGGTGGCCATCTACAAAATTTAACAAGGTTCAATTTTAGTATTTACGATATTATCATATTTAATTATAAATTTCTTTTATGTGTCATACACAAAATAAAATTCTAGAATCCAACGTCACATTTAAATAGTGGTTAGGTGATCTTTATCCCATTATTTAAATTAACAAGGTAGTCAACGTTTGACAATTGCAACCCTTTGCAACTTCTAGAGGTATGGGATCGACTTAAACATCATATGTATAGTCGGCATGTTAATCCCATCAACACCTTTTGTAAACCATATTGTAGGTGATCCATTTAACATGGTTTGCAAATCAAGTTACCCTACTTACACACACATGTGAGTTTACCAATATAAGTGGTTAGGTGATCTTTATCCCACAAATATGGCATTCCCACCTTAAATCACAAGTTCCCTCAAAATGGTTAGGTGACCTTTATCCCATTAAGAGTTTTCAAGTGACTTAAGTGTTGTGTAAAAGGATGGTGATAAACTTGTTTTCAAAAGACATTTTAAGTTTTCATAATTCTAGTTTAGAAAACTCTATGTACCTTGCATTTGCATGCTTTCAAATACATGGTACCCTATGGTTCTTTTAATAAAACCCCTTTTATTTAAAATCATTAATCCTTTTAATAACCTTTTATTAACCACTTAATGATTAAGAACCATTTATTTTCAGCTTGTTATGTTTATAAATTTGTTAGTTATGCATATCCATATATCAAACAACCAACATAAAACAAAACAACCAAACAAGCACAACCATTCAATCATAAGTGCATAACCATAGCCACTAAGGTGACCACACTTGTTTGCCATCACAAGTGTTGTCATTAGGTCTTTCCTAAGGGTTAATAATGACACATTAAAATGTGTCCAAGAACTCCCACTCGAATCCGCATCCAAATGCTTCAAGTGTCCATGTCTTTTGAGTTCTTCCTTTGTATCTTCCCTTGAGTCTCCAACTTGTGCATCTTCTTTTACAAAATCATATCCTAATACAATTTTTCTAATAAAAGAAATGCACCTAATCTATTTATTACATAACCAATGAATAAATAAATTACAACCCAAAAGATACAAACACCAAAATTATTATTACAACCCTTTAATGAATAAAACTAAACATGACAATCACATTCATCCAAATCCAAAACACATTAGGTCAAGGCTATGTTATGCACCAAAATATGTATCAAATACAACATCCAAGAACAACCATGAACTCCCTTTTTAACCCTTAAAGTTTCGGCCAACATAAACCCAAACTTTAGGGTTTAGTCCAAACAAAACAATCAACCACTTGATGTTAATCTTTCAAGGTTTATTCTAAAGCATGTAAGATAAAACTTTGAAAGATAAGGGATTCATTTATCCATATCAAAACAGCCCCTAATGGGTTGAAAAAGTCCAACAAAACTAACTTTTCTTGGACTTTTGATGCAAGTTTTCCACATAACCGGCTCTAGATGCCATTGTTGGGTTTTTACAAGTTTTAACAAGGATGTTTAACCATTTAAACAACAAAACGCAGCGGATATAAGGGGTTTAAAACTTGTGTTATATTCTGAAAATAAACATTTATATGTTCAAGAAACAAACCCAAGAACAAGGATCATATATATGTGAAAAGAAATGCTATCAAAACCAACCATAGGGTGTACATGAATACTACCTTTCTTGAACAAGCAAGTTGGATACGGATAAGAGGAGGAAGATGATGTTTTTGAATGTCTAGTCTTCAAAAGAGAAGACCTCAAGCTTGTATACCCACAAGCTCTTGCAAAGCACCAAACTAGTTAGGAAGTTAACACCCAAAGCCTTCTTTTTCAAGCTCTAGATCCGTGGATTGAGAAGAGCAAGATGGAGAAGAAAGAGTTCTTTGCATGTGTGAGAGAGAGTGTGTGGTTGAGTGTGTCTTCCAAGAGATTAAAGTCTTGTATTAAAACAAGACAAGGAATCCCAAGAAACCAAAGAGGGCGGCCGAAATTGGGTTCAAAATGGGTTCCCCCCCATTTTGAAAAACACCCTTTTAATTCATTTTTAATCACTCATTAAGTTATATAATTAAACTAATTTTAATCTTATAACTTAAACACTCTTATATTTGATGTTATTTAACTTATTTAAACAACATTACAAATGATATCTCATGAACAAAATATCCATATAATTTGTTCTATCTCAAATGCAATAATTCAGAAAACCCATTTTCTAAATTGGTGTCATAATTTATTTGCTTGATCATGGTCAACAAATAAATGTTTAACGGTGTTTGCCTAGCTTGTTATTGGGTATTACCCGACTTGGATCATAACGTACTAACCACATCAATCTTGTATGTGTCTTGGGCATATAAGATCCAACATTTAATCGTTAAAAATTTGATTTTAGGCATAGCAAATAGTAAAATGTTGAGTTTTATAAAATTAATACGATGTATAAAACAAATTATTATTTTATATAATATAAATAAAAAAAGATTACTCTATTGTTATAAGTTTGGGTTTAAAATATAAATTATGAAACTTAATTTAAAGGTTTTGGCATGAAATAATAAATTTCAAAACCGCAGGGACCAAAGTTGTAAAATTTTAAAACACATCCCAAACCTCCCCCACTCCACCCCGATTTTCCTATGGCCGGCTGGCCACATTCCGACGCGGCTCTGACGGCTACCAAAACCTCTTAAAAACTCATTTTTTACTCCAAATCCATTTTAAACGCGGTGTGAGTTGAATTGACTTTAAACGCGGTTACAATGACCTTCAAACCTGAAACCGACCCCCACCATTAACCAAATCCGTTTCGGTAGTGAATCGAGATATTAATCCAATTAATTAAGCGTATACGTTCGCACAATCAATTATAAAACAATGATGAGTTTAATTCCACTTGAAACAACAATTTTCTTATCAAATTCGATTAGTAACGTCCGAGATTAAGGTAGAGCCGTTGGGCAACTAATCGATCGAATCGAAACTATTTAACAAAGGGGAAAGGTGTCAATTGTCCCTTTTCAGCCCTCTGTAAGCCTAATTGCTCGAAAACATACACCAATTACCTTGTTCAATCGTCCCTGTTCATCGCGACGGTTCTAAGAGTGTTCATCCTCGAATCAAAGCTAATCAGGTAAATTAGACATATGGTTACACTCGATTAACCATGGGAAATCAAAGCCCTATGGTTAATTTCAGTATCATGATTGAGTTGATGCTCGATTGGTTCGATTATGATTCTAGGGTTCATAAGGAAATTGGGGATATTTTCAGGCATAACTTTTATTTATTGTTTTGCGAATTGAGACAGGAATTGGGGCTTTTGCCCACCGGTTAAAGCACATGGGTGATGGGCAGGAGGTCCCGGGTTCGAGCCCGGGCACCTGCAATTTTTTTTAAATACATTTTATTATATTATTTTAACTATAGAAATTCTAAAAATGTATTAAAATAGTATAAAAATCATTTGATAATACTATACTACATTAGAATCTAAATAAAATATTTTCTTTCAATTCTTGGGATTTAATTTAATAAATCTTTAAATATTACTTGGAAGTTATAAAACTCTATAAAAATATATTCCTAAGGTTTTAAATTGGATAAAAATTATTGTGGGTCATATAGAAATATTTTTTTAATTTTCAAGAATTCTAACTAATACATCCTTCATTCCCGAGTTGTAAAATTACCATAAAACATACTTACAAGTTTTAGATTGTATAACAAATCTTTGGGAATTAAATAGAAATATATATATATTTCAAATTATTGGAATTAGTACCTCATAAATCACTGTTAATATATTAACGATTTCTGTTTACATTTTTTTCAGATTTCAATCCAATTATTATAATATTTTTAGTAGTAAAATCGCATCGTCTCATTTAACTAGGTTAAATAATATATATATATATATATATATATATATATATATATATATATATATATATATATATATATAAATTATCAAGAATCCCGATTACAATTAAAACCCTAGACTTCGTGAATCGTCTTTTGACCTTACCGGCTAAATTCTAAATCTTGGAACACTCATTCTAGGTCAATTGTGAAGACATCGTTGGAATTACCTTATTGTTATTAACTCCTTATACGTCATCTACCATGTGAGTTTCCATACCCCGTTTTATTTTATTTCACACAATTTGGGGTGAAACATGTTACCCGTATCATAATTACACTTGTAAAGATGTTTGAATACTTGTAATGCACGGGCAATTCATCTTATATTTTGTCATGGTTATTTGGGACTTGTGTGAATATTATGTGATAGACTCTTGTAAAAACAATTGTTAACTATTGCTAGCCTAGCGACGTCATAGATCTATGGGTCTGACAAGCCTATTTGGTGGTAAAGCCGAGGTTATTGCCGGCTCCTGGTGACGTATTCTTGATCATCATGGGAACCAAGTACACTTAGCTAATCATATAATTTTGTTGTGGCCATATTTGTCAAGGTTTGATTGTTACATTTGTTATCCATTTATATTTGCATTACCCTTTAACTTATGACATGAATTGCCATCTTAAAAGTTTATATTTATGTATGTATAATCTATGGGAACTCACCAACATTATATGTTGATCGTATTTAACATGTTACAGGAAATGCTCCAGCTTAGTATTGCTTTTGATGGCTTGATATCATCTAGGATTGGACCTAGAGAATAATAAAGGACATGTTTGATACTTGATGTTCAAATTAAACTTATGTTATGTTTGGTTACTTTGAGACTTATGTTTTATATTTTTGTATGTCATGAATTGGATATTTAATAATATTTACATTTTAAATTAGCGTTGTGTGGCATGAACAATCTTAACCCTCACATCTCAACGTTTCCACCTTTAAGGTTGGGGTGTGACAACTTCTCAATCAAAACTTTCAAGAAAGGGAAGGTCTCATCCAAATGGAAATACCTCCTCCATGTCATCATACATAGTCTCTCAAACAAGCATGGAGGATGGGATCAAGTTTCAGAGGACCTCTCTTTCATTGTTTATGGAATGGTTCAGGGGGTCAAATACAGGTATTCTTAATTTGTCTGTACAAATTTACTTGCTAATTTAGACTCCTTAGAATACTACATGTTCCCGCGATATGTACAGCACATTCTCAACTGTGAACTGGGCTCACAGTTGAGGGGAACAGGTAATATTCTTAAATTGGGACAGATGAAGCCCAGCATCTTTAAAATACTAAGAAAGCCAACTATTGGCTTCTCCGGGGTAGAAACAGCCCTGGTTCCAAAAATGTTTGAGCTCATTGCTCAGCGTGGCAACCTAGCAGCACCAGCTAGTGTTGAAGCCACACCCTTTACCTCAACTCCACCCCTACAGCCTCAAATTACCATCACCTACAAAAGAAAAACCAAACAAACCCCTGCACCTGCTACTGAGCATGTGTAGGTCCCCATGTCACAACCCATACAAGAGGAAGTGGAATCTCGAGCTCCCACTTCCCCTGAGGAGCAGACCACTCCCATCTCTCAAATGATCAGTGCTGAGGTTCCTCATGCTCAACCTGATAAGCTCACATCCCCAATAGCCTTAAGCCATCACTCTGAGTCTTAACACTCAAGTGATCAACCTTCAGGGGATAGTTACCACCCCCAGCCATTGGATCTAAATCACCCAATTCCCAGCCTTGATTTCTATAATGATGAGGACTTGGGTTTCAGTGAGTATAACGAGTCTTTCCTTTCTTCCCACACTCAAGGAGAAATGAGTACTCCTGACTCACCCAGGTCTATCCCACATCATCTACCCACAACTGAGGTGGGTCTTCCTGAACATGTTCAGGAGATCCATATGGAAGAGGCTCTCACTTTAGAAAGTGATTACATCAGTAGGACCTCAACCATGGCAACCCAACCTCTTGACACTTCTCTGGAAGTTGTCATGATGCAGGGGAAATCCAGCAGCCAAGAACACTATGCTGGTGATGAGGAAGAAGACCTTGGTCCAATTCTCTCATCCCCTAGTGATTCTTCAACTGAAGATGAGGGGAGTCTGAAACATAGGGTGCACAAGCTGACAAACACTTGCACCTATCTAGTTTCTAAGATAGTTCACCTGGAATCTAAAGTGACTATCTTGAAGCAAAGGGTCAATGACCAGCAACTTGAGATCACCGATCTCAAGGTCCAGTTAGCTGAGAGACCCTTAAGGAGGACTCAACCAGGTCCACAAGAACCTGTGGAAGTGATGGATGACACCCCCAGCTCACCTATGCAAGAAGGTGATGTTACCAAAAAAGGGGAGAAAGTCCTCACAACCACAGAACCTGGGAGTTCCTCCCAGAGTATAGACATAAAGGATTCATAAACCTCTCTTGCAATTGTCCAGACTCAGAAACCTCCTCAAGTAAAGAACATAGACTTACTCATTCAATACTTGTTTGAGGAAGGAATTCCAAGAGCAATGTCTGCTCCCTCTGAGAATCCAATTATGGGATGGGGGTATGAAAACAATAGAAGAGCTCTTGTGATCTCTAGAGCTTAGGATCAACTAGAAATCTTCAACTTCTCACACCTGAGTTTCTATCAGTGCATCAATCTGGTAAATCTTCCACTTGTCAACCCAAGCCACAACAGACAAGCTGAGAGATTAGCAGACCGAATTCAAAATAAGATGCTAGAGGAATTCAAATTGAGATAAAAAATATATAGACAGAGGCTAGCAGGTGAGATCTTTGGTCAACTGGATGTTGAGGTGGACCCTGAGATTAGCTTCGAAGGGAAAACATTGACTGAAGGCCCAGAGGTTGAGCCTGTAAACCTTGAGACAGGATCTCCCTCTACACCCAGTACCCTCAGTGAGGCAACAACTGGTGAAGGTGTCTCACAACCTCTCTCTGGCCAGAGCTTGACTGTTGAACCAAGCAATAAAGGCCAAAGTTCTCTCCACCCTGAGTCACCAAGGCCTGTGGTAGACAAAGGGAAAAGGAAATTAACTCCTAAGGAGTTGGAGGAGGAGAAGAGAGATAGGAAGAGGAAGCTGAGGGGAGAGAGTTCAAGTAGGTCCCCAGGCTTCATGGAAGCTGCAATCCGGGCTGCCCATAGGCCAAATACTCAAGAAGATGAGTTAAGGGCATCAAGGATAAACTACCTGGGGACTAGGAACTACGACATAGATGAACTCATCTCTCTCCCCTTAGAAGAGTTGAATGAGCTGGCTGACACTGAGTTGTCAAAGGAGAGGAGGGAGGCAGAGGTTGCAGCATTGATCCTCAAGATTAAGGAAGAAAGGAGATTGAAAAGACTCTACAAACATGCTCTTGTCCTCTCCCCAGTTCAAGAAAGTTCTGAGACAGAGACAGTGGCACAGGCACAACCTCAGGTAGACAGGGAAGTTGAAAGAATGAATATGATCAACTACCTGAGTGCCATAGGACTCTATCAGGTAGCTGCACTTCTTCTCTTATCCTTTGAGTACATAGAGTTTGAATATCTCAAGCAGCTGGAGGAAAAAACCACAAAAGAAAGAAAAGCTGCTAAGAGAAAGCTAAGGGAAGAAGCTACAAGGTCAACAACCATCATCCACAAAAGCCAAAAGAAGTCTGAAGATAGACAAAGGATGATGAGTTTCTTGAAGCTGTATGGATTCTCCAGAAGGAGGCTTGGTCCTATGTCTCTATCCATAATGGATGAGCATATAAGGGTGATCAAGTTGAAGATCAAAAAGGGAGAGCTTGTGGACTTACATTCCCCACCAAGTCCAGGTTAACCTGAAGTTAAGGTAAAGGTTGAACCCACTGAGACAACACAACCTGAACCTAGAGCTGCATCTCAGCCAACTTCATCTTCTGATTCATAGCAGGATCCTCTTCTCTCTCCTTTTGAACTTGTGAGAGAAGAGAACCCAATTGAGAGGGACACTACTAAACAATCTGGTGCTAAAGAGCAGTCCTCTCAGTTGAAATCATCAAAGAGGAGAAAAAGGATGGCCAGAAGAACAGTTGGTCCTTCTGATCGATATAATAGTGCACTTGATTGATAAACACAAACAAATCCCACCGATAACACAGATCTCAATAATATTTGTGTAAAATATAGATCAAACACTATAAAATATGGATGAACAATGATGAACACCTCAAGAACATTCAATAAAACCCTTGTTTGATCTGAATTGATTGTTGAAGATATTACAAAGTGAATGTCCCTCAATCAATGGCTCATTCAAGCTCCTTAAACCTAATTGTCACTAATCTATGTATAGTGATAATATTCACTAATGACATATTAAGCCCCTAGACTTAGACAATTTGAGAAATTACATATAAAACATAAAATAACTTAAACATAAATAAATGTATTTTGTTGACACAAAGTATATTTATTAACAATAAACTCCTAGGCATTTATCTTCAACATCTTGTCTCGGTTCTTCATTTCTAACGCGTCTGTTTGCCTTTTCCGATGACTTTGATAGTGACGTTGACCTTTGTTGACTTTGACTGTGTTGATAATATAGACTATCCTTATCAGACCCAACAATACTCCCCCTTAGTCTATCATTATCAATGTCTATTATCTTGATCAGCACCGTTAAGTCAACCATATAATAATCTTCAATCTTCCCCTTAATTGAGGATATGGAATTGAAGATTTTTCATCTTTCAGGCTCCCCCTTTTTGTATGCTCCCCCTCTTCATGTGCTTTCATTGAGAATGATCAGGAACAACTTTTCCAACTCTCTATTCTTGAGTGCTTCAGAAGATGTAGGAGGAGGAATCCTAGCTCGGTATCTTCTGCAAACTTGAGGAACAGGTTCTTTGCTCAGGTACTTTGCTCAGCTGATGATCAGCCATCATTTGAAGCAAAAATCTGTAACACAATCACAACCACAGTCTCACAACTTCCTGTCAGATCATTTCAGTTAACAAATAAACCCGTGTTTATCTATGTGTGCAATTTCCCGTGAAATACATGTGTAAATAATAACGTTTTAATAGCATAATATGGAAGAATTGAAATAATTTGAAATGAAAACCCCTTTTTTTATATATATATTTTTTAATCACCTTACACCAAGAACTAATTCGATCATGAGATCACATCCTCAAGATATACTTAAGCACAAGGATGTATTTAAACATCGACAAGTTAGTGAGATCACACTAAAGCAGAGTCTGGTCATAGTTTTAAGTTTTTGAAAGCCAAAACAGTTCAAAAAATGATTGTTGGTATATTTGTCGAATTTAAACCCATGCCTTATCCTTTTTAACAAGTGATCTGCAACTGATTTTATCATGTTTTAGATTTAGTTAAAGAAGCTCAGGTGATTTGGTTCCCATAGACATCCGACAAAGAACTTATCCCATCATCAGGGCTTATTGAGTAATATGATTAACTCTGCTTGATTTTCTTTTGAGGTTCAACAATGATCTTAGTTTAGAATCACTATGCTTTTATTTTAAGGAACAGATGATAAGAGCTCCAGGTCTATACTTACGTATAACAGAGGAGATGATCATCTAAGCATGCTGATGAGAGCTTCAGGTCTATACTCATGTATAACAGAGAAGATCATCGCTCCAGGTCAATGCTTCCGCATAGCATAGTAGATAAGCATGAAATATACATCTTAAGAGCTAATGAGAAGCTACATTTAGGACTTAGGGATAGGGAGATTTTAAGGGATCAAGGCAGAAGTCAGATACTCTTAACCCTTTTTTAATGAGACTAGTAACTTTATGTAGGCCGAGATGTCATGGAAATGATCCTTATCATCGAGTTCTAAAGCTTTAGTTAGGCTACAGAATCACTGTTTACTTAGTTTTCGGGCTGAGCCTACCATGCATATCATATAATGAAACTGTTATTTTAGATTTTAGAATTTTAAGTGATACAGACATCTACATCAGTTACTATCAATTCTCACAAAGTACAAGTCATGCAAATAAGCATACCAAGAAGACATACTATTATTTCTCAGTCATCCCAAATCAAGTTCTTAGTTCCTATTTCAATTATACTAGCAAAGAAAGTCTTCCAAATTATACTAGTAAAAAGATGAGAAATGAAGTACCAAGAAAAATGCAGTGATTGTGAATGGTATATAAGAATGCAAAATATGGATGAGATACCATAACCATAACCCTTTTGTTCCGCCTCAAATTAGAATTAGGAACAATCTCAGTCAGTAAACTGAATTACTAATAGGTCTCCTGAATTGTTCCTACACTCATAAACGGATTAATTAGAGAGGGGGACCTAGGCCATCATGGTCCTGGGAGTTCCTTTTTCATCAGTGTATGTAACCAGTTTAAGCACACACTCTTTTGAAAAATCATTTATTTCTTTATCCTTTTCATTTTGTATTACTTTTCAAATTTGTTTCTATTCAATTACTTTTGATTTAAAAGAATTGAATTTGGAAATCATTTTCTTTTTAAGACCCAAAGGAAGAGATTTTAATTTTGAAACATTGGTCTTTTTCATCTTTGAATCATGTGAAACCGGCTTCACATGAGAAGGTTTGGATAGATTGTTCTTTATCCAACCATTCAAAGATATGTGCTTTTTACCTTTTGAAGCTGAGAAGCAACCTATGTTATCTTTACCTCCTGAAGCTTGCCTTTGAATCTGAGGGCACTTCTTTAGCACATGACCATCTTTTCCACATCTAAAGCAATCCTTGAAAGGCTTTTGGTTCTTTGTAGTCCCATGGATAATAGAGAGGGAGGAGCCTGCTTTGAGGTTGTTGCAGCTTGTTGACAACTTTGAAACTTCTTCTTTTGGATATTAGAAAATTGAACCTTTTAAGGCTTTGTCAATGTGGATTTCGAACTGGGTTGTGATTTGATGTGTGATGTTCCAAGAGATGAGATCTGAACATTCTTCTGAGTACACTATTGTATGACTGGTGATTTGGTAGACTTGGAGGCAGATTTGTGGCGAGCTTGATGGATAGCAGATGAAGATGGTGAGTGCTTCTGCTGAGATTTAGAGGAACTACTGATTTGTTTAGCATTTAAAGATGAGATCTGTATAGGTGTGGATTCAACTTTTGGAAGCATTTGAGACTTGACAACTTCAGGTGGCTTAATGATTTTTGATTCATCATCTGAGCTTGTCCAGTCTTGTATACACAAGTCTGCTTCCAACGGATCTTGATTGATATCACTTGTTGAGTTCTGATTGCCTGACGATTCCATAGCTGTTCCTTCTTTGACAAACCCGACAGGAACAAAAGAAGAGATATTACCTATTTTGAATTTGTTAAAGAAGTTATGGGAAACACCTGATACTGGATTTAAAGCATCAAGGGTGGAATTATCATTTTGCTTATCAGATCCTTGTTTGATGAGTCCCAAACCTGCAGGAGAATCATATTCATCTCGAACCTCTTTTTGATTAACGCTGCTTAAACCTACATGTAGACTGTTAGTATCTGCAACTTCAATTAAATCATTAGATGGATGAGGTTGAGGCATTGGAGAGTAACAATGAGTGCTAGGAGGAGGATAAACATATGAAGTTTCACCACATCCCACACCCGTTTTGATTCTAGCTCCCCTTTGCTTACAGAATAATTCTTATTGTTTCATCCCTGATATCATCCATTTATGAAGTTTAGTTTTAAGCTTACTAGTCTCAAATTCTGCTAATATGACACGTTCGCTCAAAACATTAATCTCGACATTCTTTTCTAAAAGATTTCTTTTTAAAAGATCATTTTCTTTTAAAGCTTTTTTTAGTTTGATAAAATATTTGGACTCATTGATTTTAAGTTCTTTGTTTATTTGTTTTAATTTTTTTCATTTTCTAGCAATAATCTATTAGCTTTATAAACTCTAAATAAACGAATTTTGCAGGGAGGAGAACACATGTCTTGAACAACCTCATAAGGAAGCCCCATAACTATCTTTTTAGCAGCTAGGGCTTTTTCACATTGACAGACAGGAGTGTTCTATTTGTATTCTTCCTCCTCAGCAGCTCTCTTCTTAGCTTCTGTAGCTTCAACTTCCTCTTGCTTTCCTTCATCCCGAACTTTACACCGACTAGCACAATCACAAACATCACCAACACTCTCACCTTGAGTGTCACACTTGAATTGTTTGAAAAGGTCAAAATCCTCACCAGAATCATCATCGCTGTTTTCCACCTCAGCCGCAATGCATGGTTCACTTCTTCTTTAGACTCTATATTGATCTTAGTACTTGAAGATACACCTCCATACATTCATTGATTGTACTCTCTTCTTTTCATATCCAATTCAAATAACTTCAACTTGTTGATAACTTCCAAGAGTTTGTAGTCAGCAAAATTTCTTTTTTGTTTTAACAACCTAACTTGTGGACTCCACTGTGGAGGAAGAGAGTTCAAAAGTTTTGTGACTTGTTCATGGTTCCCCAGCTGGTCATCATACTTCTAAAGATGGCTTGTCACCATCAGAAATCGATCAACAAAATCAGATATCTTTTTATCTTTCATGGCTGCAAAAGAATCAAACCGACTTTGTGCTGATATTAGATTATCAGATTGATGGAAATTAACTACTTCTGAAAAAGACATTTTAGAAATGATCAGAGGCTAATTTCGCAGAAATTTCAATAAATTCGCTGAAAAATTCGCTGAATTTCACTAATTTCGCTTGCAAGTTCGCAGGTAGTTTCGCCAGTAATTTCGACAGCAGTTTCGCCTAGCAGTGGCACGCTGATACTAGTTTCGCAGGGTAGTTTCACCGGAAGCTAGTTGAACTTTCATTCAGAGAACAATTTGGCAGCAATTTCGCTGGGATTGTCACACAAACACTATGAACTTTTGTTCAACACATGTACTTTCGCTGGAATGAAGAAACCAGATCCAAAAACCAAGAACAGCTTAGTTTCACTGAAGGAACCCTAGTTTCGCCGAAGGAACCCTAGTTTCGCCGGGCAAAACTATGTAGTTTCGCTGAAAGATGCTATAATTTCGCTGGACGAGCTATAAATTGGCCCGACGTATCTGGACAGCCTTTTTCTGCATAAAATCTGCTCAAACTCATCCAAATCTCATTGGATTTGAGATCTGATGATTTCTATAGCATCCCACACCAAAATCGAGCAATCCTCAATCAATTTCCATATCCAAAACACCCTGATCAGATTGAAAATGAATGGAACAGTGACTTAGAACTTGAACCAAACAAAAACTCAAATCATCAAGAGCATAATGGCTTTGATACCATATTGTTGGTCCTTCTGATCGATATAACAGTGCATTTGATTGATAAACACAAACAAATCCCACTGATAACACAAATATCAATGATATTTATGTAAAATGTAGATCAAACACTATAAAATATGGATGAACAATGATGAACACCTCAAGAACATTCAATAAAACCCTTGTTTGATCTGAATTGATTGTTGAAGATATTACAAAGTGAAAGTTCCTCAATCAATGGCTCATTCAAGCTCCCTAAACCTAATTGTCACTAATCTATATATAGTGATAATATTCACTAATGACATATTAAGCCCCTAGACTTATACAATTAGAGAAATTACATATAAAACATAAAAATGACTTAAACATAAATAAATATATTTTGTTGACACAAAATATATTTATTAACAATAAACTCCTAGGCATTTATCTTCAACATCTTGTTTCGGTTCTTCGTTTCGAACGAGTCTGTTTGCCTTTTCCGATGACTTTGACAGTGACGTTGACCTTTGTTGACTTTGACTGTGTTGATAATATAGACTATACTTATCAGACCCAACAAGAACCCCTACAAAGAAAAAGAAAACTAAGGCATCCACCTCTAAACCTCAGGATGAGTCAGAACATCCTGAAAAAGTGCATGAAGAGGCTACTCAACCAACTCCCATCAGAGTAGAGCGTCTTGCACTTGGAAGACCCATCATGTCCTGGAGTTTTGCTGACAATCTAGACAGATGGTATGTCACTAGAGATCAAGGAGGTCAAGATGTCTACTTTCACCAAAACATGCTAGCCCTTCCTTTGCATGATCTCTATGACATGAGAAGATTCTATGAGGGTCCGAAGGATCCTAACCATATGATGAAGAGAGGATTGCTGCTGATCCTAATGAGGACTATCAACATCTGAAGAATCTATCTATTTTGGTAGCATCAGCCTAGGGGGAGTTTGTAAGGATCTATCTGAAGATTATGAGGCTGATGCAACCAAAGATCTTCCAACATGCACTAAGGAACAAGGATGAACTTGCTTTGGAAGCTTTACACTCACTAAAACTCTAAGTGTAAAGTCTTCCAAGGCCAAAAGTTCAGAAGAAATTACTTTGGAAGCTTTACACGTAACAGAAAATATTCCAAGCGTAAAAACTTCCGAAGCCATAGGCCAAGATCTTTCGAAGCCAAAGATGAAGTCTTCCAAAGCTTCAAAGACAAAGTCTTTCGAAGCCATTTTGCTGTGAAGACTGATTTCTTTGGAAGACAAAGAAAAGATGCTTTCTCTGATCTACTTTTGATAAAGCTGACAAACTTTCTGCTGCAACTCTGTTAACTCACCAACTTGAATGAGTTGGTGAAACTTCTATGCTTTAGTGAATAGTAGATAAAGTCTTTGTCTGTAATTTTCTTCTTTTGTTCCTTTAGACTTTTTATACTAGGAAAAGTCAGTGAGATATGGCATGTCATAGTCACTAGTCAAAAGGCAATCTGCCTTTTGACTCTAGATTGATCTTGTTGTCTAGCTTAGTCAATTCCAACTGTCCTTCTAAGTATTGATGGTTGTAGATTATAGTATAAAAGAGTCTCAGGTCCTTGTATTTTAAATTATGCTTTGAACACTCGTAATAAAACTTGAGATCAATATACAACATCCTTGAAAACTACTACTTGTGTTATTGTTCTAAGTTCTGTCTTATTGTTACTTGTGTTCCTTATATCTTCAAAATTTCCTGTTCCCTATTTGAACTGTTACGTGATCTAAGATCACTCTTCTTGTGAAACTAATTATAGTTAACACCCTAACCCGGTCCTGCAAACATGTATAATAATATTTAATAATATATATACATATACATATACATATATATATATATATGTGTATATATATATATATATAACCCTAAGGCGAGAACATGTTGTCACTATATGGTTTTCATAATGGTGGGTTCATCTCCCTCCAAGTTATTTAAGAAGAAAAAATATAAATAATAAATTTTTTACCTATAGCCCTTAAGCTTATCTTTCAACTTCTTTGCACTGTTGTTTGATTTTTTAATGAGCTTATTGTACTAAGTGAATAAAGATACTTTGGAGTACACTATCTTTTCTTTAGTGGACATTTCACTTGATTGATAATCAGAATCTGTCTGCTCAACATGAACACTTTGTTGTTCTTGATTTGCCTTATGCATAGAGGATGTTCCTACTTCCTCTAGTTGAGATGCATGTTCACCCATAGTGGTATCTATATATCTTAACAGAGATGACAGAGTCTGCTTGTCAAATAAATAAGGGCTGTGAGGTGGAGATGGAATGTTTTGATCAAAATAAAACTACTTTTCTTCATGAGCTTTTTCTTGAATTGGTTCTTGTTCAGACTTAATGGTCATATCTTATTGTATGACAGGAACTGGTTGGATGATTGGATCTTGATGAATCATATTTTAAAACAACATATGAGGTTCATGTTGACCTGGTTTCATTAGAAAAACCTCTGGAACATAAAGATCATGATTGATCATATAAGGTGGAACAGGAAATTCCTCACCATGATAGAGACTTGACTTGATTCTGTTAAAACATTTTCATTGAAATGAACTGCCTCAAACACAGCTCCCTCTCTTGGAATGTTAGGCAAAAGATCATCAATAATCATTTGAAGAAATCTTGGATACATCTGGAATTTGTTCCTCACTTCAGTTAAATTGTAGATCATTCCATTAAGAACTTGTGCAATAAATTTGAATGGTCTTCTAGCTATAATACTTACAATAGTAGAAGAGCTCCTTAGTGAAGTAGCATCCCATCCATTTTTCCTATTAGTCATAGTCTTCTGATAAGTGTGCATGAGAAATCTAAATTGGGTACACATGTATGATTTCTTTATTTGCTTCCTGTCAATAGTGTCAGTGTAACCAATCTACTTAAATACATGGAGAGCATAGTTCTCAAATAGGCCCTTAAGTATCTTCATCTCCTAGCTGAAGTACTCTTCTGATCACCTCTTTTGAAATGGTTATTTGCTGATCATGAATGGTAGAAATCATAACTTGTTGATCTTACATTTGCTCAAGATAAGCATTGGTCTAGAACTGGACAATATGATCTTCTATTATCTCTGGCCTCGCAGTCATTACATGCACCAACCTTGTTTGTCTTATGGCTTGGATCATGTCTCTGTAATTCTCAGCCTTAGGAGAGTCAGGATTGAGATATGCACATAGATTGTGATCTCTGACAAAAACAAGGTTTGCCATATCTGCATTAAAAGAATATGTTAGTGCTTGAGTGAATGAAATGAATGACGTTAATCTGATGAAACTTTGATTGTGTGTTCATTGGTCATTGGGAATGTTATGAAATTAGATCATGTTTGTTTAGCATATTACTTGTGCCAAAATGTTTGTTTGTTGACATTAGCAGTTTGACTTTCAAGAAATTGATCAAAGGCTAATTTAGGTCAATTTTTCACTTGCAAATTTCACTGATTTGATGTTGTTTAGATCAAAATTCATTTTGATCATGTTTGATTCATAACAAAGAGTTAATTTGTTTAAATCATTCGATGATTATATTTCATAACAACTCAATAATTTTTAGTTGACTTTTGAAGTCAAACTACTTCATTTAATGCACATTGAATATGTGCATTGAATGTTGTTATGTTTAATGGCAAACCAACTGTCAACATATGTTTGTTAATGAATTTTGAACATGTTTGATAATTGATATAATATTTCAAGGCATTTTTAATATTCTCAAAGATCAAACAATTTATTTTGAATAATTTTGACATGAACATGTTGACTGTTCATCTAACCGATGAACACCTAATCAAACTTTTTTCAAATGAACACACCTAATACATGCGACTATGATTATTTAACATGTATTCAATGTTTAATTTCATTTATAACACTAAATGATCTCATTTTAGGTCTTGATTCATTGTTTAAATAGGGTTTAATAATGCTCGAATCAAAATCGATCAACTATTTGTTTTCATGATTGTTTGATGATTATAAACTTGTTGTGATACCTAATTGTAAGGATTACACTTAGAGGCTGATGCAACCAAAAGAGCTCTCAGCATGAACATGCAAGTTCAAGGAAGTTACTTTGAAAGATTTGATATAACTCAGCGAATTACATCAAGTATCAAATCTTCTGAAGCCAAAGACCAAATCTTCCGAAGCCAAAGATGAAGTCTTTCGAAGCTTCAAAGACAAAGTCTTCCGAAGCCAAAGACTAATTTCTTCCAAAGACATAGAAGACATGCTTTCTCTGAATCACCTTTTGACAAAAGCTGAACAACTTTCCGCTGCCACTTTTGATGTCTCACTAACTTATATGAGTTGGTGAAGATAGTTCAACAAATAGCTCTTCTCACTTATAGAGCCAAGAAGTTCTACAAGATGACAGGAAGGAAGTTCCTAAGCAATGTGGCCAGTGGAAAGTTTGGTCTGGATAAAAGCATAGTGAAGTGTTACAACTGTAACCAAATGGGACACTTTGCTAGAGAGTGCAAGGCACCAAGGACAAATGATGGTCAAGCACAATCCAAACCAAACTACACTGATTCAGCTCCAAGAACTGAGAAGCCATGCCAACCTAAACAACATGCTGTTGTTGCTGTTAAAGAGGGAGGCTTTGACTAGAGCTTTCAGGTGGAAGATGCTTCTCCAAACCAAGCACTGATGGCAAATCATGAAGAAGACAAGGTATTAGAACATCTTTGTACTCCTGAATGCATTACTAAAGTAAACATGTACGGTCCTACAACTTGGAAGTGAGATCTGATCTTGAGTCCTTAAATATCTTAAAAGCTGACTTTAAAAGAGCAAAAATGATTATAAACTTAAAATAGAAGATTTAGAGAAAACCATTTCAACTCTTAAGCATGAACACACAAACTACAGGACTCAAATCAAAAATCTCATAACCAAGTTGACTGAATGCCAGGCTGAGCTTGTGATTAGCAAAGCCAAGGCAAAAAAATGGGTTCTTGAAGAGGAAAACTTCAAGAACATAATATCCTCATCCTTACATGCAAAGTTTGTTACCAAAATAGTCAGGGACTAGGATCAAGTGAGATAGCTCCTCCACACACACTCCTATCTATTAGATCTCTACGGTGTGGAACTTGTCAAGATGAGTTGCCCTCCATTGAGCCTATCCAAGTGAAGGATGAAGATGAAGAGGAGATAGTGAAGAATGAACTTGAGGTGAGTCTCTAGGGTTATCCTAAGAAAGGACACTATTCTCCTGGAGAAAAGGAAGAATCAAGGATGACCAAGTCTGCAAGGAAGAACTTGATCAGGGCTGTTGAAAGAAAATCCAAGAAAGCCTAAGAGATCATGGCCACATTCAACTCCAAGCAAAAGTAAGTTTTTGTCTCTACTGGATTTGATGTAGTAAAGACTGAAGACTCAACTATGGATTCTAGTACCAAGAATCCAAGTTCATGTCCAAATCATCCTGGTCAAGAGAGGAAGCTGATAAAATATACACCAATGCTGCACAGCCTAAGCCATCCAGTTCCAAGAGCATGACTCATCCCAAGAAGTCTGCTGCATCATCTAAAAAGGTGAAGAAGGAAGTGGAAAGTGATCAAGCTCAGCCTCTCACTCAAAGGAAGACTCTTAGAAGCATGCAAACTAAATGCATCATGTGTGGTAGCACTTCTCACTTTGCAAAGGATTACATCTAAAATCCCAAAAGTACTATCCATATGTCCAAGAAGAAAACTTCTAAGAAGAAGAAGAAGAAGAAGATAGCCTCGGAAAGAAAATCTTTTCCTTCCGGAAGCTCCAAAGTGAAGAAGAAGATAAGTGAAAGCTTACCTTCGAAAGAAAATTTGGTCTCGGAAGAAACGTATGCTTCCGAAGCACTGATGTCTGTTGCGGTGGATGCAAAAGCTTCCAAAGGTTCAGTTTCCAAAACTTCCAAAGTCATCAAAACTTCCAAAGTAATGTAGGCCAAGTCTAATCTTCCAAAGATGGTGTGGAAGATAAAGGAAGGCCATGTGACTAAAAGTTCTTCATTAACAACAGCAGATGATCCTCATAACTTGCATATAGGATCAATTACTGTTTCATTATCTTCATTGCACTTTGACAAGCCTAAGACCAAAAGGCTTGGGTTTCCAAATGTAACTAACCATCTCTTTATGTGAGGAATAGCTCAAGACCAAAGGGAATGTCTGGATCATTGATAGTGGCTGTTCCAGGCACATGATAGGTAATGGCTCTTTGCTTGAAAACTTTGAAAGAATTGATGGAGGGCCATTTGCTTTTAGAGGAGAATCTGGTGGTTATATTACAGGAAGGAGAAGGGTCATAAATGTTAAGCTCAGCATTGAGATGGTAAATTTTGTTAAGGAGTTTGGATAAAATCTTTTGAGTGTATCCTAATTTTGTGATCAGAGACACAACATGCTCTTCACTAAGCATGATTGCATTGTTCTCAAACCTGGGGTGGTCATTCCTCTAGAGCATATCCTGCTCAGAGTGCCTAGGAAATGGAACATGTACAAGATGGACTTGCAAGAAACATCCCCTTCAGGAGAAGTTTCTTGCTTTCTATCTAAAGTCAATAGTGATGAGTCTTTCCTCTGGCATAAAAGGATGTGTCATGTAAACTTTAAAAATATGAATAAATAATTAAGAATGACTGGTGATCACAGATGATTTCACAAGATATACTTGGGTCTTCTTCCTTTGAACTAAGGATGAGACTCCTAAAATCTTAAAGAACTTCTTTTGAAAATTAAGAATCAATGTGATCACAAGGTCAAGACCATAAGATGTGATCAAGGAACTGAATTCAAAAACCAAATACTTGATCCATTTTGGGATGAAAAGGGTATTACAAGACAATACAGTACTCCCAGGACTCCTCAGCAAAACGGTGTTGGTGAGAGGAGAAACAGGACACTTATTGAAGCTGCAAGAACCATGTTATCTGATTGTAAACAACCCATCACCTTCTGGGCAGAGGCAGTCAGCACTACCTGCTGTGTGCAAAATAAAGTTTTAGTAGTCAAGACTCATGGTAAGACTCCTTATGAACTATAGCACAAAAGGAAACCTTTCATTGGTTTCCTTAGAACATTTAGATGTCCTTGCACCATCTTGAATACCAAAGATCAAATAGCCAAATTTTGCTGAGAAAGCAGATGATGGACATTTTATTGGATACTCTTCCTAAGCCAAGGCTTGTAGAGTATATAATCTTAGAACTAGAGTAGATGTAGATTCAGCCAATATGACTTTCAATGAGCACACACCTAGTGTGAAAGGTTCTGGTCCTGATTGGCTGTTTTGTCTTGATTAGTTACCAATTGTTTTAACAAATCTTGTTAACATGTTTCAGGATCTATAGGTACCTTATCATCAGGATATTTTGATCCAAGATTTGAGCTGAGAAGACCAAGTGTTCAAACTACTTCAGCTCCAGTGGTAACTAGCCCTGCAGTTGGAAATCCTGTCAGCACAACCATGACAAATTCTTCAGCTGATACATTTGAGGTGCCTATAAATTCTAACATAAAGGCACCGAACTTAGATGAAGGAATTTAAAATGTAGGAGGACATGGAGGTGGTGAGAGTGATAAAAAATTTCTTGATGCTGATAACCACTCTGTAGAAGACAACATCATTGATATGACACACTTATTGGATCATGTTTCTCTTGAGAAGTGTGTTGATGTGGTAGATGATAGTCAAGCAATAGATATGAATTTCACCAATTTAGATTTGTCCAACCAACTTGCTATGATTCCTCAACTTAGAATCCATAAGTCACATCCCACCACAAACATCATTAGAGATGTTGAGACTAGGGTAAGAACAAGAGGACAAACCCATGACAAAAATGTTTGTCTTCACTCTTATTTCTTGTCCAAGATGGAGCCTAAGAAGATTGATGAGGCTCTGAAGGATGGAAGTTGGGTTGAAGCAATGTAGGAGGAGCTTTTTCAATTCAAGAGACAAAAGGTTTCGAATCTATGTCCTCTTCCTAAAAGGAAGACTATCGTAGGTACCAAATGGGTATTTTGGAACAAGAAGGATGATAGAGAACTTGTCATCAAGAACATGGCTAGACTAGTTGTTCAAGGGTACACACAAGAAGAAGGGTTTGACTACATAGATGTTTTTTTTCCTGTAGCAAAACTTGAAGCTGTTAGGATATTCCTAGCTTTGTCTATCAACTTGATGTCAAGTGTACCTTTCTATATGGGGTGATTGATAAGGAAGTGTATGTCAAACAACCACCTGGCTTTGCAGACCTAGATCATCCTGATTATGTCTACAAGCTTGATATAGCTCTTTATGGATTGCATCAGACTCCAAATAAGTGGTATGAGACACTATCATAGTATCTTTGTCAACATGGGTACAAGAAGGGTACCCATGCTGTTAGAGCTCATTGCTCAAGGTGATAACTTGGCAACACAAGCTAATGTTGAACCCACACCTTCTACATCAGCACCACCCACACAGCCACAAATCACTATCACCTACCAAAGAAAATCCAATCTAACCCCCGTTCAAACTACACAGGTTGAGCAGGCCCCCAAATCACCTACCATGCAGGAAGAAGTGGACATTGGGGCTCCCACTTCTCTTGAGGAGCAAACCACTCCTATTATTTCTATGATTAGTGCTGAGGTTCCTCATGCTCAACCTGATGAGCTCACTACCCTGGCCTTAAGCCTTCACTCAGAGTCTCAAAACTCTAGTTACCAACCTTCAAGGGAAAGTTACCATCCCCAACCGCTTAACCTTAACCAACCAATCCCAAGCCTTGAATTCTATGATGATGAAGACACTGGCTTTAGTGAATACCATGAGTTTCTCTTCTCCACCCCTGCTCAAGGAGAGATGAGTGCTTTTGAATCACCAATGTCTAGCCTACATCATCCACCCATAACTGAGGTGGACCTTCCTGAACATGTTTAGGAGGCCCATATGAAAGAGGCTCTCACTTTTGCATGTGATTACATTCTTAAGACCTCAACCATGGCAACCCAGCCCACTGGCACTTCTTTTAGAGTTGTCAGTGTGCAGGGGAAAACCAGTAGCCAAGAAATACAAGCTGGTGACGAGGAAGAAGACATTAGTCCAATTCTCTCATCCCCCCCCCCCTCGTGATTCTTCTAATGAAGATAAGGGGAGTCTGCAACTAAAAGTGTACAAACTATCTTAACTATGCACCTATTTAGTTTCCAAGGTTAGTCACCTAGAATCTCAGGTGACTACCTTGCAAAGAAGGGTCATTGATTAGCAACTTGAGATCACTGATCTCAAGGGCAAGTTAGCTAGGAGACCCAATCAGAGGACTCAACCAGGTCCACAAGAACCTGTGGATGTGATGGACCTAGCCCCTAACTCCCCTGTGCAAGAGGGTGATGCTACGAAAAAGGGGGAGAAAGTTTTAATTACAATCACAGAACCTGGGAGTTCCTCTTAGAGTATGGACATGAAGGACTTACCACCCACACTTGAAGTTATCCATACTCAACAACCTCCTCAGGTCCACATTGATGTTGACTCACTCATTCATAACTTGTTTGAGGAGGGCTATACTAAGGGCTATGCCTACTCCATCTCACTCTGCTAAGAACCCAATAATAGGATGGAGATATGATGATCAAAGGAGAGCCCTGGTAATCTCTAGGTCTTAGGGGCAACAAGAGATTTTCAACTTCTGCACCCTAAGATTCTATGAGAGCACCTATCTAGTTGACCTTCCACTTGCCAACCCAAGTCAAAATAGGCAAGCTGCAAGATTGGCTGATAGGATTCAACAAAGGGTGCTTGAAGAGTTCAAGCTGAGAACAACACTATATAGACAGAGGCTAGCAGGCAAGACTGTTAGTCAATTGAATGCTGAGGTGGACCCTAAGATTAGCTTCGAAGGGGAAACCTTGGCTGAAGGCCTAGCAGTTAAGCCTGTGAACCTTGAGACAGGAACTATTTAGCACCCATTACCATCAGTGAGACACCAGTTGGTGAAGGTGTCTCACAACCTCTCTCTGGCCAAAGCTTAAGTGCAGCACCCAGCAATGAATGCCAAAGCTCTCTCCACCCTGAGTCATCCAGGCCTGTGAGTGACAAAGGAAAGAGGAAAATGACCTCTGAGGAGATTAAGGAGGAGAAAAGAGAGAGAGGAAGATGAAGGCAAGGGGAGAGAGTTCAAGTAGAACCCCTGCCTTCATGGAAGCTGTAATCAGGGCTGCCCCCAGGCCTAGTACTCAAGATGATGAGACAAGGGCAACCAGATTGAACTATTTGGGGTCCCGGAACTATAACATTGATGAAATCATCTCTCTCCCCTTGGAAGAGTTAAATGAACTTGCTGACAAGCAATTGTCAAAGGTAAGAAAGGAGGCTGAGGATGCAGAACTGCTCCTCAAGGTCAAAGAAGAAAGGAGAAGAAAGAGAATTTACCAAGCTCCTATCCTTTCCCCGGTTCGGGAAAGTCCTGAGATAGAGACTGTGGCTACTGAGCAACAAACTCAGGTAGGTAGGGAACAAGATAGGAAAACATGATAGCCTACCTGAGTGCAACAGGTCTCTATCAGGAAGCAGACCTTCTTCCCTTGCCATATGAATACATAGAATTTGAATACCTCAAGCAGCTTGAGCAACAAGTGTAAAAAGAGAAAAAAGCTACTAAGAGGAAGATGAGGGAAGAGGCTGCTATGTCAAGAGCCACCATCCAAGCAAACTTGAAGAAATTTGCTAATAGACAGAAGATGGTGAGCTTCTTGAAGCTGTATGGATTCTCCATAAGGAGACTTGGTCCAATGTCTCTATCCACCATGGATGATCACATTAGAGTGATCAAGCAGAAGATCAAGAGGGTGAGCTTGTTGACTTGCATTCTCCACCAAGTCAGGCTGCACCTGAAGCTGAGGTCAAGGTTGAACCATAAGAGACAACTCAACCAAGACCTAGTGCTGCATCACAGCCAGCTTCATCTTCTGATCCATAATAGGGTCCTGATCTTTCTCCTTTTGAACTAGTGAAGGACAAGGACCCAACTAAGGGAAACAAGCAAGAACAATCTCATACTGCAGGCTAGTCTCCTCAGTTAAAATATAGAAAGAGAAAAGGGATGGCCATTAGAAGGGACAAGAAGAAAAAGAAGAAGAAGAAGAAGTCCAAGGCATCCACCTCTATACCTCAGGATGGGTCAGAACAACCTGAGGGTGATCAAGAAGAGGCAACTTATCCAACTCCCATTCAAGTAGAGCCTCTTGCTGCTGAGAGACCCATCGTGTCCTGGATGTTTGCTACCAATCCAGACAGATGATATGTCACTAAAGATCATGGGGGTTAAGATATCTACTTCTGGTAAAACATAATTGACATTCCTCAACATGATCTCTATGACATGAGGATATACTTTGAAAGTCTGAGAAATCCTGACCAAATGATGATGAAGGGAATGGTCTTGACACTGTTGAGGACTGTTAATAAATGGAAAACAAGATCAAAGGTCTTCTCAAGTTTTGGTAGCATAAGCCTAGGGGGAGTTTGTAAGGATTACACTTAGAGGCTGATGCAACCAAAAGAGCTCTTTGTATGCACATGCAAGTACAAGGAAGTTACTTCGGAAGATTTGATATAACTTAGTGAATTATATCAAGTATCAAATCTTTTGAAGCCAAAAGACCTAATCTTCTAAAGCCAAAGATGAAGTCTTTCGAAGCTTCAAAGACAAAGTCTTTCGAAGCTTCAAAGACAAAGTCTTTCGAAGCCAAAGACTGATTTCTTTCAAAGATAGAGAAGACATGCTTTCACTGAATTACCTTTTGACAAAAGCTGAACAACTTTCCGCTACCACTTCTGATGTCTCACCAACTTATATGAGTTGGTGAAAAGGTCCATGCTTTTGTCAACTGTAGATTAAGGTTCTTTTGTCTGTAACTTTCCAACTATGTACTTTTATCCTTTTTGTAATAGATTAGGATGTGAGCTATGGCATGTCATAGTCATTAGTCAAAAGGCAATCTGCCTTTTGACTCTACATTGATCTTGTTGTCTAGATTAGTGTTTCTAGCTGGCCTTCAAAGTATGGCCGGCTGTAGGATGTAGTATAAAGTGTCTCAAGTACTTGTAATTTAGATAAGCTTTGTAACACTTGTAAAAGAACTTGAGTGCAATATACATCATTCTTGAAAACCATATCCTAGTGTTCTTGTTCTTCTTACTTGTGTTCTTTGTTTCACTCCAACCGGTTCCCTATTTGAATTATTGAGTGTTATTAACTCTCCCATCTTGTGAAACTGTTGCTTTGATCATAACCGGTCCTGCACTATTTGATTGAAATTCAGTGATGAAATCAAATAAATATTGGTTTAGATGATCAATGGATATTCATACTTTAGAAACGTTTAGAAAACTTAAGTTTTAGCTCGCACACTCGTGATAAATGAAAATCAGACAAGTGTTGAACTATATATACAACAGACAAATCAAGTGCCCGCTATGTATACAGTGTGTACGTACACTATATAAATAGTGTTAACTTAAAATTACATTTTAAGTCATGCATTGTGAATTTCACATGCGTTGTGTGAACAGTGTGTTTGCTGTACAATTTTTAGTTGTACGCTGTGGACACTTTGAATGATTTTTGGTGTTTACAGCGGATGACTCTTAGGTCATGCGCTGCGTAAACTTGAACGAATAATGAATATTCACAACTTATGACTTATTGTCATGCGCTATGAACTTGTATACTTTACACAAAACGGATGAACATTTATTCATGCATTGTGCATACTTAAATGATTGATTTGGTTATTCATAGCAAATGACTGATTTCTAATGCACTGTGTACACTTTGATTGTTTAAGGAATATTCACACCGAATAACTTATTATCATGCTCTGTGAATACTTGAATGATTGTGTACAACGTATGCTTACCTGTGTACATACGCTATGTTCACTTGCATTGTTTTCTACAACGGATTACTAACGTTAGTCATGCGCTGTGGAATACCACTGTATTCACAGCGGATTTTTTACCTGACATCATGCGCTGTGAACACTTGTATGTTCATTGATGCATATCAAATGCATATTTGTTTGTCCGCTGTACACACTTGGTGTATTTTGCATGTTTAATAGTTAAATGTAGCTACAACGGATGTATGTTTGTGTCCGCTATGTCTTTAGTTGACAAAATCTAAAAAAAAAATTTGTTTATTTTGAAAATTTTGCTAATCAGCTGTGTAACTTAATACATACGTTGTGAACACTTAATTTTCTATTTGTGAAATATTTTCAAAAATTTGACTGTTTGTTAAAATTTTATAATTTTAACATGATTAATATATGGATGTTAAGATATCACTCACAAGCAACTATATGTCCATGTATATGTGTCAACCTGCTATTTTGGAGTGCTTACTTGGCTTGGCTATTTTTTCTTTATTTAAAACTTAAAGTTTTAAAATCCTCAAATTTTAATATTTAAACATTTTAAATGTATGATAATGAACATATTCTACTACTTTTGATATTTTCATATTTATTTTTCTCCCCCTAAAATTTTACATATTATAAAAACCTTGTAAAATTGACAAAAATTTGAAATTTTTTGATGGAAATTATCAAAGTCTAATGTGTTTGCTTACATGATAAATGATTAACATTTAGAGAGATGACATTTCATCTAACTAAGAAATGTGTGGTTGTTATGCTTGACATGAATGCTTTTAACATGCTATGAGATCATACTAGTCTTAAATCCCCATTGAATTGATTTGATGATTTTAAGAATAGACATAGACTAATACAATATGGATTGCAGATATTTTTATACACTTAAACTCATGCATGGTATTAATGATCGATTTAAACAGTGAATGTTTATCATGTTTTGGGTATATTTAGATGATTTGTATGTACCTCACACCTGATTGTATGTTAAGATCAACCCTCCTTAAGATATGCCAGAAAGCACTGTCAATACTTATAACCTAGGTACTTAGGAGTATAAATGCTCAATTGTATCCTTATTGATTGATCAACATTGGGATTCCTTTGCACTTCACTTGGAAGTTGATCATGTTTGGGATTCTTTTGTTTCATTCATAAGGAACGTAGCCTATAAAAGACTTTATTGGTTATTCATCTAAGATGGATGTGTTCCTCATTGTGAATCTTTTTGGATCATAATGTAGGTCATCCAGGTCTGTGCTTAGCAAAACAAAGGACGCCTTAGTGTACTCCAGGTCTAGGATAATCATAACAAAGGATACACTTGTATGATTGACCAGTTTATAAACTGTTTCACTTGGTGTATATGAGTTAATTTACAAGCAATCCATATTGGATAGATCAAAACTTACCATACACTAATATGGGTGTTTCTTACCATATAATGATGAGAATGTAGTTCTTCATTGTTCAATATGATATTATGTGTCCTAAGCTAAGCCTATCCACTCATCAAACAAAGTATGTCAGTCTTTATTGGTGGACAATGACACAAGTGAAGAAATAATCTAGTGTACTATCAATTCTCATGAGTAACCATGTATGATTCAAACATGTTTGTTATTCTGAAAACATGAACATTTGTCTGATATCTTAATTTTGAAAAGAAGAGTGATTGATGTTATACTTGGACTTTAACAAAATCAAGCTTGTATGATATTAATGTTTTTGTAAGGCCCCGTTTCCGGAGACGTCACAGTTGGTCAATCATAGCATTATACATATAAAACATTATACATTTCATAAGATTAAGCAGCGGATTAAGTTAACAAAAACCATTCATGCTTATAATTATTGTTGCCAAATAATACATCGTTGCAAGTTAGGGTTACAAAACAATCAATTAGTTGTATTACAACACAACAAAATCATTTGCACGAATGGATGCTAGTCTTGCCCTGACGAGTAGCTTCCCCCGCGTACTACCTTCAGCAACATTTACCTGCCAACTGAAAAATGCATAAAAGTCAGTGTTGCTGAGTGAGTTCTAGTTTTAAAACATTTAAAACACCTTTATTTATATATGAAAATATCATTTTTCTTAAAATACTTCATTTTCATAAAATTCATTACTTTCGTACGTGTTCACACGACATACATACAGCAAGATAATATTCCTCATTATCTTTCATCGTTCATTTCGTACCTTCGTTATTATCTTTCACTTTCTACCAGACCAATGTGCAATACCCTAAACATTGTGCACGAAGCGGGTACTGGGTCGAAGTCTATAAATAGACCCCTAACATTGCGTACCAAGCCTGACCCAGTACCAGGGCATGCCACAAGGGTCCCGTCAATCTCAAAGATTGACCCTGTGTGCATCCTTCGGGTTAGCTAAACCGAACACAGTTGAGCTAACGACAACATGGTCGTGCACCTCTATTCTATTTGCTTGCAAGACTTTCATTCATTTATTATGTTCCACTTTTCATTATCATTAATCCTTCAGTTTCATTATGATAATACTTTACGTATACGAACATAAACACACCACGTAAAGCGACACAATAATACATAATATGGAACACAAGAACAGGCCATAAACAAGCATGGAATAAACAAATACAACCATCAAAACATCCCGGGGAAATTCCTTAAATTTCCTTTATCCCAGAATTTCAGAATATTTTCTTAGTGTTCTAGGCGCATGAGCACTATGCAGGCGCATGAGACTGCTTGGGCGCATGAACACATTGTGGGTGCATGAACCAACACTTAGGCTCCTGAGAAGCAATCCTGGGCACACGGGGTACTGTTCAGGCGCATTACTAACACTTAGGCGCCTGAGGAAATTTCTAGGCGCATGACTACTATATGGGCGCATGGGCTAGTACTTAGGCTATTTTGGCAAAAATTCCTAGCGTGGGAACTATTGGGGCGCATGAGCTTCACTTAAGTTTCCTAAGTCAAAATTTCAGGCGCATGAGCCCTATTTGGGCGCATGACCAACAAAGAAACACATACCGAAGGCAAACACAGCTTTTTCTTCTTTTTGAAACGAGAGAAAAGTTTCTGCTTCTTCCTTCTTCTTTTGGTCGAAAAGCAGGAGTGAGAACTCCAAATGGGCAGCCATACCCTTTTATTTAATAAAATATTGGATTTTGTACTCTTTTACACTTTGCCCCCCTCCACTTTGGCTCCTTTTCCTTTCTTTCAAGATACTTTTTATTTTCCTTCTAATTGATTTCTTCTCTTTAACTTGACAAAAATTTCGGGTGTTACAAGTCTACCCCCCTTAAAGAGGTTTTCTCCCCAAAACCTGTCACTCTTCGAAAAACTGTGGGTATGTTGTCTCATTTCTTCCTCAGTCTCCCACATAGACTTAGAACCCTTTTGGTGTTTCCACTGCAAACGCACAAGTGGAACCACTTTATTCCGCAGTCTCTTCTCCTTCCGATCGATGATTGCCACCGGTTGCTCTACATAATTAAGTCGTTCATCCACCGCGATGTCCTCTAGTGGTACAATCATATCCTCATTGGCTAAGCACTTTCTCAGATGAGATACATGGAATGTCGGATGAATTCCACTTAACTCATCAGGCAGTTCTAATCGATAGGCCACCTTTCCTACTCGTGCGATAATTCGGAAAGGCCCTATGTATCTTGGACTGAGCTTACCCCTCTTTCTAAACCGGATGATCCCCTTCCAAGGTGAGACTTTCAACATGACTCTATCACCCATGTTAAACTCAATCGGTCTATGCCTTTTGTCGGCATACGACTTTTGTCTATCCTTTGCCGCCTTCATAAAGGCTTTGATCTTCTCTAACTTCTCTGTAGTAGCCTCGATCACCTCAATACTTCCCAACTCCTTCTGCCCAATATCACCCCAACACACGGGCGTCCTACACCTTCTATCGTATAGCATCTCATATGGTGGCACACCAATGCTGGCATGATAGTTGTTGTTGTATGAGAACTCCGCTAACGGTAGGTGATCATCCCAACTTCTTCAAAAATCGATCACACATGCTCGGAGCATATCCTTGAGAGTCTGGATCGTCCTCTCAGATTGACCATCTGTCTGAGGATGGTAAGCTGTGCTGATATGTAGCCTCGTCCATCGCATCATGGAATCCCTTCCAAAATTTTGATGTAAACCGGGTGTCACGGTCCGACACGATAGACACCGGCACACCATGACGAGCTACAATCTCTTTAATGAATAGATCTGCCAGCCTCTCGGATGAATATGTCTCGCGGATCGGCAAGAAGTGGGCACTCTTTGTTAGACGATCAACTATTACCCATATAGCATCGTATCCTCTTGCCGTACGAGGTAACTTTGTGATGAAGTCCATGGTAATGTGCTCCCATTTCTATTCGGGTATATCCAAAGGTTGGATCTTCCTGTATGGCTTCTGATGCTCTGCCTTCACTTGCAAGCAAGTAAGGCACTTACTCACATACTCCGCCACATCATGCTTCATACCCGGCCACCAGTAGTCTTTCTTCATATCCTGATACATCTTGGTAGCACCGGGATGAATGGAGCATCGAGTCTTATGAGCTTTGTCCATGATCCGCCCCCGTAAGCCTCCGTAACGAGGGATCCATATCCGCCCGAAGCGGGTTCTAACTCCGAGAGTATTTTCACCCAACTCCGTGACTAGGCCTCTCATCCTTTTAGAGTTAAGTCAATCTTCTTTTAATGCCTCATCTTGGAACTCTTTGATCTGTATCATCACATCGGAGGTCATAATCAACTGCTAAGCTTTCACCCTGATTGGCTCGGGTCTTTCTTTTCGGTTAAGGGCATCTACCACTACGTTGGCTTTGTCAGGATGATAATGGATCTCACAATCATAATCCTTGATCAATTCCAGCCACCTTTTTTGCCTCGTGTTGAGGTCTTTCTATTCAAAGAAGTATTTTAGGCTCTTGTGGTCAGTGAAGATAGTACACTTCGTTCCATACAGGTAGCGCATCCAAATCTTTAATGCAAAGACCACAGCCGTAAACTCCAAATCATGCATGGGGTAATTGACCTCGTGGATTTTCAACTGTCGGGACGCGTAGGCTATTACCCTTCCACGTTGCATTAGCACGTAACCCAATCCCGAATAAGAAGCATCTGAATAGACCACTAAGTCTTCGTTCCCTTCGGGCAACGTCAAGACAGGAGCTTGAGTCAATCTCGTCTTTAACTCCTCGAAAGCATTCTCCTGTTCTCGAGACCCCACACAAACTTAACATCCTTGCGAGTCAATTTGGTCAAAGGTAAGGCTATCTTGGAAAAGTCTTAGATAAATCTTCTGTAGTAGCCCACTAGACCCAAGAAACTGTGGATCTTAGATGACGTCTTTGGTGACTTCCATTGCATCACCACCTCAAACTTCGCCGGGTCCACCATGATTCCTTCACAATTTACCACGTGACCCAAAAATTGAACTTCACACAACCAGAATGCGCACTTAGAGAATTTGGCGTACAGCTTCTCTCTCCTAAGCTTCTCCAATGCTTCGCGTATGTGGACCGGCATGTTCTTCTTTTCTCTTTGAATAAATAAGGATATCATCAATAAACACAATCACTGATTTATCCAACATTGGCCGACACACTCGGCTCATCAAATCCATAAAGGCAGCTGGCGCGTTAGTTAGACCGAAAGACATAACGAGAAACTCGTAGTGTCCATAACGCGTGCGAAAAGCTGTCTTAGGGATATCCTGCTCCTTAACCTTCAACTGATGGTAACCAGATCAGAGATCTATTCGCGAGAACCAACTGGCACCCTGGAGCTTGTTAAACAAGTCATCTATTCTGGGCAGGGGATATCGGTTTTTCACTGTTAACTTGTTCAACTCTCGGTAGTCGATACACATCCTCATACTACCATCTTTCTTCTTGACAAACAAGACCGGAGCACCCCAGGGAGAGATGCTCGGTCGGATGAATCCCTTGTCCATCAACTCCTGCAGTTGAACCATCAGTTCCTTCATCTCCGTCGGAGCCAACCGATACGCTGCTTTAGCAACGGGTTGAGCACCGGGTATCAAATCAATCTAAAACTCGATCTCACGGTCCTGTGGCACACCTGGTAAATCTTCTGGGAACACCTCCAGAAAGTCACACACTACTGGTACATTAGAAAATTATGGTACCGACGCATCCACATCCTTCACATAAGCCAGGTAGGCATTACATCCGTGATTCATGCACTTCTCTGCCACCGCCATCGAAATCACTTTTGGAACCGTTGTCACTCGATCACCGTAAACTGTCACCAAACTTCCATTGGGCACAATTAATCGAATCATCTTCTTGTGACACATAGTATTTGCCTCACAGGCTGCTAACCAATCCATCCCTAGAACTACATCAAATCCGCCTAGGGGCATCACAAATTGTTTATTAGTGAACCTATGGCTTTCTAGTTCTATGTCATAATCTTCTATCATCTTAGAAATTCTGGTGGACTTACCAATACCAGTTTCTACTTAGAAGGGCTCATCAATACTCCTACTACTAACATGCAACTTAGCACAAAAAGCAGCAGAAATAAAACTCCTACTAGCACCAGAATCAAATAATACAGAGACACAAATTTGGTTTACTAGAAACATACCTGACACGACGTCGGGGTCCACCCTGGCCTCCACCCGGGTCATCGTGAATGCTCTAGCATTTTCCCACTACCATTCATTCTTGGTCCCCTTCTTCACCCCAGAAATCTCGGCCCTCGGCCTCTTGCAATCCCTACTCACATGCCCTTCTTCACCACAGTTATAGCACCTCAACACCCTACAATCCTTTGCAATATGACCAGGCCTCCCAGACTTGAAACATACCTTTGATCCCCACTTGTACTCACCAGTATGCTCCTTCCCACATTTGACACTCTTCTTCATCCCCGTGCTTGATGACACCACCCTTCGGTCATCCATTCTCATCCTCTTGTTGTTTGGAGTGTAACCACCATGATGAGCTCAAAATGGATCGATCTGTGATGATATAAGAACGCAATTCAATCTAATACACTGAAGTATTCAATTCAACACACGAAATCAACAAAATTCATAGAAGTTTTCATTGATTAGTAGAGAAGAATACAAAGTGTAAGTAACAGAAACAAAGCGTCTAAAACTGAAAGTCTAATCTCTAGATGTCTATAGATGTCTCTAGATGTCTACCTACACAATACATATTCAGCCTATTTATACTAATCAAGAAAACAAAGGAACATATTTACAATAAAAGTCCCTATACTATGACAAAAATATAAAAGACATACAAAGACAAATGTTAATCTTTAAAAGAAGCATCTACAATACTCCCCCTAAGATTTACATGTCTTCGGTCTTCAAAATCTTTGGGCTTCAGATCTTCAATCTTTAATCTTCAATCTGGTCTTCATCCTTTAATCTTCAGTCAAGTCTTTAGTCTCCAGCTTGATCTTCAGTCTTCAAACATCAAAGAAGTCTTCAGGTTCTTCCTTGACTTTGAATACTGGTTTCTCCTTGTAAGTCTCTTGCTCCCTTATAGCCTTTGCAATTGTATCTTTAAATTTCTCAGCAAGCACACCTTGTTCAGGCTTCTTCTTATTTGTTTTTATCTCTATAGACTTCATCACTTCCAAAGTTTTCTTAGATAATCCGGCTATATCCACATTTGCGTAACACTCTGTTGGATTTGGATTATATTTGCAATAAATTTCCAGTACATCTTTACTTGATATTCTTATAAAGTCAATGTCTTTGAGATCTTTCTTTACTATATTTGCATATGCCATTGCTTTCCTTAACGATATTCTTTCCATTGCTGCATTCATAACTTTGATGATGGACAGAAAATATTTCTTATCATTTTCTGCATTCTCGGGAAATACCTTCTCAAACTTCTGAATGGACAAAAATGAAATATAACTCGGATGAAGTAATTTGAGTTCAAATACTACAAACAAAGTGATCATCTCATCGTCCCAATCATTCAAGTCTCGAACTAACTTCATCTCAAAAGTATCAGCATTATAAAACCATCTCAGGATTGGTTTGGACTGCTGTGATCCTTCAATTACTTTAAGTCCCAGATTAGTGATTTTTTCAAAAAATGCATCACTATACGCATCAAGGAACTTTTCTTCACCCACATCCTTTTCTACTCCTTTTTTCTTTTTCTTTAACTTTTGAAAATATTCTTTATCCTCTTGATCACAACATGTTTGCAAGAAGAATGGCATTCTGTTTATTCCTCGGTGAAGAAGCTCTACAAACATCTCTCCACGCTTAGCTTTAGAATGGTTTATCAAAGGCAATTTTGCTAATTCTTTCGGATCTTGTACTGGGAGCTTAATAATACTTGAGAAAAAGTGATACACATCATATATAGCATTAACTCTCTTAATCAAAAATGCATCAAACACTTTATCATATTTCCAAGCTACGATCTTGACCTCTTTTGTTGTGTCAGGAACAACCATAGCATTTAATAACTCTGAGATAGATTGTCCTTTTTGTAAAACATTTCGTACAAGGTCACCCGCAGATCGAGCTTTGTTCCATAATTGCCTTTGTTCCAAAGGAACTTCATATCCTTGTTTTTCTGTTTGTGGAAACATCTTTATTAGCTCTCTTCTTCTTTAATATCTTGAACTATCCATAGCCATTGATTTAATCTCATATGGCTTCAAAATCTTTGTTCTTTTAGTTATTTCTAAATACTGAGGATTGTTAGTATCTAGAATGATCATCTTGTTGGTTTGTTTCTCAGTATCTTGAAAGCTTCTCACTAAGTTTCTCAAGGATTCCTCTTGTAATCTTTTCAATTTCTTCCAAGGATAGTTCCTTGATTGCAACCACATCCTTAACATGGTTACGTTCATGACGTCTAGATTCTGATGGTGCAATTCTGATGTTGGAATATCCTCAACATTTATACTTTCACTTAGAGGATTCCATTCACCATGCTCAACCATAATCTCATTAGGATCAATCGGTGCACTTGACTCAGCTACTATGAACTTTTCAAATTCTTCATTGATCTGTGAGACAGTTAATCCATCTAAGAATACTCTGTTGTATTTCATTTTCAACAGATAATTATATCTATCTTCAATATCAACAGGTATGTCATCATGGCTTAATCCACTTGGAGAAAAATGTTCTTCAACATTAGCCTCATGAATGTCTTCATCATCAAGTACTTCATTGTACCAATCATCATCAAATTCAGACTCTATGTCATCTAGAGCTCCGATCGTCTCTTGAATGTCAGCTTTGCCTTCTTCAACATTCACCTTTTGTATTTTAGACGATGATTCAAGTAAAACTGAAACATCAATCTCATCCACTTTCCTTTTCCCTTTATCTACAGATTGAATCTTTTCAACCTCAACTGGAGCAATCTCAGACATAATTATTAACTTAGGAGATGGAGACTTTTGAGTTTCTTTCAACTTGTTTAGTTCACCTTTCAACATATTATTCTCCTCACTCATCTTCTTTAACTTTTCTTCCATCAAATCATATCAACCATCATAACTTCAAAAGTTTTCAAATTTTCTTCTTTACTTTTCTTCAACTCATCAATCAATTTTTCTTTCTCTTTCATCTCTTCAATTAACTTTTTATTAGCATCTTTCAGCTCTTCAATTCTCTTAACTTGATTCTCATTATCCTTTTAAGTTCATCAATTTGTTTTTGTAACTCTTCTTCCTTATTCACATTTTCTTCATGAATAGACTCTTGTACAAACTCAGTTAATAAAATCTGTTCTTCACCACCGACCATTTCCTCTATCATTTCAGCTATTTCTTCAACTGATTGGCTTTCATCAACTAGCTCTTCAGTCATTTGATCAACTTCTTGGATGTTTTCTTCTATATTTTCATCCATTTCCTCAGTATCACCATTTATTTCTTCTGCAGCATCATGACTTTCTTCATGTGCCTCTTTAACAACATGCTCAGATTCTTGTACTTGCTCATGGATCACTTCAATAGCTTCAACATTATCATCACCTTCATTACCATCATCTCCATTATCATCATCTGATGAACTGGAACTTTCATCATCAGCTTCATCATCTTCATCATCATCATCATCTTCTTCATCATCATCAGCTGGAATTTCTTCAATAAGATCAGCTGGATCTAGTGGTTCTTCTTCAGTTAAATGATAGTGATCTATAGTGATATCAACTTCATCATTTGCTGTATTCCTAACGTAATCAAATAGAGGAACATTCTGAGCACCTGTCACCATAGACAATCTTTTGTATGATATCTCTGACATGTGTTCAAGAATCAATGTTTCTTCACTAAAACCATTTACCCTTATGTCAGGATATTCTTCATTAATGAACATTTGAAGGAATCTTGGATACATCAGATACTTATTCCTTATGCCCTTTTCTAAATTGAAAATAAACCCATTCATGATCCACTTGGACATATTAAATCTCCTGTTTGTTGCCAGTGCTACTATTGGAGAAGCAATGTCAACAGGGAAAGAATTCCATCCTGCACTCCTCTTGGACATACAATGTTGGAATATATAGCATAGAAGTTTCCAGTGGTTGAATACACGGGCTCTGAAGAACTGTTTCTTTGGAAATTGATTAGGATGACCCATTTCCATGAATGTTTGACTACATTCATCAAATGTCAGTTCAGATAAATCTTCAGCATCATTTTGACCTAATCTCAAAGCATATCTTATAGAATCTTCTGATACTTCAATCATCCACATGTTGGTTATAAACCCTCTAACTACTTTCCTTCCATCATCATCAGCATCAATATATGCAGTGCTCCAGAACTTTTGAATCGGACGAGCATATATAACAGGCTGGTAACACATAGCATATACATATTTGGTTCTCAGTAGAAATCTGATAATCTCTTCGTATCCAATGGCATCTCTAACTTCTTCATTGAGAAGAGCAACCACATTATGTTTGGGCTCAAACTTTAAATCTGCCATCTGCAAAGAAACAAAGAAATTTAGATTTTGAAAGATATATTTTCACTCAATTTAAAGTTATTGACTTTAACACTTTAATGCTTGAATTTGCTGAGATTTTGATATTCTGATGAATTATACACATTCAAACAATTTTGTTTCTTAGATGATTTATCATTTTACATTTTGACTTTTATTCAAAACAATTTTCAATATAGATTTTGATTTATTTTCCATTTTATTTTATTTTTATTATTATTTTTTGTTATTTTTTTTTTAAAAAAAATTTCTCTTGACTGTTCATCTTCAAGTCGACTGCTTGATTATCATCAAATATTCAACTTTGATGAACACTCGATTTGAATGCACAAACAGGTTCGCAATCCAGTTCATTTCATCATATAATCATCAATTTTCATTCAATATCCTTTGTTAAATCACATTTTAACAGATTCAATCATTAGGGTTCGAACGCCTAAACAGGTTCTAAACGCCCAAATCAATCAGCTTATTAATCTGAAATTTGTGTGATTTTGAGTTCGAACTTACATTTAGAATCGATTTCTATCACTTTCGAGTGCAACAACAACACAACAATCAATCAGAATGAGGATTTAGGGTTTATCGGAATGTATGGGTTTTGAGAAACTGAGTGTTCAGGGGAGATTTGAGAATGAAATCTGAGAAACACAAAGTGTTATTTATATACTCTGTGAAAAAATTTAGGCGGATGAGCATTGTTTGTACGCATGGGCTTAGACACATGAGAACTGTTCAGACGCATAAGCACTGTTTGTGCGCATGAGCTTAGGCGCATGGGCACTGTTCAGTCGCTTTTGCACTGTTCAGACTCATGAACTAAGCAGAAACGCCCAATACTTGGTTTCTACACAGACACATTAGAACTGTTTAGGCGTATGGGAATGTAAAACGCCCAACACTTAGCAATATTTTCAGACTCATGACAACTGTGTAGGCGCATGACTACTGTTTGTCCGTATGAGGTAGTCAAAAACGTCTACACTTGCACAAATTCTAAACAAATCATCATGCTCCTACATTTGGACTTTTGACCACTGTTTAGGCGCATGAGATTACTTCCATGTGTCTAACACTTGTAAATTTTCATAATCTTCCACCTACACACTGTTTAGACATATTAGCACTGTTCACATACTAATATTTAAACAATTTTCAAATTTTGACTTTAATAAGTCAAATTTTGACTTTTACCCAAAATTTTAAAAATTAACCCTTAACTTTGAATTTTTTTTTAACCTTTTTATTTTTTTTTTGTTTTAATGTTTCAAAATTAGTTTTCCGTCATTTTAGTCTCTAAAATTAACAAAAACTCTCATTTAACTTTTGCAAGAAGCTTTTCCATTTAACATGTTTTTCAGGTCCATTTTTCATTTTGTTACACACACATGCTTGAACATCTGTAGCATCATCCTTTCCATCCAAAATAATAGTTTTTGATTTTTCATGATTTTACATATCCTGAAATTTAACAGCCATTTTTCTTTTAAACTCTTTTTACTCCCCCTAAACTTTTAAGTTTGATAAAACTTATAAGTTTCTTGAATTTGTCACATGAAGAGCACACTAATCATTGTTAAATTGCCTGCACACAGAAAACATGCAAAACAAAAAAAAATGAAAACAGAATAAAAATCTAATATTCACAATGAATCATGTTTGCAGTGAGATCATATTAGCAGTGATCAGCACATTGAAATAAAAAAAATGATGGATAGTCACAGACAGTGATTAAATCCTGATCAATTGTGTTCTAGGTCAGCATTTTTGCAGCAAAGGAGACACTAGATCTAAGGACAGAAAATGAGTGCTTTTGTCAAGGTACTCAGCACACTTACTTTTTCAATTCTTGGATTGTTTAAGGTACAGTTAGATATGACATTATGCAGTCACATTTAGACATAGAGAGGTTAATTCTCATAAAGATATGCAAGAAGTCACTATTCTCAACTTGTTAACCTGACATATACTATAACCAGATCTCATTTGGTGTTTGTGCACATTGGCATCTTGTTACATCAGTGAGTATATCCAGGTCTGTAATCACTTACAACAAAGGATGTCTCATCACTTCAAGTCTATGATGACTCATAACAGAGAAGTGTTAGATGTATTAAATAATTAGAGCTCAATGGTTATTCATATCGCCATCAGGTGTGAGATTATGTCTTAACAAGCAATCAATTTGAGAAATTAACACTACTCATTAGTGCTAAGATAGACATACATGAATGCATGAGTGATTTAGTTTAATCACAAGAATTTACTTTTTCAATATAATTGCAAGAGATTACCTGCACATCATATCTGATCATGTCAGACTTTAATAGAAAGCGAAGTATGCAACTGATCATACTAATGTACTATCATTTCTCACGTATTGCAAAACAAATTCATTCCTATATAATTAATAAGGAAAAACACTATTTTTGTGATTTTTGGTTTTATAATTTTTATCTTTTATTTTTCAATTTTCTATTTTTGTATTTGGTTTTTGTTTTTATAAAGAACATGCACACACAAAAATAAATTCAGGCAATTAACTTTGACAGGTTCTTTGACAGTGTCATATTCATATAAGCGAGGGTTCTGATCATATTTAGCCTCATTTTACTGAAATTCTCAAAAAAAACAATTTTAAGTGTGATTAATAATACCAATTGACTCAACCAAATACTCAAACCGTCCTGGTAAGAAGGCTTTAGTAAAAAGATCGGCCAATTGTTTTTCAGTAGCAATTTGAATCAGAATGATTAAACCTTTTTTAGAGTTATCTCTGAGAAAATGATATCGAATTTCGATATGTTTTGTTTTAGAATGTTGGACAGGATTAGCTGTAATGAACATAGCAGCTGTGTTATCAATGTAAATAGGTGTTTTAAGAAAGTTGAACCCGTAATCTAGTAGTTGGTTTTGTAACCAAAGGATTTAAGAACATCCTACTGAAGCAGCAATGTACTCAGCTTCTGTAGTAGAAACAGAGACATTTATTTGTTTCTTGCATTGCCATGAGACTAATCTGGGTCCAAGAAATTGACACCCACCCGTTGTTGATTTTCTATCTTGACAACATCCGCCATAATCACTATCAGTATACCCATGTAACTCAAAATTTCCTTCATAAGGATACCATAGCCCTAAAGCCGGTTTACCTTTGAGATACCTGAATATTCTTTTGACAGCAATTAAGTGGGATTCTTTCAGGTCTGATTGATACCTTGCACAGACACAAACATCATACATAATGTCTGGTCTAGATGCAGTGTGATACATCAAAGAACCAATCATCGATCTGTATAGTGTTTGATCTACTGATTTTCCCTTCATGATGAATTCTTTTATTAATTCAGTCGTTTCAAATTTTGCATTTAGAAAGAAAACCCATGAAAATCTTGTATAGTCATCAATAATAACTAAACAGTAAGATTTTCTTCCAATACTCTTCATGTTTGTTGGTCCAAAAAGGTCCATATGCAACAACTGAAGGGGTTTGGAATTTGAGTTTATCAGCTTGGACTTATAAACATGCTGAACATAAACCAGTTTGGCAAACTTCTTTGATGGAAGGCCAATAACATGATTTCCTGCTATAAGCTTGTTCATGTTTTTGAAATTTGAATGCCCTAGACGTCTATGCCATAGCTGGCTTTCATCATTTGATGCTTTAGCAAAGAGACAAGTTGTTTCTGTAGAAGAATCCACTTGAGACATATCCAGTTTGTATACGTCTCGGTCTCTGACAGCTTTAACAACCACGCTATCCTTGCTTAACTGAAATCCTGGCTTCAAGATATAACAGAAAGAATCATTAAAAAGTACAGAGTAGGATTTATCACAAACTTGGGATACGCTTAACAAATTAAAGTTCAACTGTGAACAGAAGTTGACTTTATCAAAGCTTATAATCCCGTTGGATACTGTTCCTTCTTTGGTTATTTTTCCTCCCGCATCACCACCAAAGGCGACATGCGTTCCATCTTTTAACTTAAATTCTTGTAATAAGGCCTGATTGCCTGTCATATGCCGGCTACACCCGCTATCCACATACCAAGTGTTGGTTGGTCTTCTCGGGCGTACCTGCAAAACAAAAGAATTTAAGTTGAATTATCTACCCAAGCCGAAATGGTCTCGGGATTTCCAAACTTGTCAACAATAGTAAATTGTTTAAAGTGAAGTTTGTTGACATCAGGTTTATTCTTTATGAATTTACCAATTCTGTTATTTGTACTAAATTATGCTTGTTTGGAAAATTCATGCTTTTTGACTGACCATTGTTTGAAAATTTTTTGTTTTCAAAACTTTTGTTATTAATTCTCACTGACCTTGGAATGAAATTATCATTGAATTATTGTTTAGGTCTCATTGGATTGTTTCTTTTGAAAGATTTCAAACCTAAGGAGGGTTTGTGTGTTAATCTTTGAAAATCGACATTTTGGTTTCTTTTATATTGCGGATTAACATAACCTTTGCTTACTGTAAAGGTGGCAAATCCTCTCCTCTGTGAATTCTTTCTAAAATAACAATCTTTAGTGTTGTGAGTTTTCCTCTTCACAGTAAGTACAGTATTTGTTAAAATAACACTTTGAAGTTGAGTGATTTCTCCTATCGCAAATGTGACAGTATTTGTTAAAAAAACATTCAGCAGTGTTGTGATTGTACATGTCACATATTTCGCAGTACCTCTGTGGAGTCTTGAATAATTGCTTATTAACCTTTGACGTTGATGCAACATTAGAAACTTGGTTACTTTTAGGTGTCAAAGTGTTAATTTGTTGTTTTTGATTTGAAGAATTGTGCTTTTGATTTGAAATGTTTTTCTTTTGCCCAATTTGTTTTTGTTTTTGAACATGAACTTCATTCTTGTTTTCCTTAGATACAAATCTTTTCACTACAGCGGAAGTCTTAGAATCTGAACCCGTTTTCAGATCAGCAGAAGTCTTTAACATTTTGAATAGAATTCACATTCAACAAACCAGCAGATACAAATTTAAGCGGCTTTAATTTTGTTTTCTGATTTATTTCTTTTGCCTGATTTTCTTGAATTTTCAATTGATCATTTTTGGCTTTATTTATCTTTCTTCTTCGTCTCTGATTCCTTGATTTTGAACCAGTTGTTTGTTTAGATTGAACATTTTCAGTTGAAGATTCTTTTTCACATTCTTTCTTTTTCTGGTCTTTTTGCCATTTTATGAATTCTGGGTTATTTAGACCAAATGAATTTGAATCTTCTGATGTTTTTTCATCATTTCTAGCTTTGTTTTCTGTCATCGTACTCATTTCTTCCAAAACTGATTCTTTAGGAACATAAATTTTCTTGTTCTTTGGTCTTGGTTCATAAGATTTAACTTTAACCGGATGACCATTTTTAATTTTCTCAATATCATTTTCTTCAAAAATTTCTACGTTTGTTTTCTCTTCTTCATTTTTAGACATCTTGGTCTTGTTCTGAAATGCTTTGAGTTTTGCTTTGTTTTCTGGAGAGTGATTGTGAGTGTTAAATTTTTCTGGTAAAGTATTCGTTATTTATTCAGGCATTGGTTTATGAGTGAAACCCAATCCTGCCTTTTGTTTATCTTTACGTTCATTTACCAGCTTTTCCACAATGGTTTTAGAACTTTTAACTTTAGCTAGATCAACTTGAGTAGCTGCATGAGCTATCTTCTCCAGTTCAAGATTTTTCGTCATCTCTTCGAGTTGTTTTGATACAATTTCAAGTTCTCTTAGAGTTTTGTTCCATGAATTTTGAAGAGAGATAATCTTGTCATCAGATGTTTTATGATCCTTTTTCAGCTTGTTATGCATTTGTTCTTCTTGCTTAAGTTTTTCACATATCTTATAAGAATAATTTCTGTAGTATTCGACATGTTCGAAGCAAGACTTTGTGCATAACTTTTCTCTGACTTCTGATTGAATTTCAGAATATTTAGGAGGAGACGTTTCAGAGTTAGAGCTTTCAACCTTTGGCTGATCAGATTTTGCCATCAAAGCAACTTCCTCTGAATCTTCCTTGGGATCAGACTTATCACTCCAATCATAATCCTCTTCCTCATTCTCAGAGTTTCCATCAGCTTTTGGATCATTAACTTCAGACCAATCTTCCTTTTGTATTTCTGCAACAAGAGATAAATTGGAAGTTAGATCAGCAGTAAATTGTTCAGCGTAGGCACTCCAATCATAACCATCAGTAATATTGACAACTAAAGCTTTCTTGGGTTCCTCTGTTGCTTTAGGATCATCTTTTAATTCTGACATTGGTAGGCTTTGATAAGGTTTCTAAAATGTCTTCTGTGATGACTGCTGAAACCTTTGATTACTTGAGCTTGATTGACCATTTCCTCCTTTATTCCTTGGAGCTTTGCACTCTCTAAAGAAATGACCATAGCTGTTACAGTTAAAGCATCTTTACTTTGACTTGTCAAAACCTACTGTCTTGTTTGCACTTGGTTTATAGTTTTTGTTGATGTAGGAATGCTTTTGAGTTCTGTATGCTATCATTACCATCTGCCAATTCAAGTCCATTTCCTCAACGTCGTCTGGATCCATTTCAAATAAATCCTGCAAAACAAAATCAAGTTGAGTTAAATGGCTACCTTGGTATGCTTGAAAACTTGCCATAAATGCAGTAAAAGAAGTTTTTGACTCTTTATCTTGTAATAAGATGTTTATTACATCTTTAACTTTGCTAGATTTAGCAGAGTTAACAGATGGAGTCTCTGCTTGAGAGTTAGAACTTTTAGGCATAGGAGGAGATTGAGGTTTATTCTGATTTGTATAGGCAGGAGCACTTGTGTAAGTAGAATCAGTGAAGAACCCTGCACCAACAAATAAATCACCCTCATCTTCTGGTGAAGTTTCATTCTTAGCCATGAATGCTTTCTCCACAGTGTTTGCTGGAGAAGCAACATACTTATATTATGACATCGAAGCTACTCTGTCGTTGTTTCTAGAACTTTCATCAATTTCGACAGATTCTATTTTAGCAATCAAGAGATCTAGATCCATTGGAAATTTCTCAGTATGCTTTAACAGAGTGACTGTTTGCTTCCATGAAGATGGAAGAGCATTGAGAAGTCTGTAGTTAAGATCTTTTAAATCATTCTTGATCCCTGCAGTCGACATCTCTGTAGTCAGTTGAACAAATCTGTTCATCATCTGATTTGTTGTTTCACCAGACAAATGTTCAAAAAGTTCTAATTTTCTCTTTAGCTTTTGCTTTTTCAGATCCTGAATCTCTTTTCCACCTTCACATATTATTTTCAAGGCCTTATACATGGTGTATCAACCAACAAGCCTTGTAAGAACTTCAAGAGGTAGACCTTTGCACATTAAGGAATATGCTTTAATATCATTTTTAACTTTTCTGAGGTCTTCTCCTTGTAGATCATCTTCTGGATAAGGTTCAGTAGAGTCCTTTGTATACACAAATCCTCTATCAGGTCCATCAGATGTGATTGGAATGTAAGAACCTTTTTCTATTGATTTCCATAAATCAGTATCAATAGAATTCAGATGGTGTTTTAATCTCAATGACCAATTCTTGAAATCTGCTCTATTCTTCAGCTTGGGAACTCGATTCTCTGAGTCTTCTGATTTTACCATTTTTAATTTTTTTATTTAATTTTTAAAAGTGATTTGTTTTTTTTATTTTTAATGTTTTGAATTAAAACAATAAAATGAAAATATTTTTGGATTTTAAAGTTTCTGAAAAATTTCTGAAAATTTCTAAGTGTGAAAGCTGATGCGTCCAAACAGTAGTGAAACGCCCAAACAGTTGGGGTACACCTTTTGACTTTGACCCTGAAACGTCTAAGGGATTGCCTTAGAAAAATTCCAAAAAAACGCCCGAGTTGAGATGCGTCTGAACAGTTGTGATACGCTCAAACAGTTAAGCGTTTGGGTGTCAAAACGCCCAAACAGTTCAAATACTCCTCAACAGTGTCCCAACAGTTGAAATGCACCCACACAGTAGTAAAACGCCTAACTGAAAAACGCCCGAACAGTTGTAAAGCGCCTAAACAGTTGTTATGCGCCTATCACTTGGACGATTTTCAGCAGTGTTTCTGACCTAATGCGCCACATTCATCAGCTTCAACGAACTCAGATTCTTTCAATTTCTTCAAAACTTGATTAATTGATCTAAATTTCACCAATTAGGTCTGAAATCGATCTATTAACAATCCTCTAACATCAATTTCATCAATTAACAACAAAAATTAATGTTTTGATTCAAAGAACAGTTTGAACAAACTAAGAACAGTTCGAAGACTTTTTGCTCAAATTCACAGATTTGAACGAATTGTACTGCTAATTATGAATCAAATCATGTTTTTGATGATGAAAAGATCTTAATTCAACAATTTTAAGACTAAATTGTTTATCAATCATAGATTCAAGTGATTATGAGTGTTCGACAGTTGAAGAACAGCTTCAAATCACTGAACCGAAAGCCCTGATACCATTTGATGAGCTCAAAATGGATCGATCTGTGATGATATAAGAACGCAATTCAATCTAATACACAGAAGTATTCAATTCAACACATGAAATCAACAAAAATTCATAGAAGTTTTCATTGATTAGTAGAGAAGAATACAAAGTGTAAGTAACAGAAACAAAGCGTCTAAAACTGAAAGTCTAATCTCTAGATGTCTCTAGATGTCTACCTACACAATACAGATTCAGCATATTTATACTAATCAAGAAAACAAAGGAACATATTTACAATAAAAGTCCCTATACTATGACAAAAATGTAAAAGACATACAAAGACAAATGTTAATCTTTAAAAGAAGCATCTACACACCACGCCCAAACCGATTCCCTTTCCAGTTCTTGTCAGCACCACCCATCTTGCTCACCTCAACCACCGCCACTTCCTCTCATCATAGAGTCTTCCTGCCAGGTCCACTGCTGACCTAAAGGTACTCGGTCAGGCAGCAATCAGGTGTCTACGGATATCCACTGGCAATCCTTGGATATACCTCTTGATCTTCCGTGACAAGGGTATCACCTGGTCTGGCACCAACCTAACCATTTCGTTGAACTTGGTGGTGTATTGTTGGTGGGTCATGGTTCCCGCCTCTAGCTGTAGGAACTCCCTCTCAATCTTATCGAGTTTTCAATGAGGATAGAATTCCTCAATCACCATTTTCTTCAACTCTCCCCTCCTCATTCTCCCGATGGCCCTTCTGCCCTCGGCTTGGACAATATTGTCCCACCAACACAGAGCCGAGTCAACGAATGAGTGAGTGGCGAACTTCACCTTCTGGTCCTCCCTGCACTCACTAATCTCTAACACCACCTCCATCTCTCTTACCCAGCGGTGAGCAGTGGCAACATTACCGTTGCCATCGAAAGTTAGGGTCTTGCATCTCTGAAATGCCCCATAGCTTCATCCCTTGGCGGTTTCCCGCAGTACCACCTCTTCTTTATCACTGGAGGCCACCATTCCAGCGTTCAGCTCCTCCTTATCATGATCTTCCTCATTCTCTCTTCTCCCAGCCATGGTCCATCCCTCCTCCTCCTTCTCCTTTCTCTCATCCTCCCACACAGCACAGATGACTTCAGTCACTACATATGGTAGGATCGTCTGCATGACCTGATGCACTTCCTCCATAACTGCCTCCTTTACTGAGGCTCTTAAGTTAGCACTCTCATCCACACCCTCCGGATGATGAAGCCCAGGCTCAGTAGGAGCCGTTTCTGTAGTCCTTGTCTTGTTCCTTGTGGCACGTGGCCCAGCACCACGACCACCTCGTTCTCCTCCTTGGGAAGCTTTCGATGATCAACCACCAGCCATCCTCTAACACTATAAGATTCAAACACTAACATGGTCATTCAAGGTAATAGCTCAGTTTATGTTAAGTATAGTAAGTCCCTAATTACAGTGGCCAGTTGTGATTAGCCACTTACTTTACTCTTCATCCCCCGAGCATTTCCTATCCTGACTACATCAGTATTCAAATCTACTAAAAGCACTTAAATCAAATAGCACACGCAGATAACACCGGTTAACATTAAGAAAAGAAATACCTGATGGCACGTAGCTACTCGGGCTGGCATCCCTCCATTCGGTCCCATTCTCAGTTTAGGTTTTGAAAATATTTACCCATTTCTCTTAAACTTTGGCTCTGATACCAACTTGTAAGGCCCTGTTCCCGGAGACCTCACAGTTGGTCAATCATAGCATTATACATATAAAACATTATACATTTCATAAGATTAAGTAGCGGATTAAGTTAACAAAAACCATTCATGCTTATAATTATTGTTTCCAAATAATACATCTTCACAAGTTAGGGTTACAAAACAATCAATTAGTTGTATTACAACACAACAAAATCATTTGCACTAATGGATGCCAGTCTTGCCCTGACGAGTAGCTTCCCCCGCGTGCCACCCTCAGCAACATTTACCTGCCAACTGAAAAATGCATAAAAGTCAGCGTTGCTGAGTGAGTTCTAGTTTTAAAACATTTAAAACACCTTTATTTATATACGAAAATTTCATTTTTCTTAAAATACTTCCTTTGCATAAAATTCATTACTTTTGTACATGTTCACACGACATACATATAGCAAGATAATATTCCTCATTATCTTTCATCGTTCATTTCGTACTTTCGTTATTATCTTTCACTTTCTACCAGACCAATGTGCAATACACTAAACATTATGCACGAAGAGGGTACTAGGTCAAAGTCTATAAATAGGCCCCTAACATTGCGCACGAAGCCTGACCCAATACCAGGGCATGCCAAAAGGGTCCGGTCAATCTCAAAGATTGACCATGTGTGCATCCTTCGGGTTAGCTAAACCACACACAGTTGAGCTAACGACAACATTGTCGTGCATCTCTATACAATTTGCTTGCAAGACGTTCATTCATTCATTATGTTCCACTTTTCATTATCATTAATCTTTCACTTTCATTATGATAATACTTTACGTATACGAACATAAACACAGCTTCTTCTTCTTCTTGAAACCGAGAGAAAAGTTTCTGCTTCTTCCTTCTTCTTTTGGTCGAAAAGCAGGAGTGAGAACTCCAAATGGGCGGCCATACCATTTTATTTAATAAAATATTGGATTTTATACTCTTTTACACTTTGGCCCCCTCCACTTTGGCTCCTTTTCCTTTCTTTCAAGATACTTTTTATTTTCCTTCTTATTGTTTTCTTCTCTTTAACTTGACAAAAATTTCAGGTGTTACAGTTTTGAAAAACATTACTTGTTTGGTTCCTAATTGATCATACCAAGTGACTAAACCAAAAATTAAAATTTTGTTGAATCCAATGGTTTTGTAAAGAGGTCAGCCAATTGATTGTAAGTATGAACTTTGATCAATTTAATCAGACCATTTTCTGAGCGATCTCTCAGAAAGTGATATTGGATGTCTATATGTTTTGTTTTGGAATGTTGAACAGGATTATCAATTATGAACATGGCAGTAGAATTGTCTATGTGTATGGGTATTTTTAGAAAATTAAATCCATAGTCAAGAATTTGGTTTTGAATCCAGAGAACTTGAGAACAACATGCAGAAGCAGCTATGTATTTTGCCTCAGCTGTTGATACATACCTTTGTTTGTTTCCTGCACTAGTAGGAGATCAATCTGTTCTAAGAAACTAACATCCTCCTGTTGTTGATTTTCTGTTGTTGTTGCATCCACCATAATTACTATCAAAGTATGCAAATAAAGAGAAATCTCCATCTTTTGGATACCAAAGGTCAAGTGCTGGGATGCCTTTCAAGTATCTAAAAATTCTTTTCACAGCATCGATGTGCGATTCTTTTGGATCTGCCTGATATCTTGCACACATGCAAACTGCATATGTGATGTTTGGTCGGCTAGCAGTAAGGTACATCAGTGAACCTATCATTGATCTATATAGCTTCTGATCAAATGATGTTCCTTCTGGATGTTGGCCAAACTTCAATCCAGTTTCAAATGGTGTTTTGCTTAATGTGCAATCAGCCATGTTGTATTTCTTCAAGATCTGATTCACATACTTGCTTTGATTAATAAAAGTTCCTTTAGCTGATTGTTGTACTAGAAGACCAGGGAAGAATGTATGTTCTCCCATCGAGCTCATTTGGAATTTTGATTGCATAAGAGTTTCAAACTCTCTACAAAGCTGAAGTTTGGTGGAGCCAAATATGATGTCGTCCACGTAGACTTGTACAACCAATAAGTCGTGTTCTTTTCTCTTTAAGAACAATGTTTCATCAATCTTCCCCCAGGTGTATCCATTCTGTAATAGAAACTTTGATAAAGTTTTATACCACTTTCTGGTGCCTGATGAAGACCATACAAAGCTTTATCTAATTTATAGACTCTTTGAGGGAAGTCTAGGTCTTCAAACCCTGGTGGTTAAGCAACATATACCTCTTTACCTATCTTGCCATATAGGAATGCACATTTCACATCCATTTGGTAGACAGTGAATTTCTTTGACGAGGCATAAGCAAGGAACACTTTGACGGCTTCCAATCTAGCTACCGGAGCAAAGACATCGTCATAATCAATGCCTTCCTCTTGAGTGTAACCTTGGACAATGAGCATTGCTTTGTTTCGAATGACAATACCTCTATCATCTGCTTTGTTTCTTAACAACCATCTGGTGCCAATGGCCTATTGACCTTCAGGTAGATCAACCAGTTTCCACACCTCTTGCTTACTAAATTGTTGTAGTTCCTCTTGCATGGCTTCTATCCAACTGTTGTCTTTAAGGGCTTCTGTGAGTTTTTGGGTACAGTGAGAGATAGAAAGCAGGAAAACAAGAAAATGTTTGTTGTATTAGATTGACTTCATGATAATCTAACATTAAGATCACCAATGATATTTTCTAGGGGATTATATTTATGAGCTCTGGTGTTTTCAATTTGATCAACAGGGATTGTTGAATCAAGATTATTAATGGTTTGGTCAGGTGATGATGGGTGAGCAAGGGTATTTGATGTGGTTGGATCATCTGGCTATGCCTAATCATGGAATGTTTGAGGTGAATCATGAAAGAAATCTAAGATTTCATCATCATGATGTGTGTCTGGTAATGAATGGTAATCATCATCTTCTTCAGCTATGTCTTGATGATGTGACCTTGTTTGCTTGCTTGGTTGAGGGTCAACTGAAGCTTGTGGTTGATTGACCATAGTATTTAATCATGATGGAGTATTTGTTGATGTTCCTCTTGAAGTGTTTGTTTGATCTGGAGGAGTGGTAACTGTTGTACTTGAAGGAGTAGTGTTTGTTCTCCTTGGAGGATCAGCTGTTAATAGAACATCAATGTTTGATGGTGGAACCATGGGATATTCAATATCATCCTTGGTACCTGAGACATCAAAATAAGATATGTCAAATGATTTTGTCAGTAAATCTATATCCAGCAGCTAGTCAGATCCAATGACTTTCTTAGTGAATGTATGTTTGTTAAAAACAACATCAGATGTTTCTTCCACTATATTTTGTCTTGGATTGTATATTCTGTATGCTTTAGAGCTTCTAGAGTATCCAACAAAAAATCCTTCGTCTGCTTTAGGGGCAAACTTAGATAACTGTTCTTTGGTGTTTAATATAGATACAGAACACCCAAATGCTTTAAGAAATCCAATAAAAGGTTTCCTTTTAAACATTAATTCATATGGAGTTTTAGTGTGTTCTTTGATTATTAGTGTTCTGTTTTGTATGTAGCTAGCTGTGTTGATGGCTTCTACCTAAAAAGATATGGGTAATAAAGAGTCAGCTAGCATAGATCTAGCAGCTTCTATTAATGATTTGTTTCTCTGTTCAGCAACTCCACATGGCTGAGGAGTCCCTGCCACACTGAATTGCTGAATTATTCTTTTCTCTGCTCAAAAAGAAGAAATATTTTCATTCTTAAATTCAGTACCATTATCACTTCATAAAGTTTTGACTTTAAGATCTTATTGATTTTCAATTTTAGTAATAATATTTTAAGATTTCTGCTGTTTCTAACTTGTGCAATAGAAAGTAAACCCAAGTGAATCTATAGTAATCATCTACTATCACAAGGCAGTATTGATTCTTGCGTATGCTCGATATGTTTGTAGGGACAAAAAGGTCCATATGAAGCAATTTGAGTGGTGTGTGATTAGAGTTTACCAATTTAGACTTATGTGACACTTTATGTTGTTTGCCTTTTAGACATGCAGTGCAGTGGTCTGTACAGAAAAATTATATTTGCGGTAGACCTATTACTAGGTCACCTTCAACCAATTTGTTGGATCACATAAGGCTGGTGCAACCAAAACAACACATAGAATATTTTGGAGTACAATTGAAGAAGTCTTCCGAAGCTAAGGCTGCTCTTCCAAAGACAAGTTGAAGATCTTCCGAAGCTTAAGTATGAAGAACTTCCAAAGGAAAACTAAGTCTACCGAGACTAAGTAGTTTTCCTTCCGAAGGTAGAACCAAGTCTTCTGAGACGAAGTAGTTCTCCTTCTGAAGCATTCACACTTAGAAGATCCAAGAAAAAGTCTTTCGAAGATTGAAGTCATGAAGACTTGCAGAAGACTCGAAAGAAGTTGATTCTTCCAAATTATAAATGGCCTCAAAAGAATTTATACTTCCGAAGCCATTTTGCCTTCGAAAGAATCAACTATGAACCAGTGGACATAAGTATTAGCTGTCTGACATCCGTTGACAACTCTGATACACTGCATGGCACATTCCCATGCCCATGTAGTTGACCATACTTTAATCCATTGTTCATCTTTATCAGTTAGTACAGTTACCATACTTAGTTGGTGACAAAAGGTAAGTCATGGACCTGTCATGGCTACCTAATGTAGGTTATTATTTTATCTTAGATACTTTACTTCTAGCAATGTAGTATTTGTCAAGCGGTAAATTGCATCTGGTTTTCCAAGTATAACCGGCTATAGATAGTAGTATATATAGTTTCTCATTGTAACTTAAGTAACCATGCTTGTAAGAGTCTTATGAAACTAAGTTGAGAAGTAATATATACAAGTATCTTGAAAACCATTCCTATGTTCATTAACTTATTATATTATTGTCAACTTAGTTAGAGATTCTGCTTCATCAACCGAGTGAGACTTAGTGAGTTTGTGAGATACAAAACTTGTGTTGAGAGACCAACACCATTCCTGTAATTGGTATCAAAGCTTTTTAGGCTCTTGATTGTGAAATCTAACCATCCCAAATTGCCCTTGTTTCTTCACACTCACTCACTTCACTCAAATGGCTCTTAACCAAAAATTTTCTGAGTCTGAGATAGGAACCATGACCAAGGCTCGTATAATCACCCCTGATGATTTTTGAACTTGGTACAAATGTATTAAAGGTTTCATCAAGTATCAAGACAATCGAATATGGAGATCTGTCACTTATGGTCCTTACCAACCAAAGGTGGAATCCCAGGCTGGTAAGAGAAGACATTTGGAAAGAGTTTGGATAGGGATTTGAAGAGATGAGTGTTTTCAAAGGTTTTTTAGTTGGATCATATGAGGCTGGTGAAACCAAACCAACACTTAGAAGATTTTGATGTACAATTGAGGTGGTCTTCCGAAGACAAAGCTGCTCTTCTGAAGACAGGTCAAAGATCTTCCAAAGCTCAAGGTTGAAGAACTTCTAACGTGAGAACTCAGTCTTCCGATACTAAGTAGTTCTCCTTCCGAAGTATACAACTTAGAAGATCCTAAAGACAAAGTCTTCTAAAGAATAAAGTCATTAAGACTTGCAGAAGACTCGAAAGAAGTTGATTCTTTTAAAGTATAAATGGCCTCTGAAGAACTTATTATTCCAAAGCCATTTAGCTTCGGAAGAACCAACTATGAACCAGTGGACATTAGTATGGTCTGTCTGACATCCGCTGCAACCTCTGATATACTACATGGCACTTTCCCACGCCCATTTAGTTGACCATACTTTAATTCACTATTCACCCATTATCAGTTAGTACAGTTGCCACTTTAGCTGGTGACAAAAGGTAAGTCATGGACCTGTCATGACTACCTAATCTAGGATAGTATTTTATCTTAGATACTTTACTCCTAGCAATGTAGTATTTATCTAGTTGTAGATTCCAGCTGGTTATCCAAGTATAACCGACTATAGATAGTAGTACATATAGTTGCTCATTGTAACTTTGTAACCATGCTTGTAAGAGACTTGTAATACTGAGTTGAGAAGTAATATATACAAGTATCTTGAAAAACTATTCTTATGTTCATTTGTTTTCATTAACTTATTATATTACTTGTGAACTTAGTTAGAGATTTTGCTTTATCAAACCTAGTGAGATTAACTGAGCTTGTGAGATAAACTTGTGTTATGAAACCAACACCGATCCTGCAATTGGTATTAGAGCTTTTTAGACTCTTGATTGTGAGATCTAACCATCCCAAATCACCCTTGTTTCTTCACACTTACTCACATCACTCAAATGACTCTTAACCAGAAATTTTCTGAGTCTGAGATGGGAACAATGACCAAGGCTCCTATCATCACCCTTGATGATTTTGGAACCTGGTGCAAACGTATTGAAGGCTTTGTTAAGTATCAAGACAGCCGCATGTGGAGATCAGTCACTCAGGGTCCTTACCAACCAAAGGTGGAATCCCCGGCTGGTAATGGTGCCATGATTGAGAAAGCTATTAAAGACTACTCTGATGAAGACTTCAAGAAGATGGACATCGACTGCAAAGCCATGGGCGTGTTGCTTACCCTTTACCAAACTCCATAATAGTAGGCTTTAAGCAATGCAAGACCGCCAAAGAACTATTTGATGCTTTGAAGCTGATGTACTCTGGCTCTATTGAATCAAAGGAGAACAAGAAAGATAGATGAAGCAGCAGTTTGAGAACTTCACTTATGTTTTTGGTGAGACATTGAGCCAACAATACTTCAGGTATATAGACTTGATCACCTCTCTTCAGACTATGGGAGTTGTTCTTGAGAAAAGAGACATAGTCAGAAAATTCATGAGTGCACTTCCTCATGAGTGGACTTTTTACTATGTCTCAATCAAGAGAACTAAAAATCTCAACACTCTGATTATGACTTAACTGTATGGAATCCTTGATGGATACCGTATGAAGATGGAGACTCTGAAGAGCCAACATATGAACAGACCCTCAAGTCCTGCAGTCAGCAATGCTCTACATCACTTTCCCTAAGACTCCCAGGCCTCAACAGGCTCAACACACTACCTTCTAGGATAGTTGTGATTTTGTTTTAGGGAGTGAGCACTCTGGAGATTTTCAATACTATTTTGATGATCTAGAGTGTTTCAGCCCAGATGATGTTGAATATATGGACACTGTCCAGCAAATGGCTCTTTTAACCTACAGAGCAAAGAAGTTCTTTAAAAGAACCGGAAGCCAGTTCCCTCAGAACCTAACTAACAGCAAATTTGGGTTTAATAAGATAAAGGCCAAATATTGCAACTGTAACTAGCTTGGTCACTTTGCTAGGGAATGTAAAGCTCCAAGATCTAATCCTAGAGTAGCTCAAGCCTCCCAACATTCTGCTACCTCAAAGGCTGCAAACAAACCCACTAAGCCACAAACTGCAACTGTTGATCAAGAGGTCGACAAGAGCTTTATGGTGCAAGATGTCACCCCTGCTCAAACTCTCATGGCTGGAACTGAAGACAACAAGGTATATGAACATCTTTGTACTCCAGCTGTATTGCTAAGGTTAAATTGTATCAGGACTACAACATGGAAACTAGATATGATATTAATATCTTAAAATTTGATTTTAAGAGAGTAGAATCTAACTATAAGCTCAAAATAGAAGAGTTAGAGAAACCTGTGTCCTCTTTAAAACATGAACATACCAACTATAGGACTCAAATAAAAGATCTAATATCCAAGTTGATTGAAGCTCAAGCCCAGCTAGTCATAGCTGAGGCTAAAGCAGAGAAGTATGCTATTCAAGAGCATAAATTGATCGGTTCAAAAGGATAAAATATGTGATGATATCATAACGCAATGATCAATTCAAACACAAAGTAATCAAACACATGCAATTACATCAAAAAATTCATAGATTTCACTGATAGCAAATGCATAGGATACAATGTGTAAGGGTTATAGTTCGTTCTGTTCTAACTGTTTCTTACTAACAGACTCACTGACTGACTCAATTTTTGAATCAATTCTTTGAATCAATTCCCTACAAAATACATAAAATATCCTATTTATACTATCAAGAAACAAAGGAACATATATTTATAAAATAAGTCCCTATAATATGATAAAAAAACACATAAAGACAAAATGTTAATCTTCCAAGAGCTTCAACAATACTCCCCCTAAGATTTACATTGTCTTCAGTCTTCAACAAAAATCTTTAGGTTCTTCTTTGATCTTGAACATCAGCTTGTCTTTGTACAGCTCGAGTACCTTCAATGCTTTCTTGATTGTTGATTTAAAATTGCTTGCTCTGGCTTCGACTCATTAGTTTTTATTTCCATCTTGTCCATTGCTAACAAAGTTTCTTTTGTAAGACCTGCAATGTCTACATTAGCATAAAATTCAAAAGGTTTTGGATGATCGTGAGAGTACACTTCCAATACTCCTTTGCTCGAAATCCTCATAAAATCAATTAACTTTATATCCCTCTTCATGATATTAGCAAAAGCAATAGCTTTTCTCAAAGAAATTCTCTCCATTGCAGCATTTATCACTTTGATAATCGTCATAAAGTACTTCCTATCGTTATCGGCAACTTCAGACGCAACTCTTTCAAATTTTTGATTGGACAAGAAAGATATATAACTCGAATGTAGAAGTTTCAGTTCAAACACTCAAAATACTGAAATCGTGTCTTCATCCCAGTCATCTAAGTTTCGAACTAACTTCAATTCGAATGAGTCAGTATTATAAAACCATCTTAAAATTGGTTTTGTTGTTTGAGTTCCATCAATCACCTTTAATCCTGGATTTGTAACTTTCTCAAAATATTGTTCACTGTAAGCATCTAGAAATTTTTCTTCTTCCTCTGGTTGATCTGCTAACCTTCTTTTATTTTTTATTGACTTGAAATATTCTTTCTCCTCTTGATCATATCGGGTCTTGAGAAATGACTCCATTCTAGAAATACCTCTATTTAGAAGTTTCACAAAATTTTCACCTCAAGCAGACTTTGTTAGATTAATCAGAGGTAATTTGTTTAACTCTTTGAGATCTTGAGCAGGTAATGCTATGATGCTTGAGTAAAAGTGATACACATCACAAATAGCATTTACTCGTTTGATTAAAAAAGCATAAAAAATCTCATCGTATTTCCAAGCAACGATCTTTACATTCTTTGTAGTATCTGGCACAATCATTGCATTCAGTAATTCAAAAATTGATTAGCCTTTTTGCAATACATTTCTTACCAAATCACCTGTTGTCCTCACCTTGTTCCATAGTTGTTTTTGATCAACTGAAACTTGATAGGCTTGTTGCTCAGTTTTTGGAAATATACTCATCAATTCCTTTCTTCTTTCATGACCACTTCTCACCAATTCCATCCGTTTAATTTCTTGAGGCTTCAAACTTCTTGCTCTTTTGGTAATCTCCAAATATTGAGGATTATCCATATCAAGTACAATCATTCTATTGTTTTGTCTTTCTGTTTCTTGAAAGCTTCTCACCAAATTTCTTGGTGATTCAGCTTGCAACTAGTTTAATTTCTTTTGTGAATAATTTCGTGATTGTAACCACAATCTCAGCTCAACAGTCATCATATTCTCTGGATCAGGATGATGTAATTCCGATGATGAAAGCTCTTCAATATTAATACTTTCATGCATTGGATTCCATTCTCCGTGTTCACCAATAATTTCATCAGGATCCACTGGAGCTATAGATTCAGCAATTACACATTTCTCATATTCTTCATTGATTTGAGACACAGTGAGACCATCCAAAAATACTCTGTTGTACTTTTTCTTAACCAGATAATTATACTTGTCATCAACATCAATAGGAATATCTTCAGTAACAGCCTCAATGGGAGAATAAACAGCTTCAATAATATCTTCTGCTTCTAACACTTCATCATACCACGCATCTGAGAATTCTGGTTCTAAATCATCTAATGCACCAATTCTCTCTTGAGCTTCAGCTTCTTTACTTTCATGAATCAAAGGCTCAGATACAATCTTTTGTATTTTAGACATAGGGTTAGATGATGATTCAGGTAAAACTAACACATCTTGATCATCTATCTTTCTCTTCCCTTTATCTTCCTTAGATATTCTTTCAACATCGATCGGTTGAACTTCAGATACAATAACTAATTCAGGTGATTGAGATCTCAAACTATCTTTCATACCTTCAAATTCTTCTTTCAATTTCTCATGATCTTCTTTTAACTTCATGAATTTTTCTTCAATCTAGTCATAGTCTTTGAGTATCACTTCAAAGTTCTTTAAATTTGATTCTTTATCTTCTTCAAGTTTAGCAATTATCAAATCTTTCTTTAACAATTCATCTTTTAATTTTTCATTCTCATCTCTCAGCTTCTCAATTAGCTTAAGCTGATTAGAGTTCTCTTCTTTCAATTCATCAATTATCTACTGGGTATTCACTTCCTCAGTCAGAACTGTATCATGTTGACTCAACCTTTCCACTTCATCTGGTAATACAGATTCAAATGCTTCAACATTTTGAACATCATACTCAACTTCTTGTTGTACATTAGCTACAACATCTTCTTTATTCATATCTAATAACACATCAACATTATCTTCATTATCATCATCATCATCTTCTTTAACACCTTCATTAACTTCACCAACTTCATCATCACCATCATTATCATCATCATCATCACTACTTGAAGATGAACTTTCTTCATCATCAGTTTCATCATCATCTTCATTTTCTTCATCATCTTCAGATTCAGATGGTTCTTGAGGAACTTCCTCAATTAAGTCATTTGGATCAACTGGTTCATCCTCAATTAGATGAAAATGATCTTCATTTATATTCATATCACCCTTTGCAACTGCTCTCATATACTCAAACATAGGAACATTTTGAGCATCAGTAATAATAGCAAGTCTCTTGTAGGCAGTTTTAGTCATATGCTCCAAAAGTAATATTTCTCCACCCACTCCATAAGCATGGAAATAAGGATGTTCTTCATTAATAATCATCTGAAGAAATCTTGGATACATCAAGTACTTATTTCTAATTCCCTTCTCCAAATTAAAAATGAAACCATTCATGATCCATTTAGCCATATTGAATCTTCTATTAGTGGCTATGGCTACTATTGAAGATGCAATCTCTACCGGGAATGAATTCCATCCGGCACTTCTTTTAGACATTCCGTGCTGAAAGATATAGCAAAGAAGTTTCCAATGGTTGTAAACTCTTGCTCTGAATTCCATCAGGATGACCCATGGCTATAAATATTTCTCTACACTCATTAAATGAGAGTTCAGCCAAATCTTATGCATCATTAATACCCAGTCTAAGAGCTTCTCTAATTGATTGCTCAGACACTTCAACCATATGATCATTGGTAACAAATCCTCTAACCACTTTCCTTCCTTCTTCATCTCTTTCAATCACCACAGTATTCCAAAATCTTTTGATTAACCGAGCATATATGACTGGCTGTGAACACATAGCATATACATACTTAGTCCTCAATAAAAATTTGATCATCTCTTCATATCCAGTAGCTTCTTGAACATCTTCGTTAAGAAAAGTAGCTACATTATGCTTTGGTTCAAATTTAAGCTCTGCCATCTATATGCATAAAACAAAGAAACTTAGTCACATTTGAATTTGCAAAACTTAAAATCAAATTTTGATTTATCAATTTTGAACCAAAACACTTAAAAATTTTCAAAATGTTTATATATATCTCATTACATAAACAAGAGTATATTGGTTTACAAGTTTGATTTACAAAATTTATAATAATCAAGTAATGCATTAAGTAACTTGAAAATTTATTAAATTTCAATTGAATTAGCATGTTTTAAATCTTTTAAACCTAACTTTCACTCTAAAAATTTTTATAAGTGTTCACATACTCTATCAAGAATAGAATACATCCAAGTTAATGTTTAAATGATTTAAATTACACCAAATTCATTAAAATTTTCTTACAATCTAATTAATGACCAATTTTTATGATTATCTTGACATTTTGATGAAAAATCGATAAAATTTCCTATTCATATTCAGTTCTTATGAACTTTCTGATGAACACACAATCATTAAGAACACAATTTGATGAAACTTGAATTTGACTATCACAATATGTTCGACATCATGTTACAACAATCATTCAATATTCATTTTTTGTCATCAAACCATATATTCATCACAAATTTCAAAATATTCGATCAACTAGGGTTCTAAAGCCCAGTCAAATTTGAAGTTTAAAACTGAAATCAGATGATGTTAATCACAAAATTACGTTTAGATTCAATGATAATACCTGTCAATCACAAGTATTAACCAAAATCAATCAAGAATGATGAAAAGATGAGTCGAGGGTTTGAGAGTATCGGGTGTAATATCAGAGGATTTCGAGGGTTTGAGAGTATCGGGTGTAACATTTTTTTTACCATTTATTTTATTTTATTTTCAAAAACAATTTTCAGTCATTTTAGTCTCTATATTACTTTTACAAAACAAATAGTCTCATTTTGTTTGCAAGAAGCTTTTCCACTGAATTTAAATTTTTTTTTCAAGTTCATTTTTACATCATATGAAACACATACATTCTTGAAATTGTAGTTTCATCCTTTTATCCAAAACACTTTATTTTTGATTTTCCACTTTTTCACATTTTGAAAAATTTTCAATTGTTTTTCTCTTTTACAATTTTACTCCCCCTAAACTTTTAAGTTTTACAAACTTAGAAGTTTTTTTGATTTTGCAATTAGAGCAAACTAATTTTTGTCAACATGCCTGCACACAGAAAATCATGCAAAAATCAAAATTAAAGCAGAATAAAAAAATCTACTATATACATTTGAAACACATGCCTGCAATGATCATATCAGTTAAGATCAGCACATTAAAAGAAAATAAAATGATGGATAGTCATAGACAGTGATTAAATCTTGATCAAGTGTGTTCTAGGTCAGCATTTCTGCAGCAAAGGAGACACGAGATCTAAGGATAGAAAACGAGTACTTTTGGCAAGATACTCAGCACACTTACTTTTTCAATTCTTGGATTGATTAAGGTACGATTAGATATGACATTATGTAAGTCACACTTAGACTTAGAGAGTTCAACTCTCATCAAGATATGCAAGAAATCACTTTTCTCAACTTGTTAACCTGACATATACTTATAACCATATCTCATGTTTAGATTGTGCACATTGGCATCTTTTGCATCAAGAGAGAATATCCAGGTCTGTAATGACTTACAACCAAGGATATCTCGTCACTTCAGGTTTATGATGACTCATAACAGAGAAGTGAATAGATGCTTTAAATAATTAGAGCGCAATGGTTATTTATATCGCTATTAGGTGTGAGTTTATAACCTTACAAGCAATCAATTTGAGAAGTCAACACTACTCATTGGTACTAAAATGGACAAACATGAATGCATGATTGATTTAGTTTGATCACAAGAATTTACTTTTTCAAAATAATTGCATGAGCTTACCTGCACATCATATCTGATCACGTCAGAATTTAGTAGTGAGTGAAGTATGCAACTGATTAAAACTAATGTATCTATCATTTCTCACAAATTGCAAAGACAGATTCAGTCCTAAACAATTAACTAACAATAAAAACTTTATTTTTGTGTTTTTTTATATTTTTCTCATTTGATTTTGTAATTTTCTATTTTTGTATTTGCTTTTCCATTTTCTATTGAACATACACAAACAATATATACAATCACGCAGTTAACTTTGACAGTTTCTCTATATTCACGATTAAGCTAAGGGAGGGTTCTTATCCTTTTTTAATAATCAAACAACTGAATTAAACTCAAAAACTAGTTTTAAACATGATTAATAAGTCCAATTGACTTGACCAAATATTCAAATCGACCTGGTAAAAAGGCTTTTGTAAATAAGTCAGCCAACTATTTTTTAGTTGTGATTTAAATCAAAATGATTAAACCTTTTTCATAGTTATCTCTGAGAAAATGATATTTAATTTTGATATGTTTTGATTTTGAGTGCTGGACAAGATTAGCTGTAATAAACATAGCAGCAGTGTTATCAATGTAAATTGGAGTTTTAAAAAAATTAAACCTGTAATCTAGCAGTTGGTTTTGTAACCAAAGGATTTGAGAACATCCTGCTGAAGCAGCTATGTACTCAACTTCTGCGGTTGAAACTGAGACATTTGTTTGTTTCTTACATTACCATGAGACTAATCTGGGACCTAAAAACTGACAACCACCCATCATAGATTTACGAACTTGGCAACATCCTTCATAATCACTATTTGTATATCCATGTAACTCGAAGTTTCCTTCATAAGGATACCATAAACCTAAAGCCGGTTTTCCTTTGAGATACCTAAATATTCGTTTAACAGTGATTAGATGAGATTCCTTCAGGTTAGATTGGTACCTGGCACAGACACAAACAACATACAATATATCAGGTCTAGACGTAGTAAGATACATCAAAGTTCTGATCATAGATCTGTATAGAGTTTAGTCAACTGATTTTCCTTTAGGATCAGGTTTAATCTTGGTATTTACGTTAGCTGGAGTTCTGATGGATTGACAATCTTGTAGTTTAAATTTCTTCAAGAGTTTTTCAATGAATTTCTATTGATTGATAAAAATTCCATCTGCAGACTACTTCACTTGAAGACCAAGGAAAAAGTTAATTTCTCCCATAGAACTCATTTGGAAACAAGACTTCATGATATCTTCAAAATATTTGCACAATTTTGGACTTGTAGAATCAAATATGATATCATCAACATACACTTGAACACATAAGAGATCATCTGAATCCTTCTTTATAAACAAAGTTGGATCAATTTTCCCTCGTGTGTATCCATGTTGGATCAAATGTTTTGATAACATTTCATACCAGATTCTAAGAGCTTGATGTAGACCATACAATGCTTTACTAAGCTTGTACACACGATGAGGATATTCTGAATATTCAAAACCTGGAGGTTGCTTGACATAAACATCATCAGTGATTAGTCCATACAAGAAAGCACCTTTCACGTCCATCTATACACCTTGAATTGCATGTATGATGCATAAGCCAAGAAGGCACGAATTGATTCAAGTCTTGCAACTAGAGCAAATACTTCATCATAATCTATTCCTTCTTCTTGGGTGTAACCTTATGCAACGAGTCTCACTTTGTTACGAACAACAATTCCCCGATCGTCTGACTTGTTTCAGAACAACCATTTTGTGCCTATGGTATTTTCTCCTTCAGGTAAATCCACAAGCTTCCACACTTCTTGTTTGCGAAATTGCAATAACTCATTTTGCATTGCCTCAATCCAACTATTGTCCTTTAACACTTCAGTGATGTTTTTAGGAACAATTTGAGATAGAAAACACAAGTATAAGTAGAGGTTTGCTTGTTCTGAATGACTTCTTGTTGTTCTCTCATTCAATGGACCGATAATCTGAGATGTAGGATGGTTCTTATGAATACGAGACTTTGGAATCTTATTTCCTTAAACATGAACATCCAGATTAGATTGGTTCAAGTCAGAAAGCTGATGCAATAAGTTTGAAGTATGTGGATTGAAATTTGGAACTTGAGTCGGTGAGTTGATAAAGTAATCAAGATTATCTGTAACAACTACATTATTAGAAACCGATGAAGTTCCAGACTAAGGTTGTAAAATTTTAGGACCATCATTAGGAATAGATTGTTAAACATTGGTATTTTCAGACAAGGAATGTTCTTGTGCTTGTTGATAGCTAGTTTGATCACGAGATTTTGAACTGAATACAGGATCTTTAACAAAAAAGAAGAATGGATAATCTGGGCTAGAATCATCCATATCATCAGAGTCAGAATCATCACTGAAAGATCCAAGATCTCCTTCTTGTTTCTTCTTCTCACCTGTAGATTCAAACAAGTTAGAATTGAAAGAGTTTGACAAAGAATCTAAATTAAATAACCAAGCTAGACCATTTGCAACTGATGGAAAAGAGTTTTCAAGAAATTTAAAATTGAAAGTTTCAAGGATAGCATTTGTCCTAGAGTTATAAACTCTAAAAGCTTTTGAAACCGACGAATATCCAACGAAAAATCCTTCATCAGATTTTGCATCAAGTTTTCCTAGCTGGTCACTTGAGTTTAAAATCTATATTAGGTTTCCTGCCAAACATCAACTCATAAGGAGTTTTCTGTTTATCTTTCACAAGCAATGTTTGATTTTGTACAAAACATGCAGTGGATATGGCTTCATCCCAGAAAGTAATTGGAATCTTTGCATCTGCTAACATGGAACATGCAGCCTCAATCAAAGTTCTGTTTTTCCTTTCAGCAACTCCATTTTGTTATGGAGTTCTAGGAGCACTGAACTGATGAGCAATTCCTTTTTCTGCACAAAACCTGTCAACATTAGCATTTTTAAATTCGGTTCCATTATCACTTCTGATAATTTTCACCTTTTGTTCTAATTTATTTTCTACTTTAATGATGAATTCTTTTAACAATTCAGCAGTTTTAGATTTAGCATGCAAAAAGAAAACCCATGAAAATCTTGTAAAGTCATCAATGATAACTAAACAATAAGATTTCTTTCTAATACTCTGCATATTTGTTGGTTCGAATAGGTCCATGTGTAACATCTGGAGAGGCTTGGAATTTGAGTTTATTAGCTTGGGCTTATAAGAAGCTCTGTGTTGCTTTCCTTTTAAACACGCTGAGCAGAGATCTGTTGTATCAAACTTCTTTGTTGGAAGACCTACGACATGATTTCCTGCTACAAGCTTGTTCATGTTCTTAAAATTGGAATGCCCTAGACGTCTATGCCATAACTGGCTTTCGACATTTGATGCTTGAGCAATTAGGCATGTTGTTTTTGTAGATGGATCTACTTGAGACATATCTAACTTGTATACATCTCGATCATGAACAGCTTTAACAACTACCCATTCTTTGCTTATCTGAAGACCTGCTTCAAAATATAACAAAAAGAATCATCAAATAGAACAAAATAAGATTTGTCACAAATTTGGGAAACACTTAAAAGATTAAAGTTTAACTGTGAGCAGTAGTTGACTTTATCAAAGCTAATAATCCCATTGGACAATGTTCCTTGTCCTGTTATTTTTCCACCTGCATCACCTTCGAATGCAACATGAGTACCATCACTTAACTTAAAATCTTGAAGCAAGGCATGGTTGCCTGTCATATGCCAGCTACACCCACTATCAACATACTACGTGTTAAGAGGTCTTCTTGGGCGTACCTGCATTTTAAAGAAATTTAAGTTGAGTTATCAACCCAAGCCGATATGGTCTTGGGCTTGCCAAATTTATTAACAATGGTAAATTGTTTAAAATGAAGCTTATTCAAATTAGGCTTCTTTTGCTGTGTAATTTACCAGTTCCGTTTTTAAAATTTTTTTTATCAACATCAAGGTTATTAAAACTATTAGTAAAAACATTTTTTGAAAAAGTTTGATTACCAAATTTTGCATTGTTCATTCTCACAGATCGTGGAATGAATTTTCCTTGATAATAATTCTTTGTTTTCACAGTATAAGAATCATAATATTCAGAATTAATCCTTCGAAAGGATCTCAAGCCTAAGGAAGGTTGTTTTGTCAATCTTTGAAAACCAACACTTTGATTTCTTTGAAATTGAAGATTGACATATCCATTCCTTAACTGTGGATTAACATATCCCTTCCTCAGGGAGTTCTTTCTGAAGTAGCAATTCTCAGTTTTGTGAGTTATTTCATCACAATAGGTATAATATTTCTTGAAATAACAATCAGCTGTTGAATGGTTTTTCATATCACATATGTGACAGTACCTGTTAAAAAAACATTCTTCAGTCTTATGATTGTACATATCACATATTTCACAGTACCTTTGTTGAAATTTAAACATGTGGAAGCCATATTTGATCCTTGTTTTGATTTAGGAGTTACAAAGTTAATCTGTTGTTTTTGATTTAAAAGTTTGTTCTTTTGAAATTTGGGTTTTGAGTTTTGCTCATTAACACCATTTCTTGACTCTTTAGATACAAATCTTTTGTTGATAGCGGAAGACTTAGGACTTGAACATGTTTTCAGATCAGAGTTAGATTTGTTCTTTGAATTTGATTTGATTTCGTGAATTGTGTTCATATCAAAAGTACCTGCAGACACAAATTTCACTGGTTTAAACTGATTAACTTGATTTGCTCTTTGATTTTGATTGTTCTGAGAGGAGTTAGATTTTTCATTTTTCCTTCTCCTTCTTTGATTTCTTGATCTTGATGATCTTTGTTTGCTTTAGGATTGAACATCTTCAGTAGAAGACTCTTTTGCATTTTCATTATCTTTTTGTTCTTTCTGCCATTTGATAAAGTCTGGATTGTTTAATCCATAAGAAAATGAATCTTCAGATGTTACTTCATCTAGTTTTGCTTTCTCTTTATTCTTTGAGTTTTGTTTGTCGTTCTTAACAATGATTTCTTCAACAACATGCTCTTTGGGAACAAACATTTTCTTATTCTTTGGACGTGGTTCGTAAGATTTAACTTTCACTGGATGACCATTTTTAATCTTTTTAGAATCTTGTTCCTCAAATATCTCAACATTTGATCATGTCTATCCTCTCACTTACCAGCTGTTCTACAATAGTTTTAGAACTTTTAAGTTTAGCTAGATCCACCTGAGTTGCAGCATGAGCTATTTTTTCTTCTTCCAAATTTTTAGTCATCTCCTCAAGTTGTTTCTTCACAAGTTCAAGTTCTTTTAGAGTTTTATTCCATGAGGTTTGTAAAGATAAGATCTTTTCATCAAAGATATTGTGATCATTTTTCAGTTTGTTGTGCATTACTTCTTCTTGTTTAAGTTTGTCACAGATTTAAATGAATATGTTCTGTAATGCTCAACTTGGTCAAAACATACTTTTTTGCACATTTTCTCTCTGACTTCAACAGGAATTTTAGGATAACTTGAAGAAGAAGTCTCAAAGTCAGATGATGGATTCTCAACCTTTGGTTGGTCAGACAAAGCCATAAGTGCAATTTCTTCTGAATCCTCTTTACCACCTTAACAAATAATCTCTAAAGCTCTGTACATATTGTACCCACTTTGATAACCATCAAGTCTAGTCAAGACTTCTAATGTTAATCCCTTACACATCAGTGAATAAGCTTTGATGTCATTCTTAACTTTTCTTAAGTCATCACCTTGGAAACCATCCTCAGGATATGGTTCTTGAGATTCTTTTGTATAAACAAATCCTCTGTCAGGACCATCAAATGTGATTGGAATATAAGGTCCTTTCTCTATTTACTTCCACAAGTCAGTATCAATAGAGTTTAGATGATGCTTCAACCTTAAAGACCAGTTCTTGAAATCAGCTCTGTTCTTTAGCTTTGGAACCCTGTTCTCAGAATCTTCAGACTTAACTATTTTGTATATTTGAATTTAAGAAAATTACTTGTTGTTGTTTTTAAGTTTTGAAATAAAACTATGAAATGAAAATATTTTTGGATTTTGGTTTTTGAAAAAAAATTTCTAAGTGTTTACTGATAAGTCTGAGTGCTCAAGCACCTAAATAGTTATCAAGCGCCCAAACAGTGGTAAAGTGTCTGAATAGTTCTGAAACGCCTGACTTTGAGGTAGAAACGCCTAAGGGAATGCCTTAGTTTAATTCTGAAAACGCCCAACTATTGATGCGCCTAAATAGTTTTCAAACGCCCACACAGTTATGAAATGCCTGGGTTAAAAACACCCAAACAGTTCTCAAGCGCCTAGAATTACTTGCTTTCAACAAAGTCTCAGTGACCAAACAGTCACAATGCGTCCCAACAGTGGTAAAACGCCTAAACTGAAAACGCCTACACAGTGCTAAAACGCCCAAACAGTTGTGATGCCTCTAGACACTTGGTCAATTTTTAGCAGCTTTCAACCACATGCGCCTAATTCATCTTCTCCAACGAACTCAGATCTTATGAAAATCTTCAAAACTTGTTCAATTGATCTAAAAACATCCAATTAGGTAGTAATTAGGTCGATTAACAATCCTCAATCTTCAATTTATTCAAACAACAACTACAAATCAGTTTTCTGATTGAATTGAAGTCTGAAACTGAAGAACACAGTTCGTACACAAATTTGATTAATTCCTCAGATCTGAACGAATTACAAACCAAATTGTGATTCAAATCATGTTTCTATGGACGAAACACAACTAAAACCAACAATTAATCGATCAAATTGCAATCAATCACAAATTTCAAGTGATACAAAGAGCTCAACAATGTCGATAAGCTCTGATCACTGAACCAAAGGCTCTGATACCAATTGACCGGTTCAAAAGGATCAAATCTGTGATGATATCATAACGCAATGATCAATTCAAACACAAAGTAATCAAACACATGCAATTACATTAAAAAATTCATAGATTTCATTGATAGCAAATGCACAGGATACAATGTGTAAGGGTTACAGTTCGTTCTGTTCTAACTGTTTCTTACTAACAGGCTCACTGACTGACACAATTTTTGAATCAATTCTTTAAATCAATTCCCTACAAAATACATAAAATATTTTATTTATACAATCAAGAAACAAAGGAACATATATTTCCAAAATAAGTCCCTATACTATGACAAAAACACATAAAGACAAAAGGCTAATCTTCCAAGAGCTTCAACATAACTTCAACACCATTATAGCATCATCCTCCCACTCCAAGGTATGCTATCAAAACAAAAGTGGGTTGGGATCCAATGAAATTGCTCCACCACACTCTCTTGCGTCTATTAGACAGCTAAGACGTGGTACTGAGGAGCAAGAGGTTCAAACTGCTGACCCGCTACCTAGTGAGCTGAAGAATGATGCAATAATGGAAACCACCATAGGGAAGGATAAGGTAGAAAACCTCATCCCCATAGTTGATAAATCCTTGACCACCAAAGCCAGAAAGAACCAGATCAGGGAAGCAAGAAAAAATGCCAAAAAGGTGGTTGCGACTAAGATGAAGACAAACCCAAGGCAAAAGGGTGTATTCAGCTCAGCTGGATACCAAGTGGTTGGAAGTTCTGATTCAGGAAAGGAGTGTAGTACTAGCACTCCTATCCAGCTAAAGGATTAGAAATTAAAGGGAAAGGCTGTTGAGGAAGAGAAGAAGTGTAAGAAACAACAGCCCACATGTCCCACCAAGAATAACATTGAGTGCATAATCTGTGGCCTGCATAACCACGTGGCTAAAGATTGTTACTACAATCCAGCAAGGACACATTATACAACCAATGTTAAGAAAGAAGGAGTCAAGGATGGTTTCACATTTGGACCTTACCATATGGTCCAAGTGTTAAGGAAGGAAAAGCTTGTTTCCGAAGCCAAGTTGCTTTCGAAAGAAACTCATTCTTCCGAAAGGAAAATAGCTTCGGAAGATAAGCTGAAGATCAAACAAAGAAACAAAAAGATTTCCTTGAAACCTTCCAAGAAGAAAACTGATTCGGAAGAAAAGGTGGTAAAACTCCTTCCGAAAAGAAAGAAGCCTCGGAAGCAAGTCATGCTGCACAAGCCTCCTCAGGCTCATCCGCAAAGGTCAACCATAGGATGAAATGGAAGACCAGAAAAGATGTTGTAGCCCAAACCTCTTCTTCACAAACTATAATTGAGCCCACATGGACATCCACATGACAAGAATAGAAATGTCTGGATTGTGGATAGTGGCTGTTCCAAGCACATGATAGGGAACAGATCTCTCCTACAACAAATTGAACATTTTGATGGAGGTCCTATTCAGTTTGGAGGTGAAGCCGGAGGATACATTTCTGGTAGAGGTAGTGTATCCAATGGTAAGTTAAATATTGACAGAGTAAACTTTGTCAAACAGCTTGAACACAATCTCTTGAATGTTTCTTAATTCTATGATCAAAAGCACCAAATGCTTTTCACAGAACATGAGTGCATTATCCTCAAACTCGGGATTACAATTCCTCAGGAATTGGTGCTTCTTCGATCTCCCAGGAAAGGGGATATGTACAAGCTTGATATGAACAATGCTTCTCCACTAGGTGAAGTATCATGCTTTCTTTCCAAAGCTAATGGTGATGAGTCAAATCTTTGGCATAAAAGAATGTGCCATGTTAATTTTAAAACCATGAATAAGCTAGTTAAAAATAACTTGGTACATGGTGTGCCTAAAAAGGAATTTTTCTGTAAAGATAACTACGTTGCTTGCCTAAAAGGAAAGCAACACATGGTATCTCACAAATCCAAAGAGGTTAACTCCATCACCATTCCATTACACTTATTGCACATGGATATTTTTGGTCCCACAAGTATAATAATCATTGGAAGGAAATCATATTGTCTTGTGATTGTTGATGATTTCACAGATTTACACGGGTATCCTTTTTAAGAATTAAAGATGAAATGGCTGAAACTTTAAATCTTTTATTCTTAAAATTGAAAATCAAAAGGATCACAAGGTAAAAATCATTAGAAGTGATCAAGGGACTGAGTTTAAGAATCATGTTCTTGACTCATGTTGTAACTCAAAAGGAATTACCAAACAAAACAGTGCTCCTAGAACTCCTCAACAGAATGGTGTTGCTGAGAGGAGGAACAGGACACTTATTGAGGCTGCAAGAACTATCTTAGCTGATTCAAAGCTGCAACTAACTTTCTAGGCAAAGGCAGTCAGCAGTGCATGCTATGTGTAGAACAGGGTTCTCATTGTTAAGCCCCGTGGAAAGACCCCATATGAGTTATGGAACAACAGGCCACTGTTCATTGGCTTTCTTAGGTCCTTTCGCAGCAGGTGTACCATACTTACAACAAAAGACAATTTTGCAAAATATGCTGAAAAGTCAGATGATGCTATCTTTGTTGGATATTCCTCGACCTCTATTGCTTATAGAGTTTATAATATGAAAAATCAACAATTTGAGGGATCATCCAACATTGTTGTTAATAAGAACACTCCTTGTGTTAGATGGAATGGCCCTGATCATATCTTCAATCTAGAATTGTTTCTAAACTATTCTAAACCATCTTGTGAGAATGTTTTAGCTAGAACAGGAACTCAAAGTGACCTCTATGAAGATCAAATGTTTGAGTTACCCAAACCTATTCCTAGTTCTCCAAGAGGAATTGAAGAACAAGCTCCCACTACTGGAAGTCCTGAAAGCTTGAACATCTCAGGAAATCATGGAGCTTCAACAAGTTGTCAGCCAACTGAGCCTCAAAACTCATCAGTTGACAACTCCACCATTCAACACCAAGCTGATGAAGACAGTAATCTGGAGGAACATGCAACTGTTGATACTACTTCTCAGCAGAATATCATTGATTCTATCACATATTCATTCAATCAGTCCTCATTGAATGAGTGTGAGACATCTAAGCAAAACTTCTCAAACCTGGATCTATCTATACAACTAGATGTGATTCCTAGGCTCAAGATACATAACACTCACCCAGCTAAGAACATCATTGGGGATGTCTTAGAAGGTGTGAGAACAAGAAGTCAGATCCACAAGAGGAATGTCTGCTTGTACTCATGCTTTCTCTCTCAAATGGAACCAAAGAAGGTGGAAGAAGCCCTTAAGTAAAACAATTGGATTGAAGCTATGCAAGAGGAGTTGCTTCAATTCAAGAGGCAAAAGGTATGGAACTTATGTCCATTGCCACCTGGCCAAGTCCCCATTGGCACCAAGTGGGTATTCAGAAATAAGATAGATGATAGAGGTTTGATCATCAAGAACAAGGCAAGACTTGTTGTTCAAGGATACACACAGGAGGAAGGCATAGATTACACTGATGTCTCTGCACCTGTTGCAAGACTTGAGGCTGTGAAAATCTTCCTTGCTTTTGCAGCTTCCAAGAACTTCACTGTCTATCAACTTGATGTCAAATGTGCATTTTTATATGGGGATATCGATAGAGAAGTCTATGTGTGTCAGCCACCTTGATTTGAAGACCCACAACACCCCAACTATGTGTGCAAACTGGATAAAGCTCTTTATGGGTTGCATCAAGCACCTAGGCTGTGGTATGAGACCCTGTCTCAGTTTCTTCTTAGGAATAGCTACACCAGAGGCACCATAGACAAGACATTGTTCATAAAGAAGTCTGGGAAGGACATGCTGCTTGTTTAAGTCTATGTTGATGACATCATATTTGGTTCCTCAAATGACCAAATGTGCAAAGACTTTGAAGGCATCATGAGGAAGAAGTTTGAGATGAGTTTAATGGGAAAGATGGATTTCTTTCTTGGAATTCAAGTGGAGCAGATGGAAGAAGGGTTCTTCGTCAATCAATCAAAGTATGTCAAGGACATCTTAGAGAGATTTGAGATGAAAGATTGTAAGCCAACCAAGACACTATACCCAGAAATCACAATCTTTGTCCTAATTCCGAGGGGGAGGATACTGATCAGCATCAGTATAGGGTGATTATTGGATCTCTGATGTATCTGCAAGTAGACCTGATATCATGTTTGCAACCTGCATCTGTGCAAGATATCAGGTTGCTCCCAAGGTGTCTCACCTAATTTTCACTGTCATAAGCCCTGTTTACCTTGGAAGAAAATTTTTCTAAGTAGATGTACCTTAGAATTTTAAGAATTTAGGACATTTTTTCTTTTGGAAGACATTGATTTGACTTCGTAAGAAACTTATGTATTCAAAACTAATAACTACTTACTAAGGAATTTAACTTCGAAAGAAATTCTTATATATCTTTTGAAGTTTAAATATGCTTAGAAGTACTTATATGTTTTGAAGGACAATTTTCTTTCGAAAGCAATTAAGTCTAGGAAGTTTTTTCTCATTACTTGAGCAAAACTTCTGAAGTTTAATATCTTCCGAAACCAAATTTGTCTAGAAGAAAAATTACTCTAAGTAGACTTTCTTCCGAAGCAATTCTTCTCAAACTAAAGAATATCTTCCAAAGTCAATTTAGCTTCGTAAGTTTTCTCAAAACTTCCAAAGACAAATTACTTTCGGAAGATTTTCGACTTCCAAGAAAACTATCTTTTTGGGCACTTTTTTAGATGTGGGACCGACATCTAGATTTCAAAGTTTATCTTTAGCAATAACTTGGTCTCAAATCCAAGCATATAAATACCTTTTCTAACGGGTCTCCCTCTGTCATCTTCTTCTTCATCTGCAATCTTCCAGCCCAAAATCATGCATAAAACCCTTGTTGTTCTTCATGTCTCTCTAACAAAAAGCTTCATAAAATGGCCAACCATGAACCCCAAAATCAACCACCCTTTGTCATGCATCTACACAGGCAACAAAACCAGGTTGCTCTGTTGTCGGCTGCAAAAGACCCTAGTTTTTTAGGGATCCACAACTATCTTTCCCGCTCATCCTACCTCATCGCACTCACCATAGACCCTCCTCTCTATGAAGATCAACAGCTGGAGTTCTACAGGACCTGCCAAGAGGTCATCTTGGATGGTGAGAATGCATTATCTCCATCAGTGTAGGGGAAGACTGTGTTCATCACTCCAGCCACCATCAATCAACATCTAAGGCTAGATGATGAAGAAGGTGAACTGTTCTTCCCCAAAGAAACAGTCAATGGATCATTTTGGCTGATAGGCTATGAAGGCGATTACTTGTGAGAACCTTCAAAAAGGGTATGGTCTCTTTTCATTGGAAATACCTCCTCCATGTTGTAATCCACTCTTTATCAAACACACATGGAGGATGGGACCAAGTTCCAGAAGACCTATCATATATAGTCCATGGAATGGTCCAGGGGATCAAGTTCAAGTACTTATAATTTGTATACACAAATTTACTTTCTAACTTGGATTCCCTTAAATATTAATGTTCCCTAGATATGTCCAGCACATTCTCAACTGTGAACTGGGCTCACAGTTAAGGGGAACAGGTATGCTCTAAACTTGGGATAGATGAAGCCCGGCATGTTCAAAATAATAAGGAAAACCACTGTTGATTTTTTGGGGGTAGAAACAGCCTTTGTCCTAAAAATGATAGAGCTCCCTGCTCAAGGTGACAACTTAGTAGTCCCAGCCAATGTTAAACCCATACCTTCTTCATCTTCAACACCCCAACAGCCACAAATAACCATCACCTACCAAAGAAAATCCAAACAAACCCTTGCTCAGTCTATTCAGATTTATTAGGCCCCCATATACTCACCCATGCAAGAGGAAGTGGAACCAAGAGCTCCCACTTCCCCTGAAGAACAAACCACTCCTATTATTTCTATGATCACTAATGAGTTTCCTCATGCTTAGCCTAATGAGCTCGCCTTAAGCCTTCATCCTGAGTATGAAAACTCAGATGAACAACCTTTAGGGGAAATCTACAATCCCTAGCCTTTGGACCTCAATCAACCAATCCCTGACCTATAAAGTACCATGAACTCTTTTCCCCTCCTCTACTCAAGGAGAGATGAGGGCTCCTTCTACTCCCATATCCAGCCTATATCATCCACCCATGGCTGAGGTGGGTCTTTATGAACATGCTCAAGAGGCCCATGTGTAAGAGGCTCTTACTTCTACAAGTGATTACATCTTTAAGACCTCAACCATGGCAACCCAGCTCCCTGGCACTTCTTATGAAGCTGTCATTGAGCAGGGAAGTCTAAAGACCAAGAAACAATATCTGGTGTTAAGGGAGATGACTATGGTCATGTACTCTCATCCCTTAATGATTTTTCTGATGAAAATGAGGGGAGTATGCAACTAAGGGTGCACCAATTGACATAAAGCTACACCAATCTACTCTCTATGGTTAGTCACCTAGAATCTCAGGTGGCTATCGTACAAAGGCATGTACTCAATTAGCAACTTGAGATCACCGATTTCAAGGGAAAGTTAGCTAAGAGGCCTACCAAGCATACTCAACCAAGTCCATAAGAACCTGTGGATGTGGTGGACCTAACCTCCAGCTCACCTATGTAAGTAGGTGATGCTACCAAAAAGGGGGAGAAAGTCCCTATAGCCATAGAATTTGGGAACACTACCTAGTGTATGTAAATTGAGGATTCACTACCCTCACTTGCAATTGTCTAGACTCATCAACCTCCTCACACCCACATCAATGTGGATGCCTCTATTAAAAGATTATTTGAGGAGGGTGTACCAAGGGCCATGTCACCTTCATCCCATCTTGCTGACAATCCAATAGTAGGATGGAGGTATGACAATGATAGAAGAGCCCTGCTGCTTTCTAGATATCAGGGTCAATAAGAAGATTTCAACTTCCATAACCTGAGATTCTATGAAAGCTTCCTTCTAGTTGACCTGCCACTTGTGAATCCAAGCCAAAGCAGACAAGCAGACAGGTTATCTGAGGGGATTTAAGTGAGGGTGTCTGATGACTTCAAAAGAAGAACTAGCCTATATAACCGAGGCTAGCAAGGAAAATAGTTGGTCAACTAGATATTGAGGCAGACCTTAAGGTTAGCTTCGAAGGGGAAACCTTAGAGAAGATATGCTTTCTTTAACATTACTTTTGACAAAAGCTGGACCACTTTTCATTGCCAACTCTAAATACTCACCAACTTATACAAGTTGGTGATTATCTCCATACTTTTATGAATTGTACATTAAGGTGATTGTGTCTGTAACTTGTACTTTTATCTTTTTTGTAATATATTAGGATATGAGCTATGGCATGTCATAGTCACATGTCAAAAGGAAATCTACCTTTTTACTTTACATTGTTCTTGTTTTCTAGATATGTGTCCAGCTGGCCTTCAAAGTATGGCCGGCTATAGGTTGTAGTATAAAGTGTATCATGTAACCAGTCTTAGGACTAAGCATTGTAACAATTGTAAAACACTTGGGAGCAATATACATCATCCTTAAAAACCAATACTTGTGTTCTTACTTTTGTTCTTTGTTTCTTTTGCCTGGTTCCCTATTTGATCTATTAAGTGTTGTATTCTCCAATTGTGAAACTGTTGCATTAACCATAACCGATCTTGCACTAAGGCTCAAAATTTTGTTATAGTTACCCCTATTTTTTGGGCTAATCAAATTGCTTAAACATACCAACTGGCTTCTATTAATCAAACCCCAAAAAAGAAACCTTACACTAAAGGCTTCCCATAATAAAACACCTACAAATACCATCATCCTACTAATATCTAGTGTTGTTACTACACAAACTATGGTTGTTTTGGCCATACTTTCAACATATGCAGGAATGCTGCTAAGGTTCTAGTTAACATACTAGTTATTTAACCTCCTAATGCTATCACCCAGGTTCATGTCTATTATGACTGTGGTGACCCAAATCATTTCTACAATTGATGTCCTTAGCTTGCTAATTTTGTTCCAACAGCTCAAGGGCTTGCTTTCAACATAAATGCATATTAAGCCTAAAACAACAACGATATGGTGAATGGTACTTTTCTAGTAAATAATCAATATGCTTAAGTGTTATTTGATACAAGTGCCAAAAGAGTTTTGTATCCCTATAATTTGAGCCTTTACTTGCTAGTGCTCGAAAAAAATTAGGGAAAACTTTTACAGTAGAAATAGCCGATAGAAAAGTTGATACAATCGATTCTATTATTCAAAATTGAACTTTTAATTTAGTGGGCACAATTTTCCAATCGACCATACACTAATGCAACTTGGAAGTTTTGATGTCATAGTAGGCATGGATTGGTTGTCTAAGAATCATGTCGAAGTTGTTTGTTTCAAGAAGTTCATTCAGATTCTTCTTCCTTTTGGAAGTGTCTTAAACATCTAGGGGGCAAGCCTTCCAAATGGCTTAAACTTGTGTCTTTCATAAAATCTCAAAAGTATCTCCCAAAGCATTATGTGGCTTTCTTAGCCCATATTGTGAAAATGGATGAGAAATCAAAAAAGGTCTAAGACATTCCAATTATTTAGGATTTTCCTAATGCTCGAAGATTTAACTGGTCTTCCTTCTGTTCCTCATGTCAAGTTTTGAATTGATCTTATGCTTAGTGCAACACTTATGGTAAAGTCTCCTTATCATCTTGCACTGTATGAGATGCAAGAGCTTGCTAGTCCACTTTAGGAACTTTTTGCTAAAAGGTTTCATTCATCCAAGTTTCTCATATTAGGGACCTTTAGTTTATTCGTGAAGAAGAAGGAAAATTCATTTTAAAGGAGCTTATTTGATCAACTTGAAGGAGCCTCTCATTTCTCCAAGATCAATCTTCATTTAGGCTATCATCAGCTTCAAGTGAATGATGATAACAATCCCAAAGCAGATTTCCATATTAGATATGACCATTATAAATTCATGGTTATGCCTTTTGGTTAGAACAATATAGCTGCAATGTTCATGGATTTGATAAACCATATGTGCAAGCCTTATGGAAGAATTTATGATTGTTTTCATCAATGACATTTTGATTTACTCAAAGTCCAAGTCTGATCGTGAATAACATCTTCGGTGAAGAATTGGTTTGAAGAAAGAGAACTTTATGCCATGTTTTCTACATGTGAATTCTAGCTTAAAGAAGTTCAATTTCATGGTCATATTATGAATGAGAAAGTAATTCATGTGGATCATGCAAAGATTGAGGAAGTGAAGAATTGGGTTGAACCTAAAACTCCCACCAAGATTCATTCATTCCTCAATCTAGTCTGATATTATCGTCATGTCATTCAAAACTTCTATAGGATCGTTGTGCCTCTCACTATCTTAACTCATAAGGATAACCCTTTTAAGTAGGGGTCAGGGCAAGATAAAGCCTTTCAAACTCTAAAACAAAAGTTGTGCAATGCCCTAATTCAGACCCTTCCTGATAAGAACGATGATTTTGTTGTCAATAGTGATGCTTCTAAGTAAGGCCTTGGGTGTGTTCTCATGCAACAAGACAAAGCTATAGCTTATGCTTCAAGGTAACTCAAGATTCATGAATAGAATTATACAACTCATGACCTTGAATAAGGTGTTGTTGTCATTACACTCCAAATTTGGAGACACTAACTCTATGTCATCAAGTGTGTTGACTGATCATAAGAGTCTCCAATATATTCTCAACTAGAACCAACTTAACATGAGGTGACTGGGTCCGAGAATAAGAATCTCAGTTGATGTGACATAACTTAGGATCGAATATGATGATTGAGTCAGTGATTGAGTAGCGGAAATACCAAACCATAGAACATTTAATACTGAAAAAATGATAATAAATACTTTGTATAATGATGTGAGTAAACAAGATACAAAGACTGCTGGGGTTACTGTTTAAATGAGTAATATTATCAATGTTGAAAGAAGAACTTACAAACTTAGGTCATACTGTTCTATTAATAGGCATACACATTGCCTGTACAAAAAGACTAATCTACCCTGATAACTATACATCAGAAACTAGTCTAAGTACAAAATAAGAGCAGCATTTGTAAGTGTTCATCCGCATTGACTAATGCGGATGAACAAGTCTTCATTAGCATTTGTTGTTGATTGTCTTTAGCATTAACTTAGTTCATCTGCATTTGTTGTTGCGGATGAACAAGTCTTGGTAGCATTTCTTTTGTTCATCCGCATTAGTTAATGCGGATGAACAAATACTTGTAAGCATTTCTTCTTTCTTCATCCGCATTAGTCAATGCGGATGAACAAACACTTGTCAGCATTTGTTCAATGGTCATCCGCATTAACTAATGCGGAGACTTCAACACTTGTCTTTTTCTTGTCTTTGTCTTCTGTCTTGTTGATTTCCGACCAGAGCAACCTACAACCACCTCTTGAATTAGCAAGTATGATCCTTTCAGGTCTAACAATACTCCCCCTACGGATTATACTGCCTAAGTTCTTCAAGAGTGTGATGGTGGATGAGGTTATGATGATTCTGGTGGTTCTTGTTGTGCTTTCTTTGGTTGGACTGTTGTTGGGGAGAGTGTTGATGTAGTTTCAACAGGAAGTATAGGTTCTGCCAAAGAAGGATCCAAGATTGCCTTGATCATATTTGAGAATTCCTTGGCATCATTCATCTTTTCTCTACTCAGGACATGTATCTTCATTTGACTCATAGTGTGTATGGCAGCAATGGGCATTTGTTTCAAAGAGATGGGTTCCCATATAGAAATTATGGAAAGACCATCTCTGTGAATCAGAAGTGATCCATCTGCATCAAATTCGAGCTTTCCATTTGGAGAGGCGCCTTCTTTTTCTTTCTTTGTTCCTTTTTCTTGTTTATTCTATCATATGTCATCTTCGAAATCTTGATACATTTCAGAAAGAACTCCAAGTCATCTTCTCCCAGTTTGTTGCTGAGAGCTCTAAAGTGTCTTGTGAAAATGTAGTGAATATAAGATTCATCCAATAGCCTTACTTCATATCCACTGAACAGTCTGATTTCAGGTGCTTCTTTTCCACCCCATTTCCTCTCAATTACCAACTCAAATGTTTTCTCATCATAGTATACATTGGAGATTGGCTTATCCTTGTAAGTTCCAGCAACCATCTTCCTTTTTAATGACTTAGTTGGCTTTACATTCAATTCAGGAAATATCAACTCTTCTGCTTCTCTTTTTCTTTTCTGTTCAAATGGATTTCTAAAAGATTTATCTTTTCTTAAGCAGATGGCTTTGAGGGATTTGAAGTTGTTAGTTTTCTTGAACATTTTCAGGATGTCTTCAAATTCATATCCTCTGTACATTGCTTCATGATTTATCAATTCAAGCTCAGCCAACTCCTTTAAATCATGAATTTGCATAGCATTCACCAGAGCAGAGTACTCTGTGAAGAATTGTACAAGCTCAGAAATCCTTTTTACCATGAACATGTTCCAACTGCAATCATATTTCCAGGCAATGATCTTTACATCAGTTTTGCCTTTGGGAGCAGATATACCCTTGATCATCTCAGAAGTGGTCATCCCTTCTTGTAGCTTTAATTGGGAGGGTTTAATAAACCATTCTGGATTCTTGTGAAGCATAGGGGCCAGAACATCTTGATCATTGGTGGTTAGTTGAACATCTTGTGCTGAAGTTCTTGTTCTTGGTTTTCTTCCGGTTACTTGTTCCTCTATGGACTAAAGTCTCTCCTTCTTTTCTTTAATCATCATCAGCATTGCAGCCCTTAGAGAGTTGGTCTTCATATTACCCAGCTTTCTTTTTATGAACCCTTTCTTGGATAAATAATCCTTCATTTTCCTATCAGTCATACTGTATGGATCAGGATATGCAGATTGGGTTTCTTGATGCTTTACAGGTTTGGCAGCACTTGTAGTGATTTGGGCCGTTTCAATCTTCTTCTCATAATCAGTGACAAAGGTGGGATCAAGCAGCTTTTCCATTTTTCTCACCTCTTCAACCATACCCTCATAAGTCATCCTAAACACTTCATCTGCCTCATATCCATGATTGATCAGATACATGGCATTAATCATGAGATCATCTGATTGTGCTTTTTCAACCATTTCTTCAACTGATGTTTCAAACTTTGCAGGACTGTCCCTGGTCAAAGGGTCATCAACTGAAGTTTCATCATATCCTCCTTCAATCTCTCCTTCTTCTAATACAATTGCCTCAAGTATATCTTTTAGCTCTTTCTCTGCCTTCTCATGTTCTTCTAAATTTTCAGCTACAGCTGCTAGGCTTCTTGGATCATCTTTTTTTTCTTAACAGGTTGTTCTTCTTCTACCATTGGCAGTTTGCCTTTGGCTTTCTCTGTTAAGTACTTTCTTTTTCTTGAATATGTATGCTGTCTAGGGCCAGAGGCTTCCACTTCTTGTTTCTTTCTTTCAATGTTAAGCTTTTCAGCTTCTTGATTCTGTTTCTCATCAACTTCTTTCTGTTTTTCAGCTTCTTCAATCTGTTTTGCAGCCATTTCCCTATCTTTCATTTCTTTACATAGCTTTTGATCAATTCTTGTTGTTCAACAGTCAAAGTGACTGTTGGAACAAGCTGCAGCTTTAATTCTTCCTGTATAGGAACTGGATTCGTATGGATTACAACAATTGGCTCTACAGGAGTTCTGATATCTTTGATGTAGTCCCAAAATTCTTCATCAATGATGAACTCACTAGAGGAGTACATATCCAGATCTTTTATAAGCTCTTTCATGACTGAATCTTCTTCAATAGAGGGATCAGAACGCATAACCATTGCCGAACTTTATTCACCCCCAACCTCACTATGTTCTGCTTGTTGTGAGGTTTCAGCCTTTTCTGTTTCCACATCATCTTGATTAGGCACTTCTCTTGCCACTTCATCTTTTAACTTTACAAGCATCTCTAATTTAGAAACACTTTTGTTTAGAGCTTCAATCTATTTATTAAGATCAGCTATGATGTCTGTTTCCATCTCAATGAGGTTTTCTTGTTCTTCCATAGCAATGGTCTAGATAGCTGCGGTATCCAAGTGACCACTAATTTCTTCTCTTGACATATCTAAGGCAGCTTTGAGTCTTTCAATCTCTTCATCCTTTTCTTTCTTTTCAGCTTCATATTTGATTCTTAGTTCTTTGAGCTCCTTTTCTTTTTCATATAGCTCAAGAATTCTATCATTTATTATCCCAGCCCTTCTCTCAAGAGTTTTCTCCATCCTTGCAACTTTCTGCAACAGATCAGTGATCATTTTGTCTTTCACATCTGGTCTGTTTATTTCTTATTCAGCAAAGCTCTCTGATGGTCCTTCCTCTGAGAGTGTTAGTCTCACAGGAGGTTGTGCAGGAGGATGATTATCAGATGATGATTCAAAAGAATCTGATGAGCTGGCAGATTCACCAGCTTCACCAAAATCAATAGCAGCTTATGGAGATGAGACAGAAGGTGATAATTGATGGATTTGGATTGGAGATTGTTGAGGTGATTCAGTGATTTGGATTGGTGAATGCGAAGGAGAAATAGTGGGTTGTATTGGTGAATGTGGAGGTGAAATAGTAGGTGATGCACCAAAGGGTGAGGGAATTACTTGTTCATGAACCATAGGCATAGTGTGAAAATCACCACCTACATCACCTTGTGGTGACACTGTCCTTGGTATGTCTTCAGCAGCCACAGCATGCTCATCAACAATGTGTTGATCAATAGAAGCTGGATGCTCTTCAACAACCTCTTGTACATCAACTGGTTCTTCCATAGCTTGTTCCTTAACAACTTGTTCCTCCATAATAGGAACAGCTTCACCTGCAGCAGCTTCTTGCACTTCTTCATTGTTAATCTGTTGCAACATCCAAGGAAGTAAAGGAAAGAAGGTTCCACTATAGAAATTTCTTGGATCCCTCTTTTTGATGTAATTGAATGACTTGGCATTATAATGAGGGATGTCAAAAACAGGGCCTTCTGGTACAAGATTGGGAAATGCTTCATTGATGAAACATTGGATAAACCATGGGTACATCAGAAACATGAGCCTTCTCCCTTCTTGAATGTTTGATATCAGACCATTGAAAACATAGGCAGACATGTTGAAAGGTCTATTTGTGCATGAGGCACAGATGGCTGATGATATGGTGATAGGGATGTCATTCCAACCTATCTTTCTTTTAGATAGGCAATGTTGGTATAAGTGAATGAGAAACCTCCATTGGAGATCAACCAACCCTTTGACAATATGCTTCCCTTCAAAACCACCTTCATAGCCAATGTTGGCAAAGAAGGTCATAATATAATCTTCTTCAAGTTCTAGAGGAGAGTTGGCATCATCCTCAAACTGCAGGCACTGTCTCACAGTTTGTCTATGACTGCTAATGAATGGTCATTAGTAATTCTTCCTGTTATGGTCTTTTCTCCATTAATTTCTGTAACAGCAGCAGTACCCCAGAAAGATCTAATATTCTCATAAATGATAGGTCTAACTGTAATAGCATGTGCCACTCTGTTATAAAGATAAATCTGATCATATCTCTTAATCCTTCAGCTTCAGGCACAGTATGATCAAGAAATCCACTGACATTGTGGAGCTTACTCCATGTCAGATTAGCCATGGATTCTGCAATAGATACAAATGAGTTAGTAATGTTTTAACATTCATTATATCATGTGCACTTGATCAAGTTTGACTTTTCATATTTTGACTTTTTTAGGTCAAAATTGAAATTTCAAATGTTACTGTTTTATTAGATTTTTGACCTAATCTTGACTTAGGTGATGGAGACTCATTGAAGTTAAGTTTTATTCTTAATTTTTCATTTTGCTGTTTCAAACTTTCTTTTCAACTAGAACATTGGATTTGATTTACACAGTCCCAAGTTTCGGTTCCCCTGTTCATCATGGTTCAAATTAGGGTTTGAAAATCAGTTGTTCTTTGTTATTCACATAAACATCTATTTCAATGAACTTGAGAATGTCATTTAAATCCATTGTTCTTGGTTGCATTTAGGAATTATCTCAATCCTAGGGTTCTATGTTCATGCAGGTTCGATAGTTAAGGTTTTTAAATACATTAAGAATCACCTTTTTGTTTGGTAACACTGCGATGATGAGTCAGAATGAACTGATATGAAGTTGATTGAATCACAGTAAACCCTTGATTAGTGAATGTTTGAATGATGGTGAAGAACAGTAGATTAACGCTCGTCGCACTATGAAAGTTCACTCAAATTTGAAAAGTAATAAATGACTCACATTAAATGTGTTTAAATAGTACATTTGAAAACTTACCCAAAACTTACAAGTGTGAACAAATGCGCGGAGAAATTTCACTACTGTAGCAAATGCGCATGAAGATTTACTGTAGCAAATGCGCATGAACATTTTGTCATGAGCGCATTTACTGAAACAAATGCGGAAGAACAAGTTAACTTGTCCGCATTGACTGTAGCAAGTGCGGAACAAGAAAATAACTTCATCGCATTTACTATAACTAATGCGGATGAACAACTTTAACTTAACTGCATTACTGTAGCAAATGCGGAAGAACAAGTTAGAATGTCTGCATTTACTGTAGCAAATGCGGAAGAACAAAAAGTTGTCCGCATTAGTTACACTTAAACAAAAAACCGTTACCCGCATTAACCAATACTCTTACCTGCATTAATTTTGAACTTGTCAAAAATTAATGTTTTCTGCAGAGGATGATTCTGACTGTTTTTGCTGCTCTTGATTTTTATGAAGATGAGTCTGCTGTTTTGTTTTTATGAAGTTTTAGCTGTTGCTTGTATTGTCAATTCTTGCTTGGATTAACTTGTATACCCTGTTTGATACAAGTTTCCTAGTTTTGACTGATCTTGGACTTTGTGCTTCCAAATATCTGCACACACTAAGATACTTATGGTATAGCTTCCACACCAACACAGTCAAACCTTTTTATTTTGCAAATTTTATATTTTTGTGAATATTTTCTTTTAAATTTTTAATAACTCCCCCTAAAGTTTGTATCCTGATTGGATAGAAACTTTAATGAATTTTAAAACTGAAAGGAAAATATTTCTAAATTTTTTTTTGTTTTTCATAATTGTACATGACAAGGAATTATTTGGGATCATATTAATCTTAACTTTCACAAGTACAAGTAGTCATGACCCTATTGATTGTAGGTATGTTTGTCCTCTTAAACTCGTGATTGGTTAATATTTTAATGCATTGGATCATTATCATGTTTTGAGTGGATTAAACATTCAACATGTACCTCACACTCATAAGCATAGCAAGATCAACTACCCTCATGAAATGTATGGTAGAACTTTTTCATAGCTTGCATGACCAGGTCATTTAAATTATGAAATCTCATTTATTTTAGGGTAAGGGGGATCCTCATTGGGATTCTTTTATTTTGATCCTTATATTTATTTGATCTATATTGGGATTCTTTTTGCTCTTCACTTTGGAAGGTGATCCACTTTGGGATTCTTTTTGTTCATTCTCAATGAATGTAATTCATCCAGATTGGATGTGTTCTATATTGGGAATCTTTTTAGATCTTGACATCAGCACTATGTGCTTGTTTCTCCGGATCTTTGCTCAGCAAAACAGAGGAGAAACTGATGTGGGTGAATGAGATTCATAAGGTATCATGACCTGGTGTGTTTAGATTACTACGCATACACACATTCGGATAAGTAAATACTTACACACTATGAGATGATGGCCTTACAGTTGAATGTGATCTTTAGTTTATCACAGCATTTATCTTCTTTTCCAAGATAAGCCTACCCGCATATCAGGTAGGTCATGTCAGTCTTTCAAGATTTTGAAATAAGCACAGTGAATGATATAACGATTGTAATTATATCATTTCCCAAGAGTACATTGCATGTACTACAACAAAATTGACTTCTTTTTGTGTTTTAATGATTTTTTTTAATGTTTTTTTTGAAATATTGATTATACTCAAGGTTAATCATGCCAATTGATTGGACTAAGAATTCAAACTATCTAGGGTCAAATGCCTTAGTGAACAAATCAGCTAACTGATAGTCCGTGTGAACCTGAATCAGCTTGATTAACCCCTTTTCAGCACAGTCTCTCAAAAAGTGATATCTAATTTCAATGTGTTTAGTTTTTGAATGCTGAACTGGATTATTTGTAATAAACATGGCTGTTGTGTTGTCAATATGAATTGGTGTGTGCAAGAAGTTAAAACCATAATCAAGCATCTGGTTTTGAATCCAGAGAACTTGAGAGCAACATGTTGATGTTGTTATGTATTCAGCTTCTGCTGTTGAAACAGATATATTTGTCTGCTTTTTACACTGCCAGGAGACCAGTCTGGGACCAAGAAATTGACAACCTCCAGAAGTGGACTTCCTATTGAAGTTGCATCCCCTGGAGTCACTGTCTGTGTATGCATAGAGATTGAAGTCTCCTTCCTTTGGATACCATAATCCAAGCGCAGGCTTTCCCTTGAGATATCTGAATATCCTCTTCACAACATTCACATGAGATTCTTTGGGATCAGCCTGATATCTGGCACAAACACAAACACCAAACATAATGTCAGGTCTACTAGCTGTAAGATACATAAGTGAACCTATCATTGATCGATACAGAGTCTGATCCACTGATTTGTCATCAGAGTCTGGACCAATCTTCACTTTAGTATCCACAGGAGTTCTGATGGACTGACAGTTTGCTAAATGAAATTTCTTCAACATAGATTCCACATAGTTTGATTGATTAATGAAAATTCCATTTGTTGTCTGTTGAACTTGTAAACCCAGGAAGAAGGTGAGCTCTCCCATAGCGCTCATTTGAAACTTAGAGTGCATCAGGTTTTCAAAGTTTTTACAGAGTTGTTTGTTTGTTGAGCCAAAAATGATATCATCCACATAGATCTGGACAAGCAATAGTTCATGTCCCTTCTTCTTTCTGAATAAAGTCTGATCAATCTTTCCTCTTTCATATCCATGATCAAGGAGAAAAGATGATAGAGTCTCATACCACTTCCGAGGGGCTTGATGTAAACCATACAGAGCTTTGTCAAGCTTGTATACCCTGTGAGGGAAATCAAGATCCTCAAAACCTGGTGGTTGACTCACATAGACTTCTTTTGAGATTTTTCCATACAAAAATGCGCACTTTACATCCATTTGATACACAGTGAATTTCATGGATGCAGAGTAAGCAAGAAAGAGTCGTATGGCTTCCGATCTCGCAACAGGAGCAAACACTTTGTCATAGTCAATTCCTTCTTCTTGAGTGTAGCCCTATGCAACCAATCTTGCCTTGTTTCTGATGACAATCCCCCTATCATCAGTCTTGTTTCTGTACAGCCATCTAGTGCCGATAGGGTATTGTCCTTTGGGAAGATCCACCAGTTTCCATACCTCTTGTTTCTTGAACTGTAGCAATTCTTACTGCATTGCCTCAATCCAGCTGTTGTTCTGAAGAGCCTCTTTAATATTCTTGGGTACTGTTTGACACAGAAAGCAAGAAAACAAACAGATGTTTGCAATATTTGACTTGCTTCTGGTCACCCACTCATCTAGATCACTAATGATATTGGACACTAGATGATTCTCACGTATCCTGGTAATTGGAATCAAATCACCAGCAATGGACACATCAAGATTGGAGACATTCAGATCATCTTGGTGAGAGGCATGTTCAGGTTGAGATGTAGGAGAATGATGAAAGTAATAAAATGCTTCAACAGCTTTAGCAGCACTTTGGACTTTCATCGTTTGCATTTCCTTCAGTTTCAACTGGCATAGATGCTGATTCTGGATTTCTCACTTCAGTGGAAGGATCACCTGAAGGAGTGGGCATTGAACTAGGACCAGCTTCAGTTGAAACACTCTGATGTTGTGCAGCTTGTCTGATAGGATCGGCTTGAAGTAGGACTTCTTCATTAAGTTGATCAGCAGAAGAAGGTGGAATCATAGGAAACTCAGTTCTTCTATCCACTATTTCTGGAGATCCTGCATTTGACAAGTGAAACTGATCAAAAGATCTAGTAAATGACTCAATATCAAACAACCAATCAGGACCATTTGTTGACTTGGGAAAAGAGTGCTCATTGAATTGAACATTGGTAGATTCATCAATAATGTTTAATCTAGGATTAAACACTCTAAATGCCTTTGAAACAAAGGATTACCCCACAAAGAATCCCTCGTCAGACTTAGGAGCAAACTTTCCTAAATGGTCTCGGGTGTTCAATATTGAGACCAGACAACCAAATGACTTCAAAAATCCAATAAATGGTTTTTTGTGAAAAAGAAGTTCATATGGTGTTTTGTTACTTTTTTTAATAATCAAAGTTCTATTTTGAACAAAGCACGATGTGTTTACAGCTTCTGCCCAAAAGGTAATTGGTAGTTTTGCATCGGCTAGCATCGTTCGTGCAGCTTCAATCAGTGTTCTATTTCTTCTTTCAGCTACTCCATTTTGTTGAGGAGTCCTAGCTGCACTGAATTGATGAACAATGCCTTTTTGTGTGCAAAATAAACTTAGATCTTCATTCTTGAATTCTATCCCATTGTCACTTCTGATTGATTTTATCTTTAGATCAAGTTGATTTTCTATTTTTATGATAAAATCTTTTATGATTTGGGACGTCTCGTTTTTATGAAGTAAAAAGAAGACCCATGTAAATCGTGTAAAGTCATCTATGATCACCAAACAATAATGCTTCTTTCCAATACTCATGACATGAGTTGGACCAAAGAGATCCATATGAAGCAACTTTAATGGAGAATTGTTTGTGTTCACCAGCTTTGACTTATGGGAGGACTTATGTTGTTTTCCTTTAAGACATGCAAAACAGTGGTCAATGAAATGAAAATCTTTTTGAGGAAAACCAAGTGCATGATTTCCTTTGACCAATTTGTTCATGTTTTGAAATTCGTGTGTCCTAAGCGTTTATGCCAAAGCTGAGACTCATCAAAAGATGCTTTAGACAAAAGACATGTCTCTTCTGACGGATAAGCAGAATCAAGGTTTAAGACATAAGTATTATTCTTTCTTGGTGTCTTCAAGACAACCCATTCTTTAGGAATTTGAAATCCTGGTTTCAGAATGTAGCAATGAGTGTCTGTGAAGTGAGTAGAATATTTCTTGTCACAGATCTGAGACACGCTGAGCAGATTGAAGTTCAGTTGTTCGTAGTAGTTCACTTTATCGAAACTCAGCAATCCGTTCGTCACAGATCCTTCCCCTATAATTCTACCACCTTGTGAATCTCCACCAAATGCCACAGTAGTTCCTTGAATATGTTTGAAGTCATGAAGGAGGGAACTGTCTCCAGTCATGTGTCGGGAGCATCCACTGTCCACATACCATAAGCTATTGGACCTGTATGGACGACCCTACAACCATAAATGAACTAGTTAGATTGAGGAACCCAAGCCGTGATGGTCTTGGGTTGTCCGTTTTTATCCATCACTGTGACCTCTTGATATTTTCCTCTAATTTGTTTTTTAGAGGAAGATGCTTTGACCAATTTTTATGGAATTCTTTTTGGTTTGATTTCATCAATTTCAACTGAACTATCAGAAGGGTATGCAAATCTTTGATCTCGATTTCTATGAAGAAATTGAGTACGTTTTTGTTTTTCAGAAATCACTTTAGTTTTATTGAATGAGAACTCAGTGATTGTTTCATATGATCATTAAGGTTCTTTTTGGTACTCTTTGGCTGCCATTGATCATAGAAATCCTTATCAGTGTTTGAAGCTCGTGAATGTTTAAGGTCTTTTGGACTTCTAATATTGACCTTGTCAGATGAAATTGGTGAAATAGGCTTGTTTTGAGGAATTCTCAAGCCTTTTTGGTTAAAGTAACAATCAGATGTGTTGTGATTAGTCATATCACATACAGAACAATATTTGTTAAAATAACAGTTTTTGGTTGAATGATTGTTCATGTCACAGATAGAGCAATACTGATTAAAGTAGCACTCCTCTGTATTGTGATTAGACATGGCACAAATGTCACAATACATTTGTTTGTTCTTTGACTTTGATAAGAAGCCAAATCAGTTTTCTGGGTGGCAACAGATTGTTTCACAATTCTGCTTTGCTTAAGTTTTACTGACTGATTTTGCTTCTTTTTTCTCTTTTTCAACTCTCTTTCAAATTGTTCCATGTGTTGTTTATTAAAAATGTCAAAACCTATCCGTTGTTTATTTTTAGATGATGATGATGAAACAGGTTTTACATTTGGTTTTTGAATCAAAGTGGATTTCCCTTTGGACACTGAGGAAACTGTAGCTTTTTCTTTGAAGTTTAATGAAACCTTTTCTAATTTGCTGGAAGTTTTAAGAGATTTGATCTCACTATCAGATCTGCTTTCAACAGTGGGTTTCATAGAACATTCAGCAGTGTTATTGATCTTGAGTTTTTCAGGAACAAATTTTACAAAAGGCACAATGGCTTTGACTGGGCTCTTTGGTTTCTGGACAACTACAGGTTTGTCAAAGCACTCTTTGATTTTGATAGGATGACCCAATTTGATTTTATCCTCATTTGCTTCAATGTAAACATTTGGTTTATTTTGAGGATTCGTTATTTGTGAAACAATTGTTTTGGTCATAGTAACTTTAGATTTAGTTGAATCAGATTGGGTGAATGACTCGGGCATAACTTTGTAGTTGTCATTATATGGAGGAGGGCAAGTTTTGTAACCTATCCCAGTCATATCCTTGGCCTCCTTTTGTGAATCAAGCAACTCTTGCAGCTTGACAGATGAGAGTTGAAACTTTTCAAGTTTCACTTCAGTAGCCGATTGCTCAGCCTTTGATTTGGTTAACTGTTCTGTTAACCTCTCATTCTCAGCTGCAAGCGTAAACTTTTCTCCATGAAGTGTTTTCATGTCAGATAAAAGAGACTTGATTTTGACATCAAAAATTCTCATTTCTTGTTTTAGCATTTTAGATTTCACTTTTTCTTCTTTTATTTTATTAGCCAATTTGTAATTATGTTCTCTATATCCCTGAACTTCAAGAACACATTTATCTGAACATAGCTTAGATTTTACCTCAGATGGCATTGGAGTAGGGCCATCATTGATATGAGCCATAAGAGCATGATTCTAAAATTGAGGTTGAACTTCCTCAGCATATAAGCTCCAATCACATACTCCATCTTGTCTGATGACAAGAGCATTGAAGTTTTTTGGCTATTCCCCTGAGCTTGATGAGCCAATTGAGGTTGTCTTTGATGAATTGACTGTTGCTGAATTTGATGGTGGTTCTGAATTTGATGATGATTACTTGACTGAAACTGGTTTTGATGATGATTGCCTAACTAAAACTGGTTTTGATGATGATTGCCTGACTAAAAGCTTGAAGTGGATTGAGATGAATTCTGACCATGAGCAGGTCTTTGATAGTTGGTGTTGCTTCTTCTGGGAGCATTGCATTCCCTGGAGAAGTGACCAGTCATTCCACAGTTAAAGCACTTAACCTTGGATTTGTCATATCCAAGTTTAGTGTTTTCATTAAGACTCAGTTTCTTCTCTTTTCTGAAGAATTTCTTTGCTCTCATAGCAATCATGGCCATCTGCTATTGCAAATCCATCTCTTCAACATCATCAGGATCCATTTCTTCTAGATCCTCCTAAATTAAGTGTGCTGACATGAGTCTCCCCCCAAGGTAAGCTTCAAAACTAGCAACAAAGGCATTGTAAGTTGCCTTTTGCTCTTCAGATCTTTGGTTTGCAGTTTGGCAGAGGTTGATGTTTTGTGTTGTTGAGGGGCAGCAAAAAGATCAGTTGACTTTGATTGTTCTCTTGATGATAGAAAATCTTCTTCTTCAGTCACAAAAGCATTCTCAATAGAGTGTGTTTTAGATGGAAACTTGTATGCCTTAATGACTTGAGGTCCACTGAGATTTCTGCTTCGTTCATCCAACTCTAGAGCTTCAATTTTAGCAATCATAATATCTAGGCTGGTACTCTCCAAATCAAGAGTGTTCTTCAACATAGTGACATTTTGTTTCCATCTTTCTGGTAAGCTGTGTAGCATTTTCTTGTTCATTTCCTTTTCTTTGTAAGTAACCCCCATAATCTCAAGATCATGCACAAGTTGTACAAATCTATGAAGCTGCCTTGAGATTGACTCTCCTTTGGTGCGGTGAAATGTCTCATATTGATTTATCAGTTTATCCTTATTAATTTCAGTAACTTCACTGCTTCCTTCACACATTATCTACAGTGCATCCCAAACCCCTTTGGCCGTTCCATATTTTTCCAACCTTTTAAGAACATCCATTTTTAAAGCCAGAGTTAGAATGGAGTAGGGTTTAAGCTCAATCTTGATTTTCTTATATTCTTCATCATCAAGATTTAAGTTTGGATCCTCAATAGGTATTCTAGCAGTCTTGTAATGAGAAGCTTGATCAGCAGTGAGTGACAGAGGAATGTATGGCCCTTTGCAAATCAAGATCCAGTAATCAGGATCTACACCTGTAATGTAGTTTCTAAACCTGATTTTCCACTGCTTAAACTCAGATTTGTGTTTAAGCATTGGAGGTTTAGATGCATGACCAAGTTCAGAATAATTAGTAGAATCCATTTTAATTTTACTGATTTTAATTGGTTTTGAGTATGATTATGTTGATTTTATGTCTTGAATGTTCAGACAGTCTATAGTCCAGGTGTTCTTGATTATCAGTTCTCAGCAGAGTTGCGATAAGGTTGACTTGGTGTTGATTCCTGAGGAGTTGAAAATACAGAACAAGTAGACGAAGTTTCTTTGCAATTTCAGTATGTATATTTATTAGCAGAGTAGATCTGGCTAATAAATAACTCAATCACCAGATCAATCGATTTTCGTTCAAAATCTATGCTAATTTTGAGACAAATTCAAGAGCCGAGGCTCTGATACCAATTGAGTGGGTCCGAGAATAAGAATCTCAGTTGATATGACACAACTTAGGATCGAATATGATGATTGAGTCAGTGATTAAGTAGCGGAAATACCAAACCATAGAACATTTAATACTAAAAAAATGATAATAAATGCTTTGTATAATGATGTGAGTAAACAAGATACAAAGACAGTTGGGGTTACTGTTTAAATGAGTAATATTATCAATATTGAAAGAAGAACTTACAAACTTAGGTCATACTATTCTATTTATAGGCATACACATTGCCTATACAAAAAGACTAATCTACCCTGATAACTATACATCAGAAATTAATCTAAGTACAAAATAAAAGCAGCATTTATGAACAAGTCTTCATCAGCATTCATTGTTGATTGTCTTTAGCATTAACTTAGTTCATCCGCATTTGTTGTTGAAGATGAACAAGTCTTGGCAGCATTTATTTTGTTCATCCGCATTAGTTAATGCGGATGAACAAACACTTGTCAGCAATTCTTCTTTCTTTATCCGCATTAGTCAATGCGGATGAACAAACACTTGTCAACATTTGTTCAATGGTCATCCGCATTAACTAATGCGGAGACTTCAACACTTGTCTTTTTCTTGTCTTTTTCTTCTGTCTTGTTGATTTCCAACTAGAGCAACCTACAACCACCTCTTGAATTGGCAAGTATGTTCCTTTCAGGGTCTAACATGAGGCAACTATGATAGGTCGAATTACTTAAAGGCTATGATTGCTAGATTTGTTACCATTCTAGAAAAGCAAATGTTGTAGCTGATTCATTGAGTTGTAATGATTATGTTATGCTTCAGTGTGCAACAGTTCAATCTGATCTCAAAACCCGTACTCTTGAAGCTTAACATGTTTTAGTCACCGAAGGCAACATGCATGAAGAAATGTTGTGGGTGACGAATTTCAATTGGAAACCAAGTCGAATGGTTTACTTTATTTATTGGATCATCTTTAGATTCCTAATCATGTTAATCTCCTCACCATCATCATAAATGAGGCTCACAAAACTCATTATTCCATTCATCCCAATGTGGATAAAATATTTATGAATCTTCGTAATCAGTATTTGTGGCTTGGTATGAAAAAAAACATGGTCTTTATGTGTCCAAGTTCCATACTTGTTCAAAGGTCAAAGCCGAGCACCAGCATCCCTTTAGATTATTTGTTCAACCTGAGATTTTCATGTGGAAAGGGGAAAACTTATCCATGGATTTTGTAAGAGTTATACTTAAAGGTTGATGCAACCAAAGAGCTCTTGGCATGCACATGTGAAGCACAAGGAAAGTTATTTCTGAAGATTTGATACAACTTAATAAAATTCACTAAGTATCAAATCTTCTGAAACCAAAAGACCATTTCTTTCGAAGCCAAGAAACTGATTTTTTTCGAAGACAGAGAAGACATGCTTTCTCTTACTCACTTTTGACAAAAGTTGGATCACTTTTCGTTGCCATCTCTGAAGACTCACCAACTTATACACGTTGGTGAAATGTCCATACTTTTGTCAACTGTAGATTATCATAGAGTCTGTAGCTTTCTACTTTTGTACTTTTATCCTTTTGTATTAGATAAGGATGTGAGCTATGGCATGTCATACTCACTAGTCAAAAGGCAATCACTTTACATTGATCTTGTTGTCTAGATTAGTCTTTCCAGCTGGCCTTCAAAGTATGATCGGCTGTAGGATATAGTATAAAGTATCTCAGGTATCAATCCATAGGACTAAGCTTTGTAACATTTGTAAAACACTTGAGAGCAATATACAGCATTCTTGAAAACCATCTTATTGTGTTCTTCTTGTATTCTTTACTTGTGTTCATTGTTTCAAATCTAGCCGGTTTCCTATTTGATCTGTTAAGTATTCTAAGTTTCTCCAATCTTGTGAAACTATTGCATTGACCCCCTTCACTGGTCCTTCAATTGGTATCAGAGCTTTTTAGGCCCTTGATTGTAAGATCTCACCATCTTTAATCTTTTCAATTTCACAAAACACTTACCAGCTCAAATAGTAGCTCTCACTAAGGCTGACCTAGAAACCGGTACCATGACAAAATCTCCACTGATAACTCCTGATGACTTTGATACTTGGTGCCAACGTATGGAAGGGTTCATCAAGTCTCAAGACAGCAGAATGTGGAGATTTGTTATCGAAGGACCTCACATCCCAAGCACCTTTTCAGCCACTTCTGGAGGTGGGATGATTCCAAAGGAAATAGCTGACTATTCTGAGGAAGATTGGAAGAAGATTGACATAGATCAGAAGGTCATGACCGCTCTTCAAACTGCTCTTCCCAACTCTATATATAGAGGCTTTAAGAAGTGCAAAACAGCTAAGCAGCTCTCGGATGCACTGAAGCTCATGTATGAGTTGTGTGATGAAGCTAAAGGAAACAAGAATATAAGGCCTAGTTCCCAGGACACTTACAGTCGGCCAATCATCACATAAAACATTTAAAACACATCATTTGCAGCAGAATTAAAACTTTTCATTAATAATTAAAAGCATGTCAAATCATCATATCATTTCTTTTACATTCCAAAATGTATTAATACAAAACATTCTCCAAAATAGGATGCCATACTTGAACCATCCCCAGTAGCTTATGCATCCATGCCTGCACCTCCTCAGCATCAACAAATACCTGCCAACTATTATGCATACAAAAAGTCAGCGACGCTGAGTGAGTTCTAGTTTTAATAATAAAATACTTTACATTTACGTTAAAACATATCCTTTACTTTCGTTCATGATCACACATCATACGTACATCTAGATAATAATTATTATCTTCATCATCGTTCATCATCATTCGTCTCTCACTTCTTTATGGATCCTGCCTCATGCTATACCCCGACTCATGCTAAAAGCTGGTACCGTGCGGGGGTTTATAAATAACCCCCACTCATGCCGTAGCTAACACAGCACCGAGTACGCGACAAGGATCTTATCTCTACTCATATGCAACACCCTTGACTCATGCTAAAAGCTGATACTATGCCAGGATCATAAACAAACCCCCACTCATGCTAACAAGCTGACACAGCACCAGGGCAAGGATCTCATCTCAACTCATATGCTGTTCCCCTAACTCATGCTAAAAGCTGATACTGTGCCGGGGTTCGTAAACAAATCCCCACTCATGCTAAAAAGCTGACACAGCACCGGGGTTCGTAGACAAACCCCCACTCATGCTAAAAAGCTGACACAACATCGGGGTAAGGATCTCATCTCAACTCATATGCTACACCCTTGTCTCATTCTAAAAGCTGATACTGTGCCGGGGTTCGTAGACAAACCCCCACTCATGCTAAAAAGCTGACACAACACCAGGGTAAGGATCTCATCTTAACTCATATGATGCTCCCCTGACTCATGCTAAAAGCTGATGCTGTGCCGGGGTTCGTAAACAAACCCCCACTCATGCTAAAAAGCTGACACAGCACCAGGGTAAGGATCTCATCTCAACTAATATGCTACACCCCTGTCTCATGCTAAAAGCTGATACTGTGCCGGGGTTCGTAGACAAACCCCCACTCATGCTAAAAAGCTGACACAGCACCGGGGTAAGCAACATAGATCTCATCGTTCATTACTTCCATATTCGTCATTCGTTATCTTTCGCTTTCGTTACATAATACTTTACTTATGTACTCATACATACCACGCCATGTAAAGACACATAATAACCACAATCCACAAGCATATAACATTAACAGGCATATACCATCATAACACAACAGAACTTAACACTACATTCTACTTTCCAAAATTCCAGAAAATCCTAAGTCCCTAAAGAAATGGGGATGAACATAAGCCAATGAGGCTAAATGTTCAGCAAATGCGAACAAGCAAATGCGGATGAAAGTCTCAGAAAATATTCCAAGTGTCCACAGAAATGTGGAGGACACAAATGCGGATGAACAAGTCCAAATGCGGATGAACAAGTCCAAATGCGGATAAACAAGTCCAAATACGGATGAACAAGTCCAAATGCAGATGAACAAAACTTAATACGGATGAACACTTAACAAATGCGGATGAACACTTAACAAATGTGGATGAACAATTAACAAATGCGGATGCACACTTAACAAAATACGGATGAACACATGCCCACAGGTGACGGCCAAAGTCAACAGCGGATGACCAAGACCCCACAGCGGACGACCAAAGTCCCACAGTGGATAGCCAAAGTCCATATTGGACAGGCTAAATACCTAAGTGTCCACAGCGGACAGCATGCAAAATACACTAAGTGTCCACAACGGACACTATATGTCCACAGCGGACACCATGCATGACTTTTCTAAGTGTCCACATCGGACATCATGCATACATCTTCATTGCATCAAACGTACTTCCAGTCCCCAAACATCATTCTAACTTAAACTAAGCATAGATCTAACATGTTACACACACGTAAAACATACTAAACATCATACAACAACTTAGAAATCATCTAAAACATACATCAACATAACACAGTTGTACGTCATGTTAAAATTCATAGTTTGGTTTAGAAACCTTCTGTCCAGTATGCATAACAGCCCCAAACACGTAGAAAACCAGTAAAAGAGGGGATCTAGAACTCACCTTGAACAGTTTTCGAGTAGAACACCTCAAACCCGAGAACCCACTTGAAGTTCTAGCACCTAAAACCCACAAAAACGAGAACTAAACAACAGAAACTCAATCCAAAAGCTGAAACCCTACTGAAAACCAAGAAGAATTACCTTAAAATCTCACCTTCAAGCAAATCTTCCTCCTTCTCCCTCTAGAAACCGATGGCAGCTTCTTCTTCTCTTCTTGCAACCAAAAGCAGATGTGGGGAAATGGGATGTGGGTGGCCATCCCCTACTTTTTGAACCCACTAGAGGCAAGTTTGCCACTTACACACTTTAACCCCTTTACTTTTGAAAAATGTTATCTTTCCCTTTTTCTGTTCTTTTCCTTTCCTTTTTATAAATTTTTGGGTGTTACAAAAAAGAACCTCATGAAGTAGCAGTTTGAGTACTTCACCTACAAATCAGGTGAAACTATGACTTGATAATACTTAGGTATGTTGAGATTGTAGACACTCTCATGGATGTTGGAGTTAACCTTGAGAATAGTGATATTATGAGGAAGTTCATGTTCTCTCTTCCCTGACAATGGACTCACTAATGTGTGGCTATTAAGAGAATTTAAAACGTCTCCACCCTTAGTCTCATAGAGCTGTATGTTATCCTTATTGGCTACCAGATGGAGATGAACATGCAAAATCCATCAAGCAGCTGTTCCAGCAATCAACAAAGTTTAGTCCTTTATGTGGTTGAAAGGGATAGCAGGGAACCATAACGTCATCTTATATGCTATCCTAACAACTCACAAAATGGCCCTTTCATTACCTTCCCTAAGACACCAAGAGAGAGCTACATCCAAGGAAGCCCATTCCAAGAGTCAAGCTCATCTCAAGCCTTTGTGTCTGCTGATGAAAGTTATGGAAACTTTCTCTTCACTCTTGAAGAATTAGATTGTATCCATCTAGATGACCTGGAGATAGTCCAGCAGATGGATCTTCTCACTCATAGAGCCAAGAAGTTCTACAAGAGAACCGGAAGAAAGTTTCCCAGCAATGTATCTAGTGGAAAGTTTAGACTGGATAAAAGCAAAGTGAAGTGTTACAATGCAGCTAGATGGGACACTTTTCTAAGGAGTGCAAAGCACCAAGGACAAATAGTGGCCAAGCACAATTCAAACCAAGCTACACTGATGCAACTCCCAGATCAAAGAAGCCAATCCAACCAAAACAACAAGTTGTTGTTGCTGTTGAAGAGGGAGGCTTTGACCGGAGCTTTCATGTAACACCCTGAATTTTATTACAAAGGAAACGAAAAGAAAAGTATCTAGAAAGAAAGGAATATGAACATAAGTAGAAGGGGGAAAAGTGTAAAAAGCACAAAAGTCCATTATTTTAATATAAATGGGAGTATGGCCGCCCACTTCTTCTTCCACACCACTATTCCCGGCTGAAAAGGAAGAAAGAAGAAGAACTCTCGGTTCTAGAGAGAGAGAGGAGGAAGAAGCTGTAAAAGGTGAGTTTTCTTGAGTATATGTTCGGTTTCAACTGAATTTTCAGCTTCTAGACCGAGAATCTTGGTATTTAGAGCTTGTTTTTGTGGGTTTTAGGAACTGAATTGCAGGTGGAAGTATTTTTCTTGAAGGATTGTTTCAGGTGAGTTTCTAGAACCCCTCTTTTACTGATTTTCAACTTCTTGGGGCTATTATGCATACCGAATAAACGTTTTAAAGAGTTAACCGAATGTTTCTGCAATTTGTTCGAATGATGTTCTGTGATTTAAGTTTTGATGATGTTTTGTAGGTTAGAATTGTTGTTAGTATGTTTTAAGGGCCTTAGTATGTTAGATCTGTGTTTGGGTAGTGTTAGAAAGGTTTCGGGTGTTTATGGTAGTTTAGAAATTTTCTGAAAGTTCTCATGCGCCTAACTGTCCTCATGCGCCCAAGGTGACGCACCCAAGTAGTGGACATGCGCCTGAACAGTGGTTCATGCGCCCAGAATAAGTGCTGATGCGCCTATTTGTTGGTCATGCGCCCAAATAGTGCCCATGTGCCCAGAGTTGCCCATGCGCCTAAGTGTTGATGCGCCTAAGCAGGGCTCATGCGCCTGCATAGTGCTAATGCGCCCAGACTGTTTTATACTTAGAATTTTTATGCTCATGCGCCTGAAATGTTCCATGTGCCTCATTTTGGACTTAGGATTTTCTAAGGGGTTTTAAGAGGTAGATGTTTGAGATAGGTCCCGTTGTGATGTGATGGCTTATGCTTGATGTATGAATGATGATGTGATGAGGTTTATGATGTGTATGTGTGTGTGATGTGTTATCTTTCTTTGTTAAACGGTTTTTAAAACATATGTATTATGTTACGTAACGTTATGTATTATGTTATAACTTTACGTGGTATGATGTATGAATGAGCATACGTAAAGTACTATGTAACGATGTAAAAGATAACGATAATGAAAAGTGGAACGTATTGCAAGCAAATTGAATAGAGGTGCACGACCATATTGTCGTCAGCTCAACTATGTGCGGTTTAGCTAACCCGAAGGATGCACACGGAGAGTCTATCCTTGAGATAAACTCGAAGGGAGTCTAATAATGACTCGTATGGGGGTCTAATCCTTGAGATTGACCCAAATGAGTTCGTGATGCTCACCCCGGTACTGTGTCGGTCTTTGGACATGAGTCGGGGGTTTGTTTACAGGCCTCGGCACAGTAAAAGATGTAATGAACGAACGAATGAACGATGATGAAGATAATAAATAAATAATATCAATGTGTACGTATAATGTGTGATCGCGTACGATTGTGAAGGTTATGATTTAATGAAAGTAAAGTATTTTATTTAAAAAACTAGAACTCACTCAGCGTCATTGACTTTTTGTATGCATAATAGTTGGCAGGTATATTGTTGACGCTGAGGAGTTGCTGACATGGATGCATAAGCTACTGGGAGTGTTCTGAGGCTGGCATCCACATTTTGACATGTTATTGTATTTTGTTATGTAAATGAATGATGTAATGTAATGAAATGGTATGTTTTAATTATAAATAAAAGTTTTTGATTTCCGCTGCAAAAGTAATGTATGTTTTAAAATGTTTTATGCTATGACGGTCCAGCTGTAAGCGTCCCTGGAGCGGGGCCTTATAAGTTGGTATCAGAGCTAAAGTCTAAGAGAATTGAGTAAATATTCTCAAAAACCTAATCTTAAACTGAGAATGGGACAAAAGGAAAGGGATGCCAGTCCTAGTAGCTACGTGCCTGCAGGTAAAGGTTTTATGTAAGCTTCTATGTAAGTTAAATGTTAACCGGTAGTATGTGCGCATGTTATGTGGCTTGTGTGCTTTTGTGTAGATTTAGATACTGATGTAGTCAGGATAGGAAATGCTTGGGGAATGAAGGGTAACGTAAGTGGCTAATCACAACTGGCCACTGTGATTAGGGACTTACTATACTTGACATAACTCGAGTTATTACCTTGATTGACCGTGTTGGTGTTTTGAATCTTGTAGTGTTCTAGATGGCTGGCGGTATGTCTTCTGAGGCTTCGCGAGGTGGAGGTCGGGGTGGACGTGGTGTTAGGCCGCGTGTCATGAGGAGCAGGGCCAAGACTGCTGAGACGGCTCCTGAAGAGCTAGAGCTTCGTCACCAGGATGGTGAAGATGAGAGTGCCAACCTGAGGGCCTTAATGAAGGAGGCGGTGGTCGAGGAGGTTCATCAGGTCATGCAGATGATTCTGTCGTCTGTAGTGACTGAAGTTATCCGTGCTGTGAGGGATGACGAGAAGAAGGAGAAGGAGGAGAGGAGGAGAACCGCATGGCGAGGAGGTGAACATGGAGGTTCTGGGGATATGGAGCAACCCGATACTGACATGGTTGTCTCCAGTGACGATGAGGAGGAGGAGGAAGCTGTGCTAGAGACTGCAAAGGGATGCAGCTATGGAGCATTCCAAAGGTGTAGGCCCCCTATGTTTGATGGAAATAGGATTGCGACTATTGCACAACGTTGGGTAAGAGAGATGGAAGCGGTACTTGACATCAGCGAGTGCCGCAGGGATCAGAAGGTGATGTTTGCTACCCACTCATTTGTGGATTCAGCCTTATGCTGGTGGGACAACATTGTCCAGGCTGAGGGTACCAGGGCAGTCGGGAGGATGGGGTGGAAGGAGCTGAAGAGGTTGGTAATTGAGGAGTTTTGCCCTCATAGAGAGCTTGACAAGGTCGAGAGAGAGTTCCTATAGCTAGAGGCGGGAACGATGACTCACTAGCAGTACACCACAAAGTTCAATGAGATGGCAAGGCTGGTGCTAGATCAGGTGACGCCTGTGTCACGAAAGATCAAAAGGTATATTCAAGGTCTGCCAGAAGATATCCGCAGACATCTGATCGCTGCCCGGCCAGGTACGTTTAGGTCGGTGGTCGACCTAGCGGGGAGGCTGTATGACGAGCAAGAGGCGGTGGCTATAATGGATGAAGAGGAGGAGCGAGGTTATGTTAAGAGTGGGAACGGAAGGCGGGATAATGATGATGGTGAATTTATGGCTGGAGGTAAGACAATGAGGTTCGATGATCGGAAGAGGATAACTGAGAGGTAAGAGGTATGCAAGAAGTGTGGTATAGGCCACGTGGGGGAGTGCAGGTGGGGATCGAACGTCTCCTTCCAGTGTGGAAGAGAGGGCCACAGGGCGAGGGATTGTCACATGGCTAAATGTTACGACTGTGGCGAGACTGGACATATGAGCCGAGACTACAAAAAGTCTAGGGCAGGAAGCTCGGTGTGAGGAAGGAGAGCAGAGGATGAAGGTTAGAGCATTCACTATGACTGGGAGGAGGCTAGAGTGGACTCAGACGTGACGTCAGCTACGTTTCTGGTAATTTAAATTTGTGCATCTATGCTTTGATTGTGGTGCAGTTGTAGTTTCATTCCTGCTGCCTTTTATGGTAAGTTGCAAGCTAGGGTAGAATGATCGATGAGCCCTTCGATGTAGAAATTGCTAGTAAGTCCACTAGGATACCTGATGCCCAAGAGGATTGCGCGATAGAATTGAGAGAGCGCGTGTCTCCTGCTTGACTGTTCAGGACGAACTTAGGTGGATAGGCGTACACCTTTAGATGAATTGGCTAGTAGCTTATGAGACAAAACTCCGAGTGTCGCAGGAAGATGGTTTAATCTACCGCGCTAGACAAGAGTTCGGTGTCGACCTACGGCGATGGAGTAATGATGAAGGCCTCGTCGTGGAGAGGGGGATCATCCGATTCAAAGAAACAAGGAAAGCTAATAACGAGTTATATAGTGCCATTCTGAATTGTTGCTCAGGTAAGAGAAGTGGCATGTCGATTGGAGCTACCCAACGTGTTAAGTGGAAGTCATCCGACGTTCCATATATCTCATCTAAGAAAGTGCTCAATCGATGAGGATATGATCATGCCACTAGAGAATAATGAGATGGATAAAGGATTCTACTACGAGAAGCAACTGGTGGCAGTTTATGATAGAAATAAGAGAAGGGCTAAGGAGAATGGTGGTTGCACTTGTGCGAGTACAGTAGAGCCCAGAAGGGGACTAAGCCTACATATAAGATCAACGAAGAGGTGATACAACATCACCCGTAACTGTTCAAGAAGCGACAGGTTTCGGGGACGAAACCTATATAAGAGGGGTGGACTTGTAACACCTCGAATTTTATTAAAAAGGAAATAAAAATAAAAGTATCTAGAAAGAAAGGAATATGGACACAAGTAAAAAGGGGAAAAGTGTAAAAAGCACAAAAGTCCATTATTTTAATATAAATAGGAGTATGGTCGCCCACTTCTTCTTCCACACCACTATTCTCGGCTGAAAAGGAAGAAAGAATAAGAACTCTCAGTTCTAGAGAGAGAGAGGAGGAAGAAGCTGCAAAAGGTGAGTTTTCTTGAGTATATGTTCGGTTTCAACCGAATTTTCAGCTTCTAGACCGAGAATCTTGGTGTTTAGAGCTTGTTTTCATGGGTTTTAGGAGCTGAATTGCAGGTGGAAGTATTTTGTTCGAAGGATTGTTTTAGGTGAGTTTCTAGAACCCCTCTTTTACTGATTTTCAACTTCTTTGGGCTATTATGCATACGAATAAACGTTTTAAAGAGTTAACCAAATGTTTCTGCAATTTGTTCGAATGATGTTCTGTGATTTAAGTTTTGATGATGTTTTGGTGGTTAGAATTGTTGTTAGTATGTTTTAAGGGCCTCAGTATGCTAGATTTGTGTTTGGGTAGTGTTAGAAAGGTTTCGGGTTTTTATGGCAGTTTAGAAATTTTTAGAAAGTTCTCATGCGCCTAATTGTCCTCATGCGCCCAAGGTGACGCGCCCAAATAGTGCCCATGCGCCAGAGTTGCCCATGCGCCTAAGTGTTGATGAGCCTAAGCAGGGCTCATGCGCCTGCATAGTGCTAATGCGCCTGAAATGTTCCATGTGCCTTATTTTGGACTTAGGATTTTCTAAGGTGTTTTAAGAGGTAGATGTTTGAGATAGGTCCCGTTGTGATGTGATGGCTTATGCTTGATGTATGCATGATGATGTGATGAGGTTTATGATGTGTATGTGTGTGTGTGATGTGTTATCTTTCTTCGTTAAACGGTTTTCAGAACGTATGTATTATGTTACGTAATACGTTATGTATTATGTTATGACTTTACGTGGTATGATGTATGAATGAGCATACGTAAAGTATTATGTAATGAAGTAAAAGATAACGATAATGAAAAGTGGAACATAAGGAATGAATGAAAGTCTTGCAAGCAAATTGAATAGAGGTGCACGACCATGTTGTCGTCAGCTCAACTGTGTGCGGTTTAGCTAACCCGAAGGATGCACACAGGGAGTCTATCCTTGAGATAAACTCGAAGGGAGTCTAATAATGACTCGTATGGGGGTCTAATCCTTGAGATTGACCCGAATAAGGTCGTGATGCTCACCCCGGTACTGTGTCGGTCTTCGGACATGAGTCGGGGGTTTGTTTACAAGCCCCGGCACAGTATGAGTCTTCGGACACGAGTCGGGGGTGTTGCAAATAGAGACGGGATCCTTGTCGCGTACCCCGGTACTGTGTCAGTCTTCGGACATGAGTCGGGGGTTTGTTTACAGGCCCCGGCACAGTATCAGTCTTCGAACATGAGTCGGGGGTATTGCATGAGACACGATCTGATTAATGGTAAAAGATGTAATGAACGAACGAATGAACGATGATGAAGATAATAAATAAATAATATCAATGTGTACGTATAATGTGTGATTGCCTACGATTGTAAAGGTTATGATTTAACGAAACTAAAGTATTTTATTTATAAAACTAGAACTCACTCAGCGTCGCTGAATTTTTGTATACATAATAGCTGGCAGGTATATTGTTGATGCTGAGGAGTTGCAGGCATGGATGCATAAGCTACTGGGAGCGTTCTGAGGCTGGCATCCACATTTTGACATGTTGTTGTATTTTGTTATGTAAATGAATGATGTAATGTAATGAAATGGCATGTTTTAATTATAAATAAAAGTTTTTGATTTCAGCTGCAAAAGTAATGTATGTTTTAAAATGTTTTATGCTATGATGGTCCAGCTGTAAGCATCACGGGAACGGGGCCTTACATTTCAGGTTGAAAATATGTCTCCCAACCAAGCACTGATAGTTGACCATGAAGAAGCCAAGGTATTAGAACATCTCTGTACACCTGAATGCATTGCTAAAGTAAACATGTGTAGGTCCTATAACCTGGAAGTGAGATCTGACCTTGAGTCTTAAAATATTTTAAAAGCTGATTAAGGGTTGCAAATGACTATAAACTTAAAACAGAAGATTTAGAGAAAACAATTTCAACTCTTAAGCATGAGCACACAAATTACAGGACTCAAATCAAAGATCTCATTACCAAGTTAACTGAATGCAAGGCTAAGCTTGTGATCACCAAAGCCAGGGCAGAAAATTGTGCTCTTGAAGGGGAAACCTTCAAGAACATCATATCCTCATCCATACATGCAAAGATTTTTTTATCAAAATAGGCACGGATTGGGTTTAAGTGAAATAGCTCCTCCACACACATTACTATTTGTAAGATCTCCAAGGTGTGGAACTAATTAAGATGAGTTGCCACCCATTGACCATATCCAAGAGGAGGATGAAGATGAAGAAGAGATAGTAAAGGATGAATCTGTAGTGAGTGAGAAAGATGATCCTAAGAAGGGTCACTATCCTCCTGGAGAGAAGAAAGAACCAAGAATGACCAAATCAACTAGGAAGAACTTGATTAGGGCAGCCAAAAGAAAATCAAAGAAAGCCCAAGAGATCAAAGCCACTTTCAACTCCAAGGAAAAGCAAGTATTTATTTATGCTAGATTTGAAGTGGTGAAGACTGAAGACTCAATAATAGACTCTAGTACCAGGGGTCCTAGTTCATGTCCAAATCATCCAGGTCAGGAGAAGAAGGTTAATCAGATTGCACCACTGCTGCACAGCCTAAACCATCTAGTTTCAAAAGCAAACCTCACCCTAAGAAGTCTGTTGAATCATTTATGAAGATAAAGAAGGAAGTGGAAAGAGATCAAGCTCAGCCTTCTACTAAGAAGAAGATTCTCAAAAGTATGTTAGTTGAATGCATCATGTGTGGTGGTACCTCTCACTTTGCTAAGAATTGTATCTACAATCCAAAGAGTATCATCCATATGACCAAGAAGAAAACTTCTGAGAAGAAGAACAAGAAGATAGCTTTGAAAGGAAAATCTCTTCCTTTCAGAAGCTCCAAAGTGATGAAAAAGATAGGTGGAAAATACCTTCGGAAGAAATTTTGGTCTCGAAAGAAAGGAATGCTTCCGAAGTACTGAAGTCTGCTTTAGTGGATGCAAAAGCTTTTGAATGTCTAGTCTTAAAAACATTCGAAGCCTTGAAGGCCAAGTCTAATCTTCCAAAGATGGTATGGAAAATGAAGGAAGGCCATGTGACTAAAAGTTCTTCATCAACAATAGCAAATGATCCTCAGAGTTTGCATATAGGATCAATTACTATTGAACTATCTTCAGTTCACTTTGATGAGCCCAAGACCAATAAGACTTGGGTTTCTAAATGTAACTAACCATCTCTTTCTATACAGGAATAGCTGAGGGACAAGGGAAATGTATGGATCATTGATAGTGCCTGTTCCAGGAACATGACAGGCAATATCTCTTTGCTTCAGAACTTTGAGAAAATTGATGGAGGGCCAGTTGCCTTTGGAGGAGAATCAGGTAGTTACATCACTTAAAGCGACCGAGTCACAAATGGTAAGCTCAACGTTAAGAAGGTAAACTATGTTAAGGAGCTTAGATACAATATTTTAAGTGTATCCCAATTTTGTGACCAAAGACATAACATGCTTTTTACTGAGCACGAGTGCTTTATTTTCAAGCCCGGGGTGATCATTCCTCAAGAGCATATCTTGCTCAGAGCCCCCAGGAAAGGAAACATGTACAAAATGGATTTGCAGGAAACCTCCCCATCTGGAGAAGTTTCTTGCTTTCTATCTAAGGCTAACAGTGATGAGTCTTTTATTTGGCATAAAAGAATGTGCCATGTAAACTTTAAGAACATGAATAAATTAATTAAGAATGATTTGGTAACTGGAATGCCAAAGAAAATGTTTATAAGTGATGATCATTATGTTGCATGTCTGAAAGTATAGCAACATAAAGTGTCTCACAAGCCAAAGGAAAGGAACTTTATCACTACTCCCCTACACTTATTACATATGGAACTCTTTGGCCCTACCAATGTAATGAGTTTAGGAAGAACTTCATATGCCTGGTGATCATCGATGACTTCAGAAGATATACTTGCATCTTCTTTCTTAGAACAAAGGATGAGACCCCTGAAATCTTAAAGAACTTCATCTGAAAATTGAGAATCAATATAATCACAAGGTCAAGATCATAAGATGTGATCAAGGAATTAAATTCAAGAACCAAATCCTTGATAAATTTTGTGATGAAAAGAGTGTTACAAGACAATATAGTGATCCCAGGACTCCTCAGCAAAAAATGGTGTTGCTGAGAGAAGAAACATGACACTTATTGAGGCTGTAAGGAGATCTTTCATTGGTTTTCTCAAGTCATTTGGATGTCCATGCACCATCTTGAATACCAAAGATCAGATAGCCAAATTTGCTAAGAAATCAGATGATGAACACTTTATCAGATACTCTTCCCAAGCTAAGGCTTATAGAGTATACAATCTTAAAACTAGAGTAGTTGAGGAGTCAACCAGTGTGACCTTCAATGTGCACACTCCAAGTATGAAAGGTTCGGATCCAGATTGGTTATTTGATCTTGACTTAGTTACCAACTATTTTAACAAATCTTATGAAGATGTTTTAGGATCTACAAGTAGTTTATCAAAAGGAGATCCTAACCTAAGATTTGAGCTGAGAAGACCAAGTGATAAAGTTTCTTCAGCTCTAGTGGTAACTAGCCCTAGAGTTGGAAATCCTGTTAATATAACCATGATAAACTCTTCAGCTGATACATCAGAGGTGCCTATAAATTCCAGCATAGAGGCACAGAATTCAAATGAAGGGGTTTCCAATGTAGGAGGAGGTGGAGATAGTGAAAGTGATCAAGAATTTCATGATGCTAACAACCTCTCCACTAAAGACAACATCAATGATGTCACACACTCATTATATCAAGCTTCTCTAGATAAGTGTGCTGATGTGGTGGGGGATACTCAGTCACCAGATTTGAATTTCACTAATTAGATCTGCTAAACCAACTTCCTATGATTCCTCAACTAAGAATCCCACCACAAACATCATTAGAGATGTTGAGATAGGGGTGAGAACAAGAGGACAAACCCATGATAAAAATGTTTGTCTATACTTTGAAAGATGGAAGTTGGGTTGATGCAATACAGGAGGAGTTGCTTCAATTCAAAAGACAAAAGGTCTGGAACCTATGCCCTCTTTCTCATGGGAAGACACCAATAGGTACCAAGTGGGTTTTTAGGAATAAGAAGGATGATAGAGGACTTGTCATCAAAAACAAGGCAAGACTAGTTGTTCAAGGGTACACTTAAGAAGAAGGGATTGATTACACAGATGTTTTTGCTCATGTAGCAAGACTTGAAACTGTTAGGGTATTCCTTGCTTTTGCTACATCCAAGGATTTCAAGGTCGGGCATTTTTATATAGAGTGATAGGTTAGGAAGTATGTCACACAACCACCTGGCTTTCCAGACCCAGATCATCCTGATTATGTCTGCAAGCTTGACAATGCTCTTTATGGACTGCATCAAGCTCTAAGGAAGTGGTGTGAGACACTGTCACAGTACATTATTCAGCATGGTTTCAAGAGGGGTACTATTGACAGCACACTCTTCATTAAAGGAACAAGGAATGACCTAATGCTGGTCGCAAGTTTATGTAGATGACATCATCTTTGGGTCAACTAATCCAAAGCTCTACAAAGACTTTGAGAAGCTAATGAAGAATAGATTTGAAATGAGTACCACATGGGAACTCAATTTCTTTCAAGGAATTCAAGTGAAGCAGATTAACAATGACATGTTCATAAACTAGTCAAAGTATGTTCAAGACATACTAGTCAGATTTCATCTGACTGAGTGTAAGGTTGCTAAGACGCCCATAGCTAGAAACCACTCCCTAGGACCTGATCTTAAGGGGAAGTGTGTTGATGAACACATCTACAAGTATATGATTGTGTCTTTTATGTATCCTCGCAGCCAGCTGGTCTGATATCATGTTTGCCACATGCATATGTGCAAGATATCAAGCCAACCCATTGAGGTTAACATTCAGAACGTTTGATTTTAGGAATCAAGAGCTATTCACTAGACATTCATAATGTAAAAGAAAAATATTAGCATTTTCAACATTTATTATTTTCTAAACAACAATGACCCTGTTTTAACATTATTTACTTTTGAAATTTTAGATCCATATTTCAGTATATTTTATATAATGTAAATCACTATTCATAAGATATATTTACGTAGATAGGAAGGAACCTTTACCAATACTCTCTATTCTGCAACCCGTAGTGTAATTTAGCCGAAAACGAATTACAATTACAAAGTGGCTATAAAGAGTAAAACATGACTACATAGGAACCAAACAAGTTCTCCTATATCGTACTTATATCTCCAAGTTAAACCTAACCTCGTCCGCTGTCTCAACAAGTCTCACACCTCGTATCACAATTAACGAGAGACATGGCAAGAGATAGCTGTCTAGCCAGAGTAACCGCCGGAGTCGCCGTCGGTGGTGCTGTCGGAGGCGCTGTCGGTAAATCGCTTTTCATGCCCTCATCTCTGAAACCCTAATCATTCCCATCTCGTTTAAATCAGTCATACTCTGCTAAACTTACTTCATTGTTCTTGTATACTCCACCGCTTATTAACTGGAATTTATATTAATGTATTTGCTGATTCAAGGTCTCAGACATTCGATCCTGTTGACAACTCTTGATGCTATTTGTTTCCAATTTGTTGATTAGTTCTCTAACTTATATTTAAACGTATTCTGAATCATTAATGAGAGCTGTGCAATCATTTGGTCTATAAACTGCAGTATTTTTTATATTTTTGGGGCGGAGTAAGAGCCCTAATTATTTGGCCTATAAACTGCAATAAGTGGATTAATAATTATTTATGCTATAAACTTCAGTAAGTGGAGTGAGAATCCTAATCATTTGACCTGTAAACCGTAGAATTTGGTACTTTTGGGTTGATTTTGTTTATAGGTTCGTCTGAGATATTTGCCTATACCCGTCTCCAAGTTTTTGTTTTTTAGGGGATATACATTGAAAACCCTTGATGACATGACATATAGTTAATGGATAGTACTCCTTGGGTCACTAAACCTATAACATTCATGTTTTGGATCGGTACACTTGGTTTAAAATGCGCACATCAAGAGTGCATAATGGGATGATGTGATAATGCGTTGATATGGACGCATTGCTGCAGGTGATGCGATGCGACTCCATGATGCGCATTTGATGCCCGTGATGCACCCTGATGAGTGACGCATTTTAATGTGTCGCATCATGCAGTTGACCTGTACTTGAACAAAATTGACCATTGACTGCAATGGGTCTGAGTTTTTCAAATCTTATTGAACAAATTTAACTTTTAATTGAACAAATATAACCATCTATTGAGCAATGGCTTTCTATATTTGAACACATTAGACCATCGATTAAACAAATCTGACTTGAGATGATGAAGTTGTTTTACGTTTTAGTGAATAAAAGTTAACAAATCTAAAATTATTTATAAATAAGTTTGATGTACTTTTAATAATGAACGCCTTGTATACATGATGTGTGCACATCTCTCATTGGCTTTTGCACATACTTTTTAAGACCAAGCTGGTATCTTAATCCACATAATTGCTATCATAGTAGCCATAGTTGCAACTTGTAAGATGCACTCAAGGTGTAAAAGACTCGCCAATCTGCACCATAGTTATCAAAAGCGTTCGCCTGGACGCCTAGGCCACGAACCCTAGCGATGCCCATTAATTGCGCTTCCATTTCCAAGTAAATAAATCACAGAAGTTCATTGTTATTGTTTCTGTTTTGTTTTGGTTCGCTGTTATATGCAGTTAAATATGTTAGTTCAATGAATCTGTTCTTTTTTGTTCACTGTTTTTGCTTCTGTTTTAGTTCACTATTAATACAGTAAAATATGTTGGCTCAATCTGTTTCTTTTGATTCACTGTTTGTGTGTTGATTGCTTCTGTTCAATGTGTTCCTTTTATGTAGTTTTGGTCAGTACATTTACAGGTTTCTCTACTTGATCAGCATTCTTTATTGTGAACTACTTTTTTTATACATATTAGATTCTATTATATATAGTTCATGGTTCACTGTTATATACAGTAAAAAGAGTTCTAGTACATAAAATATATTAAATCATTTATCTTAATTTTAGTGCAACTTTTTTTCATAGTTCCACTCTATTTTTGCACTTCTCACTTAGGCTATAGTCCCAACCAATCGCCTAGAGTGCGCCTCGCGCCTTTGATAACTATGATCTGACAAGGCGCAAAAGAGCTATCCTCCGACCCCTGTTGTTAATAGCGGGCTATAGCGCCCGCTATAGCGCGCTACATAGCGTATAGCTATGTTCCCACTATTTGTGTTTTGCGACCAAATAGCGACCTCTAGCGTTTTTTATTTATTTTTATTTATTTATAAATATAAAATCGACCCAAATAGAGTATTTTAGCTATTTTGGTGGTGTTTGCTTATATTTTTTACTACTTTATCGCTATAAATGATAGTTTGTTGAATGTAAAACATTTCTTAAATTTTCTATTATCTTATCGCTAACACAAACCAGCGGCACTATTTATCACTATTCGCTACGTAGCAGCATATGGGTGGCTTGTCGCTATTTACCGCTATTCGCTATTGACAACTATGCCTCCGACAAAGGAAGTTCAATAGCATGAAAAGTAAAAATATATGATATGCACAATCCTATTGGCTATTGCAATATCCTTTTTTTCCTGTTGTTTTAGCCTACTCTGTGATTTCAAGCTCTGTAATGACAAGAATTAATCCATTGTTTTTCCATTGTATAAACTGGATACTTTATAAATGTTTGAGTTATTGATCAGAAGGCATATATGAGCCATACGACCTGAGTTTTTTATATGATGCATTGATGCGTTTCATATCAATTTACAGGAGCTGTATATGGAACTTATGAGGCTGTTAGGTACAAGGTATGGTCTTATATTGTTCTTGAAGCTTTTAGGATATTGAGTTGATGATTTTTATTAGGGCAAATAGTCAAATACCCTACTAACGAACATGATCAGGTAGAACCTTAGCTTGCTTTGGGTGGATAGCCTTCAAGGGCTTCAAGACAGAAAACTAGTGAAAGTTTTATTTGAACTAAAGACCTTAGCTAGAGTATCAAGTGTAAAATGCGTCCAACAATATGATCAACTTTTCCAAACAAATGTTTTTTTCTTTTCTTGAAAAAAACGAACTATTTTTAACAAATTATTGACATAAAATCAAAGCAGTGTATTAATTGTGCAACTTTATTAAGAAGCCCAAAAGATTATTTTATGTAGAACATTCTGACTTTGATTTTCAAAAAGGCACCCAACTCGGAAATTTCTTGCACACTAACAAGGCTGGCAGCTTTTTACCTAACGGTTATCTCAAACCAATGCAAAGTTGATTTAGAGGTGGCAACTTTGACCTGCATACTTAAAAACGGGTTGATTGGGGTTGTGTTAATATCTCAAATGGGTAAAATAAAAGAAGTTGAACAGATCAAATGGGCTGAAAGTAGCCTAAAGCGCATGCTAATGCATTCAACCTACTAAATTCTCATTATAAGAAAGTTAGATTGTTATTGTAATAATATCACAATCGAATATAAAAGAGTTGGAACATCGTATGTGCTTGATAGGTGAGAATTTTTCTGAGCCATCTGTGATCTATTTGTACTACAAGCACATCCAATCAAAGATGGGTGCATTGGAGTTTTTTATTGAGTCCTCCCTGCTTATGTTCCTTTTTTATTTTTCTGTTAACATATTAATTTTATAATGAAAGTGTAGGTCCCTGGACTTATGAAAATCAGATATATTGGACAAACAACCCTTGGTAGTGCTGCCATTTTTGGTCTTTTTCTTGGTGCTGGGAGCTTGATACATTGTGGGAAGTCCTACTGAAAGAGAGAGGGGGAGAGAGAGAGAGAGAGAGAGAGTTGTTTAATAAAACCTTAGGTGAATTTGGTTACTTGTTTTTTAGAATTTCTGTTGGGGAAGCAAAATGACATGCAATTGTGCAGTCATCTCATTTTATATTTGATATGTGCTACTCTTTAACTTTTCTTTTATTGTTTAAAAGTCTCTTATGCATGTGTTTGGGTCTCTCACTTATGGCCATCACCAACAAGCGAGGTAGATGCTGGTTATGAGATTATCTGATGAGTCAGATTGGTATATTTTACTTTATTTTATATTTTATGAAATTGCTTCTTTTGCTTAGAAATGTTGAGTTGACGCATTGAATTGACGACCCTGAGCATGGTTTGTATATTTATCGTCTAAAAGATGTTGAGACTAACCGATAAGCTGGACTTCACCTAGGGTAACCCATTTCCCTAAACAAGTTAAATGGGCTGATAGGTTGTAAATGAGTTGTAATCAAATTGTTAATCTGTTAAACTTATTGGTAGGTTGTAATAGTAATAAATGTTTTCTTCCATTTTATTTCATTATAATTTTTAATGGTTGCATGTTTAGTTAAAAGAGTTAATTACGCGAACATGAAACCGAAAATTTCATATAGTTGATTATTTATGGGTTCTTGTGGGCTAAGAAGCCATGACCCCTAGAAACATTGATCTGTCATTGATCTCTTTCTCACTCGCATATATTTAAAAATCCTTAATATAAATGTCATGGCTGCTTAAAAATTGTAGATTTAGACTAGTTGGTTTCGATTCTAGTTTTTTATTTATTTTTTTTTATTTTTTTTTTAATTTTATTTGATTAATTTTAGAAGTATGTATATTGAGTTTAATATATATAACTGGCTATCTCATCGGCAATATAAACATCATGACTTCTTAAAAAATATTGGTTTATTTCGGATGCTGGTTTGTTTTTCTTGAATTTGATAAATTTTGAAATTGAATATGTTTATAATATTGTTATTGTTTTATTTTATAAAATTTTACAATTAGTTTGCTTTTTTAAATTTATATTAAAAAAATTTCTAGTCATATTGCACGTTTGTTAATTTTAACTAATTATTTATATTAAGCATTGACAAATATACACATAACTGACACATGAAAAGAAGAAAGGAGAGAAGATGAAGAGGATGATGGGCATGAGAGGCAAGAAAATACGTTTGTCTCATGTTAACTTGTTCTAGTGGTAGCAATCTTGCATTTGGTAGCAAAAGCGTAACAACAACAACAAACTTCTTCACAGGCAATAAATCACATTTAGTTTGTTTTACAGTACCACGAGCCTCATCACTTACTAACAATCTCCCCTTGGTGATAACAAAACCAAGTGTTTGCAACGTATCTTCATATCAACTGGACAGCTTTTTTAATGTTCCAAGACCTTTTATTCTTACTAGAATTCTTCAATTTCAGTTTTCAGAGATCTTGATGATAATACTTGAGGATACTCGATACAACATTACTTGGGAGTCCACTCCTCAAGCTTTTGTTATGTAAATTAATCTACTATTTTCATCATACTCCCATTATGAACTTTAAGCTATAGAAGTCTCCTTTGTATTGGTCATGACTAAGAAAGTTCTACCGATGAGAATGATGATGATTTATCTAATGATCCTAATGCAACAACTGATGTTCAATACTCTATGCAAGCACCCACAACTTCACACCCTAAGATTCCTCCTCCAGTCCATATCAAACAACATATCCTAAACCTGTTCACGGGGAAACTGTTGAACAAACATGTACTTCTGTTCTAAAACAAAGAGCTTTAGTCCCATCGGTTGAGTTAAAATATGCACAAGATGAGTTAAAAGCAAAGAATGTTGTGTCATTGATGGGATGAACTAATTGCTCACTTAAGAGCATAGCTGGTATCCAAGTCCATCCCTACCATTGCAAGTTTTTATAAAATCTTGGTGATATGATGACTTATGACTTCTCTTAAGTATTTGATAATATTTTTGATGATGATTTGTCTGGTCAAGAATTATAATTAACTAATCTACTAAGGCTGTTAGTAAGATATATTTTATGATAACATTGTTTACACTAATATGTACTTTCATTCTATTCTCGTCAATTGCTTCATGTTACCCAAGATACCTGATTTTCAAAGCCAACAAAATGGTCCCGATTCAACTTGGTAACATTTAAAACAGTGTCTAATGAAAGAATGGAGCAAATTAGATAATTCTATTAACAAGATGTTTGAATGTTCATCTTTTCACCAAAAGCAACCAAATCTTATCCAACATAGCCATTAAGTACAATTTTGAAGAAACTTAAGCTAGGGAAAATGTTATATATGAGTTCTTATGAAAGTGGTAGTCCAAAAGAGAGAGAAAAGCAAAGGTAAAAGAAAAGTTAATGATAGCGAGGTTATTGTACAAGAACGTGCAACAAGAAAGTCATGGTAAGTACTTTTTCTATGATCATTGAAGAATTTAATAAGACAGTACTCTAAGCAGCAAAGAAAAACCATCAATATTTATATCTCTATCACGATGGATATACTCTAGATAAATTGTTCTTATGGATACTTAAATATGCAATCAACATATAGGATATGTAGTTAAAACCCATAATGATGCATTTGAAACCTGTAGTCCCAAGCATTACTACACTCATAAAACAAGGCTAGGAGAACCAGTACGAGCATCTTCTTTTATTTCTCAATTTCATCCAGTTGCCACTTCCTCATCTCAGTAAGATGATATTGATCATGACTCGATAACTAGCGAAAGAAAAGGAAATTTTTCTATAAGAATGTGAAGAATCATCCAAAAAAATTACAAGACTTGGAGAAGTGAGACTAAAATATGACACACCCTCACTGATAGCTGAAAAACAAGGATGCGACAAACAGGATCATTATAACACTTTGGTATTCAAGAGAATCACTAAATGCATTCTCTGTCAATGGATTATATAGTTGCCAGACACATAAAGAACTAGTGTCAATTGTAGCCATTACGATAGCGAAATATCAATTAAACACAAACATTGTCTAACGTTCCAAACCGGAACAACCGGGGCAAAACACGCCCAACTAAGTTAAAGTAAAACAATCAAACATACATTTTCCAAAAAAACCATCTAACAATCATTATCGAAAACTAATCCAGATTGTCTATTGCTCATGAATAAGTGGTTTTTTCTTTTAGTCTCCCTCTAATCTAAAATCTCGAGCGTTATTTCCTAAAAAGACATGTTTTAAAAAGTCAACACACGTTGGTGAGTTCACATGTTTAAAGACAAAATAAGTTGTCTTACACGCCCTAAATGAAACAACTCAAATGGGCTATGTGAAAGTTATAACCTCGTGAACATGGACTAACATTCTTCTCTGAAATTTTAGTTTAGACCTACGATTTTGTTTTGATTGTTTGGAGAACCAAACGATGTCGATTAAGATGAGGTGTTTTAGAATTCTCAGAATGTACTTTTAGACATAAAATTCGAATTGTTTTTGGCTTAATATGACCGAGATATAACCTAATTTTCTGATAGATTTCTGTCTAAATTCCAACAATTGTCTAGTTCATCCAAAACCAATGTTTTTGACCATGTATGACCTGAAACTCAATCCATAACCTTATTTTAGGTTCATCTTGACCCATTCACTGAATTAAACCCCTATTTTACTATTAAAACAGTTCCCTCTCATTAAACAATATTTAGATCGTCGGTTCGAGTTCAATGTTGTTTTTAACATTAAGATTGGATTTTTAATGCATCTAATCATGTTTAATCATTAGATTAATGTCTATTTAGTTGTTTAGTAAAATAATTTTTCAAAGGTGTTCAAAAGGACCATCATACCATGGATTACAATATATAAACACAATAACGAAACCACAATCATCAAGAACTAGGGTTTACCAATCCTTTAACGATCCGAAAACCGAGTAGCATGATTCTTCATGATCAAACCCACAAATAGAGAATACTTATTTATTAGAAGTTAATTTGATTATTAGAGATGAAAGAACATCAAGAATCAAGAACTACGATTGCTAAACATCAAACAAATTATTAAAACTTACCGGAACGCGTAGATGATCAAAGATTGATAAAAAAACAATGTAAATGATGATCGATTTTGATGATAATGAAGTCTATGATGATGATCATCAAATAAAGAGGCTAGAATTTGCACTTAGAAAGAAAACTTGGGGAATAAAATTGTGTGTAATGAAAGTAAACAAGGGGATAGCTTCAATTGATGATTCTCGGCCGCCAGCAAGGGAGAGGCATGGGCCCCGGTCCCTTAGCCCATCTTACAAAATTCAGTCCCGGCTCGTCTTGTGTTTCGTTCGATTTTCATGTTTTTTATTTCTTTGATTTTTATGAGTTTTTTAGCTATTATATGATATATAAGTCTTAAATTCTTAGTTTATGATTATAAGAAGTTTAATTAGTGGATTTCAGATAAAGCCCACCATTATAGGGTTTTTGTTATGTTTTTCCCATAAATCTTTGTAATTTACGATTTCTAAACTCTTAGTCATAATCACAGCACGGAACCATTACGTCAAGACCAATTGGTAAACCTACCAATGTCTACATGTCCAAAGCCTAATTTGTGTTTATAAGCCTCATATAATACATCTCATGTATAGTATATATTTATACATATCTAAGTCTCTAATCACAATTCATGTCAAAATCAAAGTCCACTTTCGAATCAAAGTCAACATTATGGTCAAATTTAACATCATGGTCAAAATAAAAGCACTTGTTTGGTGAAGGATGTAATAAAATGTGACAACCAGCAATTTCAGGTCAATACCTGGCCCCGATTTAGTCATAATTATGCACATCAAACATGAGTTTCAAATGAGTTCTACTTATTTTAAGTCATTTCATGCATTGTAGAATTTCATGCGTGCATCGGTGATTCGGCGCTATTACCATTTTACACACAATACAACCAGCACAAACGAACTTTGGTGATAATTAATATATACTTACTAATAAATACATTAAAGTGTTTCAAAGTATTTTAGATTTCAAAATAAATACATTGGAAATGCTTAAATTTATAAATAAACTAAAAGCGTAAATTGATATCTTACCCGGAATGAATACTTTTAGCGCGACCATTAGATACAAGATGTATCATTAACATATCATCAATATTAAAATATATAATATTATATAAGTTTTTATTTGTGCAGGACTGGTGAAGGATGGTCAATGTGACAATTTCACAAGATGGAGAGACTTAGAACACTTAGCAGATCAAATAGGGAACCGGTTAGGATGAAACAAAGAACACAAGTAAAGAACAATAACAAGAACAAGATAGTATGTGGTTTTCAAGAATGTTGTATATTGCTCTCAAGTTCTTACAAGTGTTACAAAGCTTAATTTTAAATACAAGTACTTGAGAGCAATATACAACATTCTTGAAAAGTGTTACAAAGCTTAATTTTAAATACAAGTGATTGAGATACTTTATATTACATCCTACAGCTAGCCATACTTTGAAGGTCAGCTGGAAACACTAATCTAGACAACAAGATCAATGTAGAGTCAAAAAGGCATATTGCCTTTTAACAAGTGACTATGATATGTCATAACTCACATCCTTATCTAATATAAAAAGGATAAAAGTACATAGTTGGAAAGTTACAGACTCAACACCTTATCTACAGTTGACAAAAGCATGGACTTTTCACCAAACCATGCTGGTTGGTGAGTCTTCAAAAATGGCCGCGGATAGGTGGTTCAGCTTATGTCAAAAGTAAGTCAAAGAAAAAATGTCTTCTCTGTCTTCGGAAGAAATAAGTCTTTGGCTTCAGAAGACTTTGTCTTTAAAGCTTCAGAAGACTTCATCTTTGGCTTTGGAAGAATTGGTCTTTTGGCTTCGGAAGATTTGATACTTAGCACAATTCATTGAGTTATATCAAATCTTCTGAAGTACTTTCTTAGTACTTCACATGTGCATGATGAGAGCTCTTTGGTTGCATCAACCTTTAAGTGTATTCCTTACAAACTCCTCCTAGGCTGATGCTACCAAAATTGAAGAGACCTTTGAGTCTTTATCTTCATCTGTTGACAGTCCTCATCAGAATCAAGACCATTCCTTTTATCATCAGTTGGTTAGGATTCCTCAGACTCTCAAAGTATCTCCTCATTTCATAGAGATCATGCAAAGGGAGATCAAGAATGTTTTGTCCGAAGTAAAAGTCTTGACCTCCTTGATCTTTAGTGACATACCATCTGTCTGGGTTAGTAGCAAACACCCAAGATAAGATAGGTCTCTCAGCAGCAAGAGGCTCTACTATGAGTGGACTTTATTGAGCAACCTCTTCTTGAGCACTCTCAAGATGTTCTAATCCATCCTGAGGTGTAGAGGTGGATGCCTTGGACTTCTTCTTCTTCTTCTTGTCCCTTCTTATGGCCATCCTTTTCCTCTTTTTGTACTTTAACTAAGAAGACTGGCCTACAGTACCAGATTGTTCTTATTTGTCCTCCTCAGTTGGGTCCTTGTCCTTCACAGGTTCAGAAGGAGAAGGATCAGGACCCTGTTATGGATCAGAAGATGAAGCTGGCTATCATACAGCACTAGGTCCAGGTTGTGTTGTCTCCTGGGGTTCAACCTTGACCTCAGCTTCAGGTGCAGCATGACTTGGTGGAGAATGCAAGTCAACCAGCTCAGCCCTTTTGATCTTCTACTTAATCACTCTAATGTGCTCATCCATAGTGGATAGAAAAATTGGATCTAGTCTCTTTCCAGAGAATCCACACAGCTTTAAGAAGCTCACCATCTTTGTTCTATCAGTAGCCTTCTTCATATTTGCTCTGATGGTGGCTCTTGACCCTGTAGCCTCTTCCTTCATCTTCCTCTTAGCATCTTTTTGCTCTTTTAGCACTTGTTGCTTAAGCTGCTTGAGGTATTCAAACTCAATGTATTTGCTGGATTGGGTTTATGATCAATGCAACAGTTTCACAAGGTGGGAGAGTTAATAACACTTAGCAATTCAAATAGGAAACCAGTTGGAGTGAAACAAAGAAAACAAGTAAGAATAAGAACAAGAACACTCGGATATGGTTTTCAATAATGATGTATATTGCACTCAAGTTCTTTTTACAAGTGTTACGAAGCTTATCTAAATTGCAAGTACTTGAGACACTTTATACTACATCCTACACGCGGCCATAATTTACAGTTGACAAAAGCATGGACCTTTTCACCACCTTATAAAAGTTGGTGAGTCTTCAGAGTGGCGGTGAAAAGTTGTTCAGCTTTTGTCAAAAGGTGATCAGAGAAAGCATGTCTTCTCTGTCTTCGGAAGAAATCAGTCTTTGGCTTCAGAAGACTTTGTCTCTGAAGCATCGGAAGACTTCATCTTTGGCTTCGGAAGATTTTGTCATTTGGCTTCGAAAAGATTTTACACTTTGTAAGGTTATATTAGAAGGCTGATGCAACCAAAGAAGCCAAAACAACCAAGGAGCTTCCTGCATGCATGCACTGATGTACAAGGTAGAAGTTACTTCAAAAGTTTTACACTCACCACAGAAATTATTCCAAGTGTAAAATCTTCCGAAGACAAAGACCAAATCTTTCAAAGCAAAAGTCCAAATCTTCCGAAGCCAAAGATTAAGTCTTCCGAAGCTTCAAAGACAAAATCTTCCGAAGCCAATATTATGAAGACTGATTTCTTTCAAAGACAGAGAGGACATGCTTTCTCTGATCCACTTTTCCATAAAGCTGACTTACTTTCCGTTACAACTCTGAAGACTCACGAACTTATACAAGTTGGTGAAAAGGTCCATGATTTAGTAAACTATAGATTATGGTCTTGAGTTTATAACTTCTTACTTTGTACCTTTTATCCTTTTATAATATATTAGAATGTGAGCTATGGCATGTCATAGTGTAACACCCAAAAATTTAAATAAAAAGAAAGGAAAAAGAAAAGTATTTTGAAAGAAAGGAAAAGGAGCACAAATGGAGGGGCCAAAGTGTAAAAAGTACAAAACACTATTATTTTATGTTTAAATGGGTATGGTCGCCCATGCATCTCCCTTTTACACCATTTGCTTTCGGCTGGACAAGAAGAAGAAAGAAGAGCAAAGTTTTCTCTCGGTTTCAAGGAAGTTGAAGCTGTGTTTTGCTCTTGGTAAGTGTTTCTTTGTGTTTTTGGTTCGGTTTTGTTGGGTTTTCGACCTTAGAACCGATATTTATGTGTTCTCGGTGCTCGGTTGTGTGTGTTTTAGGTGTTGAACTCTTTGAGTCCTCATGTTCGGTGGAGTTTTACTTGAAGGATGCGATTGGTGAGTTCTAGATCCCCTGTTTTGTGTTTTTAAACTTTTTGGGGCTGAAAAATGCATGTTAAAATGTTTTTAATGGTTTATGTATGAACCCGTATGTATGTATGATTGAATGTTTATGTTTTATGGTTGTAAGGTTGTTTTTGATGTTTAGAATGCTAGATTTAAGTTGTAAACATGTTAGAATGCAGATTGGGTCTAAAAATGATTTAGAAGTATGCATAACCGTTAGCCATGCGCCCAAATATTACCCATGCGCTTGAAAATTTGACTTAGAAAACCCAAGTGTAGTTCATGTGCCCAAATAGTATCCATGCGCCTAAGATGTTTTTGCCAAATATTCTAAGTGCCAAGCTCATGCGCCCAAATAGTACCCATACGCTTGAAAATTTGGCTTAACCAAGTGTAGTTCATGTGCCCAAATAGTATCCATGCGTCAAAGACGTTTTTGCCAAATGTTCTAAGTGCCAAGCTCATGCGCCCAGAAAATTTCCAGGCGCCTAAGTGTTAATCATGCGCCTGAACAGTACCTCATGTGCCCAGGATTGGTTCCCAGGCGCCTAAGTGTTGGCCCATGCGACCATATAGTGTTCATACACCTAGAACACTTAGAAAAAATTTCGGAAATTTTGAGAAAATAGAAATTTTAGGGTTTGACCCTGGATTGATTTGATGGTTGTATTGTTTATTCCATGCATGTTTATGGCCTGTTCTTGTGTTCCATATTACGTATTATTATGTGCCTTTACGTGGTGTGTTTATACTCGTATGCGTAAAGTATTATCATAAATAACTGGAAAGATTAATGATAATGAAAAGTGGAACATAAAGAATGAACGAAAAATCTTGCAAACAAAATGAAAGGAGGTTCACAGCCACGGGTTGTCAGCTCAACTGCGTGCGGGTTAGCTACCCCATGAGGATGCATGCGGGGTCAATCTTTGAGATTGACGGGACCCTTGTGCTTGCCCCAGGTAACTGGGTCAGCTTCGTGCACAATGTTCGGGGTCTATTTATAAACCTCAGGCCCAGTACCAGGTTCGTGCATAATGTTCGGGGTATTGCACATTGGTCCGGATGAAAGTGAAAGATAATAAAGAAAGTACGAAATGAATGATGAAGGAAATAATGAATATTATATTGTTGTACGTATGATGTGTGATCACGTACGGAAGAAGGGTTTTTTTATGTTAAAGGAAGTATTTTAAGTAAAAGATATTTTATATATTTAAACAAGATATTTTAATATTTTAAAGCTAGAACTCACTCAGTAACGCTGACTTTTATGCATTTTTAGTTGGCAGGTAACTCATCGTTGAGGATGGCACGCGGGGGAAAGCTACTTGGCCGGCAAGACTGGCATCCATTCGTGCATAATAATTATGTTGTTTTATAATGCAACTAATCGTTTCTTTTGTAACTCCTATTATACATTGATGTATTATTTGGCAACATTAAATATTAATGCAATGAATGGTTTTTGCTAATCTAATTCGCTGTGATGTTTTAATTAAATGTACGAAATTTTATGTAAATAATGCTGTGTTTGACCAACTGTGAGGTTTCCGAGAATGGGGCCTTACAAGTTGGTATCAGTGCCAAAGTTTAAGAGAAATGGGTAAAATATTTTCAAAACCTAAACTTAAACTAAGAATGGGACCGAATGAAGGGATGCCAGCCCAAGTAGCTACGTGCCATCAGGTATCTCTTTTCTTAAATAATAACCGGTATTATGTGCGTGTGTTATCTGATTTATGTGCTCTTTGTAGATTTGAGTACTGATGTAGTCAGGATAGAAAATGCTTGGGGGATGAAGAGTAAAGTAAGTGGCTAATCACAACTAGCCACTGTAATTAGGGACTTACTATACTTGACATAAACTAAGCTATTACCTTGAATGACCGTGTTAGTGTTTGAATCTTATAGTGTTTAGAGGATGGCTGGTGGTAGATCGTCGAAAGCTTCCCGAGGAGGAGTACGAGGTGGTCGTGGTGCTGGGCCACGTGCCACAAGGAACAAGACAAGGACTGCAGAGACGGCTCCTGCTGAGCCTGGGCTTCATCATCTATAGGGTGTGGATGAAAGTGCTAACTTAAGAGCCTTAGTAAAGGTGGCGGTTGTGGAGGAGGTGCATCAAGTCATGCAGACGATCCTACCGTCTGTAGTGACTAAAGTCATCCATGTTGTGAGAGAGGATGAGAAGAAGGAGAAGGAGGAGGAGAGAAGGAAGACGATAGGGAGAAGGGAGAATGAGGGAGATCATGGTGAGGAGGAGGAACTGAACGCCAAGATGGCGGCCTTCAGTGATGAGGAGGAGGTGGTAGTGCGGGAGACTGCAAAGGGTTGCAGCTACGGGGCATCCAGCGATGCAAACCCCCAACTTTCGACGATAATGGTAATGTTGTTGCTGCTCACCGATGGTTGAAAGAGATAGAGGCTGTCCTAGAGATCAGCGAGTGCAGGGAGGACCAAAAGGTGAAGTTTGCCACTCACTCGTTTGTAGACTCGGCTTTGTGTTGGTGGGACAACATTGTCCAAGCCGAAGGCAGCAGATCCATCGGGAAGATAAGATGGGGAGAGTTGAAGAAGATGGTAATCGAGGAGTTCTGTCCTCATAGAGAGCTTGATAAGATTAAGAGGGAATTCCTACAGCTGGAGGAGGGAACCATGACCCACCAGCAATACACCACCAAGTTCAACGAAATGGCGAGACTGGTGCCGGATCAGGTGACGCCAGTATTAAGGAAAATCAAGAGGTACATTTAGGGGTTGCCGGCGGATATCCGCAGGCATTTAATTGCTGCCCGGCTGGGTACCTTTCGATCGGTGGTAGACTTGGTGGGTAGGTTGTATGATGAGAGGGAGGAGACTGTGGTGGAAGCAAACAAGAAGGGTGGTGGTGATAAGAACTAGAGTGGGAAGCGGTTTGGGCGTGGTGGTTTCACCCCAAATAACAAGAAGTCAAGGGTGGATGATCGACGGGTGGCTGCGGCAGGCTCGGGGATGAAGAGGTGTGGTAAGTGTAGAAAGGAGCATACTGGGGAATGCAGGTTGGGATTGAACGTCTGCTTCAAATGTGGCAAGCCCGGCCACGTGGCAAAAGTGTGTGGGGCTATAAGATGTTATAACTGTGGTGAAGAGGTCCGTTTAAGAAGGGATTGCAAGAAGCCAAGAGCAGAGAGTTCTGGGGCGAAGAAGCGGACAGAGGATGGAGGACAGAGGGCAAGTGCTAGAGCCTTCAAGATGACCCGGGAGGAGGCCAGAGTGGATCCTGACGTCATGTCAGGTATGTTTCTAGTAAACCAAATTTGTGCCTCTGTATTATTTGATTCTGGTGCTAGTAGGAGTTTCATTTCTGCTGCTTTCTGTGCTAAGTTGCCTGTTAGTAGTAGATATATTGATGAGCCCTTTAATGTAGAAACTTCTTTTGGCAAGTCTACCAGAATTTCTGATATGATAGAAGATTATGACATAGAATTAGAAGGCCATAGGTTCTCTGCTAAACTATTTATGATGCCCCTAGGTGGATTTGATGTAGTTCTTGGGATGGATTGGTTAGCAGCCTATGAGGCAAATATTATGTGTCGTAAGAAGATGATTCGATTAATTGCGCCCTATGGAAGTTCGGTGATGGTCTATGGTGATCGAGTGAAAACGGTTCCTAAGGTGATCTCAATGGCGGTGGTAGAAAAGTGCATGAAATGTGGATGTAGTGCCTACCTGGTTTTTGTGAAGGATGTGGACGCGTCAGTACCACAATTGTTCGATGTACCAGTTGTGTGTGAGTTTCCGGACATGTTCCCAGAAGATTTACCAGGTGTGCCACCGAACCGCGAGATCGAGTTTCAGATTGATTTGATACCCGTTGCTCAACCCGTTGCCAAAGCACCGTATTGATTGTCTCCGACGGAGATGAAGGAACTGATGGTTCAATTGTAGGAGTTGATGGATAAGGGGTTCATTCGATCGAGCATCTCTCCCTAGGGTGCTCCGGTCTTGTTTGTCAAGAAGAAGGATAGTAGTATGAGGATGTGTATAGACTACCGAGATTTGAACAAATTAACGGTGAAGAACCGATATCCCCTGCCCAGAATAGATGACTTGTTTGATCACCTCCAAGGTTCCAGTTGGTTCTCACGAATAGATCTTCGATCTGGTTACCATCAGCTGAAGGTTAAGGAGCAGGATATCCCTAAGACAGCTTTTCGCATGCGTTATGGACACTACGAGTTTCTCGTTATGTCTTTCGGTCTAACTAACATGTCAGCTGCCTTTATGGATTTGATGAACCAAGTGTGTCGGCCAATGTTGGATAAATCAGTGATTGTGTTTATTGTTGATATCCTAATTTATTCAAGGAGCGAAGAAGAACATGCCGGCCATATACGCGAAGTATTGGAGACACTTAGAAGAGAGAAGTTGTATGCCAAGTTCTCTAAGTGTACTTTTTAGTTGCGTGAACTTCAATTTTTGGGTCATGTGGTAAATTCCGAAGGGATCATGGTAGACCCGGCAAAGGTTGAGGCGGGATGCAATGGAAGTCTCCAAAGATGCCATCCGAGATCCGTAGTTTCTTGGGTTTGGCAGACTACTATAGGAGTTTCATCCAATACTTTTCCAAGATAGCCTCACCGTTGACCAAGTTGACCCACAAGGAAGTGAAGTTTGTATGGGGTTTGTAACAGGAGAATGCTTTTGAGGAGTTAAAGATGAGATTGACTCAAGCTCCTGTCTTGATGTTGCCCGAAGGGAACAAAGACTTAGTGGTCTATTTAGATGCTTCATATTTGGGATTGGGTTGTGTGCTAATGCAGAGGGGAAGAGTAATAGCCTATGCGTCCCAACAGTTGAAAATCCACGAGGCTAATTACCCTACTCATGACTTGGAGCTAGCGGCCGTGTTCTTCGCATTAAAGATTTTGAGGCACTACTTGTACGGGACGAAGTGCACTATCTTCATGGACCATAAAAGTTTGAAATACTTCTTTGAGCAGAAAGAACTCAAAATGAGGCAAAGGAGGTGGCCGGAATTGATCAAGGACTATGATTACGAGATCCATTATCATCCAGGCAAAGCCAACGTAGTGGCAGATGCCTTTAGCCGAAAAGAGAGACCCGAGCCAGTCCTGGTGAAAGCTTACCAGTTGATTATGACCTCCGATGTGATGACCCAGATCAAAGAGTTCAAAGATGAGGCATTGAAAGAAGATCCCCTTAACTCTGAAAGGATGAGAGGCCTAGTCACGGAGTTGGGTGAAAATACTCTCGGAGTTAGAACCCGCTTCGGGCGGATGTGGATCCCTCGTTACGGAGACTTACGGGGGCGGATCATGGACGAAGCTCATAAGAGTCAATACTCTATTCATCCTGGTGCTACCAAGATGTATCAGGATATGAAGAAAGACTACTGGTGGCCGGGTATGAAGCGTGATATGGCGGAGTATGTGAGTAAGTGCCTTACTTGCTTGCAAGTGAAGGTAGAGCATCAGAAGCCATACGAGAAGATCAAACCTTTGGATATACCCGAGTGGAAATGGGAGCACATTACCATGGACTTCATCACGAAGTTACCTCGTACGGCAAGAGGATACGATGCGATATGGGTAATAGTTGATCGTCTGACAAAGAGTGCCCACTTCTTGCCTATCTGCGAGACATATTCATCCGAGAGGCTGGCGGATCTATTCATTAAAGAGAATTTAGCTCATCATGGTGTACCAGTGTCTATCGTGTCGGACCGTGACACCCGGTTCACATCGAAATTTTGGAAGAGATTCCACGATGCGAAGAGGATGAGGCTACACATTAGCACGGCTTATCATCCTCAGACAGATGGTCAGTTTGAGAGTACAATTCAGATGCTCGAAGATATGCTCCAAGCATGTGTGACCGACTTTGGAGGAAGTTGGGATGATCACCTACCGTTAGTAGAATTCTCATATCATGCCAGCATTGGCATGCCACCATATGAGATGCTATACGGTAGAAGGTGTAGGACGCCCATGTGTTGGGGTGATATCGGGCCAAAGGAGTTGGGAAGTATTGAGGTGATCGAGGCTATGACAGAAAAGTTGGAGAAGATCAAAGCCTTCATGAAGGCCGCGAGAGATAGACAAAAGTCGTATGCCGACAAAAGGCGTAGACCTATTGAATTCAATGTGGGCGATAGAGTTATGTTGAAGGTCTCACGTTGGAAAGGGATCATCCAGTTTAGAAAGCGGGGTAAGCTCAGTCCGAGGTACATAGGACCTTTCTGAATTGTTGCACGAGTAGGAGAGGTGGCCTATTGATTAGAGTTACCTGATGAGTTAAGTGGAACTCATCCAATATTCCATGTATCTCATCTGAGAAAGTGCCTAGCTGATGAAGATATGATTGTACCACTGGAGGACATCGAAGTAGATGAGCGACTCAATTATGTAGAGCAACCAGTGGCAATCATCGACCGGAAGGAGAAAAGGCTGCGGAATAAAGTGGTTCCACTGGTGCGTGTACAGTGGAGGCACATGAAGGGGTCTGAATCCACATGGGAAACTGAAGAAGAGATGAGATAGCATTACTCATAACTGTTTGAAGAATAACAGGTTTCGGGGACGAAACCTCTATAAGGGGGGTGGACTTGTAACACCCGAAATTTTAAATAAAAAGAAAGGAAAAAGAAAAGTATCTTGAAAGAAAGGAAAAGAAACACAAGTGGAGGGGGCCAAAGTGTAAAAAGTACAAAACACTATTATTTTATGTTTAAATGGGTATGGTCGCCCATGCATCTGCCTTTTACACCATTTGCTTTCGGCTGGACAAGAAGAAGAAAGAAGAGCAGAGTTTTCTCTTGGTTTCAAGGAAGTTGAAGCTGTGTTCTACTCTTGGTAAGTGCTTTTGTGTTTTTGGTTCGGTTTTGTTGGGTTTTCAACCTTAGAACCGATATTTATGTGTTCTCGGTGCTCGGTTGTGTGTGTTTTGTTGTGTTTTAGGTGTTGAACTCTTTGAGCCCTCAAGTTCGATGGAGTTTTACTTGAAGCTGCGATTGGTGAGTTCTAGATCCGTGGTTTTGTGTTTTTAAACTTTTTAGGGCTGAAAAATGCATGTTAAATGTTTTTAATGGTTTATGTATGTATGATTGAATGTTTATGTTTTACGGTTGTAAGGTTGTTTTTGATGTTTAGAATGCTAGATTTAAGTTGTAAACATGTTAGAATGCAGATTGGGTCTAAAAATGATTTAGAAGCATGCATAACCATTGGCCATGAGCCCAAATAGTACCCATACGTTTAAAAATTTGACTTAGAAAACCCAAGTGTAGTTCATGTGCCCAAATAGTATCCATATGCCTAAGACGTTTTTGACAAATATTCTAAGTGCCAAGCTCATGCCCCAAATAGTATTCATGCGCCAAGAATATTTCCAGGCGCCTAAGTGTTAGTCATGCACCTGAACAGTACCTCATGCGCCCAGGATTGGTTCCCAGGCGCCTAAGTGTTGGCCCATGTGCCCATATAGTGTTCATGCACCTAGAACACTTAGAAAAAAATTTCAGAAATTTTGGGAAATTAGAAATTTTAGGGTTTGACCCTGGATTGATTGGATGGTTGTATTTGTTTATTCCATGCATGTTTATGGCCAGTTCTTGTGTTTCATATTACGTATTATTATGTGCCTTTACGTGGTGTGTTTATACTCGTATGCTTAAAGTATTATCATAAATAACTGGAAAGATTAATGATAATGAAAAGTGGAACATAAAGAACGAACGAAAAATCTTGCAAACAAAATGAAAGGAGGTTCACAGCCTCGGGTTGTCAGCTCAAATGCGTGCGGGTTAGCTACCCCATGAGGATGCGTGCGGGGTCAATCTTTGAGATTGACTGGACCCTTGTGCTTGCCCCAGGTAACTGGGTCAGCTTCGTGCACAATGTTCGGGGTCTATTTATAAACCTCAGGCCCAGTACCAGCTTCGTGTACAATGTTCGAGGTATTGTACATTGGTCCGGATGAAAGTGAAAGATAATAAAGAAAGTACGAAATGAATGATGAAGGCAATAATGAATATTATCTTATTGTACGTATGATGTGTGATCACGTATGAAAGAAGGGTTTTTTTTTATGTTAAAGGAAGTATTTTAAGAAAAAGATATTTTATATATTTAAACAAGGTATTTTAATATTTTAAAGCTAGAACTAACTTAGCAACACTGACTTTTATGTATTTTCAGTTGGCAGGTAACTCATCGCTGAGGATGGCACGCGGGGGAAAGCTACTTGGCGGGCAAGACTGACATCGATTTGTGCATGATAATTACGTTGTTTTGTAATGCAATGAAACGTTTCTTTTGTAACTCCTATTATACATTGATGTATTATTTGGAAACATTAAATATTAATGCAATGAATGGTTTTTGGTAATCTAATCCGCTGCGATGTTTTAATTAAATGTACGAAATTTTATGTAAATAATGTTGTGGTTGACCAACTGTGAGGTTTCTGGGAACGAGGCCTTACACATAGTCACTAGTCAAAAGGCAATCTTCCTTTTGACTTTACATTGAACTTGTTGTCTAGATTAATGTTTCCAGTTGGCCTTCAAAGTATGGCCGGCTGTAGGATGTAGTATAAAGTATCTCAGGTCCTTGTATTTCTTTTTATGCTTTGTAACACTTGTAAAAGAACTTAAGAGAAATATACAACATTCTTGGAAACTATATTAGTCTGTTCTTGTTCTTAGTTCTGTCTCATTTACTTGTGTTCTTAGTATCATTTACATAAACCCGGTTCCCTATTTGATCTGTTAAGTGTTCTAACACTCTCCTTATTATGAGACTGATTGTATTGACCATCCCTTAACCGGTCCTGCAATTGGTATCAGAGCTTTTTAGGCTCTTGATTGTAAGATCTCACCATGTTAAATTCCTTTAGTTTCACAAAACACTTAACATCTTAAAATAGAAGACTTCAAGTTGTCTTCAGAAGAACATCATGTCTTCAAATCAAATAACTACTTATAAGAAATTTACCTTCGAAAGAAATTCTGAGATATCTTCCGAAGCTTAAATATGCTTCTAAGTACTTACATATATTTGAAAGACAATTTTCTTTCGAAAGCAGATTTCAAGTTGTCTTTAGAAGAACATTATGTCTTCAAGTCAAATAACTACTTATAAGAAATTTACCTTCAGAAGAAATTCTGAGATATCTTCCAACGCTTAAATATGCTTCTAAGTACTTACATGTATTTGAAGGAGAATTTTCTTCCGAAAGCAATTAAGTCTCAGAAGATTTAGAGAAAACCGTTTCAACTCCTAAGCATGAACATACCAACTACAGGACTTAGATAAAAGATCTTATCTCTAAGTTAACTGAATGCCAGGCTGAGCTTGTGATCAACAAAACCAGGGCAGAAAAATGTGTTCTTGAAGAAGAGACCTTCAAGAACATGATATCCTCATCCTTGCATACAAAAGTTTGTTATCAGAATAAACAGGGACTAGGATCTACTGAGATAGCTCCTCCATACACTTTATTGTTTGTAAGATCTCCAAGGTGTGAAACTTGTGAAGATGCGCTTCCCTTCATAAACCCCAAAGATGAAGAGGATGAAGAGGAGATAGTGAAGGATGATTTTGAGAAGAGTGAAGAAGATCATCCTAAGAAAGGTCACTATTCTCCTGAGGAGAGAAAAGAATCTGGGATGACCAAGTCTAAGAGGAAGAACTTGATCCGGAAAACAAAGAGAAAATCAAAGAAGGCTCATGAGATCAAAGCCACTTTCAACTCTAAGTAGAAACAAGTGTTCATCTCTATAGGATTTGAAGTGGTGAAGGCTGAAGACTCAACTATAAACTCTAATACCAGAAGTTCTAGTTCATGTCTAACTCATCCCAGCAAAGAGAAGAAGGCTGATCAGCTGTGTATCACTGCTACATAGCCTGAACCATCCAGTTCTAAGAGCAAGCCTCACCCTAAGAAGCTTGCTGAATCATCAGTGAAGATGAAGATAGAGGTGGAAAGTGATCAAGTTTAGTCTTTCTCTCAAAAGAAGACTCTCAGAAGGAAGCAAATGGATTGCATCATGTGTGGTATTACTTCTCATCTTGCTATGGATTGCATCTACAATCCTAAAAGTACTATTCACATGATTAAAGAGAAAACTTCTGAGCAGAAAAAAAACTAGCTTTGGAAGGAAAATCTTTCCTTTAGAAGCTCTAAGGTGGAAAATAAGACAAGTGAAAACTTGCCTTCAGAAGAAAATTTGGTCTCGGAAGAAAGGAATGCTTCCGAAATACTGAAGCCTGCTGCAGTGAAAGCAAGATCTTCCGAAGGTCCGGTCTCCAAAACTTCCAAAGTTGTTAAAACTTCTGAGGTGTTGAAGATCGAGTCTAATCTTTCCAAGATGGTGTGGAAGATGAAGGAAGACCAAGTGACTAAAAGTTCTTCATCAATAACAACTACTAATCCTCAAAGCTTGAACACAGGATCACTTACTGTTACATTGTCTTCAAATCATTGATAAGCCCAAGACCATGGCTTGGGTTTCCAAATGGGACCGATAAAGCATGGTATCTTAAGACTATGAGGAAGCCAACTGTTGGCTTCTCAGGGGTAGAAACAGTCCTTATCCTAAAAAATGTTAGAGCTCATTGCTCAAGGTGACAATCTAGCAGCACCAGCTAGTATTGAACCCACATCTTGTACTTCCCAACCACCTATACAACACAAATAACCATCACCTACCAAACAAAATCCAAACGAACCCTTGCACATGCTACTTAGTTTGTGCAGGCCCCTATATCATTACCTATATAGGAGGAAGTGGAAGCTGGTGCTCCCACTTCTCCTGAGGAGCAAACCACTCCCATCTCACCAATGATTAGTGCTGAGGTTCCTCATGCTCAGCCTAATAAGATCACAACCCCCGCAGTCTTAAGCCTTCACTCAGAGTCTCAAAACTCTAGTGAACAACCTTCAAGGGACAGTTACCATCCCCAGCCTCTTGATCTAAACCAACCAATCCCAAACCTTGAATTAGATGATGATGAAGACATGGGCTTCAGTGAGTATCATGAGTCTTTCTTCTCTACCCCTGCTCAAGGAGAGATGAGTACTCCTGTTTCTCCCATGTCTAGCCCACATCATCCACCTACTACTGAGGTGGATCTCCCCTCCATATGGAAGAGGCTCTCACTTCAGCAACTGACTACATCATTAAGACCTCAACTATGGCAACCCGGCCCATTGACACTTCACTTGAAGCTGTCATGGAGCAGGGAAATTCAGCAGCCAAGAACAAAGTGTTGGTGATGAGGAAGAAGACCTTGGTCCTATTCTCTCATCCTCCCATGATTCTTCAGATGAAGATAAGGGGAGTCTGAAACTAAAGGTGCAAAAACCGACAAAACATGCACCTATTTAGTCTCAAAGATAAGTCACCTGGAATCTTAAGTGACTGACTTACAAAGGAGGGTCAATGACTAGCAACTTGAGATCATCGATCTCAAGGGCAAGTTAGCTGAGAGACCACTTAGGAGAACTCAACCAGGTCCACAAGAACCTGTGGATGTGGCAGACCCAACCCCAAGCTCACCTATGGAAAAAGGTGATGCTACCAAAGAGGGGGAGAAAGTCCAAACAATCATAGCACCTGGGAGTTCTTCACAGAGTATGGACTTTGAGGATTCACCACCCTCACTTGCAATGGTCCATACTTAGCAACCTCCTCAAATCTACATGGATGTGGACTCATTCATACAAAGTTTGTTTGAGGTGGGTATTCCTAGAGCTATGCCTACCTTATCTCCTCACTCTGAGAATCCAATCATAGGATGGAGGTATGACACTGATAGAAGAGCTCTAGTCATCTCCAGATCTTAGGGTCAACAGGAAATTTTCAACTTTTTCAACCTAAGCTTTATGAGAGCATCCGTTTGATTGATCTTCCACATATCAACCCAAGTCAAAATAGACAAGCTGCAAGATTAGCAAATAGGATTCATGAAAGGGTGTTTGAAGAATACAAGCTGAGGTCAAGACTATATAGACAAAGGCTAGCAGGTAAGGCTTTTGGTCAACTGGATGTTGAGGTGGACCCTAAGATTAGCTTTGAAGGGGAAGCCTTGATTGAAGGCCCAGAAGTTGAACCTGTGAACCTTGAGGCATGAACTTTTTCAGTACCCATTAAACTCAATGAGGCACCAGCTAGTGAAGGTGTTTCACAACCTCTCATGGCCAGAGCTTGACTGTTGAATCAAGTAATGAAGGCCAAAGCTCTCTCCAGCCTAAGTCACCAAGGCCTGTGAGTGACAAAGGGAAAAGGAAACTGACTTCTGAAGAGATTAAGGAGGAGGAAAGAGAGAGGAAGAGGAAGCTAGGGGGAGAAAGTTCAAGAGAGTCTCCAAGCTTCATGGAAGCTGCCATCAGGGATGCCCCTAGGCTAAATATTCAAGATGATGAGTTGAGGGAAGCTAGGATAAACTACTTGGGGACCAAAAACTACAATGTGGATGAACTACTCTCTCTCCCATTAGAAGCTAAAAAGTCAAGAGCCATCATCCAAAAGAGCCAAAAGAAGTCTGCTGACAGACAAAGGATGATGTGCTTCTTGAAGCTCTATGGATTCTCTGGAAGGAGGCTTAGTCCAATGTCTCTATCCACTATGGATGAGCGCATCAGGGTGATCAAGCAGAAGATTAAAAAGGGAGAGCTTGTTGACTCACATTCTCCACCATGTCTAGCTCAACCTGAAGTTGTCAAGGTTGAACCCCTTGAGACAACACAACCTGGACCTAGAGCTAAATCTTAGCTAACTTTATCTTCTGATCCATAACAAGGTGCTCTCCACTCTCCTTCTGAACCTGTGAGTGAAGAGAACCCAATTAAGAGAGACACAATAGAATAACCTGGTGCTGAAGACCAGTCCTCTCAGTTAAAGACTTCAAAGAGAAGGAAAATGATGGCTATGAAGAGTGTTTCTAAGAAAAAGACCAAGGCATCCACCTCTACACCTCAGGATGAGTCAGAGCATCCTGAGGTAGTGCAAGAAAAGGCTACTTAACCAACTCCAACTCAAGTAGAGCCTCTTACAACTGGAAGACCCATCTTGTCCTGGACTTTTGCTGCTAATCCAGACAGGTGGTATGTCATCAAGGAGATCAAGAGGTGTATTTCTAGCAAGACAAGCTTGATCTTCCTTTACATGATCTCCATGACATGAGAAGATATTATAAGAGTCTGAGGGATCCTGACCAGATGATGAAGAAAGGTATGGTCTTGATGCTAATGAGGACTGTCAACATCTGAATAACTTCTCTATTTTGGTAGCATCAGTCTAGGGGGAGTTTGTAAGGTTATATTAGAAGGCTGATACAACCAAAGAAGCCAAAACAACCAAGGAGCTTCCTGCATGCATGCACTGATGTACAAGGTAGAAGTTACTTCGGATGTTTTACACTCACCACAGAAATTAATCTAAGTGTAAAATCTTTCAAAGCCAAAGACCAAATCTTTCGAAGCCAAAGATGAAGTCTTCCAAAGATTTAAAGACAAAATCTTTCAAAGCCAATATTATAAAGACTGATTTCTTCCAAAGACAGAGAGGACATGCTTTCTCTAATCTACTTTTCCATAAAGCTGACTTACTTTCAGCTACAACTCTAAAGACTCACCAACTTATACAAGTTGGTGAAAAGGTCCATGCTTTAGTAAACTATAGATTATGGTCTTGAGTCTTACCTTTTATCCTTTTATAATATATTAGGATGTGAGCTATGGCATGTCATAGTCATTAGTCAAAAGGCAATCTGCCTTTTGACTTTACATTGATCTTGTTATCTGGATTAATGTTTCCAGTAGGCCTTCAAGGTATGACTGGCTGTAGGATGTAGTATAAAGTAACTTAGATCCTTGTATTTCTTTTTATGCTTTGTAACACTTGTAAAAGAACTTAAGAGCAGTATACAACATTCTTGAAAAACATATTAGTCTATTCTTGTTCTTAGTTCTGTCTCATTTACTTGTGTTCTTAGTATCATTTACATAAACCCAGTTCCTTATTTGATCTCTTAAGTGTTCTAACACTCTCCCTATTTTGGGGCTAATTGTATTAACCATCCCTTAACTGGTCCTACACACTTAGCTTATTTCCTTTGAGTGGTTTATAACTTTCAAAGTAACTTTACTCTGTACTTCATGCATGCATGCTGAGAGCTCTTTGGATGCTTTGGTTGCATTAGCCTTTAAGTATAAACCTTATAAAATCCCCCTAGGCAGATGCTACCAAAACAAGAGAGATTACCCATCTGTTGATAGTCTTCATTAGGATCAAGACCACTCCTTTCTTCATCATTTGGTCAAGATCCCTTAAACTCTTATAGTATCTCTTCATATCATAGAGATCATGCAGAGGAAGATTAAGTATGTCTTGCCAGAAATAAACATCTTGACCTCCTTGATCTCTAAAGACATACCATCTATCCGGATTAGCAGCAAAGATCCAGAACAAGATGGATCTCCCAGAAACAAGAGGCTCTACTTGAATGGGAGTTGGATGAATAGCCTCTTCTTAATCACCCTTAGGCTGTTTGGACCCATTTTGAGGTGTAGAGGTGGATGCCTTGGACTTCTTCTTCTTCTTGTCCCTTCTAATGGCCATCCTTTTCTTTTTCATTCCAGATTTCAACTAAAAAGACTGGCCTTCAACATTAGGTTATTCTTGTGTGTCTTTCTCAGTTGGGTCGTCTTCTCTTACAGGTTTAGAAAGAGAAGGATCAGGACCCTGCTGTGGATCAGAAGATGAAGTTGGCTGTGATCTAGCACTAGGTCCAGGTTGTGTTGTCTCATGTGGTTCAACCTTGACCTTAACTTCAGGTGCAGCCTGACTTGGTGGAGAATGCAAGTCAATGAGCGCACCCTTTTTAATCTTTTGCTTGATCACCCTAATGTGCTCATCCATGGTGGATAGAGACATTAGACCAAGCCTCTTTTTGGAGAATCCATATAGCTTGAAGAAGCTCACCATTTTTAGTCTATCAGCAGACTTCTTCTGATTAGCTTGGATGGAGGCTCTTGACTTAGCAGCCTCTTCCCTCATCTTCCTCTTAGCAGCTTTTTGCTCTTTTAGCACTTGTTGCTCAAGCTGCTTGAGGTATTCAAATTCTATGTAGTCATATGATAAGGGAAGAAGGACTGCTGCCTAATAGAGACCTGTGGCACTCAGGCCGGCTATCATGTTTTGCCTATCTTGTTCCTTATCTACCTGAGTTGGTTGCTCAGTGGCCATAGTCTTTATCTTAAGACTTTCTTGAACTAAGGAGAGGATAGGAGCTTGGTAGATTCTATTTCTTCTTCTTTCTTCTTTGACCTTGAGGAGCACTTCTGCATCCTCAGCCTCCTTCCTCTCCTTTGAAACTTACTTGTCTGCCAGTTCATTTAACTCTTCCAAGGGGAGAGAGATGTGTTCATCAATGTTGTAGTTCTGGGACCCTAAATAGTTCAATTTGGCTGCCCTTGTCTTATCATCTTAAGTACTTGGTCTGGAGGCAGCCCTGATTGCAGCTTCCATAAAGCCAGGGGTCCTACTTAAACTCTCCCCCCTTTGCTTCCTCTTCCTCTCTCTTTTCTCCTCCTCAATCTCCTCAGGAGTCAATTTCCTTTTTCCTTTGTCACTCACAGGCTTCGGTGACTCAAGGTGGAGAGAGCTTTGGCCTTCATTACTAGGTGCTGCACTTGAGCTTTAGCCATAGAGAGGCCGTGAGACACCTTAAGTAGCTAGTGCCTCACTGAGGGTAATGGGTGCTGAAGCAGTTCTTGTCTTAAGTTTCACAGGCTCAACTACTGGGCCTTCAGCCAAGGTTTCCCCTTAGGAGCTAATCTTAGGGTCCACCTCAGCATCCTGTTGACCAACAGTCTTACCTGCTAGCCTCTGTCTATGTAGTGTTGTTTATAGCTTGAACTCTTTAAGCACCCTTTGCTGAATCCTATCATCTAACCTTGCAACTTGCATGTTTTAACTTGGGTTGGCAAGTGGCAGGTCAACTAGATAGGTGCTCTCATAGTATCTCAGGTTGTAGAAGTTGAAAATTTCTTGTTGACACTGAGACCTTGAGATTACCAGGGCTCACCTTTGATCATCATATCTCCATCCCACTATTGGGTTCTCCTCAGGGTGAGATTGAGCAGGCATAGCCCTTGGTCTACCCCCGTCAAACAAACTTTTTATGAGTGAGTCCACATTAATGTGGACTTAAGGAGGTTGTTGAGCATGGACAACTGCAAGTGAGGGTGGTGAATCCTTTATGTCCATACATTAAGAGGAACTCCCAAGTTTTGTGATTGTAAGTAAGACTTTCTCCCCCTTTTTGGTAGCATCACCCTCTTGCATAAGGGAGCTAGGAGTTAGGTCCACCATATCCACATGTTCTTATGGGCACCTGAGTAGCTTGTGCAGGGGTTTGTTTGGATTTTCTTTGGTAGGTGATGGTGATTTGTGGCTATGTGGGTGGTGTAGATGTGGAAGGTGTGGGTTCAACATTAGCTTGTGTTGCTAAGTTGTCACCTTGAGCAACGAGCTCTAACATTTTTGGGACCAGGGCTGTTTCTACCTCCGAGAAGCCAACAATTGGCTTTCTCATTGTTTTAAAGATGCCGGGCTTCATCTGTCCCTATTTAAGAACATTACCTGTTCCTCTTAACTGTGAGCCCAGTTCATAATTAAGAATATACTGGACATATCTAGGGAACATGTAATATTCTAAGGAGTCCAAGTTTGCATGTAAATTTGTATAAACAAATTGTGAATACCTGAACTTGACCCCTTATACCAATCCATGGACTATATAGGAAAGGTCTTCAGGAATTTGGTCCCAACCTCTATCTTTGTTTGATAGACAGTGAACGATAACATGAAGGAGGTACTTCTATTGGGAGGAGACCTTCCCTTTCTTGAAGGTTCTTACAGAGTAATCACCCTCATAGCCCATCTACCTGAAGGACTAGTTCACAGTAGATTTTGGGAAGGACAATTTTCCTTCTTCATCATCCAGCCTTAGATGAGTACGAATGGTGGCTGGAGTGATGAAAATTGTCCTACCCATCACTGTAGGCAGACAGTGCCTTCTCCCCATCCATAGTGACCTCTTGGCAGGTCCTTTAAAACTCCAAAAGCTGATCTTCATATAGTGGAGGATTTATGGTGAGGGAGGTGAAGTAGTTGGATAAAGCCAAGAAACAACAAACGTCTGAGGAGCCAGGATCTTTCTCAGACACTAATAAAGCAACCTGATTATGTTGTCTGTGTAGTTGTAGGAGAAATCAGGTTAGTATTGTGGATCAGGGTTGGCCATTTTGAGTAGCTTTGAGATGAAGGAAGGCAAGAATAATGGGTGAATTTAGGGTTTGAATCTTGTAAATGAAGGAGAAAGTGAAATAAGGGGAACCATTGTATATATATATATATATATATATATATATATATATATATATATATATATATATATATAGGTATGGATTTGAGACAAGTTAATGGAAAAGGATAAATTTTGAAATCCGGATGTCGATCCCACCTCTGAAAAAGTGTCCAAAAGGTAGTTTTCTTGGAAGTTTTTGAGAAAACTTCCGAAGCCAATTTGGCTTTGGAAGATATTCCTTAGCTTTTCAAGAATTTGCTTCGGAAGAAAATTACTTAGAGTAAATTTACTTCCTAGATAAATTTTGCTTCGGAAGATATCAAATACCAGAAATTTTATTCATAAGAGAGAATAAAACTTTCGATACTTAATTGCTTTCTGAAGAAAATGGTCTTCTCAGCTCAAATCTTGGATCAAAATCTCCTATTGATAAGATACCTATAGATCCTGAAACATTCCAACAAGATTTGTTAAAACAGTTGGTAACTAAATCAAGATCAAACAACCAATCAGGACCAGAACCTTTCACACTGGGTGTGTGCTCATTGAAGGTCACATTGGCTGACTCCTCAACTACTCTAGTTTTGAGATTGTATACTCTATAAGCCTTGGCTTGAGAAGAGTATCCAATAAAATGTCCAACATCTACTTTCTCAGCAAATTTGGCTATTTGATCTTTGATATTCAATATGGTGAAAGGACATCCAAATGATCTAAGGAAACCAATGAAAGGTCTCCTTTTGTACCACAATTCATAAGGAGTCTTACCATGAGTCTAGACTATTAAAACTCTATTCTACACATAGCAGGTAGTGTTGACTACCTCTATTCAGAAGGTGATGGGTAGGTTGGAGTCAGATAACATGGTTTTTGCAGCTTCAATAAGTGTCCTGTATCTCCTCTCAGCAACACAATTTTGTTGAGGAGACATGGGAGCATTATATTGTCTTGTAATACCCTTTTCATTACAAAATGCATCAAGTATTTGGTTTTTGAATTCAGTTCCCTGATCACATCTTATGGTCTTGACCTTGTGATCATATTGATTCTCAATTTTCAAAATGAAGTTCTTCAAGATTTTAGGAGTCTCATCCTTAGTTCTATGGAAGAATACTATCTTATGAAATCATCTGTGATCACCAAGCAATAAGAGGTCCTTCCTAGACTCATTACACTGGTGGGGCCAAAGAGATCCATATGTAATAAGTGTAGGGGTGTAGTAATGGAGTTCAATTCCTTTGGCTTGTGAGACACTTTGTGTTGCTTCCCTTTCAGGTATGCAACATAATGGTCATCACTTGTAAACTCTTTCTTTCGCATTCCAGTTACCAAATCATTCTTAATTATATTATTCATGTTTTTAAAGTTTACATGGGATGTTCTTTTATGCCAGAGGAAAGATTCATCATTATTGGCTTTAGATAGAAAGCAAGAAACTTCTCCGGAAGGGGATGTTTCTTGCAAGTTCATCTTGTACATTTTCCCTTTCCTAGGGGCTCAAGGCAGGATATGCTCTTAAGGAATGACCACCTCGGGCTTGAGAACAATGCACTCATTGTTAGTGAAGAGCATGTTATGTCTCTGATCACAAAATTAGGATACACTCAAAAGATTGTATCCAAGCTCCTTAACAAAGTTTACCTTCTCAATTCCGAGCTTACCATTTGTGACCCTACCCCTTTCAGTAATGTAAACACCAAAATCTCCTCTGAAAGCAACTGGTCCTCCATCAATTCTTCAAAGTTTTGAAGCAAAGAGCCTTTGCGTGTCATGTGCCTAGAACAACCACTTTCAATGATCCATACATTCTTTTTGGTCTTGAGCTGTTCCTGCACTTAAAGAGATGGTTAGTTACATTTAGAAATCCAAGCCTTATTGGTCTTGGGCTTATCAAAGTGCATAGTAATTGATTATATATGCCAGTTATGAGGATCATTTGCTGTTGTTGATGAAGAACTTTCAGTCACATGGCCTTCCTTTACCTTCCACACCATCTTTGGAAGACTAGACTTGGCCTTTAATACTTCGAAAGTTTTGGTGACTTTGGAAGTTTTAGAGACTGAATCTTTAGAATATTTTGCATCCACTACAGCTGACTTCAGTGTTTCAGAAGCATTCCTTTCTTCTGAGACCAATTTTTCTTTCGAAGGTAAGTTTTCACTTATCTTCTTCTTCACTTTGGAGCTTCCTAAAGGAAGAGATTTTTCTTTCGAAGCTCATTTCTTCTTCTTCTTCTTCTTAGAAGGTTTCTTCTTGGACACATGGATAGTACTTTTGGGATTGTAGATGCAATCCTTAGCAAAGTGATGCATTCGGTTTTCATGCTTCTGAGAGTCTTCCTTTTAGTGGGTGGCTAAGCTTGATCACTTCCACTTCCTTCGTCACCTTTTTCAGATGATGCAGTAGACTTCTTGGGATGAGGCTTGCTCTTGGAACTGGATGGCTCAGGCTGTGCAGCAGTGGTGCATATTTTATCCGTCTTCCTCTCTTGACTAGGATGATTTGGACATGAACTAGGAATCCTGGTACTAGAATCCATAGTTGAGTCTTCAGCCTTTACCACTTCAAATCCAGCAAACATAAAAACTTGATTTTTCTTGGAGTTTAAGGTGGCCTTGATCTCTTGGGCTTTCTTGGATTTTCTTTTAGCAACCCTGATCAAGTTCTTCCTTGCAGACTTGGTCATCCTTGGTACATCCTTCTCTCTAGGATAAGGGTGTCCCTTCTTAGGATAACCCTTATCACTCACCTTAAGTTCATCCTTCACCATCTTCTCTTCATCTACATTCTTCTCTTGGATATGATCAATGGAGGCCAGCTCATCTTGACAAGTTTCACACCTTGGAGATCTAACAGATAGGAGATTGTGTGGAGGAGCTATCTCATTTGATCCTAGTCCTTGCCTATTTTGATAACAAAATTTTGCATGAAAGGATGAGGATATTATGTTCTTGAAGGTTTCCTCTTCAAGAACACATTTTTCTACCTTGGCTTTGCTGATCACAAGCTCAGCCTGACATTCAGCCAACTTGGTTATGAGATCTTTGATTTGAGTCTTGTAGTTTGTGTGTTCATGCTTAAGAGTTGAAATGGTTTTCTCTAGATCTTCTATTTTAAGCTTATAATCATTTTCAGCTCTTTTAAAATCAGCTTTTAAAATGTTCAAGGACTCAAGGTCAGATCACACTTTTAAATTATAGGACCTATACATGTTAACTTTTACAATGTGTTCAGGAGTACAAAGATGTTCCAATACCTTAGCTTCTTCATGATCGGCCATCAGTGCTTGGTTTGGAGAAGCATCTTGTAGGAACCTCTGAAGTTAAGAGGCTGATGCAACCAAACGATACCAAAACAACCAAGTCTTCCAACATGCGCTTCGGAATAAAGGTGAACTAGCTTCGGAAGTTTTACACACTCAAAAAGAAAAATGCTAAGTGTAAAATCTTCCGAAGCCAAAGTTCAGAAGAAACTACTGCGGAAGCTTTACACTTAACTTGGAAAATATTCTAAGTGTAAAGTCTTCTGAAGCCAAAGACTCAACTCTTCCGAAGGTAAAAGATGAAGTCTTCCGAAGCTCTCAAGACAAAGTCTTCCGAAGCTTTTTAAAGACAAGACCGATTTTCTTCTGAAGAGAGAGAAAATATACCCTTTCCATCAACTTTATTATAAAGCAACCTACTCTCCGCTGCATGCTCCGGTAGTTCACCTGCTATCACTAGTTGGTGAAACTTCCATACTTTATGATAAAGTAGATAAGGTCTTCGCCTGCAAGTTTCTATTTTTGTTCCTTCTTGGCTTTTTATAATAGGAAAGTCAGTGAGCTGTGGCATGTCATAGTCACTAGTCAAAAGGCAGTCTGCCTTTTGACTTTAGGCTGATCTTGTTGTTTAGATTAGTCACTTCCATCTATCTTTTTGCATATTGACAGTTGTAGGATGTAGTATAAACAGTCTCTGGTTCTTGTATTCAAATATATACTTGTACAACACTTGTAATAGAACTAGAGAAGCAATATACAACTTCCTTGAAAATTTATCTTGTGTTCTTGGTCTTGTTTTTACTTGTGTTTGTCTTGTATCTTCAATACAAGTTCACAGTTCCCTATTTGAATTGTTAAGTGATCTTAAGATCCTCCTAAGTGTGTTAACTAAGTGCAAGCTTAAGTACCCTTTAACGGTCCTGCACATCTTCTACCTGAAAGCTCCAGTCAAAGCCTCCTTCTTTAATAACAACAACAACATGTTGTTTAGGCTGGCTTGACTTCTTGGTTCTTGGAGCTGTATTAGTGTAGTTTGGCATATGCTATGCTTGGCCACCATTCGTCCTTGGTGACTTGCACTCTCTAGAAAAGTGGTCCATTTGGTTATAGTTATAACATTTCACTTTGCTTTTGTCCAGTCCAAACTTTCCACTGGCCACATTACTGGGAAAATTTCTACCTATTATCTTGTAGAACTTCTTGGCTCTATGAGTGTGAAGAGCCATCTGCTGTACTATATCTATGTACTCCAGATCATCCTAATAGATAAAGTCCAGGTCTTCAAGAGTGAAATGAAAGTTTCCAGAACTTTCACCAGTAGACACAAAGGCTTGTACAGAGCTTGTCTCTTAGAATAGGCTTCCTTGGATGTAGCTCTCCCTTGGTGTCTTAGGAAAGGTGATGAAAGGGCCCTTTTGTGATTTTTTAGGGTAGTAGATGAGATGATGCTATGGTTCTCTGCTATCCCTTTCAACCACATAAAGGGCTGAACTTTGCTGATTGTTGGAAGAGCTGCTTGATGGATTTTGCATGTTCATCTCCATTTGGTAGCCACTAAGGATACCATACAGCTCTATGAGAGTAAGGGTAGAGAGGTTCTGAGTTCTCTTGATGGCCACATAATAGTGAGTCCATTGTCTGGGAAGAGAAACATAAACTTCCTCACTATGTCCCTATTCTCAAGTTTTACTCCAACATCCATTAGAGTATCCACAATCTCAACATACCTAAAGTATTGTTGAGTCATGGTTTCACTTTTCTTGTAGGTGAAGTTCTCAAACTACTGCTTCATGAGGTCTTTCTTGTTCTCTTTGGCTTCTTTAGACCCCTCATACATGAGCTTTAGCGTATCCCAGAGCTGTTTAGCAGTCTTACACTTCTTGAAGCCTCTGTATATGGAGTTAGGAAGAGCAGTTTGGAGGGCAGTTATGGTGTTTTGATCAATATCAATCATCTTCTAGTCTTCTTCATAGTAGTCAGCCATTTCTTTTGGTATCATCCCACCTTCATCAGTGGCTAAAAAGGTGCTTGGGATGTGAGGTCCTTTGATAAAAGATCTCCACATCCTACTGTCTTGAGACTTAATAAACCCTTCCATACGTTGGAACCAAGTATTAAAGTTATCAAGAGTGATCAGTGGAGACTTTGTCATAGTATCGGTTTCCATATCAGCTTTAGAGATAACTACCATTTGAGTTGCTAAGTGTGTTGTGAAAATGAGGTGATTAAAATATGATAAGATCTTATAATCAAGAGCCTAAAATGCTCTAATACCAATTGCAGGACCGGGTTTATGATCAATGCAACAGTTTCACAAGGTGGGAGAGTTAATAACACTTAGCAATTCAAATATGGAACCAGTTTGAGTGAAACAAAGAACACAAGTAAGAACAAGAACAAGAACACTTGGATATGGTTTTCAAGAATGATGTATATTGCACTCAAGTTCTTTTTACAAGTTTTATGAAGCTTATCTAAGTTACAAGTACTTTAGACACTTTATACTTTATCCTACAGCCGTCCATACTTTGAAGGCCAACTAGAAACACTAATCTAGACAACAAGATCAATGTAGAGTCAAAAGGAAAATTTATTTTCGACTAGTGACTATGACATTCCATAGCTCACATCTTCATCTATTACAAAAAGGATAAAAGGTACAAAAGTAGAAAGGACCAATGACCATAATCTACAGTTAATAAAAGCATGGACCTTTTCACCAACTCATATAAGTTGGTGAGTCTTCAAAGTGGTAGTAGAAAGTTGTTCAACTTTTGTCAAAAGGTGATTAGAGAAAGCATGTCTTCTCTATCTTCAGAAGAAATCAGTCTTTGGTTTCAGAAGACTTTGTCTCTGAAGCTTCGGAAGACTTCATCTTTGGCTTCGGAAGATTTTGTCATTTGGCTTCGAAAGATTTTACACTTAGCTTATTTCCTTTGAGTGGTGAAAAACTTCTGAAGTAACTTTACTCTGTATTTCATGCATGCATGCTGAGAGCTCTTTGGATGCTTTGGTTGCATCAGCCTTTAAGTATAAACCTTACAGTATTCATATGGTAAGGGAAGAAGGTCTGCTTCCTGATAGAGACCGATAGCACTTAGGTAGGTTATCATGTTTTGCCTGTCTGTTCCTTACCTACCTAAGTTTGTTGCTCTATAGCCACAGCCTCTACCTCAGGACTTTCCTAAACTGGGCTGAGGGTAGGAGCTTTGTAGAGTCTTTTTCTCCTCCTTTCTTCCATGATCTTGAGGAGCAATTCTGCATCCTCAGCTTCCTTCCTCTTTTTGACACTTACATGTCAGCCAGTTCATTTAGTTCATCTAAGGGGAGAGAGATGAGTTTATCAATATTGTAGTTTCTTGACCCCAAATAATTCAATCTGGCTGCTCTTAACTCATCATCTTCAGTGCTTGGCCTGGGGGCAGCCCTGATAACAGCTTCCATGAAGCCAGGGATCGTACTTGAACTCTCTCCCCTTGTCATCCTCTTCCTCTCTCTCTTCTCCTCCTTAATCTCCTCAAAGGTTATTTCCTCTTTCCTTTGTCACTCACAGGCCTGTGTGACTCAAGGTAGAGAGAGCTTTGGCCTTCATTGCTTGGTGTTGCACTTGAGCTCTGGCTAAAGAGAGGCTGTGAGACACCTTCACCAGCTGGTGCCTCACTGAGGGTAATGGGTGTTGAAGTAATTCCTGTCGCAAGGTTCACAGGCTCAACTACTAGGCCTTCAGCAAGATTTTCCCTTCGAAGATAATCTTTGGGTCCACCTCAGCATCCAGTTAGCCAACACTCTTGCTTGCATGCCTCTGTCTATATAATTTGGATCTCAGCTTGAACTCTTCAAGCACCCTATCTTGAATCTTATCAGCTAACCTTGCACCTTGCCTCTTTTGACTTGGGTTGGAAAGTGGGAGGTCAACTAAATAGGTGCTCTCATATTATCTCAGGTTGTAGAAATTGAAGATTTCTTGTTGTCCCTGAGACCTAGAGATTACTAGGGCTCTCCTTTAAACATCATACCTCCACCCCATTATTGGATTCTCAGCAGGGTGAGATGGAGTAGGCGTTGCCCTTGGTATACCATTCTCAAATAAGCTTTGAATGAGTGAGTCCACATCAATGTGGACCTGAGGAGGTTGTTGAGTCTAGACAAATGCAAGTGAGGGTGGTGAGTCCTCCATGTCCATACTCTGAAAGGAACTCTAAGGTTCTGTGATTGTAGGTAGGGCTTTCTCCCCCTTTTTAATAGCATCACCCTCTTGCACAGGGGAGCTAAGAGTTAGGTCCACAACATCCACAGGTTCTCGTAGGCCTTATTGAGTCATTTGGATGGATCTCTTAGCTAACTTGTCCTAAAGATCGATGATCTCAAGTTGTTGGTCATTGACCCTTCTTTGTAAGGTAGCCACTTGAAATTCTAGGTCACTCACCTTTGAAAGTAAATAGGTGCATGTTTTTAATAGTCTTTGCACCTTTAGTTGTAGACTCCCTCATCTTCATCAGAAGAATCATGGGGGGATGAGAGAACAAGACCAAAGTCTTCTTCCTTATTACTAGCTAGAGTTCTTGGCTGCTGGATTTCTCCCTCACCATGACAACTTCAAGTGAAGTGATAATGAGCTAGGTTTCCATGGTTGAGGTCATAATGATGTAATCACTTGCACAAGTAAGAGCCTCTTCCATATGGATCTCCTAACATGTTCAGGGAGATCTACCTCAGTTGTGGGTGGATGATGTGGGCTAGATAAAGTTGATTCAGGAGCACTCATCCCTCCTTGAGCAGGGGTGGAGAAGAGAGACTTATGGTACTCACTGAACCCTATATCCTCATCATCATAGAATTCTAGGTTGGGGATTGTTTGGTTGAGATCTAAAGTTTGGGGATGGTAGCTTTCCCCTGAAGGTTGATCACTAGAGTTTTGAGACTTAAAATGAAGGCTTAAGGCCAGAGTAAATAGCTCATCAGGCTGAGCATGAGGAACCTCAGCAGTGATCATAGAAGTAATAGGAGTAGTCAGCTCCTCAAGAGAAGTAGGAGCTCTAGTGTCCACTTCTTCCTGCATGGTTGGTGATTTGGGGCCTACTCAACCTGAGTAGATTAAGCAGGGGTTGATTGGATTTTCTTTGGTAAGTGATGGTGATTTGTTCAGGATCAGTGTTGGTCTCACAACATAAGTTTATCTCATAAACTCACTTAATCTCACTCGATTAATGAAGCAGAATCTCTAACTAACTTGACAATAATATAATAAGTTAATGAACACAAGAATGGTTTTCAAGATACTTGTATATAATATTTCTCAACTCAGTATTTCAAGACTCTTACAAGAATGGTTACTTAAGTTACAATGAGAAACTATATATACTACTATCTACAGGCGGTTATACTTGGAAGACCAGCTAGAATTTACCACTAGACAAATACTACATTGCTAGAAGTAAAATATCTAAGATAAAATACTGTCCTAGATTAGGTAGTCATGATAGGTCCATGACTTACCTTTTGTCACCAACTAAGAATGTTAACTGTACTAACTGATAAAGGTGAACAGTGGATTAAAGTATGGTCTATTACATGGGTGTGTGAAAGCGCCATGCAGTATATCAGAGTTGGCAACGGATGTCAGACAACCTATACTTATGTCCACTGATTCATAGTTGATTCTTCCGAAGGTAAATGGATTCGGAAGAATAACTTTCTTCCGAGGCCATTTATACTTCGGAAGAATCAACTTCTTTCGAGTCTTCTGCAAGTCTTCATGACTTCATTTTTCATAAGACTTTGTCTTGGATCTTCTATGTGTGAATACTTCTGAAGGAGAACTGCATGGTTTCGAATGACTTGGTTATACCTACGGAAGTTCTTCATATACTTCGGAAGAAAAACTACTTAGTCTCGAAAGACTTAGTTTTCCTTTGGAAGTTCTTCATACTTAAGCTTTGGAAGATCTTCAACTTGTCTTTGAAAGAGCAACTTTGTCTTCGGAAGACTTCTTCAATTGTACTTCAAAATACTCTAAATGTTGTTTTGGTTGCACCAGCCTCATATTATCCAACAAACTCCCCCTAGGCTCATGCTACTAAAACTTCACTTCCTTCTGCTCCGTAAGGTCTTCAATACCAGGGAATGAAGATATTTGTCTGTCTCCTTGTTCTTCCCTAATGTGGTGGTGAGGTGCTTGTACAAGTCATTCGTAGATAATAGATCAAGTCTATTGCTTTGAATGACATGAACCCTTTGTTGTGTCCCTCTGAAGAGAGTTAGTTTATGGGAATTATAGTCATATTCCCATTTAACTATAGGTTCCGAAGTTGGACCTTCAACCATCTGAAGGAATGTTCTTCTTTTTCTTGTTACTCTTTCTTCTTCTTCCTTTGCTCTCCTCTTCAACTCTTCTTCAGTCTTGGCTTTCTTTGTAAGCTCAGCCTGATGAAGACTGCTCAGATGATTTTTGATATAAGCAGTAACCTGAGAGTTGGAGGGATTGGAGAATCATTTCTCTGCTAACTCAGCAAATTCAAATCTACTGGAGTGTAACAGAGATGAAGTATCAACCCTGTTTACTTCACCATTCTCCCTTTCCACAGCAAAGCTGTGTGAAGGTTCATTGAACCTCCACTGGACTATTTGTTTTCTATGATTGAGGGGTTTGGTTGAAAGCTTGTCTCCCTTCCTAATGTCCAGTAGAGTCACTAGTCTCCTTTTTGACTTCTTCTCTTCTTCTACATCTAAATTGATTGCAAGAAGTTGGAAAGCTTGGTCCAGTGTTCCCCTAGGCAGATCATGGAATGAATCTCTTATCAGCTTAATTGTCTCTTCTTCACAAGAGATGTCACTTAATGTTGTGCAGTTGATGAGCTTCTTCTTGATCTCCTTAAAGTCTTCTAAGGTCAGGGGCTTAGATGTTTCAGAAGATGGTTTGGGGCTGGTTTGGGTGTTGGTTCGGATGCCTTCCTCTGAACACTTGGTCTTTGAATTACCTCCTGCCTTCTTCCTAAGCAAATGTTAGCCTTAATGTCACTAGCATGTCGTTGTAGGGTATTCTCTGACATAGGACCCACTTGCTTGCCGGTGAAGCCATGGGCTTTGAGATAAGCTTTCATCCATTCCTTATCTCGTTCACTCTTGGCAGCTGTGAGCTTTGCCTCTTCCTCCTTCTTCTTCTCCCTTAGCTTCTCCCTGGCAGTCCTCTTCCTCTCTTTGTTGAATTGATATTGCTCTTTGTGAAAAAGAAACAAAATCATATCATAATCATGAGGTGCAAGCTCCTTTTGAGAATAGCCTCTAGAGCAGAGAAAGGCTATCCTCTCCATCCTCTCCCTTTCCATAGCCTCCTCCTTCCTTTTCCTCTGCTCCTCCTCTTCGGCCAACCTTGCTACTTCCTCCTTTTCTTTTTGTAGCAAGGTTGCCTTCTCCAGCTTTTCAAGCTCATCAAGTGGGAGTAGAAGGATATCTTCATTGACTACTCCCAGGCTGATGGGCCTGTCTATAACCTCCACTCTCCTTTTGTTGTTGATACTTTCTTGAGTGACTGCTGCTGCTTTGCTGCTTGCAGCCAACAGCTTCCCAGTATCAATTCTTCCCTTCTTCTTGAGCTTTTCCAACCTTTCCTCCTCTAAAATCTCCTCAACAGTAAGCTTCCTATTCCCTTTAGGATCATAGAAGATTTAGCCTTTGGAGACTCAGGTTTAGAGGATTCAGATTGGGGAGAGTGGGGTTCCACTTGTGGTGTTTGAGATAGAGGGGTTGTAAGGAAGTCCTCACTATTTAACTCAGAGGCTATGTCAAGAATGGCCTCTATGATGAATAGATCATCGGACAAGGAATACAGTTAAATTATTCCTTCCGCAGCTTGGATTTCTGCTTCGGAAGTAATTGGAACTGCACTACCTGTCCTTTCTAAATTGGTTGCTGGGCCATGAGCTTGGATTTCTACTTTGCAGTCTCTGATAATGAGCTTCAGACTACCCTTATTTTCTTTGAAGAATCATTGGGAGATGAGATAAATACCAAGTATGTTCATCATCACCACCAGTAGTGGTTTCTTGGCACCCTGGATACCCTTGCTTAGTGATGTCTCTTTCAAAGTCATCAATTGGAAAGGTTGCCATAGAATCAGTCTCACTTATGTTACCACTATCCTGAGAGGTTAGTGAAACATTCTCAGTAGTGGCAGCTGAGCCTACATGAGTCACCTCCATACCAGTTTGACTCACCTCAGTTAGGTTTAGCTGATGTGGGCTAGACATTAGAAGTTCCATAGGGCTTAGTTGATCTTGAGAGTGGTGTGTTAGATCAATATCATGGTCTGGATGAAACATAATGTCCTTATCAGGTTAAGTTAATAAGTCAATAAAGGGTTTAGAAGTTATGTCTAGTGGCCCGGGACCTTGGTCAGCACCTACCGGCTCTTTTGCAATAGCAGTTGAGCCAATGATGTGGCTGTCCCTTTTTGACTGCTTAGGGGAGTTTTGAGACTCACCCTGAGGGCTATTGGCTTGGGTTGTGGGCTCGTCAGGTTGACACTGAAGAGACTCAACGCTGACATTGAGGTCAATGATGAAGGATGGTTGGACCTCTAGCTAAATGGGAGCACTGAATGGATTGAATGGAGGGGACCTGATCAAGCAGAGTAGATTGATCAGGGGTTTGTTAGGGTGTCTTGTGTAGGTGATCTTGATTGGGTGGGAAGAGGTAATTGGCATTGGATTGGTGGTGACTTGTGTGGGTTTATCACCTGCTGCGCTTGCAGGGATGTCACCAGGAGCCGTTGGCTCAAGCATACCTAGAAGAAGATTAGTGAATCTTCCAGTGAAGTTGGTGGACACCTTCTTCAGAATTTTGAAGATGCCATGCCTTATGTGAAGAACATCTGCACATTGTAGTCTGTCCTGGTCTAGCTCACAATTGATGATGTGGTGAATGAACAAGGGATACATGTAGAATGGATCCCGAGTGAGATTGCCTCTTAAGTTTTTCAGCATAAAGTGTGAGTAGTTGAAGTGAAGGCCCTTTACCAACCCATGCACTAGGCAGCCTAAATCATATCGCCACCATATCCCATCTAAGTATAAGTGTTTTCCAACTCGGACTTCGGGAATTCATAGGGGCGCCCTCATTATGAAGCTCCAGATGTTCCCTGATGATTGATTCAGTTACTACGATCTCCTAGCCGCATATCCTTGATCTGATGACCCTTTTATCGTTAATCATCTTGCATCGACTATTGGCCTAGAATTTGGCCATATGGTTAGAGTAGATGGTGGGGTTAACAGTGAGGGCAGTGAAGTATGATGATTGGGACAGAAATTCAACAATAGGGGTAAAGTCAGCATCCTTTGATGAATCATGGATGGCAACTTGGTTATGTTAGGGATTTAGGGCCATTGTTTAAGGGAGTACTGTTTGATTGAAGGAATTTGAAAGTATGTGGAAAAGATAGTGGAAATTTGGGGCTTTTGCAGTGGTAAAGAAAGTAAAGAAAGAGAGTCAAAAGTTTTTAAATGGGGATTAAAAAGCCAAACCAATAAGGTGAAATGATTGTTTGGGTTTTGATTTGCCAGGGGCGGTAAGATAAACCATTTAAAATATTCCGACAATCATCAATAAAATCTTACTTTTTATAGAGTGGGGCCCAAAGATTTCCGTTACACAGTAAAAGTTTTCTTTCGAATGTAAAATCGTTTCTGAGAGAAAACACTTGTGTTTCTCAGTATTGTCTTCCGAAGCCATTTTTACTTCCGAAAGCAAACCATGTCTCAATGACAATTTTGCTTCTGAGAGTATAGTCTTTTTTCGAGAAAGGAGGTTAGTAAGCTTCAGAAGTGGATTTAATCTATGATTAAATGTTCTTCCGAGGCTAAAAACTCTTCGAAAGAGAATATTCATGTAGAGGAATTTGCCTTCGGAAGATAGATAATGTTTTCTTTCGAGGATATAAATTTCTCTTCAGAAGAATTTATACATAGAAATTTTTTGAAGAAAACCTTCTTGTAACATGGCTTAGATTGTATGTAGACAACATAGATATTACATATTAAAAAGGTTTTTCAAAAGAGAAAGACTAGTCAATGTTAATCATCCCAATAGCTGTAGTTAAGTATTTAAATATTTGTTCATCAAAGGCTTTGGTGAACAAGTCAGCATATTATTCATATGAATTCACCTTGACTAGCTTTATTAGATTTTTCTCATGAATATCTCTAATGAAATGATACCTGATGTTGATATGCTTTGTCTTGGAGTGCTTGACCGGATTTTCTGTGATAGAAATGGCACTCTTGTTGTCTATATGGATAGGAGTATCCATGAAGTTGAAACCATAGTCCAACATCTGATTATAAATCCATAGCAATTAAGCACAGCAGCTCGCAGCAGCAATGTATTCAACTTCAGCAGTTGATGTAGAGACACATGATTGCTTCTTGCATTGCCAGGAGATAATCCTTCCACCAAGAAATTGACATCCTCCGGATGCAGATTTCTTGTTGATGTTACAGCCACCATAATCACTGTCAGTGTACCTATAGAGATTGAAGTTCTTATTCTTAGGATACCAGAGACCCAATTTAGGAGCTCCTTTGAGGTATCTAAGAATTCTTTTAGCAGCAATTTGGTGAGACACCTTGGGAGCAGCCTGATATCTTGCACAGATGTAGGTTGCAAACATGATATCAGGTCTACTTACAGTAAGATACATCAGAGTTCCAATAATCGCCTTGTACTGATGCTGATCAGTATCCTCCCCCTCGGAATCCTGACAAAGATTGTGATTTCTGGGTATAGGTGTCTTGGCTGGCTTACAATCTTTCATCTCAAATCTCTCCAAGATATCCTTGACATACTTAGACTGATTGATGAAGAACCCTTCTTCCATCTGCTTTACTTGAATTCCAAGGAAGAAGTCCATCTTTCGCATGATGATGCTTTCAAAGTCTTTATACATTTGGTCATTTGACGAACCAAATATGATGTCATTAACATAGACTTGAACAAGCAGCATGTCCTTCCCAGACTTTTTTATGAACAATGTCTTATCTATGGTGCCTCTGGTGTAGCCATTCCTAAGAAGAAACTGAGACAGGGTCTCAACCATAGCCTAGGTGCTTGATGCAATCCATAAAGAGCTTTATCCAGTTTGCACACATAGTTGGGGTGCTCTGGGTCTTTAAATCCAGGTGGCTGGCACACATAGACTTCTCTATCAATATCCCCATATAAAAATGCACATTTTACATCAAGATGACGGACAGTGAAGTTCTTGGTTGCTGCAAAAGCAAGGAAGATTCTCACTGCCTCAAGTCTTGCAACAGGTGCAAAGACATCAGTGTAATCTATGCCTTCCTCCTGTGTGTATCCTTGAACAATAAGTCTTGCTTTGTTCTTGATGATCAAACCACTATCATCTCTATTATTTCTGAACACCCACTTAGTGCCAATAGGGACTTGGCCAGGTGGCAATGGACACAAATTCCGTACCTTTTGCCTGTTGAATTGAAGCAACTCCTCTTGCATAGCTTCAACCCAATTGTTGTCCTTGAGGGCTTCTTCCACCTTTTTTGGTTCCATTTAAGAGAGAAAGCATGAGTACAAGTAGACATTCCTATTGTGGGTCTGATTTCTTGTTCTCACACCTTTTAAGACAATTCTTATGATGTTTTAAGCTGGATGAGTGTTGTGTATCCTAAGCCTAGGAATCACATCTAGTTGCATAGATAGATCCAGGTTTGAGAAGTTTTGCTTAGTTCTTAGATTGAATGAATGTGTGACAGCATCAATGATATTTTGTTGAGAAGAAGCATCAACAGTTGCCTATTCCTCTAGATCGTTGTCTTCATCAGCTTAGTGTTGAGTGCATGAGTTGTCAACTGCTGACTTATGAGGCTTAGTTGGCTGACAGCTTGTTGAAGCTCCATTGTTTCCTGAGATAGTCATGCTTTCAGGACTTCCAATAGTGTGAGCTTGTTCTTTAATTCTTCTTGGAGAACTGGGAATATGTCTGGGTAACTCAAACAGTTGATCTTTATAGGGGTCACTTTGAGTTCCTATTCCAAATGAAACATTCTCACAAGATGGTTTAGAATAATTAGGAAACAATTCTAAATTGAAGATATGATCAAGACCATTCCCTTTAACACAAGGAGTGTGTTCATTAACAACAATGTTGGATGATTCCTCAAATTGTTGATTTTTGATGTTATATACTCTATAAGCAATTGAGGTTGAAGAATATCCAACAAAGATATCATCATCCACCTTTTCAATAAATTTTGCTAAATTGTCCTTTGTGTTAAGTATGGTACACCCGTTGCCAAAAGACCTAAGAAAGCCAATGAACGGTGGCCTCTTGTTCCATAGCTCATAAGGGGTTTTTCCATGGGGCTTAACAATGAGAACCTTGTTCTGCACATAGCATGCAATGTTGACTGCCTCTGCCCAAAAAGTTACAGCCAGTTTTGAATCAGCTAACATAGTTCATGCAGCCTCAATAAGTGTCCTGTTCCTCCTCTTAGCAACACTATTCTGTTGAGGAGTTCTAGAAGCACTATATTATCTTGTAATCCCTTTTGAGTTATAGAATGAGTCAAGAACTTGATTCTTAAACTCAATCCCTAGATCACTTCTAATGATTTTTACCTTTTGATCCTTTTGATTTTCAATTTTAATAAAAGATTTTAAAGTTTTAGCCGTTTCATCATTAGTTCTATAAAAGAATACCCTTGTAAATCTTGTAAAATAATCAACAATCACAAGACAATATGATTTCCTTCCAGTGCTCATTATACTTGTGGGACTAAAATGATCAATATGCAACAAGTGTAACGGAGTGGTGGAGTTAACCTCTTTGGATTTGTGAGTAACCTTGTGTTGCTTTCCTTTCAGGCAATCAACACAGTTATCTTTAAAGAAAATCTCCTTTTTAGGCATACCATGTACCAAATTATTTTTAACTAGCTTATTCATGGTTTTAAAACTAACATGGCATATTCTTTTATGCCAAAGAGTTGACTCATCACCATTGGCTTTGGAAAGAAAGCATGATACTTCACCCAGTGGGGAAGCATTGTTCATGTCTAGCTTGTACATATCCCCTCTCCTAGGAGATCTAAGAAGCACTAATTCCTAAGGAATTGTCATCCCGGGTTTGAGGATAATGCACTCATGTTTTGTGAAAAGCATTTGGTTCCTTTGATTACAGAATTGAGAAACACTTAATAGATTGTGTTAAAGCTGTTTGACAAAGTTTACTTTGTTAACTTTTAACTTACCATTGGATACACTACCTTTACTATAAATATATCCTCTCCAAACTAAACAGTACCTCCATTTCCATTCTTTGTCAACTTAACAGATTGTGTTAAAGCTGTTCAAATTGTTATAGGAGAGATTTGTTCCCTGTCATATGCCTGGAGCATCCACTATCCACAATCCACACATTTCCATTCTTGTCATGTGGATGTCCCTGCACATAAGGTGAAATAATTAGTTACTATTGGAAACCCAAGCCTTGTTGGTCTTGGGTCTTCCAATGTAGATGATATAACTGAACCAAATTGTATGCATGTGGGTTCAATAATAGTTTCTTTCGAGGTTGCAGCATCTTTTCTGATCTTCCATTCCATCCTATGGTTGATCAGTGTGGATGAACCTGAAGAGGCTTAAGCAACATGACTTTCTTCCGAGGCTTCTTTCTTCTCGGAAGAGGTTTTCACCACCTTTTCTTCCAAAGCAGTCTTCTTCTCGAAAGGTTTCAAAGGATTCCTTTTGTTCATTTGTTTGTTGTTTGGCTTGTCTTCCGAAGCTATTTTCCTTTCGGAAGAATGAGTTTCTTCCGAAAGCAACTTAGCTTCAGAAACAAGTTTTCCTTTCCTTAACACTTGGACCATATGGTAAGGTCCAAATGTGAAGCCATCATTGACTTCTTCTTTCTTAACATTGGTTGCATAATATGTGCTTGCTGGATTGTAGTAACAATCTTTAGCCATGTGGTTATCTGACCACAGATTTTGCACTCAATGTTATTCTTGGTGGGACAAGTTGGCTGTTGTTTCTTGCACATGTTCTCTTCTTCAACAACCTTTCCCTTTAATTTCTGATCCTTTAGCTAGATAGGAATGTTGGTACTACACTATTTTCCTAGATCAGAACTTCCAACCACTTGGAATCTAGCTGAGATGATTACACCCTTTTGCCTTGGGTCTATGTTCATCTTAGTCTTAGCCACCTTTTTGGCAGTTGTTCTTGCTGCCCTGATCTTGTTCTTTCTTCCTTTGGTGGTCAAGGATTTATCAGCTGTGGGGATGAGGTTTTCTACCTTATCCTTCCCTGTGGTGGTTTCCATTATTGCATCACTCTTCTGCTCACTAGGTAGTTGGTCAGCATTTGGAACATCTTGCTCATCCACATTTGTTTTGATAGCTTTTGATAGCATACCTGATGGTAATGTGCTTTTTCTTTGAGTGCTGTACATGATTCCTTGTAATAGAGATAGTACTGTTGTTGTCTATGTGGATGGGAGTCTCCTTGAAGTTGAATCCATAGTGTAGCATTTGATTCTGAATCCAAAGCACTTGAGCACAGCAGCTTGCAGCAGCAATGTATGGAGCTTTAGTAGTTGATGTAGACACATAGGATGGTTTCTTGCATTCCCATGAGACTATCCTACCACCAAGAAATTGACATCCCCCAGATATAGACTTGATAGTAATATTATAGCCAGCATAGTCACTATCTGTATAGGCATACAGATTGAAATTAGAATTCTTTGGATACCAAAGTCTTAATTTGGGAGCACCTTTGAGATATCTAAGAATTATCTTGACAGCAACCAGGTGTGACATCTTGGGGTTGGCTTGATATCTTGCACAAATACATGTCGCAAACATGATATCAGGCCTGCTGGCTATGAGGTACATAAGAGACCCAATCATATCCTTGTATAGATGTTTATCAACATACTCCCCCTCAAGATCTGGTCCTAGAGAGTGGTTTCTGGCTATGGGTGTCTTAGCAACCTTTCACTCAGTCAGATTAAATCTCGTAAGTATGTCTTGCACATACTTTGACTGGTTTATGAAGATTCCATTAACAACCTGCTTCACTTGAATTCAAAGAAAGAAATTGAGTTTCCCCATAACACTCAATTCAAATCTATTCTTCATCAGCTTTTTAAAATCATTGTAGAGCTTCGGATTAGTGACCCAAAAATAATGTCATCTACATAAACTTGAACCAGCATCAAGTCTTTTCACGTTCCTTTGATGAAGAGTGTTCCATCAATAGTACCCCTCTTGTATCCATGCTGATAGAGATACTGTGATAGTGTCTCATACCACTTCCTTGGAGCTTGATGCAACCTATAGAGAGCTTTGTCAAGCTTGCAAACAAAATAAGGATGATATAGGTCTGCAAAGCCAGGTGGTTGTTTGACATACAACTCTTAATCAATCACCCTATACAAGAAGACACACTTGACATCAAATTGGTAGACCTTGAAATCCTTGGATGCAGCAAAAGCTAGGAATATCCTGACAGCTTCAAGTCTTACTACAAGAGAAAAAACATTTGTGTAGTCAATCCTTTCTTCTTGTGTGTACCCTTGAACAACTAGTCTTGCCTTGTTCTTGATGACAAGTACTCTATCATCTTTCTTATTCCTAAATACCTACTTGGTACCTATAATAGTCTTCCTTTGAGGAAGAGGACATAGATTCCAAACCTTTTGTCTCTTGAATTGAAGCAGCTCCTCCTACATTGCTTCAACCCAACTTCCATACTTCAGAGCCTCATCAATCTTCTTAGGCTTGATCTGGGACAAGAAACAAGAGTGAAGACAAACATTTTTATAATGGGTTTGTCCTCTTGTTCTCACCCCTATCTCAACATTTCCAATGATGTTTGTGGTGGGGTGTGACTTATGGATTCCCTTGTAAACTCTTGTGTTGCTTTCTTTTCAGGCATGCAAAACAATGGCCATCACTTGTAAACTCTTTCTTTGGCTTTCCAGTTACCAAATCATTCTTAATTAATTTATTCACGTTCTTAAGTTTACAAGGCACATTCTTTTATGCCATGTAAGTCCCAGATCCTGGAAGCCCCATAGTTGGTCATTCATAGCATTATTCATATTAAAACACATTTAGATTCATTTAAATAAGAAAACATTATAGTGGAATAATTTAACAAAAACCATAGCATGCATTAACCATTACTTTTTCCAAGAAATATGTTGTTGTTACTAGTTACAAAAAGAACATCTAGTTGCATTTTAAAACAAAAATAACTTTTCAGCTTGTCATGGATGCTAGTCTTTATTTGCCAGGTAGCTTAAACCTCGTGTCGTCCCCAGCAACACCATTACCTGCCAACTGATAAGCATATAAAAAGTCAGTGTGCTGAGTGAGTTCTAGTTTGATAATATAGATAATATACTTTTTGTAAACTTCACTTGGTGATCATTCATCATTATACATAATTATTCATTAAGCGGTTCATTATCTTTCTTTCCTTCATTATCTTTTTCTTTCTTTAACTAGGATTGCACAAAGCAAGAGCCTACATTGTTGGTTGGCATTAGATGCCGAGCCCCTGTCGGCAAACGTTTATCATGGTAGCTAACCCATCGACAGTTGACCCACACTGCTAAGCACGAAGCATGCTCGTGAATACGGGTCCCATTCATCTTACATTGGTCAATCATAAGGATTAGACCCTAGATGTGCATCCTAATGGGCTGAAACAACCACACGTCAGTTGAGCTAATGACAACAAGGTCGTGCACCTCCATTCATTATGCTTGCAAGGCTATTCATTCATCATAAGGGCCTGGGGGTAACATTCATTAGGTTACACTGTCTTTCTTTCATTTCTTTGTGACCACTTATTTATGAAAAATACTTTTAAGATATTCATTACCTTATAATCACTTATCATGAAATAATAATTCTCATCCATAACATCATCCCATAAGAAAGGAATCAAACATTAGAAACATTAAACAAGAATAATCTTTCCTTATACATAAGTACTTAACATTTAAATTCTATCCCCAAAATTTCAGAATAATTCGAAGTGTCTACAGTGCATGAACAAACATACAACGGATGGCTTAAATTTTTCGAAGTGCCCATAGCGGACGGCCAAAGTCTACAGCGCATGACCAAAATATTCTAAGTATCCATAGCTGATGAACAAAGTCCACAATGGACAGTTCATAAAATTTACTAAGTGTCCACAGCGGATGAATAAAGTCCACAGCGGATGACATGCCAGATTTTTCTAAGTGTCCACAGTGGATGAACAGAGACCACAGTGGATGAACAAAGTCCACAGCGGACACATGCATGATAATTCTAAGTCTGTCCACAGCGGACGTGTAAAGTCCACAACGGACACATGCATGATATTTCTAAGTGTCCATAGCGGACGTACCAAGTCCACAGTGGACACATGCATGATATTTATAAGTGTCCACAGCGGACGTACAAAGTCCATAGTGGACACCATGCAAATCCTAACTGTCCACAGCGAACACTATAATTATCACCTGCAATGCATCATATGTATTTTCCAGTCCCCAAACATCATTCTAACTTATACATAGCATAGATCTAACATATTACACACTTAAAACATACTAAACATCAACCCAATCATCACAGCAGTCATAGAAACACACATACGTAAATTTCAATCGTACCATACATTAAAAAACATAGTTTGTGCAGAAAACAACAGTTTAATATGCATACCAGCCCCAAACAAGCAGAAACATGTAAGGGGATATAGAACTCACCTCTAACAGCTTTCGAGTGAAAACTCCTCAAATCCAAGAGTTACCTGGAGTTCTAGCACTTAAACACACAAAAACAAGCTACCAAACACAAAGAAAACACATATAGACAGGTCCAGAAGTTCAAACCCACTGAAAACTGAGAAGAAAACACTAGGAAACCTCACCTTCTTGAAGATCTTCTTCTTTCTCCCTCTAGAAACCGGTTTAGAACTTCTTTCTTTCCTTTCCATCCGAAGTGTTAGTGTGAAAACGGAGATCTGGGTTGCCATACTCCTTTTTGAATCCCATTATGGGCAAATTTGCCCCTTTCACACTTTTAACCCCCTTGCTTTTAAGTAAAACTCTTTTTCTCCCATACTTTTTTTTCTCTCTTTCTTTTATTTTTTTGCTGAATTTTCCAGGTGTTACATGCCAGAGGAAAGACTCATCACTATTTGTTTTAGATAGAAAGCAAGAAACTTCTCCTGAAGGGGATATTTATTGCAAATCCATCTTGTGCATGTTATCTTTCTTGGGGGCTTTGAGCAGGATATGCTCTTATGGAATGACCACCCCAGGCTTGAGAACAATGCAACCATGCTTAGTAAAGAGCGTGTTATGTCTCTGATCATAAAATTAGGATACACTTAATAGATTGTACCCAAGCTGCTCAACAAAATTTACCTTCTCAATGGTGTGCTTACCATTTGTGATCATGCCCCTTTTAGTAATGTTGCCACCTGATTCTCCATCAAAAGCAACTAGCCCTCTATTATTTTTCTCAAAGTTTTGGGCAAAGAGCCATTGCCTGACATGTGCTTGGAACAACTACTATCAATGATCCATACATTCCCTTTGGCCTTTAGTTGTTCCTGCATATAAAGAGCTGGTTAGTTATATTTGGAAACCCAAGTCTCATTAGTCTTGAGCTTGTCAAAGTGAACTAAATATAATGCAATAGTAATTTATCCTATATGCAAGTTCAGAGGATCATCTGCTGTTGTTGATGAAGAACTTTCTGTCACATAGCCTTTCTTCATCTTCCACACCATCTTTAGAAGACTAGACTTGGCCTTCAATAATTCGGATGTTTTGATGACTTTGGAAGGTTTGGAGATTGAACCTTTGGAAGTTTTTGCATCCATTGCAGTAGACTTCAGTACTTCGGAAGCATTCCTTTCTTCCAAGACCAAATTTTCTTCCAAAGGTATGTTTTCTCTTATCTTTTTCTTCACTTTGGAGCTTCCAAAAGGAAGAGATTTTCCTTACAAAGCTATCTTCTTCTTCATCTTCTTAGAAGTTTTCTTATACATAAGTACTTAACATTTAAATTCTATCCCCAAAATTTCAGAATAATTCCAAGTGTCTACAGTGCATGAACAAACATACAGCAGATGGCTTAAATTTTTCTATGTGTCCACAACGGACAGCCAAAGTCCATAACGCATGGCCAAAATATTCTAAGTATCCACAAAGGATGAAAAAAGTCCACAACGGACAGTTCATAAAATTTACTAAGTGTCCACAGCGGATGACATGCCAGATTTTTCTAAGTGTCCACAGTGGATGAACAAAGACCACAGTGGATGAACAAAGTCCACAGCGGACACATGCATGATATTTCTAAGACTAAGTGTCCACAGCAAACGTGTAAAGTCCACAACGGACACATGCATGATTTTTCTAAGTGTCCACAGCGGACGTACCAAGTCCACAGTGGACACATGCATGAGTTTTCTAAGTGTCCACAGCGGACACATGCATGATATTTCTAAGTGTCTACAGCGGACACTATAATTATCACCTGCAACGCATCATGTTCTAACTTATAATTAGCATAGATCTAACATGTTACACACTTAAAACATATTAAGCATCAAGCCAATCGTCACAATAGTCACACAAACACACATACATAAACTTTAGTCGTACCATACATGGAAAAAACATGGTTTGTGCAGAAAACAACAGTTTAATATGCATACCAGCCCCAAACAAGCAGAAACATGTAAAAAAGGGGATCTAGAACTCGCCTCTAACAGCTTTCGAGTGAAAACTCCTTAAACCCAAGAGCTACCTGGAGTTCTAGCACTTAAACACACCAAAACAAGCTGCCACACACAAAGAAAACACATAAAGATCGGTCCAGAAGTTCAAACCCACTGAAAACCGAGAAGAAAACAATAGGAAACCTCACCTTCTTGAAGATCTTCTTCTTTCTCTCTCTAGAAACCGGTTTAGAACTTCTTTCTTTCCTTTTCAGCCGAAGTGTGAGTGCGAAAAAGGAGATGTGGGTTGCCATACTGTTGGACTCAACAAGTGCATTAAGAATTAATGCATAAAAGTATGATGCTTGCCATATCAGACTTATATAAAACATAATGTGTTCTAACATTCAAATAATCATTTACTAACTCATTAGCATCATTATCATTCATAACAAACACTAATATTTGTTTAAATTTCTTTTTCAAAATTGTAGATAAAAGAAATTTTGACAAGTGTCTGCAGCGGATGAAGAAAGAGTCCACAGCGGATGAAGATCATCAGCAACGGATGAAGAAATCTGTCTAAGTGTGTGCAGCGGATGAACATCCATCCCATAACGGATGAAGAACACACAGCGGACAACATACAAGCAAACACACAACTGTCCACAGCGGATGTTCAATCCACAGCGGATGAACATTCCACAGTGGACGAACAAACACTGCACAGCGGATGACAAGTCTTCTCCACAGCGGATGAGATATCTTCCACAGTGGACAGCTATTCATCCACAGCGGATAGCTTATAGACTTAGGATTATTTATGTAATATTCGTTTACATAAGGGTAGTTCTGTAATTGTATATAGCTTTTGTGTATAGGCTATAAATAGCACACTACCCTAATCCTTTGTAAGCTTTTTAAACAATCAATACAATCAAGCAGTTATTATTATTTTCGAGCATTCAAACACACATAAACACACACACTGATTTCATACACTTGAATCATGGGTTTCTGCACCATGGTTCTTGTTTGTTGATTTTGAGAGATATTGAAAAGATCCTTGGGGAAATCAACCTTTTATTCATGTTCATCATGAGTTCAAGCTGATTTCATCAGGTGGTATCAGATGTCACACCCTCAAAATCCGGGAGCGGGGTTTTACCGCGAGGCGCGTGACATACCAGGATCTCAGTCATTAGTTACCAAGAACGACTCTATATGATTAATAAACAAAACCAGAGTTAACGTTTAAAATACTACGGAAGCGTTGTTTAAAATACTGCGAAAGCGATTTTAAAACAGAAAACCCAAAACAAGTAGTATGTAAAGAGAATGCGCAAAACATATGCGCCCCAAACACAAATGTTTAATATGAAAATAATCCCAAATTTGTAAACAAGGCAAATGTAGACAACTCAACGATGCTGGTGTGCGTGCTCCTAGGCAACTGGCAACCTTAACCTGAGAATAGCATACTAAACAAGTCAACACATGGTTGGTGAGTTCAAGAGTTTGCGTTAAAATATAAACCAATCAACAGTTTCTAGAGCATAAGTAGTGTATTGCAATAGATAGCTAGTCTATTAACATAAAAATATTAATCATAGTGATTTCGCGATTGAAGCTGACTGTGATAGTTTGTGCCTCCCGTCACGACTTACCAGGTCGTGACGAATATATGTTAGGACAAAATTGCACCCGTATGACCTCGAGTCACACAGGTGGGGCTCGTCAGACCCAGTAGTACTACCCAAAATTTCCTCGCTAGTCAATATTAACAATCCGAAAGTGTGAGGACTTTTCCATGGTAAACAACACTATATCAATATTATACACACTAATATATAAAAGCGTTTGTGATCAACAGTATGCTATCTCCCCCAAAAGAGATTATGTAAAATGAGTGGGGCAAGAACTCACCTGATGCGCGCAAGAATTAACTTAGAGCTTAACTTGAAAGAAAGAGGGGAAAGACAACCTTTAAAGGTCACCTAGAACACAAGAGTACATAAGCACGTGTACACAGAATCAACATGAAACCCTAAGTGCTTTACAACCCAAAGAACTCAAGGTTTTAGAAAGACAAGACACATTTGACCCAGTTTTACCCATTTGACCCGTTGGTGACATTATAGGTGATAACTCGTTAATACTAACACAACAGCATATCACACATGTTCACATACAACTTGATTACATATAGCACTTCATTAACCACATGTACTACCTAGATCATCATACAACTAGATATCACACAAGTCATGCGAATCACAACAGGCCAAAACAGGTAACAAACCAAATCAACATCCCTATAACCTAAACAACACATTTCATCACCTTAGAAACCATCCATGAACACACTTGCATGATCCTAATATCCCAAACATGCTCAAATCATCCAATTCAAGGATTTGCACAATTAAAGTTTCCCTTTTGGGAAAGTACATCCCAATTTCATCAAACTCACACTACATTCATGAATTCATCAATTATATACCAATTCAAGTCCATGACAACATCTAAACATGATCAACAACACCTAATCATCATGATTCATCAACATTCAACACCACAAGTTACTATTTTTAGCAATGTATGAACTATAACACATCTTCTTGATTTTCAATTGTTCATATCATCAACCTAGCATCTAATCATCATCACAAACACATCCATAACATTCATACATCATCCAATCATCAATTCATGCAAAATAAAGTTACTATTATTAGTAACCTATGAACAAATCAAAATCATAGCTTTCTTGCATAATCGACGTTAACTAGCATATATACAATCCAACTAACATAATAACACCAACCAACATCAATAAATCGGCCTCCAATTGCATGTTTCGAATTAGGGTTTCGGCCCTAATGTAATTTCCATAAAAACTTGTAAAAATCCAACCTTTATTGCATACTTGACGTTAATTTACATGTAATCTATCTAGCAAACACATTAACATCAACAACTAGGCATCAATCGACCACCAATTGCAGTTTTCACATGGAACATTCGGCCAACATGAAGAATCATCAAAAACATGTAAAAATCTAACCTTTAAACGTGTAATGGCTCGCAATTGATGATTCTAACTTGTTGTGATGCTTGAAATCGATCAAATCCGTGGCTTTGTTGGTGTTCTTGGCCGAAATCTCAAAGGGAGAGGGAGAGGGGATGAAGTCGCGGCCGATTATGGTGTATTAGGGTTAGGATTTTGATTTTGTTTAATTATTTAATGATAATTACCCTTTTAACCCTTATAGTTTGTATTTTATAAAGATTAGGCTTTTTGAATAGTTTTTAAATAGTTTTTAACTACTAAACACAATTATTATTAATCACAAATAACAATCATGCATAATTTCCATTTATCACAAAACACACGAAATAAATATACACGTTTTAACGTTAAGCGATAAAATTACAGTTAACATTTAAATCACATAAGCATAACTTAATAATCACATTGTTAACTTAATTATCATCAATTTAACATTACTGATTATTGTTAAGTCACCAACGCTTAACGACAACTAGTGTGTGCACACGACACGTGTATGCAAAACTTAACGGAACTAACGGAGTTTGGTAACGGAAAATTACCGGATGTCACATTATCCCCATGTTGAAAGAATTTTCGTCCCGAAAATTGCGTTACATGGTGAGTGTTCCATCACTGGTCTACTGCATTGGCATAAGGAAATCGAAATCGTGTGAGTTTTGGATGAGTTGTCACATCATCCCCATGTTGAAAGAAATTTCATCCCGAAATTTAATTAGTACCTTCGCCGGCTGGCATCGTCCTTTCGAATAGCTGAGGGTACTTAAGCTTCATTTGGTCTTCACGTTCCCACGTGAATTCTGGTCCACGTCTCGAGTTCCAACGAACTTTGACGATGGGTATCTTGCTTTGCTTAAGCGTTTTCACCTCACGATCCATCACTTCGACAGGTTCCTCAATGAAACGTAACTGTTCGTCTACTTGAACTTCTTCCAGTGGTACGACCATTGTTTCATCCGTTAAACATTTCTTTAGATTTGAAACATGGAATACATCATGGATTCCACTCAATGAATCAGGTAAGGCTAGTCGATAAGCCACTGGACCAATTCTTTCCACTATCTCAAATGGTCCAACGTATCTCGGATTTAGCTTTCCTCGCTTACCAAACCGAACTACGCCTTTCCATGGTGAGACTTTTAACAAAACCTTGTCACCTGTCTGAAATTCCAAAGGTTTTCGTCGTTTGTCAGCATAGCTTTTCTGTCTGTCTCGCGCTGTGGCCATGCGGTTTCTTATCTGAACAATCTTCTCAGTTGTCTCGTGTACTAACTCGGGACCCGTTAATTGACTATCACCAATTTCAGCCCAACAAACTGGCGATCTACACTTTCTCCCATATAAAGCTTCAAAAGGTGCTGCCTTTATGCTAGTGTGATAACTGTTGTTGTAAGAAAATTCCACCAATGGTAGGTGAACTTCCCAGTTATTCCCGAAGTCAATCACACAAGCACGTAACATGTCCTCCAAAGTCTGTATAGTACGCTCGCTTTGACCATCAGTCTGTGGATGATAAGCAGTACTCATATCCAATCGCGTACCTAAAACTTTCTGCAACAACTGCCAGAAGTGTGATGTGAAACGAGAATCGCGATCAGAAATGATTGAGATCGGTACTCCATGCCTTGAAACGATCTCCTTCAGATAAAGTCGGGTTAACTTCTCCATCTTATCTGTTTCCTTTATCGCTAGGAAATGAGCAGATTTTGTCAATCGGTCCACGATAACCCATATTGTATCACAACCCGTAGAAGTGCGAGGTAACTTAGAAATACAATCCATTGATATTTGATCCCACTTCCACATAGGGATCTCGGGTTGTTGTAGTAGACCAGATGGTTTCTGATACTCCACTTTAACCTTCGAGCAGGTCAGACACTTGCTCACATAAGTAGCTACATCTGCTTTCATGTTAGGCCACCAATAGTGCGCCTTCAAATCGTGGTACATCTTGTCAGATCTAGGATGTATAGAATACTTGGACTTGTGAGCCTCACTCATCACCAAGTCTCTCAGATTTCTGTGTAGAGGTACCCATAGTCTATCCATGAAGTAACGAATTCCATTCGCTTTTACTTCCAATTGTTTTTCCATACCCCTTAACGATTCAGACCCAATGTTTTCTGTTTTCAGAGCTTCCGTCTGAGCCTCTCAGATTTGTTCAGGTAATTGCGTACTAATCTTTAGTTGCAGAGCTCGCACACGTCGAGGTTTAGCAGTCTCTTTTCTACTCAACGCATCAGCAACTACATTTGCTTTCCCCGGGTGGTACTTAATAGCACAATCATAGTCGTTTAACAATTCCACCCAGCGTCTTTGCCTCATGTTCAACTCCTTTTGCTCAAAGATGTGCTGTCATGGGTGGTATAGTTCTTCTCATGAATCTTCAATTGTCTAGAGGCGTAAGCTATCACTTTATCCCGCTGCATCAGGACGCATCCAAGTCCTTGAATAGACGCATCGCAGTAGACTACGAAGTCATCACTACCATCCGGTAACGCTAATATTGGTGCGCTACACAATTTATGTTTCAGCAACTGAAAAGCAGATTCCTGACTCTCACCCCATTTGTACGTCATTCCCTTGTGAGTCAAGGCTGTGAGAGGTTGTATAATCTTAGAGAATCCTTCAATGAATCGTCGATAATATCCCGCTAATCCAAGGAATTGTCGTATCTCACTCGGTGTCTTAAGAACAGACCAATTCTTTATCGCTTCAATCTTAGCAGGATCAACATGTATTCCCTTCTCGTTGACAATATGACCCAAGAATTGTACCTCACATATCCAGAAATCACATTTAGAAAACTTTGCATACAGTTGTTCCTCTCTAAGTAATTCCAAGATCAAACGTAAGTGCTCTCCATGTTCTTCCTCGGTCCTTGAGTATATCAGTATGTCATCAATAAAGACGATAACAAACTGATCAAGATAGGGTTTGCACACGCGATTCATGAGGTCCATGAATACTGCAGGTGCATTCGTCAACCCAAATGGCATGACCAAAAATTCATAGTGACCATATCGTGTACGGAAAGCAGTCTTCGAGATGTCCTCTTCTAAAACTCTCAGCTGATGATACCTAGACCTCAGATCAATCTTAGAGTAATAGCTTGATCCTTGCAGTTGATCAAACAAATCATCGATACGAGGTAACGGATATCTATTCTTGATAGTAACCTTGTTCAGTTCCCTATAGTCAATGCACATTCGAAATGTACCATCCTTCTTCTTCACAAATAGAACTGGCGCTCCCCAGGGCGACGAACTCGGTCGGATGAACCCTTTATCCAACAACTCTTGTAGTTGGGCAGATAATTCATGCAGTTCATTCGGAGCTAACCGGTACGGTGCTCTCGCAATTGGAGCGGCTCCTGGAGTCAACTCAATCTGGAATTCAACTTGACGATGAGGCGGTAATCCAGGCAGGTCTTCCGGAAACACCTCAGGAAACTCACGAACTACGGGGATATCCTCTATCTTCTTTTCCTCGATCTGTTTATCTGTGACGAGTGCTAATATGGCCAGTCGACCCTTTCGTAACAACTTCTGTGCTTTCATAAACGAGATGATGCCTATCACCGCACCACTCCTATCACCTCTGACCGTAAGGACTTCTTCACCAAGGGGAATCCGTTGATCTTCTCGTGGCATATGACTTCTGCTTGTTTATCGGAAAGCCAATCCATGCCTACTACCACATCGAAACTTCCTAGTGTAACAAGCATGAGATCTATGGTGAATGTATGACCAGCAAGCTCTATCTTGCAGTCTCTAAGAATATGCGTTACGTGAATCTGTGTGCCGTTAGCTAACTCCACGGTGTATTTAGATTCTAAGGCTGAGGGCATATCACTTAAAAGACTACAGAACCTAGTGGACACGAAACTTCTATCGGCTCCGGTATCGAATAATACGGTAGCAAAACAACCATTAACCGAAAATTTACCAGTTACTGTTGTAGGATCGTTTAGAGCCTCACATGAGCCAATGACGAAGGCTCTTCCTTTGGCTCCATTGTTGTTGCCATTACCATTGTTGTTGTTATTGTTGTTGCCATTGTTATTGTTGCTGTTGTTCCCATTGTTGTTGTTGCCATTACCATTCCTCTTAAGCTGGGGACAGTTGCGTCTGTAATGGCCTTCTTTTCCGCACTCAAAACACCCTTTCGGAGTTTCTTGTGATTGTTGAGACTTCTTCATCAGTTCACCCCGACAGTCTTTGGCTGCATGACCAATCTTCCCACAACGTTGGCACTTGAAGTTATCACATCGACCCACATGGTGGTAGTTACACCGGTTGCACTTTGGCAGTCTTCCACCATACCCACCGGGTCCTTGATTTGAGGGAGTCGCCTGGTTGAAGCTTTGGTTGTTATCGAACTTCCGTTGCTGTTGCTGACTTTGCTGCTGTTGTTGAGGTTGAGATTGGCTGCCGGATGATGATCCCTTGTTGCTTGAACCATCCCACTTGCGTTTCTGGTCGAGCATGCTTGCCACCGCACCCCGTTTAGGTAACCGTCCTTGCTCAACTGCCTGGTCAGTCAGCCTGTTGGCTGTTCGGATAGCTTGTTGTATAGTAGTGGGGTTAGAGGCAGTTACCATACTTTGAATTTCGGGCACCAATCCCCGTATATAATGCTCCACCCTCTTGTGCATTTCATTCACCATCCCTGGGCATAAAGTGGCTAACTCATGAGTTCGAGTCGTGTAGGCTTCAATTTCTGAGCCTTGCATTTTGAGTTGCCAGAACTCAATCTCCACTTTCTGCACTTCATTTTGGGGGCAGTATTCTTCAGTCATAATTCCCTTAAACTCATCCCAAGGTAGTTCATTGGCCATGACTTGACCCAGCATTTGCACCTGGGCATTCCACCAGGAAAGTGCTGCGCCTTCCAATGTCCCGGTGGCATACTTCACCTGATCAGCAGGCGGGCAGTTGCATTTCGCGAAGACAGACTCTGTTTCTCAAACCACCTTACAAGCCCTACAGCTCCTTCCGTCCCGCTGTAGGTATGGGGTTTACAGTCCATGAAGGACTTGTAGGTACATGGTGGTGGTCCTGTTTTGACAACCCAAACATTAGTCAGATTTCCCAGACAAATAACTAGGATAATTAGTTTAACCTCTTGTCATCATTTACCTGCTGGTTGTCCCGGTTGGGCAGCAGCCACTGCCGCCTGAACATGTTCATTAATTAATGCCACCAATTCTGCAGGCGTCATGTTTATGGCTCCGGCTCCACGGCCTTCGGCGCCACGTCCACGACCACGCCCACGTCCTCTTCCACGTGCGTCCATATTTCACTTTAAAATTCACAATTACAATAATGAGTAACATCCATCACATTAATCTCATCAAGGTATAGTAAACAATAAGAAATAATGCATTCACCACAACCACAACATTTATAACAGAAATAATAATCAAAGATAAATAAATTGAAATTGAGTCACAAAATATTCTATCAATGTCAAAATTTAAGTTTGTCAGTTGGGTGGGAAACAACCCTTCCCACATAGGTTTCAAAGAAAAGAAACACTACATAGTCTAAGTCATTTAAAAGGTAGGATCAGTCCAGTACATCAGATCCGTCACTGTCCTCATCCATCTCTACTGGTTCTTCTTCGGGGGCTTCCTCGGGTTCCTCTTCTGGGTCTTCCTCATCAGGGTCCACCAAAGGTGCAGGGGCTTCAGCAACCTGAAGTGCTGCTAGTTGTGCCTCTAAATCTGCAAACCTATCATCGATCACAATGTTATGGTGATCTTGTGCGTCCATGCGCCCACTAAGTGCTACCACGTTGCCTGCCAGAGTATGATGTCCACCAATGGCCATCGAAAGTCGCTCCTGAAGCGTCTCTACCTGGAAACGCAGCTGACGCATCTCAGATCGTAATGCAGAGTTCTCATCAGTGAGTCCTCTAATCCGCTGTCGCTCTGTGTCCAGTGTGGCTACTAGGGCTGCAAATGCCTGCTCCAGAGGAATGCTCAAAGTAGGAAGTGTAGGCAAAGTAGAGGCGGTTGATGACCTAGTCCTAGGTCGTGTAGGTGCTACTGGTGGTACGCGTTCTCTATAAGCCATACGGTTTATGTAAGTGGGGTAGAAATCCCAGTTACGCGGAGGATCGAGCTCAAGAGGTATGAAAGGCTGATCCCAGTCTATCTCGCCATGAGGATAAGGATGTTGAGGCCAGTTAAATCCCCTATCCGGTACGGGAGAAGTAGGAGGTGACTCAGATCGTGCAGGTCTCTTGCCTAAATTCCTGGCGACGATGCCATGCTGCGAAGTACGTGTTGCGTATGCCAATGAGTATACAGTAAGGAGAGTAAGCGATGAGTAACTAACAACTGTGCGGTTATAGTCTAGTGTGTGTATGCAACCTAGTTCCCTATAACCAATGGCTCTGATACCAATCTGTCACACCCTCAAAATCCACGAGCGGGGTTTTACCGCGAGGCGCGTGACATACCAGGATCTCAGTCATTAGTTACCAAGAACGACTCTATATGATTAATACTACGGAAGCGTTGTTTAAAATACTACGGAAGCGTTTTTAAAACAGAAAACCCAAAACAAGTAGTATGTAAAGAGAATGCGCAAAACATACGTGCTCCAAACACAAATGTTTAATATGAAAATAATCCCAAATTTGTAAACAAGGCAAATGTAGACAACTCAACGATGCTGGTGTGCGTGCTCCTAGGCAACTGGCAACCTTAACCTGAGAATAGCATACTAAACAAGTCAACACATGGTTGGTGAGTTCAAGAGTTTGCGTTAAAATATAAACCAATCAACAGTTTCAAGAGCATAAGTAGTGTATTGCAATAGATAGCTAGTCTATTAACATAAAAATATTAATCATAGTGATTTCGCGATTGAAGCTGACTGTGATAGTTTGTGCCTCCCGTCATGACTTACCAGGTCGTGACGAATATATGTTAGGACAAAATTGCACCCGTATGACCTCGAGTCACACAGGTGGGGCTCGTCAGACCCAGTAGTACTACCCAAAATTTCCCCGCTAGTCAATATTAACAATCCGAAAGTGTGAGGACTTTTCCATGGTAAACAGCACTATATCAATATTATACACACTCATATATAAAAGCGTTTGTGATCAACATATGCTATCTCCCCCAAAAGAGATTATGTAAAATGAGTGGGGCAAGAACTCACCTGATGCGCGCAAGAATTAACTTAGAGCTTAACTTGAAAGAAAGAGGGGAAAGACAACCTTCAAAGGTCACCTAGAACACAAGAGTACATAAGCACGTGTACACAGAATCAACATGAAACCCTAAGTGCTTTACAACCCAAAGAACTCAAGGTTTTAGAAAGACAAGATATATTTGACCCAGTTGACCCGTTTGACCCGTTGGTGACATTATAGGTGATAACTCGTTAATACTAACACAACAGCATATCATACATGTTCACATACAACTTGATTACATATAGCACTTCATTAACCACATGTACTACCTAGATCATCATACAACTAGATATCACACAAGTCATGCGAATCACAACAGGCCAAAACAGGTAACAAACCAAATCAACATCCCTATAACCTAAACAACACATTTCGTCACCTTAGAAACCATCCATGAACACACTAGCATGATCCTAATATCCCAAACATGCTCAAATCATCCAATTCAAGGATTTGCACAATTAAAGTTTCCCTTTTGGGAAAGTACATCCCAATTTCATCAAACTCACACTACATTCATGAATTCATCAATTATATACCAATTCAAGTCCATGACAACATCTAAACATGATCAACAACACCTAATCATCATGATTCATCAACATTCAACACCACAAGTTACTATTTTTAGCAATGTATGAACTATAACACATCTTCTTGATTTTCAATTGTTCATATCATCAACCTAGCATCTAATCATCATCACAAACACATCCATAACATTCATACATCATCCAATCATCAATTCATGCAAAATAAAGTTACTATTATTAGTAACCTATGAACAACGTATCAAAATCATAGCTTTCTTGCATAATCGACGTTAACTAGCATATATACAATCCAACTAACATAATAACACCAACCAACATCAATAAATCAGCCTCCAATTGCAAGTTTCGAATTAGGGTTTCGGCCCTAATGTAATTTCCATAAAAACTTGTAAAAATCCAACCTTTATTGCATACTTGACGTTAATTTACATGTAATCTATCTAGCAAACACATTAACATCAACAACTAGGCATCAATTGACCACCAATTGCAGTTTTCGCATGGAACATTCGGCCAACATGAAGAATCATCAAAAACATGTAAAAATCTAACCTTTAAACGTTTAATGGCTCGCAATTGATGATTCTAACTTGTTGTGATGCTTGAAATCGCTCAAATCCGTGGCTTTGTTGGTGTTCTTGGCCGAAATCGCAAAGGGAGAGGGAGAGGGGATGAAGTCGCGGCCGATTATGGTGTATTAGGGTTAGGATTTTGATTTTGTTTAATTATTTAATGATAATTACCCTTTTAACCCTTATAGTTTGTATTTTATAAAGATTAGGCTTTTTGAATAGTTTTTAAATAGTTTTTAACTACTAAACACAATTATTATTAATCACAAATAACAATCATGCATAATTTCCATTTATCACAAAACACATGAAATAAATATACACGTTTTCACGTTACGCGATAAAATTACAGTTAACATTTAAATCACATAAGCATAACTTAATAATCACATTGTTAACTTAATTATCATCAATTTAACATTACTGATTATTGTTAAGTCACCAACGTTCAACGACAACTAGTGTGTGTGCACGACACGTGTATGCAAGACTTAACGGAACTAACGGAGTTTGGTAACGGAAAATTACCGGATGTCACATAGCATTGGCTCAATCATTCATTGATTTCGATCCTCTCATTCAACAACAATGATTTCAGTGGTTCATTAGCTTCAAAAAACACACAACAACAAGTTGTTTAGTCTTCAAACTCATCTTCTTCTACTATTAACATACAACAAATGCAAACAAATATGATTTCTGAATCATTTTGTGCATTTTGAAGAAGTTTTGTTGATTTTTCAGCTTGAACATCTCAAACAACACAAGTTTTTATGAAACAATACACGGGTATTGTTCATCAGTTGTTAAAACATCTTCAAACAGAAGGTTTTTAGCTTAAAACATCATTCATACATGATTTTCAAACGTGTTCATCACAAAACTCACTAAAACCTCATCGGTTTTTAAGGGTTTCGGATAAACAATATACGGTTATTGTTCTATCCAGTTTTTATCAAACAAACACTGAGTTGAATACTTTGAATCGGTTCATTTTATTTAATCATCACATTTGAGTTGTTTTTCACTTGAAATAGGTGATTAATATTCATCAAACAACAAACCGATTGTTGTTTTTGTTGAAATTATCTAAGCCGCTAACAAACCCTAAGATAAACCCTAGTTTTTGTTCGTCCATTACCTTCACAATCTTCGGTGATTGTGATTGTTCATCATACAAAACAAAGAAGAACCGAAATCTTCTTTTGACTTTTTCAAAAAGTTACTTTTTGATCTTAAAAGTTAACTTTAGAAAACAAAATATTTGTTTTTAGGGTTTTTGACTTTATTTGACTGACATCATTAAAAAGTCGGCATTCCCTTGACAGAATATTCCTTTCTTATCATAGAGATTTGAAAGTGACTTATCATTGGATTTTAATTAATTAATTAATTTCTTTTATTTGGTAAATCTAATTAAAAAGAGTTTATCCACAACAAACAAATCCTAGAGACAATTAGGATTAATTAAAATTTTAGCACCGGACTAAAATTTAAACAAACCAATTTAACTTAAAATTTATTAAGTATAAATCAAACAAACATGGCTGATGAAATGATGAGTTCTAACAGTGGACTAAGACCCCCAAAGTTGAAGAACAAATCAGACTTCAAGCAATAGAAAATCATGTTCAGAAATTGGATTACATATCAAGATCCAAATTTATGGACATCAATTACTTAAGTTCCTTACATCCCACTGACATTAGGACCAGACTATAACATACAAAAACCAGTTAGTCTGAAAAGTGTAGCTGGTGATGACCTTAAGTGGGTCAAAGCAGACATAAAGGCATATAGCATTTTAGCTATGACTTTTCCTTTTGAAATTTTGACACGGGTCGAAAATTTCAAAACTGCTCATGAACTATGGAAGGTTCTTCACACAATGTGTGAAGGAAGTGAGGAAATTAGGTAAATCAAATAGGAAAAACTGAGGACCCAATATGAAACCTTCCATAACATACATGGAGAGTCATTTCTTCAACAGTTGTACAGATATGTCCAACTTGTTAATGAAGTGATAGTATATGGACTCAAATATGACACTGTTGAAATCAATAAGAAAATGTTGCATACATTGCCTGAGAGTTGGAATTAGTCAGTGTCACTCATGAAAGCAACATTGGACTTAGAGGCCCTATCCCTTGACTCACTAGTAGCTAAGGTTGAAGCACTTGAGATGGATGAAAAATCCAGAAACAACAACCAAATCAGACATGTAGAGGCCTATAAGTTCAAAGAAACTCAACACACAGACAGTGCTTACCTCATAAGCACTGGAGAAGATGAAGAAGAAGAATTCTTGGATTCTCATGATACATCATTCTTCTCAGCACCAGAATCATCCAGCAACAAACACAAGTCTAAGAAGACTGGAGTTCATTCTTCACATGAAGTCACACCTCAAAGCAAGCATCACCCTCATAATTATGATGGAAATAATCTGCCCAAAATACATATTGAATTGATGTGGCTAGTATGTCATGATCCAAGTTGGGTCATACCCAATAACGAGCTAGACAAACACCAAAGATATTTGTTTTATGATATGATCATATAAATAAATATTAACACTTAGAATATTTGGAAATTGGGTTTCCAAACATTTACACTTGTGTTGTATATAAATTATACGGATAGTTTATTTCAAAGAGAGAGGAATATTAATTCATCCGCATTCGTTTTACACAGCCGCATTTGATGTGGTTGAACAAATGCGGATGATGTTTACTCATCCGCATTCGTTTAACACAGCCGCATTTGATGTGGTTGAACAAATGCGGATGATGTTTACTCATCCGCATTACAAATGCGGGTGAACAAACCCTGTCCGCATTTGTTTTGGAACAAATGCGGATGAGCATTTCTGTAAATGCTGATGGAAACATACATCCGCATTAGCTAATGCGGATGACCACTTGCAAATGCGGACGAATTACTTCACCCGCATTTACAAATGCGGGAGAACAACTTCATCCGCATTAACTAATGCGGATGTTGTTCTGAGAAATGCGGATGGGTTAAGGGGCTGGGCCCCACCCACTTTTCTCTCTCCTGAATTTTATGTTTCCAAGGACATGCAATATAAGATGGCTTGCAGATCTCTCTAAACACACGAATTGAGAACACGAAAAGTGTAAGAACCCTTTTTCTCTCGATCGGTCTAGAGAAACATAAAAGGGAGTTGTGTAAGTGAAAATCCTAGCAACTGGTGTTCTTGTTGGTGGCTCGTGGGTAGACCAGCTTGTGACTTCTTGCTTTAGGAGCTGCCATCCTCGTTCACCTCCTGCCGACCTCATAGTTGAAGGTAGTTCTTCGTACCTTCTATGGTTGTTTGTAAGCATGATTTCATATATCGATCCATATGGGTTTTGACTGATTTTATATAAAAATGTTTTATATATAGATTCGCTCACTGTAACAAGTTTAAAATTATATATATATTCCGCTGCGTTCTTCTATTTTATAAGGATAAAATAGATCTGTTTAACTTGTGAAAACCCTTCAAATTCTACCTCAAGCAAACAGTCATAACCTCAAACATCAAATATACACAGACTTGAAAAACCTATGGATGCTCTTACTATCATTCTACAAAGTGAAGAGCAAAAGGCAGCTTATACAGCCTTTTCAACCAGTTTTGAAGCATTCTTAGGAGCAAGTCTGACTCCATCTCAAATCATCCAACAGGACTTAGATGAGCTTCCACCAGATATGGTAGAAGAAATGGATTTACAATGGTCCATGGCCATGATAGCATACAGGTCTAAAAGGTTACTACAAAGAAATCGGGATTAAACATGGACAAAAATACAAGAATTGGTTTTGATAAAACCAAAGTTAGGTGCTACAACTGTCAGCTTTATGGACACTTTTCAAGAGAATGTCAACAACCCAGACTTGACAGAAATATACATCAGGCACAACACTCAAGTGGAATTCATACAAACAGACAAGTGCCTCCACCAATCATTATTCCAAATGCACCAACTCAACCTCAAATCACTTAATTCAGTCCAACTCAACATCCAACATCTTCTGCCATGATCATCAAAAAGGATGGAGAATGTGACTGGAGCCTTTATGAGGCTGAAATTCCATCACCCTCAGATCATGCCCTTATGGCTGATATTGAAGACAAACTAACAGACATCCCTAAAGAGGGACATCTTAGAAGGCCTGACAACATCTGGTATATTGACAGTAGATGCTCCCGTCATATGACAGGCAACTGTTCCCTCCTTCAGGATTTTAAGAACAAACATGGAGGCAATGTAGCCTTTGGAGGAGATAAAACAGGTGGGAAGATAACTGGCGAAGGAACAGTAACAAATGGGTTGATTAGCTTTGAAAATGTCAACTACTGCTCCAATCTTTAGTTCAATCTTCTGAGTGTTTCACAAATCTATGACAAGGGATACGCCACCTTATTTGACTCCAATAACTGCTACATCCTTAAGATGGGTTTTCAGATTCCAGAAGATTATATCCTTTTGAAAACTCCTCATCTAAACAACACATACATTGTTGATATGAACATTGTTTCAGCATCAACCCTTGAAACTTGTTTATTATCAAAAGCCACAGAAGATGTATCATAATTGTGGCATAGACGAAGGTCACACTAATTTTAACAGAATGAACAAACTTGTTAAAAATGATCTAGTCATAGGTCTTCCAAAAAAGAAATTTTTTTGTACAGACCACTGCATAGCATGTCTGAAAGGCAAACAACATAGAGTTTCCCATAAATCAAAATTGATAAACTCTAATAACACACCACTCAAATTGCTTCATATGGATCTTTTTGGTCCCACAAACATCCTAAGAATAGGAAAGAAGCAATACTGTCTTGTCATAGTTGATGATTATTCCAGATTCACATGGGTTTTCTTTCTTCTACACAAGACAGAAACAACACAAATCATTACATCCTTTATCACAAAGATTGAGAATCAACTTGATCTTAAAGTTAATCTTTAAAAAGTGATAATCGCACTGAATTTAAGAATGACTTTATTTCTTCTTTTTGTGCAGAAACAGGGATAAGTCATCAATTCAGCGTAGCAAGAACTCCGCAGCAAAATGGAGTAGCTGAACAGAGAAACATAACATTAATAGAAGCAGCTAGAACCATGCTAGCTGACTCTCTATTGCCCATATCCTTTTGGGCTGAAGCCATAAACACAACTTGCTACATACAAAACAGGACATTAATCATCAAAGAACATCCCAAAACACTTTATGAATTAGTGTTTACAAGAAAACCATATATAGGATTTCTTAAGGCATTTGGATGTTCTGTTTCCATATTAAACACCAGAAAAATTATCCAAATTTGCTCCAAAAGCAGATGATGGATTCTTTGTTGGATATTCTGGAAGCTCAAAAGCTTACATAGTATTCAATCCAAGGCTAAATATAATGGAAGAAACAACTGATATTGTTTTCAATGAACATTCTTTCACTAAGAAAGTCATTGGATCAAACTGGCTGTTTGATATTGATGCACAAACAAAATCATTTGACACAGCTTACTTTGATGTTTCAGGTTCAAAGGATAACACTGAATATCCAATGGTTCCACCAACAACCATTGATGTTCCGTTGACTGCTGATCCTCCAAGGAGAACCACTAACACTCCTTCAAGCACAACTGTGTCAACACCTCCTGATCAACCAAACATCTTAAGAGAAACATCCTCAGACACTCCAGCATCTTCATCTCCTGTACCCAATGAATCACAAGAAAGAAACAAACCAAAACAACATGAAGATGATGATGACTACCATTCTCTACCAGACACACATCATGAAAATGAAATATTAGATTTCTTTCATGATTCCCCTCAAACATTCACTGAACCCCCTCAATCAGATAATCACACATTACCCAATACTCTTGCTCAACCATCATCACATGATCAGACAATCACCAATCTTGATTCAACAATTCATGTTGATCAAATTACAACCACAAGAGTTCACAAGGACCATCCAATAGAAAACATCATCGGTGATCTTAACACCAGATTGACTCGTAGTCAATCTGATACAGCAAACAATTGCTTGTATTCTTGTTTCTTATCCTTAACTGTACCCAAAAACATCACTGAAGCATTAAAGGACAACAGTTGGATAGAAGCTATGCAAGAGGAGCTACATCAATTCAAGAAGCAAGAAGTTTGGAAGCTGGTAGATCTGCCTGAAGGTCAATATGCAATTGGCACAAGGTGGCTATTCAGAAACAAAGCAGATGACAGAGGGATTGTCATAAGAAATAAAGCAAGGCTTATAGCTCAAAGTTATACTCTAGAGGAAGGCATTGATTATGATGATGTCTTTGCTCCTGTAGCAAGACTGGAAGCCATCCGAGTATTCCTTGCTTATGCCTTATCTCAGAAGTTCACTGTCTACCAAATGGATGTAAAATGTGCATTTCTTTATGGTAAGATAGATGAAGAGGTGTATGTTGCTCAACCTCTAGGGTTTGAAGATCCAGATTTCCCTCACAGAGTATACAATTTAGACAAAGCTCTGTATGGTCTTCACCAAGCACCTAGGAAGTGGTATTAAACTCTATCAAAGTTTCTGCTACAAAATGGTTACACTAGAGGTAAAATTGATCAGACATTGTTCTTAAAAAAGAAAGAACAAGACTTGTTAGTAGTGCAAGTCTATGTGGATGACATAATATTTGGCTCCATAAACACACAGCTTTGCAAAGAGTTTGAAACTCTTATGCAATCAAAATTCCAGATGAGTTCAATGGGAGAACTCACATTCTTACTAGGCATACAAGTTCAACAATCAACACATGGAATTTTCATCAATCAAAGCAAATATGTGCATCAGATACTCAAGAGTATAACATAACTTATTGCAATTCAAGCAAGACACCATTTACAACTGGATTGAAGTTTGGACCAGATCCAGAAGGAACATCAGTTGACCAGAAACTCTTTAGATCTATGATAGGTTCTCTGATGTACCTTACAATAAGCAGACCAGATATCATGTATGCAGTATGCATGTGTGCAAGATATCAAGTAGATCCCAAGAAATCACACATAAATGCTGTAAAGAGAATCTTCCGATACTTGAAAGGCAAACCAGGTCTTAGTTTGTGGTATCCTAAAGATGGAGATTTCTCATTATATGCATACACAGACAGTGATTATGAGCGATGCAATAACAACAGGAAATCAACGAGTGGAAGCTGCCAGTTTCTTGGATCAAGATTGATCTCTTGGCAATGCAAGAAGTAGACAAATGTCTCTGTGTCAATAGCTGAAGTAGAATACATAGCTCCTTCTGCATGCTGTTCTCAAGTGTTATGGATTCAAAACCAAATGCTTGACTATAGCTTTAATTTTCTTAAAACACCCATACACATTGACAATTCTGCAGCCATGTTTATCACTGACAATCCTGTTCAACATTCAAAAACAAAACACATAGAGATCAGATATCACTTTCTGAGAGATTGCTCAGAAAAGGGTCTGATCAAGTTGATCAAGGTCCATACAGACAATCAATTGGCTGACCTCTTTACAAAGCCATTTGACTCAACAAGATTTGAATTTTTGGTTCAGTCACTTGGTATGATCAACTATGAGTCAACAAATTAATGTTTTCAAAACATTAAAATCAAACATGCTTGATTTTGTCAAAGTCCAAGATTAACACCAAACTTACCTTTTTCAAAATCAAGAAATCATGCAAATCATTCATTTTTAATATTAAATCACACATATATCTCATGAGAAATGATAGTACACTAGCATCATTCTTCACTTGAGTCCTTTTCAACTAATAAAGACTGACAATACTTTATTTGATATATTGATAGGCTCAGTATGGGACACCTAACATCACATACAATAGTGAAGAACTAAATTCTCATAAATGGGTGGTCAACAACACATCTTGGTTTATGGTGAATATTAATCTATCCAATATAGGTTGCTTTCAAAGTAACTACAATACACCAAGTGAAATAGTTTATAAATTGCTCAATCATACATGTGTCTCCTCTGTTATGATAATCATAGACCTGGAGTACACCTAGGCATTCTTTGTTATGCTAAGCACAGACCTGAATGACCTAAATCATGATCCAAAAAGATTCCCAAAGAGGAACACACCAGTTTGGATGAAAAATCAATAAAGTTTTTAGACTACATTCCTTGTGAATGAATCAAAAGAATCCCAATGAGGATCACCTTCCAAAGTGAAGTGAAAACGAATCCCAATAAGGATCAAACATCATGGATCAAATTGAGCATTTATACTCCTAAGTAGCTAGGTTTTAAGTATTGAAAGTGCATTCTAGCATATCTTGAGGAGGGTTGTACCAATCGTACAATCAGATGTGAGGTACATACATCTCATGTCAATAAACTCAAAACATGATAATCACTCATTGTTTCAATCAATCATTAATTCCATGCATGAGTTATATGGATCACAATATCTACAATCAACATTGTACTTGTCTATGTCTATTCTCAAAACCATACAAATAACTCAGTTAGAAATGTAGACTAGTATGATCTCATGGTATGTGCAAGAGATTCATGTGTAAAAAACGATAAACATTCATTTTTAGTAAGATAATATCTTCTCTTGCTATATTATTAACAAACAAGCAAATTGGACTTTGATAATTTCCATATTAAAACATACAAATGTTTTTCTTTTATAAACGGTTTTTATAAATATGCAAAAATTTAGGGGGAGAATTTGAACATGGAATTATCAAAGGCAACAGAATTATGCATTGTTACACATTTCAAAACATAAAATTTTCAAATTTTGAGTTTTAAACAAAGCCATGTCAAGCCAACACCCATATACAGCAGTTTGACACACATACATTTGTTTATTTTATTACACAATATTGCTTGTGATTGATATCAAATCATCCATATATTGAATATATTAAAATTCAATATTTTAACATGCATTTTAAATCAAGTTTTAAACAAACATTTTGATTTAAAAAAAATTTAACATTCAAAATCTTTTATTGGAAGAAAAACAAAAAAAAAACTGTTTTTTAAAAGAAAACAAAATTTCCTTCAGAAGTAAAATATTTGCTTCGGAAGAAAAGATTTCAAAACATATAAAATTTTTAAAATTTTTAAAATTTTTAAAATTTTGACAACTGTTCACACAACGGATGAACAAATATAACATCTGCTATGGGAATAGTACCACACAAAACATTACAAGTGTCCACAGCGCCTGAACACTGTTCATCCGCTGTGAACATCCTCCCAATAACATTCAAAGTATCCACAGCGCATGAACAAGGTTCATCCACTGTGAATATTCATTAAAACAGTCAAAAGGTTACACAGCTCATGAACTTTGCTCATCCGCTGTGAACATATCAAACATATGATCCAAGGATCCACAGCGCATGAACATTGTTCATCCGCCATGAATAAACCATCAAATTATTCAAGTGTCCACAGCGCATGAACAAATGTTCATCCGCTGTGAACAATTAGTACAATGGTCAAAGGGTTTACAGTGCATGAACAAAATATTCATCCGCTGTGACTACAGTTGTCATACGCAGCATATAAGCTATGTGCATAGTGCATGAACAAATTGTTCATCCGCTGTGTGCACAGTACAACATACAGTGCAAGTGTATACAACATATGCACACAGGTAATCATACGCTTTAAAAATTCACACATCACATCCAAGTGTCCACAGCACATGAACAAATGTTCATCCGCTGTGAACAATCATCAAAACATTTCATATGTCCACAACGCATGAACAAATGTTCATCCTCTGTGAACGAACAGTCAAATGTTTCAAGGATCCACAGTGCATGAACAAATGTTCATCCGCTGTGACCAAACAAACCATTTTAATAACATTCAATCATGCAATCAAACAGTTTAAGAGATAATAAACAACCAGTACAATCTTTCATATCAAACACACACACACATTTAGCTAACAAACAAATCATTAACAAGCACCAACACACACACATTGTTTCTAACAGACAAAACAGTAACAAGCAATCATTAAATTGATGGCAACATCATACTTAGGGGGAGTATCGTTGGACTCAACAAGTGCACTAAGAATTAATGCATAAAAGTATGATGCTTGCCATGTCAGACTTATATCAAACATAATGTGTTCTAACATTCAAACAATCATTTACTAACACATTAGCATCATTGTCATTCATAACAAACACTAATATTTGTTTAATTTTTTTTTTCAGAATTGTAGATAAAAGAAATCTTGACAAGTTTCTGCAGCGGATGAAGATCATCAGCAGCGAATAAAGAAATCTGTCTAAGTGTGTGCAGCGTGTTGGTCCATTTGATCAAATATCAGTACACTTGTGTGGTTGATTCGTTCAATATCAACAATAATGCCAAACAACAAACACAATGATGAAGAAGAATAACCAAAAGTATTCAATCATAAAGCAATAATGATCTAATATATTAAAAGGTAACAAAGCTCAATATATTTCTGTGAAGAACCAGCTTACAAAGAGACTTGCAACAATGATAAACGTTTAGGGTTTTTGCAAGGATTGCCAACAAAGAACAAGATCAAACAATGTATATAGTAGGTACAGTTTTGCTAACAGTTTCGCTATCAGTGAAACTATTCTGCCACTGACACAGTTTCACCCCGCAGAGCCTGACAGTTTTGTCGGGTGAAACTAGCAGCTTGCTATGAGCGAAACTACAGTTTCGCTCATAGTTTCGCTGGGCAGGAAAACATAACAAACTTACAAAAGGAAACTAACATTAAACCTATTACAATTAAACATAAATAATATCTAATCAATGGTGAGTCCAACCTATACTTGATCTTCAATACTCCCCCTAGGTTGGATCTCACCGTCTTGATCAATCTTCATTTGTCTTTTCAGCTCCGGTATCTTCCACCGCGTCAGATCTTTCTTCGTTACCTCCTGCGGCTTCATCCTCTACACGTGCACTTGCCTGAGCAAATTGTCTTGTTAAGTCCCTCACGTCCATCCTCAACACATCTTCTTACCAAACCTTCTGGGCTAGCTCCCTCACTTCAGTTCTAACTACCCTTACCTTGTTAGTAACCGTCATAAACAGGCTTGCTTCTTTGCGCGTCTCAGCTCCAGCCCCAGCTTTAATATGATTTTCACACAACATCACCAGATCTTCATCAGAAAACGAAAATATCTCCATTGGATCAAAAAGTCTCATTTCAGCTCCATCCTTTACGCGAATCACTGCCTCCCCCGTGTTGTTATCATAAAACCATTTTTCAAACTTCTCAAGCCTTTTGGGAAGGGGGTCAGGTAACCTCACTCGACTCGCTGTCTTCGGGGGCTTCACTCTCAACACAATCCGACCCTTTCCCGTCTCCCAACCCTTATCCTTCTTTGACCTCCGCCTCTCTGCCTTCATAAATTCAAAACCCTCGAAGTTATCGTTCAGCCCTTTCTTTATTTCTTCCTCCAACATCTTAGCCCTCTCACTCAAATTGGAATCTATCAAAGGAATTGTAGCTAATCTCCTCAGATCCCATTTAGGTAAGGTCTTGAATGCCTTCCTTTTGTGCAGGTAAGAGATGCCTCCCCCTCTTCTCTTAATCATGAACATTTTGAGTCCAGGGTTGTATTTCCAGCTAATAATTTTCTTATCCGCCTCCTTCTTGCTGGGCCCCTGAACATTTTGAAATAATAGGGTTATTTCCTCAGCCTCCTTCTCCCTAACGAACCACTCATCCTTATCCATTTCAAACACATCATTTTCATCCGAGCCCTTCTTGGCCACATACGTCAATGGTCGTTCATCCACCTCATAATAATCAGGTTCTGAATCATAGTCAACCAGCTGCTCATCCTCTACCTCCTCATCTATCAAACTCTTGTCAGCCCTTTCCACTGGATTATCTCTCACAACCTCCTCTCCCACCAGATCCTTCTCTATATCAAAGTCCAAATTCACAAACCCAGCCTCAATCACCTCTTCTTGATCCTCAGACCTCCCGGTCACATTCTTAGTCTCAACAACCTTTCTCACACCTGAACCTCCTGCTGTCTCAGCTTCTGCACCACTAGTGCCCTCTCCTACCCTCGATGATGTACCCACATTCAGAAATAGGTACTTAGATAGATCAGTCATATCATCTAACTCAGTTTGAGTTAGCTGATTGGGCAGGCCGGCTGCAGCCATCAGCTCATTCACATCCACCAACAGTTTCTTTATTAACTTCTGCTGATCCACCAGCATCTTGGACATCCCCTCTAACATCTCATCCTTTCTTTTCTCCCTCAGCTCTTGATTGGTCAACTTAGTTTTAATCATGCTTAACTCATTGGCTAAAGAGGTGTTGAGATTCCTGATAATGTCCTCATCCAGCCCTGCCCTCTCATCCTTTCTCTGGGGCTCAGAGAATGCTTGATGCTTATGCTTTGTTCTCCTCTCCAACTCCCCCTCCTCAGCCTTTTTCTTTGTTCTTCTTTCTTTTTCTGCTCTCACCTCCTGCTCAGCCTCATGAATATCTTCTTTAAAGTCATACTCTTTTTCCTTCGCATATCTCTTTCGTTTCTTTATAGATTCAACCTGCTTATGTCTCATCTCCTCATCCCTCTTATCCTTTGACTCAATCATCCTTCGAATATAATTCCATCTTTTAGGAGGGTACATATTTTCCAACAGATGTGTAATCTTCCCACTAAAATCGTGCCTTATTGTGCAGCAGTCGGCAAAAATGCGAGAGTTTATCTGCACTAATCTCTTTATCTTCCCGTGCCTCGGAACATTAGGAATAAGATCATCAGTAATCGTCTGCAGAAATCGAGGATACAACAACCATTTATCTTTCTTTAGGGCCATTACGTTCTCCGCCATGCAGTCAAAGATAAGTTGGGCTATATTGGCCTTTTTCCCTCTACAAAATATAACCATAGCTTTGGCCCAGTCAAGATTTAGCCCATCGGATCCACCTTTTCGGTGATCTAAGCACATGATGAAGATATGAGCGATATATCTCCACTCTTTGGACATAAAGGACTTCTTGATCTCCTTTCTAGTGCCAAAAGGAGGGCCCTCGTAACCAAAACTCCTGAATGCATCAAAAACCTCCTGGTCTGTCAACACAACCTCATCCCCCCTATCCTCTTGAAGTCTTAACACGCGTGAAATGATCTCAGCAGTAATAACAATGTCGTTCTCCAGTACTCTCGCAACAATCCCTTTGAGGATTGGCACTTGTATCGTACTCGACAGTATGCCAGAAATCTCTGATGTGTAGATCGTAGATGGTGGGAGAATGAGTGACAACATATGCAATGGGAGAACTCTGAAGCCAACTGATACAGTCTCTAAATCCCGCAGCTTTGGGATGTTATCCAAGATGGCCGTGATGTTATTCCTCTCATCAAACTTTAGATTAGCCATTTAATCTGAAAAACAGATGAAACGTATTAGTAAGATATACTAAAATGAATAATAAAGAAAAATAATTAAAAAGAATAAAAAAGAAGAAAAAGCAATTTAAATTCGAATTTAAATTCGCTAGGCGAAAGTATAGTTTCGCTAGCCGAAACAGTAGTTTCGGCAGGCGAAAATATAATTTCGGCAACCAGCAAGAAGCAGTTTTGGTATGACGAAGCGCGTGCCGAAACTACAAATTCGGCAAAGCGAAACTGAAACAAGACCAGGGAAACTGTGAAGTTCGCTCGGACAGCATGACTTTACAGTCTCGCTGAAAAACCTTTGAACTTTCGTTCAGTTTTGCAGGACTATCAGTACTTTCGCAGTAAGAACTGCGAAGGCACCGAAGAGTCACAGTCCATTCGGTCCAAAAAAAAAGTGGTTAAAACCTAGATTAAACTACAACCGAGGGTTCAAAACTCACAACAGAAGAGAAAAAGACCACCAAACAATGAAAACATGCTCAGAACCACAGATTCGCACAAGATAGACACGGTATGCACACGATGACCTAAAACCCCGATGGTGCGAAAATGAAGTCTTAATTTCGCAAGGAGCGATATATAGTATATAGTTTCGCTGGGAGCGAAACTATAGTTTCGCCCGTAAATGTTTTGGTCAAAATGACACTGATAAGAGCGAAAGAGCCGGCGAATCTACAATTTCAACCTGCGAAACTATCAGCGAAAGTATAATTTGGCTGAAAACCAATTTTATTATTATTATTATTATTATTATTATTTAAAGCAACAAAATAGAAGAAAACAAAAAAGGATTTGCCCCAACAAGCCCTTACCAGACTTCACAAAATTTTAACATAATAAAAGAGGAATTAAAATAAAGGTAGATAAGAACAAGAAGCAGAAGAGATCTTCTGGAGAGTCATAGTTTGGTGGAATTGCTGATATATTTATCCTTTTAAGTCCATGCCTTCTTCTTTTCAATAAATAAACTGCAGCTACGGTTATCATGTTTTGGTTCGATTGAAGAACACTGAATGACTCAGTTCCCATAGACATTTGGCAAAAAGACTTATCCTGTCCTCATGATATATTGAACAAATGACATTCCCTGATAGATTATTTCCCTTTAAAAAGAAACAAAGATCCTTTTTACAAGGGAAGCACATTCCTTAAAGACATCAAATGATGAGAGCTCTAGGTTTATACTCACGCATAACAGAGGAGATGATCAATTGAGTCATTTAGATGAGAGCTTCAGGTCTATACTTACGTATAACAGAGAAGATCATCAAATGGTGCCGATAAGAGCTCCAGGTCAGTACTATCGTACAGCAAAGGAGATCATCACTCCAGGTCAATGTTCACATATAGTAGAGGAGATAAGCGTGAGGAAATATACAGTAAGGAGCTTCTTAGAAACAAAGACGAATAACCATATAGCTATTGTCAAAGACAGGAAACAACAAATACATCAACGCAGAGATGTCATGTTCTCAACCCTTTTTGAACAAGGACTTATAACTTTGTGAAGGCCAAGAATGTCAAGGGAATAATCCGAATCATCCAGTATCTTATACTGTTAGTTTAGCCACAAGATTACTGTCTACTTCGCTTTCAGGCTGAACCTATCAAGCGTATCCCAGCCCAAAACTATAGACTTCCTTCACATCATCCAGGCAAGACAATTTTTATTAAGGAGAATACTGCAAAAGGTAACAAGAGAGACAGTTATTATTCTCCCCCGAAATTTCTACAAATCAGCGAGATAGAAGAAATTCAAAATAAAGATTTCAACGAAAGTATATAATATATATATATATATATATATATATATATATATATATGTGAAAAGATAAAGGGTTAAGGGGCAAATTAAACAGATGAAACAGAGAAACAAAAGAATAAACAATATTCACAAGACCTAGGATAAAGAAAGGAAATGATTTAAAAAGATATTAAACCTAGCATAGAGATCAGTTCATAAAAACGAGGTTTGTCAAAAGTTTTAGTGAAAAGATCTGCTTTTTGATTTTTAGTGTCAATAGGAATAATATCAATAAAACCCTTTTCCTGAGCATCACGGATTGCATGAATCCGTGTCTCGATGTGCTTGGTTCGGGAATGATGAATAGGATTCTTTGCGATGCCAATGGCTGCTTTGTTGTCACAGAACAACGATGTATGGAGGAAGTTGATGCCATAGTCAATCATCTGATGTTGTATCCAGAGCACTTGGGAGCAGCAGTTTAAAGCAGCAATATACTCTGCCTCCCCCGTGGAAAGAGAGACAGTAGTTTGTTTCTTGCTCTGCCATGATACAAGACAATCTCCTAGGTACTGACAGCCTCCAGTAACCGATTTTCTGTTAAACCTGCAACTATTTGAATCACTGTCAGAATAAGCATGTAAGTCAAAATTCCCACCACAAGGATACCAAAGCCCTAAACGAGAAGAGCCTTTAAGATAACGAAAGATCCGTTTGACTACCTTTTCATGAGACTCTTTCGGGGCAGATTGGTACCGAGCACAGTATCCTATAGCAAAGGTTATGTCAGGACGGCTTGCTGTAAGATACATAAGGGAACCGATCATAGATCTGTAAAGATGAGGATCAACATGTTTCCCATTCTCGTCTGGAGTGAGGGAAGTTTGAGCAGTGAATGGAGTGAGTTCAGGAGAGGCATCATCCATCTTGAATTTCTTCAGAATATCTTTAATAAACTTCTCCTGATGAATGAGAATTCCCTCTGGTTTTTGTTCAACCTGTAACCCAAGGAAAAAGCACATCTCCCCCATCATACTCATTTCAAAACGGTTACGCATGATTTCCTCAAACTCCTGACACAGATTTAGATTGGTGGAGCCAAAAATAATATCATCCATGTAGACTTGCACAATTAGTATCTCACCATTCACTTCCTTCTTGAATAACATCATATCAATGGTGCCGCGAGAAAAACCACTGCTTAATAGATATTGTGTTAGAGTCTCGTACCAGATCCGAGGGGCTTGATAGAGGCCATAAAGGGATTTATCAAGCTTGTAGACATTATCGGGAAAGTCGGGATCCTCAAACCCTGGAGGTTGACACACGTATATCTCTTCGTCAATGTCTCCATAGAGAAACGCATATTTGACATCCATTTGATAGACTTTGAATTGCTTGTTGGCGGCATGAGCCAGAAAAATCCTAATATCTTCAAGACAAGCTACGGGAGCAAAGACTTCCGTGTAGTCAATGCCTTCTTCTTGAGCAAATCCCTGAACAACCAATCTTGACTTGTTTCTAACCACAATACCACGGTCATCGGGTTTGTTTTTGAACACCCATTTCGTGCCTATTGGGTATTTGTTTGGTGGAAGATCAACCAAGGTCCAAACCTTGAGCTTCCTGAATTGTTGCAGCTCCAATTGAATCGATTCAACCCAACAAGGATCCTGAATGGCTGCATGAACATTTTTCGCTACAATTTGGGATATAAAACAAGAGAACAGACATACATTAATCAGACCAGACTGACTCCGCATCCACACTCCATCGGTAATGGAACCGATAATGTTATCATGTGGGTGATCTTTCAAGGTTTTAAAATCGGTGGTTAGAGGTAGGGTATTGAAAGATGGTTGGTTAGAGTCAATAGGTGATATGGATGGATCAGGCTGAGATGAGGTAGATGTAGGTGATGAGGGAATAGAAGCAGAAACAGGTGGAGGTGGAATATCAAAGGATGATGAAGAAGATGCAATGTCAACAGATGTGGCATTGTCAGCAGGTGAATTAGGAACGGGTTGATTAATGGAGTTAACAATGGGTAAGGAGTCCGGAGGGATAATGTTAGTTAGAATAGTTAAAGTGGACGCATCATCATCAAGAACTGGACGATTGAATGAATTGAAAACCGTATTGGAGTCAAAGAACCATGCAGGCTTGGATCGGACATCAAAAAAATTAGATTCCTGCCAATCAATATAGAAAGATTCTTGAACAATATGGGTTCTCTTGTTATACACCCGATAAGCTTTATGAGAGGATGAATAGCCAACAAAGTAACATTCATCAGACACAGCACCGAATTTCGTCTTCTGAGCCTGGGTATTGAGTAAAGTGCACGAGCATCTGAAAGGCCGAAAGAAATCAATCAAAGGCTTCCTCTTATGAAACAGTTCATATGGAGTCTTCATTTTGTCTTTGACAATCAACACTCTGTTAAGAACATATGAAGCACAATTCACCGCCTCAGCCCAGAAAATGATGGGTAAGGAGGACTCAATCAGCATAGTACAAGCAGCTTCAATAAGAGTATGGTTCTTTCTTTCAGCTACACCATTTTGTTGAGGTGTTCTTGCAGCACTGAACTGTCTCAGAATCCCTTTATCAGCACAAAATGAATCAAAAATTTGATTTCTAATTCGGTACCATTGTCACTTCGAATCTCCATAACCTTCCTCTTTCTTATCATTTCAATAGAAAGAATCAACTTCTGTAGCTCGTCAGCCACCTCTCCTTTATGGGCAAGAAATTCCACCCATGAATACCTGGAAAAATCATCTGTAACAACAAGACAAAAGGATTTCTTAGCAATTGATTTAACACTTATTGGGCCAAACAAATCAGTATGTAACAACTTGAGGGGATTAGATATACTATTTTCAAGTTTGGATTTATGTGGTTTCTTATGTTGTTTTCCTTTGGCACATGCCATACATTTTTCAACCACTGAAAAGTCTTTTGAAGGTAATCTCCTAACAAGATTGTTTCTAACTAATTTGTTTATAGTTTTAAAATTAACGTGGCCCAGTCTACGATGCCATAAGAAGGATTCTGATGAAGAAGCTTTTGATAGAAGACAGGTGATGTTAGACATTGATTCTCTTGAAGCCATGTCAAGAAGATATGTGTCATTCTTTCTCGGAGCCCGCATAAGCACCGTCTCCTCTGGAATGTCAATCTCTGAATTCAGAAAGATACATTCATTAGATTTGAACAAGATCGGAATATCCTTATCACAAATCTGAGAGACACTCAATAGATTGAAAGCTAGCTCTGGCATATAATTCACTTTCTCCAAAGTGAGAGACCCGTTGGAAACATCTCCTTGACCAATCATTTTGCCACCCTTTTTGTCGCTGGCAAACGCGACATAACCTCCATTAATAATTCGGTAGTTTGTCAATAGATCCTTCAATCCCGTCATGTGTCTGGAGCATCCACTATCAACATGCCATACACTATTTACCGCTTTAGTGGATGACTCCTGCATGAATACAAAGAACAGATTAACCTGGTGAAACAGGAACCCATGAATGAACAATTTTGGGTCGTGGAGTAGTTGATTTCTTGCAAAAGAAATTATTAACCAAATGAGTTAATCTACTACCAAACGAATTCCTGCTCCCATGTTTATGATGAAGCTCGGGACAATGTTTAACGACATGATCATCTTTACCACATCTAAAATAGTGTGATTTTAATCTAGGACTGTTATGCAATAAAGTGGGAATTTTATCAATGATTATCTCCTCGTCGTATTCAGACAGTCTCGAATCAACATCACTATAGGTCACGTACATGTCTTTGGGTCTATTTTTATTTGGAAAAGAGTAGTTATTTACATTAGATGATGAGTTTTCATCTGAAGTACGAATGGTACTAGTGCCACTTGTACTTGCATGAGATGATGACGTTACCCTTTCATTTGATGAAAAAATATTAGTTGGGGTAAAATGGGATGGGATGAGAAAAGAATTTTTCAAAACAATTACTTTTAATTTGTTCTTTACTCTGCACAGTAGAATCATTCTCAACATCAACACAAACAACAGAGACATCATCATTACAATGCAAATTATCTAAAGAGGAAATAGAAACATCACTAGAACAAGATGAAACATTGTCTGAAATAGATTGTTTTGAAACAAAAACAGAACTTAAGCTAGATTTATTATCTAAAACAGAATGCTGAGATTCAGGTGTACTAAGACTATTGCATCCAAGCCCGCTAGTCGGTCCATAACCATATTCATCACGTACATGCTTAGTGTTCACACCTTCTAAACCTGCAGACATATTGTTAGTGTCTATTTTGATCAAATCATTAGAAGGATGCGGAACAGGCATAGGTGAATAACAGTAAGTGCTGGGAGGAGGATAAACCTTAGCATCATCATATCCTAAACCGGTTTTAATCCTAGCCCCCCTTTGAGATTTGCATAAATCATCATGTTTCATCCCAGATATTGTCCATTTATCAAGCTTTGACTGAAGTTTGCTTGTCTCAAATTCAGCAAGTGCGACCCATTCAGTCAAAGTGTTAATTTCAACATTTCTTTCCAAAACAATTCTTTTTAAATAATCATTTTCTTTTAAAGCTTCATTTAATTTAACAACATATTTTGACTAGTTTATTTTAAGCTCTTCGTTAATTCGTTTTAAATCTTTTTCATTATCGATTAACAGACGATTTGCTTTATAGACACCAAATAATCTTATTTTGCATGCTGAGGAACACATATCCTGAATTACCTCATATGGAAGTCCCATTATCACCTTTTCTGCAGCCAAAGCTTTCTCACATTGACACACCGGAGTACTCAGCTTGTTTTCCTCGACAGTGGTTGCAGCATCATCTTTCTCGTTCCTTTGCTCTGTAGTCTGGCTTCTAATTCTCAACCCCTTCTTCTCTTCACCCTCTATCATAACCTCAGCTTTCAAGTCTTCATCTTGAACTATCTTTACACACTTCTGACTATCCCCAGCCACTTCAGCTTCACTTCTAAATTCTTTGAATGGATCAAACTTTTCCTCATAGTTCACCTTCTCCTTTTCTTCAACAATCTCAGCCACCAACGCTTGATTAATTTCTTCTTTCATCTCTTCTACTTCTGCACTCCAATCAAAGTTAGAGATCAAAGCTGTCTCTTTCTTCTGTTTCATTTCTTCTTTATCTCCACTTAAGGTCAATCTTGGGATTCCTGAATTGCTTTGATCAGTGACAATTGGCAATGGACATTCTCGTTTAAGTGCCCTAACTGTTTGCAATTAAAGCACCCCAGTTTGGATTTATCAAATCTCAATTTGGAGTTAGAGCCTTGACCTCCAAAATTCTTTCTACCAGTTCTCTCCATATATCTTCGAGCTCTGAGAGTCAACATCACCATTTGCCACTGAATGTCACTCTCTTCTAGATCATCAGGATCCACCTGATACATATCCTCCATTATCATTCCTCTTCCTTTCAACTCTCCAACCACTAATGCCTCATAACTCTGAACGAACATGCCAAATAGAGCCATCGTTTCAGATGGAATTGACGTTCCAGCATTTGCTATTGAGTTGGCTTGATCTCTACCACCATTAACACTACCACCAGAATGATCACCATTATTAACTCCTCCTTGTCGTGATGTCTGCACTGGAGAGCTTGCAGCGGAAGAAAGTAGTGCAGCATTCTGAGTGAAACCAGGTGAAGGCATCAAGGTCTGATTGAACTCCCTTCGTTTCATGTCCAATTCAAATGATTTAAGCTTATTAATGATGTCCATAAGCTTATAGTCAGTGAAAACTCTTTCTTGCTTTAACATCCGCACCTGTAAACTCCACTGAGGTGGGAGAGAGTCTAATAACCTGTTCACCTGCTCACTATTTGAAAGTTTCTTATCATATTTCTTCAGTGTGCTCGAAACTATCAGAAAACGGTTTGTAAGATCTGTGAGACTCTCATTCTTGTATCCCACAAAAGAGTTGAACTCCTTTTCAGCTTGAATACTCTTATCTTTCACCAATTCATCATTTCCATCATAAAACTCACAGAGAGCATCAAAAAGAGACTTAGCATTCTTGTGTTCAACAAAAAGATTGTAGATGTCTGGTGCTAGGCACAGAGTTAAGGCTCCAAAGGCTTTCTGATCTCTGTCAATCAACTTTAGATCTCTTTCATTGAAGGTAGCTGCGTCCTTGTTCTGAGATACAACATCACCAACAGTAACGGTTGGTATGTGTGGACCAGAGATGATTGATTCCCATTGATTGTGATCCGTGTAGAAGAAAAAGGCCTTGAGACATCTCTTCCAATCTTCAAAATTGTCTCCGTTGAAGAGTCTTGGTAGTTTGTTGGGTGCCACACTTTCAAGATCAGCAAGAGTGAGAGTAGTCATCTTAGCCATGATAGTTTCGGAGAAGAAAAATGCAGTTTCTCTGGATAGAACTAGTTTCGCAGGAAGACAAATGCAATTACACTAGAGTAATCTAGTTTCGCAGAAGAGACACTAGTTTCGCTGCAGCAATTTCGGCAGACAGTTTCGCTGGAAATTTCGGCAGCAGTTTCGCTAGCCAAATCCCTGAAAATGCTTAGTTTCGGCGATAGTTTCGCAAGAAACAAGCTTGAACTTTCGTTCAGAGATAATTTCGGCGGCAATTTCGCTTGAAAGTTGAACACTAGCACCACTGAACTTGCGTTCAAAAATTGTACTTTTGCTGAGAGGCTCAAAACTAACACAAGATGTAAAACACTTGTAGTTTCGCTGGATGAAGCTGATAGTTTCGCTGGAAGAACACCAGTTTCGCCCGTTGAATCTGAAAAACTTTTTGAACACGAAATCAATCTGAAATCACCCAAATCTCGATGAACTTGAGATCTGATGATTACCAAGGCTTTCCCAACCAAGAACAAACCAATTTCAATCAAATTCCAAGACAAAAACACCCATATTTGACCCCAAATGATGAAATATTGATTTTGAACAAAAACAACCAAAAAACCTCAAACAATCAAGAGCACTAAGGCTCTGATGCCATTTAGTTGGTCCATTTGATCGAATATCAGTACACTTGTGTGGTTGATTCGTTCAATATCAACAATAATGCCAAACAACAAACACAGTGATGAAGAAGAATAACCAAAAGTATTCAATCATAAAGAAATAATGATCCAATACATTAAAAGGTAACAAAGCTCAATATATTTCTATGAAGAACCAGCTTACAAAGAGACTTGCAACAATGATAAACGTTTAGGGTTTTTGCAAGGATTGCCAACAAAGAACAAGTTCAAACAATATATATAGTAGGTATAGTTTCGCTGACAGTTTCGCTATCAGCGAAACTATTCTGCCACTGACACAGTTTCACCCGGCAGATCCTGACAGTTTCGTCGGGTGAAACTAGCAGCTTGCTATGGTGAGTCCAACCTATACTTGATCTTCACAGCGCATGAACATCCATCCCACAGCGGATGAAGAACACACAACGGACAACATACAAGCAAACACACAACTGTCCACAGCGGATGTTCAATCCACAGCGGATGAACATTCCACAGCGGACGAACAAACACTGCACAGTGGATGACAAGTCTTCTCCACAGCGGATGAGATATCTTCCACAGCGGACAGCTATTCATCCACAGCAGACAGTTTTTAGACTTAGGATTATTTATGTAATATTCGTTTACAGAAGGGTAGTTCAGTAATTGTATATAGCTTTTGTGTATAGGCTATAAATAGCACACTACCGTAATCCTTTGTAAGCTTTTTGAACAATCAATACAATCAAGCAGTTATTATTATTTTTGAGCATTCAAACACACACAAACACACACACACACTGATTTCGTATACTTGAATCTTGGGTTTCCGCACCATGGTTCTTGTTTGTTGATTTTTGAGAGATATTGAAAAGATACTTGGGGAAATCAACCTTTTAATCATGTTCATCATGAGTTCAAGCTGATTTCATCACATACTCCTTTTTGAATCCCATTATAGGCAAGTTTGCCCCTTGCACACTTTTAACCCACTTGCTTTTAAGTAAAACTCTTTTTCTCCCTTACTTTCTTTTCTCTCACTATTCTTTTTTTTTTTCTGAATTTTCTAGGTGTTACAAGTCCACCCCCCTTATATAGGTTTTGTCCACAAAACCTGTCACTCCTCAAACAGCTATGGGTAATGCTCTCTCATTTCCTCTTTAGTCTCCCACATAGACTCGAACCCCTTCCTGTGTCTCCACTGTACTCGCACAAGTGGAACCACTTTATTCCTAAGCCTCTTTGTTTTTTTGTCAATGATGGCCACTAGCTTCTCCACATAATTGACTCGTTCATCCACCTCGATGTCCTCAAGTGGCACGATCATATCCTCCTCGGCTAAGCACTTCCTCAAATGAGATACATGGAACGCTGGATGAATCCCACTTAACTTATCGGGTAGCTCCAATCGATAGGCCACCTCTCCTACTCGAGCAATGATTCGGAAAGGCCCTATGTACCTCGAACTTAAATTTCCACGCTTCCTGAATCGGATGATCCCTTTCCAAGGCGAGACCTTCAACATGACTCTATCACCCACCTTGAATTAAATCGTTCTACGTCTCTTGTCGGCATACGACTTCTGTCTATCCTTGCAGCCTTTATAAAGTCCTTGATCTTTTCAACTTTTCGGTCGTAGCCTCGATCACCTTAATGCTCCTTAACTCTTTCTGCCTGATGTCACCCCAACATACAGGCGTTCTACACCTCCTACCATATAGCATCTCATATGGAGGCATACCAATGCTGGCGTGATAATTATTGTTTTATGAGAATTTGGCTAACGGTAAGTGTTCATCCCAACTTCCTCCAAAATCAATGATGCATGCTCGTAGCATATCCTCCAGTGTTTGAATCGTCCTCTCCAACTGACCATCTGTTTGAGGATGGTAAGCCATACTGATATATAACCTCGTCCCAATCACATCATGAAATCTCTTCCAAAACTTTGATGTAAGCCGAGTGTCACGGTCAGAAACGATAGACACTGGCACACCATGACGAGTCATAATTTCTTTGATGAATAGATCCGCCAACCTATCAGATGAATTGTTGGTCCTCTCGATCTATATAACAGTGCAATTGATTAATAAACACAAACAAATCCCACTGAAAACATAAATATCAATGATATTTGTGTAAAATATAGATCAAACACAATAAATTATTGATGAACAATGATGAACACCTTAAGAACACTCAATAAACCCTTGTTTGATCTGAATTGATTGCTAAAGATATTACAAATGTGAAAAGACCCTCAATCAATGGCTCATTCAAGCTTTTTAAACACACTAATGACTCTAGCTATATATAGTCTAATGACAATTAGACTTAATGACAATTAGCTCCCTAGATTATCATTAAAACATAAAAAATGACTTAAACATAAATAAATATATTTGGTTCTTCATCTCGAACGCGTCTGTTTGACTTTTTCGATGACTTTGACAGTGAAGTTGACATTTGTTGACTTTGACTGTGTTAATAATATAGACTATCCTTTTCAGACCCAACATGAATATGTCTCGTGGATCGGTAGAAAGTGAGCACTCTTTGTCAGGTGATCAACTATCACCCATATGGCATCGTATCCTCTTGCCGTACGTGGTAACTTCATAATGAAATCCATGGTGATGTGCTCCCATTTCCACTCGGTTATATCCAAGGGTTGGATCTTTTCGTATGGCTTCTGATGCTCTGCCTTCACTTGCAAGCAAGTAAGGCACTTACTCACATACTCTGCTACATCACGCTTAATTCTCGGCCACCAGTAATCTTTCTTCATAGCATGATACATCTTTGTAGCATCGGGATGAATTGAGTATCGAGTCTTGTGAGCCTCATCCATGATCTTCCCACGTATATCCCCATAACAAGGAATCCACATCTGCCCTGATCGGGTCTGGACACCAAGAGTGTTCTCCCCCAACTCGGCTACTAGACCTTTCATCCTTTCGGAGTTAATCTGATCTTCCTTTAATGCTTCATCCTGAAATTCTTTGACCTGCTTCATCACATCGGAGGTCATGATCATCTGATAAGCCTTTACCTGAATTCGCTTGGGGTCTCTTCTTCCGGCTAAGGGCATCCGCCACCACATTGGCCTTGCCCGGATGGTAATGGATCTCACAATCATAGTCCTTGATAAGCTCTAACCATATCCTTTGCCTCATATTAAGATCCTTTTGCTCGAAGAAGTATTTCAAGCTCTTGTGGTCAGTGAAGATAGTCCACTTCGTGCCGCACAAGTAGTGCCTCCAAATCTTCAATGCAAAGACCATAGCCACCAACTCCAAGTCATGAGTAGGGTAGTTAACCTCTTGGATCTTTAACTATCAGGACACATAGGCTATAACTTTCCCCGTTGCATCAGCACGCAACCCAATCCCGAATAAGAAGCATCCGAAAAGACCACCAATTCTTCGTTCCCTTCGGGTAATGTCAAGACAGGAGCTTGAGTCAATCTTGTCTTTAACTTTTCAAAAGCATTCTTCTGCTCTTGACCCCATTTGAACTTCACCTCCTTACAGGTCAACTTAGTCAATGGTCAAGCTATCCTGAAAAAGTCTTGAATGAACCTTCTGTAGTAGCCCTCCAAACCCAAGAAACTACAAATCTCGGATGGTGTCTTTGAAGATCTCCATTGCATCACCGCCTCAACTTTTGTCAGGTCCACCATGATCCCTTCTGGATTAACCACATGACCCAGAAACTATACTTCATATAACCAGAATGCACACTTGGAGAAATTGGCATATAGCTTCTCCCTTCTGAGCGTCTCTAGCACCTCCCAAATGCAACCGGCATGCTCTTCTTCGTTCTTCGAATAAATCAGGATGTCATCAATAAATACGATCACTGATTTGTCTAGCATAGGCTAACACACCCGATTCATCAAATCTATAATGGCAGCAGGTGCTTTGGTTAAATCAAAAGACGTCACGAGGAACTCGTAGTGTCCATAACACGTGCGAAAGGCTATCTTAGGGATATCCTGCTCCTTCACCTTCAGTTGATGATACCCCAACCAAAGGTCTATCCTGGAGAACGAACTAGCACCCTGGAGCTGATCAAACAAGTCCTCAATCCTTGGTAACGGATACCGGTTCTTCACAGTCAACTTGTTCAGCTCGCGATAGTCGATGCACATCCTCATACTACTGTCCTTCTTCTTCACGAATAGAACCGGAGCACCCCATGGAGAGATACTCGGTAGAATACAGCCCTTATCTAAAAGATCTTGTAGTTGTGTCGTCAGCTCTTTAAGTTCGGATGGAGCCAACTGGTAGGGTGCCTTGGCGATGGGTTGCGTTCCTGGTATCAAGTCAATCCGAAACTTGATTTCTCTATCAGGTGGAACACCTGGCAGGTCTTCGAGAAACACATCGGGGAATTCGCATACTACCTGCACGTCTGGCGGTTGAGGCACGGTAGCATTCACATCCTGCACCACACCCTCGTCTCATAAAATTCTCTGCCGTGATCATAGATATCACTCGTGGAATGATGCTTTCCTTATCTCCGTAAACCATAACCAAACTGCCATCGGGCGCAATCAGAGAAATCATCTTTTTTCGACACATGATATTCGCTTCGCAGGTCGCCAACCAATCCATTCCCAACACCATATCAAAACCTCCTAGAGCCATCACATACAATCTAGCAGGAAACTTATGATTGTCCAATTCTATGAGGCAATCGTCTATCATATCAGTCAGCTTGGTAGGTTTTCCTATTGTTGTCTCTACATGGAAGGGCACATCTATCGTCCTACTCTTACCATGCATTACACGACAGAAAGCAGCAGATACAAAGCTCCTACTAGAACCCGAATCGAATAGCACAGAAGCACACAATTGGTTTACCAAAAACATACCTGAAACTACTTCAGGGTCCACTCTAGCTTCTTCCTAGGTCATGTTGAATGCCCTTGCCTTGGCTTTGGTGCTCTCACTCTTCCCCTTATGTCCCATCACCTTTACCCCTGAGCTTCCTGCTCCACCCTTCTTGCAATCCCGACCGAAGTGGCCTACTTCACCGCATTGATAACATCTCAATAGCCTGCACTCCTTAGCGTTATGGCCTTCGCCCCTACATTTGAAGCACCTGTTCGTCCCCGCTCTGCATTCACCCATGTGGGTCTTCCCACACTTCTTACACCCCCTTTGATCATTCCCTTTCCTCTGTTCTGGGCGACGGTCGTCAACCCTCATCTTCTTCTCCCCAATCCCATAGTTGTCATTCCTAAATCATTTCCTATTATCATTCTTGTTCCAACTCTTCTCGACCTTCCTCTGGACTGGCATCAATCTCCCCGCTAAATCCACCATAGACCTAAACATGCTTGGTCTAGTGGCTATCATTGTCCTCCTAATGTCCACTGGCAAACCTTGCATGTATCTCTTAATCTTCTTGGACACCGGAGTTACTAGATCTAGCACAAGTCTTGCAAGTTCATTGAACTTGGAGGTGTACTCTTGATGAGTCATGTTCCTGGCCTCCAAATGCAAAAAATCCTTCTCAATTTTGTCCAATTCCCGATGTGGACGATACTCCTCTAGCACCGGTTCCTTCAAATCCGACCACTTCATTTTTTCTATAGATCGTTTTCCCTCGGGTTGGACAATGTTATCCCACTAGAATAGTGCCGAGTCAACAAAAGAATGGGAGGCAAACTTCACCTTTTGATCCTCCCGGCATTCACTGATATCCAGTACTGCTTCCATCTCCCGAACCCAACGGTGAGCAGCAGTAGCATTGCTATTACCGTCGAACATCGGGGGTTTGCATCTTTGGAATGCCCTATAGCTGCACCCCAGAGTAGTCTCCTTCTCCTCCTCACTATCATCCTCATGAATTGCCACCTTTGGGCTAGGTGGCTCCTCTTCAATTTCCACAGTCCTTTCAGTGGACTTTCTTGATTTCCTCGACTCCTTCTTCCCTGTATCCTCAGTTCTTTTCCCATCCTTTACTGCCCTTAACACTTCAGTAACCACCAAAGGCAACACATTTTGCATGACGTTGTAGACCTCATTAGCAATAGCTTCCTTTAACGTGGATTTAAGGGTGGCTGATCCTTCACCCTCTTCGTGGGTATGGAGATCTGTGTCCTCATGAACCGTCTCGAGAGCCTTAGCTTTGCTCCTGGTGACACGTGGCCCAGTAGTATGCCTGTCACAAGCACCACCGCAGGTTGCCTTCCCAGATTTTCTTCCAGCCATAACGATCTACGCCCTATAAGATTTAAACACCAACAAGCTCATTCAAGGTAATAGCTCAGATTATGTCAAGTATATTAACTCCCTAATTATAGTGGCCAGTTATGATTAGCCACTTACTTTACTCTTTATTCCCACGCATTTCCTATCCTGACTACATCAGCATCCAAATCTACTAAGCACATAAATCAAATAGCACATGCACATAATACTGGTTAACTTTAAGAAAACTACCTGAAGGCACGTAGCTACTTGGGCTGGCATCCCTCAGTTTTGGTCTCATTTTCAGTTTAAGTTTTTGAAAATATTTTACCTGATTCTATGAAACTTTGACACTGATACAAACTTGTAAGGCCCCGATCCTGGAAGCCCCATAGTTGGTCATTGATAGCATTATTCATATTAAAACACATTTAGATTCATTTAAATAAGAAAACATTGCAGCAGAATAATTTAACAAAAACCATAGCATGCATTAACCATTACTTTTGCCAAAAATACATCGTTGTTACTAGTTACAAAAAGAACTTCTAGTTGAATTTCAAAACAAAAATAACTTTTCAGCATGTCACGGATGCAAGTCTTTATTTTTCGGGTAGCTTCAACCTCGTACCATCCCCAGCAACACCATTACCTGCCAACTGATATGCATATAAAAAGTCAGCGTTGCTGAGTGAGTTCTAGATTGATAATATAGAAAATATACTTTTTGTAAACTTCACATGGTGATCACTCATCATTATACATAATCATTCATTAAGAGGTTCATTATCTTTCTTTCCTTCATTATCTTTCTCTTTCTTTAACAAGGATTGCACAAAGCAAGAGCCTACATTGTTGGTTGGCAACAGATGTCGAACCACTATCGGCAAACGTTTATCATGGTAGCTAACTCATCGACAGTTGACCCACACTGCTAAGCACGAAACCTGCTCATGAATACGAGTCCCATTCATCATACATTGGTCAATCACAAGGACTAGACCCCAAATGTGCATCCTCATGGGCTAAAACAGCCACACATCAGTTGAGCTAACGACAACAAGGTCATGCACCTTCATTCATTATGCTTGCAAAGCTTTTCATTCATCATAAGGCCCATGGATAACATTCATTAGGTTACACTGTCTTTCTTCCATTTTTTGTGACCACTTATTTATGAATAATACTTTTAAAATATTCATTACTTTATAATCACTTAACATGCAATAATAATTATCATCTATAACAACAACCCATAAGAAAGGAATCAAACATTAGAGACATTAAACAAGCATAATCTTTCCTTATACATAAGTCCTTAACATTTAAAATCTATCCCCAAAATTTCAGAATAATTCTAAGTGTCTACAGTGCATGAACAAACATACAGCGGATGGCTTAAATTTTTCTAAGTGCCCACAGCGGACGGCCAAAGTCCACAGCGGACAGCCAAAGTCCACAGCGCATGACCAAAATATTCTAAGTATCCATAGCTGATGAACAAAGTCCACAATGGATAGTTCATACAATTTACTAATTGTCCACAGCGGATGACGGATGAAGCGGATGAGACCACAGCGGATGAACAAAGTCCACAGCGGACACATGCATGATAATTCTAAGTCTAAGTGTCCATAGCGGACGTGCAAAGTCCACAGCGGACACATGCATGATATTTCTAAGTGTCCATAGTGGACGTACCAAGTCCACAGCGGACACATGCATGATATTTCTAAGTGTCCACAGCGGACGTACAAAGTCCATAGCGGACACCATGCAAATCCTAAGTGTCCACAGCGAACATTATAATTATCACCTGCAATGCATCATATGTATTTTCCAGTCCCCAAACATGATTCTAACTTATACTTAGCATAGATCTAACATATTACACACTTAAAACATACTAAACATCAACCCAATCATCACAGCAGTCACACAAACACACATACATAAATTTCAATCATACCATACATTAAAAAACATAGTTTGTGTAGAAAACAACAGTTTAATATGCATACCGGCCCCAAACAAGCAAAAACATGTAAGGGGATATAGAACTCACCTCTAACAGCTTTCGAGTGAAAACTCCTCAAACCCAAGAGCTACCTGGAGTTCTAGAACTTAAACACACAAAAACAAACTACCAAACACAAAGAAAACACATATAGATAGGTCCAGAAGTTCAAACCCACTGAAAACTAAGAAGAAAACACTAGGAAACCTCACCTTCTTGAAGATCTTCTTCTTTCTCCCTCTAGAAACCGGTTTAGAACTTCTTTCTTTCCTTTCCATCCGAAGTGTTAGTGTGTAAAAGGAGATCTGGGCTGCCATACTCCTTTTTGAATCCCATTATGGGCAAATTTGCCCTTTTAATACTTTTAACCCCCTTGCTTTTAAGTAAAACTCTTTTTCTCCCTTACTTTTTTTCACTCTTTCTTTTCTTTTTTTTGCTGAATTTTCCGGGTGTTACATGCCAGAGGAAAGACTCATCACTATTTGTTTTAGATAGAAAGCAAGAAACTTCTCCTGAAGGGGATGTTTCTTGCAAATCCATCTTGTGCATGTTCTCTTTCTTGGGGGCTCTAAGCAGGATATGCTCTTATGGAATGACCACCCCAGGCTTGAGAACAATGCAACCATGCTCAGTAAAGAGCGTGTTATGTCTCTGATCACAAAATTAGGATACACTTAATAGATTGTACCCAAGCTACTCAACAAAATTTACCTTCTCAATGGTGTGCTTACCATTTGTGACCATGCCCCTTTCAGTAATGTTGCCACCTGATTCTCTATCAAAAGCAACTAGCCCTCTATTAATTTTCTCAAAGTTTTGAGCAAAGAGCCATTACCTGACATGTGCTTGGAACAACTACTATCAATGATCCATACATTCCCTTTGGCCTTTAGTTGTTCCTGCACATAAAGAGCTGGTTAGTTACATTTGGAAACCCAAGTCTCATTAGTCTTGAGCTTGTCAAAGTGAACTAAATATAATGCAATAGTAATTTATCCTATATGCAAGTTCAGAGGATCATCTGCTGTTGTTGATGAAGAACTTTCTGTCACATAGCCTTTCTTCATCTTCCATACCATCTTTGGAAGACTAGACTCGGCCTTCAATAATTCGGATGTTTTGATGACTTTGGAAGGTTTGGAGACTGAACCTTTGGAAGTTTTTGCATCCATTGCAGTAGACTTCAGTACTTCGGAAGCATTCCTTTCTTCCGAGACCAAATTTTCTTCCAAAGGTATGTTTTCTCTTATCTTTTTCTTCACTTTGGAGCTTCCAAAAGGAAGAGATTTTCCTTACGAAGCTATCTTCTTCTTCATCTTCTTAGAAGTTTTCTTCTTATTCATGTGGATAGTACTTTTGGGATTGTAAATGCAATTCTTGGCAAAGTGAGAAGTACTACCACACATGATGCATTCAGTTGGCATGCTTCTGAGAGTATTCTTTTGAGTGGGAGGATGAGCTTGATCACTTTCCACTTCCTTCTTCATCTTTTCAGATGATGCAGTAGGCTTCTTGGGATGAGGCTTGCTCTTGGAACTAGATGGTTCAGGCTGTACAGCAGTGGTGCATATTTTATCAGCCTTCTTCTCTTGACCAAGATGATTTGGACATGAAATAGGACTCTTGGTACTAGAGTCCATTGTTGAGTCTTCAGGCTTTACCACTTCAAATCTAGCAGAAATGAAAACTTGCTTTTGCTTGGAGTTAAAGGTGGCCTTGATCTCTTGGGCTTTCTTATCTTTCTTTTGGCTGCCCTTATCAAGTTCTTCCTTACAGGCTTGGTCATCCCTGGTTCTTTCTTCTCTCTAGGAGAATAGTGTCCCTTCTTAGGATAACCCTTGTCACTCACCTTGGGTTCATCCTTCACTATCTCCTTTACATATTCATCCTTCCTTTGGATAGGATCAATAGGAGGTAGCTCATCTTGACAAGTTCCACACCTTGGAGATCTAATAGATAGGAGTGTGTGTGGAGGAGCTATCTCACTTGACCCTAGTCCCTGCCTATTTTGGTAACTAAGTTTTGCATGAAAGGATGAGGATATTATGTTCTTGAAGGTTTCTTCTTCAAGAACACATTTTTCTACATTGGCTTTGCTGATCACAAGCTCAGCTTGTCATTTAGTTAACTTGGTTATGAGAACTTTGATTTGAGTGCTATAGTTTGTATGCTCATGCTTAAGAGTAGAAATTGTTTTCTCTAGATCTTTAATTTTAAGTTTATAATCATTTTTGCTCTTTTAAAATCAGCTTTTAAAATGTTTAAGGACTCAAGATCAGATCTCACTTCCAAGTTGTAGGACCTGTACATAATAACTTTAGCAATGCATTCCGGAGTACAAAGATATTCTAATACCTTGGCTTCTTCATGATCACCCATCAGTGCTTGGTTTAAAGAAGCATCTTCAACCTAAAAGCTTTAGTCAAAGCCTCCTTTTTCAATAGCAACAGCAACATGTTGTTTAGGTTAACTTGGCTTCTCAGTTCAAGGAGCTGCATTAGTGTAGTTTGGTCTGGATTGTTCCTGGCCACTATTTGTCCTTGGTGCCTTGCACTCTCTAGCAAAGTTACCCATTTGATTATAGTTGTAACACTTCACCTTACTTTTCTCCAGGCCAAACTTTCCATTGGCCATATTACTTGGGAACTTACTTCCTGTTCTCTTATAAAACTTCTTGGCTCTATGAGTGAGGAGAGCCATTTGTTGAACTATCTTCATGTACTCTAGATCATCCAGATGGATAAATTCCAGGTCTTCAAAAGTGAAGAGAAAGTAGCCAGAACTTGCATCAGTAGACACAAAGGCTAATGCAGAGCTTATCTCTTGGAATAGGCTTCCTTGGATGTAGCTCTCCCTTGGTGTCTCAGGGAAGGTGATGAAAGGGCCCTTTTGTGAGTTTTTAGGGTAGCAGATAAGATGATGCTGTGGTTCTTTGCTATGTCCCTATTCTCAAGCTTGACTCCAACATCCATTGAGTATCCACAATCTCAACATACCTGAAGTATTGTTAAGTCATGGTTTCACATGTCTTGTAGGTGAAGTTCTCAAACTGCTGCTTCATAATGTCTTTCTTGTTTTCCTTGGCTTCCTCAGACCCCTCATACATGCACTTTAGTGCATCCCATAGATGTGTAGCAGTTTCGTACTTCTTAAAGACTCTGTATATGGAGTTTGGAAGAGTAGTTTGTAGAGCGGTCATGGCTTTTTGATCTACATCTATTTTCTTCCAGTCTTCTTTAGAGTAGTCAGCCATTTCCTTTGGTATCATCCCACCTCCAGCAGTGGCTGAAGAGGTGCTTGGGATGTGAGGTCTTTCAATAACAGATCTCCACATCTTGCTATCTTGAGACTTGATGAACCCTTCCATAAGTTGGCACCAAGTATCAAAGTCATCAGGAGTGATTAGTGGAGACTTTTTCATGGTACCGGTTTCCATATCAGCCTTAGAGATAGCTATCATTTGAGTTGATAAGTGTTTGTGAAACTAAAAAGATTTAAGATGGTGAGGTCTTACAATCAGAACCTGAAATGCTCTGATACCAATTCTAGGACGGTTGAAGGGTGGTTAATGCAACAGTTTCACAAGATGGAGAGACTTAGAACAATTAGCAGATCAAATAAGGAACTGGTTAGGATGAAACAAATAACACAAGTAAAGAACAATAACAAGAACAAGAACAAGATAGTATGTGGTTCTCAAGAATGTTGTATAATACTCTCAAGTTCTTACAAGTGTTACAAATCTTAATTCTAAATACAAGTACTTGAGATATTTTATACTACATTTTACAGTCGGCCATACTTTGAAGGCCCTGGAAGCACTAATCTAGACACCAAGATCAATGTAGAGTCAAAAAGGCAGATTGTCTTTTTGACTAGTGACTATGACATGCCATAGCTCACATCCTTATCTAATAAAAAAGGATAAAAGTGCATAATTGGAAAGTTATAGACTCAACAACTTAATCTACAGTTGACAAAAGCATGGACTTTTTACCAAACCATGCTGGTTGGTGAGTCTTTAGAAATGGCAGCGGAAAGGTCGTTCAGCTTTTGTCAAAAGTAAGCCAGAGAGAGCAAGTCTTCCCTGTCTTCGGAAGAAATCAGTCTTTGGCTTCGGAACACTTTGTCATTGAAGCTTCAGAGGACTTTATCTTTGGCTTTGGAAGAATTGGTCTTTTGGCTTTAGGAGATTTGATACTTAGCATAATTCACTAAGTATATCAAATCTTCCGAAGTACTTTCCTAGTACTTTACATGTGCATGCTGAGAGCTCTTTGGTTGTTCTTTGGTTGCATCAGCTTTAAGTGTATTCCTTACAAGTTTCACAAGGTTGGAGAACAAACAACAACACTTAATAGATTAAATAGGGAACCGGCTTATGAAACAAAGAAAAAAAGTAAAGAACACAAGCAGAACAAAAGTATTTGGTTTTCAAGATTTATGTATATTGCTCTCAAGTGTTTTTACAATTGTTACAAGGCTAAGTCCTAAGGACCGGTACCTGAGATACTTTATACTACATCTTACAGCTGGACATACTTTGACGGCAAGCTATAACACTAATCTAGACAACAAATCAATGTAAAGTCAAAAGGTAGATTGCCTTTTCACTATTGACTATGACATGCAATAGCTCACATCCTTATCTATTACAAAAAGGATAAAAGTACAAAGTAAAAAGTTACAGACTCTTAAGACCTTAATCTACAGTTGACAAAAGTAGGAAGATATCACCAACTTGTATAAGTTGGTGAGTTTTCAGAGATGCCAGCGAAAAATGGTTCAGCTTTTGTCAAATTCATGTCAGAGAAAGCATGTCTTCTCTGTCTTCGAAAGAAATAAATCTCTTGGCTTTGGAAGACTTTGTATTGAAGCTTCGGAAGACTTCATCTTTAGATTCGAAAGACTACATCTTCGGATTCGGAAGAAATGGTCTTTGGCTCGGATGATTTGACACTTAGAGAATTTCTTAGTGCTTTTATCAGATCTTCCAAAGTAACTTCCGTTATAGTTCAGTATGCATGCTGAAAGCTCTTTAGGTGCATCAGCCTCTAAGATTAACTCTTACAAATTAGATGTATTTAAAAAATTAAAAAGTAAAAATATAAAAATATGTAAAAATACTTATAGTGCAATAAATACCACCTAGATACCCAATACTACTCAAAAATTAAAACCCCCACACTTCCCCCTTGTAGCCGCCCCCTAAACCTTCCCTACCTTCTTCTCTATTTTACCAATTTTCCAAGCAAAATACTACATTGACTTTGTAAAATTCAAGGATTTCTTGTTTGGTGAATATCCACCTATCATGATTAAAGACACTTGACTCCATACCACTTTTAGATGCCTCCTTTTCTTCCTTCCCTTGTTGAACAAGACCCACTCAAAACCCCATGAAATATTTGAAACTTTACCATGTAAAATGTTATATAATGCAAGTAAACCCTTAACACTTCACCTACATTTCAACCATCACCCTCTCAAACTTCTCCACCTTCAAAATTCAGCCCATACACACACACCACCATTTTTAACTTATTAATAATGTAATATTTAACTCCAAAAGTCGGTTATGGGGTCATAAAGGTCATTGAATGTAAAGAAGCAAACTTTAGGGTAGAAAATGTAAATTCTGAAACTTGAGGGACTAAACTATAAATTCTGCCAAAACTTCAATAAACCGATCCCCTTGGACTGGTAATCACTTGATAAACTTAATTTAACTTGTGTCAATGACCTAATAGTGTGAAAACAAGAATTCCCCTTAAGAAACCCTATCTTTCTATAAAAGGAAACTTTTAAATGCAAGCCTTAGCAAATATAAGCTAGTTGAACATTTAACTTCTTACACACTTTGTCCACCTCGTGTGACCTTAGAATTAGTGGCTTATCACTTAATCTTGATGGAAGGGGGCTAAACTTGAAACCTTCCCGGTACACGAAGAACCCGTTACTTGAAGCTCTAAGGTGAGTTCTAGTGTCCCCTTTTTACTACTGTTTTTAGGGTGAAGCATGCTCTGTTTAAACTAAACTTTTCTATGCTATAATATGCTGCTATATGTTGTGGAAATGTTAGAACCTGCTTTTACTTTTATCACGATCATTAATTCTTGTGTGAACCGCTTGTTTTATATGGGTAGATCTACTTGGGGAATCCCCCACACACAGTGCCTTCCTTGATGAGCGGGAAGGGTACCACACTGAGATCCTGCGGGGTTGTTTATGGCATGTGACGAGTTTTAATAAGATACTAAGGTGAACCATCCAGCAGGTATGGTCCACCATATGAGGCTCAGTTCTTCCCTCGGGATTAGCCGGTGTAACATAACATTAGAAGAGGCTAGCCGGGACTGAGTGCAGGGTTGATTGTGATCCCCACAACTATGATACTATGATCTTTGACTTTTAAATCAAATGTGGATTCTTTTGAATCCTTTTGTTTTTGAACTTTAAGCACTTGAATTCACCAACTTTTTATTTGACACAAACTTCTTTTGAGCATGTTCAGGTAATCCTTGATGGGAGTCTAGCTGTTGTAGAAGACCTTGACCTAGCACCGTGACCCATGGCATTGGCTTGTTTTGTTTTTCAAACAATTTGAACAATGTACATTTATTATTGTTGGAAAAAATTCGTACCGATGAATTATGTACTTGTATTGGTCGCTAGACCTACTTCTAGCCCGGTTTTTCTTTAAACATTAATGCCATGTGATGTTATCTCCTTTTGTGCTCTTATGACGGTTTGTTTCCGCTACCATATGTTGTTGCCAGTCTGTGATGTCCCACCCTACCTGGGCCTGGGGTGTGACAACATGTATTCCAGAAAAAGGAAATACTTATCTGAGAAGGCTAAAGGCAAACTGCCAATGGTAGAAGAGGAACCACCCATTAAGAAACAAAGAGATGATCAAAGAAGCCTTGCTGTAATTATTGAATTCTTAGAGGAGCATGAGAAGGCTGAGGAAGAATTGAAAGAAGAAAATTGATGTGATTGTGTTAGAAGAAAGAGAAATAGAAGGAGGTTATGATGAAGGATTGATTGATGACCCTTTGACCAGGGACAGTCCTGCAAAGGTTGAGTCATCTGTTGAAGAAATGGTTGAGAAAGCTCAAGTTGCGTATCTCATGATAAAAGCAATGTATCTGATCAACCACGCGTATGATGCAGATGAAGTTTTTGGAATGACATATGAGGGTATGGTTGAAGAAGTAAATAATATGCAAAAACTACTTGACCCTACATATGTTACTGAGTATGAAAAGAAGACTACCATTTCCCCAATTACTATTAGTGATGCTAAGTCTCAACAGCAGCAAGAATCACAATCAGCTTATCCTGATCCCTATAGCATGTCTGACAGAGAAATGAAGGATTATTTGGCTACTCAAGGGTTTACCAAAAGATAGCTTGGTAACATGAGAACAAACTCCCTCAGAGCTGCAATTATGAAATTAGTCAAAGAAAAGAAAGATAGACTAATGGCTATTGAAGAAAAGGTGATAGGGAGAAAACAAAGATCAAGAACTTCAGCACAAGATGTCCAACTCACTACCAAGGACCATGATGTCTTGGCACCCATGCTACACAAAAATCCAAAATGGTTTATTGAACCCTCCCAACTGAAGCTACAGGAAGGATTAACTACTTCTGAGATGATTAAGGGTGTGTCTGCTCCAAAAGGCAAAACTTATGTTAAAATTATTGCCTGGAAATATGACAGTGATTGGAACATGTTCATGGAATAAAGGATCTCAGGGCTAGTTAAATTCTTCACAGAGTACACTGCTCTTGTGAACTCCTTGGAGATTCATGATCTGAAAGAACTAGCTGATCTAGAGTTGATAAATCATCACGCCATGTATAGAGGATATGAATCTGAAGACATTCTGAAGATGTTCAAGAAAACCAACAACTTCAAATCTCTGATAGCTATCTGTTTGATAAAGGATAGATCGTTTAGAAATCTTATGGAAAAGAAGAAGAAGAAAGAAGCTGAAGAGTTGGTATTTCCTGAGTTGAATATAAAGCCAACTGAATCATTAAAAGAAAGATGGTAGCTGGAACCCACAAGACAAAGCTAATCTCTAATGTGTTTTATGATAAAAAGACTTATGATTTGGTGATTGAAAGAAAATGGGGAGGAAAGGAAGGATCAAATATTAGGTTGTTTAGTGGATATGAGGTGAGACTATTGGATGAATCCTATGTCCACTACATATTTACAAGACACTTCAGAGAACTCAATAACAAGCTGGGAGAAGATGATATGAATTTCTTTCTGAAATGCATCAAAATTCTAAAGATGGCCTATGATAGAATTAACAAGAAGAAAGAAATAAGAAAGGGAAAGAAGGTCAATCTCCAATTAGGTAACATTGTGAAGTTAGAGGTAGATTCTGATGGCTATTTATTGATTCATAGAGATGGTCTTTCCACTGTTTCAGTGTGGGAACCAATCTCTTTGAGACAAATGCCCATTGATGCCGTTCATACTATGTGCCAAATGAAGATACATGTCCTTAGCCGAGACAAGATGAATGAGGCTAGAGACTTCTCCAACATGATTAAGGCTATTTTGGATCCTTCTTTGGTAGAACCTCTACATCTGCAGCTACTACATCAGCACCATCTCCATCAACAGTCCAAGCAAGACAAGCTCAATCTCATGAAGAACCACTAGAATCATCTCCACCACTAGAATCATCTCCACCACCACCACCCTCAAACTCTTGAAGTATATAGGCTGTATAATCTTTAGGGGGAGTATTGTTAGACCCTGAAAGGATCATACCTACCAATTCAAGAAGTGGTTGAAGGTTATTCTGGTAGGAAATCCCTCCAAGTCCAAGAAGAAATATGGGTGGAGATCATGAAGAAATGCGGCTGAAGTTATAGAAGAAAAAGACTAAGTGTTGGTTATCCGCATTAGTAAATGTGGAAGACCAATGAACAAATGCGATCAAGTATTTGTTCATCCACATTTACTAATGCGGACAAGGAACACAAATGCAGCCAAGTATTTGTTCATCTGCATTAACTAATGCGGATGACCCAGTCAATGCTAAAGACAAACATAAGAAACGCTGATGAAGACTTCTCATCCGCATTAACTAATACAGATGAACACTTACAAATGCTAATGATATTTTGCACAGGCAATGTATCTGCCTATAAATAGATCAGTATAACCTAATTTGTAAGAGAGGATAACAATATTAAAATTTTCATCAGTATCATACAAGCAACCCTAGCACACTTTGTATCTTGTTCACTCTCATCAATATACAAAGCATATATTAGTATTCTTTCAATAATTAATGTTCTGTGATTTAGTATTTCCATGACTTAATCACTGACTCAATCATCATATTCGATCCTAAGTCGAATCACTTCAACTGAGATTCACATCTCGGACCCAGTCACTAGTCATACCACTATAAGCTGACACACATATTGATGAATCTGAACTGGATGATATAAGAGCTGCATTCTGTGAGTAAGCTTGAGATGAAAGCATTGTTTGGTTGTATTCTTTCCGTTTTAGATCTAACTTGAAGGACTTCAACTTGTTGATTATGTCCATGAGCTTGTAATCTAGGAATCCCCTTTCTTGCCTTAACATCCTCATTACAAACTCCATTGATGTGGTAAAGAATCCAGCAGCTTTGTTACTTGTTCATTGTTTGACAGCTTCTCATCATACTTCTTCAATGTGCTTGTAACAGACAAAAAACAATTGGTGAGATTAGTGAGACTCTCATTCTTGTGTCCAACAAAAAAGTTGATTCTTTTTCAGCTTGAGCAGCTTTATCCTTGACCAATTCCTCATTACCATCATAGAATTCACATAACGCATCGTATAAAGCCTTTGCACTTTTATATTCACCAAATCTGTTGTAGATCTCTGCTGACAGGCACAAGGTCAGAGCACCAAACGCCTTTTGATCCCTATCAATCAGCTTGATGTCTCTCTCTGAATATTTTGTTAGATCTTCAATTTGAATAGTCATATTGTCTTCTATGGAGACAGGAACATGAGGTCCTTTCATAATTGATTCCCATTGAGTGTGATCAGTGTACAGGAAGAAAGCTTTCAAACATCTTTTCCAGTCATCAAAGTTGTCAACATTTATTAGCTTAGGGGGTCTATTTGGAGCCACACAATCAAGATCAGCAAAAGGTAAGACTTATCGTCATTGAAAATTGATCAAATCAAAAACCAGTAGTTTTGCACAAGAGAGAGCAGTTTCGCACCAGAAATAGTAGTTTCGCAGGGAGTAGTTTGACAGACAGGATGTAGTTTCGCAGCTAGTTTCTGCAGCAGTTTCTCATGAAACTATTGAGCTTTCATTCAAGGGAAATGGACAGTAGTTTCGCAAGAAAACTGATCAGGCTAATGAACTTTCGTTCTAGGTTTTCAAAGGGATCACGACCATCAAATTTCTGTAGTTTTGCAGAATAGTTTCGCACAAAGAACTGTAGTTTTGCACTATGAGTCTGAAAACCATCTTTTTGCGAAAAATGACCCAAAACTCACTCAAATCACAACCAATTTGGAATCTGTTGATTCCACAAGTTTCCCAAGTTCACACCACACCTTCTTCAATCGATTTCCATGGATAACAAATGTAAAACAGCTCCAAAATGATTGAAGAAGGTGAATATGTCAAAAGTAATCCAAAAACACAAACAATCAAGAGCACAAAGGCTCTGATACCATATTATTGGTTCAGATGATCGTTTGAACATGCTTTTGATGAAGATTTAACATAAGAATCCATAAGATATCACTATATCTAATAGCTTGTGGACCATGTAATGATAGAAAATGAACACAAATCAAACATAACCCATTTGCAAAAGAATTTGTAAGGATAAAGAAGAATAATGCTCAAAGATGACAAATATAAGCTCCTAGCAATACATAATCAATTAATAGACTCAAATCAGTAATATCATTAAAGTTCCAAGAGTCACAAAATGAGCAACAAGCAAACATATTTATACAGGACCTAGTTGCGCATACAGTTTCGCATACTGCGAAACTGTATGCACAATGGCATGTGAAACTACCAGGCAAAATCACAGTTTCGTATGCCATAGAATACAAAACAAGACATATGTAAACTAGATCCTATTACAATAATATCTAAGCTATAATAAATTGTGATTAAACAATAACAAACGGCAAGATGAATACCACCCTATACTTGATCATCAAGCTCAAGTGTAGTATCCAACAATGAATGCCAAAGCTCTCTCCACCGTAAGTCACACAAGCCTATGAGTGACAAAAGGAAGAGGAAAATGACATCTGAGGAGATTGAGGAGGAGAAGAGAGAGAGGAAGAGGAGGCAAGGGGAGAGAGTTCAAGTAGGACCCCTGGCTTCATGGAAGCTGCAATCAGGGCTGCCCCCAGGCCAAGTACTCAAGATGATGAGAAAAAGGCAGCCAGATTGAACTATTTGGGGTCCAAGAATTACAATATTGATGAACTCATCTCTCTCCCCTTGGAGGAGTTAAATGAACTGGCTAACAAGGAAGTGTCAAAAGAGAGGAAGGAAGCTAAGGATGAATAACTACAAATCAAGATCAAGGAAGAAAGAAGAAGAAAAAGAATCTAAAGCTCTTATCCTCTCCCCAATTCGGGAAAGTCCTGAGACAGAGACTATGGATACTGAGCAACAAGCTTGGGTAGGTAGCGAACAAGATAGGCAAAACATGATAGCCTACCTTAGTGCCACAGGTCTTTATCAGGCAGTAGACTTTCTTCACTTACCATATGACTACATAGAATTTGAATACCTTAAGCAGCTTAAGCAATAAGTGCAAAAAGAGCAAAAAGCTGCTAAGTGGAAGATAAGGGAAGATGCTGCTAAGTCAAGAGCCACCATCCAGTCCAATCAGAAGAAGTCTGCTGACAGACTAAAGACAGTGAGCTTCTTGAAACTGTATGGATTCTCTGGAAGGAGACTTGGTCTAATGTCTTTATCCACCATGGATGAGCATATTAGAATGATCAAATTAAAGATCAAGAGGGGTGAGATGGTTGAATTGCATTCTTTACCAAGTCAGGTTGCACCTGAAGCTGAGGTTAAGTTGAACCCTAAATGGCCACATAACCTAGACCTAGTGCTTCCTCATAACCAGCTTCATCTTCTGATCCATAGCAGGGTCCTGATCCTTCTTCTTCTGAACCTGTCAAGGACAAGGACCCAATTAAGGAAGACAAGCAAGACCAATCAGGTACTGCAGGCCATTCTCCTTAGTTAAAATATAGAAAGAGGAAAAGGATGGCCATTAGAAGGATCAAGAAGAAGAAGAAGAAGTCCAAGGCATCCACCTCTACACCTCAAGATGGGTCAGAACATCCTAAGGGTGATCAAGAAGAGGCTGCTCATCGAACTTCCATTCAAGTAGAGCCCCTTGCTGCTGAGAGACCCATCTTGTCTTGGATGTTTGACACCAATCCAGATAGATAGTATGTCACTAGAGATCAAGGGGGTCAAGATGTGTACTTCTGGAAAAACATACTTGACCTCCCGCTGCATGATCTCTATGACATGAGGAGGTACTTTGAAAGTTTGAGGAATCCTGACCAACTAATGATGAAGGGAATGGTCTTGATTATGATGAGGACTGTCAATAGATGAAGATCAAGATTCAAAGATGTCCTTAGTTTTGGTAGCATTAGCCTAGAGGGAGTTTGTAAGGATTACACTTACAGGATGATGCAACCAAAAGAGCTTTTAGCATGAACATGTGAAAAACAAGGAAGTTACTTTGGAAGATTTGATATAGCTCAGTGAATTATGCTAAGTATCAAATCTTCCGAAGCCAAAAGACCAAATCTTCTAAATCCAAAGATAAAGTCTTTCGAAATCTCAAAGACAAAGTCTTCTAAGCCAAAGACCAGTTTTTTTCAAAGAAAGAGAAGACATGGTTTCTCTAAATGACCTTTTGACAAAAGCTGAACAACTTTCTGCTACCACTTTTGATGACCCACCAACTTATATGAGTTGGTGAAAAGGTCCATGCTTTTGTCAAGTGTAGATTAAGGTCTTTTGTCTGTAACTTTCCAACTATGTACTTTTATCCTTTTTGTAATATATTAGGATGTGAGCTATGGCATGTCATAGTCACTAGACAAAAGGCAATCTGCCTTTTGACTCTATATTGATCTTGTTGTGTAGAATATTGATTCCAGTTGGCTTTCAAAGTATAGCCAGTTGTAGGATGTAGTATAAAGTGTCTCAAGTACTTGTAATTTCGATAAGCTCTGTAACACTTGTAATAGAACTTGAGAGCAGTATACATCATTCTTGAAAACCATCTTTGAGTGTTCTTGTTCTTGTTATTTGTGTTCTTTGTTTCATTCTAACCGGTTCCCTATTTGAATTGCTAAGTGTTTTCAATTCTCTCCATCTTTTGAAACTGTTGCATTGATCAAATCTGGTCCTGCAGAAATATATAATTAATTACTAAATACTCAAGCCATGTCCTGGGTCGAGTAAAAATGATATTTAATTACCCAAATAATATGTCAACCTTAAAATACAAGGGTTTTTGTACACTCTTAATTGAAATAGAGTTTATTAATATTTTCTAACTAATATATATATCATAATTATCCATCACATATCTTAAACGGGTCATCAAGTGAAACACTTTATTAGCAAGTTATGTGATGAAATAGTTATATGCTCGCATTACATGTAAGAGAAATTACTTAGACATACGTTGCCTTAATTATTCTAGGGCGAACTTACCTGATTACTCACTGTTAGGTGAGTTTCACAACCCTATTTTCACTTACTTTCCTTTTGGGGGAGATTAGATGCAAATTACTATTTCTTGGACACGTTTTCCTTGTTAATGATTTCACATGTAATATAAGTTTTTTGCTTACAGTATGAAGTCCCCTATTATCGGACGTTAATTTATTTCCTAAAGCAAGGTAATCATGGATAGTACTATTGGGTTTGACTAACCCACTCAAGTTAATTACCCTAACCTTAACTGGAGGTCTAAACTAGTGCATTATTAGCCTGTTAACCCCTGTGCTTACGGTAGGCATGGGTAGGGGCAATCTATTACAGTTACAGTCTAGCTTTAGTTATTGTGCTAATATGTTATTATAGTATTGTATGATCAACAATCAAATCATGGAATGACTTGTGGTCCATTATATTGTTTACTATTACTTTAAAACCTGTGAACTCACCAATTTATGTTGACATATTTCATGCATGTTTTCTTAGGAAATGAGGTTTGCATCAGGATAAACTAGCATGGAACTCACCACACTTAGGATCATTTATGCTACTGGGACATTATTTCTAAATTATCATGTATTGAAAATAATTTACGTTCATTATACTACTTCTGCTAGTTAACTCTAAGAACAATTATGTACTTTTAAACTTATTTGCAATGTATGTTTTACAAAAATCATGTAGTGGTAGATCAGTGACTGTGATTCTATAAATTCATGCCCCATGGGAAATCACCATGGTTTGGGTGTGATATAAAATAACTTGTTAAGGTATACTTGAACAAAGTATAAAGACCATTACCAAAGTAACAGACATCCTCAAAACCATCATCTACTTCTACAAAACCAATTCCTTTCAAGAAATTAACACTGTCAATCAAAAAATGTTACTAGAAAACTAGAAATTGTAATTGGGTAAAGACCAAAATTCAACTTGAAAGACTAAACTGACATTAACTAATTCAATTAAGAATCTGAGTGGGCCTACAAAGAATCATGATGGAAGTACAACTCAGTTCATATCCTAGAACTATGATGATGAGAGGGAACCTTCATACTAAAGAGAGGGACTAGATTCACCCACATACCTATAGTTTTTTTATGATGTTTAAGAAATGACAAAAGAAGACTTAAGGTAGATTGCTTAACTTCATGCAATGAACCCAAGTTGTCATCTTAAAGGTATCAATTTGAAAAGTCTAATCAAGAACTTGGTGATCAAGAATTTCATGGATATAGAATTAGATTAAAGTTGAGACTAAAAATAAGGTAAAGGATGAAATGTTTTTTTATTTGTTTTGTTCTCTAGAAAGCATGAAAAGTTGAAATTTCAAGGCACAACTACTACTCATCCACTCTGGTAGGGGTATTATGAGAACTTCACCACTGAGTTGTTAATTATAAGAAGAATGTTTGGTCATCCTAATAAAGGGATAAGACTATTTGTTGCTTTTTAAATGGAACTTCATGATACATTTTATCGGATAGATTTGAAAGAGATGCTAATCCTACTTGCAAAAAATGACTTAAAGGTGTTTCTTGATGATGGTTAGAGAAATGCTTGATCTACATGGAAGTAAGGGTAGAAATGTCATCTCCTATGATCCAATTTCAAACTGTAACATAACCAAATGTCTTGTTCATGGAAAGCATAGAAGTTTTCTTATTGATATTCGAGATATGCCTTCTTTTTAGATCTTTTAATATGATGATTCAAAGAAGCTTGACAAGGATACCCAGATGTAATTGCCAAACCTACCAGTCATAATTGATCATGAAGGTTTGAGAATAGAAGCGAATTGGTATGTTGCTCATGGGAAGAAGATCCTAAAGGGTGTGTTAACGTAACCATGATGTAGAGATCTACCACAAACAGGTGAATCTTAGTGATAAAAAGGGTTTTGGCAACATCATCCCTATGGGGAGATTGTTAGGTTTGTATAAAGGATGATTGCATGTCAAAACACCTAAGTCTGGTGTGTTTTGATACTTTAGTTATAAATTTGACAAACTGTGAGTTCACCATTAGATTCAAAATAATCAAATCAGTTGATAAGGAAGTCTTAATGTTTTCAAGTTATAAACTCACATTAAGACTTGTAAACTAATAGTTAAGATTATAAACTCACAGGAAGCATTATAAACTCACAAAAAGATCTGTAAAATCATAAAAGAAAATTTTAAACTCATAGAGAAATATAACTTGCAGAAACTTTTGTACTTGGACAAAATTTGTACTTCACCATACAGGATTGATGTTTGTCTCACAACAAAAGATATTCTCACAAACTCACTTAATATCACTCGGGTTGATGAAGCAGAATCTCTACTAAGTTCACAAGTAATATAATAAGTTAATGAAAGCACAATAACATAGAATGGTTTTTCAAGATACTTGTATATATTACTTCTCAATTCAGTATTACAAGACTCTTACAAGCATGGTTACTAAGTCACATGGAGAAACTATATATACTACTATCTACAGCCAGTTATACTTGGAAAATCAGCTGGAATTTACAACTAGAAAAATACTAGATTGCTAGAAGTAAAGCATCTAAGATAAAGTAATAATATCCTAGATTAGGTAGTCATGACAGGTCTATAACTTACCTTTTGTCACCAACTAAGAATGGCAACTATACTAAGTTGAGAATGGTGAACAGTGGATTAAAGTATGGTCAACTACATGGGAGTGGGAAAGCGCCATGCAGTATATCAGAGTTGCAGCGGGCTGTTAGACAGACGATACTCATGTCTACTGGTTCATAGTCGGTTCTTCCTTAGGTAAATGGCTTCGGAATATGTAGCAGAGATGATGTGTCAAGTCTGGTTACTTGACCATTCTCCCTTTGCACAACAAAGGTGTGTGTAGCTTCATCGAACCTTCACTGGACAATTGGGCTTCTAGGATTGAGGGTATTAGTTGGCAGCTTTCCCCCTTTTCTTGTGTCCAGTAGAGTCACCAGTCTCCTTCTCAACATCTTCTCTTCTTCTCTAAGTGTATCAGAATTGGTAGCAAGTAGTTAGAGAGCTTAGTCTAGTGTTCCCTTTGGCAGATCAAGGAATGCATCTTTTATGAGGGAACAAGAAGAGCCGTTAATATATTTCAGTTTAATTGACTCTTCCTTATAAGAGATATCGCTCAAGGTAGTGCAGTTTGTGAGCTTTCTTTTTAATTCCTTGAACTCTTCTAAGGTCAGGGGCTTGGAACGTTCAGAGGTTGGTTTGGGTAGAGATTAGATTTTGGGTTATGTTTTGGGTTTTAGGATAGGTGGTGGTGGTGGTTGTTGAGAAGTAGGGTGTGAAGGTGTGGCTGATGGTGTTGGTTCAAAGATGTAAGGTTTGGTTGTTGGCTCAGTTTTGATAGGGAAGGGAAAAGGTGTGGGCATAGGTTGTGATTTGGGTGCTAGTTTGGGTTTGAGAGTTGGTTTAGGTGCCTTCCTCTGAACACTTTACCTTAGAGGTACCTCCTGCCTTCTTCCTAAGCGAATGTCAGCCTTAATGTTGCTGACATGTCATTGTAAGATCTTCAGAGACATTGGTCCAACCTGCCTGTCAGTGAATCTGTGGGCTTTAAGGTAGGCTTTCATCCATTCCTTATCACCCTCAGTCTTGGCTGTAGCAAGTTTTGCCTCTTCCTCCATCTGTTTCTTCTCCTTTAACTTTTCCCTAGCAGCCTTCTTCCTCTCCTTGTTGATCTGATCTTGTTCTTTGTGTAAAAGGAACAAGATTGTGTCATAGTCATGAGGAGCTAGCTCATTCTGAGAATAGCCTCTCCTTCCTCTCCTGTGCCTTCTTTCTCCTCTTCTCCTCCTCTATGGCTAACCTTGTTGCCTCCTCTTTTTCCTTTTGCAGTAACGTTGCCTTCTCCATCTTCACAAGCTCATAAAGTGGGAGTAGAAGCATTTCTTCATTATCTACTCCCATGCTGATAAGCCTGTCTATGACCTCCACTCTTCTCTGATTATTGATACTTTCTTCAGCGGCTGTTGCTGCTTTGCTGCTCGCAGCTAGTAGCTTCTCAGTATCAAGTTTTCTCTTCTTCTTCAGCTTTTCCAACCTTTCCTCTTCTAGAAGCTCTTCAGTAGTGAGTTTCCTCTTCCTTTTAGGATCAAAGGAAGATTCATCCTTTAGAGACTCAGGCTTAGAGGATTCAGGTTGGGGAGATGGAGTTTGAACTTGTGGTGCATGGAAGATTGGAGTTTAAGAAAGTCCTCACTGTTGACCTCAGAAGCCAAGTCAAGAATGGCCTCTGTGATAAGCAGGTCATCAGACAAGGAAGATAGTTCAATTATTCCTTTCACAACTTGTATTTCTGCTTCAAAAGTATTTGGAACTGCACTACCTATCCCTCTTAAGTTGGTTGCTGGGCCATCAGTCTGTGTCTCCCCTTTGAAGTTAATGTCAGGTTCAATAGAGACCTTAGGTTGACCAACATCCTCTTAGAGGTAGGTGGTGCACTGATTAAATCAACCTAATAGTGTGATGTTTATGAACTTAGACAAATAATGAAGAACATAAACAAGTTGATTTCTCCCAAGGATCTTTTCAAATCTCTCAAACAAAAATGTAACAACAGATTGTTATACTTGTATCCAACAAACAATAATCATGGTGCTAAAATCCATGATTAATGCTATGATATCAGTGTTTTTGAGTGATTGCTAGTGATTGCTAGTGCTTGAATGATAATAACTATTTATTTGTATTGATTGTTCAAAAAGCTTACAAAGGATTAGGGTAGTATGCTATTTATAGCCTATACACAGAGCTATATACAATTACTGAACAACCCTTATGTAAATGAATATAACATAACTAATCCTAAGTCAATAAGCTATCCGCTGTGAATGATTATCTATCTATTATGGATGATAAGTTGTCCGCTGTGGAAGTCAGATAACATGTCTATTGTGCCTTGGATGCTGTTCGTTATGAACACTTGTTTGTTTGGTTGTATGTTATCACCTATGGAATGTTCATCCGCTGTGGATGAACATCCGCTGTGAACACTTGTGTGTGTTTGCTTTGTATGTTATCTACTGTGGAAATATTCTTCCGCTGTGGATGAACATCTACTGTGGACAATTCATCAGCTGTGGACTTAGGCATCCGCTGTGTGTGTTGTTCATCCGCTGTGGGCTCTTGGACTTTATCTTCATCCGCTGCATCTTCTTAGTCATCCGCTGTTGAAAACTCGTCATCCACTGCTGACACTTAGCAAAAAAATTCCTTTTATTTACAAACCTAAAAAAGAAATATAAGCAATATTAGTGTATGTTATAAGTGTTAATAATACTAATGTGTTAGTTAATGATTGTTTTAATGTTAGAATGCATTATGTTTGATTATGGCAAGCATTATCCTTTTTAAGCATTAATCTATTAACGCACTTATTGAGTCCAACAATACTCACCCTAAGGATGATGTTGCCATCTCTTTAATGTTTGCTTGTTAATGCTTTGTTTGTTAGTAATAATGTGTGTGTTGATGCTTGTTAATGATGTTGCCATCTCTTCTGTTGATGATTATGTTTGAATGTTATGCATGATTGATTGTTTGACTTGTATGATTGTATGATTGAATGTTTGTCTGTTTGTTTGTTTTTGCATGATTAAATGATTGATTGTTTGTCTGATTACATGTATGATTGATTGTATGTTTACATGTATGTTTGTATGATTACATGTATGTTTCACTGATTACTCTTGTATAATTGTATGATTGAATGTTTGTCTGATTACATGTTTGGTCTTATTTATATGTGTTTGCATGTATAATGTGGTACATGTATGATTGACTGTTGTTGTCTGTTATGTATGTTTGGATGTTTGTTTGTTGATTGGTTAGATTGTTTGTTTGTTTTTTTTTTTGTTTATTTGTTAGAAACCTTTATGTATGTGATGGACCAGCTTCATCAACTGTCTTCTGAACTTTAGCTGTTGCCTTCAAGGATTCTTCGATATCTTTCTCAAGCTCTTGATCTTTGGCAACTTCTTTTACTTGATCAGATAAAGGAGTAATCCTCAGTGCATTTCTACAGTTCACTATGTGCTCTATAAAATAATCAACTGCACTTTTCTGATCATCATATTTGCTCTCTATTATAAGATGAACCAGCTGTTCCAGAGTTGATTGGTCTAGGCTCTACACATCTATGTTACTGAACAGTATGGTCACAACATGTTTGCCTTTTAGGATTTCAAGATCGTTATTGTCTGATATCCTCATTCTTGTTATGCCTTCTTTGCGTGTTAATGGTTGTTGATTGATTTCCAGTCTCTGTTTTAGTGCAGCCTTCACATAAACAGTGCCCAAAATTCTGAGCATGTGAATGAAGTAGCAGCAATCTCCCTTGTATAATACATCTTTAATTGCAGGGAATGTCTTGGTTTTTAAAAATGAAACATATGATGGATGAAGGAGTTTGATTTCCACAGGATCAAACAACCTTATGTCTGGTGCTTCCTTCTCTTCTAGCTTTCTTTCAAGTACAACCTCAAAATGGGTTTCATCATAATACCATCTGGTAATTGGATGATTGTACTGGTTACCATCTATCTTTTTCATGATAAGCTTCAAGTCAGATGGCCTCATTGGATAACCAACCCTTTCCAATAATTCAGTGTCAATATCAGAGGGTGGTTCTTCAAGTGTTTGTTTCATCTTACTAGCTTCTTGTTGTTCTTTTCTTAGCTTATCAATATGAAGTTTATCTTCTTTATCAGCCATTTGTTTCATTTGATAAATATGTTTGTTCAGGTAAGATCTTAGGATGTGAAAGAATTCAGCTCCTCTTGGATTGTTTATGTGATTGAACATTCTTAATTGCATCAGGTCAAATCTATCTTAATATGTTTGAGATCCAAGTTGGGAGATGTATGATAAGTATTGGACAAGTCCAGATACTCTCTTTATAAGCACAGCATCCCATGTTTCATCATACTTCTATGCAACAATTTTTCTTTCATTTGCATTGGCAGTCAGAGTTAATCTGTCATAAAGCTTCATAAAATTTGTTTTCTCATTGATCATTTCTCTGAACTCATTTCCTTTAGGCCATAGCCTGTGAGGCATAAACTGCCTTGGTTCCTCAATAGGATGAAGCTCAGGTGGAGCTTGATGATAAGTGGATAGAGAAGATGTAGCATGAGGTTTAAAGACTTATGGTTTCAATGCATTTGCAAGCATGTTCTTGTAGATCTCTCTAGCCATTTCTTTCATTTAAGATAGAGATCTGCCTGCATATGACCTATATGGCACTCTTGTATGACTCAACCAGCTTTTCACCTGGGAGTAGGTCATCTTCTCTATCTGAGGATCCTTTGGTAAATTCTTTTGCAGCTCTTGTTGATCTTTGATTTCCTTATACCTTCTGTATGTTTGCTCTTTTTCATTCTTCATGACTTCTTGAAAGTCTTTGAGCAAGTTTTTAACCTCAGATAGGTTAAACTGCATGAATGTATCATATGGAAGTCCTCTTATTACTAACTCAATTCCAATTAAAGTTTCAGGATCATCAGGGAAGAGTTCTTGTATGTTTTGTATGTTCTCATTATCATCCCTTTCTTCATCTTCTTCACTATAATCACTAAGAATGATAATGGGATGTTGTTGATCAAGAAATTGGTCTATTTCACCTTCTTCAAGAACAGCAACCTCAGCTGTTATCTGTTTGGGTTCATTTCATCAACTAGCTCAGCTTTAACTTTTAACAGCTTTAGAGGTGGTGATTCAGGTTCATAAACCTCTTGAATAGTTTGTTTTCCTTTTCTTAAAGAGGCTAAGTATATGCTCTTTCTTTTTCTTTCATATGTTTTTAGAGAAGGCTGTGATGACGATGAGGCTTGATCTTTGGATGGAATGGGTTGTTCTTTCAAGGATTCAATAAATTGTTTGATTAGTTCTTTTTGCTTTTCGGAGAGTGAGTTCATAGGAATAGTGTCTGTTTGAGCTGATTAGGTGCCTGGTTCATGAAAATGCTATCTGAGGATTGGAGAATAGTGTATGTTCTCAAATGGGTTTCCCTCACCAAACAATTGGTCCATTGAGTATGACTCCTCAGGGATAATGAGTGCTAGTTCTGTATGATGTTCTTGAGTGCTTGTTTCTCCAATAGGTGATAATGATTGATCAATGAACTCTTCATTCAACTCATGTTCATGATCATCTGAATGTTTTTCCTCATTCATTTTATCTTGATCCATATCTTCCAACTCTCTGTTTAGCCTTTGAATTTCTTCATTTTGAGCAGCAACAATCTTTTTGAGCCTATCAATTTTAGAATCTTTTGCATCTATCTGCTCAGTCAAATATGCAATATCTAATCTTGTACTCTTGAGGTCTTGATCCTTTGCTTTCACCTCTTCCTTTGATTAATCTAGTTGTTCTAGGAATTGAACAATCAACTTTTGAGCCTTTAGATCAGCTGTGAGCTTTTCTATTTCTTCATCTTTGCTCTTTAGCTTCTCTTTTAACCTTTTAGCTCTGTTGTTTGACTTCTCAATCAGCTTGTTATACTCAGATAATAAAAACACTTTAGAGTATTCAATCTCACCCTCTATTGGTATTTTACTGCCCTGTTCATCACCTTTAACAGGTTCAGTAGTGCTTTGCTTTTCTATATCATGCTCTTGAGTTGATGAGGTGCTAACTTCTTCTTGATGACTTGTGTGTTCTTCCAAAGATGCATCAATGTCTCTCAAGAGAGAAGATAATGTTTGTTGGTCAGAAAAGGTTAGGATTTGTGGTGGTGAAGGGATGTGATGCTCAGACTGAAACTATTCATTTTCTTGGGTTTCTTCTTGTGCTTGTTCTTACTCATTGATTGGTTCTAGGATGGGTGCAACTTGTTCTTCTTGAACTATTGGCTCTTGTATGGGTGTAGCTTCTTCTTCTTGAATGATGGAAGCAGGCTGTATGATTGGTTGTTGGTGAATCACATTTTGAAACATCATGTTTTGTTCACCCTGACCTTGAATCCTCATGAACACATTAGGAACAGGATGATCATGATCTGTCATATGAGGTGGAACTGGAACCTCATCTCCTTGATAAAGGCTTGACTTGATTCCGTTAAAGACATATTCATTAAAATGAACAGGTTGGAAGATAGGTCCTTCTCTTGGTATGTTTGGCAAAATATCATTAATGATCATCTGGAGAAACCTTGGATACATCTAAAACTTGTTTCTTACTTCAGTCAAGTTGTAGATCATTCCATTTAGGATTTGAGCTGCAATGTTGAAAGGTCTTCTAGCAATGATACTTGCTATTGTAGAAGAGCTTCTTAAAGAAGTGGCATCCCAGCCAGTCTTCCTGTTTGTCATGGTTTTCTGAGATGTGTGCATTAGAAATCTAAATTGAGCACACATGTAAGACTTCATGATTTGTTTCCGGGCTATGGTACCAGTGTAGCCTATTTGCTTGAAAACATGTAGAACATAGTTTTTATCAAATTCTACTGGACTTTTGCATCTTCTTCACCAAGTTGCAAAACTCTCCTTATAACTTCTTCAAATATAATAATCTGATGCTCATGAATGTTAGACACAAAAACTTGTTGGTTATTGATTTGCTCCAGATGAGCATGAGTCCAAAATTAGACTACATGATCTTCATATATCTCAGGCCTGGCTATCATAGCATGAACTAGCCTGGTTTGACTAATAGCATGAATGATGTCTCTATAGTTCTAAGCTTTGGGTGACTCAATATTGAGAAAAGCACAAATGTTGTGATCTCTGACAAACACTCAGTTTGCCATATCTGCAATGATGAAAAAGATTAATGTTAGTATCTTGTATGTTAATGATGTGTTATGATTGAGATGATTAAATGTTGATCAAGTGTTCACTGACTGTTGTGATTGTTATAAAATGATGAATTATGTATGCTTAACACTTGTGACTTGTTTCAAATGTATGTTTGAATGACTTTAACAAATTACTCAGTTTGACTTATCAAAAGTCAACTGTTTGATCAATTTTGATCATGAAAATGTTGTTTGATTCAATTTGTTTTGATTCAAATTGATTTTGCAATGTGTTTGTTTTGTCACAAAGACTTGTTTTGATCAATTCATACAATAATTTCAATTTACACCAACTTGTTCATGAATTTTAGTTTGACTTTTAAGGTCAAAATCATTCATTGAATGCACATTACCTGTATATGAATTTAATGTTGGTGTCTTCAATGCCATGCCAAATTAACTGATTTTGTGTGTTAGTTACAAACTTTTGAACATGTTTACCAAGTTATAACATATTTCAAGTTAGTTTAAACATTTTCAAAGATTTGAACATCAGTTTTTGTATGATTTTGGCAAGAACATCATGACAGCTCATGAACCCAATGAACGCTTAATCAAATTACATCAAAATAATAGTCCTAATACATTCGACTATGTCCATGTAACACATATTCAGTGTTTGATTTGGTTTATAACATCAAATTATTCAAATTTTGATTTTGGTTCAATGTTCGACTTAGGTCTAACAATGTTCGAATCAAAAAAGATGAAAAAGATGTTTTGATGAATGTTTGATAATACAAATCACGTTGTTATACCTATTTGATCTTGAATCAGAAGAAAAATCAAATAGATTTAAGGTTTTGGATGATCTGGGGGTTTAAGGGTTTAACGCACTGTAGCAACGTTTTTAAAAAATTTTGATTTTCTCTCTCTCACTCGTGATGAATGAAAAAATCATAAGTGTTTAACTATATATACAACGGACAAAATGAACGTCCGCTGTGTAAACCATTTGTTTGTCCGCTGTGTAAACAGTTTAAACTTAAAATTTCAATTTTAAGTGTCTGCTGTGAAATACACATGCGCTTTGTGAACAGTGCGTCCGCTGTATAATTTTAAACTTGTATGTTGTGGACCCTTTGGATGTTGTACTGTGTGTATAGCAGATGACTGCTTGGTCATGCGCTGTGGACTCTGATTGATTTACTTATGTTCACAGCGGATGACTACTTGGTCATGCGCTGTGGACACTTGTTTGAAACTGTTTGTTTGTTCACAGTGGATGAACATTTGTTTATGCGTTATGGACCCTTGAAAACTTGTTTGGTTGTTCACAGCTGATGAACATTTGTTCATGCGCTGTGGGCCCTTGAAATGATTTGTTTGATTGTTCACAGTGGATGAACATTTATTCATGCAGGACACTTGGATGTGATGTGTGAATGTTTACAGCGTATGATTACCTGTGTGCATAGGCTGTATACACTTGTACTGTTTCCACAATGGATGGCTTATGTTAGTCAGGTGCTGTGGAATGGCACTGTATTCACAGCGGATGCGTTACCAACATCATACGCTGTGAACACATGTATGTTCACTAGTGCATAGCTGATGTATGTTTGTTTTCTCCGCTATATACAGTTCGTGTATTTTGCAAGTTATGATGGTACTGTAGCTATAGCGGATGTATTTTTGTGTGTCCGCTGTGACAACAGATGTTCAAATTTTTGTTTGTTGAAATGTATGTTAAAATGTTAAAAGTTTAACATGATCAATATATGGATGTTAAGATATCACTCACAAGCAATATTGTGCAATATTGTACATATGTATATGTGTCAAACTGCTGTGTTTGGGTGCTGGCTTGACTTGGCTTTATTTAAAACTCAAAATTTAGAAAATTTTGAATTTCAAAAATTTTATGATTATGCACATATTACATATTCTGTTGTCTTTGATATTTCCAAGTTTATTTTCTCCCACTAAATTTTTGCATATTTATAAAAACCTTTTATAAAATGACAAACATTTGTATGTGTTAGAATGGAAATTATCAAAGTCCAATTGATTGCTTGCTTGATAAAAGTTAGAAAGATAATTCCTTATCTAATCAAATAAATGAATGATTTTCATGTTTGAACATGAATCATTTACATATAACATAAGATCATACTAGTCTTAAATTCTCACTGAGCTATTTGAATATTTTTGAGAATAGACATAGGCTAATACAATGTTTATTGCAGATATTTTGATCCACTTAAACTCATGCATGGTATTAATGATTGATTGAAACAGTGAGTGATTATCATGTTTTGAGTTGATTGATATGAGTTGTGTGTACCCCACATCTGATTGTATGTTTAGAACAACCCTCCTCAAGATATGATAGAAAGCACTTTCAATACTTAAGACCTAGCTACTTAGGAGTATAAATGCTCAATTTGATCCATGTTGTTTGATCCTCATTGGGATTCTTTTTCTCTTCACTTTGGAGGTGATCCTCTTTGGGATTCTTTTGATTCATTCACAAGGAATGTAGTCTAAAAGACTTTATTGATTGTTCATCCAAGATGGATGTGTTCCTTATTGGAAATCTTTTTGGATCATGATTTAGGTCATTCAGGTCTGTGCTTAGCACAACAAAGAACGCCTTGGTGTACTCCAGGTCTATGAAAATCATAACAGAGGAGACACTTGTATGATTAAGCAATTTATAAACTGTTTCACTTGGTGTATTGTAGTTACTTTACAACAACCTATGTTGAATAGTCAATACTCACCATAAACCAAGATGTGTTGTTGACCACACAATCATGAGAATTTAGTTCTTCACTGTTGTAAGTGATGTTAGGTGTCCCATGTTGAGCCTATCCACGTATCAAACAAAGTATTATCAGTCTTTATTAGTGGAAAATGATCCAAGTGAAGAATGAGCTAGTGTACTATCATGTCTCATAAGTGGTATGTGAGATTCAAGATGTTTGATTATAAAAAAAACATGAATGTTTGTTTGATATCTTGATTTTGAAAGATGCTTGTTTATGTTTAATTTGGACTTTGATAAAATCAAGCTTGTTTGAAATTAATGTTTTGAAAACATTGCTTGTTTTATTCATAGTTGATCATACCAAGTGAGTGAACTAGAAATTTAAATCTTGTTGAATCAAATGGTTTGGTAAACAAGTCAGCCAATTGATTGTCGGTATGGACTTTGATCAACTTTATCAGACCTTTTTCTGAGCAATCTCTCAAAAAGTGATATTTGATATCTATGTGTTTGGTTTTTGAATGTTGAACTGGATTGTTAGTGATAAACTTGGCATCAGAATTGTCAATATGTATGGGTGTTTGAAGAAAATTAAAGCCATAATCAAGCATTTGGTTTCGAATCCAAAGCACTTAAGAACAGCATGCAGAAGCAGCTATGTATTTTGCTTCAGCTGTTGACATAGAGACATTTGATTATTTCTTGCATCGCCATGAGATCAATCTTGATCCAAGAAACTGACAACCTCTTGTAATGGGTTTTTTGTTGCTATTGCATCCATCATAATCACTGTCTGTGTAGGCATATAAAGAAAAATCTCCATCTTTCGGATACCATAGCCCAAGAGCTGTTCGCCTTTTAATTATCTGAAGATTCTCTTTACAGCATTTATTTGTGATTCTTTTGGATCTGCTTGGTATCTGGCACAGATGCATACTGCATACATGATGTCTGGTCTGCTTGTTGTTAGGTACATCAGTGAGCCTATCATTGATCTATAGAGTTTCTGATCAACTGATGTTCCTTCTGGATTGGGTCCAAACTTCAATCCAATTGCAAATGGTGTCTTGCTGGATGTGCAATCAGACATATTGTATTTCTTTAATATCTGATTGACATACTTGCTTTGGTTGATAAAAATTCCTTCATTTGATTGTTTAACTTGAAGACCAAGGAAGAATGTAAGCTCTCCTATTGAACTTATTTGGAATTTTGATTGCATAAGAGTTTCAAACTCTTTGCAAAGTTGGATGTCTGTGAAGCCAAAAATTATGTCATCCACATAGACTTGAACTACTAACAAGTCTTGCTCTTTTCGTTTTAAGAACAATGTCTGATCTATTTTCCCTCGGGTGTACCTATTCTATAGTAGAAACTTAGATAAAGTTTCATACCACTTCCTAGGTGCTTGATGAAGACAGTACAGAGCTTTATCTAACTTGTAGACTCTGTGAGGGAAATCTGGATCTTCAAACACTGGTGGTTGAGCAACATATACCTCTTCATCTATCTTTCCATATAGGAATGCACACTTGACATCCATTTGGAAGACTATGAAGTTTTTAGATGAGGCATATGCATGGAACACTCAGATGGCTTCAAGTCTAGCTATTGGAGCAAAGACATCATCATAATCAATGCCTTCCTCTTGAGTATATCCTCGGGGCAATTAGCCTTTGTTGGACCAAAAGAACCAATGAGCCTGATCAAAAAACCTTTAAGTCCCACAGATATTACAACAACTGAAGTAGTCTGCAACAGCTGAAGACATCAACTGATAACAAGGTCTGAAGACAAAGTCTGAAGTTAAAGAACTGAAGACAAAGTCTGAAGACAAAAGCTGAAGACAAAGACTGAAGACCAAGTTTCAGATGTTGTCACAACAGCTGAAGAAGACCTCTTCAGTAGTTGTGATGGTTTCCTTTCAGTAGTTATATTTTCCTTTCAGTTCTTTTGTAATCAGTAGTTTTATGTTCTTGTAATCAGTACTTGTAGTTTCAGTAGTTTTAGTTTCATCTTGTACTTAGCATACTTGAGATGTTCTCAGTTGTTGTGAACATTCTCAGTAGTTTGCTTACTTTCAGTTGTTTGTAATAATTCTGTAAATGTCACTATCAAGTGACATCAGCAGACGTCACATTCCTTTATAAAAGGAATGTTGACCTAATTGTAACCTGCGAAGCTTAGCGGCTGATATACCGAAGCATTTGTGCATGAATGATATTATCCCTTTTGCAGAAAACCCTCTTTCTCTATAACCGTGTACTGTTCCATTGAATATCTATTGTGTTCTTGCTATATTTGTCTAATTCTTGTTCTAATTCCGCTGCAATTCAACTCTAATTGATCAAACTTAGATCACTGATCCTGTCAGCCTTGCTTTGTTTCTAATGACATTTTCTCTGACATCTGCTTTATTTCTGTAGAGCCATCTTGTGCCAATGGCGTATTGACCTTCAGGTAGATCAACCAGCTTCCATACCTATTGCTTTCTGAATTGTTGTAATTCTTCTTGCATTGCTTCTATTCAACTGTTGTCTTTAAGTGCTTCTATGATGTTTTTGGGTACAGTTAGAGATAGGAAGCAGGAGTACAAGCAAATGTTTGCTGTGTCAGATTGACTTCGTGTCAACCTGGTATTGAGGTCAACAATGATGTTTTCTATAGGATGATCTTTGTGAACTCTGGTTGTTGTAATCTGATCAACAAGGATGGTTGAATCAAGATTAGTGATTGTTTGGTTGGGTGTTGATGGATGACCAAGGGTATTTGTGGTTGTTTGTTTATCTGGCTGTGATGGTTCATTGAATGTTTATGGTGAATCATAAAAGAAATCTAAGATTTCATCTTCATGATGTGCATCAGGTAATGAATGATAGTCATCATCTTCTTCAACTATGATTGGATGTTAAGGTTGGGTGGTCACAGGTATTGATGAAGATGGTGTGTTTGATGATCTTCCTTTTGATGTGTTTGTTTGTTCTGGAGGAGATGAAACTATGGTACTTGAAGGAGTAATGTTTGTTCTCCTTGGAGGATCAGCACTTAAAGGAACATCTATGGTTGATGGTAGAACCATGGGATACTCATTTTCATCCTTGCTACCTGAAACATCAAAGTAAGATGTGTCAAATGATTTTGTTAATGAGTCAATATCAAACAACCAGTCTGATCCAGTGACTTTCTTAGTGAAAGAGTGTTCATTAAAAACAACATATGTTGTTTCTTCCACTATGTGTAGTCTTGGATTGTATACTCGGTAAGCTTTAGAGCTTCCTGAGTATCCAACAAAAAATCCATCATCTCCTTTTGGAGCAAACTTAGATAATTATTCTCTGGTGCTTAATATTGAAACAGAACATCCAAATGCTTTAAGAAATCCAATGAAAGGTTTTCTTTAAAGTTTAATTCATATGGTTTTTAGGAATGTTGTTTGATGATCAATGTTCTGTTTTGAATGTAGCAAGCTGTATTGATTGCTTCAGCCCAAAAAGATATGGGTAATAGAGAGTCAGCTAGCATTGATCTAGCAGCTTCTATTAATGTTATGTTCCTCCTTTCAGCAACTCCATTTTGTTGAGCAGTCCTTACTACACTGAATTGATGACTGATTCCTTCTCTGCACAAAAAGATGAAATAGAGTCATTTTTAAATTCAGTACCATTATCACTTCTTAAAGATTTAACTTTAAGGTCTAATTCTTAATTTTAGTGATAAATGATTTGATGATTTCTGATGTTTCTGACTTGTGTAGTAAAAAGAAAACCCATGTGAATCTTGAGTAATCATCTACTATAACAAGACAGTATTGCTTCTTTCCTATACTAAGGATGTTTGTTGGGCCAAAAAGGTCCATGTGAAGCAATTTGAGTGGTGCGTTGTTAGAGTTTACCAATTTTGACTTATGAGACGCTCTATGTTGTTTGCCTTTTAGACATGCAGTGCAGTGGTCTGTATAGAAAATTTCTTTTTGTGGTAAACCTATTACTAAGTCACCTTTTACAAGTTGATTCATTCTGTTATAATTAGAGTCTCCCAATCATCTATGCCATAATTAGGAAACATCTTCTGATGCTTTTGATAGTAGACATGTTTCAAGGGATGATGCTGACACAGTGTTCATATCAACAATGTATGTGTTGTTATGATGTCATGTTTTCAAAGGGATATAATCTTTAGGAATTTGAAAACCTGTCTTGAGTATGTAGCAATTTTTGGAGTCAAATAAGGTGGCATATCCTTTATCACAGATTTAGGATACACTAAAAAGATTGAACTGGAGGTTTGAGCAGTAGTTGACATTTTCAAAGCTGATCAACCTATTTGTTACTGTTCCTTCATCGGTTATCTTTCCACCTGCCTTGTCACCTCCAAAGGCTACATTTCCTCCATGTTTACTTTTAAAATCCTGAAGGTGGGAACAATTGCCAATCATGTGATGGGAACATCCACTATCAACATACCAGATGTTGTCAGGCCTTCTTTGATGTCCCTGTAAAATCAAAGAAATTAGTTAGATGGGGCAACCCTAGCCAAGATGGTCTTGGGTTTTCCGTCTTTTCCCATAACATGAATTTCTTCTAACATGGCATTGTCTGATGGTTTAGGAATTCTAGTGGCACTAGATTTCCTCTGATTGGTTTTATCTCTGTCAGGAGAAGTACTTTGAGCTCTTCTCCTTTGAGCGCTTATGTCTGTTTGCTGTCTATTTTGAGACTTATGTCTGCTGTTTGATTATTTAAAGTTGTCATAAAAAGTTTTATCACTATTTAAAACAACTTTTTGATGAGGGGCTTGTCATGGTGCTCCTCCTTTGTTCTTGTTAGGAACAACTGTCTGTTTCTCAGTTGATTTCTCAACTTGAGGCTATTTGTTTTGCTTTTTATTTTTCTTATTGAAAAAACAATTTGCAGTGCTATGATTGTTTCTTTCACACATTGAACAATAATTGTGAAAATGGCATGATTCAGTACGACTTGCAATATTTACCATATTTGCATTTTTCAGTAGTATGAGTGTATTGATCACACCATTTACAGTATGGTAGATTTGCATTGCCTTGTTTGTTTATAACTTTTGATTTTAAATTTGATTTTGAAGTTAAGTCAAAAGTTACAGTTGCTTGTTTTTGCTGAATGGGAGCTTTGCCTTTCCCTTTGTTGTTTGATTAGGAGAGGCAGTGGAAGATTCAGCTTTTCTTCCACCAAAGCAGATGTTAAAACCTTTTGTCTGCTTTATTTATTTAGTTGGTGTATCAACCACACTTGAAACTTTTATAGTTTCAGTAATTGGTTGATCTGACTCTTCATTCAATAGATCAACATCATCTTCATCAGTGGTTTGTTCATCAAATTCATTATTTTCTCCTTGATATTAACAAATTTTATCAAACGTGTTTTTGATATTAATGACGATTTTGATGATGATGATGACGATTGTTTTGAATCATCAGTCCGGTCATGTGGGTCAATAGACTCACCCTGTGTGTTTATCATGGAGTCAGGTAAAGGAACATAATTATCATTATAAGGTGGGTTGACCTTATAATATCCTAAACCTGAAGGGTCTTTGAATGCCCTTTGCTGAGCAAGAAGTTCGTCAAACTTCTTGTTGCTCACCTGAAATTTCTGAAGTTTTACTTTAGTTTCAGCCTATATGGTTTTTGACAAAGTCGAAGATTCAGAGAGTTGCTCTACTTGAGCTGCTAGTGTTAACTTTTCAGACATTAATTTGTCCAAATCATTTTATAATGAAAGAATTTTTGCTCCATATTTTTTTTGTTTAGATTTTAGACTTTCATTTAAAATGTTTGTTTCAATTACTTTCTTGGAAAGTTTGTCTGCATGTTCTCTATATCCGTTGACTTCATCAATGCATGCTTGTGTATAGAGGTTATCCCTTAACTCTTTTTGGATTTCTAAAATCTTATCTTCTATGTTTACCACGAGTGCATGATCAGGAGATTGGATCTCAGCCTCATACATACTCTAATCACACTCACCATCTTGTTTGATAATCATTGCTGATGATTTGGAGTGTTGATTTGGACTGTATTGTGTGATTTGAGGTGGAGTTAGTGTAGCTGGAATACTAATTAAAGGTGGGATTTGTCTATTTGAGTGGTTGTTGCTAGATGCTTGTGTTTGATTGTTGTTTCTGTCAACTCTTGGTTGTTGGCATTCTCTTGAGAAATGTCCATACAATTGACAGTTGAGCATCTCACCTTCATTTTATCAAAACCAATTTTGGTTTTCTTGTCCATGCTCAATCCTCTATTTCTCTAAAGAAACCTTTTTGATCTATAGGCAATCATTGCCATAGACCACTGAAAATCCATTTCTTCAACCATGTCTGGTGGTAACTTATCCAGGTCCTGTTGGATGATTTGAGATGGTGTGAGACTTGCACCCAAGTATGCTTCAAAGCTAGTTGAGAAAGCTACATAGGCTGCTTTCTGCTATTCACTTTGTAAAATGATAGTGAGAGCATCCATGGGTTTCTCACATTCATGCATGTTTTGATTCATTGGTTGTTATTGTTTGCTAGAACTGGATGTGTGAGGATTATGTTTGCTTTGTGGTGTTGCTTCATCAGAGGCATGAACACCTGTCTTTTTAGACTTCTGTTTGGTACTGGATGATTCAGGGGATGAGAAGAAGGAGATTTCACTTGAATCTAAAAATTCCTCATCTTCATCTTCTCCAGTGCATGTCAAAAATGCACTGTCTGTTTGTTGTAGTTACTTGAACTTGTAGGATTCTACGTGTCTGATTGTGCTGTTATTCCTGGATCTTTCATCTAGTTCTAATGCTTCAACTTTAACAACTAGAGCATGTAGGGACAATGCTTCAAGATCTAATGTTGCTTTCATTAGAGAGACTGATTGAGTCCAGCTCTCTGGCAGTGTATGCAGCATCTTTTTGTTGATCTCCACATATTCATACTTGAGACCATAGACAATCATCTCATTTACCAACTGTACAAATCTATGAAGCTGTTGTGGAATTGATTATCCCTGAACATGGTGGAAGGTTTCATACTGGGTCCTCAATTTTTCTTTCTTGATTTCCCTGATTTCCTCATTTCCTTCACACATGGTGTGAAGTACCTTCCATAGTTCATGTACTGTTTTGAAATTTTCAACTCGTTTTAAAATTTCAAATGGCAAAGTCTTTGCCAATATGTTGTATGCTTTCATGTCTGTTTCGACCCTCTTGAGGTCATCACCAGTTATGCTTTTCAAGCTTACTGGTTTCTGTATGTTGTAATCAGGCCCAAGAGTCAAATGTATGAATGGTCCCTCGGTTATGGATGTCCATAGGTCCGGGTCTTGGAAAATTATCCAATTTATGAACTTTATTTTCCACTGTTTGAAATCAGCTTTGTTCTTGAGTCTTGGTGGTTTGAGACCACTGTTTGTTCCTGAAATTTCATCAGACATGTTTGTTAATTTTAACTTATCGTTTTAAGTCAAATTTGTTTGATAATTCTAGCTCGGTGCTAAAATTTGCTTTTATCCTAAAGTCACTAGGATTTGTTTGTTAGTGTGTTTGTTTTTTACCGCATAAAGGAAATTAATTAATTTTATTTTCAAATTAATTAATGTCCAATGTTAAGTCACTTTCAAATCTCAGTGAAAAGAAAGGAATATTCTGTTAGGGAATGTCAACTTTTAATGATGTCACTCAATGAAAGTCAAAACCCTAAAAACATAGAAAATGTTTTAACAGTTATCTATTTGGATCAAAAAGTAACTTTTTTAGGAAATTCAAAGAAGATTATGTTTCTTCTTTGATTTTGATGATTAACCAACAAAAATCACCGTAGATTTTTGAAGGATATGTATGAACAAAAACTAGGGTTTATCCTAAGGTTTGTTGACAGCAATGAAAACTTAAACAAAACAACAATCGGTTTGTTGTTTGTAGAAGATTAATCACCTGTTTTGAGTGATGTTTAAATACGATGAACAGATTCAAAGTATTCAAATGAGTGTTTGTTTGATGAAAACTGGATAGAACATTAACCGGGTACTGTTTTATCCGAAAACCCTTAGTAATCGAAGAGGTTTAAAGAGTTTTGTGATGAACACGATTGAAAATCGTGTATGAAAGATGTTTAGAGCTGTAATCACACAAAATCTTCTACAAAATGAACGAAAACAGATTATTCAATCATGTTTTGAACATTTGATGAATGTTTAAAGTAGAAGAAGGTTTTTGTGAAGATTTTCAGCTCGAATATGTATGTTTTGAAGCTAATAAACTACATATATATATCATATTGTTGAACGAGAGGATCAAAAATCAGTGTATGACTTGAGCCAAGGCTCTGATACCACCAAATGAAATCGACCCAACAGTGTGATGTTTATGAACTTAGACAAACAATGAAAAACATAAACAGATTGATTCCTCCCAAGGATCTTTTCAAATCTCTCAAAGAAAAATATAACAACAGATTGTTATACTTGTATTCAACAAACAATAATCATGGTGCGGAAACCCATGATTAATGCTATGATATTAGTGTGTGTGAGTGATTGCTAGTGATTGCTAGTGCTTGAATGATAATAACTGCTTGTTTGTATTGATTTTTCAAAAAGCTTACAAAGGATTAGGGTAGTATGCTATTTATAGCCTATACACAGAGCTATATACAATTATTGAACAACCCTTATGTAAACAAATATTACATAACTAATCCTAAGTCTATAAGCTGTCTACTGTGGATGTTAAGTTGTCTGCTATAGAAGTCAGATAACATGTCCGCTGTGCCTTGGATGCTGTCCGCTGTGAACACTTGTTTGTTTGCTTGTATGTTGTCCGCTGTGGAATGTTCATCCGCTATGGATGAACATCCGCTGTGAACACTTGTGTGTGTTTGCTTTGTATGTTGTCCACTATGGAAATGTTCATTCACTATGGATGAACATCCACTATGGATAATTCATCAACTGTGGACTTAGGCATCCGTTGTGGGCTCTTGGACTTGATCTTCATCCGTTGAATCTTCTTAGTCATCCGTTGTGGAAAACTCTTCATCCGCTGCCGACACTTAGCAAAAAATTCCTTTTATCTACAAACCTAAAAAAGAAATTTAAGAAATATTAGTGTATGTTATGAATGCTAATAATACTAATGTGTTAGTTAATGATTGTTTGAGTGTTAGAACACATTATGTTTGATTATGGCAAGCATTATCCTTTTTAAGCATTAATCTATTAATGCACTTGTTGAGTCAAACATGCACTCAGCCTTTGAAGCTCTTCAGCTTTAAAATAGGCAATGGCAACATCAAGGGAGGGTTGTTTAAGTGAGGAGCTTATTAGAAATTTGGTTAAAAATCTGTTAAGGTCAATAAGCATCCATGGGTCCACTTGAATAGTAATAGGAGGGTTGAGGAAAGATGGTTGCAGATGGTTGCTGTATGGGATAGAAAGAAGAAATGGAATCAAGGGAAGTAATGGCAAGGTTGGGTTCTACTTGAGTTGATATCTACTCCAAAGAGTGAGTAGATATCTCCTCATCATGCCTTTGTTTCTGTACATTCTCCCCCATTTTGGTAGCATCATCTTCAGAAGTAGATTAGCTGGAAGAAGAACTTAAAGAAACCTGAATTGGTACATGTCTAACAGACTTCTAAATCTATTTCTAGTTGAGCCTTAAGATTTTGAATCTCAAGTTGCTGAGTGGCAGACCTATCTTCTAAAGTCTTAACCTTTAATTCAAGGTTTGAGACTTTAAAAAGTAGGTATCTAATAGTGAGTTGCAGACTACCCTTATCTTCTTTTGAAGAATCATTAGGATGGGATAACATACCTAGTATATTCATCCTCATCACCAGTAGTGGTTTCTTGGCGCCCTGGATACCCTTGCATACTTATGTCTCTTTTAGAGGCATCAATTGGCAAGGTTACCATAGATTCAGTCTCACTGATGTTACCAGTGTCCTGAGAGGCTAGTGAAACACTCTCAGTAGTGGTAGCTGAATCAACATAAATCACCTCCACACCGGGTGGACTCACCTCAGTTTGGTCTAGCTAATGTGAGCTAGATATCAGAGGTTCCCTAAGGCTTAGTTGATCTTGAGAGTGGTGAGGGAGATCAACATCATGGCCCTGTTGGAACATGATATCCTCAATAGGTCATATTAAAAGTTCAAGAAAGGATAGGGAGGTTATATCTAATGACTCAGGAAGTTGGTCAGCACCTAATGACTCTTTTGCAATAGCAGTTGAGCCAATGATGTGGCTATCCCTTTTTGGCTGCTCAGGGGAGTGTTGAGACTCACCCTAAGGGCTTTAGGCTTTGGTAGTGGGCTCGTCAGGTTGAGACTGAGGAGACTCAACACTAAAATTGAGGTCAATAGTAGAGGATGATTAGACCTCTGGCTGAGTGGGAGACCTGAATTTCACTCTATCCTTTTTGGTTTGAACAGAAGGGACTTGATCAGTTAGAGTAGATTGATCAAGGGTTCGTTTGGGGCGTCTTTTGTAGGTAATTTTGATTGGATGGGAGGAAGTAGATGGCAGTATAGTGGTGGTGTTTGGTGTGGGTTCATCAACTGTTGGGCTTGCAGGGATGTCACCAGGAGCCATTGGTTCAAGCATACTTGGAAGAAGATCAGTGATCCTTCTAATGAAGTTGGTGGACACCTTCTTTAGAGTCTTGAAGATGCCAGGCCTCATGTGAGGGACCAGTAGAAAATTTGCACATTGTAGTTTGTCCGGGTCCAGCTCATAGTTTATTATGTACTAAATGAACTGGGGTTACATATAGAATTGATCCTGGGTGAGATTACCTCTTAGGTTGTTTAGCACAAATCTTGAGTAGTTAAAGCATAGGCCCTTTACCAATCTATAGACTAGGCAGCCCAAATCATATGGGATTTTATCCAACCCCCTAACTTGTTGGATAGCCTGTGTAGGACGATATGCAGCAAGAACTTCCAATTGTAGGAAAAATTAAACTTGTAGATAGTAGACTTACTCACATCTCCACCATATCCTATCTGAGGGTAGGTATCCTCTAAATCATACTTGGGGAAATCAGTAGGGGCGCCTTCATCATGGAGTTCCAGATGCTCCTTGATGATGGTCTCACTTATGGTGATTTCCTATCTGTAGATCCTCGATCTAATGACCCTTTCATCATTTATAGTCTTGCTTTGACCATTGGGCCAAAATTCGGCCATGTTGTTTGAGTAGATGGTGGGGTTAATAGTACGGGCAGTGAAGTATGTCGATTGTGACAGAAATTGGACAATAAGGGCAAAATCGACATCCTTTGAAGAATCAAGGATGGCGACTTGGTTGTGTTGGGGATTCAAAGCCATTTTTCAGAAGGTACTGTTTGATTGAAGGAATTAAGAGTGAGTGGAGAAGATGATGGAAACTTTGGGTTTTAGCAGTGGCAAAGAAAGTAGAGAAAGAGAGTCAGAAGTTTTAAATGGGGTTAAAAGTCCAAACAGATAGGGTGAAAAGATGGGTGAAAGGACGGTTTAGGTTTCGATTGGACTTAGACGGTAAGGCTAACCATTTAAAATATTCCGATAATCATCAATAAAATCTTTCTTTTTACGGAGTGGGACTCAAAGATTTCCGTTACACAATAAAATTTTTCTTCCGAGAGTAAGGTTGCTTCCGAGAGAAAATGCTTGTGTTTCTCAATATTGTCTTCCAAAGCCAATTTTACTTCCGAATGCAAACCATGTCTTGATAACAAGTTTGCTTCCAAGCATAAAATCTTCTTCCGAGAAGAGAAGTTAGTAAGCTTTGGAAGTGGAGTTGATCTATAATTAAATGTCCTTCCGAGGCTAAAAATTCTTTGGAAGATAATACTTATGCAGAGGAATTTGCCTTTGGAAGATGAATAAAGATCTCTTCTAAGGGTAAATTTCTCTTCGAAAGAATTCTTACTTAAAATTTTTTTTGAAGAAAACCTTTTTCTAACAGAGCTTAGATTGTATTTTGACAATATAGACAAGACACATTTTTAAAAGGTTTTCAAAAGAAACGGACTAGTAGTATTAATTATCCTAATAGTTGTGATTAAATATTTAAATCTTTGTTCATCAAAGGCTTTTGTGAACAAGTCAGCATATTGTTCATTTGAATTGACGTTAACTAGCTTGATTAGATTTTTCTCATGAATATCTTGAAAGAAATGATACCTAATGTCAATGTGTTTTGTCTTAGAGTGCTTGATTGGATTTTCTGTGATAGAAATAGCACTCTTGTTGTTGATGTGGATAGGAGTCTCCATGAATTTGAAACCATAATCCAGCATCTGATTCTGAATCTAAAGTAGTTGAGCACAGCAGCTTGCCGCAGTAATATACTCAGCTTTAGCAGTTGATGTGGATACATGTGATTGCTTCTTACATTGCCAGGAGATGATCCTTCCACCAAGAAATTGACATCCTCCTGATGTGGATTTCTTGTTGATATTGCAGCCACCATAATCACTGTTAGTGTAACCATAAAGGTTAAAATCCTTATTCTTAGAATACCAAAGACCCAATTTGGGAGTCCTTTAAGGTAAATAAGGATCCTTTTGGTAGCAATTAGGTGAGACACCTTTGGAGCAGCCTAATATCTTGCACAGATGCAAGTTGCAAACATGATATCAGGTCTACTTGTAGTAAGATACATCAGAGATCCAATAATTGCCCTGTAGTGATTCTGATCAGTATCCTCCCCCTCGGAATCAGGACAAAGATTGTGATTTCTGGGTATAGGTGTCTTGGCTGGCTTAAAATCTTTCATCTCAAATCTTTCTAATATGTCCTTAACATACTTAGATTGATTGATAAAGAGCCCTTCTTCCATCTGCTTCACTTGAATTCCAAGGAAGAAGTCCATCTTTCCCGTAGAACTTATCTCAAACTTCTTCCTCATGATGCTTTCAAAGTCCTTGCACATTTGGTCATTTAAGGAACCAAAAATGATATGATCAACATAGACTTGTACAAGAAGCATGTCCTTCCCAGACTACCTTATGAACAATATTTTGTCTATTGTGCCTCTGGTGTAGCCACTCTTGAGAAAAAACTAAGACAGTGTCTCATACCACAGCATAGGTGCCTGATGCAACCCATAAAGAGCTTTATCAAGTTTGCACACATAGTTGGGGTGTGTGGGTCTTCAAATCCAGGTGGCTGGCACACATAGACTTCTCTGTTGATATCCCCATACAAAAATGCACATTTGACATCAAGTTGATACACTATAAAGTTTTTGGATGCAGTAAAAGCAAGAAAGATTGGCACAGCCTCAAGTCTTACAACAGGTGCAAAGACATCTGTGTAATCTATGACTTCCTCCTATGTGTATCCTTGAACAACAATTCTTGCTTTGTTGATGATCAAACCTCTATCATCTCTTTTGTTTCTGAACATCCACTTAGTACCAATGGCGACTTGGCCATGTGGCAATGGACACAAGTTCCATACCTTTTGCCTCTTGAATTAAAGCAACTCCTCTTGCATTGTTGTATCTAGTTGTTGTCCTTAAGGGCTTCTTCCACCTTCTTGGTTCCATCTGAAAGAGAAAGCATGAGTACAAGCAGACATTCCCATTATGGATTTGACTTCTTGTTTTCGCACCTTCTGATACATCCCCAATGATGTTTTCAGTTTGATGAGTGTTGTGTATCCTGAGCCTAGGAATCACATCTAGTTGCATAGATAGATCCAGGATTGAGAAGTTTTGCTCAGGATTTTAAACATCATGACAAGTTGATGTCTCACACTCATTCAATAAGGACTAATTCAATGAATGTGTGAGAACATCAATGGTATTTTGCTGAGAAGCAGCATCAACAGTAGCATGTTCCTCCAGGTCACTGTCTTCATCAGCTTGGTGTTGAGTACTTGAGTTGTCAGTTGTTAAGTTATGAGGCTCCGTAGGCTGACAACTTGTTGAAGCTCTGTTGTTTCTTGAGATATTCAAGCTTTCAGGACTTTCAATTGAAGGAGCTTGATCTTCATTTATTCTTAGAGAACTTAGAATAGGTCTTGGTAACTCAAACATTTGATCTTCATAGTGGTCACTTTGAAAACCTGTTCTAGCTGAAACATTCTCACAAGATGGTTTAGAATAGTTTGGAAACAATTCTAAATTGAAGATATAATCAGGACCATTGCCCTTAACACAAGGAGTGTGCTCATTGACAACAATGTAGGATGATTCCTCAAATTGTTGATTTTTGATATTATACACTTTATATACAATAGAGGTTGAGGAATGTCCAACGAAGATAGCATCATCTGACTTTTCAGCAAATGTTGCTAAATTGTCCTTTGTGTTAAGTATGGTGCACCTGTTGCGAAAGGACCTAAGAAAGACAATGAACAGTGGCCTTTTGTTCCATAGATCATACGGGGTCTTTCCATGGGGCTTAATAATGAGAACCCTGTTCTAAACATAACATCCAGTGCTAACTGCCTCTGCCCAAAAAGTTAGAGGTAGTTTTGAATCATCTAACATAGTTCTTGCAGCCTCAATAAGTGTGCTGTTCCTCCTCTCAGTACATCATTCTGTTAAGGAGTTCTAGGAGCACTATATTGTCTGGCAATCCCTTTTGAGTTACAGAATGAGTCAAGAACTTGATTCTTAAACTCAGTCCCTTTCACTTCTAATGATTTTTACCTTGTGATCTATTTGATTTTCAATTTTAAGAATAAAAGATGTTAGAGTTTTAGCAGTTTCATCTTTAGTTCTTAAAAAGAAAACCCAAGTAAATCTTGTGAAATCATCAATAATCACAAGTAAATATGATTTCCTTCCAAAGCTCATTATACTTGTGGGACCAAAAAGATCCATGTGTAATAAGTGTAATGGGGTGGTGATGGAGTTAACCTCCTTGGATTTGTGAGAAACCTTGTGTTGCTTTCCTTTTAGGAAGGCAACACAATTATCTTTTACAGATAAACTCCTTTTTGGGCACACCATATACCAAATTATTTTTAACCAGTTTATTCATGGTTTTAAAATTAACATGGCACATTCTTTTAGGCCAAAGAGTTGACTCATCACCATTTTCTTTGGAAAGAAAGCATGATACTTCACCTAGTGGGGAAGCATTATTCATATCCAACTTGTACATATCCCCTCTCCTGGGAGATCTAAGAAGCACCAATTCCTGAGGAATTGCCATCCCAGGTTTGAGGATGATGTACTCATGTTCTATAAAAAGCATTTGGTGCTTTTGATCACAGAATTGAGAAACACATAAGAGATTGCGTTCAAGTTGTTTAACAAAGTTTACTTTGTAAAATTTTAACTTACCATTGGATACACTACCTCTACGAGAAATGTATCCTCCAGCTTCACCTCCAAACTGAACAGGACCTCCATCAAAGTGTTCAAACTATTGTTGGAGAGATTTGGTTCCTGTCATGTGCCTGGAGCATCCGCTGTCCACAATCCAAACATTTCCATTCTTGTCATGTGGATGTCCCTGTATATAAGGTGAAACAATTAGTTATTATTGGAAACCCAACCCATGTTTGGTCTTGGGTTCTTCTAATTCAGATGATATAATTGAACCAAAATGTATGCATGGGGTTCAATTATGGTTTGAGAAGAAGAGGTTTGGGCTGTAGCATCTTTTCTGATCACCCATTCCATCCTATGGTTGATCAGTATAGATGAGCCTGAAGAGGCTTGTGCAGCATAACTTGCTTCTGAGGCTTCTTTCTTCTTGGAAGAAGTTGTCACCACCTTTTCTTCCAAAGCAGTCTTCTTCTCGGAAGGTTTCAAAGGATTCTTCTTGTTCCTTTGTTTGTTCTTTGGCTTGTCTTTCGAAGCTATTTTCCTTTCGAAAGAAAGAGTTTCTTGATCGGTTCAAAAGGATCGAATCTGTGATGATATTGTAACACAATGATCAATTCAAACACAAAGTAATCCAAAACATGCAATTACATCAAAAAATTCATAGATTTCATTGATAGCAAATGCACAAGATACAATGTGTAAGGGTTACATTTCGTTCACCTACGTCTGTATTCTCTAGTCTTTGATGTCTCTCTAGTCTAGATATCTACCCTGCAAAATACATACAATATCCTATTTATACTATCAAGAAACAAAGGAACATATATTTACAAAATAAGTCCCTATACTATAACAAAAAACACATAAAGACAAAATGTTAATCTTCCAAGAGCTTCAACAATACTCCTCCTAAGATTACCTTGTCTTCAGTCCATATTGAACTCTTTTGTCTCATCTTTAATCTTGAACACGGGCTTCTATTTGTAGAGTTCCAAATCTCACAAAGGCTTCTTGAATGCAGACTTAAACTTCTTTCAAAGAATCTATGATCTGCTTAGCATTCAAGATCTCAAAAAAGACAGTAGCATTTTTGTTGATCTTCCACCTTCATCTGGCACATGAATAGGTGAATCAGCAACAACTTTGAAAGACTCCTCGGCAATCAAATTCTCTTGTGATACCTATATATCACAAAGATTAACTGATAACAATCGAATGTTTAATGAATGAGTGTATCGTGTGTTCGAGTGTGTAAATCAGAGTGTTTGAGTTTGTGAATGAGTGAATGAAAACTACACAAGTGTTGTATATATACAAGTGTAAATTTTTTAGGCGCATGAGCACTATGAAGGCACATGAGACTAAATTTCACACCAAGTTTTTAGACGCATGAGCACCGTGAATGTGTATGAGGTTTAGATGCATGAGCACTGTTAAAGTTGCATAAGCACTGTTTAGGCGCTTGGGCACTGTTCAGGCGCATGAGACTTGATGAAACACCTAACACTTGTATTTGCTTTTTCATTTTCTATTGTACATACAAACACAATATATACAATCAGGCAGTTAACTTTGATAGTTTCTCTATATTCAAGATTAAGCTAAGGGAGGGTTCTTACCATCTTTTAATGAATCAAACAACTGAATTAAACTCAAAACCAGTTTTTAAACATGATTTAAAGTCCAATTGACTCGACCAAAAATTCAAATCGACCTGGTAAAAAGGATTTTGTAAATAGGTCAGCCAACAGTTTTTCAGTTGTGATTTGAATCAAAATGATTAAACCTTTTTGGAAGTTATCTCTGAGAAAATGATATCGAATTTTGATATGTTTTGTTTTTGAGTGCTGGACAGGATTAGTTGTAATAAATATAGCAGCAATGTTATCAATGTAAATAGGAGTTTTAAGAAAATTGAACTCGTAATCCAGCAGTTGGTTTTGTAACCAAAGGATTTGAGAACATCCTGCTAAAGCAGCTATGTACTCAGCTTCTGCGGTTGAAACAAAGACATTTGTTTGTTTTTTACATTGCCACGAGACTAATCTGGGACCTAAAAACTGACAACCACCCATCGTAGATTTACGATCTTGGCAACATCCCCCATAATCACTATCTGTATATCCATGTAACTCGAAGTTTTCTTCATAAGGATACCATAACCCTAAAGCCGGTTTTCCTTTGAGATACCTGTATATTCGTTTAACAACGATTAGATGAGATTCCTTCGGGTCAGATTGATACCTGGCACAGACACAAACAGCATACATTATATCAGGTCTAGATGTAGTAAGATACATCAAAGATCCGATCATAGATCTGTATAGAGTTTGGTCAACTGATTTTCCTTTCGGATCAGGTTCAATATTGGTATTTACATCAGTTGGAGTTCTAACGGATTGACAATCTTGGAGTTTAAATTTCTTCAAGAGTTTTTCAACGAATTTCTCTTGATTGATAAAAATTCCATCTGCAGACTGCTTCACTTGAAGACTAAGAAAAAAATTAATTTCTCCCATAGAACTCATTTAGAAACGAGACTTCATGATTTCTTCAAATTCATTTCACAATTTTGGACTTGTAGAAACAAATATGATATCATCAACATACACTTGAACACATAAGAGATCATCAGCATCCTTCTTAATAAACAAAGTAGGATCGATTTTCCCTCGCGTGTATCCATGTTGGATCAAATGCTGTCACAAAGTTAATCAATAGTTTTTCATATCACAAATGTGACAGTAGCTGTTAAAGAAACATTCTTCAGTCATATGATTGTACATATCACATATTTCACAGTACCTTTGTTGAAATTTAAACAACTGTTGATTAACTTTAGATGTGGAAGCCACATTTGATCCTTGTTTTGATTTAGGAGTTGAAAAGTTAATCTGTTGTTTTTTATTTGAAAGTTTGTTCTTTTAAAATTTGGGTTTTGACTTTTGCTCATTAACACCATTTCTTGACTCTTTAGATACAAATCTTTTGTTGACAGCGGAAGACTTAGGAACTGAACCTGTTTTCAGATTAGAGTTAGATTTGTTCTTTGAGTTAGATTTGATTTCTAGAATTTTGTTCATGTCAAAAGTACCCGCAGATACAAACTTTATTGGTTTAAACTGATTAGTTTGATTTGTTATTTGAGTTTGACTGTTTTGAGAAGAGTTAGATTTAGCATTTTTCCTTCTCCTTCTTTGATTTCTTGATCTTGATGATTTTTGTTTGCTTTGGGACTGAACATTTTCAGTAGAAGACTCTTTTGCATTTTCTTTATCTTTTGGTTCTTTCTGCCATTTAATGCAATCTGGATTCTTTAATCCGTATGAAAATGAATCTTCAGATGTTACTTAATCTAGTTTTGCTTTCTCTTTATTCTTTGATTTTTGTTTGTCATTCTTAACAATCACTTCTTCAATAACAGACTCTTTTGGAACAAACATCTTCTTATTCTTTGGTCGTGGTTCATAAGATTTTACTTTTATAGGATGATCAGTTTTAATCTTCTCTGAATCTTGTTCCTCAAATATCTCAATAGTTGTTTTCTCTTCATCACTTTCACAATTCTTTTTCTTGTTTTGAAAGGCTTTTATCTTAGCTTTGTTTTCAGGTGAATGATCATGTGTGTTAAAGTTTTCTGGCAGAGTGTTTGTGATAGATTCAAGCATTGGTTCATGTGTAAATCCTAGACCTGTTTTATTTTTATCTTTCCTCTCACTTACCAGCTGTTCTACAATAGTTAGATTTGATTTCTGAAATTTTGTTCATGTCAAAAGTACCCGCTTGTTCTATGAGTTTGATTGTTTTGAGAAGAGTTAGATTTAGCATTTTTCCTTCTCCTTCTTTGATTTCATGATCTTGATGATTTTTGTTTGCTTTGGGACTAAACATTTTCAGTAGAAGACTCTTTTGTATTTTCTTTATCTTTTTGTTCTTTCTGCCATTTAATGAAATCTGGATTGTTAATCAGTAAGAAAATGAATCTTCAGATGTTACTTCATCTAGTTTTGCTTTCTCTTTATTCTTTGAGTTTTGTTTGTCATTCTTAACAATCACTTCATCAATAACAGACTCTTTTGGAACAAACATCTTCTTATTCTTTGGTCGTGGTTCATAAGATTTTACTTTTATAAGATGACCAGTTTTAATCTTCTCTGAATCTTGTTCCTTAAATATCTCAATATTTGTTTTCTCTTCATCACTTTCCCAATTCTTTTTCTTTTTTTAAAAGTCTTTTTTCTTAGCTTTGTTTTCAGGTGAGTGATCATGTGTGTTAAAGTTTTCTGGCAGAGTGTTTGTGATAGATTCAGGCATTGGTTAATGTGTAAATTCTAGACCTATTTTATTTTTATCTTTCCTCTCACTTACCAGCTGTTCTACAATAGTTAGATTTGATTTCTGGAATTTTGTTCATGTTAAAAGTACCCGCAGATACAAACTTTATTAGTTTAAACTGATTAGTTTGATTTGTTCTTTGAGTTAGATTATTTTGAGAAGAGTTAGATTTAGCATTTTTCCTTCTCCTTCATTGATTTCTTGATCTTGATGATTTTTGTTTGCTTTGGGACTAAACATTTTCAGTAGAAGACTCTTTTGCATTTTCTTTATCTTTTTGTTCTTTCTGCCATTTAATGAAATCTGGATTGTTTAATCCGTAAGAAAATGAATCTTCAGATGTTACTTCATCTAGTTTTGCTTTCTCTTTATTCTTTGAGTTTTGTTTGTCATTCTTAATAATCACTTCTTCAATAACAGACTCTTTTGGAACAAACATCTTCTTATTCTTTGGTCGTGGTTCATAAGATTTTACTTTTATAGGATGACCAGTTTTAATCTTCTCTGAATCTTGTTCCTCAAATATCTTAGTATATGTTTTCTCTCCATCACTTTCATAATTCTTTTTCTTGTTTTGAAAGGCTTTTATCTTAGGTTTGTTTTCAGGTGAGTGATCATGTGTGTTAAAGTTTTCTGACAGAGTGTTTGTGATAGATTCAGGCATTGGTTCATGAGTAAATCCTAGACCTGTTTTATTTTTATCTTTCCTCTCACTTAACAGCTGTTCTAGAATAGTTAGATTTGATTTCTGAAATTTTGTTCATGTCAAAAGTACCCGCAGATACAAACTTTATTGGTTTAAACTGATTAGTTTGATTTGTTCTTTGAGTTTGATTGTTTTGAGAAGAGTTAGATTTAGCATTTTTCCTTCTCCTTCTTTGATTTCTTGATCTTGATGATTTTTGTTTGCTTTGAGACTGAACATTTTCAGTAGAAGACTCTTTTGCATTTTCTTTATCTTTTTGTTCTTTCTGCCATTTAATGAAATCTGGATTGTTTAATCCGTAAGAAAATGAATCTTCAGATGTTACTTCATCTAGTTTTGCTTTCTCTTTATTCTTTGAGTTTTGTTTGTAATTTTTAACAATCACTTCTTCAATATCAGACTCTATTGGAACAAACATCTTCTTCTTTGGTCGTGGTTCATAAGATTTTACTTTTATAGGATGACCAGTTTTAATCTTCTCTGAATCTTGTTCCTCAAATATCTCAATATTTGTTTTCTCTTCATCACTTTCGCAATTCTTTTTCTTGTTTTGAAAGGCTTTTATCTTAGCTTTGTTTTCAGGTGAGTGATCAAGTGCGTTAAAGTTTTCTGGCAGAGTGTTTGTGATAGATTCAGGCATTGGTTCATGTGTAAATTCTAGACCTATTTTATTTTTATCTTTCCTCTCACTTACCAGCTGTTCTACAATAGTTAGATTTGATTTCTAGAATTTTGTTCATGTTAAAAGTACCCGCAGATACAAACTTTATTAGTTTAAACTGATTAGTTTGATTTGTTCTTTGAGTTAGATTGTTTTGAAAAGAGTTAGATTTAGCATTTTTCCTTCTCCTTCATTGATTTCTTGATCTTGATGATTTTTGTTTGCTTTGGGACTAAACATTTTCAGTAGAAGACTCTTTTGCATTTTCTTTATCTTTTTGTTCTTTCTGCCATTTAATGAAATCTGGATTGTTTAATCCGTAAGAAAATGAATCTTCAGATGTTACTTCATCTAGTTTTGCTTTCTCTTTATTCTTTGAGTTTTGTTTGTCATTCTTAATAATCACTTCTTCAATAACAGACTCTTTTGGAACAAACATCTTCTTATTCTTTGGTCGTGGCTCATAAGATTTTACTTTAATAGGATGACCGGTTTTAATCTTCTCTGAATCTTGTTCCTCAAATATCTTAGTATTTGTTTTCTCTCCATCACTTTCATAATTCTTTTTCTTGTTTTGAAAGGGTTTTATCTTAGCTTTGTTTTCAGGTGAGTGATCATGTGTGTTAAAGTTTTCTGGCAGAGTGTTTGTGATAGATTCAGGCATTGGTTCATGTGTAAATCCTAGACCTGTTTTATTTTTATCTTTCCTCTCACTTAACAGCTGTTCTAGAATAGTTAGATTTGATTTCTGAAATTTTGTTCATGTCAAAAGTACCCGCAGATACAAACTTTATTGGTTTAAACTGATTAGTTTGATTTGTTCTTTGAGTTTGATTGTTTTGATAAGAGTTAGATTTAGCATTTTTCCTTCTCCTTCTTTGATTTCTTGATCTTGATGATTTTTGTTTGCTTTGAGACTGAACATTTTCAGTAGAAGACTCTTTTGCATTTTCTTTATCTTTTTGTTCTTTCTGCCATTTAATGAAATCTGGATTGTTTAATCCGTAAGAAAATGAATCTTCAGATGTTACTTCATCTAGTTTTGCTTTCTCTTTATTCTTTGAGTTTTGTTTGTAATTCTTAACAATCACTTCTTCAATATCAGACTCTATTGGAACAAACATCTTCTTCTTTGGTCGTGGTTCATAAGATTTTACTTTTATAGGATGACCAGTTTTAATCTTCTCTGAATCTTGTTCCTCAAATATCTCAATATTTGTTTTCTCTTCATCACTTTCGCAATTCTTTTTCTTGTTTTGAAAGGCTTTTATCTTAGCTTTGTTTTCAGGTGAGTGATCATGTGTGTTAAAGTTTTCTGGCAGAGTGTTTGTGATAGATTCAGCCATTGGTTCATGTGTAAATCCTAGACCTATTTTATTTTTATCTTTCCTCTCACTTACCAGCTGTTCTACAATAGTTTTAGAACTTTTAACTTTAGCTAGATCCACCTAAGTTGCAGCATGAGCTATTTTTTCTTCTTCTAAATTTTTAGTCATCTCCTCAAGTTGTTTATTCACAAGTTCAAGTTCTTTTAGAGTTTTGTTCCATGAAGTTTGTAGAGATAGGATCTTTTCATCAGAGACTTTGTGATCATTTTTCAGTTTGTTGTACATTACTTCTTCTTATTTAAGTTTATCACAGATCTTATATGTTTTGTAATGCTCAACTTGATCAAAACATGCTTTTGTGCACATTTTCTCTCTGACTTCAATAGGAACTTTAGGATAACTTGAAGATGAAGTCTCAGAGTCAGATGATGGATTCTCAACCTTTGGTTGGTCAAACTAAGCCATAAGTGCAATCTCTTCTGAATCCTCTTTTGGGTCAGATTTTTCACTCCAGTCATAGTCTTCATCATCATTTTCTGAATCACTATCAGCCTTTGGATCATTATCTTCAGACCAGTCTTCATTTTGAATATCTGCAACAAGAGATAAACTAGAGGTTAGATCAGCTGTAAATTGTTCAGCATAAGCACTCCAGTCATATCCATCTTTGATGCTAACAATAAGAGCTTTCTTTGGCTCTTCAGATGCTTTTGATTCATCTCTAAGTTCTAGCATAGGAAGACTCTGATAAGGCTTTTGGAAGGTTTTCTGAGACTATTGATGATATCTTTGACTGTTAGAACCTGCTTGACCATTTCCTCCTTGATTTCTGGGAGCTTTACATTCCCTTGAAAAATGACCATAGCTATTGCAGTTAAAACACCTTGATTTTGATTTGTCAAAGCCAACAGTTTTGTTAGCACTTGGCTTGTAGTTCCTATTAACATAAGAGTGTTTCTGGGTTCTATAAGCAATCATCACCATCTGCCAATTCAAGTCCATCTCTTCCACATCATCAGGATCCATCTTGAACAAATCCTGCAAAACAAGATCTAATTGTGTTAGATGACTACCTTGATGAGCTTGAAAACTTGTCATAAATGCAGTAAAAGCATATTTAAACTCATCATCCTGTAAAAGGATATTAATAACATCTTTACCTTTACTAGTTTTAGCGGAGTTAGAAGATAGAGTCTCAGTTTGAGGTTTAGGAGTTTGAGTTTTAGGAGGAGACTGAGATTGAGGTTGAGTTGTGTAAACAGGAGCACTTTTGTAAGAAGAATCTATAAAGAAACCAGCTCCAATGAACAAATCACCCTCTTTTTCTGGAGAGTTATCATCTTTGACCAGAAAAGCATTCTCCACTAAGTTAGCTGGAGATGCAACATACTTGTACTGAGACATTGAAGCAGCTCTATCATTGTTTCTGGAGCTCTCATCAATCTCAACTGATTCAATCTTGGCAATCAAAAGATCTAGATACATAGGAAACTTTTTATTATGCTTTAACAGTGTAACTGTCTGTTTTCATGAAGATGGAAGAGCATTGAGAAGTCAGTAGTTTAGATCTTTGAGATCATTTTTGATACCAGTAGTTGACATCTCAGTAATTAGTTGCATAAATCTGTTCATCATTTGATTAATTGTTTCTCCAGAAAGATGCTCAAATAACTCCAATTGCCTCTTGAGTTTCTGCCTTTTGAGATCTTGTATCTCTTTACCACCTTCACAAATGATCTTCAAAGCTTTGTACATAGTGTACCCAGTTTGATAACCATCAAGTCTAGTCAAGACTTCTAATGGTAATACCTTACACATCAGTGAATAAGCTTTGATATTATTCTTCACTTTTCTTAAGTCATCACCTTGCAGACCATCCTCAGGATAAGGTTCTGGAGAGTCTTTTGTATACACAAGTTCTCTATCAGGACCATCAGATGTAATCGGGATATGTGGTCCTTTCTCTATTGACTTCCACAAGTCAGTATCAATAGAGTTTAGATGATGCTTCAATCTTAAAGACCAGTTCTTGAAATCAGCTCTGTTCTTTAGCTTTGGAAAGACTTAGACTTAACCATTTTGTATTTTTTAATTTAAGAAAAAGACTTGTTTTTGTTGTTTTTAAGTTTTGAATTAAAAACTATGAAATGAAAATATATTTGGATTTTAGTTTCTGAAAAAATTTCTAAGTGTAAACTGATAAGTCTGAAAGCTGATGCGCCTTAATAGTTGACAAGCGCCTACACAGTAGTGAAACGCCTACACAGTTCTCAAACACCTGACTTTGAAGTAGAAACGCCCAAGAGAATGCCTTAGTAGAATTCTGAAAAACGCCCAACTGAAATGCGCCTGAACAGTTGAAATGCGCCCAAACAGTTGTTAAACGCCTGGGTTCCAAACAGTTCAAATGCGCCTAAACAGTTTAAAAGCGCCTAGAATTACTTTGTTTCTGCAAAGTCACCAAGTGTCCAAACATTTTAAAACGTATCAACAGTGGTCAAACGCCTGATCTGAAACGTCTGAACAAACGCCCAAATAGTGGAGATGCGCCTAGATACTTAGACAATTTTCAGCAGTTTTCATCCACAATACGCCTAATTCATCAGCTTCAACGAACTCAGATCTTATGAAAATCTTCAAAACTTGATTAATTGATCTAAAAACTTCCAATTTGGTAGTAATTAGGTCGATTAAAAATCCTTAATCCTCAATTTCATCAAACAACAACAACAAATCAGTATTCTGATTGAATTTCAGTCCGAATATCAAGAACAAAGTTCGAACACTAATTCGATCAATTTCTCAGAACGAATTGAACACAAAATTGTGATTCAAATCATGTTTCTATGGATGAAACACAACTGAAAACAACAATTAATTGATCAAATTACAATCGATCACAGATTTCAAGTGATTCAAAGAGCTCAAAATGTCGATAAGCTCTGATCACTGAACCGAAAGCTCTGATACCAATTGATCGGTTTAAAAGGATTGAATCTGTGATGATATCGTGATGCAATGATCAATTCAAACACAAAGTAATCAAACACATGCAATTACATCAAAAAATTCATAGATTTCATTAATAGCAAATGCACAGGATACAATGTGTAAGGGTTACAGTTCGTTCAACTGACTCTCACTGTTTCTTAGATCTGAGATGTCTAAAGTTTAAAGTCTAAAGTCTAGAGTCTACCCTGCACATACATAAAATATTATATTTATACTATCAAGAACTAAGAAACATATATTTACAAATAAGACCCTATACTATGACAAAAAACAACATAAAGACAAAATGTTAATCTTTCGATAAGTCTAACAACCGCCTTCATGGTGATGAAGCTCGGGCTCTTCAGGAGCCGTTTCAGCGGTCCTAGCACTGATCCTCATGACACGTGACCCAGCACCACATCCACCATGACCTTCACCTCGAGAAGCCTTCGAAGATCTACCACCAGCCATCTCCTAACACTATAAGATTCAAACACCAATACGATCATTCAAGATAATAGCTCAGATTACGTCCAGTATAGTAAGTCCCTAATTACAGTGGCCAGTTATGATTAGCCACTTACTTTACTCTTCATTCCCCAAGCATTTCCATCCTGACTACATCAGTATCCAAATCTACTAAGAGCACATAATTCATATAGCACACGCACATAATTCCTTTTTCCATTAATTTACGTAAAACGTTTACATAAAACATTTACCTGCAGGCATGTAGCTACTAGAACTGGCATCCCTTTCCTTTTCTTCCCATTCTCAGTTTAAGTTTTAGGTTTATTTTTGAAAATATTTTACCCAATTCTCTTAAACTTCGGCTCTGATACCAACTTGTAAGGCCCCATTCCCGGGACGCTTACATTTGGTCAATCATCGCATAAAACATTTAAAACACTTCAATTTGCAGTGGAAATATAACTTTTCATTAATAATTAAAATCATGTCAACTGATCATGTCATTTCATTTACACCCCAAAAAGTATTAATACAATAATATTCTCAAAAATATGGATGCCAGACTCGAATCATCCCTAGTAGCTTATCCATCCATGCCTGCACCTCCTTAGCACCAACCATTACCTGCCAACTTATATGCATATAAAAAGTCAATGACACTGAGTGAGTTCTAGTTTATATAATAAAATACTTTACTTTTGATAAAACCTTTCCTTTACTTTCGTACGTGATCACACATCATACGTACATCTTGATAATAATCATTTATTATCTTTCATCATTGTTCATAATCGTTCATTTTGTTCATTCGTACATTATTATCTTTCACTTTCATCTAGATTAATGTCGTATGCTATACCCTAAACATTATGCACGAAGTTGGTACTGGGCCGAAGTCTATAAATAGACCGCTAACATTGTGCACGAAGCTGACTCCAGTACCGGGGCAAGCAAAAGGGTCCCGTTTCATACGTATTAGTCAATCACAAAGATTGACCCCTGTGTGCATCCTCATGGGTTAGCTAAACCGCACTCAGTTGAGCTAACAATCCAATGGCTGTGAACCTCCATTTATTTTGCTTGCTAGACTTTCATTCATTAATTACATTCCACTTTTCATCATCATTATCTTTCACTTTCATTACATAATACTTTACGTACATAAGCACATATCACACCACGTAAAGTCACATCATAATACATAACATGGAACATAATTAACATAACAGTAGCCCACAAGCATACATAACATAAACAAGCATAGGCCACCATAAAATATTAGTACTTAGCACTTAATTCTATTTCCCAAAATTTTAGAAATATCCTAAGTGCTTACAGCGCATGAACAAGGCGTACAACGGATGGCTTAAATTCTAAGTGTTCCCAGCGAAAAGCCAAATCCCACAGCGAACGACCAAAGTCCACAACGGACAGCCAAGTCCCACAGCGGATGACTAAGGTTCACAGCGGATGAACTAAACACTAAGTGTGTTCACAGTGGATGACTAAGGTTTATAGCGGATGACTAAAACACTTAAGGGTCCATAGCGGACGGTTTAGGTCTACAGCGAATAATCATGAAATCTCTAAGTTCCCACAACAGACATGCAAAGTCCACAGCGGACATGGAAAGTCCACAGCGGACATGGAAAGTCCACAGCGGACAATCTAAATACCTAAGTGTCCATAGCGGACACTTTATCTATGCTCAAGTGCTCATGGCAGATAGCTAGTATCCACAACAGATACCAAGTCTAGTACCTGCGATTCAACTTATGCAGTTTCTAGCCTCAAACATCACTTCTAAACATCTACTTAGCAAGTTCTACCAGTTACACACTTAAAACATCCCCAAACAACCATTCAACAACATAGAAATCTTTTAAAACATACCACATCGTATGCAACCATAATTCTATAAAGAGAAATATGTAATTTGGTAAAGAAACATTCTTTTTAGTAAGCATAACAGCCTAAACAAATAGAAACCCAATAAAAGAGGGGATCTAGAACTCACCTCTAACAGCTTTCAAGTGAAACACCACCAACCCGAGAGCAACCTGGAGTTCTAGCACCTAAACACACGAAAACAAGCAACCAAACACATAGAAACACATAAAGATCGGTTAAGAAGCTAAAACCCAACTGAAACCGAGAAGAATCACCTTAAAAATCTTACCTTTTAAAGATTTCTTCCACTTTCTCTCTCTAAATTCGGATGAAAGCTTCTTCTTCTCACTCTAGCCGAAAATATGCATGAGAGAGGGTGTATGGGTGGCCTTATCACCTTTTTGAACCCATTATGGGCAGGTTTGACCTTTGCACACCTTTAACCCCTTGCTTTGAAATAATTTTATTTTTCTCCCTTACTTTCTTTTCTTTTCTTCTTTCTAAAATTTTCCGGGCGTGACAGTTTATTTTAGTGACTTCAATTAATGATCTTTCTACATTAAATATTGAGTTTTTAAAACACTTGAAGCAAGTCACTAACTCTGTGTTTGTTGATATAAATCATATTTTCTGTGTCTACATAGAAGTAGCATGTTAGCATACTAGGAATAGTGATTAGAAGTTGTGATGTGAATTTGGTTTCAAATGTTCTTGCCTTCTACTAAGATGTTGTATACGCTAGGTAAACGGACGTGGTTTCACTCATTATCATTCTGGTGGTTATCCTATGTTAAAGATCATGGGATAAACCTCTGTTGAAACACATTCATTTTATACTTTAATTCCAACATTCTGGTGGTTGTCCTGTTTTAATGATCGTGGAGCTTTCTAATATTATGTTCGGCGGGGTGGGGGTTGGGGACGAGTAACCTAAAGTAATCTCATCTTCCTACACTAACACACATCATTTTGCTTCATCGAATGACTTTAGGTGGTTGTTATGTGATAACAATCGTGGTAAATTTCTGAAGAGGCTTATGATTTAGTAACTTTAGCCGGAGCCTTTTCTTGTTTCGATATAGTGATCTTTTAAGAATCCATACTATCAGATTACTTGTATCATTGAAGGGGAATCAAACCCATGTGGGCCATCCTTATGTCTAATCATCTTTTACATTTCTTTTGTCTTATATGATACTCAGTATCTTTTGGATTTGACTAGATAATGACTGACATCGATTATTGTAAGCCTTTGTATTCTTATATGATACTCAGTATTTTGCCTAAGTGTTACTACTCATACGATGAGTGCACTTGCCCTAAATGTGTTGTAGTGAGTGAACATATACTATCGTGGTTATCAACTTAAAGCTTAAATTGTGTTTAAAAATCATCAATATTTATATAACACTCCAAGAAAATCAAATATCCAACACTAGGAGTGTGTGTAACATATATATATTTTGTACCAAAATATATATAGTTGTAGTTGTGACAACCTTATTTCTAGAACACCAAACCTAGTTGGAGTGTTACACCCCCTCAGATCTCCTAGATCTTTGTCGCTACCCTCAGGTCTCTAGGGTCATCGTACCACTTGTCAGAAAACACTCCAAAACCCTAGCTTTCTCGTTGAGAAAGTCAATCTAGCACCAACCGCCATCAAATGCAACAATTTGTTTCCAGAATCTCTCTTTTAACCACCGATCTACCTTTACGACTCACAACGATTGAATATTCTTGCCAATTTAGACATCAGAAGTGTCTATTAGAGGTAGTTGGAGAGTGTCATCAGCCCCTCATCAAATCACTATCTCCCCTTCCCCCCCCCCCCCCCCCCCCCCCCCCCCCCTTCCCCCTCCCCCCTCCCCCCCCTTAGGAGAAAACTTTGTATATGTGTTGGGTTGAAAATGAGGCTACAAGGAGAAAAGTTACACTTAGGGTTTAGGTATAACTCTTCTAACACAATGTCATTACTACATTATCACTAGTCATAGTGCGTGTCCTCCCAAGTCGTCATTTGTTGCACAAGGTCAAATAAGTAGTTATTTTTTATAATAATGGACATGTAGTAGATAATTAAGACAAATATTTGTTATCTATAATATTAAGACCAGCTCTGTTTTTTCATGCCAATATGCATTATTCTCGTGTTAACAAACATATTTGCCAAAACAATGGTCTCGCACTCAAGGAATTATAATTATAATACTGTATAAAATGGTTTAATACAAGTATTTATAATACTATAACATCCAGTTTCTTATATTGTCAAATCAATGAAGGCCGGTACAGTCGACAATTACATATTTAACACGACTCGTAGTTAGATACGCTCACTTCGTCTAGATGTGCCAGGATATTTCTCTATATAACTATATATATCAAAATTATTAATATTTTATAAGTTGTATACTCATCATAATGTATTTTTAACAGAATCAGATTACTGGGCTCGTTAAATATTTTAATGGTACAAATGGCAAGTATTCTCTTCACCTTTAACTTGTGCCTTCTAAACACAATGTTTTCAAATCAAAGGATTTTATCAAAGGTTTATCAAAGAATAAAGATAAGGATGCCACATTTGTGGTGGTTGATCACTTAACTTACTAGCGATAGTCACTTCATGCTTCTTAGTCAGTTAGTCACCCATTTATAGCTATGAATGTGGCTCGGACATTCCTGGATAATGTTTATAAGTTATTTAGTTGTCAAGTATCTATAAATGTCCAATTGAAACATGATATTTGTGAGTACATTTAGGAGTTTATTGCTATACATGGTATAGCCGCCTATCACCCACAAACCAAGGTAGTCAATCTGTGTTTAAGGTGTTATCTTTGGTGCATGGTGTTGTTGCGACCGCACGAGGGCTAAATGAGTTTCCATGAAAGAATGGTGCCATAATACCACATTCCATTCCTCGGTGGGCATGTCACCATTAAGAGAGTATTATTGAGGTTTAATGGGTATGGTTATTTAAAGGACTTGATCAATGAAAAGGTTATAATTGAATACACAAATTCTATCTTCCCCTTCCTCAAGTTTGTTTTGTTCATGAAGCCTTTAATAAGATAATATGTTCAAACATGCATTCAAAATTCAAACTCAAATTCAAACGCATACCGAGAATTCACACTTAATAACACTTAATAAACACATAAAGAAGCTACAAATTCACAATGTATCTAATCAGTTAATTAAAATAAAGTTACACCAGATTATTGTAACTTTTCAGTTAATAGTTGAGATATCATTCATACAACACTAAAGAAAGCTAGAACTCAATATCATTACAGCAGATTTGAAAATACCAGGTATGAATCCAAGAACTAGAGCTGTTACACATATTTGCTGTTGTTCCTGCTAGTTAATAATCCTGTCTTTCTTGCACATGAGAGTAGTTTTGTGTATAAACGGCACAACAAGTTTGGGTACAAGACACATTTTGTGATTATATGAGAAAGACGAGAAGGATGCAGTCACTCACGAGGACGTGCTAGCCATAATGAGCTCAGAGCTCGAAGCCGGGACGAATAATCATTAATGGCAATGAGTGCTCGAGCTGATTGGCGTGTTGTCAATATCCTGTGCATTTGTTGCAAGGTTTGTTGCCTCAAATTGTCAGCCTGATAAAACAAACAATATGATTAATTCTACACTGAAATATGTTGCTATTGAAATTTTAGTTCTCTAACAGAATCAAGTGACTGATTCACATGATGTTTAAATGTGTGTTTCCGAAGTGATTATGCAGTATTAAGAATTAGAAACTTATGCTCAGCTGCAAAAGAAGCAGACTACACGAGATGTAAATTTGGTTGTACTTATTCTAATAAACCTAAAGATAAAATGAAAAAGGAAAGAACATTCATGTAAAAAATAAAATAAAATAAAAATAAAAAAAAAAGTTGAGTCAGGACTTGTGAATGCGAATGAAAGTCTGAAATTAAGTTAAGAAAAGGGATAAATAGGTAGCTTTATTTTACCATTTGATAAACAGCAGGAAAATCTTGTACCTATTGCTTTAAATATGATATGTAAAGACGGTCATGTCACCGCATGACAGTCTTATTTATCAATCGGAGTTCGTTTGCATTGGTTTTTAGGTGGAAAAAAAATCCTTCTTAGGATACTTGGGCAAATATAATTCTTGTTTAAACCTTACACTATATATACACACACATGTACGTGTGTGTATGTACATATTGTTGTGTTTAGTCCACATGTATGTGTACTATATGTGTAAACACACATTCAATTTTGAAGCAATTCTAAGTAAGGAAACACGAGAACTGCATAAGCACTTGTACATAGTGTTGTCAAGTAACGTGGGATAGAAGAGTGGGGCAGTTATGTGGTCATAAACGCCTTATGTCTCATAGTTAGCAATACGTATAAACATTTATGCAGTTCTCATAGTTTTCTGAATTGAACGTCCCTCTCTCACTCTATACACACACACGTCCATATATATAAAATATATTCACACATAGATATACATATACACATAGATACACACATTCATACATATATAAAAACACACATATATATCTGTGTGTGTATGAACATAGAAAAATAAGCTAACCTGTCGGATGAAGCTCTCTAGAGTTCCTAGTTTGCCCATAGCCATGGCCATCTGGCCCATGTAGTTGGCTACATTGCCAGATGAATTTGAGGAGCCGAGAGAGCCGGCTATTGTCTCTGCTAGAGACTGTTGCAATGCCTCCATTCCCTGGGACAAGGCATCCTCTGCCTGCTGTGATGACTGCTGTAGGTTGCCAATTGCCAATAATTGCTGCTCCGTTAAAGGTTCTAGTTGTGTTATAAGCAACTGCAAAACAACAAAATGGCTTCTTATCAATCACCCATGTGCTCTTTTGACTATCTCGAGTAATGTCATCCTTTTTGCTTTTAAAACTAACCATCACCCAATTTCTATCTAGGGTAACCATCTTTCTTTGCAACTTATCTAATGTTTAGCATCAAAAAGTATACTTCTAATGTCACAATAATGCACTTATTACACTCATAAAGGTGTTCTAGCGTGTTGCTTTTCTGACATATAATGGACATGGAAACTTTAACCATGTTAACTGACCAAATTGGGACATATCAAAGTATAATTTCTAATGTGGAATATTGATACAAGTAAAGCTGCTACTTCATGACATTACCCATTATAAAAACCCTCAAATCTCCGAAGTTTTGATTATATTCGGCCACAACAGCAGGACTGTCTATCAGCACATCAATGCCATATAATAATAAAAAATAAAAAAAGACGCCATAGTAAAAGTTTTCGACTCATCATAATTTTGATCTGCACGACTGCACCTTAAACTCAAAGTTTTCCATGTTTTGAGGATTTTTTGGTTAAACCTTCAGTAAGTTTGATCATTATTTCTGGAAAAAAGATGGTTACCTGAAATAAAAAGTAGACCAAAGTTGGATACCAATTTATGCAATTAACCCTAGAAACTATAGCTGAGAATTTCCTTTTTTTTCCTTCTCTTTAGCCCATGTTACTCCTCAAAAACTCACTTAGGTAACATCTAAGCAATGTGTATGTATTGCACATGGATTAACTCCATGCTCGTATAACTTTAATGTGCTATCAAGATTGTTTCATATTCTATTTTGATAAATTCTCACTAATTAAGTGATGGCCAAATGCCTTTAATCTCTACCAAAAGCATAGAAAAAGAACAAGCACACAAATGTTCTACTTGTCTAACATCCTTGTTCCCTGCATCTAAGGGCTAGCTAGTAGCTGATTAGATACCCTTAAGTAGGGCAGATAGATATTAATAAATGTTGTATGCGATTTTTAAAAATGATATGTGCAGTGTTATTCTACATTTGCAGGATTATATGGCAATGATTCTTGTAAAAACATTAGGAGCCAAAAGCTTCATTCTTTTGAACATAAGAATGCATATATAGCTAACATAAGAAGTTGATGAAAAAGAAAGCAACTCCAAGCATATTACAACCAGGATTGCTAAATAAACTACAATTCTCTTGAAACAATTAAAAAAAGATTAGTGATACTGTGGACTTTTACCACATCAAATACTCTATTTTGCGGCTATGCGGGCTTCAATGAAAAATGATAGATCATTGGTTATTAATTACATTTCATGATTAAAGTCGAAAATCAACAATAATGTCTAAAATCTTTGTAATGCAAAACCACAATGCCCAATTATAATACATGTCAATACAAGGGGGTGACGGTTAGTCGATTACCAATAACTATTAAAAGATAAAAAAACGGCTCTATATGTCTCTAGAGGCCTTTATCATTTTAAAACAAATAAATTGATAAGCTGGGCCTTCCGGCCCAACAAACAAAACAGGTGGTTTCTTGGTTTGACAAACTAAAGTTGAAGATCTAGAGTCCCAACGTATTTTCAATTGTCAGATCTGGGTCAACTAATTCAAGTTTAAAAACAAGTCTATTATGATATGCTGACCTTAAGGAGTTCTGATGAACGAAATCCACCTAACCACAGGAAACACCTTTCAGCAGGTGTTTTCCACATGCCTGATAGAACATGAAAGACATCAGCCTTAGCAGCATCAGCTTTTATTCTAAAAATATCTTCATAATGTGCCACAACGGCATCAACTATGATCCTCAGTTCACCATCACCAGCATGATTGCTTACTGCCCCTTTCAGCTCATTGATTCGGCGGTTGTGATCTTCCACCCACCGTCCATATTCAACATCAAAAGCCAAGGCTCCTGCATAAGCCTCTTTCATAAGTTTGATTTCTTCACAAGACATTGAGGTGACAATTTCAACCCGTTTCCATTTACCGAATAGGAATAGTTCGATTCGGCTTATCTTTGATCTCAAAAGAACTGTTCAAATGGATACAAACTCCTAGATTGCTTTGTTCAAAAGATTATTGTTATAATAAACCAGTTTTTATAATCATAATTAAGACATTTAAAATATTGAACAAAAAAGTGTTTGTGGGTCAAACCAACCAACTTCACAAAAAGCATCCGTTTCAGCCCATTACCCAACGGTCACAACCTGCAAATTTTGCACCTGTAATGGACATGTCAAGTTTTAATTCAACTTGACACCAAGTGATGAGTAATCGGTTTGCAGTATCACAATGTAACACAGTTGCTGTAAAACTAAATTCTCAATCTACAGATTAAGAGCATCGTTGACAGACAACATCCTCAGTTCTTCACACCATGTGCCCAGCAGTTCAAATCATACTAACTGATCTTCACTAATGTACAGTATAAAACTACTAATTTTTTGAAAAAATTTACTTCTAAGCCCCACAATCATATAAATCATCAGAACATAGGATATTGAAAATCAAAAGAGCATCTTACCATTCCCACTCATTGATTGAGATTGTTCCCCTGAACTTGAAATGAAAATGCCCTTTGAGAAAAAGAAAAGAAATTCATTAAGACAAGTTGTATAGTTTCAAGGGATGTATTAAATGAAATTGAAAGAAATGTGCAGAAAATAATTAGTACTTGCTGTCGAGCTCGCTGAAGCTCCTGCTCAAGTTGGGTCAACTTCATTCTGCTACTTTCCAGCTGTTGGACGTAAGCCTATAAACATTCCAAGAAGTTGACATGAATTAACCAATCAAAACAATGTCTTCAAGGTTAAGCCTGTCAAACTTTCCTATTATGGAAACAGAAGACCTATAGGTTTTTTTATTATTTTATTTATTTATTTTGCACATCAAGTACTATACCAAAATTTAGTTTGTTCACATATAATTGAAATTCTAAATTAGTAAACAAAAATCCATAAAATATATGATGAAGGGATATGTTATATGTCAAAGGCTAACCTAGTTCATAAGCAGCTGTTTCTTACTACTTATTTTATCCTCCAGGCTGTTATTGATGACTTATGTTGGTTATATTTGATGAAACGGATCTAATTGATGCTATTTTAAGAGAGTGATGAATTATTGATGATATAGGAATCTATGCAAATGAAAATGATGTGAAATTAACATTCCATTTATCATGTATTGCGTCTCAAGGTTTAGAAACATATCATTGCAATATCCAGGTGCATCTGTTGACATATTTTATGAATCATTAATGAAAATTATTTCCATAAATACCTATTAGAAAGCGCATGCTATAATACATTTGCAACAGATTTTACTATTTACATAAAAATGACAATATATAGATGAAGCTAAATGATTAACAGATGTTTAAACATCCTCGGATCTTAGGCATAGTTGTCAATAGCGAATAGCGGTCGATAGCGACAAGCTACCTATATGCTACGTAGCGAATAGCGGTAAATAGCGACCGCTTTTTAATGTTTAGCGATACACTAGTAGCAATGGAAAATAACATTCACATCACCAAAATAGCTAAAATAGCACTTAATCATGCTTCTTAATAGCTAACATAAGCACTCACATTTTATATTTATAAAAATAAAGATAAAAATAAAATAATAAAAAATAAAATTTAAAAAAATTAAAATGTTGCTATTTAAACGCTACAACCAAATAGCGACAGATGACGTATATGCTACATAGCGCGCTATAGGGAGCGCTATTACCGCTATTGACAACAGGGATCTTAGGGAAGAGTGATGGCTTGCTAACAAGGCCCCTAAATGACCGCTCAGAAGGCCTACCTCTTTTATTCCCAATCTCTCATTCGCTCGTCCCTCTCTCATGAAAGATTGTCTCTCCTCTCCCGACGGCTTTTAGTCATGTACTCATGTCTATCAACCAAAAGGTAGTTTATTTTTTCTCTAGAAAATATATTATGTGAGCAGAATAAAGGGAAACCCTCACACTACATTTTTGTCTATGAAGGTTATCATGTCCACCATATCCACAAGTAAAACAACATTCTGAATCACAATTTGCTGAAAATGCAAGAACCAATCCCATGAGAATTGTTATTATTATTACTATCAAATACCATTTAATAATTTAACAACTATTCAATTTTTTTTCTTTAACATCAACCTTTTAGTTTGTATTGTCATAATCAAAATCAAGCAATTCCATTAATCCCATTGATATAAATCAAAAGAATAATTAAACAAGCATAAGAGGTAAATTAAAGAAAAATTACTTTCTTCCGCAGACGGCTCTTTCTTGCAGCTTCACGATTTTGAGCAAGCCTACGAAGTGTCTGGAAAAAAATAGTTTAAAAAAGTCAGCAATATAGCATCAAAACGACAAACTTAAATAATTGCGTCACAAAATAATGATAAAAAAAGCATAAGTATTGTACAATCATTTTTTACTCTAATACATAACCTAACTGTTCATTTTATGTTTTCATTCCTTAAACTGAATTCTGATTATGGAGATGGAGCTATGATTTTGGAACATCTCAAAACACACTGTGTAGCATTTAAAAATAAAATGATGAACATGTACTGCAAGTCTAAAACCTTTTGATCCCTTGACTTATCGCTGGCATCAGAACCCACAGGCCCATGTGATTGACTGCTATGGAACTGCAACAATATCACAAATCTGCATCTTAGAAAATTACAACTTACCAATTTTAAATATTAGACTACTAGAGATGCTATTTTGACCCATTTTCTTTTAAATGGCTTGATATGGATTGTATTGGATCATGTTGGAAAAAATAGCTAAAAGTGTAACGTGCCAAATGGAGTTGAAAGCCACCTAGAGTCTATGATTAACACATAGAACCTCAAGAATCATTTTATCAGAGAACTTAGGTTATTATTGTAAAACATGGTATTATATATTCATAAAAATAAACAAAAAGTTTTAGCGACACAATGCCCCTCAAACCATGCTAGAAAATGACTCGTTTTAATCCGAATAATCGAATATGTTACCCAATGTGCCCACCCTGGTGGTCTTGCCACCTCTAGTGCAAATTATTAGCCTACACAACTAGTTGGGATTGGAAGATTTACTTATATTGTAAATAAAAAAAACAAAAAAAAACATTACATTGTAATCTCAAAATATATATAGATCTATTGTTACTATGTAGATAAGAATCATTAGTCAAAGCAATGCATACTCGTATCTTGGACAGAACCATGAAAAGAAAGTTTCAGAAAGTTATATAACAATACCCCAAGACCCTTGTCTTCAGTGTCGCCATCTGTTGAAGTATCAGTCCTTGAACTGAGCTCTGCCATTATCGACTCTCAGCTAAAACAAATGATAAAAAATGTAATGGGTCTTCTTTTGTGTTTACAGTTGACTCTGCATACATATAATGTCAACAGATAAAGATCACATAGGATCATGTTATGAAGTAACTGAAATTTGAACATAGTATTGAACCTTTTACCTCATTAAAACCTTGCAATGGCATTATGATACACATCAGAGATGCATCCATGCACTTGTATTGGTGAAAGATCTGATCATCAACAACAGGATCATGGAAAAAGAAAATCACTACATGTCAAAATCTGATGTAATCTAAAATTAAAACTTTTCAAACACAAAATAAATAGAACTTAAGAGTAAGATGTGCAACTGTGCAATCATGTATATCACTACTATATTCACCACTGTGGCGGTATCAACCACTGGGATGCATACTCCTGTCATATGCAACTTAAGGAACTACCACAGTACCACTATGCGTACTTTTCTGATCATAGCAAGGCCCAAGTTGACTGTTTACTGCTTACTCCATTATGAATTGTATATACTCAATTGGCTACACATGTATCTTTATTATTCAACTTTTTGTGCATATTGAAACCTACAAAATACATAGTGGCCTAACTATGTCCTATCAAACAGATTCATTCAGTTCCCAAATTCCCAAAATAAGTGTTCTCTTTACTCCAACATTAAAAATAAGATTTTGAATCATGAGAATTTGATCATGCTACATCACTATACTCAAATTCGCCTAAAAGGGATCCAAACCACGAACAACAAATCACTGAAAGAAGTCCAAAGAACAACAGACGTATGTAAGACTGCTTGAACTCAAACAGGTTGTTACAAAGAAAAAAAGCACATTTAAAGTACTAATTGAGATTATCAAAACATGTGTCCAATGGAAACAACACCTAAAGCCATGTCAACTTAGTTAGGTCAATCAATTTGGAGACACACTTTCTTACACATAGACAACTAATACCAACCTAGTAATTAACAAACACACAATAGATTAATTGACATGTTTTTTTGTTGCAGATTGAGCACAATTAATGTTTCATTTATGGTATTGTTACGGAGTACAAAACAATTAGCCGTTTTCTCAAAAAGGGTAGACGATAAAGAGGTCTTTTTTTTTATCTCCTAATTAAACCAGAATCAAAAGCAATACTGCAATCAATATTCACAAGCACAGTTCTAGTTCAAACACGAAAGACTATAAAACCGAATACCCTATGACATCAGTCTGCACCACAACCAAAGGGCAAAGGTCAAAGATGATGAAAACCCCATTACATCTGTTCAAGTTTACACATGTCTTCATCAAAAACTGTATAGAACACAGATATGAAGTGGGTGAAGGGCTTACCGAGAAATGATTAAAGTTAAAGGTGGCGAATTGATTAGAAAGAATCGGAAATTGGGGGAAGAAGGTGGTGAGTTATGTTGGTAAGTCAATCGGTGGTAGAATCCGTACCATCAAAGCCGTTGGAGTCGTGAGAGTTGCGAGAGAGAGGGCGAAATCGTAAAGCAAAGAGTGATTTGTTGGTATACAGGCAGCAGCTGAGCTGAGCTGAGGGTGGTCTTTGATTTTGACTTTTTGATCTGAGAGACTTCTCATGCCACTTTTACTATTTCTCTCTCCTCTTGCCAATGAATTACCAACAACATACCATCAAATTTTGTTATATATTTTACAAAAACTTAAAATCATCATAAACAAGCTTTAATAGTATTTTAATTAAATAATTTATATTTTTATTTGTTTTAATCAGACTATTAATATATTTATTTGTTTCCATAAGTTTATTAAACTTTTAGAAGTATTCTAATTAAACTGCTCATAATTTTTTAGTTTTTTTAAACAATTCATAAATTTTTTTTATATAATCCAGTAGTTTATTAATTTTTAAATATTCCAATATTATTTAAAATATTTTACAATTTATAATTGATCTAATTAGAACAATACTAAAACTTTAATAATCTAATTAGGATAAAAAAATTTATAAATAACTGATAAGGATAAAAAAAAATTATGAATAACTGATTGTGATAAAAAAAATTTGAGTTAAAATAATTTTGAACTTGATTATTATTTACAAAGCTATCCCTATATTTTTAGAGTAAATTACGCTTTTAGCCCCTAAGATTAACATATTTAACCTTTTTAGTTTAGGCTCAAGTTTAGTATAGTGCTAACGGTTTTGATTTCTAACACTTGTTTGTTAATCTTTTTTAGTTAAGTGTAAATAAATTTTAATGATTTTTACACCTAAAAGGTTGTTTGTGTAAATAAGTTAAATTATTTAATAGTTGAGGTTTGTTTTTGTAATGTACTTAAAATTAATTAAAATTAAAAATCCAATTTACAAATAAAACAATTGGGCAACTTTTCTTTCTTTCGGCTATGAAAATTTTAGTAACCCAAACACGTTGGTTGCTTTAATCATGAAATCAACACTAGTACACCACTATTGGAGAACTCCACTTCCTTCGGTGTCTGCCATCGCCTTTAGACCAACATTCTTGTAAGTTTTCTGGTAGCGCATATCTATTTCAACAGGGAGAATTCTTTGCCATTTCCACCTTATAGATATCACACCCTCATCAAGGCGGAAATTTGAGTGAGTGAAGAAATCATATCTTAAAACACATGGTAAGGAGAAATTCTAAATGTAATGCATTCAAAAGATAGTTTTTCACGTCAATGTTTTAGGTTACAAAATAAAGATTACACATATGGACTTAAATCATTAATCTATATTAAGCAATATTCTATTGTAGCCTAGATGTGTAAAAAATCGATTTCAAAGCTACCTCAATGCTAAAACGGGTTATCTAAAAGTTGGTAAGCTCATAGAGTTTGGGACTCAATAAATAATTGTTATGATAATAGAGTTGTTGAAAGTAAATATGAATCAAGCTATTACATATAAATGTAAATACGAGACATAAGACCATGACTAATATATCAAGAAAAACATGATCGAGTTGATGAAGATTGTAGACCGGCAAATTTCCTACTAGGAGACTATAGCAGGTCTGTAGGAGAGACTTACGACAGTCGAACAGACAGCCACGGATGCACAGCAGCGGTCACACGGCGCTTAGTAGTGATAGTATGAGATGTAGTAATGGCCATTCGAGGCATAATAGCAGGCTATGATTGTGGTTCAATAGGCTACTATCATTAAGTAGCTTGAGTTTCTTTTGGTTGGTCTGGCTGTTATTGTAAGTCTATTTCCTGCACTATAGACCTACATAGGCAGGTTATGCTCGTTTAGAGTAGGTTAGTTGGTAGGAAATCTTGTACGGAAGGGCCATATACCCTGTCCATTTTGTACTCTTTACAAAATGGTTGTAACAAGATGTTTCATATTTATGCTATGATGTGGTTTGGTTAACGTGGTTGTTGTGTGTGTGATGTTTATATTGTGGTTGTGATTATGGTTATGGTTGTTAAATTCTATGTTCATGTGTTGATGCATTATATGTTGCCTTATCTTTTTTAAATCCTATGATAGAAGAATGAACCCAACAATGTGGATGAATACTGGAGGAAACCATTTGTCAATAGAAGACGTAGCTCAACTTGTGTCTCAACAACTTGCAATGGCAAAGGCCTAATGGGAAACACGAAGCCTTGAAGCTCATAACGGATCTGGTCTGAGAGTCGATGGTAGAGGCCTGGAACGAAAGATGACAATACAACTGGTATAGAGAAAGTCCATGATCTTATCATGAGAAAAGTTATTACTTATGATTGGTCAGCTTCTAAATCAATTATTTTATCAATGCAATGATTTAGACACTCTAAAAGGATGTTCTTACAAGGCCGTCATATCTTTTAAGCCCAAGAACCTTAGTGGTTTCAAATGAATGGTCAGAGTGGTGAGATGGATCCACAAAAAGAAGTCTATTTTGGACATCAACAATATCGTTGATGATTGCAAATTCAAGTTTGCCACGTGTATGTTTCTGGATAACGCTTTGACATGGTGGAATATTCAGGTACAAACTTTAAGCAAGGAGGTTGCATATCAAATGACTTGGGAAGAATTGAAAAATATAATGTTGGAAGATTGTTGTCTTCATGATAAGCTACAAAAGCTAGAATAGAAATTCTAGAACCTGTCCATGGTTGGAGCTGAGGTATCAAAACTAGAATTATGGTTTTGATAGAATAACCAGGCTACAGATTTGTGGCGCAAGTCGCCAAGTATACTTCTATAGTTTCTTGAATTCTGGTCTCACAAGATGAAGGGCTAGTCAAGACAACTCATGAAAACAGGTTGTATAAGTAGCCACCTCAACTCTAACCATGGACAGGTTCAAGAATTCATGTTCTAGCTTTTGCAACTCATTACGGGGATAATAATCTTCCAACATCATCTTCTTTAGTTCCTCCTAAGTCATTTGTTATGCAACCTCCTTGCTTAAAGTTTGTACCTGAAGATTCCATCATGTCAAAGCCTCATCCGAAAACATACACGTGGCATACTTGAGTTTGCAATCAGCTGAAAAATTGTTAATGTCCAAAAAAGACTTCATTTTCTTGATCCATCTCACCACTCTATCCATTCCTTTGAAACAATTGAAGTTCCTTGGCTGACAAGACATGAAGGCCTTGTAAGAATATCCCTTTAAAGTGTTTAAATTCACTACATTGAAAAAATCAGATTTTTTGAAGCCGGCTAATCATAGACAATAGGTTTTCTCACGATTAATTATGGTCCTTCTCTGTACCAGTAGCATTGTCCTCTTCAGTTCTAGGTCCTCTGTCATTGACTCTCCGACCAAAGCTGTTGTAAGCTCTAAGGCGATTGGTTCCCATTGGGCCATTATGGAAGATATATAAGTTGAGCAATGTCTTCTACTGATAAAAAGTTTACTCTAACATACGTGTTGTTGGTGCCATTCTTCTATCAAAGGATATAGAAAAGATAACACAACATATGATGCATCAACACATGAATATGGAATGTAATAAACACAACATAATATCAACATCGCAACACAACAAGCATGTCAAGATAAACCACATCATAGCATAAGTATGGAACATCTTGTTATAACTGTTTTATAAAAGAGTACAAAAGGAATGGGGGTATGTAGCGTTATTGTACAAGAGTTCCTACCAACTAACTTGCTCTAGATGGGTATAACCCACCCATGTAGGTCTGTGGTCCAGGCAATAAACTAACAATAGCAGCCAACCTAACCAAAAGAAACTCAAGCTACTCCTTAGTAATCACATCTCTCTACTTGGGGATAGTAGCCTGTTAAACAATAATCATAGTGCAGGACCGGTTATGGTTCAAACAACAGTTTCACAGTTGGAGATTATCAACTAAACATACTTACTAGATCGAATAGGGAACCAAGCTATGAACTAATGAATAACAAGTAAGAAGAGTCAAGAACATAAAGATTGGTTTTCAAGGTTGATGTATATTGCTCTCAAGTGTTTACAAGTCTTACAAAGCCGACCATACTTGAGATACTTTATACTACAACCTACAGCCGACCATACTTTGAAGGCCAGCTGAACATTAATCTAGACAACAAGATCAATATAAAGTCAAAAGGCAGATTGCCTTTTAACGTGTGACTATGATAGGCCATAGCTCACATCCTATTGTAATACAATAAGGATAAAAGTACTAAAATAGAAAGTTATAGAAAAGACCATAATGTACAGTTGACAAAAGTAAAAAGGTAATCACCAACTTGTATAAGTTGGCGAGTCTTCAGAGCTGACAGTGGAGTCTTCTGCTTTTGTCAAAGTATGCCGGTCTTCTTAGTTTTCGGAAGAGTTTAGTATTCAAGTTTGGAAGACTTTTCTTTAAGCTTCGGAAGACTTCGTTTTTGGCTTCGAAAGAATTCTGTCTTTGGCTTCGGACGATTTGACACTTAGTTATTTTTCTTTGTACATAGTCAAATCTTCCAAAGTACTTCCTTCCTTATACTTCACTGCATGCTAAGAGATCTTTGGTTAGCATCAGCCTTTAAGATAATCATCTTGATCATACAAACTCCCCCTAGGCTGATGCTACAAAAACTTGAAGATTACTATGAATTTGGATCTTCTTACTTTTTTAGAACCATCAGAACCAGAGCCATTCCTCTCTTCATTGACTGGTCAGGATTCTTTAGGCTCTCATAGTATCTCTTTATGTCCAAGAGATCATGCTTGGGCAGGTCAAGTATGTTTTGCCAGAAAAATACTTGTTGAACTCCTTGATCTCTTGTGACATACCATTTGTCTGGGTTTGAAGAATACACCCAAGACATGATGGGTCTCTCAGCAGCTAGAGGCTCTATATATAAGAGAGTTGGTTAAGCAGCCTCTTTTGGTTGTCCCTCAGGATGTTCTAACTCATCCTGAGGTGTAAAGATAGATGCCTTAGACTTCTTATTCTTTCTTGACCTTAAGTCTCTTCTACTGGCTATCCTTTTCCACTTTTTATACTATAAATGAGAAGGTTGGTCTTGATCACCTTTTCTTTCTTTTTCCTTCTTAATTTGGTCCTTCCCCTTCACATGTTTAGAAGACGGTTCAGAACCTTACTTTGGGTCAGAATATGAAGCTGGTTGTGGATTAGCAGTAGGTCTTGGTTTTGTTGTCTATTTGGGTTGAACCTTGACCTCAGATTCAGGAGCAGCTTGACTTGGAGGAGAATGCAAGTCTTGAAGCTTTCAACTCTGACTGAAGGTTCCATTGAGAAGATACTTATTTATTTGAAGCAAATGGGCTATAAAGGTGACTACATAGTCAGAACCTTCAGGAAGGGAAAGGTATCTTTATAATGGAAATACCTCCTCCATATGGTTATCCACTCATTATCTAACAAGCATGGAGGATGGGACCAAGTTTTAGAAGGCAAATCCTACATAGTTCATGGAATGGTCTAGGGATCAAGTTTAGGCACTCTTAATTTGTTTACACAAATTTACTTGCAAACTTGAATTCCCTTGAATATTATATGTTCCCTAGATATGTCCAGCACATTCTCAACTGTGAAGGAAAACCACTATTGGTTTTTCTGGGGTAGAAACAGCCCTTGTCCCCAAATGTTAGAGCAGCCTGCTCAAGGTGAAGACTTGACAATCCCAGCTAATGTTGAACCCATGCCTTTTTCACCACCAACTACACAGCCTCAAATCTCCATCACCTACACTAGAAAAACCAAACGAGCCCCTGCTCAGTCTATTCAGATTGAGCAGGCCCCATATACACACCCACACAGGAGCAAGTGGAAATAATAGCTCCCACTTCTCCTGAGGAGCAAACCACTCCCATTCCTTCAATATCAGTGTTAAGGTTCCTCATGCTTAGCCTGATGAGCTCACAACCCTAGCCTTAAGCCATCATCTTGAGTCTCCACACTCAAATGATCAATCTTCAGGGGAAAGCTACCATCCCTAACCATTAGATCTCAACCAACCAATTCCCAGCCTTGGATTCTATGATGATGAAGACATGGGATTCAATGAGTACCATGAATCTCTCTACTCCTCCCCTGCTCAAGGAGAGATGAGTGTTCCTGCGCTCCCATGTCCAGCTCACATCATCTACCCATTACTGAGGTGGACCTCTCTAAACATCTTCAAAAGGTCCATGTGGAAGAGGCTCTCACTTCTGCAAGTGATAACATCATTTAGACCTCAATCACAGCAACCTAGCTTCTTGGCACTTCTTATGAAACTGTCACAGAGCAAGGGAAATCTAGAGACCAAGAACAAACATCTGGTGGTGAGAGGGATGACTTTGGTGATGTACTCTCATCCCCCTATAATTCTTCTAATAAAGATGAGGGGAGCATGAAACAAAAGGTGCAAGAATGATGGCTACATGCACATATCTTGTTTCCAAGGTTAGTCACCTGGAATCTCATATGACTACTTAAAAAGGCAGGTGCTCAATCAACAACTTGAGATCACCGATCTCAAGGGTAAGCTAGCTGAGAGGCCTGCCAGACATGATCAACCATGGCTACAAGAACCTATGGATGTAGTAGACCTAACCTCCAGCTCACTTTTGCAGGTAAGTGATGCTAACAAAAAAGGGGACACTACATCAAAATGAAGCTAAAGCAACTCCTGCGATAAAAAGTTTCATTAGGCCTTAAAATGGTTGCATTAGCCTAAAGCAACCTTTTTGTTAAAGGCTGCATTAGGTGAAGTTGCATTAGATCTAAAGCAACTTTTCTGTTAGATAATATAACATTTTTATTAGCAAATGCAACTGTTTTTTAAGCTAATGCAACTTTTTTTGAAAGGTTGCTTCAAAAACGTTGCATTCATGTCATTTTTCTAGTAGTGGGAGAAAGTTACTATAATCAGAGAACATGGGAGCACTGCCTAAAGGATGGACATTGAGGGTACACCACCCTCAGTTGCACTTATCCAGACTCAACAACCTCCTCTGGCCTATATTAATATGGATGTCATCTTTTAACGCCTATTTGAGGGTTTTGTATCTAGGGCCATGTCACCTCCATCCAATCCCGCTGTAAATCCCATCATAGGATGGAGGTATGACATTTAGATAAGGGCCTTGGTGCTTTCTAGATTCCTGGGTCAACAATAAATCTTCAATATATACAACCTAGGATTCTATGAAAGCTTCCCTCTAGTAACCCTGCCACTTGTCAGCCCAACTCAAAACAGACATGCTGACAGGTTAGTAGAAAGGATTCAAAGTAGAGTGTCTAAGGAGTTCAAAAGAAAATCAAGCATTTACAGACTAAGGCTAGTAGGGAAAACAATTGATCAACTGGATACTGAGTTGGACCTTAAGATAAGCTTCAAAGGGAAAGCCTCAGCTGAAGGCCCATTTATGGACTCTGTGAACCTTTAGATTCTTGCTTCTTTAGAACCAACCACTCTTAGTGAGACACCAGTTGGTGAAGGTGTCTCACAGCCTCTCCCTGGCTAGAGCTCCACTGAAGAACACGTGCAAGAAGACCAAAGCTCTCTCCTTCCTGAGTCACATAGGCCAGTGGTTGACAAGGGAATAATAATTCTATCTGTAGAGGAGATTGAGGAAGGAAAAATGAAGAGGAAGATGAAAGCAAGGAAAGAAAGACAAAGAGAGAATCCTAGTTTCATGCAGGCTGCAATCAGGGCTGCTCAAAGGCTATACACTCAAGAAGATGAGTTAAGGACAGCCAGATTGAACTACCAGGGAACAAGTTATAATATTGATAATCTTATCTCTTTTCCCTTGGATGTATTTACTAAACTGGTAGATATTGAGGTGTCTAGAAAGAAGAAGAAGGATGATGCATCACCGAGGTAGGGGGTCAATGCAACAGTTTCTTAGTGTTAGGAGGGAGTTAGAATACTTAACAGATCAAATAAGGAACCAGTTTATATTGAAACAACAAACACAAGTAAAAGATTAGAACAAGTACAATAATAATATGGTTTTCAAGAATGTTGTATATTACTCTCAAGTTTCTTTTTACAAAGTGTTACAAAGCTTAGAATCAAATGAAACTTTATACTACATCCTACAGCTGGTCATACTTTGAAGGCTAACTGGAAACATTAATCTAGACAATAAGATCAATGTAGAGTCAAAAGGCAGATTGTCTTTTGACAGGTGACTATGACATGCCATAGCTCACATCCTAATATATTACAAAAAAGATGAAAGTACAAGACTGGAAAGTTACAGAATCTAAGACCATGTTGTACCGTTGACAAAAGTATGGATGTTTCACCAACTTGTATAAGTTAGTGAGTCATCAGAGATGGCAACAGAAAGTGGTTAAGCTTTTGCAAACTTAAGTCAGAGAAAGCATGTCTTCTCTATCTTCAGAAGAAATCAATCCCTTGGCTTCGGAACACTTTGTGTTGAAACTTCGGAAGATTTCATTTTTTGCTTTTGAAGAAGTGGTCTTTTGGCTTCGGAAGATTTGATACTTAATGTAATTCATTGAGTTGTATAAAATCTTCTAAAGTAACTTTCTCGTACTTCACATGTGCATGCTGAGAGCTCTTTAGTTGCATCAGCCTCTAAGTATAACCCTTACAAACTCCCCCTAGGTTGATGCTACTAAAACAGAAGGAGACCTTTAAATCTTGATCTTCATCTGTTGACAGTCCTCATCAAAAACAAGACCATTCCTTTCATCATCAGTTGGTCAGGATTCTAAGACTTTCAAACTACCTTCTTATGTCATAGAGATCATGCAAAGGAAGGTCAAGTATGTTTTGCAAGAAGTATATATCTTGACCCCCTTGATCTCTAGTGACATACCATAGATCTGGATTGGTGGCAAATGCCCAAGACAGGATGGGTCTCTCAGTAGCAAGAGGCTCTACAATGAGTGGACTTTGTTGAGCAGCCTCTTCTTGATCACCCTCAGGATGTTCTGATCCATCCTGACATGTAAAGGTAGATGCCTTGGACTTCTTCTTCTTCTTCTTGTCCCTTCTGATGGCCATCTTCTTCCTCTTTCTATACTTTAAATGAGAAGGCTGGCTTTAAGTACCATATGGTTCTTGTTTGTCCTTCTCTGTTGAGTCCTTTTCCTTCACAAATTTATAAGAAGATGGATTAGGACCCTGCTGTGCGTCAAAAGATGAATATGGTTGAGATGCAACACTAGGTCTAGGTTGTGTTATCTCTTGTGGTTCAACCTTGACCTCAGCTTCAGGTGCAACCTGACTTGGTGGAGAATGCAAGTCAACCAGCTCACCCCTTTTGATCTTTTGCTTAATCACCCTAATCTGTTCATCCATTATGGATAGAGACAATGGACCAATTCTCCTTCCAGAGAACCCATACAGCTTCAAAAAGCTTACCATCTTCAGTCTGTCTGCAGACTTCTTCTGATTGGCTCTGATGGTGGCTCTTGACTTTGCAATCTCTTCCCTCATCTTCCTCTTAGCAGCCTTTTGCTCTTTTAGCACTTCTTGCTCAAGCTGCTTGAGGTATTCAAATTCAATGTATTCATAGGATAAGGGAAGCAGGTCTACTGCCTAATAGAGGCCTATGGCACTGAGGTAGGTTATCATGTTTCGCCTATCTTGTTCCTTACCTACTTGAGTTTCTTGTTTAGGGGCCACAACCTCTGCCTTAGGACTTTCTTGAACTGGAGAGAGTGTAGGAGCATTGTATAATCTTTTTTTATTTTGAGGAGCAGTTCTGTAGCCTCAGCTTCATTCCTCTCTTTTGACACCTTAGTATCAGCCAGTTCATTCAGTTCCTCCAAGGGAAGGGAGATGATTTCATCTATGTTGTAGTTCCTAGACCCGAAGTAGTTCAATTTGGCTACCCTCAACTCATCCTCTTGAGTGTTTGGCCTTAGGGCAACCTTGATTATAGCTTGCATGAAGCTAGGGGTCTCAATTGAACTCTCTCCTCTTGCCTTCCTCTTCCCCTCCCTTTTCTCCTCCTTAATCTCCTTAGAGGTCATCTTCCTCTTCCCTTTGTTAATCATTGGCCTGTATGACTTAGGGTGGAGAGAGCTTTGGCCTTCATTGCTTGGTGTAGAACTTGAGCTCCGGCCAGGGAGAGGTTATAAGACACCTTCACCGGTTGGTGCCTCACTGAGGGTACTAAGTGCCGAAGCAGTTCCTGTCTCAAGGTTCACAGGCTCAACTACTAGGCCTTCAACCAAGGTTTCCCCTTCGAAGCTATATCTTAGGGTCTGCCTCAGTATCCAGTTGACCAACAGTCTTGCCTGCTAGCCTTTGTCTATATAGTCTGGATCTCATACTTTTCTTGAATTCTCTCAGCTAACCTTGCAACTTGCCTGCTTTGACTTGGATTATTAAGAGGCAGATGAATTAAAGAGAAGCTCTCATAGTATCTTGGGTTTTGGAAATTGAAAACCTCTTGTTGTCCCTAAGATCTAGAGAGTACCAGGGCTCTTCTGTCAATGTCATACCTCTATCCTACTATTGGATTTTTAGCAGGGTAAGATGGGGTAGACATAGCCCTTGGTATGCCCTCCTCAAATAAGCTTTGAATTAGGAATTCCATATCAATGTGGGCCTGAGGAGGTTGTTGAGTATGGACAACTGCAAGTGAGGGTGGTGAGTCCTCTATGTCCATACTCTGGATAGAACTCTCAGGTTCTGTGATTATGGGTAGGACTTTCTCCCCTTTTTGGTAGCATCACCCTATTGCATAGGGGAGCTAAGGGTTAGGTCCACCATATCCAAAGGTTTTGTGGACCTGGTTGAGTTTGCCTAACAGGTCTCTCAGCTAACTTGCCTGTAACACCCGAAAATTTCGAAAAAGGAAAAAAAAAGTAAAGTAAAGGAGCAAACAGGAAGTTATTTTAAAAGCAAGGGGTTAAAAGAATGCAAGGGCCAAACCTACCCATAATGGGTTCAAAAAGGGTGATAAGGCCACCCATACCCCCTCTCTCATGCATATTTTCAGCTAGAGTGAGAAGAGGAAGCTCTCATCCGAATTTAGAGAGAGAAAGTGGAAGAGATCTTCAATAAGGTAAGATTTTAAGATGTTTCTTCTCGGTTTTAGTCAGGTTCCAGCTTCTGGACCAAGTTCCATGTGTTTAGTGCTCGTTTTCATGTGTTTTAGGTGCTAGAACTCCAAGTTGGCTCTTGGTTCTGAGGAGTTTTGCTCGAAAACTGTTAAGGTGAGTTCTAGATCCCCTCTTTTACTGATTTTCTACTTGTTTGGGGCTGATATGCGTACAAAAAATGATGTTACTCGGCAAAACTGTGTTTTCCACTTTTAAAATGACTTTTTACGAAAATGTATGTGTTTTAAAGATTTCCAAGATGTTGAATGATTGTTTGTTATGTTTAAGTGTGTATCTTAATAGATCTATGCTAAGGGTATGTTAGAAATGATATTTGGGACTAGAAACTGCATAAGTTGAATCGCAGGTGATGGACTTGGTGTCGGCTGTGGACACTAGCAGTCCGCTGTGGACACTTGATCATGGATAAAGTGTCCGCTGTGGACACTTAAGACATTTAGACTGTCTGCTGTGAACACTTAGTTATATAGACTGTCGACACTTAGTCATAAAGACTGTCAACACTTAGTCATATAGACTGTCCGATGTGAACTTGCATGTCCGCTATGGACTTTACTTGTCCGCTGTGGACTTGCATGTCCGCTGTGGACTTTGCATGTCTGCTGTGGAGTTTGCATGTCCGCTGTGGACACTTATACAGATTATATGTTGTCTATTGTGGACATAAACTGTCAGTTGTGGACTTTGCATGTCTACTGTGGACACTTATAGAGATTATTATGTTGTCGGCTGTGGATTTAGCTGTCCGCTGTGGACTTGGCTATCCGCTGTGGACACTTAGAATATTTATGTCATCCGCTATGAATCTTAGTCATGCACTGTGGACTTTAGCTGTCCGCTGTGGGCCTTGGTTGTCCACTGTGGACACTTAGAATATTTGACCCGTCCGCTGTATACTTGTTCATGCGCTGTGAACACTTCGGTTATTTCTAAAATTCTGGGTGTAGACTTTAGGTGACTGATGCATGTGTTTAGTGGAGGTTTATGCTTGTTGATGTTGTATACTTGTGGGCTGTTGTTATGTCGATTATGTTCCATATTATGTATTATGATATGACTCTATGTGGTATGATTTAAGAACGTACGTAAAGTATTATGTAATGAAAGTGGAAGATAATGAATGACGAAAATGATGAGTTTTATATGTTTTATGCGATGATTGACCAACTGTAAACGTCCCGGGAACGGGGCCTTACAAGTTGGTATCAGAGCCAAAGTTTAAGAGAATTAGGTAAAATATTTTAAAAAATATAAACTTAAACTGAGAATGAGACGATAAAGGGAAAAGGGATGCCAGTCCTAATAGCTACATGCCTGTAGGTAAATGTTTTATGTAAACGTGTTATGTAAGATAATGGAAAAAGGAATTATATGCATGTGCTATGTGAATTATGTACTCTTTGTAGATTTGGATACTGATGTAGTCAGGATAGGAAATGCTTGGGGAATGAAGAGTAAAGTAAGTGGCTAATCACAACTGGCCACTGTAATTAGGGACTTACTATACTTGACATAATCTGAGCTATTACCTTGAATGACTGTTTTGGTGTTTGAATCTTATAGTGCTTAGAGATGGCTGGTGGTAGATCTTTGAAGGCTTCTCGAGGTGGAGGTCGTGGTGGACGTGGTGTTGGACCGCGTTCCATAAGGAACAGGGCTAAGACTACAAAACGGCTCCTGAAGAGTTCGAGCTTCATCACCATGACGGTGGGAATGAGAGTGCTAATTTGAGGGCCTTAGTGAAGGAGGTGGTGGTTGAGGAGGTCCATCAGGTCATGCAGACGATTCTACTATCTGTGGTGACCGAGGTTATTAGGCCTGTAAGGGAAGATGAGAAGAAGGAGAAACAGGAGAAGGAGAATGCCGCTTGGCGAGAGGGCGAAGAAGGAGGTGCAAGGGAAAGGAAGCAACCTGAGACTGAGATGGTCGTCTCCAGTGACGATGAGGAAGAGGAAGCAATGCAGGAAACCACAAAGTGGTGCAACTATGGGGCATTTCAGAGATGCAATCACCCGACATTTGATGGGAATGGGAGTGTTGTTGCTGCTCACCGATGGGTGAGAGAGATGGAGGCTGTGTTGAATATCAGCGAGTGCAGGGAGGACCAGAAGGTGAAGTTTGCTACCCACTCATTTGTGGACTCGAGCTTATGCTGGTGGGATAAAATTGTCCAGGTCAAGGATAGCAGGGTGATCAGGAGGACGAGATGGAGTGAACTGAAGAAGATGGTGATCGAGGAGTTTTGTCCTCATTGGGAACTCGCATAAAGTCGAGAGGGAGTTCTTGCAGTTGGAGGCGGGAACTATGATGCACCAACAGTACAAAACTAAGTTTAATGAGATGGCGAGGCTGGTGCCAGAGCAGGTGACACCCGTGCCACGAGAAATAAAGAGATACATCCAGGGTTTGCCGGCGGATATCCGCAGACATTTGATTGCCGCTTGGCTAGGTACGTTCAGGTCGGTGGTCGATCTGGCGGGAAGACTGTATGATGAGCGGGAGGTGATGGCGGTGGTGGACATGAAGAAGAAGTGGGACAACGACAGGAATGGGAATGGGAAGCGGTACAACGGTGGTGATTTTGTGGCTGGTGAAAAAAGGATGAGGGTGGATGATCGAAAGGCATTAATAGGGGGAGAGAAGGCATGCAAAAAGTGCGGAAAGGAGCATGCAGGTGAATGTAGGTGGGGATCGGATCTCTTCTTTAAATGTGGGAAGGAGGGCCATAGGCAAGAGACTGTAGAGGAGTGAAATGTTATAACTGCGATGGAGCAGGGCATTTGAGCAGAGACTGCAAGAAGCCGAGGGCTAAGAACTTCGAGGCAAGGAAGGGGATCGAGAAGGAGAAGGAAGGGCAGAGGTTTGAAGTAAGGGCATTCACTATGACCCGGGAGGAGGCTAGGGTGGACCCCGACTTCGTGCCAGGTACATTCCTAGTAAACTAGACTTGTGTCTCTATACTTTTGATTCTGGTGCTAGTACGAGTTTTATTTCTGCTACCTTCTGTGATAAGTTGCCCATTAGGAGTAAGAAGATTGATGAGCCCTTTGATGTAGAAACTGCCATTGGTAAGTCTACCAGAATTTCGAATGTGGTAGAGGATTTTGACATAGAGTTGAAAGGCCATAGGTTCTCTGCTAGGTTGTTCGTGACGCCCTTAGGCAGATTTGGTGTAGTCCTAGGGATGGATTGGCTAGCAGCCTATGAGACAAACATCTTGTGTCGTAAGAAGATGATTTGATTGACCGCGCATGACAGGAGTTCGGTGACGATCTACGGTGATAGAGTTAGTACGGTCCTGAAAGTAATTTTGATGGTTGTCGCAGAGAAGTGTATAAGACGTGGAAGTGGTGCCTATCCGGCCTATGTGAAGGATGTGGATGGGTCAGTACCACGATTGACGGATGTACCGGTCACGTGTGACTTCCTAGATGTGTTCCTGAAGGATCTATCAGGTGTGCCACCGGACCACGAGATCGAGTTCCAGATCACCAGATGTGTTCCTGAAGGATCTATCAGGTGTGCCACCGGACCACGAGATCGAGTTCCAGATTGATCTGATGCCTGATGCCCAACCTGTTGCTAAGGCGCCGTATCGTCTAGCTCCCTTCGAGATGAAGGAATTGATGACTCAGCTGCAAGAGCTATTAGATAAGGGTTCATTTGACTGAGTATCTCTCCATGGGCTGCTCCGGTCTTGTTTATAAAGAAGAAGGACGGGAGCATGAAGATGTGCATTGACTACCGTGAGCTGAACAAGTTGACTGTGAAGAGCCGATATCCGTTACCGAGGATTGATGACTTGTTCGATCAGCTCCAAGGTGCCAGGTAGTTCTCGAGGATAGATCTCCGATTGGTTACCACCAACTGAAGGTGAAGGAGCAAGATATTCCTAAAACAACTTTTCATACGCGTTATGGACACTTCGAGTTTCTCGCGATGTCTTTTGGTTTAACCAACGTGTCAACTGCTTTTATGGATTTGATGAATCGGGGGCCTATGCTGGATAAATCAGTAATTGTGTTTATCGATGATATTCTGATTTATTCAAAGAGCGAAGAAGAACATGCCGGTCACATTCGGGAAGTGCAAGATACGCTTCGAAGTTAGAAGTTGTACGCCAAGTTCTCCAAGTGTGCGTTCTAGTTACACGAGGTTTAGTTTTTAGGTCATGAGGTTAATCCTGAAGGGATTATGGTAGACCTGATGAAGGTTGAGGCGGTGATGCAATGGAAGTCCCCAAAGACGCCATCCGAGATTCGTAGTTTCTTGGGTTAGGCGGGTTACTACAGGAGATTTATCCAAAACTTCTCTAAAGTGGCGGTTGTGGTCTTTGCATTGAAGATTTGGAGGCTACTTGGGAGTCCCCAGATCTCTTTAAGGAGTGACAGGTTTCGGGGACGAAACCAATATAAGGAGGGTGGACTTGTAACACCCGAAAATTTCGGAAAAGGAAAAGAATAGAAAAGTAAAGGAGCAAACATGAAGTTATTTTAAAAGAAAGGGGTTAAAAGAATGCAAGGGCCAAACCTACCCATAATGGGTTCAAAAAGGGTGATAAGGCAGCCCATACCCCCTCTCTCATGCATATTTTCGGCTAGAGTGAGAAGAGGAAGCTCTCATCCGGATTTAGAGAAAGAAAGTGGAAGTGATCTTTAGGAAGGTAAAATTTTAAGGTGTTTCTTCTTGGTTTCAGTCTGGTTCCAGCTTCTGGACCGAGTTCCATGTGTTTAGTGCTAATTTTCATGTGTTTTAGGTGCTAGAACTCCAAGTTGGCTCTCGGGTCTGAGGAGTTTTGCTCGAAAGCTATTAAGGTGAGTTCTAGATCCCATTTTTTATTGATTTCTACTTGTTTGAGGCTGATATACGTACTGAAAAATGATGTTACTGGGCAAAACTGTGTTTTCTACTGTTAAAATGACTTTTTACGAAAATGCATGTGTTTTAAAGATTTCCATGATGTTGAATGATTGATTGTTATGTTTAAATGTATATCTTGATAGATCTATGCTAAGGGTATGTTAGAAATGATATTTGGAACTAGGAACTGCATAAGTTGAATCGCAAGTGATGGACTTGGTGTCCGCTGGACACTAGCCGTCCGCTGTGGACACTTGATCATGGATAAAGTGTCCGCTATGGACACTTAGTCATATAGACTGTCGACATTTAGTCATATAGATTGTTGACACTTAGTCATATAGACTGTCAACCCTTAGTCATATAGACTGTTGACACTTAGTCATATAGACTGTCCGCTGTGGACTTGCATGTCCGCTGTGGACTTTGCATGTCCGCTATGGAGTTGCATGTCCGCTGTGGACACTTATAGAGATTATTATGTTGTCCGTTATGGACATAAACTATCCGCTGTGGACTTTGCATGTCCGCTGTGGACACTTATAGAGATTATTATGTTGTCCGCTGTGGACTTGGCTGTCTGCTGTAGACTTGGCCGTCCGCTGTGGACACTTAGAATATTTATGTCATCCGCTATGAATCTTAGTCATGCGCTGTGGACTTTAGTTGTCCGCTGTGGGCCTTGGTTGTCCGCTGTGGACACTTAGAATATTTAAGTCATCCGCTGTATGCTTGTTCATGCGCTGTGAACACTTAGGTTATTTTTAAAATTCTGGGTGTAGACTTTAAATTACTGATGCATGTGTTTAGTGGATGTTTATGCTTGTTGATTTTGTATGCTTGTGGGCTGCTGTTATGTCGATTATGTTCCATATTATGTATTATGATATGACTTTACGTGGTATGATTTAAGAACATACATAAAGTATTATGTAATGAAAGTGGAAGATAATGAATGACAAAAATGATGAGTTTTATATGTTTTATGCAATGATTGACCAACTGTAAGCGTCCTGGGAATGGGGCCTTACATTGCCCTTGAGATCGGTGATCTCAAATTGCTGGTCACTACCTGCCTTTGCAAGGTAACCACCTGAGATTCCAGGTGACTTACCTTTGAAACATAATTGGTGCAGATGTCAGACAATTTTTGCACCTAGTTGCAGACTCCTCTCATCTTCATCAGAAGAATCATTAGGGGGGGGGGGGGTTGAGAGAATAGAACCAAAGTCTTCTTCGTCACCACTAGCTTGGGGTTCTTGGCTGTTGGATTTCCCCTGCACACTGACAGCTTCAATAGAAGTGTCAATGGGATGGGTTGCCATGGTTGAGGTCTTAATGATGTAATCACTTGCAAAAGTGAGAGCCTCTTCCATATGGGCTTCCTAAAAATGTTCAAAGAAGTCCACCTTAGTTTGGGGGGGTTGATGTGGAATAGATATGGGTGATTCAGGAGCACTCCTCTCTCCTTGAGTAGGGTAGGAGAAGAAAGACTCATGGTACTCACTAAAACCCATATCCTCATCATCATAGAATTGGAGGTTAGGGATGGGTTGGTTTTAATCTAGTGGCTGGTAGCTTTCCCCCGAAGGTTGATCACTTGAGTTTTGATACTAAGAGTGAAGGCTTAAGGCTGGGATGATGAGCTCATCAGGCTAAGCTTGAGGAACCTTAGCACTGATCAAAGAAATAGAGGGAGTGGTCTGCTCTTCAGGGGAAGTGGGAGCTCTTGGTTCTACTTCCTCCAGCATGGGTTGTAATATAGGGACTTGCTAAACCTGAGTAGACTGAGTAGGGGTTCATTTGGATTTTTTGGTGTAGGTGATGGTTATATGTAGTTGTGTGGGTGGGGCAGATGTAGAAGGTGTGGGTTCAACATTGACTGGTGTTGCCAAGTTGTCACCTTGAGCAATAAGCTCTAACATTTTTGGGACCAGAGCTGTTTCTACCCTTGAGAAGCCAACAGTGGTCTTTCTCATTATTTTAAAGATGTCGAGCTTCATCTGTCCCAATTTAAGAGTATTACATATCCCCCTTAACTATAAGCCTAGTTCATAGTTAAGAATGTGTTGAACATATCTAGGGAACATATAGTACTCTAAGGAGTCCAAGTTAGCAAGCAAGTTTGTATAAACAAACTATGAGTTTGAACTTGACCCCTTGAACCATCCTTTGGACTATATAGGATAAGTCCTCAAGAATATAGTCCCAACCTTTATGTTTGTTAGATAGAGAATGGATTATAAGATGGAGGAGGTACTTCCACTGAGAGGAGACGTTACCCTTTTTGAAGGTTCTGATTGTGAAGTCGCCTTTATAACCCATCTGTCGAAATGAGTTGTTTACAACAGATTTGGGGATGGACAACTCGCCTTCTGCATCATCCAGCCTTAAATAATTGTTGATTGTGGCTAGAGTGATGGAAATTGTCCTCCCCTGCATTGTGGCAGATAGTGCCTTCTCACCATCCAAGATGACCTTTTGGTAGGTCATCTAGAACTCTAGGAGTTGTTCTTCATATAGTGAAGGGTCGATTGTGAGTGCGGTGAGGTAGTTTGATCGAGATAAGAAGCGGAAAACATCTGAGAAACCTAGAACTTTCTCAGATGACAATAAAGCAACTTGACTATGTTGCTTGTGTAAGTGCATGGAGAAATCTGGTTGGTTTTGGGGTTTAGGGTTGTGGATTTTAGAAAGCTTCTAAGTGAAGAAAGCAAATAACAAAGGTGGTTTGTGGGTGAATTTAGGGTTTGAACTTTTGCAGATGAAGAGGAAGGTGAAAGAGGGGGAACCGTTGTACAAATATTTATATGGTAAGGATTTGAGACAAAGTTAATGCAAAAGGATAAACTTTGAAATCCGGATATCGGTCCCACCTTTGAAAAAGTGGCCAAAAAGGTAGTTTTCTTGAAAGTCTAAATCTTCCGAATGTAATTTGTCTTCAGAAGTTTTGAGAAAAACTTCCGAAGCCAATTTGGCTTTGATAGATATTTCTTAGCTTTACAAGAATTTGCTTCCAAAGAAAAATATCTAGAGTATTTTTACTTCTTAGACAAATTTTGTTTCGAAAGATATAAAGGTTCAGAAGTTTTATTCAAAGTATAAAGCTTCCAAGACTTAATTGCTTTCGGAAGAAAATAGTCCTTCAAAACCTATAAGTAATTAGAAGCATATTTAAGCTTCAGAAAATATATCAAAATTTCTTCCAAAGGTAAATTTCTTAGTAAGTAGTTATTGGTTTTAAAGATATAATTTTTTCCGAAGTCAACTTGATGTCTTTCAAAAGAAAACATATCTTAAATTCTCAAAATTTAAGGAGTATCATTTTGAAAAAATTCTTCCACAGTAACTGGGCTTATATAGGTGATAATATAGACAACATAAGACATACATGTTTGAAAAATAATCTTGAATTAATTTAAGAAAATCTACTCAAATTTAGTCATCGCAATAGCTGATACAAGATACTTAAATCTCTGTTCATCAAAAGCTTTTGTGAACAGATCAGCATAATGTTCATTTGCGTTAACTTTGAATAGTTTATCAATTCTTTTTTAAAATTATCTCTTATAAAATGATACCTGATATTGATGTGCTTTGTCTTTGAGTGTTGTATAGGATTCTCCGTGATGGAGATAGCACTATTGTTGTCTATGTGGATGGGACTCTCTTTGAAATTGAATCCATAGTCCAGCATTTGATTCTAAATCCTTGAGCACAACAGCTTGCAGCAACAATGTATTCAGCTTCAATAGTTGATGTAGACACACGGGATTGTTTTTTGCATTTCCACGAGACTATCCTTCCACCAAAGAATTGACAATCCTCAGATGTAGACTTAGCAGTCATGTTGCAGCCACCATAGTCCCTATCTGTATTAGCATACAAATTAAAGTCAGAATTTTTTGGATACCAAAGGCATAGTTTGGGAGCACCTTTGAGACGTCTGAGAATCCTTTTGATAGCAACCAGGTGTGACTTCTTGGGGTTGGCTTGATATCTTGCACAAACATATATGGCAAACATGATATCAGGCCTGCTAGCTGTGAGGTACATAAGAGACCCAATTATAGCCCTGTAGAGATGTTCATCGACACACTCCCTCTTAAGATCGGGTCCTATAGAGTGGTTTCTAACTATGGGTGTCTTAGCAACCTTACACTCAGTCAGATGAAATCTGGTGAGTATGTCTTGCACATACTTTGACTAGTTTATGAAGATTCCATTGTCAACCTGCTTCACTTGAATTCCTAAAAAGAAATTAAGTTCCCCTATGGCACTCACTTCAAATCTATTCTTCATCAGCTTTTGAAAGTCTTTGTAGAGCTTTGGATTAGTTGACCCAAAGATGATGTCATCTACATAAACTTAAACCAACATCAAGTCATTTCCTGTTTCTTTGATGAAGAGTGTGTTATCAATAGTACCTCTCTTATAGCCATGTTTGACAAGGTACTGTGGCAGTGTCTCATGCCACTTCCTTAGAGCTTGATGCAACTTATAGAGTGCTTTGTCAAGCTTGCAGACATAATCAGGATGATCTGGGTCTGCAAAGCCAACTGGTTGATTGACATACACTTCCTTATCTATCACACCATATAAGAAGGCACACTTGACATCAAGTTGGTAGATCTTGAAATCCTTGGATGCAGTAAAAGCAAGGAATATCCTAATAGCTTCAAGTCTTGCCATAGGAGTAAAAACATCTGTGTAGTCAATCCCTTCTTCTTGTGTGTACCCTTGAACAACTAGTCTTTCTTTGTGTAAGGTTATACTTGAAAGGCTGATGCAACCAAAGAAACTAAAGCAACCAAGGAGCTTCTAGCTTGCATGCACATTTTGCAGAGCAGAAGTCACTTCGGAAGTTTTACACTTCTCACAGCAAATTATTCTAAGTGTAAAATCTTCCAAAGCCAAAGACCAAATCTTCTGAAACCAAAGATGAAGTCTTCCGAAGCTTCAAAGACAAAGTCTTCCGATGCCAATAAAGTGAAGACTAATTTCTTCCGAAGACAGAGAGGACATGCTTTCTCTGATCTACTTTTGTATAAAGCAGACCAACTTTCCGCTGCAACTCTAAAGACTCACCAACTTGCATGATTTGGTGAAAAGGTCCATGCTTTTGTAACTGTAGATTGTGGTTTAGAGTCTGTAACTTTCTACTTTGTACCTTTTATCCTTTTTGTAATATATTAGGATATGAGCTATGGCATGTCATAGTCACTAGTCAAAAGGCAATCTGCCTTTTGACTTTACATTGATCTTGTTGTCTAGATTAGTGTTTCCAACTGGCCTTCAAAGTATGGTCGGCTGTAGGATGTAGTATAAAGTATCTCAGGTTCTTGTATTTCTTTTTGATGAAATCAACTTAAACACATGTTGAACATGAACATATTAGAACAATATTCAACATGAACAGGTTGATTCTCCTAAGGATCCTTTTAAGATCTCTCAATAATCAACAAACATGAACCATGGTACGGAAACCCATGATAGATGCTATGAAATCAGTGTGTGTGAGTGATTGTGTGTGATTGAATGCTCGGAAAAATAATAACTGCTTGTTTTATTGATTGTTCAAAAGCTTACAAAGGATTAGGGTAGAGTGCTATTTATAGCCTATAGACATAGCTATATACAATTACTAAACTACCCTTACGTAAATGAAAATTACATAAATAATCCTAAGTCTACAAGCTATCCGCTATGATGATTGGTCGTCCGCTGTGGATGTTTTGGTCATCCGCTGTGGAATAAGATTGTTTATCCGCTGTGCATTGGATGGTGTCCGCTGTGAAGTGTTTGCATTGTTTGTTGTGCGCTGTGGGATGTTCATCCATAGTGTTGATTGTTGTCAGCTATGGAATGTTCATCCGCTGTGGATAAACATCCGCTGTTTGTTGTTCTTCCGCTGTGGGATGTCTTCATCCGTTGCACACACTTAGACTTAAATCTTCATCCGCTACATGTTGACCTTCATCCGCTGTGGATACTTGTCAAAAATTTCTTTTATCTACAATTCTGAAAAAGAAATTTAAATAAATATTAGTGTTTGTTATGAATGATAATGATGCTAATGTGTTAGTAAATGATTATTTGGATGTTAAAACACATTATGTTTGTTATATGTTTGATTATGGCAAGCATCATCCTTTAAAGCATTAATCCATTTATGCACTTGTTGAATCCAACAATACTACCCCTAAGGATGATGTTGCCAACTCTTTTATGATTGCTTGTTATTGTTTTGTTTCTTAGTAATGTGTGTGTGTGTGTTTTGTTATGAATGATTGTATTGTTTGAATGCTTGAATAGAATGATTGTGTGATAACCTATATGTTTGTGTGAATACATGTGTGTTTGTATAATAACACATATCTGTATGTATATTTGTTTGCTTGTTTGTTAAGTTAGACATGATTGATTGTTTGTTTTTATTCATTTATTTGTTATAAACCTTTATGAATGTGATGGACCAGCTTCTTTTGCCTATTTCTGGACATCTTCTGTAGCCTTCAAAGTGTCTTCTATATCTTGTTCTATGGCTTGATCTGTTTCAGCTTCTTTTACTTGGTTAGTCAAGGCTGTGATCTTCAAGGCATTTCTACAGTTGACTATGTGTTCAACAAAGTAGTCTACTGCACTTCTCTGGTCATCATATTTTCTTTCAATGGTAAGATGCACCAGCTGTTCCAAAGTTGACTGGTCTAGGCTTTGAACATCTATGTTGCTCACCAGAGTGGTGACAACATGTTTACCCTTTAATATCTCTAAATTATTGTTTTCTGAGATTCTCATGCCAGTGATTCCTTCTATGTGTGTTAGGGGTTGCTGCTTGGTTTCTAATCTTTATTTGAGAGCTGCTTTCATATAGACTGTCCCCAGAATTCTCAACATGTGTGTGAAGTAGCAGCAGTCTCCTTTGCACAAAACATCTTCTATGGCTAGGAATGTGTTTGTTTTCAGAAATGATACATAAGATGGGTGTAGCAATTTAATCTCTACTGGATCAAATAATCTTATGTCTTCAGCCTCTTTTCCTTTCAACTTTCTTTCCAATACCACTTCAAAATGATTTTCATCATAATACCATTTGGTGATTGGATGGTTGTACTGATTGCCTTCAATCTTTTTCATAATTAACTTTAAATCTAAAGGTCTTAGTAGATATCCCACTCTCTCAAGCAATTCACTATCAATTTGCTCTGTCTGTTCAGCTTGAGGTTGTTTGCCTTTGCCTGGTGCTTTTTGCTCTCTTCTAGGCTTTTTAATGTGCAATTTGTCTTCTTTAATGGCTTTTGCTCTCAGCTCATTGTGATGTTTATGCATGTATGATCTCAATATATGATAGAAGTCTGCTCCCCTTGGGTTGTTGGTGTGACTGACCATTCTGAGTTGTAGAAGGTCTAATCTATCTTCATAACTTAGGGATCCCAGCTGGGAGATGTATGATAAGTACTGTACAAGTCTAAAAACTCTCTTGACAAGTACAGCATCCCAGACTTCATCATATTACCATGCCACAATCTTGATTTCAATAGCCCCAGCAGTTAGAGATATTCTGTCATACAACTTGACAAAATTTGTTTTCGTACTGATCATTTCTCTAACTTCATTGCCTTCAGGCCATAGCCTGTGTGGCATAAACTCTCTTGGTTCTTCAATGGGGTATAGTTCTGGTGGTGCTTGGTGGTAAGTAGATAGAGAAGAAGCAGGATGTGGTCTAAAAATCTGTGGCTTTAGAGCATTTGAGAGCATGTTTTTGTAGATCTCTCAAGCCATGTCTTCCATCTATGACAGAGATCTTCCTGCATATGACCTGTATGGGATTCTTTTATGACTCAACCAACTCTTAACCTAGGAGTAGGTCATCTTTTCTATCTGAGGATCTTTAGGCAAATTCTTCTATAGTTCTTGCTGATCCTTTATCTCTTTGTATCTTTTGTATGTTTGCTCATCTTTATTTTTCATTACCTCTTGAAAATCCTTGAGCAAATATTTAACCTCTGAGAGGTTAAGTTGCATGAAAGCATCATAAGGAAACCCTCTTGAAACCAACTCAATTCCCATCAAAGTTTCTGGATCATCTGGGAAGAGTTATTGAATGTTTTGAATGGTATCCTCAGCTTCTTTTTCTTCTGTTTCATCATTAGAATCCGTCAATATGATGATTGTCTGCTTGTCAGTGCTTTGGTCAATCTCTCCTTCTTCAAGAGGACTTGATTGTTGAGTTGCTTCATCAACTGGTTCTGATTTGACTTTTAAAAGCTTTAGAGGAGGGGATTCAGGTTCATTAACATCTTCAATGGCTTTCTTCCCCTTGGATGAGGATCCCAAATACATCCTCTTTCTTTTCCTTTCATATGTTTTGATCTGGGGTTCAGAAGATGAGGCTTGAAAATCTGATTGTTTAACTTGCATGGTAGCAGTCTCAGCAAACTGCCTAATAAATTCCTTTTGTTTGTCTGTGAGTGGGTTATAAGGAACAATGCTTGTTTCTTGAGCTTGTGGATCAGGGGTGTGAAAGTGTTGCCTCAAGATTGGGGAATAGTGAATGTTTTCAAATGGGTTGACTTCACTGAACAACTGATCCATTGAGTAAGACTCTTCAGGGATAATCAGTGCCAGTTCTGTTTGAGTTTCTTGTTGGCTTGCATCTTCTTCTTCATCCACTTTTTGATAATCACTCAGGTCTTGTTCTAGACCTTCTGAATGTTCTTCCTTATTCAGTTGATTGTCTTTAAGCTCAAGCTCTCTATTCAACCTTTGAATTTCCTCATTTTGAGCTTCAATTATTCGTTTAAGCTCATCAATCTCATCACTTCTTGCTTTTGTTTGTTTGGATAAGTAGTCTATATCAAATTTTGCACTACTGAGCTCTTTATCTTTGGATTTCAGCTCATATTTTGTTTGACTGTTGTTCTAGAAACTGTACAATCAACTTTTGGGCTTTTTGATCAGACTCAAGCTTTTCAATTTCTTTATCTTTTCCTTTAAGCTTGTCTTTTAGCTTCTTGGCCCTTGTGTTTGATCTTTCAATGAGTTTATTATACCCAGTGAATAAGAAGACCTTTGAGTATTCAATATCTTCCTCTGTGGGAATCTCACTACTTGATTCTTCAACATTTTCAGTAGTAGTTGGTTGTTCCTGTTTAGGCTCATGGTGTATGTGCTCACTTCTTCTTGTTCATTAGATTGTTCTTCCAAGGCTGTATCAATATCTCTTAACAGTGATGATAATGTTTGTTGATAAGAAAGGTTTAGGCTTTGAGGTGAATGAGGGAATTGGTGTTCCAACTAAATGTTTTCTTGTTGCTGGATTTTTTCTTCAATGATTGGGTCAGGATGAATGATTTGTTGTTCTTGAATGATTGGGGCTGGCTGTATGATTGGAGCTTGGTGTATTTCATGTTGAAAGAGCATGTGTGGTTCATCTTGGCCAGGTATTCTTAAGAATACATCAGGAACTGGGAGATCATAATCTATCAAGTGCGGTGGAACAGGGACCTCATCTTCATTATACAGGCTTGACTTGATCCTGTTAAACACACATTCATTGAAATGAACAGGATGGAAAATTGCTCCTTCTCTAAGGATGTTTGGTAAAAGATCATTAATGATCATTTGAAGGAATATTGGAAACATCTGACATTTGTTCCTGACCTTTGTTAAGTTGTATACCATCCCATTCAATACTTGTGCAGCAAAGTTAAATGGTCTTCTGGCTATAATCCTTGCTATGGTAGAGAGCTTCTTAATGAAGTGGCATCCCAGCCTGTCTTTCTGTTTGTCATTGTCTTTTGATATGTATACATGAGGACTCTAAATTGGGCACACATATATGACTTCTTGATCTGTTTCTTATCAATGGTTCCTGTATAACCAATCTGTCTGAAAACATGTAAAACATAGTTTTCATCAAACTCAACTGGACCTTGACCATCTTCTTCACCCAACTAAAGTACTCTCCTGATTACTTCTTCAAAGACAGTAATCTGATGATTATGAACTGAGGAGACCATTACTTGTTGATCATTGACTTGTTCCAAGTGTGCATGAGTCCAAAACTAGACAATATGATCCTCATAAATGTCTGGTCTAGCAGTCATTGCATGAACCAGCCTTGTTTGCTTGATAGCATGGATCATGTCTCTATAGTTCTCTGCCTTAGGTGAATTAGCATTGAGAAATGCACATATGTTGTGATCTCTGACAAACACTAAGTTTGCCATATCAGCAATATAAAGAAGAGTATGTTAATAGCTTGTATAAGATGAATGTATGATGTTTGAATTGTTGAAATGTAGATCAAGTGTTCATTGACTTATTTTGATTGTTATAAAATGATAAATGTTGCATGTTCAACACTTGTGATTTGTTTGAAATGTATGTTAGAAAGGTATTACCAAATAAGATAGTTTGACTTATTCAAAGTCAACTGTTTGTTTTATTTTGGTCATGAAAAACTTGTATGATACAATTTGTTTTGATTCAACTTGATTCTTTAATGTGTTTGTTTTATCACAAAAAGTTGTTTTGTTCAATATTTACAACAATTTCACTTCATAATAGCTTGTTCATGAATATCAGTTTGACCTTTTAAAGTCAAAATGACCATTTAATGCACATGAATGAATATGCATTTAATGTTTGTGTGATGCATGCCGTGCCAAATTAACTGTCTTTACTTGTTTGTTATTGTATTATGAAAATGTTTGCTAAGTTATAACATGTTTTAGTTATTTTTGAACATTTTCAAAGATCAGACATAGGGTTTTGTTTGATTTTGGCATGAACACCCTGACTATTCATGAACCCGATGAACAATTAATCAAATTTCATAAAATCAACAGTCTTAATACATTCAATTGAATTCATAAAACACTCATTCAATGTTTGATTTTGTTTATAAACATCAAGAGATTCATGTGTGATTTTAGTTCAAGGTTCGACTTCATCAAACAGTGTATGAATATGAATCACTCAATCTGATGTTTTAATGAATGATTGATGACAAGAATGTTGTTGTTATACCTATTTGATGGTGAATCAGATGATAAATCACAATGATTTTAGGTTTTTAATCGAACAGGGTTTCAAGGGTTTAAGGGTTTAAACATGGTGTATAACGTTTAAAATTTTTTGGATTTTTCTCTCTCTCTCTCTCTCTCTCTCGTGATGAAAAGAAAAATTTACAAGTGTTGTGTTTATATATACAGCGGACAAAAGACTTATCCGCTATGGGTACAGTGTCTGTACGCTGTATGAACAGAGACTTAAAAATTTGATTTTAAGTGGTGCGCCGTGAGTTACTCATGCGCTGTGTGAATAGTGTGTCCGCTGTACAATTTTTCATTGTACGCTGTGGACCCCTTGTATGCTGTACTGTGTTCACAACGATGAGCAATTGTTCATGCGCTGTGGATCCTTGAAACATTTGTTTGTTTGTTCACAGCGGATGAACATTTGTTCATGCGCTGTGGACCCTTGAAATATTTGTTTGTTTGTTCACAGCGGATGAACATTTGTTCATGCGCTGTGGACCCTTGAAATATTTGTTTGTTTGTTCACAGCGGATGAACATTTGTTCATACGCTGTGGACACTTTAAAAATTTTTTGATTGTACACAGCGGATAAACATTTGTTCATGCGCTGTGGACACTTGAATGTGATGTGTGAATGTTTACAGCGTATGATTACCTGTGTGAATACGCTGTATACACTTGCATTGTTTCTACAACGGATGACTTATGTAAGTCATGCGTTATGGAATGGCACTGTATTCACAACGGATGTGTTGTCAACATCATGCGTTATGAACACTTGTATGTTCACAAGTGCATAGCGGATGTTTGTTTGTTTTGTCCGCTATATCCACTTGGTGTATTTTGCATGTTATGATGGTTACTGTAGCTACAGCGGATGTATGTTTGTGTGTCAGTTGTGACAACAGTTGTCAAAAATTAAAAAAATTTCAGATTTTTGTTTGTTTTGAAATGCTTTCTTCTGAAGCATATTTTTGATAAATTTACTTCCGAAAGAAAATTTTGTTTGATAAAACTTGTTTAAATCAAAATGTTTGTTTAAATATTTGATTTAAAATGTATGTTAAGATATTCAATATATGGATGTTAAGATATCATTCATAAGCAATATTATGTAGTATTAAAAAAAATGTATGTGTGTCAAACTGCTGTTTGTTGGTGCTGGCTTGACATGACTTTGTTTAATACACAAAATTTTGAAAATTTCAAAATTTGAAATGTATGAATTATGGACAATTCTGCTGTCTTTGATATTTCCATGTTCAATTTCTCCCCCTAAATTTTTGTATAGTTATAAATTTTTTTTATAAAAATGACAAAAATTTGTATGTGTTTGAGTGGAAATTATCAAAGTCCAATTTTGCTTGTTTGTTAAACACTTAGTAAAATCACATTGAATCTTACTAACAAATGAATGTGTTGCTAGGTTGAATCATGAATCAGTGTTACATACCATGAGATCATAGTAGTCTAAAATTCTAACTGAGTGGTTTGTATGGTTTTTGAGAATAGATATGGACTAATACAATGTTGATTGTAGATATTTGATCCACTTAAACTCATGCATGGTATTAATGATTGATTGAAACAATGAGTGATTATCATGTTTTGAGTTGATTGATATGAGTTGTATCTACCCCATATCTGATTGTATGTTTGGTACAACCCTCCTCAAGATATGCTAGAAAGCACTTTCAATACTTAAGACCTAGCTACTTAGGAGTATAAATGCTCAATTTAATCCATGATGTTTGATCCTCATTGGGATTCTTTTCGCTTCACTTTGGAAGGTGATCCTCTTTAGGATTCTTTTGATTCATTCACAAGGAATCTAGTCTTAAAGACTTTATTGATTATTCATCCATGATGGATGTGTTCTTATTTGGGAATCTTTTTGGATCATGATTTAGGTCATTTAGGTCTGTGCTTAGCACAACCAAGAATGCCTTGGTGTACTCCAGGTCTATAAAAATCATAACAAAGGAGACACTTGTATAATTGAGTAATTTATAAACTGTTTCACTTAGTGTATTGTAGTTGCTTTATAAGCAACCTATATTGGATAGATTAATACTCACCATAAACCAAGATGTGTTGTTTGACAACACAATCATGAGAATTTAGTTCTTCACTATTGTATGTGATGTTAGGTGTCCCATGTTGAGCCTATCCACATATCAAACAAAGTACAGTCAGTCTTAATTAGTGGAAAATAACTCAAGTGAAGAATATGCTAGTGTACTATCATTTCTCATGAATGGCATGTGTGATTCAATATATTTAAAAAATGATGTGTTTGTTTGATATCTTGATTTTGAAAAGATACATGTTTGATGTTAAACTTGGACTTTGACAAAATCAAGCTTGTTTGATTTTAATGTTTTGAAAAACATTACTTGTTTGATTCATAGTTGATCATACCAAGTGACTGAACCAAAAATTCAAATCTTGTTGAATCAAATGGTTTAGTAAATAGGTCAACCAATTGATTGTCAGTATGGACTTTGATCACCTTGATCAGACCCTTTTCTGAGCAATCTCTCATAAAGTGATATCTGATCTCTATGTGTTTTGTTTTTGAATGTTGAACAGGATTGTCAGTGATAAACATGGCAGTAGAATTGTCAATGTGTTTAGGTGTTTGAAGAAAATTAAAGCCATAGTCAAGCATTTGGTTTTGAATCCAAATCACTTGAGAACAACATGCAGAAGCAGCTATGTATTCTGCTTCAGCTGTTGACACAGAGACATTTGTTTGTTTCTTGCACTGCCAAGAGATCAATCTTGATCCAAGAAACTGACAACCTCCGGTAGTGGATTTTCTATTTTGATTGCATCCTCCATAATCACTGTCTGTGTATGCATATAAAGAGAAATCTTCATCTTTGGGATACCACAAACAAAGAGCTGGTTTGCCTTTCAAGTATCTAAAGATTCTCTTTACTGCATTGATGTGTGATTCTTTGGGATCTGCTTGATATCTTGCACACATGCAGACTGCATACATGATGTCTGGTCTGCTTGCTGTTAGGTACATCAAGGAACCTATCATGGATCTATAAATTTTTTGGTCCACTGATTTTCCTTCTGGATCGGGTCCAAACTTTAATCCAGTTGCAAATGGTGTTTTGCTGGATGTGCAATCAGACATGTTGTATTTCTTTAATATCTGATTCACATATTTGCTTTAATTGATGAAAATTCCTTCAGCAGCTTGTTGAACTTGAAGACCAAGGAAGAATGTAAGTTCTCCCATTGAGCTCATCTGGAATTTTGATTGCATAAGAGTTTCTTTGCAAAGATGTGTGTTTGTGGATCCAAAGATTATGTCATCCATGTAGACTTGCACTACTAACAAGTCTTGTTCTTTTCTTTTTAAAAACAATGTTTGGTCGATTTTCCCACAGGTGTATCCATTCTGTAATAGAAACTTTGATAACGTTTCATACCACTTCCTGGGTGCTTGATGAAGACCATACAGAGCTTTATCTAACTTGTAGACTCTGTGAGGGAATTCTGGATCTTCAAACCCTGGTGGTTGAGCAACATATACCTCTTCATCTATCTTACCATAGAGGAATGCACATTTGACATCCATTTGGTAGACAGTGAAACTCTTGGATGAAGCATAAGCAAGGAATACTCGGATGGCTTCCAGTCTTGCTACAGGAGCAAAGACATCATCATACTCAATGCCTTCCTCTTGAGTATAACCCTGGGCTATTAGCCTTGCTTTGAATCTTATAACAACCTTCTGTCATCTGCTTTGTTTCGGAAGAGCCACCTTGTGCCAATTGCATATTGACCTTCAGTTAGATAAACCAGCTTCCATACTTCTTGCTTCTTAAATTGTTGTAGTTCCTCTTGCATGGCTTCTATCCAACTGTTGTCTTTGAGTGCATCAATGATGTTTTTGGGTACAGTTAGGGATAAGAAACAGGAGTACAGACACATGTTTGCTATATCAGATTGACTTCGAGTTAATATGGTATTGAGGTCACCTATGATATTTTCTATGGGATGGTCTTTGTGAACTCTTGTTGTTGTAATCTGATCAACAGGAATTTTTGGATCAAGATTGGTGATTATTTGAGAAGGGGATGATGGTTGAGCAAGAGTATCAGGAATTGTTTGTTTATCTGGCTGAGGGATCTCATTGAATGTTTGAGGTGAATCATGAAAGAAATCTAAGATTTCATCTTCATGATGTGTGTCTGGTAATGAGTGGTAATCATCATCTTGTTCAGTATTGGTTGGTTGATGTGGTTTTGTTTGGTTGTGTGGTGTGGTTGGGTGGTGATTGGAGATGAAGATGATGGCGTGTTTGATGATGTTCCTTTTGATGTGTTTGTTTATTCTGGAGGAGTTGAAACTGTTGTACTTGAAGGAGTGTTGTTATTTCTCCTTGGAGGATCAGCAGTCAACGGAACATCAATGGTTGTTGGTGGAACCATTGGATACTCATGGTTATCCTTGGTATCTGAAACATCAAAATAAGATGTGTCAAATGATTTAGTTAAAGCATCAATATCAAATAGCCAGCTTGATCCAATGACTTTCGTAGTGAAAGAATGTTCATTAAAAACAACATCTGTTGTTTCTTCCACTATATTCAGCCTTGGATTGTATACTCGATAAGCTTTTGAGCTTCCAGAGTATCCAATAAAGAATCCATCATCTGCTTTTGGATCAAATTTGGATAATTGTTCTCAGGTGTTTAATATTGATACAGAACATCCAAATGCCTTAAGAAATCCTATGAATGGTTTTTTTTTATACATTAATTCATAAGGCGTTTTGGAATGTTCTTTGATGATTAATGTTCTGTTTTGTATGTAACAAGCTGTGTTGATTGCTTCAGCCCAAAAGGATATGGGCAATAGAGAGTCAGCTAGCATAGATCTGGCTGCTTATATCAATGTTCCGTTTCTCCGTTCAGCTACTCCATTTTGCTAAGGAGTTCTTGCTACACTGAATTGATGACTAATTCCTTTTTCTGCACAAAAAGAAGAAATGTAGTCATTCTTAAATTCAGTACCATTATCACTTCTTAAAGATTTAACTTTAAGATCTAATTGATTCTCAATCTTAGTGATAAAAGATTTTATTATGTGTGTTGTTTCTAACTTGTGTAGTAGAAAGAAAACCCATATGAATCGGGTATAGTCATCTACTATAACAAGACAGTATTGCTTCTTTCCTATGCTTAGGATGTTTGTTGGGCCAAATAGGTCCATATGAAGCAATTTGAGTGGTGTGTTATTAGAGTTTACGAATTTTGACTTATGGGACACGCTATGTTGTTTGCCTTTCAGACATGCTATGCAGTGGTCTGTACAGAAGAATTCTTTTTGTGGTAAACCTATTACTAGATCACCTTTTACAAGTTGGTTCATTATGTTAAATTTAGAGTGTCCTAATCGTCTGTGACATAATTAGGAAACAACTTCTGATGCTTTTGATAATAAACAAGTTTCAGGGGTTGATGCTGAAACAGTATTCATATCAACAATGTATGTATTGTTATGACGAGAAGTTTTCAAAAGGATACAGTCTTCTGGAATTTGAAACCCCGTCTTGAGGATGTAGCAGTTGTTGGAGTCAAATAAGGTGGCATATCCTTTGTCGCATATTTGGGATACGCTTGGAAGATTGAACTGAAGATTGGAGCAGTAGTTAAAATTCTCAAAGCTAATCAACCCATTAGTTACTATTCCTTCGCCAGTTATCTTCCCACCTATCTTGTCTCCTCCAAAGGCTACATTACCTCCATGTTTGCTCTTAAAATCCCGAAGGAGGGAACAATTGCTAGTCATATGTCGGGAGCATCCACTGTCAACATACCAAATGTTGTCAGGCCTTCTTTGATGTCCCTACAAAAGAAAAGAAATTAGTTAGTTGGTGCAACCCAAGCCATGATGGTCTTGGGTTTTCCGTCTTTCCCTATAACACAAATTTCTTCTAATATGGCAATGTCTGATGGTTTAGGAACTCTAGGTACACTAGTGTTCCTTTGGTTGTGTTTAGCTCTGCCAGGAGAAGTACTTTGAGCCCTTCTCCTTTGAGAGTTAATGTCTGATGACTGTCTATTTTGAGACTTATGTCTCCTTGTTGGTTGTTTAAAGTTGTCATAAAATGTTTTGTCACTGTTTAAAACAACTTTTTGGTGAGGAGTTTGTCTTGGAACTCCTCCTTTGTTCTTAATTTGAACACTTGTTTGTTTCTCAGTTGATTTCTCAACTTGAGCCTGTTTTTTTTGCTTTTTATTTTTTTTATTGAAAAAATAATTTGTTGTGCTGTGGTTATTTCTTTCACAAATTAAACAATAGTTGTGAAAATGGCATGTTTCAGTACTATGATTATTCATATGACAGTACTTGCAGTATTTACCATACTTGCATTTTTCAGTGGATGTGTGTATTGATCACACCACTTACAATATGGTAACTCTGATTTTGTTTGTTTGTTAGTAACTTTTGTCTTAAAATTTGATTTTAAGGGAATTTCAAAAGTTGCTGTTTGTTGTTTTGGCTGAAATGTAGCTTTGCCTTTCCCTTTATTTACCTGTTTGGGTGAGACAGTGGAAGTTACAGTTTTCCTTCCACCAGAACATATATCAAAACCTTTAATCTGTTTCGATTGTTTGTTTGATGTATCAACCACACTTGAAACCTTTTGAGTTTCAGTAATTGGTTGAGTTGGCTCATCATCCAATAAATCATCTTCATCATCATCTATTGTTTGTTCATCAAATTCATTGTTCTCTCCTTGATAAAAGTCAGTTGATTTGATTTGTGGTGATACTGAACTTTTAACAAATTTTATAAAAGGTGATTTTGATGTTAATGGTGATTTTGATGATGATGATGATGATTGTTTGGAATCATCAGTCTTTTCATGAGTGTAAGGAGATTCATCTTGTTTATTGGTCATTAAGTCAGGTAAAGAAATATAATTATCATTGTAAGGTGGGTTGACCTTGTTATATCCTAAACCTGACGGGTCTTTGAATACCCTTTGTTGAGCAAGAAGTTCTTCGAACTTCTTGTTGCTTACCTGAAACTTCTGAAGTTTTACTTCAGTTTTAGCATGCAATGCTTTTGATTCAGTCAATGATGCAGAGAGGTGCTCAACTTGAGCTACTAGTGTTAATATCTCAGACATTAGTTTATCTAAGTCATTTTGTAATGAAAGTATTTTGGTTGCATATTGTTTATGTTCTGATTTTAAACTTTCATTTAAAATATTTGTTTCTATAACTTTCTTCGAAAGTTTGTTTGCATGCTCTTTATATCTATAGACATCATCAATACATGCCTATGTGCAGAGGTGCTCCTTTACCTCATTCGGGATGTCTAATATTTTATCTTTAATATCTGCCATAAGGGCATGATCTGGAGATGGAATTTCAGCCTCATACAGGCTCCAGTCACATTCACCATCTTGTTTGATTATCATTGCAGAAGATTTTGAATGTTGATTTGGACTGTACTGTGTGATTTGTGGTGGAGTTAGTGCAGCTGGAATGCTGATTGGAGGTGGCACCTGTCTGTTAGAATGATAACCACTGGATGTTTGTGCCTGCTGTGTGTTTCTGTCAACTCTTGGCTGTTGACATTCTCTTGAAAAATGTCCATAGAGTTGACAATTATAGCACCTTACTTTTGTCTTATCAAAACCAATCCTGGTTTTCTTGTCCATGTTCAATCCCCAATTCTTTGCAAAAACCTTTTAGATCTGTATGTTATCATAGCCTTGGACAATTGAAGATCCATTTCTTCTACCATATCTGGTGGAAGTTCATCCAAATCTTGCTGAATGATCTGTGATGGTGTTAGACTTGCACCTAAAAATGCGTCAAAGCTTGTAGAAAAGGCTGCATAAGCTGCCTTTTGCTCTTCACTTTGCAGGATTATAGTATGTAACACCCGAATTTTTATAAAGGCCAAAGTTGAAGGGTGAAAAGTGTAAAATAGTACAAAAGTCAAAAGTGGGTGTATAAAGAGCATGGACGCCCATGCTCTTTCTACTGCTGCTTTCCGAAGAAGAAAGAAAGAAAGCTGGTTTTTGTGTTTTCTCTCGGTCGAATTGTGAAGAAGAATCTTCAATGTTAGTAGGTTTTTGTGATTTAATTGGTTTGGTTTCTTTGAGGTTTCAACCTTAGAAACTGATTTCTATGTGTTCTTGGTGTTTGGGTGTTTCTTTTGGCTTGTTCTAGGTGTTTGAACTCTTGTGCACGCAAGTTGGGAGGAGATTCACTTGTTTGCTGCATTAGGTGAGTTCTAGGACCCCGATTCTATGTTTTTAAACTTCTTTGGGGCTGAAAATGCATTTGAAATGTTTTACAACCGTTATGTACGTTAACCGTGTGTATATGTGTATGTTTTTCTGTGTTCTATGAGGTTGTAAGCTTGTTCTAAGAGTTTAGGATGATAGATCGATGTTAGGAATGTATGAAAATGAGGTTTTAGAACTGGTTATAGCATAAGTCTCATTTACAGGTCTGATGGTTCATCCACATTTACACTGTGATAACTGCCTAAGTGTGTTATTCATCCTCATTTGCCATAATTTAACCTAAGTGTTCACCCGCATTCACAGTTGTTCACCTGCATTTGCCTAAATTCAGCCTAAGTGTGCATCAGCATTTCTTTTAAGACAGAATAATTACCAAGTGTTCACCCGCATTTGCAAGTTGTTCATCCGCATTCACTTTTGTTCATCCGCATTTGCAAGTGTTCATCCGCATTCACTTTTTTTCATCCGCATTCGCAAGTGTTCATCCGCATTCACTTTTGTTCATCCGCATTTGCAAGTGTTCATCCGCATTTGCAGGTTGTTCACCCGTATTAGTTTTGTTCACCCACATGTGTTTTCATTCATCCGCATTCCCTTAGGACTTAAGGAATTTTCTGGGATTTTGGAAGATCGGAAATTAGGATTTGACCTTGGTTGACTTGATGATTGTATCTGATTATCTTATGCATGTTGTGGGCTGTCCTTATGTGCCTAATATGATATTAACATGTGACTTTATGTGGATTGCCTATGATCATAAGTATTTTTATTAATCAAGTGAAAGATTAATATTAACGAAAAGTGAAACATAAAGAATGAAAAGACTTGCAAGTAAAAATTTACAGGAGGTGCACGACCGTGTTGTCGTTAGCTCAAGTGTGTACGGTTTAGCTAACCCAAAGGATGTACACAGGGTCAATCTTTAAGATTGAGGGGACCACTGTTCCTGCCCCGGTACTGGTGCCAGCATATGTGCACCATGGATGGAGTCTATTTATAGACTTCAAGGCCCAGTACCAGGTTTATGCGCATTATATGGGGGGTATAGAACTTTGGTACATATCGACAGTGAAAGATAATAATAAATAAGCAAGAAAGAGAATGATGATGATGTAATGGATATGATTTGTATGTATGATGTGTGATCACATCCGAAAGAAAGATAAGACATTTTCTTTAAGAAGTATTTTGTATACAAATCTATCAAGCTATTTGTATGATTTTAAAACTAGAACACACTCAGCAAGCTGACTTTTATGCGTTTTCAGTTGGCAGGTAATTTGCTGAGGATGGCACTCGGGGAGGCTACACGTCAGGACAAGACTGACATCCATTCATGAATATAACATTGTTGTTTTGTAGTGCAAACTAATGATCTTTTGTACTGTACCAAACATGTATTACTTAGCAACAACGTTTATAAATTAATGAATGGCTTCTAAATGTTTAAATTCCGCTGCATTGTGATAATGAATTATGAAATGTTTTATAAATAGTGCTGTGAATGTCCAACTGTGAGGTCTCCGGGAACGGGGCCTTACAAGTTGGTATCAGAGCCAAATTTTAAGAGAAATGGGTAAATATTTTCAAAAACCTAAACTTAAACTGAAAATGGGACCGAATGGAGGGCTGCCAGCCCGAGTAGCTACGTGCCATCAGGTATTTCTTTTCATTATGATAACCGGTATTATGTGCACATGCTATTTGATTTATATGCTTTAGTATATTTGAATACTGATGTAGTCAGGATAGGAAATGCTCGGGGAACGAAGAGTAAAGTAAGTGGCTAATCGCAACTGGCCACTGTAATTTGGGACTTACTATACTTAACATTAACTAAGCTATTACCTTGAATGACCGTGTTGGTGTTTGGATCTTATAGTGATTAGAGGATGGCTGGAGGTAGATAATCTAAGGCTTCTATAGGTGGTGTACGGGGTGGTCGTGCTGGTAGACCCCGGGCCGCAAAGAACAAGACGAGAACTGCAGAGACGGCTCCTGCTGAGCCCGAGCTTCATCACCCAGAGGGAGTGGATGAGAGTGCCAATTTGAGGGCCTTAGTGAAAGAGGCAGTGGTGGAGGAGGTTCACCAAGTCATGCAGACGATCCTACCGTCTGTCGTGACTGAGGTGATCTGGGCCGTAAGGAAGGATGAGAGGAAAGAAAAGGAGAAAAAAAGAAGGGTTGCTGCTGGGAGAAGGGAGAATGAGAGAGATCATGATGATGAGGAGGAGATGAATGTTGAAAGGGGAGCCTCCAGTGATGAAGAAGATGTAGAGGTACGGGAAACCACGAGGGGATGCAGCTATGGGGCATTCCAACTGTGTAAACCCCCTACTTTTGATAGCAATGGTAACGCTGCTACTACCCACTACTGGGTTAGAGAGATGGAGGCAGTGTTGGATATTAGTGAGTGCAGGGAGGATCAGAAGGTGAAATTTGCCACTCACTCATTCGTTGACTCGGCGCTGTGTTGGTGGGACAATCTTGTCCAAGCCGAGGGCAACAGGGCTGTCGGGAGGATGAGATGGAGTGAACTGAAAAAGTTAGTGATTGAGGAATTCTATCCTCATCGAGAACTTGACAATATAGAGAGAGAGAGAGTTCCAACAGCTTGAGGCGGGAACCATGACCCACCAGCAATATACCACCAAATTCAACGAGATGGCGAGACTGGTGCCCGAACAAGTTACACCGGCTTCAAGGAAGATCAAGCGGCATATTCAGGGGTTGCCGACTAACATTCGTAGGCATTTGATCACTGCTCGACCGAGCACTTTTAGGTCGGCAATGGATTTGGCGGGAAGGCTGTATGATGAATGAGAGGTAACTATGGTTGACATGAAGAGGACTGGTGGGGGTGACAGAAACTGGAACGGGAAGAGATTCGGGCGTGGTGGTTTCACCCCGAACAGTAAGAGGCCGAGTGCGGATGACCGCCGAGTGGTTACTGTAAGCTCGGGGTTGAAGCGGTGTGATAAGTGTGGGAAGGAAAATAGCGGAGAATGCCGCTTGGGAATGAATGTCTGCTACAAATGTGGCAAGCCCGGTCACATTTCAAAGATGTGTGTAGCCCCACGGTGCTTTAACTGTGGTGAAATCAGCCATATGAACAAGGATTGCAAGAAGACAAGGGCTGAAAGTTCTGGGTTGAAGAAGAGGCTAGAAGAAGGAGGGCAGAGGGCAAGTGCAAGAGCCTTCACGATGACCCCAGAGGAAGCCCGGGTAGACCCCGACGTCGTGTCAGGTGTGTTCCTAGTAAACCAAACTTGTGCCTCTGTATTATTTGATTCTGGTACTAGTAGGAGTTTCATATCTGCTGCCTTCTGTGCTAAATTTCCTGTTAGTAGTAGGAGCATCGATGAACCTTTTGATGTAGAAACTGCTATTGGTAAGTCTACCAGAATTTCTGATATGATTGAGGATTATGGCATAGAGTTAGAAGGCCATAGGTTCTCTGGTAAACTATTTTTGATGCCCCTAGGCAGGTTTGATGTAGTTCTGGGGATGGATTGGTTGGCAGCCTATGAGGCAAACATCTTGTGTTGGAAGAAGATGATTTGGTTAGTTGCACCCGATGGGAGTTCAGTGATAGTTTATGGTGATCGTGTCACTATGGTTCTGAAAGTGATTTCGATGGCAGTGGCAGAGAAGTGTATGAGGCGCGGATGTTGTGCCTACTTGGCATACGTGAAAGATGTGGACGTGTCGATACCATAATTATCGGAAGTGCCAGTGGTACATGATTTCCCGGATGTGTTTCCCGAAGATCTACCAGGTGTGCCACCAGACCGTGAGATAGAATTTCTGATCGATCTGATACCCGGTGCGTAACCCGTTGCCAAGGCACCGTATCGGTTAGCTCCGACCGAGATGAAAGAACTGATGGATCAGCTATAGGAATTGATGGATAAGGGGTTTATTAGACCTAGTATCTCTCCTTGGGGTGCTCCGGTATTATTCGTAAAGAAGAAAGACGGTAGTATGAGAATGTGTATAGACTACTGGGAGTTGAACAAGTTGACAGTGAAGAACAGATACCCCTTACCCAGGATTGATGACCTGTTTGACTAGCTTCAAGGTGCTAGTTGGTTTTCCAGAATAGATATCCGATCGGGTTATCATCAGTTGAAGGTGAAAGAGCAAGGCATTCCTAAGACAGCTTTTCGCACGCGTTATGGACATTACAAATTCCTCGTTATGACTTTTGGTTTAACCAACGCGCCAGCTGCCTTTATGGATTTGATGAATCGAGTGTGCCGGCCAATGTTGGATAAATCAGTGATTGTGTTCATTGATGATATATTGATTTATTCAAAGAGCAAAGAAGAACATGCCGATCACATACGTGAAGTGTTGAAGACACTTAGGAGAGAAAATTTATATGCTAAATTCTATAAGTGTGCTTTCTGGTTACGCGAGGTTCAATTTCTGGGTCATGTGGTGAATACCGAAGGAATTATGGTGGACCCGGCAAAGGTTGAGGCAGTGATGCAATGGAAGTAACCAAAGACGCCATCCGAGATTCGCAGTTTCTTGGGTTTGGCGGGTTATTACCGAAGGTTCATTCAAGACTTTTCCAAGATAGCCTCACCTTTGACTAAGTTGACACGCAAGAATGTGAAGTTTGTGTGGGGACAAGAACAGGAGGATGCTTTTGAGGAGTTAAAGGTAAGATTAACTCGAGCTCCTGTTTTAACATTGCCCGAAGGAAGTGAAGACTTAGTGGTGTATTCAGATGCATCTTATTCGGGACTAGGTTGCGTGCTAATGCAACGTGGATGAGTGATAGCTTACGCGTCCCCACAGTTAAAGACCCATGAAGTTAATTACCCCACTTATGATTTAGAATTGGCTGCGGTGGTCTTTGCGTTGAAGATTTGGAGGCACTATTTATATGGGACCAAGTGCACAATCTTCACGGATCACAAGAGCATGAAATACTTCTTCGAGCAGAAAGATCTCAACATGAGGCAGAGAAGGTGGTTAGAGTTGTTCAAAGACTATGATTGCGAGATCCATTACCACCCGAGCAAGGCCAACGTAGTGGCCGATGCCCTTAGCCGGAAGGAGAGACCCGACCCAATTCGGATAAAGGCGTATCTGTTGGTGATGACCTCAGATGTGATAACGCAAGTTAAAGAGTTTCAAAATGAGGATTTAAAAGAAGATCGCCTCAACTCCGAACGAATGAGAGGTCTAGTAGTAGAATTGGGGGAGAATACCCACGGTGTTAAAACCCGCTTTGGGCGAATGTGGATTCCTCGATATGGGAATCTATGTGGGCGAATTATGGACGAAGCTCATAAAACTCGATACTCCATTCATCCCGGTGCTACCAAGATGTATCAAGACATGAAGAAAGACTATTGGTGGCCTGGTATGAAACGTGACGTGGCAGAGTATGTAAGTAAGTGCCTTACTTGCTTGCAAGTGAAGGCAGAACATCAGAAACCATACGGGAAGATTCAACCGTTGGATATACCTGAGTGAAAGTGGGAGCACATCACTATGGATTTTATCTCGAAGCTACCCCGTACTGCAAGGGGGTACGATACTATTTGGGTGATAGTTGATCGGTTGACAAAGAGTGCTCACTTCCTACCGATCCGCGAGACGTATTCATCAGAGAGATTGGCGGATCTGTTCATCAAAGAGATTGTAGCTCGTCATGGTGTGCCGGTGTTATCGTGTCGGATCGTGACACCCGGTTCACGTCGAAGTTCTGGAAGAGATTTCATGATGTCATGGGGACGAGGCTACATATTACCACGGCTTACCATCATCAAACAGACGGTCAGTCGGAGAGGACGATCCAGACGCTCGAGGATATGCTTCATGCTTGCATGATCGACTTTGGGGGAAATTAGGATGATCACTTACCGTTAGCAGAGTTCTCATACAACAACAGTTATCATGCCAGTATCGGTATGCCTCCATACGAGATGCTGTACGGTAGGAGGTGTAGGACGCCCGTGTGTTGGGGAGACATTGGGCAGAAAGAATTTGGAAGCATCGAAGTGATTGAGGCTATGACTAAGAAAAATATCAAAGCCTTTATGAAGGCAGCCAAAGATAGGCAAAAGTCGTATGCCGATAAGAGGCGTAGACCTATCGAGTTCAACGTGGGTGATAAAGTCATGTTAAAGGTCTCGCCTTGGAAAGGGATCATCCGATTCCGGAAGAGGGGTAAGTTGAGTCCAAGATACATAGGGCCTTTCCGAATCGTTGCACGAGTAGGAAAGGTGGCCTAATGTCTAGAATTGCTCGATGAGTTAAGTTGGGATTCACCCGACATTCCATGTATCTCATCTAAGAAAATGCTTAGCCGACAAAGATATGATTGTACCATTGGATGATATTGAAGTGGATGAACGACTCAATTATGTGGAGCAACCAGTGGCAATCATCGACCGAAAGGAGATGAGGTTGAGAAATAAAGTGGTTCCACTTGTGCGGGTACAGTGGAAACATCAAAAGGGTTCCGAGTCTACGTTGGAGACGAAAGAAGAAATGAGGCAGCACTACCCTCAGTTATTTGAAGAACGACAAGTTTCGGGGATGAAACCTCTTTAAGGGGGGTAGACTTGTAACACCTGAATTTTTCTAAAGGCCAAAGTTGAAGGGTGAAAAGTGTAAAATAGTACAAAAGTCAAAAGTGGGTGTATAAAGAGCATGGACGCCCATGCTCTTTCAGCTGTTGCTTTCCGAAGAAGAAAGAAAGAAAGTTGGGTTTTGTGTTTTCTCTCAGTCGAATTATGAAGAAGAAGAAGAATCTTCAAGGTTAGTAGGTTTTTGTGATTTAATTGGTTCGGTTTCTTTATGGTTTCAACCATAGAAACTGATTTCTATGTGTTCTTGGTGTTTGGGTGCTTCTTTTGGCTTGTTCTAGGTATTTGAACTCTTGTGCACGCAAGTTGGGAGGAGATTCACTTGTTTGCTGCAATAGGTGAGTTCTAGGACCCCGATTCTATGTTTTTAAACTTCTTTGGGGCTGAAAATGCATTTGAAATGTTTTACAACCGTTATGTATGATAACCGTGTGTATATGTGTATGATTTTCTGTGTTCTATGAGGTTGTAAGCTTGTTCTAAGAGTTTAGCATGATAGATCGATGTTAGGAATGTATGAAAATGAGGTTTTAGAACTGGTTATAGCATAAGTCTCATTTACAGGTCTGATGGTTCATCCGCATTTACACTGTGATAACTGCCTAAGTGTGTTGTTCATCCGCATTTGCCTTAATTTAACCTAAGTGTTCACCCGCATTCACAGTTGTTCACACGCATTTGCCTAAATTCCGCCTAAGTGTCCATCAGCATTTCTTTTAAGACATAATAATTACCAACTATTCACCCGCATTTGCAAGTTGTTCATCCGCATTTGCAAGTTGTTCATCTGCATTCACTTTTGTTGCAAGTGTTCATTCGCATTCACTTTTGTTCGTCCGCATTTGCAAGTGTTCATCCGCATTCACTTTTGTTCATCCGCATTTGCAAGTGTTCATCCGCATTCACTTTTGTTCATCCGCATTTGCAGGTTGTTCACCCGTATTAGTTTTGTTCACCCCCATTTGTTCTCATTCATCCGCATTCCCTTAGGACTTAAGGAATTTTCTGGAATTTCGGAAGATCGGAAATTATGGTTTGACCTTGGTTGACTTGATACTTGTATATGATTATCTTATGCATGTTGTGGGCTGTCCTTATGTGCCTAATATGATATAAACATGTGACTTTATGTGGATTGCCCGTGATCATAAAGTAGTATTATTAATCAAGTGAAAGATTAATATTAACGAAAAGTGAAACATAAAGAATTAAAATACTTGCAAGTAAAAATTTACAGGAGGTGCACGACTATGTTGTCATTAGCTCATCTGTTTATGGTTTAGCTAACCCAAAGGATGTACACAGGGTCAATCTTTAAGATTGAAGGGACCACTGTTGCTGCCCCGGTAGCGGTGCCAGCATATGTGCACCACAGATGGAGTCTGTTTATAGACTTTAAGGCCCAGTACCAGGTTTATGCGAATTATATGGGGGGTATAGCACGTTGGTCCATATAGACAGTGAGAGATAATAATAAATAAGAAAGAAAGAGAATGGTGATGATGTAATGGATGTGATTTGTATGTATGATGTGTGATCACATCCAAAAGAAAGATAAGACATTTTCTTTAAGAAGTATTTTGTATACATATCTATCAAGATATTTTTATGATTTTAAAACTAGAACTCACTCAGCAAAGCTGACTTTTATGTGTTTTCAGTTGGCAGGTAATTTGCTGAGGATGGCACTCGGGGAGGCTACACGTCAGGACAAGACTGACATCCATTCATGAATATAACATTGTTGTTTTGTAGTGCAAACTAATGATCTTTTGTACTGTACCAAACATGTATTACTTAGCAACAACGTTTATAAATTAATGAATGGCTTCTAAATGTTTAAATTCCGCTGCATTATGATAATGAATTATGAAATGTTTTATGAATAGTGCTGTGAATGTCCAACTGTGAGGTCTCCGGGAACGGGGCCTTACATAGTAAGCGCATCCATTGGCTTTTCAAGTCTATGTATGTTGTTGGTTTGAGGTTTTGGCTGTTTTTTTGAGCTAGAGGTATGTGGATGTTGTTTACTCTGAGGTGTTGCTTCATGTAAAGCATGCACACCAGTCTTTTTAGACTTATGTTTGTTGCTGGATGACTCAGGTGCTGAGAAGAATGATGTATCACTGGAGTTCAAAAATTCTTCATCTTCTTCTTCCCAGTGCTTGTCAGAAATGCACTGTCTGTTTGTTGTGGTTCTTTGAATTTGTAAGCCTCTACATGTCTTATGTGATTGTTATTTCTAGATTTTTCATCCATTTCTAGAGCTTCAACCTTGGCTACCAGAGAGTCAAGGGATAGGGCTTCCAAATCCAATGTTGCCTTCATCAAGGATACTAACTGAGTCCAGCTTTCAGGCAGTGTGTGCAACATCTTCTTGTTGATTTCAACAACTTCATATTTCAGTCCATATACAATCATTTCATTTACTAATTGGATATATCTATGTAGCTGTTGTGGGATAGATTCTCCCTGGATGTGATGGAAAGTTTCATATTGGGTTCTCAGTTTCTCTTTCTTGATTTCCCGTATTTCTTCACTTCCTTCACACATTGTGTGAAGAACTTTCCACAATTCATGAGCTGTTTTGAAATTTTCAACACGAGTCAAAATTTCAAGAGGCAATGTCATTGCTAGTATACTATATGCCTTCATGTCTGTTTTGACCCTCTTGAGGTCATCACCAGCTACGTTTTTCAAGCTAACTGGCTTCTAGATGTTGTAATCTGGTCCAAGAGTCACAGGTATGAAAGGACCCTCGGTTATAGAAATCCATATATTAGGGTCTTGAAAAATTATCCAGTTCCTGAACATGATCTTCCATTGTTTGAAGTCTAACTTGTTCTTTAGTCTGGGTGGTTTTAGACCACTGTTTGTACCTGAAATTTCATCAGCCATGATTGATTAATTTTAACAAAACATTTTAAGTTAAATTTGTTTGTTTGATTTTAGCCCGGTGCTAACTTTGTTTAATCCTAAGGAGGATTTGTTTGTTGTTGATAAACTCTTTTTAATTAGATTTACCAAATAAAAGAAATTAATTAATTAATTAAAATCCAATGATATGTCACTTTCAAATCCAATGACAAGAAACAAATATTATGTGAAAGGAATGTCAACTTTCTAATTAATGCAATCAATAGAAACACAAAACCCTAAAAAAACACAAAAAGTGTTTTTAACAGATTACTTTTTGGATCAAAAAGTAACTTTTTGAAAAAGTTCAAAAGAAGATTTCGGATCTTCTTTGAAATTTCTGATGAACCAACACAATCTCCGTAGATTGTGAAGGTTTTTTGCAAAATCAAAACCTAGGGTTTGTTCTAGGGTTTTTGGTGGCGGCTATGCTGTTCTTCACAAAATCAACAATCGGTTTGTTGATTGAAGAACAAAAACCGATGTTAGTGAGTTTTTCACAAGAATATGATGATTTTGAACAATCTAAATGATTCAAACTGTTCAAAACAATGTATGTTTTGATGAAAATTGAAAGAACAGTACTTGAACACTTTTTATCAAAAAACCCTTTAAAATCGATAAGGTTTTAAGGTAATGAGATGATTTTTTGTGTTAAAAAATGTTGTTGATTGTTGAAAACAGATAGAACAATACCCGTGTATTGTTATATCAGAGAATACCCGTGTATTCTAATGTGTTTTCAGAAAATGTTTGATGATGAACACAATGAAAACTAGTGTATGAATGATGTTTAGAGCTTTAAAACCACAGAAACTTCTTCACAATGCACAAAACAGATTAAGAAATCATGTTTGTTAAGCATTTGATGAATGTTAAGAGTAGAAGAAGGTTGTTGTGATGTATTTTCAGCTCGTAAATGTACGGTTTGAAGCTAATGAACTACTGAAATCATCTTGTTGATTGAGAGGATCGAACATCAATGAATGATTTGAGCCAAGGCTCTGATACCACCTGATGAAATCAACTTAAACACATGTTGAGCATGAACATATTAGAACAATATTCAACATGAACAGGTTGATTCCCCCAATGATCTTTTCAAGATCTCTCAATAATCAACAAACATGAACCATGGTGCGGAAACCCATGATAGATGCTATGAAATCAGTGTGTGTGAGTGATTGTGTGTGATTGAATGCTCTGAAAAATAATAACTGCTTGTTTGATTGATTGTTCAAAAGCTTACAAAGGATTAGGGTAGAATGCTATTTATAGCCTATACACATAGCTATATACAATTACTAAACTACCCTTATGTAAATGAAAATTACATAAATAATCCTAAGTCTACAAGCTATCCGTTGTGATGATTCGTCATCCGCTGTGGATGTTTTGGTCATCCGCTGTGGAAGAAGATTGTTTACCCGTTATGCATTGGATGTTGTCCGCTGTGAAGTGTTTGCATTGTTTGTTGTGCGCTGTGGGATGTTCATCCGCTATGGATGAACATCCGCTGTGGAGTGTTGATTGTTGTCAGTTATGGAATGTTCATCCACTGTGGATGAACATCTGCTTTGGAATTTATCCGCTGTTTGTTGTTCATCCGCTGTGGGATGTCTTCATCCGCTGTACACACTTAGACTTAAATCTTCATCCGCTGCATGTTGACCTTCATCCGCTGTGAATTGCTTCTCATCCGCTGTGGATACTTGTCAAAAATTTCTTTTATCCACAATTTTGAAAAAGAAATTTAAACAAATATTAGTGTTTGTTATGAATGATAATGATGCTAATATGTTAGTAAATGATTGTTTGGATGTTAGAACACATTATGTTTGTTATATGTTTGATTATGGCAAGCATCATCCTTTAAAGCATTAATCCATTTATGCACTTGTTGCGTCCAACACTTTTTATGCTTTGTAACACTTGTAAAAGATCTTGAGAGCAATATACAACATTCTTGAAAACCATACTTATCTTGTTCTTGTTCTTAGTTCTATCTTATTATTTACTTGTGTTCTTAGTATCATTCATATAAACCCTGTTCCCTGTTTGATCTGTTAAGTGTTCTAACACTCTCCTCATGGTGAGACTGATTATATTGACCATCCCTTAAATGGTCCTGCAATTGGTATTACAGCATTTTTGGCTCTTTATTGTATGATCTTACCATCTTAAATCTCTTCAGTTTCACAAAACACTTAACAACTCAAATGGCAACTATCATAAAGGCTGATATGGAAACTGGTACCATGACAAAGTCTCCATTGATCACTCTTGATGATTTTGGTACTTGGTGCCAAAGAATGGAAGGCTTTATCAAGTTTCAAGACTCCAAGATGTGGGGATTTTGTTGTCTCTGGACCTCATGCACCATCCCCCTCTTTAGTTGCTGCTGATGGTGGTATGATACCAAAGGAAGTGGCTGACTATTTTGAAGAAGACTGGAAAAAGATAGATATAAATCAAAAATCCATGACCACTCTCCAAACTGCTATTCCAAACTACATCTACAGAGGCTTCAAGAAATGCAAGACTGCTAAACAACTATGGGATGCACTGAAGCTTATGTATGAGGGGTCCACTGAAGTAAAAGAGAACAAGAAGGACCTCTTGAAGCAACAGTTTGAGAACTTCACCTTCAAAATAGGTGAAACCATGACTCAATAATACTTCTGGTATGTTGAGATTGTGGACACTCTAATGGATGTTGGAGTAACTCTTGAGAACAAGGACATTGTGAGGAAGTTCAGGTCCTCTCTTTCCAGACAATGGACACACTATTGTGTAGTCAGCAAGAGGATCAGGAACCTCAAGACCCTTACTCTCAATGAGTTATATGGTATCCTCAGTGGCTACCAAATAGAGATGAACATGCAAAATCCATCTGGTAACTCCAACAATCAGTAGAGTTCAGTCCTGCGTGTGGTTGAAATGGATTGCAAAGAACCACAACATTATCTCATCTGCTACCCTAACAACTCATAAAAGGGCCCTTTCATCACCTTCCCGGAGACACCAAGAGAGAGCTATAACCAAGGAAGCCCATTGCAAGAGACAAGCTCTTCATAAGCCTTTGTGTCTACTTATGAAAGCATAGACAACCTTCTCTTTACCCTTGAAGACCTGGATTATATCCATCCAGATAATCTGGAGTACATAACAATAGTTCAGTAGATGGCTCTTCTCACTCATAGAGCCAAGAAGTTTTACAAGAGGACAGGGAGGAAGTTTCCTAGCAATGCAACCAGCGGAAAGTTTGGGCTGGACAAACGCAAAGTAAAGTGTTACAACTATAACCAAATGGGAAATTTGCTAGAGTGTACAAGGAACCAAAGAAAAATGGTGGCCAAGCACAAACCAGACCAAACTACACTGATGGAGCTCCTCAGAATGAGAAGCCCAAGCAGCAAGCTGCAGTTGCTGTTGAAGAAGGAGGCTTTGACTGGAGCTTTCAGGTTGAGAATGCATCTCTAAACCAAGCACTGATGGTAGATCATGAAAAAGCCAAGGTATTGAAACATCTTTGTACACCTGAATGTATTGCTAAAGTTAACAGATATAGGTCCTATAACTTAGAGATGAGGTCGGACCTTGAGTCCTTAAACATTTTAAAAGCTAACTTCAAAAGAGCTGAAAATGATTACAAACTTACAATAGAAGATTTAAAGATAACCATTTCAACTCTTAAGCATGAACATACCAACTACAAGACTTAGATAAAAGATCTAATCACGAAGCTAACTGAATGACAGGCTAAGCTTGTGATCAGCAAAGCTAGGGCAGAAAAATATGTTCTTGAAGAAGAGACCTTCGAGAACATGATATCCTCATCACTGCATGCAAAAGTTTGTTATTAGAATAAGCAGGGACTAGGATCTACTAAGGTAGCTCCTCCACACACTCTACTGTCGGTAAGATCTCCAAGGTTTGGAACGTATGAAGATGAGCTTCCCCTCATAGACCCCATTGATGAAGAGGATAAAGAGGAGATAGTGAAGGATGATTCTGAGAAGAGTGAAGAAGATCATCCTAAGAAGGGACACTATTCTCCTGAGGAGAGAAAAGAATCTGGAATGACCAAGTCTAAGAGGAAGAACTTGAACAGAAAAGCCAAAAGGAAATCAAAGAAGGCTCAAGACATCAAGGCCAATTTTAACTGTAATCAGAAACAAGTGTTTATCTCTATAGGATTTGAAGTGATGAAGGCTGAAGACTCAACTAGGAACTTTAGTACCAGAAGTTCTTGTTCATGTCCAACTCATTCCAGCAAAGAGAAGAAGGCTGATCACCTGTGTACCACTGCTACACAGTATGAACCATCCAGTTTCAAAAGCAAGCCTCACCCTAAGAAGCTTGCTCTCAAAAGAAGGCTCTTAGAAGGAAGTAAAATGGATTGCATCATGTGTGGTAGTACTTCCCATCTTGCTAAGGATTGCTCTACAATCCTAAAAGTACTATCCATATGATCAAAAAGAAAACTTTTGAGAAAAAGAAAGAAAAAATAGCATCGAAAGGAAAATCTTTTCCTTTCGGAGGCTCCAAAGTGAAGAAGAAGACAAGTGAAAACTTGCCTACGGAAGAAACGTTGGTCTTGAAAGAAAGGAATGCTTTCATAATACTAAAGCCTGCTGCAGTGAAAGCAAGATCTTCCGAAGGTCCAGTCTCCAAAACTTCCAAAGTTATCAAAACTTTCGAATTGTTGAAGGTCAAGTCTAATCTTCCAAAGATGGTGTGGAAGATGAAGGAAGACCAAGTGACTAAAAGTTCTTCATCAACAACAGTTGATGATTCTCAAAACTTGAACATAGGATCAGTTATTGTTACATTGTCTTCAAATCAATTTGATAAGCCCAAGACCAATGAGGCTTGGGTTTCCAAATATAACTAAGCATTTCTTTCTTATGCAGAAACAACTAAAGACCAAGAGGAATGTATGGATTATTGATAGTGGTTGTGCCAGACACATGACATACAATGGTTCTCTACTTTAAAATTTTGAGAAAATTGGTGGAGGGCCAGTTGCTTTTGGAGGAGATGCTGGAGGTTACATTACTAGAAGGGGCATGGTCATAAATGGTAAGCTCAGCATGAAAAGGTAAACTTTGTCTAAGAGCTTGGGTACAATCTACTGAGTGTATCCCAATTTTGTGATCAGAGACACAACATGCTCTTTACTGAGCATGAGTGCATTGTTCTCAAGCCCGGGGTGGTCATTCCTCAAGTGCATATCCTGCTCAGAGCCCCCAGGAAAGGGAAAATGTACAAGATGGACCTGCAAGAAACATCTCCCTCAGGAGAAGTCTCTTGCTTTCTATCTAAAGCAAATAATGATGAGTCTTTCCTCTGGCATAAAAGAATGTGCCATGTAAACTTTAAAAACATGAAAATATTAATTAAGAATGATTTGGTAACTGGAATACTAAAGAAAGAGTTTACCAGTGATGATCACTGTGTAGCATGCCTGAAAGGGAAGCAACATAAAGTGTCTCACAAGCCATAGGAAAGAAACTCTATCACTACTCCCCTAGTGATGTGTTTAGGCGCCGTGAACCCTTAGGCTTATTCTGAATTTTAGGAAATAGAATTAAGTGCTAAGTACTGATGTTTTATGGGGGTCTATGCTTGTTGATGTTGTATGCTTGTGAGCTGATGTTATGTCGATTATGTTCCATATTATGTATTATGATGTGACTTTACGTGGTGTGACATGTGCTTATGTATGTAAAGTATTATTGTAATGAAAGTGAAAGATAAAAATAATGAAAAGTGGAACGTAATGAATGAATGAAAGTCTTGCAAGCAGATTAAAAGGGGTTCACAACTCATTAAGGAGTTGTTAACTCAACTGTGTGCCGTATGCATACAGGGGACTCAGTCTTCATGATTGATTGAAACGTACAAAACAGATCCTTATCGCTTGACCCCAAGATTGTAGTTGCTTCATGCACAAATGATGGGGCATAGCATATGACAGGATCTAGATAAAAGTGAAAGATAATAATGAAAGAAAGTACGTATTTTATTATATAAACATGAAAGTAAAGGAAATGTTTTATCAAAAGTAAAGTATTTTATTATATAAACTAGAACTCACTAAGCAACATTGACTTTTTACATGCATATTAGTTGGCAGGTAGTTGTTGATGCAGCTGAGGAGTGCAGGCATGGATGAGATAGCTACTGGGATAAATTCGAGTCTAGCATTCTAGATTTTGAGACAATGCTTGTAAATGTCAAGTTTTTGTGATGCAATTATAAGAACAATGTTTTTTCATATATTTACAAATTATGTATGAAAAGTTATATTTCTGCTGCAACATGACGTGTTTTATATGTTTTATGCGATGATTGACCAACTGTAAGCGTCCCAGGAACGGGGCCTTACAAGTTGGTATCAGAGCCAAAGTTTAAGAGAATTGGGTAAATTATTTTCAAAAACCTAAAACTTAAATTGAGAATGGGATGAAAGGAAAGGGATGCCAGTCCTAGTAGCTACATGCCTGCAGGTAAAGGTTTTATGTAAACATTTCATGTAAGTTAATGGAAAAAGGGAATTATGTGCGCGTGTTATGTGATTTATGTGCTTTTAGTAGATTTGGATACTGATGTAGTCAGGATAGGAAATGCTTGAGGAATGAAGAGTAAAGTAACTGGCTAATCACAACTGGCCACTGCAATTAGGGACTTACTATACTTGACATAATCTGAGCTATTACCTTGAATGATTGTGTTGGTGTTTGAATCTCATAGTGCTTAGAGATGGCTGGTGGTAGATCTTCAAAGGCTTCTCGAGGTAGAGGTCATGGTGGACGTGGTGCTGGGCCGCGTGTCACGAGGAATAGGGCTAGGACCGCTGAAACGGCTCCTGAAGAGCCCGAGCTTCATCACCATGAAGGCGGTGATGAGAGTGCTAACCTGAGGGCCTTAGTGAAGGAGGCAGTTGTGAAAGAAGTTCATCAAGTCATGCAGACGATTCTACCATCTATGGTTACTGAAACTATTAGAGCCGTGAGAAAGGATGAAAAGAAAGAGAAAGAGAAGCGGAGGAAAACCGTTAGGAAAGAGGGTGAGGAGAGAGGTTCAGGGGAAGGGGAGCAACCAGGGACTGAGATGGTTGTCTCCAGTGATGATGAGGAAAAGGAGGCAGTGTAGAAAACTGCAAAGGGGTGCAACTATGGGGCATTTCAGAGATGCACGCCCCGACTTTTAATGGGAATGGGAATGCTCCTGCTGCTCACCGATGGGTGAGGGAAATGGAAGCAGTGTTGGACATCAGCGAGTGCAGGGAGGACCATAAAGTAAAGTTTGCTACCCGCTCATTTGTGGATTCGGCCCTATGTTAGTGGGACAATATTGTCCAGGCCAAGGGTAGCAGGGCGATTGGAAGGATTAGGTGGAGTGAGCTGAAGAAGTTGGTGATCGAGGAGTTTTGTCCTCACAGGAAACTCGATAAGATTGAGAGAGAGTTCTGCAGTTGGAGGCGGGAACCATGACATATCAGCAGTATACGACTAAGTTCAATGAGATGGCAAGGCGTGCCAGATCAGGTGACGCTTGTGTCACGAAAGATCAAGAAATACATCCAGGGTCTGCCTACGGATATTCGTAGACACCTAGTTGCCACCCGATCAGGTACGTTTAGGTTGGTGGTTGATCTGGCAGGGATACTGTCCAATGAGGGAGAGGAAGTAGCAGTGGTGGAGGTAAGTAAGAAAGGTGGTGGTGATAGGAACTGGAACGGGAAACGATTTGGCAGTGGTGGTTTCACTCTTAAGAACAAAAAGGCAAGGGTGGATGACTAGAAGGTGGTGACGGCATGTACAGGGATGAGGGCATGTAATAAGTGTGGGAAGAAGCATGTGGGGGAATGTAAGTGGGTATTGAACATTCGCTTCAAGTGTGGGAGGCTTGGTCATATGGCGAGAGACTGTGGGGTTATAAGATGTTATAACTGTGGTGAAGAGGGTCATCTGAGCAGGGATTGCAAGAAGCCGAGGGCTGAGAACTTCGAGGCAAGGAAGGGGAACGAGAAGGAGAAGAAGGGGCAGAGGGCTAAAGCCATGGCATTCACTATGACCCTGAAGGAAGCTAGGGTGGACCCCGATGTTATGTTAGGTACATTCCTAGTAAACAAAACTTGTGCCTTTGTGTTTTTTGATTCCAGTGCTAGTAGGAGTTTTATTTCTGTAGCCTTCTATGGTAAGTTGCCCATTAGGAGTAGGAAGATTGATGAGCCTTTCGATGTAGAAACTGCCGTTGGTAAGTCTACAGGATTTCTAATATGGTAGAAGATTGTGACATAGAGTTGGAAGGCCATAGGTTCTCTGCTAGGTTGTTTGTGATGCCCTTAAGTAGATTCGATGTAGTCCTAGGTATGGACTGGCTGGTAGCCTATGAGGCAAATATCGTGTGTCGCAAGAAGATGATTCAATTGATAGCGCCCGATGGGAGTTTGGTGACGATTTATGGTGATAGAATTTGCACGGTTCTAAAAGTAATTTTGATGGTGGTGGTGGAGAAATGTATGAGGTGTGGATGTGGTGCCTATCTGGCCTATGTGAAGGATGTGGAGGCAACAGTACCACGATTGTCGGACGTACCGGTCATGTGTGATTTCCCAGACGTGTTCCCGGAGGATCTATCAGGTGTGCCACCTGACCGCGAGATTGATATCCAAATTGATCTGATACCTGGTGCCCAACCTGTTGCAAAGGCGTCATATTGTCTAGCTCCCTCTGAGATGAAGGAATTGACGACTCAGCTGTAATAGTTACTAGATAAGGGTTCATTCGATCGAGTATCTCTCCATGGGGTGCTCCGGTCTTATTTGTAAAGAAGAAGGATGGTAGTATGAGGATGTGCATCAACTACCGAGAGCTAAACAAGTTGACGGTGAAGAATCAGTATCTATTATCGAGGGTTGATGACTTTTTTGATCAGCTCCAAGGTGCCAGTTGATTCTCGAGGATATATCTCCGATTTGGTTATCACCAACAAAAGGTGAAGGAGCAGGTATTCCCAAGATGGCTTTTCGTACACGTTATGGACACTATGAGTTTCTCGTTATGTCTTTTGGTTTAACTAACGTGCCGGCCGCTTTCATGGATTTGATGAATTGGGTGTGTCTACCTATGCTAGATAAATCAGTGATCCTATTTATTAATGACACCCTGATTTATTCGAAGAGTGAAAAAGAGCATGCTAGTCACGTCCGCGAGGTGTTGGAGACGCTTAGAGGAGAGAAGCTGTACGCCAAGTCCAAAGCTGTAAGCCAAAGCCTGGGAAGAAATCTTCCAAAGCCAAGGAGAATTCTTCCAAAGCCAAGGTGAAATCCTCCGAAGGTATAATGAAGCCTTTCGAAGCTTCATGTATCTAGTGACGTGTTTAGGCACTGTGAACCCTTAGGCTTATTCTGAATTTTGGGAAATAGAATTAAGTGCTAAGTACTAATGTTTTATGGGGGTCTATGCTTGTTGGTGTTGTATGCTTATGGGCTGCTGTTATGTCGATTATGTTCCATATTATGTATTATGATGTGACTTTACGTGCTCTGATATGTTCTTATGTACGTAAAGTATTATTGTAATGAAAGTGAAGGATAAAGATAATGAAAAGTGGAATGTAATGAATGAATGAAAGTCTTGCAAGCAGATTAAAAGGGGTTCACAACTCTTTAAGGAGTTGTTAACTCAACTGTGTGACGTATGCACACAGGGGGTCAGTCTTCGTGATTGATCGAAACATACGAAATGAGATCCTTGTTGCTTGACCCCAAGATTGTAGTTGCTTCATGCACAAATGATGGGGCATAGCATATGGCAGGATCTAGATAAAAGTGAAAGATAATAATGAAAAAAAGTACGAAAACTAACTATTATGAACGATATTGAAAGATAATAAATTATTATTATCAAGATGTACGTATGATGTGTGATCACGTACGAAAGTAAAGGAAATGTTTTATCAAAAGTAAAGTATATTATATTATAAACTAGAACTCACTCAGTAACGCTGACTTTTTATATGTATATTAGTTAGCTGGTAATTGTTGATGCAGCTGAGGAGTGCAGGCCTGGATGAGATAGCTACTGGGACGATCCGAGTCTGGCATTCTAGATTTTGAGACAATGCTTGTAAATGTCAAGTTGTTATGATGCAATTTTAAGAACAATGTTTTGTCATGGATTTACAAATTATGTATGAAAAGTTATATTTCCACTGCAACATGACGTATTTTATATGTTTTATGCGATGATTGACCAACTGTAAGCGTCCCGGGAACGGGGCCTTACAAATTCAAGAGACATCATCCAAAAGAGCCAAAAGAAGTCTGCTGATAGGCAGAGGATGATGAGCTTCTTGAAGTTGTATGGATTCTCCGGAAGGAGGCTTGGTCCAATGTCTCTATCCACTATGGATAAGCATATTAGAGTGATCAAGCAGAAGATTAAAAAGGGAGAACTTGTTGACTTGCATTCTCCACCAAGTCAAGCTCAACCTGAAGTTAAGGTAAAGGTTGAACCCACTAAGATAACACAATCTAAAACTAGAGTTCTATCTCAGCCAACTTCATCTTCTAATCCACAGCAGGATCCAAATCCCTCTTCTTCTGAACTTGTGAGGGAAGAGGACCCAACTGAGAAAGACACAACAAGTCAACCTGGTGCTGAAGGCAGTCTTCTCAGTTAAAGACTTCAAAAAGGAGGAAAAGGATGGCTAGGAAGAGTGGTTCTAAGAAGAAGTCCAAGGCATCCATCTCTACACCTTAGGATGAGTCAAAGCATCCTGAGGTAGTACAAGAAGAGGCTACTCAACCAACTCTAACTCTAGTAGAGCCTCTGTAAGGCCCCGTTCCCGGGACGCTTACAGCTGGACCGTCATCGCATGAAATATTTAAAAAAACATACATTTCTTTCGTTAAAACATAACCCTTACATTCGTTCGTGATCAAACATAATGCATACACATTGATAATAATTATTATTATCTGCATCATCATTCATCATTATTATTCATTACATCTTTTACCATCATCCAGATCCTGTCTCGTGCAATACCCCCGACTCGTGCTCGAAAGCTGATACTATGCCGGGGCCTATAAACAAACCCCCGACTCGTGTCAAAAGACTGACACAATACCGGGGTACGTGACAAGGATCCCATCTCATATGCAACACCCCCGACTCGTGCTCGAAAACTGATATTGTGCCGGGGCCAGTAAACAAACCCCCGACTCATGTTTGAAGACTGACACTGTACCGCGGTGAGCAACAAGACCTCATCTCATGCCATCCTGTCTCATTCAATACCTCCGACTCGTGCTCGAAAGTTGATACTGTGGCGGGGCCTGTAAACAAACCCCCGACTCGTGTCCGAAGACAGACACAGTACCGGGGTACGCGACAAGGATCTCATCATCCGTTACTTCCATACTTATCATTCATTATCTTCCACTATCGTTACATAATACTTTACGTACATTCATAGATCATACCACGTACAGTCATAACATAAACATAACGTATTACGTAACATAATACATACATTTTGAAAACCGTTAAACATGGAAAGATAACACATCACACAAACATGCATAACACACCAAGCCCAAGCCATCACATCACAACAGAACCTATCTTAACCAACTACCTCATAAAATCCTCAGAAAAACCCAAAGTCCAAAATGGAGAGCAGTTGGACATCTCAGGCGCATGAGCATAAAAATTCTAAGGAAAACAGTCTAGGCGCATTACCACTATGCAGGCGCATGAGCCCTGCTTAGGCGCATGGGAACTGCTGGGGCGCATGGGTACTGCTGGGGCGCATGGCCAACACTTAGGTGCATAAGCAAGTCTAGTCGCATGGGCACTGCTGGGGCGCATGGGCACTGCTTGGGCGCATGGGCTCTCTGGGCACATGGGAAACTATTTGGGCGCATGAGCCATACTTAGGCGCATGGGCTCTCTAGCCGCATGGGCAGCTGTTTGGGTGCATGAGCCACACTTAGGTGCATGGGCTCTCTGGGCGCATGGGCAACTGTTTTGGCGCATGGGCATTCTTCTAGGCGCATGGGCAACAACCTGAAAATACCAAATACACTACAACCAATTCTCAAACATCAATCTAACACTTCCTATCACAGATCTAGCATACCACCAGAACTTAAACCATGCTAAACATCAAATCTAACCTCAAACAACCTCTAAACATACAAAAACAAAGCACTATCGAAAACTAGTAAAAAGAGGGGTTCAAGAACTCACCTGGGCAGCCTTCGAGTAGCACACTTCCACTTGCAAATTCAGCTCCTAGACCCACGAAATCAAGCACTTAGCACCACAAATCTCGGCCTAGAAGCTAAAAACTCGGTTGAAACCGAACATTAACCCAAGCAAACTCACCTTCAAGAAGATTTCAGCTTCTTCTCTCTCTAAAACCGTGAACTTTTCTTCTTTCTTCCTTTTTCAGCCGAAAAGATGGGTATGGCAATGTAGTGGGCGGCCATACCCACTCTTTTAAGCACTATTATTTTAAAGTTTGCATCTTGCACAACTTTAGTCCCACAACTTGGGTTATTTATCCTTTCTTTCTTTGTACTTTTATTTTCTCTTCTTTTTAACAAAATTCGGGGTGTTACAAGTCCACCCCCCTTATATAGATTTCGTCTCCGAAACCTGTCGCTTTTCGAACAGTTGCGGGTAATGTTGTCTCATCTCTTTCTTGATCTTATACATAGGCTTAGACCCCTTCTATGCTCCCCTGTACTCACACAAATAAAACCACCCTTCTCCTTAGCCCGTCTCTCACTTCTATCAGTAATGGCCACTGGTTGTTCCACGTGGTTGAGTCGTTCATCCATCTCAATATTCCCTAGTGGCACTACCATATCCTCCTCGATTGAGCACTTCCTCAGACAAGATACATGAAACGCCGGATGAATTCCTCTTAACTTATCGGGTAGCTCCAACCTGTAGACCACCCCTCCTGTTCGAGCGACGATTCGGAAAAGCCCTATACACCTTAGTATTAGCTTCCCTTGCTTTCGGAATCAGATGATCCCTTTTCTAAGATGAGGCATTCATCATTACTCCATTGCCGTAGGTTGGCACCGAACTCTTGTCGGGCGCGGTTGATCAAACCACCAACACTCAGTGTTTGCCTCATAGGCTACTAGCCAAATCTACCCAAGGCACGTATCAATCTACTTACGTTCATCCTGAACAGTCTAGCAGGAAACACGTGCTCTTCCAATTATATCACATAATCCTCTAGGGCATTGGGCAACCTACTGGACTTACCAATAGCAATTTCTACATCGAAGGGCTCACCGACCTTCCTACTCCTAACATGCAACTTATCATAGAAGGTAGCAGGAATGAAACTACTACTAGGACCACATTCAAAGCATAGATGCACAATTTAATTTACCATAAATGTACCTGACGTCATGTTGGAGTCCACTCTAGCCTCCTCCCGGTTATAGCGAATGCTCTGACCTTCATCCTCTGCTCTGCTTCCTTGCCCCGGAGCTCTCTGCCCTTGACTTCTTTTAGTCTCTGCTCATGTGTCCAGTCTCACCACATCTATAACATCTAGCCATGTGACAATCCCTCACCCTGTGGCCCTCTTTCCCACACTGGAAGCAGATGTTCGATCCCCACTTGCACTCCCCCTCATGGCCACTACCAAACTTCTTGCATGCTTCTTCCCTCCCTGTTACCACTTTTCGATCATCGACCCTCATCGTCTTACCTCCAGCCATAAATCCATCATCATTATCCCGCCTTCCATTCCCATTCTTAACATAGCCCCGCTCCTCCTCTTCATCCACTATCGCCACCACCTCTCGCTCGTCATACAGCCTCCTTGCTAGGTTGACCACCGACCTAAACGTACCTGGACGGGCAGCGATCAGATGTCTGCGGATATCTGCCGGCACACCTTGAATGTACCTCTTGATCTTTCGTGACACAGGCGTCACCTGATCTGGCACTAGCCTTGCCATCTCGTTGAACTTCGTTGTGTACTGCTAGTGCATCATCGTTCCTGCCTCCAACTACAGGAACTCTCTCTCAACTTTGTCAAGCTCTCTATAAGGGCAAAACTCCTCAATTACCAACCTCTTCAGCTCATTCCATCTCATCCTCCCTATTGCCCTGGTACCCTTGGCTTGAAAAATGTTGTCCCACCAGCACAAGGCTGAATCCACAAATGAGTGGGTTGCAAACTTCACCTTCTGATCCTCGCGGCACTCGCTAATGTCTAGTACCGCCTCCATCTCCCTCACCCAATGATGAGCAGTAGTAGCACTTCCATTCCCATCAAAAGTTAGGGGCTTGCATCTCTGGAATGCCCCATAGCTACACCCCTTGACGGTTTCCTGCACCGCTTCCTCCTCCTCATCATCACTGGAGACAACCATCTCAGTCTCTGGTTGCTCCCCTTCACCGGAACCTCTCCAAACGGTCCTCCTCCTCTCCTCCTTCTCTTTCTTTTCATCCTCCCTCACAGCATATATAACCTCGATCACTACAGTTGGCAGAATCATCTGCATGACCTGATGAACCTCCTTAACCACCGCTTCCTTTATTGAGGCTCTCAGATTAGCACTCTCGTCCTCACTGTCCCAGTGATGGAGCTCTGGCTCTTCAGGAGCCGTCTCAGCAGTCTTAGCCCTGCTCCTCGTGACACGCAGTCTAACACCACGTCCACACCGACCTCCACCTCGCGAAGCCTCAGAAGACCTACCGCCAGCCATCTAAACACTACAAGATTCAAAAACCAACACGGTCATTCAAGGTAATAGCTCGGATTATGTCAAGTATTGTAAGTCCCTAATTACAGTGGCCAGTTGTTATTAGCCACTTACTTTACTCTTCATCCCCCAAGCATTTCCTATCCTGACTACACCAGTATCCAAATCTACACAAAAGCACATAAACCACATAACACGCGCACATAATTCCCCTTTGTATTAACTTACATAAAACGTTTACGTAAAACCTTTACCTGCAGGCATGTAGCTACTAGGACTGGCATCCCTTTCCTTTGGTCCCATTCTCAGTTTAGGTTTTAGGTTTTGAAAATATTTACCCAATTCTCTTAAACTTTGACTCTGATACCAACTTGTAAGGCCCCGTTCCCGGGATGCTTACAGCTGGACCGTCATCGCATGAAATATTTAAAAAAACATACATTACTTTCATTAAAACATAACCCTTACGTTCGTTCGTGATCAAACATCATACGTACACATTGATAATAATTATTATTATCTTCATCATCGTTCATCATTATTATTCATTACATCTTTTACCATCATCCAGATCCTGTCTCATGCAATACCCCCGACTCGTGCTCGAAAGCTGATACTGTGTCGAAAGCCTGTAAACGAACTCCCGACTTGCGTCCGAAGACTGACACAGTACCGGGGTACGCGACAAGGATCCCATCTTGTGTGCAACACCCCGACTCATGGTCAAAAACTGATACTGTGCCGGGGCCTGTAAACAAACCCCCGACTCGTGTCCGAAGACTGACACAGTACCGGGGCGAGCAACAAGACCTCATCTCATGCCATCCTATCTCATTCAATACCTCTGACTAGTGCTCGAAAGCTGATACTATGCCGGGGCCTGTAAACAAACCCCAGACTCGTGTCCGAAGACTAACACAGTACCAGGGTACGTGACAAGGATCTCATCATCCGTTACTTCCATACTTATCATTCATTATCTTCCACTATCGTTACATAATACTTTACGTACATTCATAGATCATACCACGTACAGTCATAACATAAAACATAACGTATTACGTAACATGATACATACATTTTGAAAACCGTTAAACATGGAAAGATAATACATCAGACAAACATGCCTAACACACTAAGCCCAAGCCATCACATCACAACAGAACCTATCTTAACCAACTACCTCATAAAATCCTCAGAAAAACGCTAAGTCCAAAATGGAGAGTAGTTGGACATCTCAGGAGCATGAGCATAAAAATTCTTAGGAAAATAGCCTAGGCACATTACCACTATGTAGGCGCATGAGCCCTGCTTAGGCGCATAGGCACTGCTGGGGCGCATGGCCAACACTTAGGCGCATGAGCAACTCTGGGCGCATAGGCACTGCTAGGGCGATGGCCAACACTTAGGCACATGGGCTCTCTGGGTGCAAGGGCAACTGTTTGGGCGCATGAGCCATACTTAGGTGCATGGGCTCTCTGGGCGCATGGGCAACTATTTGGGCGCTTGAGCCACACTTAGGTGCATGGGCAACTGTTTGGGCGTATGGGCCACACTTAGGCGCATGGGCATTCTTCTGGGCGCATGGGCAACAATGTGAAAATACCAAATACGCTACAACCAGTTCTCAAACATCAATCTAACACTTCCTATCATAGATCTAGCATACCACCAGCACTTAAACCATGCTAAACATCAAATCTAACCTCAAACAACCTCTAAACATACAACAACAGAGAACCATCGAACAACATGCTGAAAAACTCATGGTTACTTAAAAATCTTTTGCTCGGTATGCATAATAGCCCCAAACACTTCAAAAACCAGTAAAAAGAGGGGTTCAAGAACTCACCTGTTGCAGCCTTCGAGTAGCACACTTCCACCTGCAAATTCAGCTCCTAGAACCCACGAAATCAAGCACTTAGTACCACAAATCTCGGCCTAGAAGCTAAAAATTTGGTTGAAACCGAACATTAACCCAAGAAAACTCACCTTCAAGAAGATTTCAAATTCTTCTCTCTCTAAAACCATGAACTTTTCTTCTTTCTTCCTTTTTCAGTCGAGAAGATAGGTATGGCAATGTAGTGGGCGGCCATACCCACTCTTTTAAACACTGTTATTTTAATGTTTGCATCTTGCACAATTTTAGTCCCTCAACTTGGGTTATTTATCCTTTCTTTCTTTGTACTTTTATTTTCTCTTATTTTTAATAAAATTCGGGGTGTTACAGCCTCTTACAACTGGAAGACCCATCCTATCCTAGACCTTTGCTACTAATCCAGACAAGTGGTATGTCATCAGAGATCTAGGAGGTCAAGATGTCTATTTCTAGCAAGACATGCTTGATCTTCCTCTGCATGATCTCCATGACATGAGAAGGTATTATGAGAGTTTAAAGAAAGGAATTGTCTTGATCCTGATAAGAACTGTCAATATCTAAGTATACTTCTCTGTTTTGATAACATCAGCCTTGGTGGAGTTTGTAATGTTATACTTGAAAGGCTGATGCAACCAACAATACCAAAGCAACCATGGAGCTTCCAGCTTGCATGCACATTGTGCAGAGTGGAAATCACCTTGGAAGTTTTACACTTCTCACAACAAATTATTCTAAGTGTAAAATCTTCCGAAGCCAAATACCAAATCTTCCAAAGCCAAAGATGAAGTCTTTTGAAGCTTCAAAGACAAAGTCTTCCAAATCCAATGAAGTGAAGACTGATTTCTTCTGAAGACAGAGTAGACATGCTTTCTCTGATCTACTTTTGTATAAAGCTTACCAACTTTCCACTGCAACTCTGAAGACTCACCAACTTGCATGAGTTGGTGAAAAGGTCCATGCTTTTGTAACTGTAGATTATGATTTAGAGTCTATAACTTTTTACTTTGTACCTTTTATCCTTTTTGTAATATATTAGGATGTGAGCTATGGCATGTTATAGTCACTAGCCAAAAGGCAATCTGCCTTTTGACTTTACATTGATCTTGTTGTCTAGATTAGTGTTTCCAGCTGGCCTTCAAAGTATGGCCAGCTATAGGATGTAGTATAAAGTATCTCAGGTTCTTGTATTTATTTTTATGCTTTGTAACACTTGTAAAAGAACTTGAGAGAAATATATAGCATTCTTGAAAACCATACTTATCTTGTTCTTGTTCTTAGTTCTATCTCATTGTTTACTTGTGTTCTTAGTACCATTCATATAAACCTGGTTCCTTATTTGATTTGTTAAGTGTTCTAACACTCTCCTCATTTTGAGACTGATTGTATTGACCATCCTTTAACCCGTCCTACACTTTGTTCTTGATGACAAGTCCTCTATCATCCTTTTTATTCCTTAAAAACCACTTGGTACCTATTGGTGACTTTCCATGAGGAAGAGGGCATAGGTTCCAAACCTTTTGTCTTCTGAATGGAAGCAGCTCCTCCTGCATTGCTTCAACCAAACTTCAATCCTTTAGTGCCTCATCAACCTTCTTTCGCTCAATTTGGGACAAGAAACAAGAGTATAGGCAAACATTTTTATCATAGGTTTGTTCTCTTATTGCCACCCCTGTCTCAACATCTCCAATGATGTTTGTGGTAGGTTGTGACTTGTGGATTCTTAATTGAGCAAACATAACAAGTTGATTGGATAGAACTAAATTGGTGAAATTCAGATCTAGTGATTGAGTGTCATCCACCACATCAACACACTTATCAAGAGAAGCTTGATCCAATGAGTGTGTGACATCATTGATGTTGTCTTTTATGGAGTAGTCATCAGCATCAAGAAATTCTTGATCACTATCACCACCTCCATCTCCTCCCATATTGGAAACCCCTTCATTTGAGTTTTGTGCCTCTGTGCTGGAATTTATAGGCTCCTTAAATATATCAGCTAAAGAGTTTATCATGGTTGTGCTGATAGGATTTCCAACTGTAGGGCTAGTTACCACTGGAGCTGAAGTAGCTTTTTGACTTGGTCTTGTCAGCTCAAATCTTGGGTCAGGATCTTCTGTTGATAAGATACCTGTAGATCCTGAAACATCTTTACAAGATTTGTTAAAATAGTTGGTAACTAAATCAAGATCAAACAACCAAGCAGGAGCAGAACCTTTCACACTGTGTGTGTGGTCATTGAAGGTCACATTGGCTGACTCTTCAACTAATCTAGTTCCGAGATTATATACTCTCTAAGCCTTAGCTTGGGAAGAGTATCTAATAAAGTGTCCATCATCTGATTTCTCAGCAAATTTGGCTGTTTGATCTTTGGTATTCAAGATGGTGCATGGACATCCAAATGATCTGAGGAAACCAATAAAAGGTATCCTTTTGTGCCACAGCTCATAAGGAGTCTTACCATGAGTTTTGACAACTAAAACGTTTTTCTGCATATGGCCGGCAGTGTTGATTGTCTCTGCCTAGAAGGTGATGGGCTGTTTAGAGTCAGATAACATGGTTCTTGCAGCTTCAATAAGTGTCCTGTTTCTCCTCTCAGCAACACCATTTTGCTAAGGAATCCTGGGAGCACTGTATTGTCTTGTAATAACCTTTTCATCACAAAATGTATTAAGGATTTGGTTCTTGAATTCTGTTCCTTGATCACATCTTATGATTTTGACCTTGTGATCACATTGATTCTCAACTTTTACAATGAAGTTCCTCAGGATCTCAGGGGTCTCATCCTTAGTTCTAAGGAAAAAGACCCAAGTGAATCTTATGAAGTCATCTATGATCACCAGGCAATATGAAGTTCTTCATAAACTCATTACACTAATGGGGCCAAAGAGATCCATATGTAATAAGTGTAGGGGAATAGTGATGGAGTTCTTTTCCTTTGGTTTGTGAGACACTTTGTGTTGCTTCTCTTTCAGACATGCAACCTAGTGGTCATCACTTGTAAACTCTAATAAGTGTAGGGGAATAGTGATGGAGTTCTTTTCCTTTGGTTTGTGAGACACTTTGGGTTGCTTCCCTTTCAGACATGCAACCCAGTGGTCATCACTTGTAAACTCTTTCTTTGGCATTCCAGTTACCAAATCATTCTTAATTAGTTTATTCATATTTTTAAAGTTTACATGGCACATTCTTTTATACCAAAGAAAAGACTCATCACTATTGGCTTTAGACAGAAAGCAAGATACTTCTCTAGATGGGGATGTTTCCTACAAATCCATCTTGTACATGTTTCCTTTCCTGGGGGCTTTAAGCAAGATATGCTCTTGAGGAATGACCACCCTAGGCTTGAGAACAATGCATTCATGCTCACTAAAAAGCATGTTATGACTCTGATCACAAAATTAGGATGCACTCTAGAGATTGTATCCAAGCTCATTGACATAGTTTACCTTCTTAATGCTGAGCTTACCATTTATGACCGTGCCCCTTCTAGTGATGTAACTACCTGATTCTCCTCCAAAAGCAAGTGGCCCTCCATCAACATTCTCAAAATTTTAAAGCAAAGAGCCATTCCCGTCATATGCCTGGAATAGCTATTATGAATGATCCATATATTTCCCTTGGTCTTTAGTTGTTCCTACATAGAAAGAGATGGTTAGTTACATTTGAAAACCCAAGCCTCTTTGGTCTTGGGCTTATCAAGGTGAACTGAAGATAGTTCAATAGTTATTGATCCTATATGTAAACTCTGAGGATCATTTGCTGTTGTTGATGAAGAACTTTCAGTCACATGGCCTTCCTTCATCTTCCACACCATCTTTGGAAGAATAGACTTGGCCTTCAAGAGTTCAGAAGTTTTTATGACTTTGGAAGTTTTGGAGATTGGACCTTCAGAAACATTTGCATCCACTGCAGCAAAATTCAATACTTTGGAAGCATCCTTTTATTCTGAGACCAAATTTCATTCGAATGTAATTTTCCACCTATCTTCTTCTTCACTTTGGAGCTTCCGCGAGGAAATGTTTTTCCTTCTGAAGCTATCTTCTTCTTCTTCTTCTCAAAAGTTTTCCTCTTGATCATATGAATGGTACTCTAAGGATTGTACATGCAATCCTTAGAAAAATGATAGGTACCACCACACATGATGCATTTAATTTGCAAACTTCTAAGAGTCTTCTTTTGAGTAGAAGGCTGAGCCAGATCTCTTTCCACTTCCTTCTTCACCTTCACAGATGATGTAGTAGGCTTCTTAGGGTGAGACTTGCTCATGGAATTGGATGGTTCAGGCTGTGCAACAGTGGTGCACATTTTATCAACCTTTTTTTCTTGACCAGAATGATTTGAATATGAACTAGGACTCCTGGTACTAGAGTCCATGATTGAGTCTTCAGTCTTAACCACTTCAAACCCTATAGACGTAAAAACTTGTTTTTGCTTGGAGTTGAAATTGGCCTTGATCTCTTGGGCTTTCTTTGATTTTCTCTTGGATGCCTTGATCAAGTTCTTTCTTGTAGACTTGGTCAATCCTGATTCTTTCTTCTCTCCAGGAGAGTAATGACCCTTCTTAGGATAACCCTTCTCACTCACTTCAGGTTCATCCTTCACTATCTCCTATTCATCTTCATCCTCTTCTTGGATAGGATCAATGAGGGGCAACTCATCTTAACAAGTTTCACACCGTGGAGATCTTACAGATAGTAGTGTGTGTAGAGGAGCTATCTCACTTGAACCTAGTCCCTGCCTATTCTGATACAAATCTTTGCATGAAAGGATGAGCATATTATGTTCTTGAAGGTTTCCTCTTCAAGAACATATTTTTCTACCTTGGCTTTGCTGATCACAAGCTCAGCCTGGCATTTAGTTAACTTGGTTATGAGATCTTTGATTTGAGTCCTATAGTTTGTGTGCTCATGCTTAAGAGCAAAAATTGTTAACTTTGATTTGAGTTAGCTTTGAAGACTCACCAACTTATACAAATTGGTGATTACCTTTTTACTTTTGTTAACTGTACAATAAGGTCTCTTTTCTGTAATTTCCTACTTTAGTACTTTTATCCTTATTGTATTACAATAGGATGTGAGTTATGGCCTATCATAGTCACAAGTCAAAAGGAAATCTATCTTTTGACTATACATTGATCTTATTGTCTAGATTAGTGTCCAGCTGGCCTTCAAAGTATGGCCGGTTGTACGCTGTAGTATAAAGTATCTCATGTATCAGTCTAAGGACTAAGAAGCTTTGCAATACTTTTAAACACTTAAGAGCAATATACATCATCCGTGAAAACCCATCTTTCTATTCTTGAGTGTTCTTACTTGTTGTTTATTGTTTTACTGTCTAGTTCCCTATTTGATCTAGTTAGTGTGTTTAGTTGATAATCTCCAACTGTGAAACTTTTGTTTGAACCACAATCGATCCTGCAAACATATTCACGCATTGTGGATTCAATTTCACCAACTGTGGATTCTCTCATTTCTGTTAGATTTGAAAGCGTTTGATGCCCTTATTTATTTGTGATGAGTCAGCTTTAGCTTTGCCTTTAGACTTACCTTTAGCCATTACTTAGCCTTTTGTTGTGCACATTGGACAGGAAAGTTCCTCAACTTTATTCCCATAATCATCAACCTTTAATTCATTGATATCGTTGAACAAAGTATTCAAAGTAGTTGTTATAGCTTCAGATGAAATATTTTTAGCAGATCTTTTACCACGTACACTTTGATTGTGCTCAATACCTGTTTGTTCTTTCCACTTTGACTCGTCTTTGAGAAGGATCAAAACATGATCATACATTAATTGTGAACTTTTCGAGGCTCATACATCTCACGAGCACCTCTAAGCAACTGAGAACTAGCTACTTATTTTTTTTTTTGTTTTCGTAGTTGAATATAGATAATAAATCAGGAATTCAAAGAACCTTAAGATAAATAAAAGTTACAAGGGTACAACATTACCATAATAACGACACATTACAAAAATATCACATTTGTTGTAAATAATTATTTATTATGGTTATCAATGTAACTAAATGTTGATTGAAACTAATAAAATGTTATGATCTTCTCTTTAATTTGTATTCAATGTATCGTTACTAAAGACCTATATATATAGGTCAAGTTATTTGTTAATATGTAGAGATGAATATGAGTATTCTCCATTCTATCTTTCTCGTTATAAGCATATTCTAATCTTTGTTCTAAATATTTGCTAGTAAGTCGTTGTTTTATAACACGTTATCAACGTGAATTGCTTTTTCAAGTTGGATGATCAAATTATCATAAAAAAAATCTTTGTTTTTGTCACGATCATTTAAACAAAAATCCATATTGTAATTCATATGATTTTGTATTATGTTTATTCATTTTGTAATTGGTCTATTATCACTCCCATGAAAGATATAACTTAAGATTAAGATACGCCATTTGAAACATCATACTTCATAAAGCTCATTATAAACCAACAGAAAGTTGAAAAGTTTTGAAAAGATAATTGAGCATAACTTGATCATAATCATTACTCAAATGATATTATGTGATGAGAAGATTATTTATGAGCAAATGTTGAATACAATTTCCATTTTGTCTCACCTATATTGCTCTAAAATGGTGATATTATTGAAAGTTTGAAAACCACTATAAAAGTTGTGTGGTTATAATCTATTCCCTAATGTGAATGTGATTATATAATGATCTCATGATCAAATAAGTAATTGATGAAATTGTAATGATGATCATGTTAATAAGATCAACCATGTTAATAATAAAATTGACCACAAGAATTGGCACACTACTGGAGTGATTATATAAGAATAAAATATGGAAATATGTTTAAAATAATAGTACTCGATTATTATGTGTATTATATCGTGCATTAAACAAGCACGGATAAAAGATATATGATCATAAATTTTTAGAGTATGAATAATGAATATTTTATTGGTATGACCGGTTAGGTAATTCCGAGTCAATGATTATGTGAAAAGTATTCAAGAATTTGGAATTCTTCAAAGTGATAAAGTATATGTGTAATGTTTGTTCTTAGGGATGTTAGTTATTTACTAACTATAGTAGGGTATGAATCCCTAAATATCTGGAAATGATAAAAAAATATATATCATAAAGAGTATGCCATTTAGTGTATTAAATTGATTCATCTTCTAAATTGTTATCAAATTTGCAGTTTGATGTTTGCATGATATGTGACTTGATTAATAAGATAGCAAGCACATTATTCCATAATAACATATTTATTTTGGTAATTCAATAAGATTAATCTCAAGTTACTAATGATTATTAGAATAAGTGGTGAATATTATATGTTCATACATAAATTGTTGTTGTTGAGACGAAAACTAAACGTACAATTGATTGCAAAGCCAATAATAATAAGAGCAACAGTTTATGTTTTTTAGGACCATGTAATGTATTTATTTCAATAATAATTCATATCAATTGTAACACCCTAGGCAAATCCAATACTGGCTGTGGACATGAGAGATTCTTGGTTCATAAGGAATGCCATGCCACTAATATTACCAACTTGTTTTGTGCATATTGGTTGTGGATAAGAGGAGAACTCCATAGTTAAGCTTGCTCAGGTGGCAACAATCCAGGGATGGGTGACCTCCCTATGAAGTTTTTACCGGGGCAACCAAAAGCAAATCCGTGAGCTCCTCGTGGGCAAAGCGGAAAATATTGGTGGTACAAGGGACCGGATGTTACAGAATGGTATCAGAGGCACTCCTATGTTGTTCGGGATGATGGGGGAAACCTCATCAAGGGTGGTGTGTCCCTGGGGGTGTCAAGAGGGGCACCTTAGGCAAATCCTACATCTATCGCTGGGATGGGGGGGGGGCAAACCTCATCGAGGACGATGAGTCCAAAGGGGGGGTGATTGTAACACCTTAGGCAAATTCCATATCGGCCATGGACAGGAGAGATTCTTGGTTCATAAGGAATGCCCTGCCTCTAATATCACCAACGTGTTTTGGGGGTATTGGCTATGTATGAGAAGTGAACTCCATAATTAGGTATGCTCAGGTGGCAGTAATCCAGGGATGGGTGGCCTTCCTAAGAAGTATTCACCAGGGCAACTAAAAAAGGATCCGTGAGCTCCTCAAGGCAAAGCGAACAATATTGGTGGTACGAGGGGCTGGATGTTACATCAAGCCTACAAGTTATTTTTTTTCATTTCCATTACAAATTGTTTTTTAGTCAGGTCCCAAGCACTTCCCATCCATCCAAAAATTGTTTTGTTGTGTGATATAAGTAATAATTGATCCACCACAACATACAAAGATGGGATCTCAAATGAGTTTATGAATACATGTTGGAAATAAATAACTATCGATATATTTAAGTTTCTAGAGCTATTAACAATATATTTACTTATGGATCAATCTATTAATTTATTTATAAACAAAAGAATCATCATTCCCACATGAGGGGGAGATATAAACCAGTTGGGGAATGAAATAAATTGAAATGAAATTATCAATGTCTCGTCTTGATCCTTATACTAAACTACGTGAACTAGAAGTTCAAAGGATAATTCATCTAAAAGATTTATGAAATGATTACCAGACATATTCACTAACCTTAAAGAGTGACTAAGTAACATTTATCAACTGCTAGTGCTCAAATTAAAATTAAAGTCCTAGAAGAACAACCACATATTTGTTATAAGTTTAAGGTGTTTTTTAGTCATGATAACCTAGTCGATTCCAGCAATAAAAATCTTTGAAAAATTTACGAAAAGCAATGGAGATGGTTAAGTTGAGGTAACGGTCAAAAGATCCCTTGAAAAGAGATTAGACATGATGGTTCTCGAAGAACCTCAAGTACTTGAAAATAAAGAGATCTCAATAAAATAATAATATGTCTAGAATGTATGGAACCTAAATAAAATCGACGTTTATGATAATTTTGTATATAATAGCGCTTGAAATGATAAAAGTCACAAGGATCAAGAAATAAGATCTGCCTATGAATGAAAAATGATTGGCCAAAATGGAAAGACGTAATATGGCAGAGTTAAAACTCCTTTATGAAATGGAAAATTATTGGATTTGTTGTCCATATACATGAAGTTGAAAATTATGTTGGATATAAGAGTGGTCTTTATGCAAAAGAGTTATGTGAAATAATGAAAGAAAGTCAAAGCAAAATTTATGACACAAGGATTTTACAAAGACCTATAATAGATTATGATGAGATATATTCTCTAGTGGTGGATGTAGTTATTGCAATATCTCACTTGTCTGGTAATAGTAAGAGTGAATTGATATGCATGTTGTGATTGTTGCAACTCACATGATAATGAGATTTACATGAAATCCATGAAGGATATAAAGTTACAAATCATGTAAAGCAAGTTCTTGAGATTAGTATGATTGTTTATAGAATACAGATATGGATATGTCATTATGATTATATGTATACATTGATGACTTGTGTATAGCTGATAATTCTCATAAGTTTTCTAAGATAGTTGAATCCTTAAAGGGTAATTCATAAAAGACTTTGGTAAAACTAAGTTTTGTCTTGAGTTACATCTTTTGGATGTAATCCTTGTACATAAATAAAGACATGACAAATAAATTGTATATGATACTTGATGATTGTGATGTAAGCTATGATTTGATACAATATGGATATTAGAGAAGCTGCTATGAATTTTTTTACATATGACATAGAAATTGATATGCTAAATTAATAAGTTATATGTCAAAACTTCTTAAGTGTGCATGAACATACATAACTCATCAAGATGGAAAGAAGTACATGACAATTTGTAAATGCTTGAAGCAATAAAGTTGAGAAATGTATAAAGTCAAGTCCAACATGCTATAATTGACTCATTGCTTATCTCGAAAAAGAAAGATGGATGCAATTGCTTCATGTATCTTTATTAAAATATCAATATCATGTTTACAAATATTATAAGATATGTTGATGCATTTGATCTCTTAAAGAGATTCAGAGTTCAAATTATTAAGAACGAATTTGAAATGAAAGATAATATTATAAATTTTGTGTCTGGACCAGCATATGGAGAGTTTGAATAATGATGAGAAAATCATGTTCTAGAAGTACCGTTGTTAAATGAAACAAGGATTTGAACCCCGCGCGTTATTGTTGGGTTCTTTTGTAACAAAGTAATTATCTTCCTTCTCCTCTTCTATCGGACTGGACATTGGAATGAATGTCTTATTGGTTCGTTGGTCGGACCGGTCAGGCCAAATTTATGAACCGGATAATGTCATAAATAATTTTATAATTTAAAAATATAAAAAATTAAAATACAAGTCTTGATATATGATAGGATCAAAATGGATCGATCTGTGATGATATTGTGATGCAATTGAATCAAAACAAACACAAGTAATCAAATCAATGCAAACATATTAGAAATATTCATAGTTTTTCATTGATAGAAAGCATAGAAATACAAGTGTAGAGAACAGTTACAATTCGTTCAACTGATTCTAAGGTGCACTAGTCTAGTCTTTGTGCTTACCTGCACAATACATAATCTATGCTATTTATACTATCAAAGAAAACAAAAAGGAACATATATTTATAAATAAGTCCCTAAACTATGACAAAACTATTAATAAAGACAATAAAGACTAAATGTTAATCTTCGAAAGGCTTCAACAATACTCCCCTTAAGATTGACATTGTCTTTAGTCTTCAAAATCTTCAATCTTTGGTCTTCGTTCTTCAATCTTCATTCTTCATTCATCAAAGAAATCTTCTGGTTCTTCTTTTACTTTGAACATAGGCTTCTCCTTGTACAACTCTTATTCTCTCAATGCTTTTGTAATTGCTGACTTAAATTTTTCTGCTAAAATAGCTTGCTCAGGCTTTGATTCATTTGTCTTTATCTCCATCTTTTCCATTCTTTCCAATGTCACCTTGGACAAACCTACAATATCAATGTTAGCATAAAATTCAATTGGTTTTGGATAATCTTGAGAATAAACTTCTAGCACTCCTTTACTTGATATCCTCATAAACTCAATTGACTTAATATCTTTCTTAACAATGTTTGCATATGCCAACGCTTTGCGTAATGCAATTCGTTCCATTGCAACATTCATGACTTTAATGATTGCTATGAAGTATTTCTTGTCATTTTCAGCAACTTCAGAAGACACACGTTCAAACTTTTGAATTGATAAGAAAGAAATGTAACTTGGATGAAGCAATTTTAGCTCAAATACTCCAAATAAAGAAATCATATCTTTATCCCAATCATCCAGATTTCTAACAAGCTTCAACTCAAATGTATCAACATTATAAAACCACCGTAGAATTGGTTTTGTCGTTTGAGAGCCATCAATCACTTTCAGACCAGGATTTGTTACTTTATCAAAGTATTTATCACTAAAAGCATCCAAAAATACATCTTCTTCTACACCTTTTTCTCCAAGTTTTCTTTAGTTTCTCAATCATTGAAAGTATTCTTTATCTTCCTGATCACATCTCGTTTTAAGAAATGAACTCATCCTTGATATTCCCCGGTTTAGCAATTGAACAAAATTTTCACCGCGACCAGCTTTTGTTGGGTTAATCAAAGGAAGTTTGTTTCAAGTCTTGCACAGGTAGTTCAATGATGCTTGAGTAAAAGTGATAAACATCACATATAGCATTTACTCTCTTGATTAAAAAGGCATCAAATACTTCATCATATTTCCAAGCTACTATTTTAACTTCTTTTGATTTATCAGGAACAATCATTGCATTAAGCAGTTCTGAAATTGATTGTCCTTTTTGTAAAACATTTCGTACCAAATCTCCTACTGTTTGAGCTTTGTTCCATAGCTGCTTTTGCTCAATGGACACTTGGTATGCTTGATTTTCATTTTCTGGAAACAACTTCATTAGCTCCTTTCATCTTTCATGTCCACTTCTTATCAACTCCATGTTTTTGATATCTTGAGGCTTTAGAATTCTTGTTCTTTTTGTGATCTCAAGATACTGTGGGTTGTCCATGTCGAGGACTATCATTCTGTTTGTTTGTTTCTCGGTTTCATGGAAACTTCTCACCAAGTTCCTTAAAGATTCTGCTTGAAGTCTGTTTAATTTCTTCCTAGGATAGTTACGTGATTGTAACCATATCCTTAAAGCAGTTACATTCATATCATTTGGATCAGGATGGTGTAACTCAGAAGTTGAAAGTTCTTCAACATTGATACTTTCTTGAAGTGGATTCCATTCTCCATGCTCTACTACTATCTCATCCGGATCAACAGGTGCAATAGACTCAACGGTTATACACTTTTCGTATTCTTCATTTATTTGTGAGACAGTTAATCCATCCAAAAATACTCTGTTGTAGTTCATTCTAATCAAGTAATTGTACTTATCTTCAATATTAACAGGAACGTCATCAGTTATTTCCTGGATTGGAGAGTGAGTAACTTCAATCATGTCTTCATCTTCCAATACTTCATCGTACCATGCATCTTCAAAATCAGATTCTAAATCATCAAGTGCCTCAATCTTCTCTTGATCTATAGGTTCTTGACTTTCTTGAGTTTCAACTTCAGATGCAGCCTTTTGAACTTTTGATGATTCAGCTAAAACTAAAATGTCTACATCATCAATTTTTCTTTTTCCTTTATCTATCTGATATCTTCTCAACATCAATTGGGGTAACTTCAAAAACTATCATAACTTCAGGAGATGGAGATTTTAGACTATCTTTCATTCTTTCGAATTCTTCTTTTAAAACCTCATAGTTTTCTTTCAACTTTTTAAACTTTTCTTCCATTACGTCATAATCTTTCATCATGACTTCAAAATTTTGCAAATTTGTTTCTTTATCTTTCTCCAAATTAGCAATCACTTTATCTTTCTTTTGTAATTCCTCCTTTAATTTCTCATTTTCTTCTCTTAACTTTTCAATGAGATTCACTTGCTTAGCATTTTCTTCTTTTAATTCATCAATAATCAACTGAAAGTTTGTTTCTTCCACCACATGTGTATCCTTTTGATTCCAACTTACAGGATCATCATGTATCACATCTTCAAATACTTCAAAGTTTTGAACATCTTTATTAACTTCAGTTTGTTCTTCTGTTTCAATAGCTTCTTCAATCATATTAACTATCTCCTCAATAGTTTGGCTTTCTTCATTTCTATCTTCAACTTGCTCAACTACTTCCATAACTTCTTCAATTACTTCATTAATGTTTCATTAATTTCATTTCCACCATCATTACCATCATCATCATCATCAAATATGGAACTAGAACTATCATCATCAATATTCTCATCATTATCATCATCTTCATCATCATCTTCATCAACTAACTCTAGAGGATCTACTTCAATCAGGTCGTTTGGATCAACCGGTTCATCCTCAAGTAAATGAAAATGATCTTCATTTATGCTTACCTCATCTTGAGCCACAACCCTCATATAGTCAAACATTGGTACATTAGGAGCACTAGTAATCATTGATAGTCTCTTGTATGAAGTTTCTGTCATATGCTCAAGAATCAATCTTTCACCACAAACTCCATAAGCATGATAATCAGGATTGGCTTCATTTATGATCATCTGCAGGAATCTAGGATACATCAGATACTTATTTCTGATTCCTTTCTCCAAGTTAAAGATAAATCCATTCATAATCCAACAAGCCATGTTGAATCTTCTGTTTGTTGCAAGAGCCACAATGGGTGAGGCTATATCAAATGGAAAGGGGTTCCAACCCGCACTTCTTTTTGACATGCCATGCTGGAATATATAGTATAGTAGTTTCCAGTGATTGTACACTCGGGCTCTAAAAAATTGTTTCTTAGGAAAATTATCTAGTTGACCCATAGCAATAAAGGTTTCTCTACATTCATTAAATGAGAGTTCTGCTACGTCTTTAGGGTCATTGTTTCCAAGCCTTAATGCTTCTCTAATGGATTCTTCTGACACTTCAATCATTCTTTCATTGGTTATGAATCCTCTCAAAACTTTTCTCCCTTCTTCATTGATTTCAACAGTTGCAGTAGTCCAAAACTTCTTGATCAGTCTGGAATAAATGATTGGTTGGTAACACATAGCATAAACATACTTAGTCCTTAACAGGAATCTAATCATCTCTTCATAGCCTGTAGCATCCTGAACATCTTCGTTTAGAAATGCTGCTACATTGTGTTTAGGCTCAAACTTAAATTCAGCCATCTGAAAGGATAAGACAAAAAGAATTAGACATTTAAGAATTTGCAATATTGAATCAAATTGATATTTATAGAAATTTAAATGAATTATTATGTTTTAATTCTGTTAAGCTAACTTGCACTTTTAAAATTTTCTAAGTGTTCAAGTATTCTGTCAAAAACCAAAATACATTCAAGTTAGAGTGTAAATGATTTCAAACATATCAATTCATTAAATTTTCTCAAAAAAACATATTAAAAAATGAATTTGTGATTAACTTTCCATTTTTATTAAAAATTCATGAATGTGACTGTTCATATTCAAGAACTTCGACTGATGAACATGAACATCATCATCAAGAACAAATTTAATGAAAATCAGATTTGATTATCACAATATGTTCGAAATCAAGTGTATATCATCAATCAATGTTCAATTTCAGTTAAACATTTACATTAAGGTCACAGATTCAAAATTTCAGTCGAACTAGGGTTCATACGCCCGTATAGTTATGAAACGCCCAATCAAATTCAAACTATAAACGTGAAATTGTATGAATTTGTTCATGAACTTACATTTAGAATCTAAAAAACAAACTATCAATCGCAAGTATTAAACAAATAACAATCTGAAAGATGAACTGGTGAATCAAAGGTGTTTGATAGTCGGGTGCAAGATCAGGGGATTTGAGAGTGAATGAGAGACCTGAAATCACAAGTGTTGTATTTATACTAAGTGTAAATTTTTTAGGCGCATGAGCACTGTTTGTGCGCATGAGACTCAATTTTACACAAAGAATTTAGGCGCATGAGCACTGTTTGTGCGCATGGGTTGATTTTTACACTAAGTATTTAAGCGCATGAGCACTGTTTGTGCGCATGAGGTTTAGACACATGTGCACTGTTCAGATGCATAAGCACTGTTTAGGCGCTTTTGTACTGTTCAGGCGCATGGGACTAACTGAAACGCCCAACACCCTTGGTAATTTTTCACTTGCAACATCCAACTCTTGAAAGCCTGGTACTGTGTAGGCGCATGAGTATGGATGAAACGCCCCACACTTAACCACAAATTTCAGACATATGACAACTGTTTAGGCGCATGAGGTTGTCTGAAACGCCCAACACCTGTACAAATTTCTGAAAAAACATCATGCTCCTATTTTGGACTTTTGAACATTGTTTAGGCGCATGAGATTACTTCCATGAGTCTAACACTTGTAATTTTCAAATCTTCCACCTGAACACTGTTTAAACGCATTAGTACTGTTCATATACTAATTTTTAAAACAATTTGTCAAATTTTGACTTTCACCCAAAATTTACATAATTGACCCTCAATTTTGTACTTTTGACATAAATTTTTTTTTATTTTTAATTTAAAATTATATATATATATATATATATATATATATATATATATATATATATATATATATATATATATATTATGTTTTGACCTTTTATTTTTGTTTAAAATTTTTTTGAAAAATAATTTCCCGTCATTTTAGTCTCTAATTTTAACAAAAAGTCTTATATTAAAATGTTGCAAAAAGCTTTTCCACTTTAAAATGTTTTCTTCAGGTTTATTTTTACATTATATCAAACACACACATGCTTGAACTTTTTAGCTTCATCCTATCCATCCAAAACATTTAATTTTTGAATTTTATATCTTGAAATTTGAAAATTTTCTCTTTGACACTTTTACTTTTTACTCCCCCTAAACTTTTAAGTTTAATATATCTTAAAGGTTTCTTGAAAGTCACAGGAAGAGCACACTAATCATTGTTAATATGCCTGCAAACAGAAAAACATGCAAAAATCAAAATTAAAGCAGGTTAAAAATCTATTATGTAAAATTGAATCATATGTCTGCAGTGAGATCATATCAGTTAAGATCAGCACATTGAAATAAAAGAAATTGGTGGATAGTCATAGACAGTGAATAAATTCTGATCAAGTGTGTTCCAGGTTAGCATTTCTATAGCAAAAGAGACACGAGATCTAAGGACAGAAAATGAGTGCTTTTGGCAAGGTACTCAGCACACTTACTTTTTCAACTCTTGGATTGCTTAAGGTATGATTAGATATGACATTATGTAAGTCACACTTATACTTAGAGAGCTCAACCCTCGTCAAGATATGCAAGAAATCACTTTTCTCAACTTGAAAAATTGACATATACTTATAACCAGATCTCATGTTTAGTTTGTGCACATTGGCATCTTTTTGCATCAGATGAGAATATCCAGGTCTGTAATGACTTACAACAAAGGATATCTCGTCACCTCAGGTCTACGATGACTCATAACAAAAAGTGAATCGATGCTTTAAATTAATTAGAGCTCAATGGTTATTCATATCGCCACCAGGTGTGAGATTGTGACTTAACAAGCAATCAATTTGAGAAGTCAACACTACTCATGGATACTAAAATGGACAAACATGAATGCATGATTGATTTAGTTTGATCATAAGAGTTTACTTTTTTAGTATAATTACATGAGCTTACCTGCACATCATATCTGATCACGTCAGACTTTAGTCGTAAGCGAAGTATGCAACTGATCAAACTAATGTATCTATCATTTCTCACATATTGCAAAGATAGATTCATTCCTAAAAAATGAATTAAGAAAGAAAAACTCTATTTTTCTAGTTTTTGTTTTATGTTGTTATCTTTTGATTTTTCAATTTTCTATTTTTGTATTTTGGTTTGTTTTTCTATGAAACATGCACACACAATATACAATTAGGCAATTAACTCTGACAGTTTCTCTTGTTGTTTCCTATTCAATTAAGGGAGGGTTCTAATCATTTTAAGACTCAAGTAACTGAAATGCTCAAAAACCAGTTTTTACACATGGTTAATAAGACCAATTGACTCTACCAAATACTCAAACCTTCCTGGTAAAAAGGCTTTTGTAAATAGGTCCGTCAACTGTTTTTCAGTTGCAATTTGGATTAAAATGATTAAACCTTTTTCAGAGTTATCTCTGAGAAAATGATATCGAATCTCGATATGTTTTGTTTTTGAATGTTGGACAGGATTAGCTGTAATGAACATAGCAGCAGTGTTATCAATGTAAATTGGTTTTAAGAAAATTGAACCCGTAATCCAGCAGTTAGTTTTGTAACGAAAGGATTTGAGAACATCCTGCTGAAGCAGCTATGTATTCAGCTTCTGCGGTTGAAACGGAGACATTTGTTTGTTTCTTACATTGCCATGAGACTAATCTGGGTCCTAAAAACTGACAACCACCCGTAGTAGATTTACGATCTTGACAACATCCTCCATAATCACTATCCGTATATCCATGTAACTCGAAGTTACCTTCATAAGGATACCATAGCCCTAAAGCCGGTTTTCCTTTGAGATACCTAAATATTCGTTTAACAGTAATTAAGTGGGATTCCTTCGGGTCTGATTGATACCTGGCACAGACACAAACAGCATACATTATGTCAGGTCTAGATGCAGTAAGATACATAAATGAACTAATCATAGATCTGTATAAAGTTTGGTCTATAGATTTTCCTCTCGGATTAGGCTCAATCTTGGTGTTTACATCAGCTGGAGTTCTAATTGATTGACAATCTTGCAGTTTAAATTTCTTCAAGAGTTTGTCAACGAACTTCTCTTGATTAATGAAGATTCCTTCTGCAGATTGCTTGACTTGAAGTCCAAGAAAGAAATTTATTTCTCCCATAGAACTCATTTGAAATCGAGACTTCATGATTTCTTCGAATTCATTGCACAATTTTGGACTTGTAGAACCAAATATGATATCATCGACATACACTTGTACACATAGGAGATCATCAGCATCCTTCTTTATGAACAAAGTTGGATCGATTTTCCCTCACATGTATCCATGTTGGATTAAGTGTTGTGACAATGTTTCATACCAGATTCTAGGGGCTTGATGTAGTCCATACAAAGCTTTTCTATGCTTGTACACACGATGTGGAAATTCCGAATCTTCAAAACCCGGAGGTTGCTTTACATACACATCATCGGTGATCGGTCCATACAAGAAAGCGCCTTTAACATCCATTTGGAACACCTTGAATTTCATGAATGATGCATAAGCCAGGAAGACACTAATTGATTCAAGTCTTGCAACTAGAGCAAATACTTCATCATAATCTATTCCTTCCTCTTGGGTGTATCCTTGTGCAACGAGTCTCGCTTTATTTCTAATAACTATTCCTCGATCATCTGTTTTGTTTCTGAACAACCATCTTGTGCCTATGGCATTTTCTCCTTCAGGTAAATCCACAAGATTCCACACTTCTTGTTTGTGGAATTGCAATAATTCTTCTTGCATAGCCTCAATCCAACTATTTTCCTTTAACGCTTCGGTAACGTTTTTAGGAACAATTTGAGAAAGAAAACACGAGTATAAGCAAAGATTTGCTCGTTCTGATTTACTTCTCATTGTTCTCTCATTCAATGGACCAATAATCTGAGACGTTGGATGGTTCTTGTGAATACGAGATGTTGGAATCTCATTCCCTTGAACATGAACATCCAGATTGGTTTGGTTCAAGTTGGAAAGCTGATGCAACAGGTTCGAAGAATGTGGAATGAAATTGGGAACTTGAGTCGGTGAGTTGATGAAGTAATCAAGATTACTGGTACCAACAACATCACCAGAAATAGATGACGTTCCAGACTCAGGTTGTACAATTTCTATACCATCATTAGGAATAGGTTGTGAAACATCTTGATCTTATGAAACTGAATGATCTTCATCTTGATGAGATTGATCATTATTATTAAACCGAATCATTGAATATTTGACAAAAGAAAAAAATGGATAATCTGGGCTTGAGTCATCCATATCATCAGAATCTGAATCATCACTGAAAGATCCGAGATCTCCTTGCAGTTTCTTCTCACCAGTAGAATCAAACAAGTTAGATTGATTAAACAAGTTAGATTGAAAAGAGTTTGACAATGAATCTAAATCAAATAACCAAGCTGGACCATTTGAAACTGATGGAAAAGAATTTTCAAGGAATATAACGTTGAATGTTTCAAGTATAATATTTGTCCTAGAGTTATAAACTCGATAGGCTTTTGAAACAGATGAATATCCAACGAAAAATCCTTCATCAGATTATGAATCAAATTTTCCTAGATGATCACTTGAATTTAAAATCAAAACTAGACAACCAAAAGATTTAAGAAAATCTATGTTTGGTTTCCTGCCAAACTGTTAGACCCTGAAAGCATCATACTTGCCAACTCAAGAAGTGGTTGGAGGTTGTTCTGGTTGGAGAACATTAGTTACAGAAAACAACAGAAGAACACAGAAGACATCATCAATAGAAGACAATAGAAGACAAGAAAAGACAAGTATAAAGCACCCGCATTTGTTAATGAGGATGACTAGTGAACAAATGCGGACAAGTGTTTGTTCACCCGCATTAACAAATGCGGATCAAGACAACTAATGCTAAAAGAAGTGTTCATCCGCATTTGTCCATGCGGATGAACTGAAGAAATGCTAACAAAGATTGTTCACCCGCATTAGTCCATGCGGAGGAACAACAGTAAATGCTGACAAAGATTGTTCACCTGCATTAGTCCATGCGGATGAACAACAGTAAATGCTGACAAGACTTATTCATCCGCATGAACTAATGCGGGTGAGCAAACACAAATACTGACTACAAACAACAAATGTTGATGAAGACTTGTTCATCCGCATGAACTAAAGCGGATGAACAACTTACACTTTTATATTTATTTTGTACTTAGACTAGATTCACTTGTATAGATCAGGGTTAGTTTAGTCTTTTGTACAGGCAATGTATTCGCCTATAAATAGGGTCACATACCCTAACTTTGTAAGTTTTAGGTCTTCAACAGTTATAACATCAATATTATACATCAGTGACTTTGGTGTTCATGTACTGCATTTACTCGAACATTTATTTCAGGTTCATTTGTTCTGTAATATAGTGATTCCGCAACTATATTACTGACTTAGTCTGCATATTTGATCCTAGGTTGAGTCACATCAACCGAGAATCTTATTCTCAACCCAGTCAATTGGTATCAGAGCCTTGGCTCTTGAATTCATCTCAGAATCATCTCGGATTTTGGGTGAAAATCGATTGAACTGTAGACTGAGTTGTTCATTAGCAAGATCTACTCTTCTGATAAACAAACATCCTGTGCAACTTGTAAATGACCTTAAAATGGATGTTCTCAAAAATGGATGTTCTCAAAAGATTAGAAAAATATGGTACTGCAAAGGGGGTCTGGGATGTTCTACAGATTATGTGTGAGGGAAGCAGTGAAGTTACAGAAATTAACAAAGACAAGTTGATAAATCAGTATGAGACATTTCATCATACCAAAGGAGAGTCTATCTCCAGACAGCTTCACAGATTTGTGCAACTTGTAAATGACCTTGAAATTATGGGGCTCACTTACAAGGAGAAGGAACTAAACAAGAAAATGCTGCACAGCTTGCCTGAAAGCTGGAAACAGAATGTTACAATGCTGAAGAATACTCTTGATTTGGAGAGTACTAGCTTGGATATCATGATTGCAAAAATTGAGGCTCTTTAACTTGATGAAAGGAGCAGAAATCTGAGTGGACCTCAAGTCATTGAGGCTTACAAGTTTCCATCTGAAACTCATTCTGTTGAAAATGCCTTTGTTACTGAAGAAGAAGACTTTCTGTCATCAAGAGATCAAACAAGAACAACAGGATTTTGTGCTGATCCACAACCTCAAAAACAACCATCTTCTGCTCAACCCACTGTATCTCCTAACAACATGAATGATGAGCAAAACTCTGAAGAACAAAAGGCAACTTACAATGCCTTTGTTGCTAGCTTTGAAGCCTATCTTGGGGGGAGACTCACATCAGCTCATCTAATTCAAGAAGATCTAGAAGAAATGGATCCTGATGATGTGGAAGAAATGGATTTGCAATGGCAGATGGCCATGATTGATATGAGAGCAAAGAAATTCTTTCTCAAAGGGAAGAAACTGAGCCTTAATGAGAACACCAAACTGGGATATGACAAATCTAAAGTTAAATGCTTTAACTGTGGGATGGCTGGTCATTTCTCTCGGGAATGTAACTTTCCTAGGAGAAACAATACCAGCTATAAAAGACCATCACATGACCAGCATTCTACTCAGCACAATACCAACTATCATCCAAGCAACATCAATCAATAGCAACAACAGAGTCAGCAACAGCAACCTCACCAAAGACAACCTCTGCTGACACATCAATATGAAAGAAGCAGTCAGCAAACATCAAATGCTCTTGTCATCAAACAAGATGGAGTGTGTGACTAGAGCCTGTATGCAGAGGAAATTCAACCTCAATTCCAGAACCAGGCTCATATCAATGATGGTCCTTCTCCAATACCATCAGAGGTAAAATCTAACTTATGTTCTGATAGGTGTGGTCTTGAAGTACAGGGGTACAGAGAACACAATCATAAACTGGCCAATAAAATAGAAGAAGAAAAAGTAAAATCAGAAATGCTCAAACAAGAAATGAAAATTTTTGAAATTAAAATCAAGTCTTTGCTGTCTGACATGGAAACACTTCATGGAGAGAAGTATGCCCTTGCAGCTGAAAATGAAAGGTTAACTGAACTGTTAACCGAGTCAAAAGCTGAGCAACTAGCTACTGAAGTGAAACTTGAAAAGTTTCAGCTGTCTTCTGTCAAGCTGCAAGAGCTACTAATCTCACAAAGAGAGGCCAAAGGTATGACTGGGATAGGCTACAAAACTTGTCCTCCTCCATATAATGATAACTACACTGTTATGCCTGAGTCACTTACTCAATCAGATACAAAAGAATCTAAAATTATTGAAACCAAATCAATGATTTCTCAAACAGCAAATCCTCAAAACAAACTAGGTGTTTACATTGAAACTGATGAGGATAAAATCAGATTGGGTCATCCTATCAAAATCAAAGAGTGCTCAGACAAACCTGTGATTATCAAGAAACCAAAGAGCCCAGTCAAATCAATTGTGCCTTTTGTAAAATTTGTTCCTCAAAATCTTAAAGTGAATCACACTGTTGAATGTTCAATGAAACCATCTGCTGAAAGCAGATCTGATTATGAGATCATATCTCCAAAAAATTCAAGCGAATCAGATAAGGTTTCATTGAAATTCAAGGGTAAAACCAAAGTTCCCTTAGTCACCAAAGGGAAAACCACTTTTGTACAAAAATCTAAAGTGAAATCTGATTCACCATCTTCATCAAATATCAAACTAGGAATTGGGTTTGATATTTTCAACAAAGAACAGGTAGAACAATTCGATAGGGAAATAAGGCAATACAGAAAGAAGCAGCATCAGTCCCACAAAGCAAAGCAAAACAGAGTTGTGAAACAATCTGTTGCTACCCCAAAAGACTACTGTGTCTTCTTCATCTAAGCTAAAAAGCAAGCAACCCTATTGTGATTTTTGTGATATGTCAAATCACACCACAGATGAATGCTACTTCACCGAGTACTATTCTGTCTGTAACATGAACAACCATTCTACAAGAAATTGTCATTTTAATAAATACTGTTCATTGTGTGATATGACAAATCACAACACAGCTGACAGAAAGGCTTGAAAACAACACTAAACAAGCCAATTTCATCAATCTCAACTGATAAAGTCAGACATAAAAGTCCGACAAAACAAAACAAACCTCTGAAATCTCTTCAAAAGAACAACATCAAAATGATTTCAGAAAACCAAAAACATAATCATCATGTTCACAAGAATCAAAAGGAAAGGTTTGTTTACTCTTCTAACTCATCAGAGGAAATTGATGAAATCAAACATCAAAAGAACAATAGAAAATCACTGAAATCCTCTTCTTCAAAAAATCAAACAAAAGGTAAGTATCAAGAGGTTACAGTGATAGATGCAAAAGTTCAACCCAAGACCATCATGGCTTGGGTTCCTCCGTCTAATTGGTGCATGTAGGGTCATTCATACAAGTCGAACAGTTTGTGGTATGTGGATAGTGATGCTTCCGACACATGACAGGAGACAGTTCCCTCCTTCATGATTTCAAGCACATTCAAGGAACTACTGTGACATTCGGCGGAGATTCACAAGGTGGTAGAATTACAGGAGAAGGTTCAGTGACGAATGGGATTCTGAGCTTTGACAAAGTCAATTACTGCGAGCAGCTAAACTTCAATCTGCTCAGTGTATCCCAGATTTGTGACAAGAAATATTCTACTCATTTCACTGACACTCATTGCTACATCTTGAAACCAGGATTTCATATTCCTGAAGAATGGGTTGTCTTGAAGACTCAGAGGAAGAATAACACCTACGTTTTGAACCTTAATTCTACTCGTCCATCAGAAGAGATATGTCTATTATCTAAAGCATCATTTGATGAATCACAACTTTGGCGTAGACGCTTAGGACACACGAATTTTAAAAATATGAATAGATTGGTCAAAGGGAACCATGTAATTGGTCTTCCTCAAAAGGAATTTCATTTTGTTGACCACTGTACCGCGTGTCTCAAAGGAAACAACATAAATCATCTCATAAGCCAAAACTTGTGAACACTAACAATTGTCCTTTGAAGTTACTTCATATGTATCTCTTCGGGCCGACTCACGTCATGAGTATTGGCAAGAAGCATTATTGTTTAGTGATCATTGATGACTTTACTCGATTCACATGGGTCTTTTTCCTACTTCATAAGAATGAGGCATCCCAAATCATAATAGATTTTATAACCAAAATTGAAAATCAACTTGATTTAAAAGTAAAATCTATTAGAAGTGACAACGGGACGGAATTTAAAAATAAAAGCATGAGTTCATTTTGCACAACAAAAGGCATTGTTCATCAGTTCAGTGCAGCTCGTACCCCACAACAAAATGGAGTTGCTGAAAGAAGGAATAGAACACTGATTGAAGCAGCAAGAACAATGCTAGCTGATGCAAAACTGCCAATTACATTCTGGGCAGAAGCAGTTAACACTTCATGTTTTGTGCAAAATCGAACTCTGATAATCAAAGAACACAATAAAACTCCTTATGAACTTCTTTTTCACAGAAACCCATTCATTGGATTTTTGAAGTCATTTGGTTGTCCTGTCTCAATATTGAACACCAGAGACCATTTAGGAAAGTTTGCTCCTAAGTCTGACGAGGGATTCTTCGTGGGATATTCCTCAGTGTCTAAGGATTTTAGGGTGTTTAATCCTAGATTAAACATCATTGATGAATCAACAAATATTCAATTCAATGAGCATTCGTTTCCCAAATCAACAAATGGTCATGACTGGTTGTTTGATATTGATTCATTTACAAGATCTTTTGATCAGTTCAATTTGTCAAATGCAGGAACATCAGGGTCAGTTGAAAGAAGAACAGACTTCCTAATGATTCCTCCTTCTACTGACCAAGACAATGAAGAAGTGCCATTACAAGCTGATCCTATCAGGCAAGTTACACAAAATGAAAGTATCTCAACAAATGCTGGTCGCAGTTCAATGCCATCTCCTTCAGCTGAACCTTCAACTGAAGTGAGACATTCAGAACCAACTCATGCACCAGCTGATACTAACAGAGATGGAAATGATGAAAGTATTCAAAGTGCTGCTGAAGCTGAAGATGTTGTTCCCTTTGATTCTGATCATCACTCTCCCACTCTACAACAACAAGATGCCTCGCACCAAGATGACCTGAATGTCTCCAATCTTGATGTGTCCATTGCTGGTGATCTGATTCCAATTACCAGGACACACAAGAATCATCCAGTGTCCAACATTATTGGTGATTTAGACGAGCGGGTGACATGAAGCAAGTCAAGTATAGCAAACATCTGCTTGTTTTCTTGTTTCTTGTGTCAAACTGTACCCGAAAACATTAAAGAGGCTCTTCAAGACAATAGCTGGATTGAGGCAATGCAGGAAGAATTGCTACAATTCAAGAAACAGGAAGTATGGCAACTGGTGGATTTTCCCGAAGGTCAATACCCTATCGGCACCAGATGGATGTACCGAAACAAGACTGATGACAGAGGGATCGTCATCAGAAACAAAGCAAGATTGGTAGCACAGGGCTATACACAAGAAGAAGGAATAGATTACGACGAGGTGTTTGCTCCTGTTGCCAGATTAGAAGCAATACGTCTCTTTTTTGCATACTCAGCATCCATGAAATTCACTGTCTATCAAATGGATGTGAAGTGTGCATTCTTGTATGGAAAGATCTCTGAAGAAGTTTATGTGAGTCAACCACCAGGCTTTGAGGATCCTGATTTTCCTCATAGGGTATGCAAGCTTGACAAAGCCTTGTATGGTATACATCAAGCCCCTCGGAAATGGTATGAGACTCTGTCATCTTTTCTCCTTGACCATGGGTATGAAAGAGGAAAGATTGATCAGACTTTGTTCAGAAAGAGAAAAGGAAATGAGATGCTGCTAGTTCAGATATATGTGGATAATATCATCTTTGGCTCCACTAACAAACAGCTCTGCAAAGACTTTGAAGATCTTATGCCTTCAAAATTCCAGATGAGTGCTATGGGAGAACTCACCTTCTTCTTGGGTCTTCAAGTACAACAAACATCCAGTGGAATCTTCATCAACCAGTCAAAATATGTGGAATCAATGTTGAAGAAGTTTCACTTTGCAGACTGTCAGTCCATCAGAACTCCTGTTGATACCAAAATGAAGATTGGTCTAGACCCAGATGGAAAATCTGTTGATCAGACCCTCTATCGATCCATGATAGGTTCACTTATGTATTTAACAGCCAATAGACCTGATGTTATGTTTGGTGTTTGTGTATGTGCCAGGTATCAAGCAGATCCCAAGGAATCTCACGTGAATGCAGTCAAGAGGATATTCAGATATCTTAAGGGCAAACCTGCTCTTGGCCTATGGTATCCAAAGGATGGAGACTTCAATCTCTATGCATACACCGACAGTGACTACGGAGGATGCAATTTCAACAGAAAATCCACATCTGGCAGTTGTCAATTTCTTGGTCCCAGACTGGTGTCATGGCAGTGCAAGAAACAGACCAATGTTTCTGTATCGACAGCTGAAGCTGAGTACATAGCAGCATCAGCTTGTTGCTCTCAAGTTCTCAGGATTCAAAACCAGATGCTTGATTATGGTTTCAATTTCTTACACACACCAATTCATATTGACAACACTGCTGCAGTCTTCATTAAAAATAATCCAGTTCAGCACCTGAAAAAGGTTTAATCAAGCTGATTCAGGTTAACACAGATAATCAGCTAGCTGATTTGTTTACTAAGGCATTTGACCCAAGTCGGTTTGAATTCTTAGTCCAATCAATCGGCATGATTAACTTTGAGTAAAAACTCAAAAATTTACAAAAACATTAAAAAAATATATATTCACAAAATTTCAAAAAGAAATCAATTTTTGTTGAAGTCCATGATCTGTACTTCACGGGAAATGATATAATTACAGTCGTTATATCATTCACTGTGCTTAATTTAATATCTTGAAATACTGACATGACTTGCCTGATATGTGGGTAGGCTCAACTTGGAACAAAAGATAAATGCTATGATAAACTAAAGATCACATTCAACTGTGAATGCATCATCTCAGAGCATGTAAGTATCTAACTTATCCAAGTGTGTGTATGTGTAGCATCCTAAACACATCGAGTCATGACACTTTATGAATCTCATTCAACCATCAGGTTCTCCTTTGTTTTGCTGAGCAAAGACCTGGGGAAACAAGCACATAGTGCTGATGTCTAGATCCAAAAAGATTCCCAATGTGGAACACATCCAATACGGATGACAAATAAAACAGAATATCAGGATTGGTACAATTCTTCACTGAGTATATAGCTTTAGTCAATGCATTGAAAGTTCATGATCTGAAAGAACTGGCTGAGCTTGATCTGGTGAATCCTGCTGGCATGTACAGAGGATATGAATTTGCTGATATTTTGAAAATGTTTAAAAGAACTAACAACTTCAAATCACTGAAAGCCATTTGCACAAGAAAAGACAAGACCTTCAACAACCCATTTGACAAAAGAAGAACAAAAGAAGCAGAAGAAATAGTATTCCCTGAATTGCATGTAAAGCCAACTGAAAGTCTGAAAAGAAAGATGATTACAGGCACTCATAAGTCAAAGCCCATTTCTAATGTTTATTATGATGAAGAAACCTATGAGCTTGTGATTGAAAGAACATGGGGAGGAAAAGAAGCCCCTGAAATTAGAATTTTCAGTGGTTATGAGGTCAGACTGCTAGATGAGTCTTACATACACTATATCTTCACAAGACACTTCAGAGCCCTCAAAAACAAAGCTGCTGAATATGATCTGGAGTTTATGTTGAAGTGTGTTAAGATCTTGAAGCTGGCATTTGATAGAATCAACAATAAAAGGGAACAAAGGAAGAAGAGAAAGGTGCCAATACAGATGGGTTAAGGTTGCTATTGCCTAGGAGCACATTGCACGGGTCAGCATCATGGTGTTGTCAGCATGTTATGAAACAATGTTTTTGGGATTATGTTTGTTTAAACTTTATGCTTTGGTTTTGCATAATGCTGGGCGCGTTTGTTTGCGCATTTTAAATCATGTTACATTGTTTTGGGTTTTCTGTTTTATTTAACGCTTCCGCAGTATTTGAAGTTAAACTTTGATTTTGAATGTTTGTACATATAGAGTCGTTCTGAGTAACTAATGACTGGGATCCTGGTATGTCACGCGCCTCGCGGTAAAACCACGCACGCGGATTTTGAGGGTGTGACAAACACAATCACCCACAAACATACGGTAAAGCATAAAACAACTGTAAAACCTTTTAAACATGCATTTTCTGCCCCAAAGAAGTTTAAAACACATAAAATCAGGGTCTAGAACTCACCTAGTGCAGCAAACAAGCAAACCCCTCCAAACTCGTGTGCACAAGAGTTCAAACGCCTAAAACAAGCAAAAACAGACAACAAAACACATAAACACATATAAATCGGTTTCATGGTCAAAACCCAACAAACCGAACCATAAAATACAAAAAGCACTAACCACAAGCGAGAATCAGCCTCTTCTTCTCATTGAAACCGAGAGAAATCGAATTCAGCTTCTTCTTCTTTTCTTTCGGTAGCAGCAGCAGCAGAAAGTGCATGGGCGACCATGCCCCTTATACACATCTTTTTTGACTTTTGTGTACTTTTACACAAAACACCCCTCATCTTTGGCTTCTTTTTGCTTTCTTCTTGATACTTTCTTTTCTTTTATTTTGACAAGATTTCGGGTGTTACACTTGGCGAACTCTTTCTAAAGTAACAATTTTCTGTATTGTGAGTCCTTTTATCACAGAAGGTATAGTACTTATTAAAGTAACAATCTACTGTTGAGTGATTTCTCATATCACATATGTGACAGTACTTGTAAAAAAACATTCAGCAGTCTTATGATTATACATGTCACAAATTTCGCAGTACCTTTGTGGTGTTTTAAACAACTGTTTATTAACTTTTGATGTTGACGCAACGTTTGATCCTTGTTTAGATTTAGGCGTCGAAAAGTTAATCTTTTGTTTTTGATTTGAAAAAATTTGTTTTTGATTTGACAATTTGTTCTTTTGTATATTTGGTTTTGACTTTTGTATATGAACTACATTCTTAGAATCCTTAGAAACAAATCGTTTAACGACAGCGGAGGGCTTTGAATCTGAACCTGTTTTCAGAACAGAGTTTGATTTGTTCTTAGGAGTTTGTTTAACTTCTTGAATTAAGTTCATGTTCAAAGTACCAGCAGACATAAATTTTATTGGTTTAAATTGAGTTGCTTGATTTATTGTTTTTGTCTGATTTTCTTGACTTTATTTTGATCAGTTTTAGCTTTAGTCAATTTTCTTCTTCTTCTTTGGTTCCTTGATTTTGTAGAACTTGATTTTATTTGAGATTGAACATCTTCAGGTGAAGATTCTTTTTCAGTTTCTTTCTCTTTCTGATCCTTTTGCCATTTAATAAACTCTGGATTATTTAGACCATAAGAGTTTGAATCTTCTGATGTTCCTTCTTCTTGTTTTGCTTTATCTTTATTTTTGGAGTTTTTTTTATTATTTTTAATGATCACTTCTTCCAAACAGATTCTTTGAGAACAAATATTTTCTTACTTTTCGGTCGTGGTTCATATGACTTTACTTTTACCGGATGACCGTTTTTGATCTTTTCAGTATCTTTTTCTTCAAAGATTTCAACATTGGTTTTCTCTTCTTCACTATCAGAAATCTTGTTGTTTTTGTTTTGGAAAGCTTAAGTTAGCTTTATTTTCAGGAGAATGATCATGCGTGTTGAAGTTCTCTCGTAAAGTGTTTGTTATAGATTCAGGCATTGGTTCGTGTGTAAAACCTAAGCCTGCTTTTTGTTTGTCCTTTCGTTCACTTACCAGTTGTTCCATAATTGTTTTGGAACTTTTGACTTTTGCAAGATCAACTTGTGTAGCAGCATGTGCTATTTTCTCCTCTTCCAAGTTCTTAGTCATTCTTCAAGTTGTTTGGAACAATTCTAGTTCTTTCAAAGTTATGTTCCATGAAGTTTGTAGAGAAATGATCTTTTCATCTGATATTTTGTGGTCATTTTTAAGTTTATTATGCATTAATTCCTCTTGCTTGAGCTTTTCACAAATTTTGTATGAGTAAGTTCGGTAATATTCTACATGTTCAAAGCAAGATTTGGTGCATTGTTTTTCTCTTACTTCAGCTGGTATTTCAGGATATTTAGGTGAAGTGGTCTCAGAGTTAGAAGATAAATTTCAACCTTTGGTTGATCTGACTGTTTCTTTAGGATTAGATTTATCACTCCAGTCATACTTTTCTTCTTTATTTTCAGAGTCATCTTTAGCCTTTGGATCACTGTCTTCTGACCGGTCTTCACCTTGAACCTCTACAATAAGAGATAAACTAGAGGTTAAGTCAGCTGTAAACTGCTCTGCATACGCACTCCAGTCATATCCATCCTTGATGCTCACGCCAAGAGCTTTCTTAGGCTCTTCAGAAGACTTAGATTCATCTTTAAGTTCAGGCATTGGTAGACTTTGATATGGCTTTTGGAATGTCTTCTAAGACTGTTATGGATATCTTTGATTGCTTGAACTAGCTTGACGATTCCCTCCTTTGTTTCTGGGAGCTTTGCATTCCCTTGAAAAGTGGCCATAGCTATTGCAGTTGAAACACCTTGACTTAGATTTGTCAAATCCAACAGTCTTGTTAGCACTTAGCTTGTAGTTCCTGTTGACATAAGAATGTTTCTGGGTTCTATATGCAATCATCACCATTTACCAGTTTAAGTCCATCTCTTCTACATCGTCTGGATCCATCTCGAATAAGTCTTGCAAAACAAGATCTAATTGTGTTAAATGACTACCTTGATAAGCTTGAAAACTAGCCATAAAAGCAGTAAAAGCAGTTTTGGACTCCTCATCCTGTAATAGGATGTTAATAACATCTTTAACTTTGCTAGTTTTAGCAGAGTTAGAAGATGGAGTCTCAATTTGAGGTTTAGAGTTTGAGGTTTAGGAGGAGACTGAGGTTGTGGTTGAGTTGCATAAACAGGAGCACTTGTATATGAAGAATCTGTAAAGAACCCTGCTCCAACAAACAGATCACCCTCTTCTTCTGGTGAATTCTCATTCTTTGCCATAAAGGCATTCTCCACTGTGCTAGCTGGAGATGCAACATATTTGTACTGAGACATTGATAATGCTCTATCATTGTTTCTTAAGCTCTCATCAATCTCAACTGACTCTATTTTGGCAATCAATAGATCAAGATCCATAGGGAATTTTTCAGTGTGCTTCAACAATGCCACTGTTTGTTTCCATGAGGATGGAAGAGCATTGAGAAGTCTGAAATTTAGATCTTTGAGATCATTTTTGATGCCAGTAGTTGACATCTCAGTTGTAAGTTGCACAAATCTAAGTGTTGAGTTGAAAATACTTTTGGATTTATTTGAGATCATCTTTGAGATCATTTTTAAGTTTAGGATTTATTTTTGTTGTTTTTTTTAAGTTTTTGAATTAAAACAATGAATTGAAAATACTTTTGGATTTTTAAATTTTGAAAAAATTTCTAAGTGTTGAGTTGATGCGCCTAAACTGTGATGAAGCGTCCACACAGTTGTCAAACACCCAACTTTGATGTAGAAACGCCTAAGGGACTGCCTTAGTAGAATTCTGAAATGCCCAACTGATAATGCACATGAACAGTTGTCAAGCGCCTGGGTTGTAGAACGCCAACAGTTCTAATGCGCCTAAACAGTGGTTATGCGCCTAGAATTACTTGGTTTCTGAAAAGTTTCAAGTGTCCAAACAGTTGTAATGCGCCTCAACAGTGGTCAAACGCCTAGACCAAAAACGCCTGAATAGTGTTCAAACGCCTAAACAGTTGTCAAGCGCCTATGCACTTAGGCAATTTTCAGCAGTGTTTTAACCTAATGCGCCTAATTCAACAGATTCATACGAACTCAAATCTTCTGAAAATCTTCAAAACTTGTTGAATTGATCTAAAAACTTCCAATTAGGTAGTTTATAGGTCGATAATCAATCCTTCATCTTCAATTTCAACAAACAACAACAATAATTCAATCTTCTGATTGAAATACAGTCTGAATATGAAGAACAGGTTCGAACATAATTTAGGTCAAATTCTCAGATTTGAACGAATTGAACATGAAATTGTGATTCAAATCATGTTTCTATTGATGAAACACAACTGAATTTAACTTCTGATTGAAATACAGTCTGAATATGAAGAACAGGTTCGAACAGAATTTAGGTCAAATTCTCAGATTTGAACGAATTGAACATGAAATTATGATTCAAATCATGTTTCTATTGATGAAACACAACTGAATTCAACAATTATTTGATCAAATTGCTTATCAATCACAGATTCAAGTGATTCAGAGAGCTCAAAATGTCGATAAGCTCAAATCACTGAACCAACAGATCTGATATCATTTGATAGGATCAAAATGGATCGATCTGTGATGGTATTGTGATACAATTGAATCAAAACAAACACAAGTAATCAAATCAATGCAAACATATCAGAAAAATTCATAGTTTTTCATTGATAGAAAACATAGAAATACAATTGTAGAGAACAGTTACAATTCGTTCAACTGATTCTAAGATGCACTACTCTAGTCTTTGTGCTTACCTGCACAATACATAATCTATGCTATTTATACGATCAAAGGAAACAAAAAAGAACATATATTTACAAATAAGTCCCTAAACTATGACAAGACTATTAATAAAGACAATAAAGACTAAATGTTAATCTTCGAGAGGATTCTACAATATAATACAAAATAATAATTAATTAAATACACATATTAGAAACCTACACATAAATAACAAACGGCTTTTAGAAAAGTACAGATAACAAATTAGTTCAATGTAAAAAATTCATAAATATATAAAAGTAAAATATAATGATTACAAAGATAAAACTCGGGACATCTTCCAATTTTACAACTTCCCATATATCTTTTAAGATTCTCCTATAAACTATTGGTTTTAATTTTAATTTTAAAAACATATATCTTTCTCTATTGTGAAAACTAAACCTCTTCTTCTCTTGCGTCAATCTCCGCCACTCATTGTCGCTCCGCCACTTGCTCCCTACTACTAATCTGGTCGCCATCGTTGTTTCTTCCTCTAGGTACGGTCCAACCGTACTTAATGGTTTGGCGGTTCAATCGGAAACTGCCCGGTTATTGTAGGGCGGCTCAAAAGTAATCAATCAGAAACCACCCTGATTCTCTCCCTCTGTTTCTAAAAAAGTAAAAAAGAATACACCTGACCAAGGGCAATTTTGTAATTTAACGTAATAAAAAATTAATTTGGGTACTATAAACACCGACATATGATTTTAATAGTATATATAATTGGTAGATTTTGTTTTGTTAAAGCAAATCCAACAACAAGAGTTTGGAATGGTAAAACAAATGTTTAATATGATTAAAGTACAAAAAAGGTATTATAGTATGTTTTACTAACCCATCAAAATAAATTTGGTTAGTTTTGAATATGTAGGGGATGTAACACAACACAATCATTGAAACAAGAGTATTATATGAAGATAATACATCATCGCTTAACATAAAGAGTTAAGGATCAAGCGGAAATTGTTGACTACAAAAGTTTTGAGCAACTCATAAAAGATGGAAACCCATCATTTGAGGTAATATAAATTAGGGGGAGTCTGCACTATTTTTCCCTTAGCTATGGTTTTGTCCCATTAAGTTTTTCTAGCAAGGTTTTTAACAAGGCAGCATCTCCAAGCGTATTAAGTATGATATATTGATAACCAAAAGGGAGTGTTGTAAATAATTATTTATGATGGTTATCAATATAATTAAGTGTAGATTGAATATGAGTGTTCTCTATTCTATCTTTCTCTCCATAAACATATTCTATAATCTTTGTTCTAAATATTTGCTAGTAGGTCGTTGTTTTACAACAACATTACAATAAATAAACATTACAATACTTATTCTTTAAGAGACCATATATGTTTCACCAAATCAGCCCAAAATGCATGATGAGCCCCTTGATTATGTAAACATTTAAACCTTTGCAAATAGCTTTGAAATCCTGTTGGAGCTTCGTGTTCATAGGTTATTGCCCATCTTCATCTCATCACCCAACCACTCACATATAGCATAGCCATCATCCTTTACAATCAAATTATCATACATGTATACATGATAACACTTAGTTGTTGCAAGCTCCATGCTCTTGTGAGACCACGTACGATTGCCCATCGAGCTTGGAAGACATGAAAGGCTCTCTCGATATCCTTTCTTGCGGATTCATGTCGCTTTTTAAATTCGTTCATCTTTCTGGTATGTGGATATGTATAGCTTTCCACTAGTGTAGCCCATTCAGGATATATACAATCTGTAAGATTATATCCTATTATGTATGGAGTTCCATTCACTGTAAATTTGCATGGGGGAGCATTACCTTGTAAGACCTGGTTGAATACGGGTGATTGATTATTGTCATTGTTAGAGCCTGTTACTCCAAAATATGCATACCAGATCCAAAGGTCATATGATGTAACTGCCTTTAGCATAATGGTGGAATATCCATGGTCGCCTCGTGTGTATTGACATTTCCATGAAACTGGGTATATTTTCCAAGCCCAGTGTATGCAGTCAATACTTCGTAGCATTCCGGGAAACCCATCCTTGGCAGAATGTGCTTCTAGAAAACGTTGTATGTCATGAGCCTTTGGCCTTCTTAGATACTCTTCTGAGTGAACTTCAATAGTATACTTACAAAATTTTTGAAGACATTCGGCAGCAGTAGTTTCACAGAACCATGTGTATTCATCACATCTATCAAGAGTTGTGCCATTTGCCAGCTGACGTATGGCAGTAGTGCACTTTTGTATTAGCGAAAGACCTTTTGTACCAATACAACCGTATCTTTGTTGAAAATAGGAAGAATGATTGAACACACCTTTAACAATTTAATTGAAAAGTTATTTGCTTGTCCAGAACCTTCATCTAAAATAACTTCCAGGGTACATCGATCCATAAAGTAGTCATTCCAAATATGTTTATTCCCCTCTTCACGATCTCTTTGTATAATTCTACATTTTCCTGTTGTGCTTCGAGAACTTTTAGCATCATAAGCTTTCATCACTTCTACATGCATAAAATCTTGTAACGTCGTCGACTTTCATCATCGACCATCAATTCTTGTAACGTCGCATGCATAAAATCTATAAAAGTTGAACCAGGAGGTGAAATGAGAGGACTTTCATCACCATTTGAACTCATTTTTGTGTAGAGATTAGAAATAATGTGAGAATTTTTTAAAGATGAAAGTTAGGAAAAATTGAAGGTGTTGAAAAAAATTGAAAGATAAATATTCGGGGCATTTACATATTTCCCCTTTGTAAAGTCATTAGTTACATATTTACCTAAGTCAAAAAATAAATTACGTAATTCCCTTTTCTAAAACATATATATATATATATATATATATATATATATATATATATATATATATATATATATATATATATATATATATATATATATATATATATATATATATATATATATATATATTACATATTTACCCATTGACATTATTTATTGAACAATTATTTTACTCTTATTTTCACTAAAGTATTTTTATACATTTCACTTCCTAAGACTATCAACTACATATTTTTTTTAAGTTCTAGTCTTTTATATAAAGAAAGAGTAATATCACATCTCGTTTAAAACTTTATTTCAAAACAACAGCAATCGATAATCAAAGTTATACCTCTAAATACAAAACATAAATACAAAACTTTTAAACAATTATAATAAAAAAACATCAATATACAGAAAATCTCTTAATAGAAATAATGTAAAATAGTTATTTAATAGGTTAACTTTAATGAAATAGATAAATACATAATATATATGTTTTAGGATGGAAAATATGTAATTGAGTTTTTAGCTTGGGGAAATATATAATTTATGGTTTTAAGAAGGAAAAATATGTAAAAATCCCTTGTATTTATAATAAAAATATATTCGCTATGAGAAAGTTTGAAAAAATTTGAAATTTAAAAATATCGCCATTTGGGAGAAACTTGAAATTTAAAAACTTGAAACTTTAAAAATTAATATTTAAAAATAACAGTGTATAGGAAAAATAAGAAATTAGTAAATTAAACATTTAAAATAATAAATAAATTTTATCAAAATATGTCGTTATAGATTTTTTATAATTTAAAAATCAATTAAAATTTAATAACTAAATATTATATTAAATAAATATACTATTTTTCTTTTTTTATGTTTAAACCCAACTGGTCCCACCCTCGCTGCAAAATCTGAGAATTAAACCTCTTTTCCATGTCCATGCACATGGATTTCTTTGTCAAAAAACATTTCCCCCAATAATGATTATAATTACAACGGACACATTGCTCCAAAAACAAACACATTTTGAATCATTGGAGACGGTCTAAACGGAGTGTGTCCTAATGTCTCTCCAAGATGACGTTGTGTCAAGCATCCATGCAAAACTCCTTATGGAAGATCTGAGTCTAGGCCTCTTGGCTTCAAGAGGTTTCGCATTATCATATTCGTCGTCGTCGTCGTCGTCGTCGTCGTCATCACCATTATCATCATCATCATCATCATCATCATCATCATCATCATCATCATCATCATCATCATCATCAAATGCTTTGCCCCTGTCCTCTAGGGCTAAGCTCTTGCGAGCCAGTAACCTCATGTTCTTACAAGGTGTGTGGGTGTTCTTAGCACCAATGTAAGAGTGGTGGTAGTCAAGTAGGCTCCCTCACAAGTGAAACTAATATATCCTCGGTTGTGGATGTATCGTCCCTTAGAGACTACTCTCTGACCGCATGGGTCTCCTTAGGCTTAATACTCTCTATAGCATGGGATAATAAAGACAAACCACTTGGCTGGTACTTAGAAGGCTCCTCGTTGGAATCACTCAAAAGCACGAGAGGCGTGTTGTCTTGATAACCTCCACAATCATCATCTCATCATCCTTAATGCGACTAGGTAGTACGGTAGGCATAGCTATAACACATATCCATACAATCATATATGACAGGGATAATATAAGTGAAAATAGTGATGCATGAACCTATTGGAGCTCTACAATTATAATCTAGGTTTTGTTGTGGATGTTTAACTTACTTTGCTATTATTTATGGCTTGTATATTAATGCTGTCACACACCATTAAAGCGAAAACACGAGATGCCGTGTTCATAGGTTCACCATAGTCATTGATTATCACAAACATCCACTTAATTTTAAATTAGAAATAATAAATTGTTTTTCAAAACCGCAATTAAATTGATTTAATTCTAAATCTAAATCAACTATCGATCAATTTCATAGTATGTATAATAATAACAATACAAAAATAGATGAGCATTGTAACACCCCGAAAATTCCAAGGAAACTCAAGGCAGGCGTGAATGTTTTCGCCTGGAAAAATGTTCTCGCGCGAGAACACGTTCGTTGAACAAAGCCTATAAAAGGGAGAGGGCACCCCCTTGTCCTCACCCTTCGTATGAAAACTACTACCGGTGGTGTTTTAGAAAGAGAGAGGCAAAAGATAGAGAGATAAATCAAGGCAAAGTGGTCTTTAAGGTATGTATTTCAAGTTGTATGATTCGTTTATGTAATAAGAAATTAGATTTCTCATTAATGCTATGCTGACTTGTTATCCACATATAATGTCACTTTTTCTTGTTTCCAACAAGTAAAATCTTTTAGCAATCCTTACCGTAACAACTCATCCTCTATCGCAAATGAAATGCACAATTATTAACAACTCGAAATATTTTATTATATATCAAAATACCATTTTCAACTTAGTTTACAAAATCTAGAATTCAATTCCTAAAGGTTCCAATGCCCACTAAGGATGAATATCTTGCTTAGCTTGCACAACTTTAAATTACCTACAAAGTATACTTAAAAAGAAACAAGCTAATGCAAGTGAGTTCATGAAACACGGTTAATAAGCAGATAGTTTATTATACATTTTAATATGGGTTGTATTTCATCCAAAGGCCTTGTGCCTTCCATGGATCCCACAATAACCACCGACAATGGACCTCTTGCCCCTGCTCGTCATATAGGTATGGGAATGTTTTTTCTATTGGGTCCCGAACCCTGGTAACGTGGGATGCCTACTCTTGATATATCCCATTAATTACATACCCCATCACATATGCATATTGTAGCATTTTTCATTTATTGCTAGTTTGAATAGATGAGTATATTGTTATAATGTCATGATAACTCACCTGAATTAATGGTATAGTCTTGTGTGTGAGATTTCTAGAACTTCAGTCCTATCAATTATCATGATGTGCTTGGATCCTTGACTATAAATAGGAATTATCATGATGTGCTTAGATCCTTGACTATAAATAGGAATTATCATGATATGCTTAGATCCTTGACTATAAATACAAATTATCATGATGTGCTTAGATCCTTGACTATAAATATGATTAGGAAATGGATAATCATCATCAGGGTTAGCTTTGGTGAACATTTATAGTTTAGGCATAGTTGATCAGGCTATGCATAAACCTAGGACTATATGACCTACTGGACACCCTAACTATGACTCCTAAACCTTGTTTCTGAAACAAAATCAATAACCAAATCAAACCTAAAGCATACCTGGAGTTTCTAGAGGCTATCAGATCGTTAGAAGCTTGAAAAAGGCTCAGAAGGTTAAGTTTAAACTTTTTAGTGAAAGTATCGATGAATTGTGAATAAAATAGCAATGATTGACTTTCTAATTATAGCGCCATACTAACCCATGATGCAGACCGAAACATAAATCTAATGAGATTTGCATCCTATTGAGATGACCATGGGGACACGTCTTAGCTCCCTGGCCATTCGTGAATGTCCCTTTTGAGGTGGTCCTTATCGATATCACTATGTGGTCCACATCACGGTCCTTGTCATGTTTCCATATGTTGATGTCATATCCATGCCATCCTTACGTGACATAAGGTTGAGCCTCCATCCCTTATCCCAATCTAAAATTCATCACATACATATACATGTTGTCACAGACATGTATCTATTCATCACATAAGGTTGAGACTCCATCCCTTATCGGCTTATCCCAATAACCTATCAATAGGCTCCACCCTAAGAACCATAGCAGAGGTGGGACTCAATATCACAGTTTCAATAGCACTATCAACATATTTGCATTTCTCGTGAGTTAGGGATTGCATAATTTCATGAAATATCTACTAATTAAAATAGATGGAGTTTTCTAAAGGTAGTAGGAGCAATGTGTAACCCAAAATAGAAGCAAAAAGGGGGAAGTAAGAGACGAGACTTACATAAAGTAAATTAAGGTGAGTAATATCGACTCCAAAAATTGTAAGTAAGAGGGTCAATGACGGGACTTACATAACATTTGTATTTTGGAAGATAGGCTTCATGTATGCAGGTTCCTACATATCATAAATGTTATTGAATATAATTAGGTTTAGGGTACTAAGTCTTATCATGATGTATGGGACTTTCGAGGATCATTCCCAATTCTCATTGATCTATGTCTATGCAGGATAGAAAAGCTAGACACTGTGAAACTAGTTATATCTCTTATATTTTTACGGGCTTGAACATGCGTGAAGGCTTGACTTGGGCAACTTCAATCTCTTCGGGCTTTAATGATAAGGTAGTAGGTAATATTATAAGATACTTAGGTTTTTATGTTATATCCTATTTTGATTTTTATGGGTTTTGGTCTAGTATGACAAAGGGATTCGTAACTTATCGAGGGTTTGTGAAAGAGAGCACAGGAGGATGGAAGAATAAGATAGAGAGGAGGGTGTTCGGATTGTGAAGAAGGGAGTGAATAGAGTGGGTTCTTTATATATCCAAAGAAAGGGTGTCTTACTTGGGAGCCAATGTTGGCTTTAATCTTGGGTTCTACAAAGTGTGAATCATACTCAAAGGATTCGTTGATTAGGTATATGTATATCAATCGAGTGCAAGCCACACTTAGATAAATTAAGCTTTTTGTTGGTATCCCAAGCCGTGCAACCTTTGGGTGTTGAGTTTACTATATCCAATGTCACATATACAAGACAACCATCTAGCCATCAAGATGGTTTCGTAGAATCAGGTAGTAGTGTGTAGGGTAGTATGGGTATTGATGTGGCTAAAGCAAGGTAGTATCCCTAAATTTTTATCAAGTATCTTTCCAGCAATCAGATTCGATTCCTATGATTGTACATTGTTTAGTACCCAATTATGTTAGTTTGTGTGTATATGTGTGTGTTTCTCGAATATATGTTGTTATATCCATGCATGTATGCATGGGATGTTAGATATAGGTCAAGGTATGAAATAGAATAGGTATGTATCTAGGGTTGTGTGATAAATAAATTATGTGGCATTGTAAGTGTGCATTGATATGTTTGTGTGTGCCTACAAATGACGATTATAAGCAAGTGTGTAGAGGTACCTATTCTCTTTATTCGTTGGTTCTGCTACCAATCCATCACACCCCAAGCTAGGGATCGGGGCTTAGTGATCGATAATCAACAACCTAAGCAACAAAAATTAAATGATTTTGTAAGACATATCAATGGTTTACAATAGATCAATTGTTCAACTAACTTAAGGTAAATACACGATTCTATATCCCAAGGTATGATAAATATCAGGTGTAGGGCCTAGCATCCTTCGTTGCTTTCATCTATAGGTTTAACGTAAAAGAAAACAATTTAAGCTATTGGAGTAGTACATATACATGCAATGGTGAACAAAATATAGACCAACAAAAAATATATATTCAAAGACGAACATCAACTTTGAAATCCCAACATGACTACTTGTTCAAAACATTTTACCAAGAAGCAAAAAAGCCGCGTATCAATTCTTAAACAACCCACCATCATCAACATAATGGAAAAGCATTAGCAACAGTTGCATATCTCCTTTTATGGTAAAGAAAATCAAGTTCTAAAGAGAAACAAAAGACTCGAGATCCAGACCGCAATCAAGATTAACCACACTTCCATCCACGCTCCACCACATTGCCTCCAGCCATTAGTCATGAACCAGCAGACATTTCTATACAGACAGTTTATACTCGGCAGATGTTGATATGATATAGCATCCATCCTCGACCCATACTCAAAATGCAGAACATTAGTAGGTTCTTTTGGACTTGAACGAGAAAGACAATCAGTGTCGTAACTATAGTAAGAAGAGAACCTTCAAAATAATATAACTCAACCGTATTAAGCACTAGAGTAGCAGAGTTCATTCTCACCATTTTGCCTGCAAGCATGCCAAGACTGCCAGTACCATTATGCTTCTCAACATAAATTTAAGAAGACCATATGGTAACCTGGAGTTTGTACTTCACGATAAGAGAGGATCAAAGGCCATCACCATAATCACAAATGACCTTCATACACCACATACATGTTTAAATAATTGCAAGACCAAAAGAAGAGTCACAAATCAGAAAACAAAAGTTGATAAAAGTAGAGTGAAAATAAATTATACCACGCAGTGCTAATGGATCACACAAAGTGATTGCCTTTCCATGCGGACTGCCCTTGTTGGTCCACTTGAGGAATATATTGTTCTTGAAGTAAATCTTGGTGAGGGCGTGAACTTTCAAGTATTTTTTGTGTTTCTCCTTCAAACCGAACCATTGGGATTTGTTTTCCAGGAAATGGGAAGCTAGATGTAGCTACAGAATCACTGATATACTGAGAGTTCAGATTTGATGGCAGATTAAATGATTGAACACCACCCTTCATTGATGACTGTAGCTGATACCCATCTAACCAACTGTAATCATCATTTAGAGGATTCTGACCTAATATAGAACTGGGCTCGCTGACTTGCTTATGACGTACAGAGCTAAAACCAGGTGGTGGTCCAAGGTGTCTTATAGGTCTGTTGGTAGAAACTTTCAAAGAGCTAGGTGGCATGGTTAAGGATGTGTTTCGCCCCACAATGTAAGGATCATGTTCAGATAAAGAAACTGTACTCGTATGAGTAAAAGCGTCTCTATCAATCACAGAGGGCCTCGCAATGCTTTGAGATGGTCCAGTATACATCATTCCGCTTTCTCTGACAACAGAAGCATTTGAAAATTTGATATCTCTGTGCATTTCAGGTTGACCTAAATGCCCATTTTCCAGCAAGCTCAAACCTTGCAATACACCAGCACCCGAATGTACAGCTTGGCTGTTGCCAGACCACAATGGAGCCTGGAACTGATAAGGCTCCCCAATGCTTCGAGTGTAATTGTTGTCAACTGGCTGCACCAAGCCATGGATGTAATTATTGGCTGGCAAAATGGACGGTGAGTTGGTATATGCCACATCCAGCTGGTGAAAATTAGACGGTGGCGCTGAAACATGAGGATCTGCAGATTGACAAGCGCCAGCGTCTTTTTTTTGCACATCTTCAAAACCTTCTTGTTGGCTCCCTTTTGATGAGAGCACTTCAGTTCGGTTCTCAATCAAATTTGGTCTAAATACAATCACTTCATCCTCCTCTTCACCTTCCACATATGTTTCCGCCTTTGTGTGTTTGGCTATCATTGTTGCAGTTGTATCACTTGACATTTCTTTCCCACCATATAATTTAGAGCTGCCTGTGTCTTTCTGAGTCTCAACACCTACAACAAACTTATTTAGTTTTGAGTCAAATCTCACTTTCTTCTGGTCAATTGTAATCTTATCTGCAATAACTTTCCCTGCAGACAGAATCCTCTTCACACGAGCTACTTTGTCTTTTTTACTGTCAGAATGCTTCCTTGAAAAATCTAAAAATGTGTGTGCGGGTTCAAGGGGCAAGAATCCTCTTAGCTCAAAATCCTCCCACAGCGCACGCTGGTATTCAGTACTCCCCTCTTCATAACTTGCCATATTAGTGAAGCAGCTCATGTCTTCATCATCATAGGAAATAAGACCAGCAGACAACAGTTTATTGAACAAAGTCACGCAGTAGCTCCAAAATTTAATCTGAGCTACCGACCGTTTTTCAGCAGTGTCATTAGATATAACATTGGAATTACAGGCAATCCACTCCACACAAACGAGAATGCCAGGCAACAGAAAACTTGAGAGCGGGTCAGCCAATTGTATGCACCTTTTAAGTAGCTGACCCATAATCTCATAAAAACTTATGAGTGCGTTTTTTAGAAGCACCGTGTATTGTACAATATCTGCATAACTCTGACCTTCGATCCCACCTTTCAAGTTATCTACTGTAAAGATGAGTACAGAAACAAGTATCACAACAAAAAGTCCATTTTCATCTGCATCTGTTCCAAAACAAGGCTCCTCTTCTGACCCCGAAAAAAGAAGTTCCTGCAAAGCGTTGATAACTAAAGCCAGAGTTTCTTCGAATGTCTCCAAGCTGAAAAAATATTTCGTAGAATTAATTTTCAATCAAACTATGAGGTAATGGATGTGGGTTTTAAAACTGATTATCTACATATTGCAACTTACTGGATTTTGTTGTTTCAATAAACACATTGTTTTTCTAGTATCCAGTTATGCAAAATGTCACGTAATCAGTTTCATAACAGCTTCATTATCTAAGCAGGACACAACTTACCTATATGCTCCTACTTTTAACCTAATAAGCCTTACTAAAATTTCCATGAACATCACTTTTTTCATAAAAATTTCACTTCTGATCATTTTATCCATCTATCAACTCCTTAAAGCACATGTTTAACATTCACACATTTGATTATTAAAACTTCAGCCAGTCCAAACACTAAAGTACAGCAGTACAACCTTGTCATAGTACAACTCTGATTATTTAGCATTGCCACATAACCACATCCATTATGCACATCCAATGACTTAAACAAGCTGTTAGTCAATCAATCAAAGAAATCTCTGAAGTATACCTTGTGTGTGTGAAAAGAATGCCATTCAAGCGAACAAAACGGACACGAAATGCTTTAAAAATTTGGCGAACTGCAGTTGCTTTATCAACGCCAGAATCAATAGTTGGCTGCTTTAATCGGGTTACTGGATCCGCTATCCCTCTTCCTCTACCTCGAACAGGTGATTCCTTGACATTATCATTTGCATCATCATGCAACTTCGTATAACTTTGCCGATTCTTCCATGTAAATAAACACACAAAGATAAGCCATACCTTCTCAAAAAGTTATTAAACCGCCAGACATGTCAATATCATTACCTTCTCAAAGGCTACCATCAGATTATCTTTTGCAGTCGAGAAAGAATTTTCAGCTGCTAGACTTCGAAAGTACCGATATACTGCCATCAATTCATCTCCTGAATAGGTAGCCAATATAGCAAGCTACAAGAAATAAATTGATCAGATAAGGATAGAAATAAATGTATTATCTGACTAAATTTTATATATATATATATATATATATATATATATATATATATATATATATATATATATATTTCTTATTTCTCGACTAAAGTTTATATAACACTTGATAATTGAGAATAACCTGATGATGTGGATTCCCACTTGATGGCCACAGAGAAGCTGCTTGCAAGTAATAACTTGAAGCTGCTGCATAATCACGACTTTTTGATTCACCTTCACCATACAGCCCTTTATAACGTGCAAGATCGCCTAGATATATCAAACACCGGTGGCAAGATATCAAACCCTTCTTAATCTCAATAGAATTTTTCCCATCTTTCTGCCTCATAATATGGTTCTCTTGTTCAGGATAGAATTGCCCTATAGGGAGTCCATATTTGGCTCTAATTTTTAAAATTAAATCATGGTAGAAACCAGTAGCTTCTGAGAGGAAGGTTTTAAACTGTAGACGTATTTTTGAAGCCCGATCGGGTCGAGCAGGCCCTCCCCTAGTCTGAGATGTTGTTGAAACCGAAGCAGACGCTGCACTATAGTGAGCCCTAAATTCTTCAATCCGCCTGTAATGCAACTGCCAGAGAGCAAACTCAATATTGTGCTTCTCAGAAAAGCTGTGGTCTTCAAGTATAATTGTTTCAAAATTTTCACGCATTTGCTGCCAAGAATTTGGATCTGACGGCACTCGTGCTTGAGCTGACTTACGGCGCCTATTATCCAACTCAACATTCTGAGATGCAAATCAACCAAATATGAATTAGCAAGTACCAAAAATTCTAGCTTACTTGACGACAATATGATGAATGGTGTCCATCTTATCTTTAGCTTAAAAAAAAACCATGTGCTGATATAATCATTAAATGCTACTTCCAAACAGAACTAACACTCTAACAGTAAATACAAATATAAGCTATGTCCAGAATGCCATATATAGGACAAGAAATGATTTGTGAGTCGATGTATCTTTCAAAGTTCTTAATTAAGAATAATTTCAAGCATTTGTTCATTTAGAAACCATATAGCCTATATAATGCTAAGTGTAAATAAGCACAAGTTAAATGCTTTGTGATCAAGATACCCTTCAAAATACCTATTATGTGTTTACCAAGATAGAACCCGGTAATTAAAACTACTAAACGTTCGAAAACATTGTTGCAAATATCATATAATTGTGGAATCTGGTATTTTATTTCTAAGTAAAATCACAGTTTCTAAGTCATAAACTCAGTCAACGTAATCATAGAAGGAGAAAAGAGTTACCTTGTCAAAAAGACGTTGGGCAAGGTCATGTGATGAGGAAGCAGCTGCTGCTTTATTCATCGTCAGAACATGACAAATTGCTGAAACTGCCAGTGATATCAAAAACACATTCAACAGTGGTAGCTAGAATGAAGTCAAGAACCAACAACCTCCAGTGGTTTATCAGACATCATCAAGTGAAAGAATCTTATAAACATCAATCAAATCAAATCAAAACTTGAAGTAGATAGAGCAAAAGAAGCATGAAGCGACAAGAGTAAACGTACCTATGAAATCAAGCAGATCTGATGGAGATGTTTGGGTGTGTGAGAATCAATGTAACATGCAAATTCTTCGCCTGTAATTGACCGACAGAAACAGGGGAATAAATCTAGGGTTTGGGTGAATAAGAATTAGAATTGTAATTGGATTAGCCATCATGTGTGTGTGAATCAAGATAACCAATTCAATCGGCTGCCTAGGTTAAGACTTACGCGTTTACCCTCACCGATAATCTTAAAATATATACAATCACAAGACTTCTAAATAAAACCCACAAAAATTAAGATATTATAAAAAAGAAACAAGAGCACGAGGGTGCTTCGTCGCGATTCGATTTTAAATACATACGAGAAAGTTATAATGGTAGTTTTTGAATTATCATTATTTTAATGAGTTCAATGATATAGACGTTCGGATTCTTGTGGATCTATACGCATGATTTACTGATTCGTTATTATCCCTTAATAAAACTATTACCGAACATATGGTAATATAGTATTTGATAAGTCGTGAATATAAATTAAAATGAATATCTATACTATTATATAAATCATTTAATAAGACACACTTGTAATTTTACTCCAAATTTAATACACCTAATATAAATTTTTAAACATAAGGTGCAAATTTATATACAATTGTTACTAATTTTGCTCATATTTAATAAAATTTTCACAAATAATACATTATTTAATATATATTTATATTAAGTATTATTTTATTTACAACATATAGAAAAAATTATGAGTAGTGAAGGTGTAAGTTTTCTCAATGTTACTGCAAGACCGTTGAAGGGTGGTCAATGCAATAGTTTCACAATGTGGAGAGATTTAGAACATTTAGCAAATAAAATAGGGAACCGGTTAGGATGAAACAAAGAACAAAAGTAAAAAACAATAACAAGAACAAGATAATATGGTTTTCAAGAATGTTGTATATTGTTCTCGAGTTCTTACAAGTGTTACAAAGCTTAATTCTAAATACAAGTTCTTGAGATACTTTTTACTACATCCTACAGTCGGCCATACTTTAAAGGCCAGCAGGAAATACTAATCTAGACAACAAGATCAATGAAGAGTCCTTTCGACTAGTGACTGTGACATGCCATAGCTCACATCCTTATCTAATACAAAAAGGATAAAAGTACATAGTTGAAAAGTTATAGACTCAACACCTTAATCTACAGTTAACAAAAACATGGACTTTTCACCAAACCATGCTAGTTGGTAAGTCTTCAGAAATAGCAGCGGAAAGGTGTTTCAGCTTTTGTCAAAAGTAAGTCACAGAAATCATGTCTTCTCTATCTTTGGAAGAAATCTGTCTTTGGCTCCAGAAGACTTTGTCTTTGAAGCTTTGGAACACTTCATCTTCGCTTCAGAAGAATTGCTTTTTTGGCTTTGGAAGATTTGATACTTAGTATAATTCACTAAGTTATATCAAATCTTCCAAAGTACTTTCCTAGTACTTCACATATGCATGTTGAGAGCTCTTTGATTGTTCTTTGGTCACATCAGCCTTTAAGTGTATTTCTTATAAAATCCCCTTAGACTGATGCTGCCAAAACTGAAGAGACCTTTGAGTCTTGATCTTCATCTGTTGATAGTCCTCATCAGAATCAAAACCATTCTCTTCATCATCAGTTGCTCAGGATTCCTCAAACTCTTAAAGTATCTCCTCATATCATAGAGATCATGTAGAGGGAGATCAAGAATGTTATGCCAGAAGTACATGTCTTGACCTCCTTGATCTCTAGTGACATACCATCTATCTAGGTTAGTAGCAAAAACCCAAAACAAGATGAGTCTCTCAGCAGCAAGAGGCTCTACTATGAGTGGACTTTGTTAAGCAGCCTCTTCTTAGGGACCCTCAGGATGTTCTGACCCATCCTGAGATGCAGAGGTGAATGCCTTGGACTTCTTCTTCTTTTTCTCTTTCTATACTTTAACTGAGAGGACTGGCCTGTAGTACTAGATTATTCTTGTTTGTCCTTCTCAGTTGGGTTCTTGTCCTTCACAGGTTCAGAAGGAGAAGGATCAGGACCCTGCTATGGATCAGAAGATGAAGCTGGCTGTGATGCAGCACTAGGTCCAGGTTGTGTTGTCTTTTGGGGTTGAACCTTGACCTCAACTTCAGGTGCAGCCTGACTTGGTAGAGAATGCAAGTCAACTAGCTCACCTCTTTTCATCTTTTGCTTGATCACTCTAGTGTTCTCATCCATAGTGGATAGAGACATTAGACCCAGTCTCCTTTCAAAGAATCCATACAGCTTCAAGAAGCTCACCATCTTTTGTCTATCAGCAGACATCTTCAGATTTGCTCTGATGGTAGCTCTTGACCTTGTAGCCTCTTCCCTCATCTTCCTCTTAGCTGAATTTTGCTCTTTTAGCACTTGTTACTCAAGCTACTTGAGGTATTCAAACTCAATTTATTCATATGGTAAAGGAAAAAGGTCTACTGCCTGATAAAGACCTGTGGCACTCAGGTAGGTTATCATGTTTTGCCTGTCTTGTTCCCCACCTACCTGAGTTTGTTGCTCAATAGCCATAGCCTCTACCTCAAGAATTTTCGGAACTAGGGAGATGGTAGGAGCTTTGTAGAGTCTTTTTCTCCTCCTTTCTTCCTTGATCTTGAGAAGCAATTCTACATCCTCAGCTTCCCTCCTCTCCTTTGACATTTCCATGTCAGCCAGTTTATTTAGTTCATCCAAGGGGAGAGAGATGAGTTCATCAACATTATAGTTCCTAGACCCTAGATAGTTTAATCTGGCTTCCCTTAACTCATCATCTTGAGTGCTTGGCCTAGGGGCGGCCCTAATTGAAGCTTCTATAAAGCCAGGGGTCCCACTTGAACTCTCTTCTCTTGCCTTCCTCTTTCTCTCTCTCTCTCTTTTTCTCCTCAATCTCCTCAGAGGTCATTTTGCTCTTCCCTTTTTCACTCACAGGCTTGTGTGACTCAGGTAGGAGAGAGCTTTGGCCTTTATTGCTTGGTGCTACACTTGAGCTCTGGCCAGAGAGAGGCTGTGAGACACCTTCACCAGTTAGTGCCTCACTGAGGGTAATTGGTGTTGAAATGGTTCTTGTTTTAAGGTTCACAGGCTCAACTACTAGACCTTCAGCCAAGGTTTCCCCTTCGAAGCTAATCTTAGGGTCCACCTCAGCATTCAGTTGACCAACAGTCTTACCTGCTAGCCTCTGTCTATATAATTTGGATCTCAGCTTGAACTTTTCAAGCATCTTTTGTTGAATCCTATCAGCTAACCTTGCAACTTGCTATTTTTGAGTTGGGTTGGCAAGTAGGAGGTCAACTAAATAGGTGCTCTCATAGTATCTCAGGTTGTAGAAGTTGAAGATTTCTTGTGTCCCTGAGACCTAGAGATTACCAGGGCTCTCCTTTCAGCATCATACCTCCATCCCACTATTAGATTCTCAGCAGGGGGAGATGGAGTAGGCATTGCCCTTGGTATACGCCTCCTTAAACAAACTTTGAATGAGTGAGTCCACATCAATATGGACCTGAGGAGGTTTTTGAGTATGGACAACTGCAAGTGAGGGTGGTAAGTCCTCCATGTCCATACTCTAAGAGGAACTCCCAGGTTCTATGATTATAGGTAGGACTTTCTCCCCTTTTTTGGTAGCATCACCCTCTTGCATAGAGGAGCTAAGGGTTAGGTCCACCATATCTCCAGGTTCTTGTGGGCTTGGTTGAGTCCTCTGGATGGGTCTCTCAGCTAACTTGCCCTTGAGATCGGTGATCTTAAGTTGCTAGTCATTGACCCTTCTTTGTAAGGTAGCCACCTGAGATTCTAGATGACTCACCTTTGAAACTAAATAGGTGCATGTTTTTAACAGTCTTTGCACTTTTAGTTGTAGACTCCCCTCATCTTTATCAAAAGAATCATGAGGGGATGAGAGAAGAGGACCAAAGTCTTCTTTCTTATCACATGCTAGAGTTTCTTGACTGCTAGATTTCCCCTACACCATGACAGCTTCAAGAGAAGTGTCAATAAGCCGGGTTGCCATGGTTGAGGTCTTAATGATGTAATCACTTACAGAAGTGAGAGCCTTTATAGACCTCCTGAACATGTTCAGGGAGGTCCACCTCAGTTGTGTATGGATGATGTGGGCTAGATATGGGTGATTCAGGAGCACTCATCTCTCCTTGAGTAGGAGTAGAGAAGAGAGACTCATGGTACTCACTGAAGCCCATATCTTTATCATCATAGAATTCAATGTTTGGGATTGGTTGGTTGAGATCTAAAGGTGGGGATGGTAACTTTCCCCTAAAGCTTGATCACTAGAGTTTTGAGACTTAGAGTGAAGGCATAAGGCTGAGGTAATGAGCTCATCAGGCTGAGCATGAGGAACCTTAGCACTAATCATAGAAGTAATGAGAGTGGTCTACTCCTCAAGAGAAGTAGGAGCTCTAGTGTCCACTTCTTCCTTCATGGTTAGTGATTTGGGGGCCTGCTCAACCTGAGTAGACTAAGCAGGGGTTCGTTTTGGATTTTCTTTGGTAGGTGATGGTGATTTGTGGCTGTGAGGGTGGTGTAGATGTAGAAGGTGTGTGTTCAACATTGGCTTGTGTTGCCAAGTTGTCATCTTGAGCAATGAGCTCTATTATTTTTGGGACCAGGGCTGTTTCTACCCATGAGAAGTCAACAATGGACTTTCTTATTGTCTTAAAGATGTCGGTCTTCATCTGTCCCACTTTAAGAGTGTTACTTGTTCCCCTTAACTGTGAGCCCAGTTCACAGTTTAGAATGTATTGAACATATCTATGGAACATGTAATACTCTAAGGAGTCCAAGTTAGCAAGGAAGTTTGTATAAACAAAATGAGAGTACCTGAACTTGACCCCTTAAACCATTCTACAGACTATGTAAGATAAGTCCTTAGGAATTTGGTCCCAACCTCCATGTTTGTTGGACAAAGAATGGATGACCATATGGAGGAGGTACTTCTATTTAGAGAAAACCTTACACTTTTTAAAGGTTCTTACTGAGTCCTCTTCATAGCCCACCTATTAGAATGAGTTGTTTATAGCAGATTTGGGGAAGGACAAATCCCCTTCTTCATCATCCAGCCTCAGATGAGTGTTGATGATGGCTGGAGTGATGAAATTGTCTTCCCCTGCATTGTGGCAGTCTGTGCCTTATCACCATCCAAGATGACCTCTTAGTAGGTCCGCCAGAACTCTAAAAGTTGATCTTTGTATAGGGAGGGTCAATGGTAAGTGCGGTGAGCTAGTTTGAAAAAGACAAGAAGCGGCAAATGTCTGAGAAACTTGGATCTTTCTCAGTAGATAACAGAGCAACTTGGTTGTGTTGCCTGTGTAACTGCATGGAAAAATCGGGTTGGTTTCGAGGATTAGGGTTGGCCATTTTTGAGTAGCTTAGAAGTGAAGGAAGATAGAACAAAGGCAGTTTGTGGGTGAATTTAGGTTATGAACTTTTGCAGATGAAAAAGAAAGTGAAAGAGGGGGAACCGTTAAAGGTATATTTATATGGATTGGATTTGAGACAAAGTTCATGCAAAAGGATAAACTTTGAAATCCGGATGTCGGTCCACCTCTGAAAAAGTGCCCAAAAAGGTAGTTTTCTTGGAAATCTAAAATCTTCCGAAGGTAATTTGTCTTCGGAAGGTTTGAGAAAAACTTCCGAAGCTAATTTGGCTTCGGAAGATATTCCTTAGCTTTTCAAGAATTTGATTCGGAAGAAAATTACTTAAATTATTTTTACTTCCTAGATAACTTTTTCCTCGGAAGATATCAAATATCAAAAATTTTATTCAATGAGAGAATAAATCTTCCGAGACTTAATTGCTTTCAGAAGAAAGTAGTCCTTTAATACACATAAGTACATGGTAACAAATATAAGCTTCGGAAGATATATTAGAATTTCATTCGAAGGTTAATTTTTCAGAAGTAGTAATTTGTTTTGAAGACATAACTTTCATCCAAAGACAATTTGATGTCTTCCAAAAGAAAACATATCCAAAAAATTTTCAAAATCTTAAGAAATATCATTTTGAAAAGTTCATTCGAAAATAAACAAGGATTATTTGGTGATGATATAGACAACTTAAGACACACATATTAAAAATAATCTTCAGTTTAGTTCAAGAAAAATCTACTCAAAGTTAATCATCCCAATAGCTGATACAAGATACTTAAATCTCTGCTCATCAAAAGCTTTTGTGAACAGATCAACATATTATTCATTTGAGTTAACTTTGACCAGTTTTATCAATCCTTTTTCAAAATTATCTCTAATCAAATGATACCTGATGTTGATGTGTTTTGTCTTTGAGTGCTGCATAAGATTCTCTATGATAGAGATAGCACTGTTGTTGTCTATATGGATGGGAGTCTCCTTGAAGTTGAATCCATAGTCCAGCATCTGATTCTGAATCCAAAGCACTTGAGCATAGCAGCTTGTAGCAGCAATGTATTCAGCTTCACAGTTGATGTAGACATATAAGATTGTTTCTTGCATTGCCATAAGACTATCTTTCCACCAAGAAATTAACATCCCTTAGATGTAGACTTTGCAGTCATATTGCAACCACCATAGTCTCTATCTGTATAGGCATACCGATTGAAATTAGAATTCTTTGGATACTAAAGTCACGGTTTGGGAGCACCTTTGAGATATCTGAGAATTCTCTTGACAGGAACCAGGTGTGACATCTTGGGGTTGGCTTCATATCTTGCATAAATACATGTAGCAAACATGATATTTGGCCTGCTGGCTGTTAGGTACATAAGAGATCTAATCATAGCCATGTATAGATGTTCATCAACGCACTCCCCCTCAAGATCTTGTCCTAGAGAGTGGTTTCTAGCTATGGGTGTCTTAGCAACCTTGCACTCATTTAGATGAAATCTGGTGAGTATGTCTTGCACATACTTTAACTGATTTATAAAGATGCCATTATCAACCCGCTTCACTTGAATTCCTAGAAAAAAATTAAGTTCCCCTATGGCACTCATTTCAAATCTATTCTTCATCAACTTCTCAAAGTATTTGCAGTGCTTCAGATTAGTTGACCCAAAAATAATTTCATCTACATAAACTTGAACCAGCATCAAGTCATTTCATATTCCTTTGATGAAGAGTGTTCCATCAATAGTATCCCTCTTGTATCCATGCTGACAGAGATACTGTGATAGTGTCTCATATCACTTCCTTGGAGCCTGATACAGCCTATAAAGAGCCTTGTCAAGCTTGCAGACATAATCAGGATGATCTGGGTCTGCAAAGCCAGGTGATTGTTTGACATACATCTCCTCATCAATCACCCAATATAAGAAAGCACAATTCACATCAAGTTGGTAGACCTTGAAATCCTTGGTTACAGCAAAAGCTAGGAATATCCTAATAGCTTCAAGTCTTGCTACAGGAGCAAAAACATCTATGTAATCAATCCCTTCTTGTGCATACCCTTGAACAACTAGTCTTGCATTGTTCTTGATGACAAGTCCTCTATCATCTTTCTTATTCTTGAATACCCACTTGGTACCTATAGTAGTCTTCCCTTGAGGAAGAGGACATAGATTCCAAACCTCTTGAATTAAAGCAGCTCCTCCTGCATTGCTTCAACCTAACTTCCATCCTTTAAAGCCTCATCAATCTTCTTAGGCTCAATCTGGGATAAGATACAAGAGTGAAGACAAACATTTTTATCATGGGTTTGTCCTTTTGTTCTCACCCCTATCTCAACATTTCCAATGATGTTTTTGGTGGGGTGTGATTTGTGGATTCTCAGTTGAGGAATCATAGCAACTTGGTTGGACATATCTATATTAGTGAAATTCAGATCTGGTGCTTGAATATCATCCTCCACATCAACACACTTATCGAGAGAAACTTGATCCAATGAGTGTGTCACATCATTAATGTTGTCTTCTATGGAGTGGTTATCAGTATCAAGAAATTCTTGATCACTATCACCACCTCCATCTCCTCCAAGATTATAAATTCCTTCGTTTGAGTTTTGTGCCTCTGTGCTGGAATTTATATGCATCTTAGATGTATCAGCTGAAGAATTTGTCATGGTTATGCTGACAGGATTTCCAACTACAGGGCTAGTTACCACTGGAGCTAAAGTAGTTTGAACACTTAGTCTTCTCAGCTCAAATCTTGGATCAGAATCTCTTGCTGATAAGGTACCTGTAGATCCTGAAACATCTTCATAAGATTTGTTAAAATAGTTGGTAACTAAGTCAAGGTCAAACAGCCAATCAGGACCAGAACCTTTCACACTGGGTGTGTGCTCATTGAAGGTCAAACTAGCCGACTCCTTAACCACTCTAGTTTCGAGATTGTATACTTTATAAGCCTTAGCTTGGCAAGAGTATCCAATAAAGTGTCCGTCATCTGATTTCTCAGCAAATTTGGATATTTGATCTTTGTTATTCAAGATGGTGCAAGGACATCCAAATGATCTGAGGAAACCAATGAAAGGTCTCCTTTTGTGCCACAGTTCATAAGGAGTCCTACCATGAGTTTTGACTACTAAAAATCTGTTCTGCACATAGCAGGCAGTGTTGAGTGCCTCTGCCCAAAAGGTGATGGACAGTTTAGAGTCAGATAACATGGTTCTTGCAACTTCAATAAGTGTCCTGTTTCTCCTTTTAGCAATATTGTTTTGCTGAGGAGTCCTGGGGGCACTATATTATTTCCTTTGCATCACAAAATGCATCAAGGATTTGGTTCTTGAATTTAGTTCCTTTATCACATATTATGATCTTGACCTTGTGATCACATTGATTCTTAATTTTCAAAATGAAACTCTTCAAGATCTCATGGGTCTCATCCTTAGTTCTAAAGAAGAAGACCTAAGTATATCTTGTGAAGTCATCTTTGATTACCAAACAATATGAGGTCCTTCCTAGACTCATTACACTGTTGGGGCCAAAGAGATCCATATGTAATAAGTGTAGGGGAGTAGTGATGGAGTTCATTTCCTTTGGCTTGTGAGACACCTTGTGTTGCTTCCCATTCAGGCATGCAACATAATGGTCATTACTTGCAAACTCTTTCTTTGGCATTCCAGTAACCAAATCATTCTTAATTAATATATTCATGTTATTAAAGTTTACATGGCACATTCTTTTATGCCAGAGGAAAGACTTATCACTATTTGCTTTAGATAGAAAGCAAGAAACCTCTCCTGAAGGAGATGTTTCCTACGAATCCATCTGGTAGATGTTCCCTTTCCTAGGGGCTCTAAGAAGGATATGCTCTTAAGGAATGATCACCTCGGGCTTGAGAACAATGCACTCATGCTCAGTAAAGAGCATGTTATGTCTCTGATCATAAAATTGGGATACACTCAAGAGATTGTACCCAAGCTCCTTAATAAAATTTACCTTCTCAATGCTGAGGTTACCATTTGTGACCCTGCCCCTTCCGGTAATGTAACCACCTGATTCTCCTCCAAAAGCCACTAGCTCTCCATCAATTTTCTCAAAGTTCTAAAGCAAAGAGCACTTGCTTGTCATGTGCCTGGAACAACCACTATCAATGATCTATATATTCCTTTTGGTCTTTAGCTATTCCTACATATAAAGAGATGGTTAGTTACATTTGAAGACCCAAGCCTCATTGGTCTTGGGCTTGTCAAAGTGAACTGAAGATAATGCAACATTAATTGATCCTATATGCAAGCTCTGAGGATCATTTGCTATTGTTGATAAAGAACTTTTAGTCACATGGCCTTTCTTCATCTTCCACACCATCTTTGGAAGACTAAATTTGGCTTTAATACTACAGAAGTTTTGATGACTTCGAAAGTTTTGGAGACTGGACCTTCATAAGCTTTTGCATCCACTGCAGCAGACTTTAGTACTTCGGAATCATTCCTTTCTTTCGAGACCAAAATTTATTCCGAAGGTAAGTTTTCACTTATCTTCTTCTTAACTTTGGAGCTTTCAAAAGGAAGAGATTTTCCTTTGAAGCTATCTTCTTCTTCTTCTCATAAGTTTTCTTCTTATCATGTGCATAGTACTTTTGGGATTGTAGATGCAATCCTTGGCAAAGTGAGAAGTACTACCACATATGACGCATTCAGTTGGCATGTTTCTGAGAGTCTTCTTTTGAGTGGGAGACTGAGCTTGATCACTTTCCACTTCCTTCTTCATTTTCTCATATAATGCAACAGGCTTCTTGGGATGGGGTTTGCTTTTAGAACTGGATGGTTCAGGCTGTGCAGTAGTGGTGCACATATTATCACCCTTCTTCTCTTGACCAGGATGATTTGGATATGAATTAGGACTCCTGGTACTAGAGTCCATTATTGACTCTTTAGTCTTTACCACTTCAAATCCAGCAGAAATGAAAACTTGCTTTTTCTGGAGTTGAAGGTGGCCTTGATCTCTTAGGCTTTCTTTGACTTTATTTTGGTTGCCCTTATCAAGTTCTTCCTTGCAGACTTGGTCATCCCTGGTTCTTTCTTCTCTCTAGGAGAATAGTTTCCCTCTTAGGATAACCCTTGTCACTCATATCAGGTTCATCCTGTACTATCTCCTCTACATCTTCATCCTTCTCTTGGATAGGATCAATAGGAGGCAACTCATCTTGACAAGTTCCACACCCTGGAGATCTAACAGATAGGAGTGTGTAGAGGAGCTATCTCACATGACCCTAGTCCCTGCCTGTTTTGGTAAAAAACTTTTGCATGCAAGGATGAGGATATTATGTTCTTGAAGGTTTCCTCTTCAAGAACACATTTTTCTTCTTTCGCTTTCCTGATCACAAGCTCAGCCTGACATTCAGTTAACTTGGTTATGAGATCTTTGATTTGAGTCCTATAGTTTTTATGTTCATGCTTAAGAGTAGAAATGGTTTTCTCTAAATCTTAAATTTTAAGTTTATAATTATTTTCTGCTCTTTTAAAATCAGCTTTTAAAATGTTTAAGGACTCAAGGTCAGATCTCACTACAAGTTGTAGGACCTGTTAACTTTAGCAATGCATTCAGGAGTACAAAGATGTTCTAATAACTTTTCTTCATGATCAGCCATCAGTGCTTGGTTTTAAGAAGCATCTTCTACCTAAAAGCTCTAGTCAAAGTCTCATTCTTCAATAGCAACAACAACATGTGGTTTAGGTTGGCTTGGCTTCTCAGTTCTGGGAGCTACATTAGTTTAGTTTAGTCTGGATTGTGCCTGGCTATGGTTTGTCCTTCGTGCCTTGCACTCTCTAGCAAAGTGTCCTATTTGGTTATAGTTGTTACACTTCACCTTAGTTTTATCCAGGCCAAACTTTCCACTAGCCATATTACTTGGGAACTTCCTTCCTATTCTCTTGTAGAACTTCTTGGCTCTATGAGTGAGGAGAGTCATCTATTGAACTATCTCCATGTACTCCAGATCATCTGGATGGATGCAGTTCGAGTCTTTAAGAGTGAAGAGAAAGTTTCTGCAACTTTCATCAGTAGACAAAAAGGCTTGAGCAGAGCTTGTCTCTTGAAATGGGCTTCCTTGGATGTAGCTCTCCCTTGGTGTCTCAGGGAAGGTGATGAAAGGACCTTTTTGTGAGTTATCAGGGAAGTAGATAAGATGATGTTATGGTTCTCTGCTATCCCTTTCAACCACATGAAGGGCCAAACTCTGTTGATTTATAGAAGAGCTACTTGATGGATTTTGCAGGTTCATCTCCATCTGGTAACCACTAAGGATACCATAAAGCTCTGTGAGAGAAAGAGGGGAGAGGTTCTCAGTTCTCTTAATGGCCACACAGTATTGAGTCCATTATCTGGGAAGAGAGAACATGAACTTCCTCACTATGTCCCTATTCTCAAGCTTGACTCTAACATCCATTAAAGTATCCACAATCTCAACATACCTGAAGAATTATTGAGTCATGGTTTCACCTATCTTGTAGGTGAAGTTCTCAAACTGCTGCTTCATAATGTCTTTCTTGTTCTCCTTGGCTTTCTCATACCCCTCATACATGAGCTTTAGTGCATCCAAGAGGTACTTACAGTTTTGCACTTCTTGAAGCCTTTGTATATGGAGTTTGGAAGAGCAGTTTGAAGAGCAGTCATGGGTTTGTGATCTACATCTATTTTCTTCCAGTCTTCTTCAGAGTAGTTAGCCATTTCTTTTGGTATCATCCCACCTCTAGCAGTGGTTGAAGAGGTGCTTGGGATGTGAGGTCCTTCAACAACAGATCTCCACATCCAGCTGTCTTGAGACTTGATGAACCCTTCTATACGTTGGCACCAAGTATCAAAGTCATCAGGAGTGATCAGTGAGACTTTGTCATAGTACCAGTTTCCATATCAGCCTTAGAGATAGCTGCCATTTAAGTTGATAAGTGTTTTGTGAAACTGAAGAGATTTAAAATGATGAGATCTTACAATCAAGAGCCTGAAATGTTCTGATACCAATTGCAGGACCGTTGAAGGGTGCTAAATGCAATAGTTTCACAAGGTGGAGAGATTTATAACACTTAGCAGATCAAATAGGGAACCGGTTAGGATGAAACAAAGAACACAAGTAAAAATAACAAGAACAAGATCATATGGTTTTCAAGAATGTTGTGTATTGCTCTCAAGTTCTTACAAGTGTTACAAAGCTTAATTCTAAATACAAGTATTTGAGATACTTTATACTACATCCTACAGCTGACCATACTTTAAAGGCCAGCTGGAAACACTAATCTGACAACAAGATCAATGTAGAGTCAAAAGGCAGATTGCCTTTTGACTAGTGAATATGACATGCCGTAGCTCACATTCTTATCTAATACAAAAAGAATAAAAGTACATAGTTGGAAAGTTACAGACTCAACACCTTAATCTACAGTTGACAAAACATGGACTTTTCACCAAACCATGCTGGTTGGTGAGTCTTCAGAAATGGCAGCGGAAAGGTGTTTTAGCTTTTGTCAAAAGTAAGTCAGAGAAAGCATATCTTCTCTCTCTTCGGAAGAAATCAGTCTTTGGCTTCGGAAGACTTTGTCTTTGAAGATTCGGAAGACTTCGTCTTTGGCTTTTGAAGAATTGGTCTTTTGCGTTCAGAAGATTTGATACTTAGCATAATTCATTGAGTTATATGAAATCTTCCGAAGTACTTTCCTAGTACTTCACATATGCATGTTGAGAGCTCTTTGATTGTTCTTTGGTTGCATCAACCTTTAAGTGTATCCCTTATAGTTACCATAATAATTTTTTTCTCAAAACTAATAAAAAACCTACATTGTTTTTTTATAATTTTATATATAAACCTCTAAAGATTTTTTAAAACTAATCACAATACTTTCTCTCTGTTTGTTTTTTTCTTCCAAATTAATACATACTCATTTTCTCTTTGTTAAAATTTTATATTTAAGTCTTCAAGTTATTTCAAATTATATTTTATTACTTGAACTTTTTTCTAATTTTCTACTTAAGCTATTCAAGTTATGTAAAATTTATAACTAATAATCTGAATTTTTTTTAAGTTTTAAAACTTAAGACTTAAAGTTATATCAAATTTTCTTTTAATCAATTTACAATTGAACTCGTTAGTTACAGTGAAGTCGTCATTTACGTATCTTTATTTTTCTTCTCTGTTTAGAGGTATTTAGTTTTTTATAGTATTTTTTTTTTCTATTACACTTTTTTATAATCATTTCGCACATAATTTTTTTCCGTATGGTTAGTACTAATGTATAAATCATCAGAATTAAATATTTCAACTTTTATAATCCCGGTTGTACAGCGTGGGTCACACCCACTAGTGTTAAAAGATACACGATTTAATAATATATTGTATCATGATTGAAGAAACATTATTATTAAACATATGATAATATAATTTTTAAGTTGCATAGAGCACTTGTACTTTATGCTTAAAAAGTTGTATTAGGCGTCTTACATTTATGTGTAAAATGAACATCTTGTCCTCCTAAGATATATTATATAGTATATAGATTAACTCAAACAAAGTTCAACCAAACTTATTCTAGTCTCATGAGAATCGACTCGTCTAACTTTAAATAGAGTTTAGTTTTAGGTTAGTATTTAGACTTTAGGGGTTTCATAGATTAGTTTTTACTATTTAACTTTATAGCTTAAGATCTAGGTTTTAGGTTTAGGGATTGACGAGTTGGTTCCTACTTTGCTTGGATGAGTTCAACTGAGTTCATTTGAGTTGATTTCCTGTGGTACCCTATTTTTTAAAATCCCTAATGAACCTACCTTTATTATACATATAATATATCTATATATAAATATATGTGTATATATCTATATATAAGAAAAGGTTCAAATGCAAACCAAGAGAAATTAAAAAATTGTTAAACTAAATCCAAGCATTTAGTTCGTTAAGATACATGGTTGTAGTTTTTTAAAAAAAATACAAAATTGTATTTCGGTGGGACCATTTTCAACGTTATCTGGAACCATGGATTTTAATCAATTAAGACCTTAAATTTAGTTTAAGAGTTTTTCAAAATTCTCTTATTTTTCATTTGAATTCTTCCATTTATTATTTTATATAGACATATATACATATATGTGTCTGTGCGATAGATAGAGAGTTGTATCTAATACAAACACTTGTTTACCTAAAAATTGTAAGAACCAATACTATATTCCCAATTTGGATCAAGTAATAATTAGACAATAAGAGTACTATTATCATACTCATTAATTCTTGTGTTTATATTTTGCATTAAGTACTAGCACCACCATTTTTTATAACTAAGATAACTTTTATATACTTTATTATTTTTTAATATTTTACCATAATTAGAGAATTTCTTTTTCTTTAATATGTGTATAATATTATGCAGGACCGTTAGAACACTTAATAGATCAAATAGGGAACCGACTTAGATGAAACAAAGAACACTCAGTGAAAAAACAATAACAAGAGCAAGATAATATGGTTTTCAAGAATGATGTATATTGCTCTCAAGTTCTTACAAGTGTTACAAAGCTTAATTTTAAATACAAGTACTTGAGATATCTTATAATACATCCTACAGCCGATCATACTTTGAAGGCCAGCTAGAAACGCATATCTAGAAAACAAGATCAATATAGAGTCAACTGGTGACTATGACATGCATAGCTCATATCCTTGTCTAATACAAAAAGTATAAAAGTACATAATTGGAAAGTTACAAACTCAACACCTTAATCTATAGTTGATAAAAGCATAGACTTTTCACCAACTCATGCTAGTTGGTGAGTCTTTAGAGATGGCAGCGGAAAGGTGTTTCAACTTTTCACAAAAGTATGTCAGAGAAGACATGCCTTCTCTGTCTTCAAAAGAAATCAGTCTTTGGCTTTGAAAGACTTTGTCTTTGAAGCTTCGAAAGACTTCACCTTTGGCTTCGAAAGAATTGGTCTTTTCACTTTGAAAGATTTGATACTTAGCATAATTCACTAAGCTATATCAAATCTTTTGAAGTACTTTCCTAATACTTCACATGTGCATGCTGAGAGCTCTTTGGTTGTTCTTTGGTCGCATCAGCCTTTAAGTGTATTCCTTACAAACTCCCCCTAGGCTGATGCTACTAAAACTAAAGAGACCTTTGAGTCTTAATCTTCATTTATTGACAGTCTTCATCTGTTGGTCAGGATTCCTCATACTCTTAAAGTATCTCCTCATGTCATAGAGATCATGGTGAGGGAGATCAAGAATATTTTTCCAGAAGTACATGTGTTGACCTCCTTGATCTCTAGTGACATACCATCTGTCTGGGTTAATAGCAAACACCCAAGACACAATGGGTCTCTCAGCAGCAAGAGGCTTTATTTGTATGGGAGTATGAGCAGCCTCTTTTTGATTGCCCTCAGGATGTTCTGACCTATCCTGAGGTGCAGAGGTGGATGCGTTGGACTTCTTCTTCTTTTTCTAGTCCCTTGTTATGGCCATCCTCTTCCTCTTTTTGTACTTTAACTGAGAAGGCTGGCCTACAACACCAGATGGTTCTTGTTTATCTTTCTCAGTTGGGTCATTTTCCTTCACAGGTTTAGAAGAAGAGGGATCAAGACCCTGCTGTGGATCAGAAGATCAAGCTAGCTGTGAAGCAGCACTAGGTCCAGGTTGTGTTGTCTCTTGTGTTCAACCTTGACCTCAGCTTCAGATGCAGCTTGACTTGGTGGAGAACGCAAGTCAACCAGCTCACCCTTTTTGATCTTTTGCTTGATCACTCTAATGTGCTCATCTATAGTGGATAGAGATATTGGACCAAGTCTCCTTTTGGAGAAATTATAGAGCTTCAAGAAGCTCACCATCTTTTGTCTATTAGCAGATTTCTTCAGATTTGCTCTGATGGTGGCTCTTGACCATGCAGCCTCTTCCCTCATCTTTCCTTTTAGCAGCTTTTTGCTCTTTTAGTACTTGTTGCTTAAGCTGCTTGAGGTATTCAAACTCAATGTATTCATATGATAGGGGAAGAAGGTTTGCTGCCTGATAAAGACCTGAGGCACTCAGGTAGGTTATCATGTTTTGCCTGTCTTGTTCCCTACCTACCTGAGCTTGTTGCTCAGTAGCCATAACCTCTGCCTCAAGACTTTCTGGAATTAGAGAGAGGGTAGGAGCTTTGTAGAATCTTTTCTCCTCCTTTCTTCCTTGATCTTGAGGAGCAATTCTGAATCCTCAGCTTCCCTCCTCTCCTTTGACACTTCCATATCAACCAGTTCATTTAGTTCCTCCAAAGGGAGAGAGATGAGTTCATCAACTATGGAGGATAAGTCCTTAGGGAATTCGGTCCCAACCTCCTTATTTGTTGGACAAAGAATGGATGACCACATGGAGGAGGTACTTCCATTGGGAGGAAACCTTACCCTTTTTGAAGGTTCTTACGAAGTAGTCCCCTTAATAGCCTATCTACCAGAATGAGTTGTTCATAGCGAATTTAGGGAAGGAGAACTCACCTTCTTCATCATCGAGCCTCAGATGAGAGTTGATGGTGGCTGGAGTGATGAAAATTGTCCTCCCCTGCACTAGGCAGATAGTGCCTTCTCACCATCCAAGATGACCTCTTGGCAGGTCCTCTAGAACTCTAGGAGTTGAACGTCATACAATAGAGGGTCTATTGTGAGGGCGGTGGGGTAGTTTGACAGAGATAAGAATCAGCAAACATCTGAGAAACCTAGATTTTTCTCAGATGATGACAGAGCAACCTGATTGTGTTGCCTGTGAAGATGCATGGAAAAATCTGGTTGGTTTCAGGGATCAGGGTTGGCTATTTTGAGTAGCTTTGAGGTGAAGAAAGGTAAGAACAAAGTTGGTTTGTGGGTGAATTTAGGGTTTCAACTTTTGCAGATGAAATGGAAGGTGAAAGAGGGGGAACCATTATATGAATATATATATGGTAAGGGTTTGAGACAAAGCTAATGCAAGAAACGGCAAACATCTGAGAAACCTAGATCTTTCTCAGATGATAACAGAGCAACTTCGTTGTGTTGCCTGTGTAATTGCATGAAAAAAACAGGTTGGTTTCGAGGATCAGGGTTGGCCGTTTTTGAGTAGCTTAGAAGTGAAGGAAGATACAAACAAAGGCTGTGTATGGATGAATTTAGGTTATGATCTTTTGCAGATGAAAAAGAAAGTGAAAGAGGGGGAACCATCAAAGGTATATTTATGTGAATTGGATTTGAGACAAAGTTAATACAAAAGGATAAACTTTGAAATCCGGATGTCGGTCCCACCTCTGAAAAAGTTCCCAAAAGGTAGTTTATTACAGCTTTAATATTAATGTAATAAGATCTAGTTTAGTTTTGTAATATTTCGCATTCTGCGGCATGCGAAACTGCATGCGATACTGCAGTTTCGCCAGGTAGTTTCGCATGCCATGGTGCATATAGTTTTGCAGTATGCAAAACTGTATGCGAAACTAGGTCATGTATATATATATATTTCTTTGTTCTTCATTATGTAACTCTTGAAACTTTATTGATTATTACAGATTTGAGTTCATCCTTTGTTTGTGCATTGCTAGGATCTTACATTTCACATATTTGAGCATTATTCTTCTTATTCTTCACAAATTCTCTTACAAATGGGTTTTATGTTTGATTTGTGTTCATATTTCATGATTACTTAGTCCACAAGCTATTAGACTTAGTGATATCTTATGGATTTAAGTGTTAAATCTTCATCAAAAGCACGTTCAAACGATCAGTTGGATATCTTAGGGATTGCCTGGTTTCATGGCAAAGAAAGATGCAGACAATAGTTTCTCTATCCACAGGCGAGGCTATGTATATTGCTGCTTCAAGTTGTTGCTATCAAGTGCTGTGGATTAAACATCAAATGATGGATTACGGGATTAACTTTCTTCACATGCCGCTCTTCTGCGATAATGAAGCGGCTGTTGGAATTGCCAAAAATCCAATCCATCATACTCGCACCAACCACATTGAAGCAAGAATTCATGCAATCCGAGATGCACAAGAAAAGGGTTTTATTGATATTATTACCATTGACACTAAAAGTCTAAAGGCTGATCTTTCCATAAAAACTTTTAATAAACCTCGTTTTTATGAATTGATTAACATGTTGGGTTTAATATCTTTTTAAGGGCAAATTCTGGGGTTGATCTGTATATATTTAATATGTGTCTTTTGTTTGAGTTCTTTTAAAAAAAAATCTTTATAATTCATGTGCTAAGAAACTTTAACACCCACACTTCCCCAAGTGTATCCCAGTTTAAAAGGAATTTCTTTTGTTGCACTTTAAAATAAATTTTGGGGGAGAACAGACTTTGATCGTTTTATAATTTTCTTTTGTTGCACTTTAAGTTGCTGTGTATATAATATTATCTTATTTTTGGTGTAGGATTTAGGAAGCTTGGATAGTGTCTGAAGGAGGTCAGAGGCGTTGTGTTGGGATATGTCGGTAGGCCCGGTGGCCTAAAACGAGGTAGACGGTGATTGTGTGACTTAACTAAGAATTAACCTCAGTGATAAGGTTTATTCCCATGTCATATCGGCTTGCACAAAGTTACAAGTCTATTCATAATCTGTGTTGAGAGTGGCTGTTTTCTGTGTTTGACCATGAATTCCCAAATTTCCCTCATCCCTAAGCCTTGAATAAGTTGCGTGTCCAACTCCTCTGCTATGCATAAGCATTGACCTGGAGTGATGATCTTCTCTATTATACGTGAGTATACACCTGAGTCTCATCAACACGCTCAAGTGATGTTCTTCTCTATTATATATGAGTATAGACCTAAAGTTGTCATCATTTTGCTTAAATGTTCTCTTCTGTTATACATGAGTATAGGCCTGGAGCTATGATCGTCCATCCATCATCCATCATTACGTATATTAAATGATCCGTGTTATGTCCACCCCTGTAAATTTCAAGCAGAATCAATGATTACACTCAATACACCATGATGACGAGATGAATTCTTTGCCGAATGACTGTGGGAACCAAGTTTCTTGAGCATTCTTAAGCAAATCCAAAACATGATAAAATTATGTTACAAGTCTTCATTGAAAAGAATACGGCATGGGTTTAAATGGACAAGCATGTTGGCAATCCCGCCAATCCTCAACTCTCTAGACGATTTCTTGCAAAAGCATGTTCGATATCCTTGCCTCTGTGCTTTTTTTTAATTCTTATTTTTGTCGAGTCTCATGGGTTGTGAAGTCTTCTTTTTTACATAAAAATATGATTAAATTAAAATTTTGGTTCATGCGAATCTGTTATTTCGTAGTGCGAAACTATTATTTCGCTGTGCCAAACTACTCTTTCGCTGACCTGGTTCTGCATGCGAAACTATAGTTTCATTGGTCATGCAAAACTGCTGTTTCGAAATGGGAATCTATAGTTTTAGTATACGCGAAACTGGTGTGTATATAAACCAGTTTCGTCGGTTTTTTCGCCACTTGCCAAATTCCCAAAAAAATTTTTGAACTCGAACCGACCTTTTCACCAAGAATTCAAATCCGATATTCGAAGTGTTTTTTTGTGCAAATCTTACCGGTAAACCTCAATCCTGAACATGTTTCGAACCATGAATCGTATTTTGTTTTGGTTTTTAGACTAAAATCGATTTGGTGACTTTTGGGTTTCATACATTGCAGGAGCGGGTAAGGGTACTTAACACTTAGTTTCACACTAAGGAGAGATCTTAGATCACTTAACAATTCAAATAGGGAACTGGTAACTAATGACGGATGATGCTAAGAATACAAGTAAATTAAAGAGACAAAACTAAGAACAACACAAGAACACAAGATTGGTTTTCAAGGATGTTGTATATTGATCTCAAGTTCTTTTACAAGTGTTACAAAGCATTCATCAAAATTACAAGGAACTGAGACACTTTTATACTACAACCTACAACCGTTACTTACATGTAAAGACAGTTGGGATATGACTAATCTAGACAACAAGATCAATCTACAACCTTTTGACTAGTGACTATGACATGCCATAGCTCACTGACTTTTCCTAATACAAAAAGGCTACAAAAACAAGTAAGGTAAGTTACAGACAAAGACCATTCCTACTTTTTGATAAAGCATGGAAGTTTCACCAACTTGTGTAAAGTAGGTAAACCGCCAGAGCAGGCAGCGGAAAGTGTGTCAGCTTTATCAAAAGTTGATTCAGAGAAAGCATATTTTCTCTGTCCTCTGAAAAAATCAGTCTTCACAGCTTCAGAAGACTTTGTCTCTGAAGCTTCAAAAGATTTCATCTTTGGCTTCAGAAGATGCTGGTCTTTGGCTTCGGAAGATTTCACACTTAGAATATTTTTCTGTTTGAGTGTGAAACTTTCGAAGTAACTCCTTCTGAACTGTTAGCTTCGAAGATCTTACACTTAGACACATTTGAGAGTGCAAGACTTCCAAAGATAGTTCATCTTTGTTCGTTAGTGCATGCATGTAAGACTTGGTTGTTCTGGCTTGTTGGTTGCATTACCCTCATAATCTTCTGATGATCTTACAAACTCCCCCTAGGCTGATGCTACCAAAACAGAGAAGTTCTTTAGATTTTGATAGTCCATATTAGGATCCTCAACATACCTTTCTTCATCATTAGGTCTGGATCCTTCAGACTAACATAGAACCTTCTCATGTCAAAGAGATCATGCAGAGGAAGATTGAGCATGTCTTCTGAGGAATAGACATGCATGCCTTCCTGATCTCTTATGACATACCATCTGTCTTGATCTTCATCATAAGACCATGACATAATTTGTCTTCCAACATCAAGAGGCTCTACTATGATTGGAGTTTGTTGAGAGACCTCTTCATGCACTCCCTCAGGATACTCTGATTCATCCTGAGGTTGGGAGGTGGATGCCTTTCTTCTTTTTCTCTTTGAGGTTGATCTTCTGGCCATCCTTTTTCTTCTCCATGATGATTTTAACTGAGGGGACTGGTCTTGAGTACCAGGTTGTTCAGTTGAGTCCCCCTCAGTTGGGATCTCCTCTCTCACAGGTTCAGAAGGAGAGAGAGGAGGACCCTACTATGGATCAGAAGATGAAGTTGGCTGAGATGCAGCTCCAGGTTCAGGTTGTGTTGTCTCAGTGGGTTCAACCTTCACCTCAACTTCAGGTTGAGCTGGACTTGGTGGAAAATGCAAGTCCACAAGCACTCCCTTCTTTATCTTCTGCTTGATTACCCTAATATGCTCATCCATTGTGGATAGAGACATAGGGCCAAGCCTTCTTTCGGAGAATCCATACAGCTTCAAGAAGCTCATTATCCTTTGTCCGTCAGCAGACTTATTTTAGATTTTGTGGATGATGGCCCTTGACTTTGCAGCTTCTTCCCTTAATCTTTTCTTTTCAGCTTGTTTTTCTCTTTTAGCTTTTACTTCCATCTGCTTATTGTATTCAAACAATATGTATTTAGATGGTAAGGGAAGAAGTGCATCTGCCTGATAGAGACCTGTGGCACTCAGTTAGCTGATCATCTTTAGTCTTTCTTCTTCAGTTGCTACCTGAGGTTGTTCAGTGGCCACAGTCTTTGGCTTAGGACTTTCTTGAACTGAGGAGAGGACAAGAACGTTCTTGTAGAGTCTTTTCAACCTCATTTCTTCCTTGTGCTTGAGGAGCAATGCTACATCCTCTGCTTCCTTCCTCTCCTTTGACGACTCTATGTCAGCCAGTTCATTCAATTCATCTAAGGGGGGGGAGATGAGTTCATAAACATTATAGTTTTTGGTTCCCAGGTAGTTTAGCCTGGCTGCCCTTAACTCATCTTCCTGAGTGTTTAGCCTGGAGGCAGCCCTGATTGTAGCTTCCATAAACCCTGGGGAACCACTTGAACTCTCTCCCCTTAGCTTCCTCTTCCTCTCTCTCTTCTCCTCCTCAATTTCCTCAGGAGTCATTTTTTTGCCTTTGTCATCCACAGGCTTTGGTGACTCAGGCTGGAGAGAGCTTTGGCCTTTATTGCTTGGTTTAGCTGTCAAGCTCTGGCCAGAGAGAGGTTGTGAAACACCATCACCAGCTGGTGTTTCACTGAGGGTAATGGGTGCAGAGGGAGATCCTGTCTCAAGGTTCACAGGTTCAACCTTAGGGCCTTCAGTCAAGGTTTTCCCTTCGAAGCTAATCTCCGGGTCTACCTCAACATCCAGTTGACCACAGATCTCACCTGCTAGCCTCTATCTATATAATTTTGATCTCAATTTAAACTCCTCTAGCACCCTGTCTTGGATTCTTTCTGCCAATCTTGCTGCTTGTCTATTATTGCTTGGGTTGACAAGTGGCAAATCTACCAAGCTGATGCTCTCATAGAAACTTAGGTGTGAAATGTTGAGAACTTCTAGTTGACCCTGAGCTCTAGAGATCACAAGAGCTCTCCTATTGCTGTCATACCCCCAACCCTAGATTGGGTTCTCAGAAGGGGCAGACATTGCTCTTGGTATTCCCTCCTCAAACAGTTGTTGGATGAGCAAGTTTAGATCACTGTTCGGAGGAGGTTGCTGAGTATGAACAACTGCAAGAGAGGATGGTGATTCCTCTATGTCCATACTCTGGGAAGAACTCCCAGGTTCTGTGATTGTCAAAATTTCCTCCCCCTTTTTGGTAGCATCACCCTCTTGCATAGGTGAGCTGGGAGATTGATCCATGACATCCACAGATTCTTGTGGACCTGAATTAGTTGTCCTCATAGGTCTTTCAGCCAACTTGCCCTTGAGATCAGTGATCTCAAGTTGCTGGTCATTGACCCTCTTATGTAAGATAGTCACCTAAGATTCCAGGTGAGCTATCTTTGAAACAAAATAGGTGCAAAGATGTGACAGTTTGTGCACCTTTTATTGCAGACACCCCTCATCTTCAGATGAAGAATCATTGGGGGATGAGAGAATTGGACCTAAGTCTTCTTCCTCACCACCAGCATAGGTTTCTTGGCTACTGGATTTCCCCTGCCTAGTGACAACTTCCAGAGAAGTGTCAAGAGGCTGGGTTGCCATGGTAGAGGTCCTAGTAATGTTATCACTTGCAAAAGTGATAGCCTCTGCCATATGGATTTCCTTAATAAGTTCAGGACTATCCACCTCAGTAGGGGGTTGTTGATGTGGGCTAGAGATGGGGGAAGCAGGAGTACTCATCTCTCCTTGAGTGTGGGAAGAGAGGAGAGGCTCATGGTACTCACTGAAGCCCAAATCTTCATCAAAATAGAAGTCAAGGCTGGGAATAGGGTGGTTTAGATCAAGAGGTTGGGGATGGTAGCTTTCCCCAGAAGGTTGATCACTAGAGTGTTGAGACTCAGAGTGATGGCTTAAGGCTGTTTGTAGGGTTGTGAGCTCATCAGACTGAGCATGAGGAACCTCAGTACTTATTGGTTGAAAGATGGGAGTGGTCTGCTCCTCAGGGGAAGTGGGAGCTCGAGATTCCACTTCCTCCTGTATGGGTTCTGATATGGGGTCCTGCACATGTTCAGTAGCAAGTGCAGGGGTTTGTTGGGATTTTCTTTTGTAGGTGATAATGATGGTAGGCTGTGTTTGAGGTGGTTGAGAGGTGGAGGGTGTTGGTTCAACACTAGCTGGTGCTGCTAGGTTTTCACCCTGAGCAATGACCTTAAACATTTTTAGGACAAGGGCTATTTCTACCCCAGAGAAGCCAACAGTTGGCTTCTTTAAGATTTTGAAGATGCCGGGCCTCATTTGTCCTATTTTAAGAATATTACCCATTTCCCTCAACTGTGGTCCCAACTCATAGTTTAGAATGTGTTGAACATACCTAAGGAACATGTAGTACTCTAAGGAGTCCAAGTTTGCAAGTAAATTAGTATATACAAACTGAGAGTACCTGAACTTGACCCCTTGTACCATCCTGGACTATAAAGGAGAGGTCTTCTGGAACTTGATCCCATCCTCCATGCTTTTAGAAAGGCTGTGAATGACGACATGGAGGAGGTATTTCCATTGAGATGAGACCTTCCCCTTCCTGAAGGTTTTGACTGAGAAGTCACCTTCATAGCCCATCTGCTGAAAGGAGTGGTTGACAGCAGATTTGGGAAAGGACAGCTCACCTGCTTCATCATCCAGCTGCAAATGGGTGTTTATGATGGCCGGAGTGATGAAAACTGTCCTCCCCTGCACTGTAGCAGACAGTGCCTTCTCCCCGTCCATGGTGACCTCTTGACAGGTCCTCCAGAACTCAAGCAACTGATCCTCATAGAGAGGAGGATCAATTGTAAGGGAGGTGAAGTAGTGCGACAAAGAAAGGTACCTACACACATCTGAGAAGCTTGGATCCTTCTTAGAGTGTAACAGGGCAACCTGATTGTGTTGCCTGTGTAGGTGCATGGAAAAATCAGGGTCGTTGCGACGATCAATGTTGGCCATTTGAGGAAGCTTTTGCAGTGAAGAAAGGAAGAAGAAGATGAAATTTGGGGGTAAATTTAGGGTAAGGATCAGTGAGAGTAGAGAGACGAAATAGAACCGTTTGGAAGATATATGTCGTGGATTTGAGACAAAGTTATGACAAAAAGATAAACTTTGAAATCCGTAAGTGGGTCCTACTTCTGAAAAAGTGCGCCCAAAAAGTTAGTTTTCTTGGAAGTTGTAAAACTTCCGAAGGCAATTTTGGCTTCGGAAGCTTTGTAGCAAAGCTTCCGAAGGCAAGTTTTGCTTCGGAAGATATTTCAAAGAATTTTGAAAATTTGGCTTCGGAAGAAGTGAACAAGTCTTCCGAGACTTAGTTGTTTTCGGAAGATATTTGTTCTTTGAATACATTTAAGTGCTTATCTACAAATTTAAGCTTTGGAAGATACTCCAAGAATTTCTTAGAAAAGCTGTTAAATGATTTAAAGACATAAATTTCTTCCAAAGGCAATTTGAGTTCTTTCGAAGGTATATTTTCACAAATCTGAGGAATATCAGTTAAAAGTTAGTTTTCTTCTAAAAAGAACTGGGCTTATGAGATGATCTAATAGACAACTTAGGACACACAGTTTTAGGAAATAAAGTTGATTAAGTTATTAAGAAAAATCTATTCAAAGTTAATCATCCCAATAGCTGATACAAGATATTTAAATCTCTATTCATCAAATGTCTTTGTGAACAGATCAGCATATTGTTCATTTGTGTTAACTTTGATTAGTTTGATCAATCCCTTTTCAAAATTATCCCTAATCAGATGATACCTGATGTTGATGTGTTTGGTCCTTGAGTGCTGCACAGGATTTTCTGTAATGGAGATGGCACTGTTGTTGTCTATATGGATGGGAGTCTCCTTGAAGTTGAACCCATAGTCTAGCATCTGATTCTGAATCCAGAGCACTTGAGCATAGCAGCTTGCAGCAGCAATGTATTCAGCTTCAGCAGTTGATGCAGACACACAGGATTGCTTCTTGCATTGCCAAGAGACTATCCTTCCACCAAGGAATTGACATCCCCCAGATGTGGACTTTGCAGTCATGTTGCAGCCACCATAATCACTATCTGTATAAGCATATAGATTAAAGTCTGAATTCTTTGGATACCAAAGGCCTAGATTTGGAGCACCTTTGAGGTATCTGAGAATCCTTTTGATAGTGATTAGGTGTGACATCTTGGGGTTGGCTTGATATCTTGCACATATACATGTGGCAAACATAATATCAGGCCTGCTAGCAGTAAGGTACATAAGTGACCCAATCATAGCCCTATAGAGATGTTCATCAACACACTCCCCCTCAAGATCAGGACCAAGGGAGTGGTTTCTGGCTATGGGTGTCTTTGCAACCTTACAGTCAGTCATCTTGAATCTTGTAAGTATGTCCTGTACATACTTTGACTGACTAATGAAGATGCCATCTTCAACCTGCTTCACTTGAATTCCTAGAAAGAAACTGAGTTCCCCCATGGCACTCATTTCAAATCTATTCTTCATCAGCATCTCAAAGTCTTTGCAGAGCTTTGGATTAGTTGAACCAAAGATGATGTCATCTACATATATTTGAACTAGCAGTGTGTCATTCCATGTTTCTTTGATGAAGAGAGTCCCATCAATAGTACCTCTTTTGTATCCATGATGACAGAGGTATGTTGATAGTGTCTCATACCACTTTCTTGGAGCTTGATGCAGTCCATATAGAGCTTTATCAAGCTTGCAGACATAATCAGGATGATATGGGTCTGCAAAGCCAGGTGTTGTTTAATATAAACTTCTTCATCAATCACCCCATAGAGAAAAGCACATTTCACATCAAGTTGGTAGACCTTGAAATCCTTGGATGCAGCATAAGCCAGGAATATTCTTACAGCTTCAAGTCTTGCAACTGGAGCAAAAATCAGTGTAATCGATCCCTTCTTCTTGAGTGTATCCTTGGACAACCAGTCTAGCCTTGTTCTTGATAATAATCCCTCTATCATCCTTCATGTTCCTGAATACCCATTTGGTACCTATGACAGCCTTCCCTTGAGGAAGAGGGCATAAGTTCCACACCTTCTGTCTTCTGATTTGAAGCAGCTCATCTTGCATAGCTTAAATCCAGCTTCCATCCTTCAAAGCCTCATCAACTTTCTTCGGCTCTATCTGGGATAAGAAACAAGAATGTAGACAAACATGGCTGCCATGAGTTTGTCCTCTTGTTATTACCCTGAGTCAACATTTCCAATGATGTTTGTAGTGGGATGTGACTTGTGGATCCGAAGTTGAGGGATCACAGCAAGTTGGTTGGATAGATCTAAATTAGAGAAATTTTGATCTGGCAATGAAGTGTCTCCCACCACATCAGCACACTTATCAAGAGAAACTTGATCCAATGAGTGTGTGACATCATTCATGTTGTCTTTAATGGAGTGGTTATCAGCATCAAGAAATTCTTGATCACTGTCACCACCTCCAGTTCTTCTGCATTAGAAGTTCCTTCTCTGAATTTGAGCCTCTGAGCTGAATTTGAAGGCAATTCAGTTGAATCAGCAGTATTTGTCATGCTTGTGCTGATAGGAGCCTCAATTACAGGGTTAGTCACCACTGGAGCTGAAGTAGTCTTCTTGGTTGGTCTTCTCAGCTCAAATCTTGGATCAGGATCTTCTGTTGATCTGTTATCTGTAGATCCTGAAACATTCTCACAAGACTTGTTAAAACAGTTGGTAACTAAATCAAGATCAAACAGCCAATCCGGACCAGAACCTTTCACACAGGGTGTGTGTTCATTGAAAGTCACATTGGCTGACTCCTTAATGATTCTAGTTCTGAGATTGTATACTCTATAAGCCTTAGCTTGAGAAGAGTATCCAACAAAGTGTCCATCATCTGATTTCTCAGCAAACTTGGCTATTTGATCTTTGGTATTCAAGATGGTGCAAGGACATCCAAATGTTCTGAGAAAACCAATGAATGGTCTCCTTTTGTGCCACAGTTCATAAGGAGTCTTACCATGTGTCTTAACCACTAAAACTCTATTCTGCACATAGCAGGCTGTGTTGACAGCCTCTGCCCAAAGGTGATAGGCAGTTTAGAGTCAGACAACATGGTTCTAGCAGCTTCAATAAGTGTCCTGTTTCTCCTCTCAGCAACACCATTTTGCTGAGGAGTCCTGGGAGCACTATATTGTCTTGAAATACCATTTTCATCACAAAATGTATCAAGGATTTGGTTTTTAAATTCAGTTCCTTGATCACATCTTATGGTCTTGACCTTGTGATCAGATTGATTCTCAATTTTCAGAATGAAGTTCTTTAAGATTTCAGGGGTTTCATCCTTAGTTCTAAGGAAAAACACCCAAGTGAATCTTGTGAAATCATCTGTGATCACTAAACAGTAAGAGGTCCTTCCTAGACTCATTACACTGGTGGGGCCAAACAGATCCATATGTAACAAGTGTAGGGGAGTAGTGATAGAGTTTATTTCCTTTGGCTTGTGAGACACTTTGTGTTGCTTCCCTTTCAGGCATGCAACACAGTGGTCATCACTTGTAAACTCTTTCTTTGGCATTCCAGTTACCAAATCATTCTTAATCAATTTATTTATGTTTTTAAAGTTTACATGGCACATTCTTTTATGCCAAAGGAAAGACTCATCACTATTTGCTTTAGACAGAAAGCAAGAAACTTCTCCAGAGGGAGATGTTTCCTGCAGATCCATCTTGTACATGTTCCCTCTCCTGGGGGCTCTGAGCAGAATATGCTCTTGAGGAATATCAACCCCAGGCTTGAGAACAATGCACTCATGCTCAGTAAAGAGCATGTGATGTTTTTGGTCACAAAATTAGAACACACTCAGAAGATTGTATCCAAGCTCCTTGATAAAGTTTACCTTCTCAATGCTGAGCTTACCATTTGTAACCATGCCCCTGCCAGTAATGTAACCTCCTGCATCTCCTCCAAAAGAAACTGGTCCTGCATCAAATCTTTCAAAGTATTAAAGTAAGGACTCATTGCCTGTCATGTGCCTGGAGCAGCCACTATCAATGATCCACACATATCTGTTTGCCTTTGGCTGTCCCTACACAAAAGGAGATGATTTAGTTACATTTGAAAACCCAAGCCTCATTGGTCTTGGGCTTGTCAAAATGAGTTGAAGGCAATGAAACAGTAAGTGATCCTATGTTCAGGTTCTGAGGATCATTTGCTGTTGCTGATGAAGAATCTTCAGTCACACGGTCTTCCTTCATCTTCCACACCACCTTTGGAAAATTTGGCTTGACCTTCAAAGCTTCGGAAGCTTTTACAGCTTTGGAAGATTTGGAGACTGGACCTTCGGAAGATCTTGCTTTCACTACAGCAAGCTTTAGTACTTCAGAAGCATTCTTTTCTTCCGAGACCAAATTTTCTTTCGAAAGCAATTTTTCACTTGCCTTCTTCATTTTAGAGCTTCCGATGGAAACAGATTTTCCTTCCGAAGCTTTCTTTTCCTTCTTCTTCCCAGAAGCCATTTCTTTGACTATGTGGATAGTACTTTTAGGATTGTAGAAGCAATCCTTAGCCAGATGAGAAGTACTACCACACATGATGCAGTCCATTTGCTTCCTTCTGGGAGTCTTCTTCTGAGAGCAAGACTGAACTTGAACACTTTCTTTCTCTATCTTCTTCTTCACAGATGATGCAGCAATATTCTTAGGGAGAGAATTGCTCTTGGAGGAGGATGGTTCAGACTGTGTAGCAGTGGTACACAACAATTCAGCCTTCTCTTTGCTGGAATGAGTTGGAACTGTACTAAAACTCCTGGTACTAGAGTTTGTAGTTGATTCCTCAGCCTTTACCACTTCAAACCCTGCAGAGATGAACACTTGTTTCTGCTTAGGGTCAAAAGTGGCCTTGATCTCTTGAGCCTTCTTTGATCTTCTCTTTGCTCTTCTGATCAAGTTCTTCCTCTTTGTCTTTGTCATACCAGCCTTCTTACTCTCCTCAGGAGCATGGTGACCCTTTTTGGATTGACTCTTTTCACTCATTTCAGAATCATCCCTCACCATCTCCTCTTCATCCTCTTCAACACTAGGGTCTATGAGGGGAAGCTCATCTTCACCAGTTCCACACCTCGGAGATCTTACAGATAATAGAGTGTGTGGAGGAGCCATCTCACAAGATCCCAGTCCCTGCTTATTCTGATAACAAACTTTTGCATGTAGAGATGAGGATATTATGTTCTTGAAGGTCTCTTCTTCAAGAACACATTTTTCTGCCCTGGCTTTGCTGATCACAAGCTTAGCCTGGCGTTCAGTCAACTTAGCAACAAGATCTTTTATTTGAGTCTTGTAGTTTGTTTGCTCATGTTTAAGAGTTGGAATTGTTTTCTATAGATCTTCTATTTTAAGCTTATAATCATTTTCAGCTCTCTTAAAATCAGCTTTTAAAATGTTTAAAGACTCAATATCAGATATCATTTCTAAGTTGTAGGACTTGTATCTATTTACTTGAACAATACATTCAGGAGAGCAAAGATGTTCTAATACCTTGGCTTCATCATGGTCAGCCATGAGTGCTTGATTTGGAGAAGCATCTTCAGCTTGGAAGCTCCAGTCAAAGCCTCCTTCTTCAATAGCAACTGCGCTTGCTGTCTTGGCTTCTCATTCTGGTGCCCTCCTTCAGTGTAGTTTGGCCTGGATAATGCTTGGCTACCATTTGACTTAGGTTCCTTGCATTCTTTGGCAAAGTGTCCCATCTGGTTACAGTTGTACCACTTTACTTTGCTTTTGTCCAACCCAAACTTGCCACTGGCTGCATTGCTAGGAAACCTTTTCCCAGTCCTCTTGTAAAACTTTTGGGCTCTGTGAGTGAGAAGAGCCATCTGTTGGACTATCTCCATATATTCCAGATCATCTGGATGGATACAGTCCAGGTCTTCAAGAGTGAAGAGAAAGTTGCCTGAACTTTCATTAGTAGAAACAAAGTCTTGAGAGGAGCTTGTCTCTTGGAAGGGACTTTCTTGGATGTAGCTCTCTCTAGGTGTCTCTGGGAAGGTGATGAAAGAACCCTTTTGTGAAGTTTTAGGGTAGCAGATAAGATGATGCTGTGGTTCTCTGCTATCCCTTTCACCCACATGAAGGGCTAAACTCTGGTGAGTATTGGAGTTACTAGATGAATTTTGCATGTTCATCTCCATCTGGTATCCACTGAGTATCCCATACAACTTAGTGAGAGTAAGGGTCTTGAGGTTTTCAGTCCTCTTAATGACCACACAGTAGTGTGTCCATTGTCTGGGAATAGAGGACATGAACTTCCTAACAATATCCCTGTTCTCAATAGTTACTCCAACATCAGCCAGAGTATCCACAATCTCAACATACCTGAAGTATTGTTGAGTCATGGTTTCACCTGTCTTGAAGGTGAAGTTTTCAAACTGCTGCTTCAAGAGGTCCTTCTTGCTTTCCTTGGCTTTATTGGACCCCTCATACATCAATTTCAGTGCATCCCATTGCTGTTTAGAGGTCTTGTACTTCTTGAAACCTCTGTAGATGGAGTTTGGAAGAGTAGTTTGGAGGGCTGTCATGGCTTTCTAATCAATATCAATCCCTTTCCAGTCTTCATCAAAAAAGTCAGCCCTCTCCTTTGGTATCATGCCACCACCAGTAGCAGCTGAAGAGGTGCATGGTACATGAGGTCCATTGACAACAGACTCCCACATCCTGGAATCTTGAGACTTGATGAAGCCTTCCATTCTTTGGCACCAAGTGTCAAAATCCTCAGGAGTGATCAGTGGGGACTTTGTCATAGTTCCATTTTCCATATCAGCCTTAGAGATAGCTGCCATTTGAAGAGTTAAGTGATGTGTGAAGCTAAGAGGATCAAAGATGGTGAGATCTTAAAATCAAGAGCCTGGAATGCTATGATATCAATTGCAGAACCGGGTAAGGGTACTTAACACTTAGTTTCACACTGAGGAGAGATCTTAGATCACTTAACAATTCAAATAGGGAACTGGTAACTAGAGACGGATGATGCTAAGAACACAAGTAAATTAAAGAGACAGAACTAAGAACAACACAAGAACACAAGATTGATTTTCAAGGATGTTGTATATGATCTCAAGTTCTTTTACAAGTGTTACAAAGTATTCATCGAAATTACAAGGACCTGAGACAATTTTATACTACAACCTACAACCGTCACTTACATGTAAAGACAGTTGGATTGACTAATCTAGACAACAAGATCAATCTACAGTCAAAAGGCAGATTACCTTTTGACTAGTGACTATGACATGCCATAGCTCACTGACTTTTCCTAATACAAAAAGTCTACAGAAACAAGTAAGGTAAGTTATAGACAAAGACCATTCCTACTTTTTGATAAAGCATGGAAGTTTCACCAACTTGTATAAAGTAGGTGAACCAACAAAGCAGGCAGCGGAGAGTGTGTCAGCTTTATCAAAAGTTGAGTAAGAGAAAGCATATTTTCTCTATCCTCTGAAGAAATCATTCTTCATAGCTTTGGAAGACTTTGTCTCTGAAGCTTCAGAAGATTTCATCTTTGGCTTTGGAAGATGCTGGTCTTTGGCTTCGGAAGATTTCACACTTTGAATATTTTTCTGTTTTAGTGTGAAACTTCCGAAGTAACTCCTTCTAAACTATTAGCTTCGGAAGATCTTACACTTAGACACATTTGAGAGTGTAAGACTTTCAAAGCTAGTTCATCTTTGTTCCTTAGTGCATGCATGGAAGACTTGGTTGTTCTGGCTTGTTGGTTGCATCAGCCTCATAATCTTCAGATGATCTTACATACATTCAATGTGCGAAACTAAGGTGCTATGATGCGAAACTGAACGAAAGTTCTTTGATCTGTGCGAAACTATCTACTCGTGCTGCCCGTGTGTACTGAACAGTTTCGACTGGATCTTGCGAATCTATAGTTTCGTAGTCCATGCGAAAATATAGTTTCCAATGCGGAACTATAGTTTCTCATTCCCATGCGAATCTATTGTGTCTTGGCTGCGAAACTATAGTTTCTCTCGTGTACTCTCTTCAGTTTCGTCGGTTCTTGCGAATCTATATTCTTCCATGCGAACAATAGTTTCTTCATGCGAAATTATATGCGAAACTAATTAAAAAAATTATATATATATATATATATATAAAATATTATTGATTAAAAAAATATAATAAAATAAAAATAATAAAAAAATAAAATTATGAAAATATATTAATTATAATAGATAGTAAATAGATAATTATAATTAGAATTATAATATTTTAGATGTTTTGTAATCTCTTATGATCTAACAGACTCTCGGTTTCACCTGCAGTTATTATGGGGAGTTTAAAGTTTGATCCCAGATCAAACGTAGTGGTGTATCTAAACGATCGCGATCCAAAGTCTGCTGGATATAGAGATGCCATTGATTGGTTGAAGAGATCTCCCATCTTCTATGCTATTTCTCACTCTCCCACTATAGATGAGAAACAGATCAGAGAGTCCTGGAGAATGGCTGATTATGACGCCAAGCAGAGCATTATCAGAGCGTCGGTTCAGGGAGAGCTATTTGAGCTATCGGTTGAGATAGTGGCTAAGGCCCTGTATCTGGAGGATGACATGGGTGAGAGCATTGAGATGACTGATTCAGAGGTCATTAAAGCATTTAAAGATATTGGTTATGAGGGAACTGACATTGAGAAGAGGAAGGAAATCAAGAAGTCATTTCTATCTAAGGAGTGGAGGTTCATAGCTCATGTGTTTATCAGCTGTTTGGATCATAGGAAGGGGGATCAGATGGGCTAAATATGAGATGGTCCACAGATATGATCATGTTTTGTAAAGGGGAAAAGGCAAATATAGCTCAATCATTCATGATTATTTGCTAGAGAACATCATGGCTCGGAAGAAGGATAAGTGGCTACTCTATCCAAGATTCATTCAGATCATTCTAGACTATCTAAAGCCAAACTTACCTAAGCTTGAAGATGAGATGAGATTGACTTCGATGAACCTGAGGATCTTTGCTGACTCTGCTGCCTTCAGGCATGATTTTTAGGAAAGATTACATATCTGCTGGAAAGTATCTACACTGAAGAAAGGTAGAATTATATCAAGACTCTGATCCCTCCTGGGGAAAGAAGAGCAGCAGAGACTGGAGGAAATATGGAGGAGATTAGAAAGAGAAAGAAATACATAAAGGAGACTGATTTGACCTTCAAAGAGCATCTGGATGAGATTAAAGAGGAGCTGAGGAAGAAGAGGAAGAAGAAGGGTGCAAAGAAATCATGTTCACATGCTAGAGCTGATTCCCCTACATGGGAAAAGAGGAGTAAAAGCAAGCATCTAGTTATTCTTGAGATTAGGCTTACAGGAGAAGCTGGGAGGCCAAGGAGGGACATCTGATCAGATCTTAATGAGGATGTGATTAGAAATGTCAACACATCCTTATCAAATAAGCTACACATGATAAAGACCAAGCTGATTAACTCAGAGAAGAGGGAGAAACTGAGGGATTTAGAGATTGATGAGATGAAGAAAGTTATATTAAGCCAATAGGATCTGATCAGAAGGTTGTTGGAAGAAGTGAGTGATCTGAGGAGGACTGCTGGTTCAGCTGATGTACCAAGTGTTGAGCAAATCAAAGAAATGATTGACACATCCAAGTTCCCTTTTATTCATAAGACATTAGGAGCCAGTGTGAGCGGTGTAGGAGGATCGAGAGCCGGAGGTAGTGGTGCTAGAATATCTGGAGCTGGTGGAAGTGGTGTTGGTGGTGATGAAGCAGATGATGGTGATGAAGCTGCTGGTGGTGTCGAAGTTGGTGGAGGTGTTACCGGAGGTAGTGGTGAAGGAGTCAGTGATAAAGAAAATGTTGTTTAGGTGTTTGAGGCTGGATTCATTGATGTGGGCTTTGATTTAGATACTGATATGATAGGGAATGAGGTGATAAGGGATGAGAGATAAGGAGGAGAGAAAGAGCATGTTCAGCTGAATTTGATTGATGAGGAGGAAGAGGTGGAGGAACAGTTTGTGGACTATTATTCTGTGCCAGAGTTTTATATAGTTGATGAGAGGCCAATGACTTATGTGGCTCCGAGGAGTTCAGTTGAAGGAGATGTGGTTGAGATGAACATAGAGGACTGGTTCTATAAGGAGGAAGAACCAGAGAAACTAACATCTCTCTTCCAAAACATTCAAGAACCAGGGAGGAAGGAGACAGACAAGAACATAGTGAGCTGGAAATACAACACGAAGCTGAAAATGTTTATGATCAAAAGGCATGGAGGCGGGATCTCATATATGCACAAAAGGAAGGCGTTCAAGACCCTTCCTAAGTAGGATTTATGGAAAATAGCTGAGATTCCCCTCCTTGACTCGGGCTTGAGCGAATGTGCCAAAATGTTAGAGCATTAGATCAGTTAGGGCGTTCAGGACAACTTTAAAGCTTTACAATACATGAAGCTCGAGAGAGAACGTCAAAGAAGGATCTTGATTGGGTGACCGGGAAAGGAAAGATTGTACTGAAATTAAAGCCTGCAAAGACCGTCAACAGGGTGAGGATACCTGATCAACAGCCTTCATGACTATAGAAGTTTGAGAAATGGTTCTATGACAATTAGACTAGAGAAGAATAGTGAGGGTGAAGGATGGAGATAAGATAAGGCTGTTTGATCCTATGGAGGTATTTTCATTCAGTGATGAGGATCTAAAGACATTGTGCAAGAACCAGATTAAATTCGAAGCTGGAGAAAAGACGAAGACCAAGTCAAGCTTGTTTGAGAGGGTAGCAAACAGGGCTAGGGGCTTGAGATCGGAAATCAAGCAACTCGAAAAGAGTACGCAAGAACACGAGGATCTGGAGGCGGAAGTTAGAGACTTGGCTCGATTGATGGAGGAGGCAAAGGCTGGAGCTGATCCTGAAGACCCGGCAGGTGAATACCCCCCTGGGGGGAGTATTGATGATCAAGAATAGGGTGGTATTCACCTTGCTGTTTTGTTTTTGTTTAGCTATAGTTTATTATAGATTAGATATTAATGTAATAGGATCTAGTTTAGTTTTGTCTTATTTAGCATTCTGTGGCATGCAAAACTACATGCGATACTGCAGTTTTGCCTGGTTGTTTCGCATGCCATGGTGCATACAGTATCGCAGTATGGGAAACTGTATGAGAAACTAGGTCCTGTATATATATATATGTTTCTTTGTTCTTTATTATGTAACTCTTGGAACTTTATTGATTATTACAAATTTGAGTTCATCCTTTGTTTGTGCATTGCTAGGAGCTTACATGACACATATTTGAGCATTATTCTTCTTATTCTTCACAAATTCTCTTACAAATGGGTTTTATGTTTGATCTATGTTCATATTTCATCATTACTTGGTCCACAAGCTATTAGACTTAGTGATATATTGTGTATTTTTGTGTTAAATCTTCATCAGAAGCACGCTCAAACGATCAATTGGACCTATAAAAAGTTTTTATGACTAGATCAGCATATTGTTCATTTGTGTTAACTTTGACTAGTTTTATCAAACCTTTTTTAAAATTATCTCTACTCAAATGATACTTGATGTTGATGCGCTTTGTCATTAAGTGCTGCAAAGGATTCTCTGTAATAGAGATAGCACAGTTGTTGTCTATATGGATGAGAGTCTCTTTGAAATTGAATCCATAGTCCAACATCTGATTCTGAATCCAAAGCACATAAGCACAGCAGCTTGCAGCAGCAATGTATTCAGCTTCAGTAGTTGATGCAGACACATAGGATTGTTTCTTGCATTACCATAAGACTATCCTTCCACAAAGAAATTGACATCCCCCAGGTGTAAACTTTGCAGTCATGTTGCAACCACCATAAACACTATCTGTATATGCATACAGATTAAAGTCATAATTCTTCGGATACCAAAGGCCTAGTTTGGGAGCACCTTTGAGATATCTAAGAATCCTTTTGACAACAACCAGGTGTGACATCTTGGGGTTGGCTTGATATCTTGCATAAATACATGTAGCAAACATAATATCAGGCCTGCTGGCTGTGAGGTACATAAGAGACCCAATCATAGCCCTATAGAGATGTTCATCAACATACTCCCCCTCAAGATAAGGTCCTAAAGAGTGGTTTCTGGCTATGGGTGTCATAACAACCTTGCATTTAGTCAGATGAAATCTGGTAAGTATGTCTTGCACATACTTTGATTGGTTTATAAAGATTCCATTATCAACCTGCTTCATTTGAATTCCTAGAAAGAAATTGAGTTCCCCCATTGCACTTGTTTCAAATCTATTTCTTCATCAGCTTCTCAAAGTCTTTGCAGAGCTTTGGATTAGTTGACCTAAAGATGATGTCATCTACATAAACTTGAACCAACATCAAGTCATTTCCTATTCCTTTAATGAAGAGTGTTCTATCAATAGTACCCCTCTTGTATCCAAACTAACAGAGATACTGTGATAATGTCTCATACCACTTTCTTAGAGCTTGATGCAACCTATAGAGAGCTTTGTCAAGCTTGCAAACATAATCAGGATGATCTGGGTCTGCAAAGCTAGGTGGTTGTATAACATACACTTCCTCATTAATCATCCCATATACGAAGGCACACTTGACATCAAGTTGGTAGACCTTGAAATCCTTGGATGCAGCAACAGAAAGGAATATCCTACCAGTTTCAAGTCTTGCTACAGGAGCAAAAACATCAGTGTAGTCAATCCCCTCTTCTTGTGTATAACTTGAACAACTAGTCTTGCCTTGTTCTTGATGACAAGTCCTCTATCATCTCTCTTATTCCTGAATACCCACTTGGTACCTATAGTAGTCTTCCTTTAAGGAAGAGGATATAGATTCCAAACCTTTTCTCTCTTGAATTGAAGCAGCTCCTCCTGCATTGCATCAACCAACTTCCATCCTTCAGAGCCTTATCAATCTTCTTAGGCTCAATCTAGGAAAAAAACAAGAGTGAAGACAAACATTTTTGTCATGGGTTCATCCTCTTGTTCTCACCCCTGTCTCAACATTTCCAATGATGTTGTGGTGGGATGTGACTTGTGGATTCTCAATTAAGGAATCTCAGCAAGTTGGTTGGATAGATTTAAATTATTAAAATTCAGATCTAGTGATTGAGTGTCATCCACCACATCAACACACTTATCAAGAGAAACTTGATCCAATGAGTGTGTTACATCATTGATGTTGTCTTCTATGGAGTGGTTATTAGCATCAAGAAATTCTTGATCACTATCACCACTTTAATATCCTCCTACATTGTAAATTCCTTCATTTGAGTTTTGTGCCTTTGTGCTGGAATTTATAGGCACCTTAGATGTATCAGCTGAAGAATTTGTCATGGTTGTGCTAACAGGATTTCCATCTACAGGGCTAGTTACCACTGGGGATGAAGTAATTTAAACACTTGGTCTTCTCATCACAAACCTTGGATCAGAATTTCTTATTGATAAGCTATCTGTAGATCCTGAAACATCTTTACAAGATTTGTTAAAATAGTTGGTAACTAAATCTAGATAAAACAGCCAATCAAGACTAGAACCTTTCATATTTGGTGTGTGCTCATTGAAGGTCACATTGGTTGACTCTTCAACTGCTCTAGTTCTAAGATTGTATACTCTATAAGCCTTAGCTTGGGAAGAGTATGCAGAAAATATCCATTATCTGATTTCTTAGCAAATTTGGCTATTTGATCTTTGGTATTCAAGATGATGCAAGGACATCCAAATGATCTGAGAAAACCAATGAAAGGTCTCCTTTTATGCCACAGTTCATAAGGGGTCTTACCATGAGTCTTGACTACTAAAACTCTATTCTACACATAGCAGGCAGTGTTGACTGCCTCTACCAAAAAGGTGATTGGTAGTTCAGAGTCAGATAACATGGTTCTTGCAGCTTCAATAAGTGTTGTGTTTCTCCTCTCAGCAACAACGTTTTGCTGAGGAGTCCTGGGAGCACTGTATTGTCTTGTAATACCTTTTCACCACAAAATGTATCGAGAATTTGGTTCTTGAATTTAGTTCCTTGATCACATCTTATGATTTTGACCTTGTGATCATATTGGTTCTCAAATTTTAGAATGAAATGCTCTAGATCTTAAAGGTCTTATCCTTAGTTCTAAGGAAAAAGACCTAAGTGTATCTTGTGAAGTAATCTGTGGTCACCAAACAGTATAAGGTCCTTCATAGACTTATTACACTAGTGGGGCCAAAGAGATCCATATGTAATAAGTGTAGGGTAGTAGTGATAGAGTTCATTTCCTTTGGCTTGTGAGTTACTTTGTGTTGCTTCCCTTTCAGGAATGCAACACAATGGTCATCACTTGTAAACTCTTTCTTTGGCATTCCAGTTACCAAATCATTCTTAATTAATTTATTCATGTATTTAAAGTTTACATGGCATATTCTTTTATGCCAGTGGAAAGACTCATCACTATTGGCCTTAGATAGAAAGCAAGAAACTCCTCCAGAAGGGGATGTTTCCTACAAATCCATCTTGTACATGTTCCCTTTCCTGGGGGCTCTTAGCAGGATATGCTCTTGAGGAATGACCACCCCAGGCTTGAGAACAATGTAAGCATGCTAAATAAAAAGCATGTTATGTCTCTGGTCACAAAATTGGGATACACTTAAGAGATTGTACCCAAGCTCCTTAACAAAATTTACCTTCTTAATGCTAAGCTTACCATTTATGACCCTACGCATTACAGTAATGTAACCACCTGATTCTCCTCCAAAAGCAACTGTCCCTTCATCAATTTTCTTAAAGTTCTGAAGCAAGGAGCCATTGCCTATCATGTGCATGGAACAGCCACTGTCAATGATCCATACATTTCCTTTGGTCTTTAGCTATTCCTGCACATAAAGAGATGGTTAGTTACATTTGGAAACCCAAGCCTTATCAGTCTTGGGCTTGTCAAAGTGAAATGAAGATAATGCAACAGTAATGGATCCTATATGCAAGCTCTGAGGATCATTTGCTTTTGTTGATGAAGAGCTTTCAGTCATATGGCCTTCCTTCATCTTCCACACCATCTTTGGAAGACTAGACTAAGCCTTTAATACCTTGGAAGTTTTGATGACTTCTGAAGTTTTATAGACTGGACCTTCGGAAGCTTTTGCATCCACTGTAGTAGATTTCAGTACTTCAGAAGCATTCCTTTCTTCCGACACCAAATTTTCTTCCGAAAGTAAGTTTTCACTTATCTTCTTCTTCACTTTTGAGCTTCAAAAAGGAAGTGATTTTCCTTCCGAAGCTATCTTCTTCTTCTTCTTCTTCTTCTTCTTCTTCTCATAAGTTTTCTTCTTGGTCATATGGATAGTACTTTTGGGATTGTAGATGCTATCCTTGGCCAGATAAGAAGTACTGTCACATATGATGCATTTAGTTAGCATGCTTCTAAGAGTCTTCTTCTGAATAAGAGGCTGAGCTTGATCACGTTCCACTTAGATCTTCATCTTCACAGATGATGCAGCAGGTTTCTTATGGTGAGGCTTGCTCTTGGAATTGGATGGTTCACGCTGTGCAGCAGTGGTGCACATTTGATCAGCCTTCTTTTCTTGACCAGGATGACTTGGACATAAACTTAGACTCCTGGTACTAGAGTCCATTATTGAGTCTTTAGTCTTTACCACTTCAAATCTAGCAGAAATAAAAACTTACTTTTGCTTGGAGTTGAAGGTGGCCTTGATCTCTTAGGATTTCTTTGACTTTCTTTTGGCTGCCCTTATCAAGTTCTTCCTTGCAGACATGGTCATTCTTGGTTCTTTCTTCTCTCCTGGAGAATAGTGTATTCTTTTTGCATAACCCTTTTCACAAACCTTAGGTTCATCCTTCACTATCTCCTCTACATCTTCATCTTTCTCTTGGATAGGATCAATAGGAGGTACCTTATCTTGACAAGTTCCATACCTTGAAGATCTAACAGATAGGAGTATGTGTGGAGGAGCTATCTCACTTGATCCTAGTCCTTGCCTGTTTTGGTAACAAACTTTTGCATGCAAGGATTAGGATATTATGTTCTTGAAGGTTTCCTCTTCAAGAACACATTTTTCTGCCTTGGCTTTGCTGATCACAAGCTCAGCCTAGCATTCAGTTAACTTCATGATGAGATCTTTGGTTTGAGTTTTGTAGTTTGTATGCTCATTCTTAAGAGTAGAAATAGTTTTCTCTAAATCTTCAATTTTAAGTTTATAATCATTTTCTACTCTTTTAAAATAAGCTTTTAAAATGTTTAAGGACTCAAGGTCAGATCTCACTTTCAAGTTTTAGGACCTGTACATATTTACTTTAGCAATGCATTTAACAGTACAAAGATGTTCTAATACCTTGGCTTCTTCATGATTAGATGTTGGTTCAAATGATCTAATAAACATGCTTTTGATGAAGTTTTAACACTAGAATCCTTAAGTTATCACTTTTCAAATAACTTGGGGACCAAGTAATGACATAAGAACAAACAAATCAAGTAAAACCCATTTGAAATATGTTTTGATAATATGATAAAGAAGAATACTGAAAGATGACAATAATAAGCTCCTAGTAATAACAATCAACTCAAATCAGTAGTATTTCATTAAAGTTCTAAGAGTTACAAAATGATCAACAAACAAACATATTTACACAGGATCTAGTTTTGCATTAGTGCAAAACTGTAATGCACTGTGACCACGTGAAACTATCGGGTGAAACTATAGTTTTGCATGTCACAGGATACAAAACCAACAAAACTAAACTAGATCCTATTACAATAATAACTAAGCTATAACAAAGCTATAACTAACGGCAAGGTGAATACCACCCTATAGTTGATCATCAATACTCCCCCTAAGGGGGTATTCACCTGCCGAGTCTTCTGGATTAGCTCCTGCATATGCTTTCTCGAACATTCTAGCCAATTCCCTTACTTCTACTTCCTGATCATCATGTTCCTGCACACTCTTTTCGAGCTGCTTGATCTCCGATCCGAATCCCCGAGCTTTGTTTGCTACTCTCTCAAACAAACTGGCCTCTACCTTTGTCTCTTCTCCCGCACCATACTTAATCTGATTTTAACATTACACCTTCAGATCATCATCACTAAATAAGAATACCTTCATTGGATCAAACAACCGTATTTCATTTCCATCCTTCACCCGCACTACTACCTCACCAGTTTGGTTATCATAGAACCACTTCTCAAACTTCTACAGTCATGATGGTTGCTGATCCGGTATCCTCACTCGATTGAGGGTCTTAGCAGGCTTCAGCCTTAGCATAATCTTCCCCTTTCCTGTTTCCGAATCTAAATCTTTCTTTGACCTCCTCCTCTCCATCTTTATGTATCCAAAAGCAGCAAAATTGTCCAGAAAGCCCTGGTGAATCTGATGTTCTAGCAATGTGGCGCGCTCGCTTAAACCAAAATTTAGCAAGGGGATCTCTGCTAGTCTTCTCACATCCCACCTAGGAAGAGTCTTAAACGCTTCCCTCTTGTGCAGATATGAGATCCCCCCTCCATGCCTCTTTATCATAAACATCTTCAGACGAGGATTGTACTTCCGACTCATGATCTTCTTATCAGATTCTTTCCTGTTCGGTTCTTTGATGTTTTGAAAGAGTAGGGTTAGTTTTCCTAGTTCTTCCATCTTTGTGAACCAATCCTCTTTATCAACTCAGTTATGTCTCCTTCAGCTGAACTCCCCTAAGTCATGTATGTCATTGGTCTCTCTTCCACTTCATAGAATTTTGGCTCAGAATCATAGTCCACAAGTTGTTCTTCAACCTCCTCTTCTTCATCTATTAAATTGAGCTGTATATTTCTCTTTTCACGTCCTGCTCTCTCCTCCATAATCACTTTGTTTCTAGTAAGATCAATATCTATATCTAACCCCAAATCTATAAATCCAGCTTCAATCACCTCATCAACATTTTCTCCAGCAACTCCTTCACTACTTCCTCCACCAGCTTCAAATCCACCAACACCACTACCACTAGCTCATAATCCATCAACACCACTACCACCAGCTCTTGAACCATAAACACCACAACCACCAGCTCTAAATAACTTGTGAATTTATATGTACTGAGATATGTCAGTCATTTCCCGAATCTCCTGATCAGTTGAAACATCAGCAACACCAGCGCTTCTCCTCAACTCACTCACTTCCTCCAGCAATCTCCTAATCAAATCCTATTGGCTTAGCATCATCTTTTTTATTTCATCCATCTCCTTTTCCCTCTGCTTCTCTCTCTCCTTAGAGTTTATCAGTTTAGTCTTGATCATGCTTAGTTTGTTTGATAAGGATGTGTTAACATTCCTGATTACATCCTCATCAAGTTCTAATCTAATGTCCCTCCTTGGTCTCCCAGCTTCTCCTCCAGCCCCAGTCTCAGGAATTACTGGTTGTTTGCTTTTACTCCTCTTTTCCCGTGTAGGAGAATCAGCTCTAACATGGGAAGATGATTTCTCTACTCCCTTTTTCTTCCTTTTCTTTCTTAACTCTTCCTCTATTTCATCGAGTTGCTCCTCAAACATCATATCCGCCTCTTTCGTGTATTTCTTCCTTTTCTTTATTTCCTCTGCATTTCCTCCACTTGCTGCTAATCTCTGTTCCTCTAAAGGAACCATAGTCTTGATGTAGTTCCATCTCTCCTTGGTGTACATATTTTCCAGCAAGTATGTGATTTTTCAAGAAAAATCATGCTTGGAGGCAGCATAATCAACAAATATCCTTGGGTTCATTGGGGTCAGCTTCAGCTAATCTCCAAGCTTCTATAAGTTTGGCTTCAAATAATCAAGAATGATCTGAATAAATATTGGGTATAACAGCCACTTATCCTTCTTCAGAGCCATGATGTTCTCCACCAGATAATCATGAATAATCTTGGCAATCTTTGCATTATCTCCTCTACAGAATACGATCATGGCTGTGGACCATTTTAGATTCAGCCTATCAGATCCACCCTTTCTACGATTCAAGCAGCTGATGAATATATGTGCAATGAACCTCTATTCCTTTTACAGATACGTTTTCTTAATCTCCTTTCTTTTCTCAAAATCTATTCCCTCATATCCAATTGCTCTAAAAGTAGCCAAAACCTCAGAATCGGTCATCTCTACCTCCTCACCCATATCACCTTCTAACATCAAAGCCTTAGTCACCGTCTCAACTGAGATCTCAATCAGCTCCCCAAGAACAGCCACGTTGATGATCTTATCTTTGGCATCTTAATCAGCAGTTCTCCAAAAATCACTAATCTGTCTCTTGTCTATAACAGGAGAATTAGAGATAGCAAGGTGAATGTGAGACCTCTTCAACTAGGAGATCGTGTCTCTAGAACCGGTGGTCTTTGGGTCTCTGTCGTTCAGATATGCCACCACGTTTGATCTTGGATCAAACTTTAAGCTTCCCATAGGATCTGTAGTTGAAACCGAAAGTTTATTAATTTAATCAAAAAAATAAACACTTAATAAAAATATAATAATTATAAAAAATTTCAATTAATTTCGCAAATGGTTTCGCATAGAGAAACTATAGTTTTGTAGAAGGTACGAAAATATAGTTTCACACAAGCCGGGAGAAACTGTTCAAAACAAAAGAAAAACAAAATCGCATGTACTTTCGCATGGCGAAAGTATAGTTTCGCAAGTGCTAAGAAACTATAGAGTCGCATGATCTGGCCGAAACTGTTCAGAGCACACTGGCAGTGTGACTAGACAGTTTCGCTTGGATTAGTGAACTTTCATTCAGTTTCGCACAAAGAAACCTTAGTTTCCCACATTAAATGTGCGAAACCCAAAAGTCGCAGTTCGATTTGTGTCAGAAAAATCTATTCAAAACACATTTCGATGGTTCAAAACAGGTTAAAAGGTGATATTTACCGGTTGGAACAGAGAAATAACACTTTAAATGGCGATTTTGATTCCACAGAAGAATCGAATGTCGGTGAATTCGAAACTAGGGTTATTTCGCATAATGCGAAATGATGGTCGAAACAGATATTTATACCACACAGTTTCGCATATGCCGAAACTACAGTTTCGCATATGCCGAAACTACAGTTTGGCTGGTACCTGGTCGAAACTTGTGTCCAGCGACACTCCTAACGAAGCTATAGTTTCGTACGCTGTGCCAATGAGAGAAACAATAGTTTCACGTGGCGAAACACAAGGATAAAACTTTAATGTATAAAAGAGACTTCTTCACCCACAAGACAGAATTAAAATAAAAATACATAGGAAAAAAAATTGAAATTTAAGAAATAAAAACAACAAAAAGGATATCAGACACGCTTTTTAGGAAATCATCTAGAGAATCAAGGATTGACGGGATTGCCAATATACTTGTCCATTTAAACCCATGTCGTAGTCTTTTCAATAGGTGACCTGTAACTGATTTTATCATGTTTTGGGTTCGTTTAAGAACGCTCAAGTAACTTGGTTTCCACAGTCATTTGGAAAAGAACTCATCTCGTCATCATGGTTTATTGAGTGTAATCATTGATTCTGCTTGAATTCATCTGAGATGGACATAGATATAGAACAAAACATTTGACATCCATTGAGATATATATTATGTCATAATCGATGGATAGATGATGAGAGCTCCAGGTGTATACTCACGTATAACAGAGGAGATGATCATTTAAGCGTGTTGATGAGAGCTTTAGGTCTATATTCACGTTTAATAGAGAAGATCATCACTCCAGGTCAATGCTTATGCATAGCATAGAAGATGGGCATGCAATTTATTCTTGGCTTAAGGATGACGGAAATTTGGTAATACAGGATAAAATAGAAATCAGCCACTCTCAACCCAATTTTTGACGAGACATGTAACTTTTTGCAGGCCGAGATGACATGTGAATAATCCTTGTCACTGAGTGTTGAACTTATTTAAGTCACACAATCACTGTTTACTTTGTTTTAGGCCACCTGGCCTATCGACATATCTCAACGCAACATTTGTGACCTCCTTCAGACACTATCCAAGCTTCCTAAATCCAACAGAATACAAAGATAAGATGTTATATACACGAAATCATAAAAAAACAATTTTAAAATCTATTCAATCTATTCTCCCTAAAATTTCTATTTAAGTGCAACTAAAGAAATTTTACTTTTGAACTAGAAGACACTTTAGGGAAGTGCGGGTGTCGAAGATCCTTAGAACATTATTATTATTTTTTATTTTGACTCAAAAGATATTAACTATTTACAGACAAACACCCAAAGTTGCTTTAAAAAGATATTAGACCCATCATGTTGATCAATTCATAAAAAAGAGATTTATCAAAGGTTTTTGTGAAAAGATCGGCCTTTTGACTTTTGGTGTCTAAAGGAATAATATCTATAAAACCCTTCTCCTATGCATCTCGGATTGCATGGATTCTTGTTTCACTGTGTTTGGTGCGAGTATGATGAATGTGATTTTTGGCAATTCTGACAGCCGCTTCATTATCGTAGAATAGCGTTGTGTGAAGAAAGTTGTAATCCATCATTTGATGTTGAATCCATAACATATGATAGCAACAACTTGAAGCAGCAATATACTCAGCCTCTCTTATGGACAACGAAACTGTGGTATGCTTTTTGCTTTGCCATGAAACAAGGCAATCCCCAAGATATTGACATCCACCCGTAACTGACTTTCTATCAAGCTTACAAACTCCATGATCACTATCAGAGTATGCATGAATATCAAAATTTCCTCCCTTTGGGTACTAAAGACCCAATCAGGGAGAACCCTTTAAGTAGCAGAAAATTCATTTAACAGCTTTTTCATGAGATTCCTTTGGATTAGATTCATATCGAGTGTAGTATTACGCAACGAATTTAATATCTGGACAACTCATGGTGTGATACATGAGTGATCCGATCATTGAGTGATAGTGGTGAGCATTGACTGGCTTTACGTTATCATCAGAAGTTAAGCAGGTTTGTGAAGAAAACGGAGTAAGTTCCAGAGAAACATCATCCATGTTGTACTTTGATAGGATTTCCAGAATGTATTTCTCTTAATGAATACGAATTTCATCAGACTTTTGTTCGACTTGTCACATCTCCCCTATCATGCTCATTTCAAAGCATTCTTTCATCACTTCTTCATAATCTCTGCACAACTTCTCATTTGTCTATCCGAAGATGATGTAGTCAACATACACTTGCACAATAAGCACATTTCCGTTAACCACCGTCTTAAACAAAGTCATGTCCATAGTTCCTCTTGTGAAACCTTTTCTGAGAAGATACTATGTTAGGGTTTTGTACCAGATTCTAGGAGGTTGATGTAATCCATACAAGGATTTATCCAATTTGTAGACTTTCTCAGGAAAATCTGGATCATTGAAACCTGGTGGTTGACAAACATAGATCTATTTGTCAATGTCTCCATATAAGAATGCACACTTTACGTCCATCTAGAAGACTTTGAAGTTTTTGTGAGCTGCATGAGCGAGAAAGATACGAATGGCTATAATCCAGGCCACAGGGGCAAACACCTCAGTATAGTCAATCCCCTCCTCTTGAGCAAATCCTTGAACAACGAGCCTTGATTTGTTTCGTATAACTACCCCATGATCATCTGGTTTGTTCTTGAATACCCATTTTGTACCAATTCGAAAATTATTTCGAGGAAGATCAACTAATTCCTACACCTTTAATTTTCCAAACTGTTGGAGCTCTAATTGCATTGACTATACTAAGCTTGGGTCTTGAAGTGCCATGGCAACATTTTTGGGAACAATTTGAGATAGAAAAAAAGAAAAGAGACATTCATTGATTAGCCCAGATTGGCTTCGAGTCCTCACACCGTCAGATATTGATCCAATGACATAATTATGTGGGTGTTCTTTTATGGTTTTGAAGTTAGTGTTTAGGGTTGAGGAATTGGATGAAATGGGTTATGGTGATGATGGTTGTGAGGTGGATGATGGTAAGGTGGATGGTTGGTTAGAAAAAGGGTTTTGTGACTGTTGTGATGGTGTTGAAGGGATTTGATATTCAGGTTCTGGTTGAGGTTGAGCATCAGGTTGAGTTGCGGTTGTGGTTCTGGTTGTGGTTGAGGTTGTGGTTTTGGTTGAGGTTGAGGATTTGGTTGAGGTTGATGTTGAACAGGAACAAAGGATTGACCACTTGATGAAGGAATGTCATCATCAGGAAAGGATGGTAGATTGAATGAGTTGAAAACAGTGTTTGAATCATAGACCATTCTGGATCAGAACCAGCATTGGAAACATTTGACTCTTGCCAATCAACATAGAAAGATTCTTACATAATTCTGGTTCATTTGTTGTACACTCTATAAGCTTTTTGAGTTAAAGAATATCCGACAAAGTAACATTCATCAGACACTGCTCTAAACTTTGAATTTTGAGCTTGAGCATTCAATAATATGCATGAGCAGCCAAAAGGACGAAAGAAGTCAATCAATGGTTTTTGCTTGTGAAACAGTTCATAGGGAGTCATCATCTTGTCTTTCATAATTAGGACTCTATTGAGAACATAGGAGGCACAGTTGATTGCTTCTACCCTGAAAATAATAGGAAGTTTAGATTTTATGAGCATAGTCCTGGTTGCTTCAATGAGAGTGTGATTCTTTCTTTTAGCAACACCGTTCTGCTGAGGTGTTCTTGCATTGCTGAATTGTCTGAGAATCCCTTTGCTTGCACATAATGAATCAAAGATCTGGTTTCTAAACTCTGTTTCATTATCACTTCTGATCACCATAACCTTCTTGTTGCTGATGTTTTCAATGGTCAGAATCAGCTTTTGCAAAACCTCTGCCGTCTTTCCTTTATGTGACAAAAACTTGACCCAAGAGTATCTTGAGAAATCGTCTGTTACAACAAGACTATAAGATTTATTTGTTGGGAATGTTCTGCCCAAGATACATATTGAATTAATGTGGCTAGTACTTTATGATCCAAGTCGGGTCATACCCAATAACAAGTTAGACAAACACCCACAATATTTATTTTATGATATGACCATGTAAATAAATATTGACACTTGAAGTATTTAGAAATTAGGTTTTTAAATATTTGAACTAGTGTTGTGAATAAATTATATGGATAATTTATTCTAGAGAGAGTACTTTGTATTGTTACTCAAATGGTTGAACAAACAATACAATTCCTTTTGTCCGCATTTCTTTGGTACGCATCCGCATTTACTAATGCGGATGTTTTTTGAGGAAATGCGGATGAATGTTACTCATCCGCATTTACAAATGCGATTGTGCATTTGGTAAATGCTGAAGGAATTTCTTCATCCGCATTTACTAATGCAGATGAGCATTTAAGGAAATGCTGATGAAACTAATCGTCTGCATTTACTAATACGGATGTGTATTTGGGAAATGTTGATGAACTGTTCGTCAGCATTTACAAATGCGGATGTGCATTTTTGGAAATTCTGATGGAGTTACTCATCCGCATTTACAAATGCAGATGTACATTTAGGAAATGGGGATGAAATTTTTTCATCCGCATTTACAAATGCGGTTAGAGGTTGTTCATCCGCATTTACTAATGCGGATGAATATTATAGAAATGCGGATGTGTTAAAGGGATGGGTCCCGCCCACTTTTCTCTCACTCTGAAATTTAGTTTCATAGGACGTGCAATATATGACTGCATTCAACCATTCTCTCTGATAACTTACAACACAAATAAAAGGTGCAGATCGATGTTCCTGTTAGTGCTCTCTCGATCGGTCGGAGAGAACAGTGAATAAAACTCGTTCAAGTGAAGAAAATCCTAGCAGCCTGGTGTTTTGTTGGAAGCTTGGGGTAGACAAGCTTGAGGCCTCCTACTTTGAAAGCTGCAGATAACAGATCATCTTCCTCTGACCCATTCGAGAGGTAGAATTCTTAACACCCTATGGTTGTTTGTAAGCATGGTTTTTCATATAATGATCCATTACGGGTTTTTAACAGATATATAAATTGGTTTATATATATTAACTGTAACAAGTTTTTCATTCAAATTCCGATGTGTTTTCATTTTATAAGGATAAAATGACTATGATAAACTTGTTAAAACCCCAACATTCTTAGCAATACTTTTCACACTTATTGGACCGAATAAATCAGAATGTAATAACTCAAGAGGATTAGAAAAAGAGTTTTCTAGTTTAAGCTTGTGTGATTTCTTGTGTTGTTTACCTTTAGCACAAGACATGCATTTTTCAATTACAGAAAAATCCTTTTGTGGTAGTCCACGGACAAGATTATTTAACCAATTTTTTAATATTTTTAAAATTCACATGCCCTAAACATTTATGCCATAAAAAAGACTCAGAAGAGGAAGCTTTTGACAGGAGACAAGTCATAATGGAGGTTGATTCTTTGGAGTTCATATCGAGTAGATATGTGTCATTTTTCCACGGAGCTAGCATAATCACCAAATCACATGGAACTAAAAACTCAGGCTTAAGAAACAAACATTCATTAGACTTAAAAAGCACAGGAATATTCTTATCACAAATCTGTGATACGCTTAGGAGATTGAAGGCCAATTCAGGCACAAAATTTACCTTCTCCAAGGTTAAAGAACCGTTTGATACCTCACCTTGACCTATCATGTTACCTCCTTTCTTATCACCGACAAAAAAGCGACATATCCTCCGTTTATTATCTGATAGTTAGTAAGAAGGTCCTTCAATCTGGTCATATGCTTGGAGCATCCACTATCAACGTGCCAAAAGCTGTTGATAGTACTTTTCAAATGATCCTGGTAGATTGATTAGAAAAAATCATTTAGACTCTGGGACCCAAACCTTAACCGGCTTGGTTCATTTAGGAGATGAATTTTTACAAAAGAAACTATCAACAAAATGTTTTATTCTGTTTCCTAAAGATCTATTATCAACATTTCTATTTACAACCTCCAGGTAGAGTTTAACGACATGATCAACCTTACCACATTTGAAACAACGAGATTTAAAAAATTTTCTTTTATCCTTTAGGATAGGAACATGATCCATAATAATCTATTCCTCACATTCAGACATAAGAGAATCACAATCATTGTAAGAGACGTGCACTTCCTATGATTTGTTTTCTGAGTCCATTGGTCTATCAGGATTTATTGATTCTCTTATCTCTTGAATTTTACAGTCATGTGAGGATGTTGTTTCATTTGGATTAGAAACACAAATTGGAGTGAAAGTAGGGATGGGGAGAGAGATGAAATTTTCAAAACAATTTGATTTTGAAAAGGTTTCATGGCCTTTACTGTTAACACAAACTTTTTCATTCACATTTGAAACATCAACTTCATTTGATTTAGACATTCTGGAATGAGAACAACTTGAATTTAAACTACTCAAGTGTAAGGCGTCGTTCCCGAGACGCCTACAGTTGGTCAATCATAGCATAAAACATTTAAAAGACATCATTTTGCAGCAGAAATATATCTTTTTATTAATAACTAAATCGTGTCAAAACATCATATGGTTTCATTTACATCTCAAAAATTGTATAAATACAATAACTATCCTAAAAAATATGGATACCAGACTTGAATTTTCCCCAGTAGCTTATGCATCCATGCCTGCCCTCCTCAGCATCAACCATTACCTGTCAACTATTATGCATACAAAAGTCAGCGACATTGAGTGAGTTCTAGTTTTATAATAAAAATACTTTACTTTACGTAAAACATTTCCTTTACTTTCGTACGTGAGCATACATCATACATACATCTTGATAATAATCGTTTATTATCTTTCATCATCGTTCATCACCTTTCGTTTTTGTACGTTCATTCATTAACATGTTTCACTTTCATATAGGTTCTGCCATATGCTCAACCCCCAACATTGTGCACGAAGCTGGTACTGTGCCAAGGCTTATAAATAAACCCCCAAACATTATGCACGAAGCTGACACAGTAGCGGGGTAAAGCGACAGTGACCCCATCGCATTTGGTCAAACTCAAGGATTGGACCCCTGAAGTGTATCCTCATGGGCTAGCTAAGCTGCACCTCAATTGAGCTAACGGCTACATGGTCATGCACCTCCATTCATTTTGCTTGCAAGACTTTTATTCGTTCATTACGTTCCACTTTTCATCATCGTTATCTTTCACTTTCTTTATGTAATACTTTACTTACATATACATAACATATTAAGTAAAGTCATAGCATAAGACATATCATTTTGAAAGCCGTTTAGTGCGTAAACATAACATAACACAAACATGAGCAGGTCATGCGAAAACTTCATCATACATCACCACCATCTCGCGCGAGAACTATCTTCTCGTGCGAGAACCATACCACATTCAAATCCTACACATCAAATCATCTTAGTCACACTAAAACATACATTTCACACAAGAACATACTATCATGCGAGAACCGCCTATCATGCGAGAACTATCCCCTTTCGGTGGAGAACTTCCCAGATTGAATTTTCGTACCGCAGAGCCTAATTGCTCGCGCGAAAATTATGGTTTTCCACCCAAACTTAACTTATCATGTCTAAGGCTGTTCTAACATACTTAACATCATAAACAACATCATCACAAGCATAAACAAGCATTAACAAACGTTTCAGTATGCCGAACGAAAACTTAAACACTTCGTTTCTTCACTTTCTCTCTCTGTCAGCAACACTTCTTGCGTGAATATGGGGTCAAACTGGGAGTTCTCAGCTATTTATACCAAGGTCCAACATCTCGCATGAGGTTCTCGCGTGAGGAGCTCTATTCGCGTGAGAACTTTATTCTGCCTTATTTTCTTGAAATTTTCGGGCGTTACAAGTCCACCCCCTTATTTAGGTTTCACCCTTGGAACCTGTCATCTCTCGAACAGCTGTGGATAATGCTGCCTCATCTCTTCCTTGGTCTCCCATGTAGACTCGGACCCCTTTCTGTGTCTCCACTGTACTCTTAAAAGTGGAACAACTTTATTCCTTAGCCTTTTCTCCTTTCTATCAATGATGGCCACTGGTTGCTCCACATAATTGAGCCGTTCATCTACCTTGATGTCCTCAAGTGGCATGGTCATATCTTCATCGGTGAAGCACTTTCTCAGATGAGATACATGGAACATCAGATGAATTCCACTTAACTCGCCGGGTAGCTCTAACTTGTAAGCCACCTCCCCTACCCTTACCCTAAATGGCCCAATATACCTCGGGCTCAACTTCCCTCGCTTCCTAAACCGGATGATCCCTTTCTAAGGTGAGACCTTCAACATAACTCTATTGTCCACCATGAATTCGATCGGTCTACGCCTCTTGTCGGCATACGACTTCTGCCTATCCTTTGCTGCCTTCATAAAGGCCTTGATCTTCTCCAACTTTTCAGTCGTAGCCCTCGATCACCTCAATGCTTCCCAAATCCTTCTACCCGATAGCACCCCAACATATGGGTGTCCTACACTTTCTACCGTATAGCATCTCATAAGGGGGCATACCAATGCTGGCATGATAACTGTTGTTATATGAGAACTCAGCTAACGGTAAGTGTTCGTCCTAACTTCCTCCAAAATCAATGACGCATGTCCGAAGCGTATACTCTAGCGTCTGAATGGTTCTCTTTGATTGACCATCTGTTTGAGGATGGTTAGCTGTACTGATATGTAACCTCGTTCCCATCGCGTCATGAAATCTCTTCCAAAACTTCGATGTAAACCGAGTGTCATGGTGGACACGATAGACACTGATACACCATGAAGAGCTACAATCTTCTTGATGAATAGATCCGCCAACCTCTTAGATGAATACGTTTCACGGATTAGCAAAAAATGAGCACTCTTCGTCAAACGATCAACGATCACCCATATGGCATTGTATCCCCTTACCGACTTCGAAATAAAGTCCATGGTGATGTGCTCCCATTTCCACTCGGGTATATCCAAGGGTTGGATCTTCCTGTATGACTTTTGATGCTCCGCCTTCACTTGCAGACAAGTAAGGCACTTACTCACGTACTCTGCTACGTCGTGCTTCATCCCCGACCACCAGTAATCTTTCTTCATATCCTGATACATCTTTGTGGCACCAGGATGGATGGAATACTGAGTTTTGTGAGCTTCATCCATAATTCTTCCTCTCAGATCCCCATAGCGAGGGATCCACATCATCCCGGATCGGGTTGTAACACAGAGAGTGTTCTCCCCCTAGTCCGATATCTATCCCTTCATCCATTTGGAGTTAATCCAATCTTCCTTCAATGCCTTGTCCTGAAATTCCTTGACCTGCTTTATCACATCGGTGGTCATGACTAACTGATAAGCCTTCTCTCGGATCGGCTCGGGTCTCTCTCTTCGGCTAAGGGCATCCGCCACCACGTTGGCCTTGCCTGGATGGTAGTGGATCTCACAATCATAATCCTTGATAAGCTCTAACCATCTCCTTTGCCACATATTAAGTTCCTTCTGCTAAAAAAAGTACTTCAAGCTCTTGATTAGTGAAGTTAATGAACTACGTCCCATACAAATAGTGCATCCAAATCTTCAGTGCAAAGACCACAACCGCCAATTCTAAGTCATGAGTAGGGTAGTTAGCCTTGTGGATCATCAACTACCAGGATACATAGGCTATAACTCTCCCTCGGTGCATCAACACGCAACCCAATCCCAAATAAGAAGCATCCGAATAGACCACAAAGTCTTCGCTCCCTTCAGGCAACGTCAAGACAGGAGCTTGAGTCAATCTTGTCTTTAGCTCTTTGAAAGCATTCTCTTACTCTACACCTCATATAAACTTCACATCCTTATGGGTCAACTTAGTCAATAGTGAAGCTATCTTCGAGAAGTCTTAAATGAACCTTCTGTAGTAGCCCGCCAAACCCAAGAAACTACGAATCTCGGATGGCGTCTTTGGAGACTTCCATTGCCTCACCGCCTCAACCTTTGCCGGGTCTACCATGATCCCTTCCAGGTTGACCACATGACCCAAAAACTAAACCTCGCGCAATCAAAATACGCATTTGGAGAACTTGGCATACAACTTCTGCTTTCTAAGCGTCTCTAGCAACTCCCGAATGTGACCGGCATGTTCCTTATCACTCTTTGAATAAATCAGGATATCATCAATGAACCCAATCACTAATTTATCCAACATCGGCTGACACACCCGATTCACTAAATCCATAAAAGTAGTTGGCGTGTTGGTTAAACCAAAGGATATCATTAGAAATTCGTAGTGTCCATAACACGTATGAAAAGCTATCTTAGGAATATCCTGCTCTTTCACTTTTAGTTGATGGTAGCCAGATCGAATGTCTATCCTCGAGGACTAATTGGCACCTTGGAGCTAATCGAATAAGTCATCAATCCTTGGTAACGGATACCGGTTCTTCACAGTCAACTTGTTCAGCTCACGGTAGTTGATGCACATCCTCATACTACCGTCCTTCATCTTCAAACAAGACCGGAGCACCCCATGGAGAGATACTCGATCGAATGAACCCCTTATCTAACAACTCTTGTAGCTGGGTCATCAATTCCTTCATCTCGGAGGGAGCTTGGTGATACGGCGCCTTAGCAACAGGTTGCGCACCAGGTATCAGATCGATCTGGAACTCGATCTCGTGGTTAGGTGGCACACCTGATTGATCTTCTGGGAAAACGTCAAAAAGTTGCACACAACCAGTACCTCCGACAATCGTGGTACTGACACATCCACATCCTTCACATAAGCAAGTTAAGCACTGCATCCACGCCTCATACACTTCTCCGCCACAACCATCAAAATTACTTTCGAAATCGTGCAGACTCTATCGCCATAAATCGTCATTGAACTCCCATCGGGCATGGTCAATCAAATCATCTTCTTGCAACACACGATGTTTGCCTCATAGGCTGCTAGCCAATCCATCCCTAGGACTATATCAAACCCGCCTAAGGTCATCACGAACAACCTAGCAGAGAATCTATGGTCTTCCAACTCTATGTCATAATCCTTTATCACGTTAGATATCATGGTAGACTTACCAATGGTAGTTTCTACATCAAAGGGCTCACCAATCTTCCTACTCCTAATGGGCAACTTATCACAGAAAGCAGCAGAAATAAAACTCCTACTAGCACCAGAATCAAAAAGTACCGAGGCACAAGTTTGATTTACTAGGAATGTACCTGACATAACGTCGGGGTCCACCCTAGCCTCCTCTAGGTTCATAGTGAATGCCCTAGCTTAGCCCTCTGCCCCTCCTTCTCCTTCTCAATCCCCTTCCTTACCCCGGAGTTCTTAGCCCTTGGCTTCTTACAGTCCCTACTCAAATGCCCTACCTCATCGCAGTTGTAGCACTTCACCCCTCCACAGTCTTTCACTCTGTGGCCCTCTTTCCCATACTTAAAGCAGAGATTTGATCCCTACTTACATTCCTCTACATGCTCCTTCCCACACTTGATACACATCCTTGTCCTTGTACCTGCCGTCACCACCCTCCGGTCATCCACCCTTGCCGTTTTGTTCTTTGGAGTGAAACCACCACTGCCAAATCGTTTCCCGTTCCAGTTTCTTTCACCACCACCTTTATTACTCACCTCCACCACTTCCACCTCTTCCCTTTCATCATACAATCTCCTCGCCAGATCTACCACCGACCTATACGTGCCTGGCTGGGTGCCACATGCAGACCTTGGATGTATCTCTTTATCTTTCATGACATGGTTGTCACCTGCTCTGGCACCAGCCTCACCATCTCATTGAACTTAGTCGGATACTTCTGGTGTGTCATGGTTCCCGCCTCCAACTTTAGGAACTCTCTCTTGATCTTATCATGTTCTATGTGAGGATAAAACTCCTCGATCACCAGCTTCTTCAGTTCACTCCACCTCATCCTTCCAATTGCCCTACTACCCTCGGCCTGGATAATGCTGTCCCACCAGCATAAGGCTGAATCAACAAATGAATGTGTAGCAAACTTCACTTTTGGGTCCTCCCTGCACTCGTTGATATCCAACATAGCCTCCATTTCCCTCACCCATCGGTGAGCAGCAGCAATATTCCCATTCCCATCTAAAGTTGGGGGGGCTTGCATCTCTGGAATGCCCCATAGTTACACCCCTTTGTAGTTTCCTGCATAGTTTCCTCTTCCTCATCGTTACTAGAAACAACCATCTCTATCTCTGGTTGCTCCCTTTCCCCTAAACCTCCTTCTTCGCCCCCTCGCCCAGCGACATTCTTCTTTTCCTTCTTCTCTTTCCTCTCATCTTCCCTTACCGCCCTAATAACCTCAGTCACCACAAATGGCAGAATCGACTGCATGACTTGATGAACTTTCTCAACTACCGCCTCCTTCATTAAGGCTCTCAAGTTAATACTCTCATCCCCACCTTCATGGTGATGAAGCTTGGGCTCTTCAGGAGCTGTTTCAGCAGTCCTAGTCCTGTTCCTCGTGACACACGGCCCAGCACCATGTCCACCATGACTCCACCTTGAGAAGCCTTCGAAGACCTTCCACCAGCCATCTCTTAAGTACTATAAGATCCAAACACCAACACGGTCCTTCAAGGTAATAGCTCAGATTATGTCAAGTATAGTAAGTCCCTAATTATAGTGGCCAGTTGTGATTAGCCACTTACTTTACTATTCATCCCCCAAGCATTTCCTATCCTAACTAAATCAGCGTCCAAATCTACTAAGAGCACATAATTCACATAGCACGCGCACATAATCCCTTTTCCATTAATTTACATAAAACGTTTTCATAAAACATTTACCTACAGGCATGTAGCTACTAGGACTGGCATCCCTTTCCCTTTCATCACATTCTTAGTTTAAGTCTTGGTTTAAAATAGTTTTATCCAATTCTCTTAAACTTTGGCTCTGATACCAACTTGTAAGGCCCCGTTCCCGGGACGCCTACAGTTGGTCAATCATAGCTTAAATCATTTAAAACACATCATTTTGTAGCAGAAATATATCTTTTCATTAATAATTAAAATCGCGTCAAAACATCATGTCATTTCATTTACATCACAAAAATTGTATCAATACAATAGCTATCCCAAAATTTATGGATGCCAGACTTGAACTTTCCCCGGTAGCTTATGCATCCATGCCTGCCCTCCTCAGCATCAACCGTTACCTTCCAACTATTATGCATACAAAAGTCAGCGACGCTGAGTGAGTTCTAGTTTTATAATAAAAATACTTTACCTTACGTAAAATATTTCCTTTACTTTTGTACGTGAGCATACATCATACATACATCTTGATAATAAACGTTTATTATCTTCCAACATCGTTCATTTTCGTACATCCATTAATTAACATCTTTCACTTTCATATAGGTTCTGCCATATGCTAAACCCCCAACATTGTGCACGAAGCTGGTATAGTGCCGAGGCTTATAAATAAACCCCCAAACATTGTGCACAAAGCTGACACAATATCGGGGTAAAGCGATAGTGACCCCATCGCATTTGGTCAATCTCAAGGATTGGACCCCTAAAGCGCATCCTCATGGGCTAGCTAAGCTGCACCTCAGTTGAGCTAATGACAACATGGTCGTGCAACTCCATACATTTTACTTGAAAGACTTTCATTTGTTAATTACGTTCCACTTTTCATCATCGTTATCTTTCACTTTCATTACGTAATACTTTACTTACATATACATAACATATCAAGTAAAGTCATTTAATAAGACATATCATTTTGAAAGCCGTTTAGCGTGTAAACATAACATAACACAAACATCAGCAGGTCATGCGAAAAATTTCATGATACATCATCACCATCTCACGCGAACTATCCTCTCGCGTGAGAACCTTACCACATTCAAAGCCTGCACATCAAATCATCTTTGTCAAACGAAAATATACATATCACACAAGAACATACTATCGCACGAGAACTACCTATCATGTGAGAACTATCCCCTTTTGCACGAGAACTTCCCAGATTCAAATTTCGTACCGCACAGCCTAACTGCTCGCTCGAAAACTACGGGTTTTCCTCCCAAACTTAACTTATCGCGTCTAAGGCTGTTCTAACATGCTTAACATCAGAAACAACATCATCATAAGCATAAACAAGCATTAAGAAGCATTTCAGTATGCATAATAGCCCTAAAATGTAAAAACTCATGTAAAAAAGGGGCTAGAAACTCACTTCTTGAAGTTCTAGCACAAACACAACCTTCCCGAAGCCTTAGGCGAACAAAAACTTAAACACTTCGTTTCTTCACTTTCTCACTCTACTCAGCCATTTTCTCTCTCTATCAGCAACACTTTTCGCTTGAATATGGGGTCAAACTAGGAGTTTTTAGCTATTTATACCCAGGTCCAACTTCTCGCATCTCTCATGAGAAGCTCTCTTCGAGCGAGAACTTTATTCTGCCTTCTTTTCTTGAAATTTTTGGGCGTTACATCAAGCTACCATCTATACTACTGGAACTACTATCTACAAAAGACTTTTTGAAATCAGAAGAACTAGAACTACAACTTCCAAGACCTCTACTTTCTCCATAATCATAATCTTCCCGAACCTCTTTAAGATTCACCCCTTCTAAACCTGCAAACAATCTGTTAGTATCCTTTTCAATTAAATCATTTGTAGGATGAGGTGTAGGCATTGGAGAATAGGAAAAGGTACTAGGAGGTGGATAAACATAGGTGGTTTCACCACAACCCAACCCTGTTTTAATTTTTCTCCCCTTTGTTTGCTATAGAGTTCCTCTTGCTTCATTCCAGAAATCGTCCATTTATTAAGCTTTGTTTTAAGTTTAATAGTCTCAAATTAAGCCAAGGTTACTCTTTTAGTTAAAGTATTAACTTCCACATTTCTCTCAAAAAGGGTTCTTTTTAAGTGGCCATTTCTTTTAAAGCTTCATTTAAATTAACAAAATATTTTGCTTCATTATTTTTGAGTTCCTCGTTTATTCTTTTTAGTTCACCTTCATTTTACAATAATAATTTGTTCACCTTATAAATACCAAATAAGCGAATTTCGCAAGCAGGTGAACAGATAAATTGAATTACCTCATATCCATGATCTTCTTTTCAGCAACTAGGGCCTTTTCACAGTTGCAAACCCTTATGTTACCCTTCACTTCCTCTTTCTTCACTATGTTGATGGCTTCATCCTTCACCTCTCTCTCACAATCATTCTTCCTGTTGTCTTTCACCTCACTTTCCTTCTTCTTATCAGCTTCACCATTCACCACTTCTGCAATTTCAGCTACCAGGGCATGATTGATTTCTTCTTAAGTCTTGGCTAACTCTGCACTCTAGTCAAAGTTTGTTAGAGAGTTGTTTCTTTCTTCCACTTGTTATCTTCTTTATCACGGATTGGAATGACCATGGTAACCCCCGTTCCTAGTTTCATGACGATGGGAGATGGACATTCTCTTTTGAAGTGCCCGAGCTGTTTGCAGTTGAAACATCTAAGCTTTGATTTGTCAAATCCGACTTTTGCGTTCTGGTTTACAAAGTTCTTTCTTCCTGTTCTCTCTATGAATCTTCTTGCTTGGAGAGTGATCATAGCCATCTACCACTAAAGGTCATCTTCTTCCAAATCATCAGGATCCACCTGATACATGTCTTCGGCAGTCATTCCTATACCCTTCAACTCACCAGCTACCAAAGCCTCATAACTATGAACAAAAAGACTAAGTAAAGCCATACTCTCTGATGGAACCTGCTGGAGATTTGATGTTTTTGATGTAGACCCATTTTTGATGGACTTGTCAGAAGTAACGGTCATCCCACTATGAGCTGACATGTGCATTGGTGAATCTTAACTAGATGAAATAAGAGCAGCATTTTGTGAATAAGCTTGAGATGGAAGCATTGCTTGGTTGTACTATATGCGTTTTAGATCTAACTCAAAAGACTTCCACTTGTTGATTATATCCTTGAGCTTGTAGTCCAAAAATCCCTTTTCTTGCTTCAACATTCTCACTTGCAAGCTCCACTAAGGTGGTAAAAAAGCCAAAAGATTTGTCACTTGTTTATTGTTTGATAGCTTCTCATCATACTTCTTCAAAGTGCTTGTGAGAGACAGAAAACAGTTGGTGAGATCAGTGAGACACTCATTCTTGTGTCCAATAAAAGAATTGAATTCTTTTTCAGCTTGAGCAGCATTATCTTTGACCAATTCTTCATTATCGTCATAGAATTCACACAGAGCATCGTACAGGGCCTTTGTACTTTTGTATTCACCAAATCTGTTGTAAATTTCTACTAACAGACATAGAGTTAAGGCACCAAACATCTTTTGATCATGATTCAATCAACTTGATATCTTTCTCTGAATATTTTGTTGGATGTTGGTCCTTCTGATCGATATAATAGTGCAATTGATGTGTAAACAGGGAATTCCCACTGAATCAACACCACAATATTAATAACATAATGAACAATTTGAGGATCTAAGCAATAATAATCAATCAATGGCTCAAGAATAATAATAAATGAACTTCCAGCCGACACACATAGTTGCAACAAAGATATTTCAGTATTAGAGTTTTTCAAAAACTTTTCATAAAGATAAAAACATGATAATATATAAGCAATGCTAGATTCGCTGACAGTTTTGCTGGCTAGCGAAACTGTCTTGACCATCAACTAGATTCACCCGGCAAGGAACTACAGTTTCGTCGGGTGACCTAAAATAGCCGACTACGAGCAAAACTGTAGTTTCGCCCGTAGTTTCGCTGGGTCATAGAAACTATAAAAATGCAAATTACAAGGAAACAAACTAACATCCAACCTATTACATACATAACAAAATAATCCTAAAAACTATGGTGAGTCTAACCTATACTAGATCATCAATACTCCCCCTAGGTTGGACCTCACCTTTGATCTTCTTCTTTATCTCCCACTTCCACAGCAGCTTCTTCTCCTCTTGCACTGGCCTTTTCAAATTTTCTTGTTAGCTCCTTTACATCCATCCTCAATTCATCAGCTTGTAATACTTTCTTAATAAGCTCTCTGATCTTAGCCCTCACACAACAAGCCTTGTTAGCCATCTTCATGAATAGACTAGCTTTAATTCTTGTTTTAGCTCCAACTCTAGCTTTAATCTGGTTCTTGCATAACCCCACCAAGTCTTCATCATAGAATGAGAACACTTCCATCGGGTCAAGTAGTTTAATCTCTTCACCACCTTTCAATCTAATCATAATTTCCCTAGTATTGTTGTCGTAGAACCACTTCTCAAACTTTTGTAGTCTTTGGGGAAGTGGATTGGGCACTATCACTCTATTAACTGTTTTGGCTGGCTTAAGCTTCAACACTATCTTCCCCTTTCCTGAAGCCCAATCCAAGTCCTTCTTGGATCTCCTCTTTTCTGTTTTCATGTATCCAAAAGCTTCAAAATTATCATTTATCCCCATCTTAATCTCCTTCTCCAACAGCATTGCTCTCTCACTCACATGTGCCTCCAGTAGGGGAATTTCAGACAGTCTGCTCAAATCCTATTTAGGCACGGTCTTGAACGCCTTCCTTTTATGCATGTAAGAAATGCACCCTCCCCTTCTTTTAATCATAAACATATTTAACTCATGGTTGTACCTCCAACTCACTGTATTCTTATCTGATTTCTTCATACTTAGATCACTTATGTTTTCTCTTTAACGAACCAATCTTCCTTACTAAGCTCGACTACACCTCCTTCATTAGAACCCCTTTGAGCCACATAAGTCATTGGGCACTCATCTATTTCATAATACTCAGGTTCAGAATCATAATCAACCAATTGTTTCTCATACTCCTCTTCTTCGTCCATAAGATTCATCACAGCTCCTTTCTTGCTTCCTTTAATTTCAGCATCTAAGTCATACTCCTTCTCCTTCGCGTACATTTTTCACTTCTTTATGGCCTCAGCTTGCTTTTCTTGATTATCTTCTGCCTTTTTTTTCTCATTTTCAATCAACTTCCTTATATAACTCCATCTTTCAGCAGAGTACATATTCTCCAAAAGATACGTTATCTTCCTACTGAAGTCATGTCTCATAGCTGATCAATCTGCAAATATTCTAGTGTTCATTTGCACCAGTCTTTTAATTTCTCCATGTCTAGGCTGATCTGGCTTCGAATCATTAATGAGCATCTGTACAAATTTCGGATATAGCAGCCACTTATCCTTTTTTAACGCCATTATATTCACAGTCATGCAATCAAAAATCAACTTTGCAATATTGGCTTTCTGTCCTCGGCAAAATACAATCATAGCCTTTGCCCAGTACTGATTTAGACCATCTTACCCTCCTTTCCTATGATCCAGGCACATAATAAATACGTGGGTGATGTATCTCCATTCCTTAGATAGGAAAGACTTCTTGATTTCTTTCTTTGAGCCAAAAAAGGGTCCTTCATACCCAATGCTTCTAAAAGCATTTAGTACCTCTGCATCAGAGATTATCACCTCATCACCACAATCTTCCTCCAGCTTTAATACCCTTGCCATAGTCTCTCAATATTAACAAAGTCATGCTCAAGGACTCTAGCAGTAATCCGATGTGGATTAGTCCCAAGGTCATACTCTGCCGTTCTCTAAAAGTCTCTTATGTGGAGATCATAGATCGTAGGCATATGAGAAACAGCATAACTGATTGTGGACTGCTTCAACCACTTAATGCAATCTCTGAATCCAATGGTCTAAGGGTTACTATCATCCAATAGTGCAACAATGTTTGTCTTCTCATCGAACTTTAGATTTGCCATCTTTATTGAAAATTAAACAAAAGTAAGTTAGTTAAAAAATAAAAAAAGGATAATAAATGAAATAGACAAAATTCAAGAAAATTCAAAAAAAATTCAACAGTTTCGTTGACAAGCGAAACTATAGTTTCGCTGACAAGAGAAAAAGTAGTTTCGCAATAGGCACAGGTTTATAGTTTCGATGTGATTTGAACTTTTAGTTTCGTCCAAGCAAAAGTATAGATTCGCTGTGACACAGGCACAAACTCATGTGTCTAAGCGATTTTATAGTTTCGCTGAGGGCAAAATTATTGTTGTTACAACAGCGAAGATGTAAGTTCGCTGAAACCCTGACAAAAATTGTGTGCCTGAGCGAATCTATAGTTTCGCTGAAATTGTCCTGGCGAAATTGTCAAGTACACGCGGTCTGCATAACGAGATAGTTTCGCTCGGGACATTGAACTTTCGCTCAGATTCGCTGGTTGGTTTCGCAGTTTCGCTGAACGAATCAGCAAACCTCCCGATCCAGCGAATCAATCTAGAACTATTATCTAGTGTATAAAACCTCAATCAATGCTTAAGAACAGGTTTGAAACACCCACCTAAGCACTCAGAACCAAACAATTGCTACGGAAATCGATTTTGAAGAATGTGGGAATAAAATCGCAGAGAAACTAGGGTTTATGTTTGCTACTGAATATGTGAAACAATTTTCACACTGTGCAATATATAGGACTTAGTTTCGCTCGGCATCACAAACGAAGTCATGTATGCCAGTGAACAGCGAGTTTGCCGGTGAATCTATAGATTCGCTTAGAGAAATAGCCAGCGAAAGTAATAGTTTCGCTGGAACCTAACACTTTGTAAATTTTTGAAAAATAAATTCTTATATTTACAAAAATTTTCATGAAAAACATTCTTCACCCCATAATATCAACACAAACAAAACAAAATAAAAAATAACAAATAATAGAAGATTAAAATTAAAATAAAATATAATGACATAAAGTACAAGGTAAAAGAAAAAGGCAAGAATAGAAGGATATAGACACTTCTTTTTAAAGAAGTTGATCCAGAGAGTCTAAGATTGGCGGGATTGCTGATATGGTTGTCCTTTTAAGCCCGTGCCTTATTCTTTTCAATGTGTAATCTGCAGCTTCCTTTATCATGTTTTGGTTTATTTTCAGAGACTCGGATGATTTGGTTCCCATAGACATTCGGCAAAGTACTTATCCTGTCCTCATGGTTTATTGAGCAATATGATTAACTCTGCTTGAGTTTCTTTTGAGTTTTCAACAATGATTCTTAATTTAAGAATCACTATGCTTTTATTTGGGAACAGATGATGAGAGCTCCAGTTCTATACTTACGTATAACAGAGGGGATGACCATCTTAACTTGCTGATGAGAGCTTCAGGTCTATACTTATGTATAACAGAGAAGATCATTAGAAAATGATGACGAGAGCTCCAGATCTATACTCACCTATAACAGAGGAGATTATCACTCCAGGTCAATGTTCACACATAGCAGAGGAGATAAGAACGAGATATATCTCTGAAGAGCTAATGAGAAGAATCAATTCAGAGACAAGGTGATGGGGAGATATTGAAACAATCAAAGCAGAGATTTGAAACTCTCAATCCATTTTTGTCAGGTCTTGTAACTTTGTGCAGGCTGAAATATCAGGAGGATAATCCTTATCACCGAGTTCTTAAACTTTAATTAAGCTACACTATCACTGTTTACTTTGTTTTCAGGCTGAGCCTACCATGCATATCCTAACACAAGGCTGTTGACCTCCTTCAAACTTCTTTTTCTTGAAGTTCCTGAAAAGACAAAATTAAAAAAATCTAAGAATTTAATTTTTATTCTCCCCCGAAATTTCTTTTTCGCAGCCATTTTTTTTTTAAATTTGTAAAAGATCAAAGATGTGACGATATATGGGACTCAGAATTTTATCAGTACAAGTTTATATGTATATAAAAAAGGAACAAAATGGAGTTATTTATAGATATTTACACACTTTGTTAAGAAACAAGGTTTTAAAAAGATATTAAACCAAACATTGACATCAATTCATAAAAACGAGATTTATCAAATGTTTTTGTTAAAAGATCTGCACTTTGATTTTTTGTGTCAATTGGAATAATATCTATAAAACCCTTTTCCTGAGCATCTCGTATGGCATGAATTCTTGTTTCAATGGGCTTGGTGCGAGTATGATGAATTGGATTTTTGGCAATTCCAATAGCAGCTTCATTATCAGAGAAAAATGGTGTATGAAGGAAATTGATTCCGTAATCCATCATCTGATGTTGTATCCAAAGCACTTGGTAGCAGCAACTGGATGCAGCAACATATTCAGCCTCTTCTGTAAATAGAGATACTATTGTTTGCTTCTTGCTTTGCCATGAAACAAGACAGTCTCCAAGATATTGACATCCGCCAGTGACAGATTTCTTGTTGATCCTGCAACCACCATGATCACTGTCAGAATACGCATGTAAATCAAAGTTCCCTCTTTTTGGGTACAAAAGACCCAACCGAGAGGAACCCTTTAAGTAACGAAAGATGTGTTTAACAGCTTTTTCATGTGATTCTTTTGGGTTGGCTTGAAAACGGGCACAGTAGCACACTGCGAATGTAATATCTGGATGGCTAGCAGTGAGATACATGAGAGATCCGATCATAGAACGCTAACGATGAGCATCCACGGAATTTCCCGTTATCATCTGGAGTTAAACAGGTTTGAGTAGTGAATGGAGTGAGTTCTAGAGAAGAATCATCCATCTTGAACTTTTTGAGAATCTCCAGAATGTACTTCTCTTGGTGAATCAAAATACCAGCAGGCTTTTGTTCAACCTGCAACCCCAAGAAAAGCACGGATCCCCCATCATGCTCATTTCGAAGTGATCCTTCATTACTTCTTCAAACTCTCTGCATAGTTTCTCATTCGTTGACCCGAAAATGATGTCATCAATATAAACTTGAACAATCAGCATTTCACCTTCAACTTCCTTCTTGAATAGAGTAATATCTATAGTTCCACGAGAGAAACCGTTGCTGAGCAGATATTGTGTCAAAGTTTCATACCAGATGCGAGGTGCTTGATGTAATCCATATAAGGATTTATAAAGTTTATATACTTTTTCAGGAAAATCTGGATCCTCGAAACCTGGAGGTTGACAAACATAAATCTCCTCATCAATGTTCCCGTAGAGAAATGCATACTTCACGTCCATCTGAAAAACTTTAAAGTTTTTGTGAGCTGCGTGTGCGAGAAAGATTCTGATGGCTTCAATGCGAGCAACTGGAGAAAACACTTCAGTATAGTCAATTCCCTTCTCCTGAGCAAATCCCTGAACAACTAACCTGGATTTGTTTCCTCGATCATCTATTTTGTTCTGGTATACCCATTTAGTACCAATGGGGAACTTGTTTGGAGGAAGATCAACTAATTGCCAAACTTTCAGTTTCCTGAACTGCTGAAGCTCCATCTGCATTGATTCAACCCAACTTGGGTCTACAAGTGCTGCTGAGATATTTTTGGGAACGATTTGAGACAAGAAACATGCATAGAAACATTCATTTATCAGACCAAACTGACTTTGTGTCCTCACTCCATCTGTAATGGAACCAATGTGTGGAGAATTAGACTCCATCTGGAATGTTGAAAGATTTGAAGACAGTATTTGAGTCATAAAACCATGCTGGGTCTGATGCCATGTATGGGGAATTAGACTCATGCCAATCAACATAAGATGATTCCTGCACAATACGCGTTCTTTTATTGTAAACCCTATACGCTTTTTGTGAGGAAGAATTGCCAATGAAGTAACATTCATCAGATACTACACCAAACTTTGACTTCTGAGCTTTAGTGTTTAGCAAAGTACATGAGCAACCAAATGAGCGAAAGAAGTTAATCAAGGGTTTTTGTTTATGAAGAAGCTCATAAGGAGTCTTCATTTTGTCTTTCACAATGAGAACCCTATTAAGTACATAGGAAGCACAATTGACAGCTTCTACCCAGAAAATAATTAGAAGCTTTGACTCAATCAGCATAGTTCTTGCTGCTTCAATAAGGGTTCTATTCTTCCTTTCAGCAACACCATTTTGTTGAGGTGTCCTGGCAGCACTGAACTGTCTGAGAATCCCTTTGCTATCATAGAAGGAGTCAAAGATATGGTTCCTGAATTCAGTACCATTATCACTTCGGATGGCCATTACATTCCTTTTGCTGACAGTTTCAATTGAGTGGATCAGCTTCTGAAGCTCTTCTGCAGTATCTCCCTTGTTTGCTAGAAATCTTACCCAAAAGTATCTTGAATAATCATCTGTAACAACCAAACAATAAGAATTTTTAGCAATAGATTTAACACTAATAGGACCAAATAAATCAGTATGTAACAATCAAAGGGTTTTGAAATTGTGTTTTCAAGCTTAAGCTTGTGTGGCTTTTTGTGTTGTTTTCCTTGAGCAGACGCCATTCATTTTTCTACCACTAAAAAATCTTTAAGTGGTAGCCCCCTCATAAGATTGTTTTTTAACCAATTTATTTATATTTTTCAAATTAACATGTCCTAATCGTCTATGCCACAGAAAGGATTTAGAAAATGAAGCTTTGGATAGGAGACATGTCACAATGGAGGTAGATTCTTGTGATCCCATATCCAAAAGATAAGTATCATTCTTTCTTGGAGCACGCATGATCACCAAATCTTCTGGAATAATAAACTTTGGTTTGAGAAACAAGCATTCATTTGACATAAACAACACTGGTATATCTTTATCATAGATTTGTGATACACTTAATAGATTGAATGCTAATTCTGGATATAGTTCACTTTCTCTAGAGTCAAGAAACCATTTGAGACTTCTCCCTGACCAATCATCTTTCCACCTTTCTTGTCTCCAGCAAAAGCGACATATCCTCCATTTATTATGCGATAATTTGTGAGTAGGTCCTTCAACCCAATCATATGCCTTGAACATCCACTATCAACATGCCAGAAGCTATTGACAGCTCTTCTGGAATGTTCCTAGCATATAAACAAAAAATTGTTAAGATTTGGAAATTGGGACCCAAGTCTTGACTGACTTAGGTCTCGGAACAGAGGATTTTTTGCAAAAAAAATTATTTACGAAATGATTTAATCTACTTCCTAAGGGACTACTATTTACATTTCTACTAACAAATGAAGGGCAGGTTTTAATAACATGATCATCCTTCCCACATCTAAAACACCGGGACTATAAACCTTTCTTATTACATTTTGAAACAGATGTTTGATCAGAAAATATTTCTTCCTCACATTCAGACATGTGTGAATCAGAATCGCTACAAGAGTCATATGGTTCTTTTAATATTTCCTTTGTGACCTTAATTTTAGTAGATTCTGATTCACTTACATTAATGTTTCTAACGTTTGAGAAAGTTGTTTCTGTCTCTTTAGGTTTAGAGATCCGAATTGGTGTAAAAGATGGGATAGGATGAGAAAGAAAGTTTTCAAAGCAACCTAAGTTAGTATGTCTATCTGAAGCTTTACTTAAACAACCATCATTTCTATTAACATGAGCATTTGAAACATCATGATTTGATTCATAGACATCTGAAGATAAACAAGTTGGGTAAGAACTAGAACTACATGTGCTATTGTCTGTAATAGACGTTTGGGAAACAAATCTACTTAAACTATTGTCTATTAAAGACTTTTTGGAATCTGAAATGTTAAGACTAGAGCTGCCAAGACCACTACTTGCACCATAATCATATTCCTCCTGAATCTCCTTATGATTCACTCCTTCTAAACCTGCATACAAACTGTTAGTATCTTTCTGAATTAATTCATTAGTTGGATGAGGTATAGGCATAGGAGAATAACAATAAGTACTTGGAGGAGGATAAACATTAGTGGTTTCTTCGCTTCCCAGACCAATCTTAATTCTAGCCCCCCGTTGTTTCTTGCAAAGCTCCTCATGTTTCATCCCAGAAATTGTCCATTTTTCAAGTTTAGTTTTTAATTTGCTTGTTTCAAATTCAGCAAGTGCTACATGTTCAGTTAAAGCATTTATTTCAATGTTTCTTTCCAAAAGATTTCTTTTTAAATGCTCATTTTCTTTTAAAGCTTCATTTAACTTGACAAAATATTTAGACTCATTTGTTTTAAGTTTCTTATTTATTTGTATTAATTCTTTTTCATTTTCTAATAATAGTCTGTTAGCTTTATATACCCCAAATAAATGGATTTTGCATGGAGGAGAACACATGTCTTGAATTACCTTATAAGGGAGACCCATAACTACCTTTTTAGCAGCCAGGGCCTTTTCACAATGACAAACCGGAGTGTTCGTCCTGCATTCTTCTTCCTCTGCTGCTTTCTTCCTAATCTCCTCAGCTTCACTTTCCTCCTTCTTTCTTCTTTACAGACATCCTTCTTCCCTTCACTTACTTCACAAACTGTCACTTTTTCTTCAACATTCTCACAATCACCTTTTTCTTCTTTAACTTTCCTAGTTTTCATCTCTTCAACTTGAACTTCTTGCTCACCACTTTCACCAATGGCTTCTTCTTGAATCTCACTCTTGAACTCCCTGAAAGGATCAAAGTCCTCAACAGAATCCACATCACTATTCACCATCTCAGCCACTAGCGCATGATTGATTTCTTCTTCAATTTCCTTAATCTCAGCACTCCAATTAAAGTTTGAAATGAGTGTTGTTTCCTTCTTGGGCTTAGCTTCTTGCTTGTCGGTGACTGGGATAACTTTAAAAGTTCCTGGTTCAGTGATGATAGGAGATCAACATTCTCTTTTAAAGTGCCCCAGCTGTTTGCAATTAAAGCATCTCAATTTTGACTTATCAAAGCCAAGCTTAGAGTTCTGGTTTTGACTTCCAAAGCTCCTCCTACCAGTTAATTCCATGAATCTTCTTGCGCGCAGTGTGAGCATGGCCATCTGCCATTTGATATCAGTTTCCTTTAAATCATCAGGATCTACCTGATACATGTCTTCAACAGTCATTCCTTTTCCCTTTAGCTCCTCCGCAACCAGAGCTTCATAGCTTTGTACAAACATTCCGAATAATGCCATTGTATCAGATGGAATTTGAGTAGTGATGGATGGCTTTAAGCTTGAACCAACACTTGTAGATCCACCATTGGACTTGTTTGATACGCCATATCCTGTAGAACCACCATAAGCTGAACCATACATAGACGAGTTTACAGCGGATGACATTAATGCAACATTTTGTGGATATACTATGGCTGGCATCATGGATTGATTGTATTCCCTCCTTTTCAAATCCAAATCAAAAGATTTCAATTTGTTGATTACATCCATAAGTTTGTAATCAGCAAAGTTTCTTTCCTCCTTCAACATCCTAACTTGCAAGCTCCATTGCGGTGGGAGTGAGTCCAAGAGCTTAGTAACTTGTTCATGGTTACCCAGAGGTTCATCATACTTCTTTAAGGTGCTTGAGATAGACAAAAATTGATTTGTAATATCAAAATGGATTTCATTCCTGTGTCCTACGAAAGAATTGAACTCCTTTTCAGCTTGAGATTTCCTGTCCTTCTTCAAATCCTGATTTCCATCAAAAAATTCACATAGAGAATCATATAAAGATTTTGCATTCTTGTGTTTAACAAAGCGGTTGTAGATGTCTTGAGATAAACATAAAGTTAAAGCTCCAAAAGCTTTCTGGTCACGATCGATTAGCTTGAGGTCTCTTTCGGTAAAGGTAGATGGATCAGTGTTTGGTGAGGTAACTTGACCAACAGTGACAGCTGGAGTGTGTGGACCATTTACTATTGATTCCCATTGATTATGATCAGTGTAGTAAAAGAAGGCTTTTAAACATCGTTTCCAGTCCTCAAAATTATCACCATTTATAAGCCTCGGTGGCCTATTGGGAGCAACACTCTCCAAGTCAGAAATAGTGATATTGGTGGATGTCATTCTTTATACAGTATTAATTTTGCTAAAGAATATAGATTCGCCGGTTAGTTTGCGCTAAATTCACTGACAACTTCGCTGACAACTTCGCTGGTAGATTCGCTTGCAAGCAAAGAGTAGTTTCGCCCGAATTAGTGCTCGGAAACTCTAGTTTCGGCGATAGTTTCGCTGAGACTAGTAGAACTTTCATTCTAAGACAATTTCTGCAGCACTTTGGCTTTCTATGGCAATCAAGGAAGTTGAACTTTCGTTCAAAAGAGCTACTTTCGCTGAAAGAAAGAAACTAGAACCAAATACCACGAATTTTGTAAATTCGCTGAAACAAGTGGCTGTTTCGCTTGAAGATATCTAAATTCGCCCGACGATTCTGAAAACCTTTTTCAGTACAAAATCAATCCAAACTCATCCAAATCTCAATGGATTTGAGATCTGATGATTTCTATAGCTTTCCACACCCAAAACGCATAAGCCTCAATCAATATCCATTTAAGAAACAAGCAAAACAGATCAATAAGGAATGGAATAATAACTTTGTTTGAAAATACTCAAAACAACCAATAAATCAAGAGCACAATGGCTTTGATACCATATTGTTGGTCCTTCTGATCGATATAATAGTGCAACTGCTGTGTAAACAAGGAATTCCCACTGAATCAACACCACATTATCAATAACATAATGAACAATTTGAGAATCTAAGCAATAATAATCAATCAATGGCTCAAGAATAATGATAAATGAACTTCCAGCTGACACACACAGTTGCAACAAAGATATTTTAGTATTAGGGTTTTTCAAAAACTTTTCACAAAGATAAAAACATGACAATATATAAGCAATGCTAGATTTGCTGACAGTTTCGGTAGCCAGCGAAACTGTCTTGACCATCAACTAGATTTACCCGGCAGTGAACTACAGTTTCACCGGGTGACCTAGGACAGCTGACTACGAGCGAAACTGTAGTTTCGCCCGTAGTTTCCCTAGGTCATAGAAACTATAAAAATGCAAATTACAAGGAAACAATCTAACATCCAACCTATTACATACATAAAAAAATAATCCTAACAACTATGGTTAGTCCAACCTATACTAGATCATCATTGGATCTGCAATTTGAATAGTCACATTATCTTTTATGGAAACAGGCACATGAGGTCCTTTCATAAATGATTCCCATTGGGTGTGATTAGTGTATAAGAAGAAGGCTTTCAAACAACTTTTCCAGTCATCAAAATTATCACCATTAAATAACTTAGGGGGTCTGTTTGGTGCCACACTCTCAAGATCAGGAAGGATAAGACTTGTCGTCATTGAAATTTAAAAGGATCAAAGACAAATAGTTTCGCACAAGATCAGCAGTTTTGGTGTAGTTTCGGCAGCAGTTTCGACCACAGTTTCACAAGAAACTACTGAAATTTTGTTCAAAGATAAATGGACAGTAGTTTCACTAGAGAAACTAATCAAACTGATGAACTTTCATTCTAGATTCGCAGAGAGATCACTAGCACCAAATATCTTCTGATTTGGGTAGTTTCGCACGACAATTTGGCACAAAGAACACTAGATTCGCACGAATAATCTGAAAACCCTCTTTCAGCAAAAAATGACCAAAAAATCACCAAAACTCACTCAGGCCACAATCAACTTGGAATCTGATGATTCCACAAGTTTCCCAAACACACACCTCACCTTTTTCAATCAGTTTCCATAGATAACAGACGTAAAATAGATCCAAAAGATTGAGAATATGAATATTTCAAAATCTAACCAAAAAACACAAACAATCAAGAGCACAATGGCTCTGATACCATATTATTGGTTCAAATGATCGTATAAATGTGCTTTTGATGAAGTTTTAACACCAGAATCCTCAAGTTATAACTATTCAAATAACTTGGGGACCAAGTAATGGCATAAGAACAAACATAATCAAGCAAAACCCATTTGAAATATGGTTTGATAAGATGATAAAGAAGAATGCTGAAAGATAACAATAATAAGCTCCTTAACAATCAACTCAAATCAGTAGTATTTCATTAAAGTTCCAAGAGTTACAAAATGATCAACAAACAAACATATTTATACAGGATCTAGTTTCGCATAGTGTGAAACTATCATGCACTATGAACATGTGAAACTACCGGGCTAAACTATAGTTTTGCATGTAGTTTCGCATGTCACAGAATAAAAAACCAACAAAACTAAACTAGATCCTATTACAATAATAACTAAGCTATAACTAACTGCAAAGGGAATACCACCCTATACTTGATCATCATTAGCCATCAGTGCTTGGTTTGGAGAAGCATCTTCTACCTAAAAGCTCTAGTCAAAGCCTCCTTCTTCAATAGCAACAACAACATGTTGTTTAGGTTGGCTTGGCTTCTCAGTTCTATGAGCTGCATCAGTGTAGTTTGTTCTAGATTATGACTGGTCATCGTTTGTCCTTGGTGCATTGCACTCTCTAGCAAAGTGTCCCATTTGGTTACAGTTGTAACACTTCACCTTGATTTTATCCAGGCCAAACTTTCCACTGGCCATACTACTTGGGAACTACCCTCATGTTCTTTTGTAGAACTTCTTGGCTCTGTGAGTGACAAGTGCCATCTGTTGAACTACCTCCATGTACTCTAGATCATCTGGATGGATGCAGTCCAAGTCTTCAAGAGTGAAGAGAAAATTTCCACAACTTTCATCAGCAGACACAAAGGCTTGAGCAGAGCTTGTCTCTTGGAATAGGCTTTCTTGGATGTAGCTCTCCCTTGGTGTCTCAGGGAAGGTGATGAAAGGACCCTTTTATGAGTTATCAGGGAAGCAGAAGAGATGATGCTATGGTTCTCTACTATCCCTTTCAACCACATGAAGGGCTGAACTCTGCTGATTATTGGAAAAACTACTTGATGGATTTTGCAGGTTCATCTCCATCTGGTAACCACTAAGGATACCATACAGAGTGGAGAGGTTCTCAATTCTTTTAATAGCCACATAGTAGTGAGTCCATTGTTTGGAAAGAGAGAACATGAACTTCCTTACTATGTCCCTATTCTCAATCTTGACTCCAACATCTGTTAAAGTATCTACAATCTCAACATACCTGAAGTATTATTGACTTATGGTTTCACCTGTCTTGTAGGTGAAGTTCTCAAACTGCTGCTTCATAATGTCATTCTTGTTCTCCTTGGCTTCCTCAAACCTCTTATATATGAGCTTTAGTGCTTCCTAGAGCTACTTAGTAGTTTTACACTTCTTGAAGCCTCTGTATATGGAGTTTGGAAGAGCAGTTTAAAGAGCAGTAATGGCTTTCTGATCTATAACCATTTCCTTGCAGTCTTCTTTAGAGTAGTCAGCCATTTCCATTAGAATCATCCCACCTCTAGTAGTGGCTGAAAAGGTGCTTAGGATGTGAGGTCCTTCAATAATAGATCTCCACATCCTGCTATCTTAAGACTTGATGAACCCTTCCATACGTTGGCACCAAGTATCAAAGTCATCAGGAGTGATCAGTGGAGACTTTATCATGGTACCGGTTTCCATATTAGCCTTAGACATAGCTGCCATTTGAGTTGATAAGTGTTTTTTGAAACTAAAGAGATCTAAGATAATAAGATCTTACAATCAAGAGACAGAAATACTCTGATACCAATTACAAGACCGTTGAAGGGTGGTTAATGCAACAGTTTCAGAATGTGGAGAGAGTTAGAACACTTAGCAGATCAAATAGGAAACCTAGGGTAGATGAAATAAAGAACACTTAGTGAAAGAAAAATAACAAGAACAAGATAATATGGTTTTCAAGAATGATGTATATTGCTCTCAAGTTCTTACAAGCGTTACAAAGCTTAATTTTACAAGTACTTGAGATACTTTATACTACATCCTATAGCCGGCCATACTTTGAAGGCCAGCTAGAAACACTAATCTAGACAACAAGATCAATGTAGAGTCAAAAGGCAGATTGCCTTTTGACCGGTGACTATGACATGCCATAGCTCACATCCTTATCTATTACAAAAAGGATAAAAGTATATAGTTGGTAAGTTATAGACTCAACACCTTAATCTACAGTTGACAAAAGCATGGACTTTTCATAAACTCATACTAGTTGGTGAGTCTTCAGAGATGGCAGCGGAAAGGTGTTTCAGCTTTTGACAAAAGTATGTCAGAGAAGACATGCCTTCTCTGTCTTCGGAAGAAATCAGTCTTTGGCTTCGGAAGACTTTGTCTTTGAAGCTTCGGAAGACTTCATCTTTGGCTTCAGAAGAATTGGTCTTTTGGCATCAGAAGATTTGATACTTAGCATAATTCACTGAGTTATATCAAATCTTTCGAAGTACTTTCCTAGTACTCCACATGATGTGCATGCTGAGAGCTCTTTGTTTGTTCGTTGGTTGCATAAGCCTTTAAGTGTATTTCTTACATATTACTATAAATATTTTACAAAAATGAAATAAAGAATTATCTACTTCAATGTATGATATTCTGTGCTGTTATACAATTTTCATTGTGCTATTATCTAGTTTTATTAAATCAATTGTGCTATTATAGAAATTACAATATGCTATTATCATGTTTTACTGAAAGTGACAATGCTATAATACAATTTACACTAAGATGTTATAATAGCACAACGTGAAATGTTTGAATTCTTGGGAACGGTCTGCCCAAGACACATATTGAATTGATGTGGCTAGTACGTTATGATCCAAGTCGGGTCATACCCAATAACAAGCTAGACAAACACCTACAATATTTATTTTATGATATGATCATGTAAATAAATATTGACACTTGAAGTATTTAGAAATTCGGTTTCTAAATATTTGCACTAGTGTTATGAATAAATTATATGAATAATTTATTCTAGAGAGAGAGTACTTTGTATTGTTATTCAAATGGTTGAACAAACAATACAAGTCTCGTTGTCCGCTGATGAATGTTCCTCATCCGCATTTACAAATGCGGATGTGCATTTGGGGAAATGCTGAAGGAATTACTTTATTCGCATTTACTAATGCGGATGAGCATTTAAGGAAATACTGATGAAAGTGATTGTCCGCATTTACTAATGCAGATGAGCATTTAAGGAAATGCTGATGAACTGTTCGTCCGTATTTACAAATGTGGATGTGCATTTTTGGAAATGCTAATGGAATTACTCATCCGTATTTACAAATGTGGATGTGCATTTTTGGAAATGCTGATGGAGATACTCATCCGCATTTACAAATGCGGATGTACATTTGGGAAATGCGGATGAAATTTCTTCATCCGAGTTTACAAATGCGGTTATAGTTTGTTCATCCGCATTTACTAATGTGGATGAATATTAGAGAAATGCGGATGGGTTAAAGGGATGGGTCCCACCCACTTTTCTCTCACTCTGAAATTCAGTTCTTAGGACGTGTAATATATGATTGCACTCAACCACTCTCTCTGATAACTTACAACACACACAAAGGTGCTGATCGGAGTTTTCTGTTGCTTCTCTCTCGATCGGTCGAAAAGAACAGTGAACAGAACTCGATCAAGTGAAGAAAATCCTAGCAGCCTTGTGTTTTGTTGGAAGCTTGGGGTAGACAAGCTTGAGGTTTCCTGCTTTGGAAGCTACCGATCAAAGATCATCTTCCTCTGTCCCATTCGAGAGGTAGAATTCTAAACACCCCATGGTTATTTGTAAGCATGATTTTTCATATAACGATCCATTACGGGTTTTAATAGATATATAAATTGGTTTATATATATTAACTGTAACAAGTTTTTCATTCAACTTCTGCTGTGTTTTTCATTTTATAAGGATAAAATGACTCTGCTAAACTTGTGAAAACCCCAACAATGGTATCAGAGCCAGGTTATATGGATACATGCTTCAACAGGACTGAATTCTCATTTTCTTGCTGTTAATTCACCAACAGACCGAAAATTCAGGTCTATGTTTCTCCTATTTTTTCAAGATTCTACTTTACATGCATATTGTAATCTTAAAAAATTTAATCATTTGGATGATTTAGTTGTTTGGACAAGAATCATGATATTTGGTTTGTCTTTACATTAACCGAAAATCAGTGATTCAAGGGGAAAACTCTCGAATTTTGCTTGCATATTTGGATATATATCTTGGTGTTCATAAGCTAGCCGAGACCTTGTGTTTGGTTGATTTGTATATGATAATTGTATTTGATTATTCAAAGGTTGTTTCATAGCTCTTAATTTATAGGGATTTAAGCCCAATAACCGAAAACATATTTTGAAGGCCCAAAGGAGTTTGGTGCAGAAATTAAGCCTATTTGAAAGATCAAATCAAATGGGAGAATCACAACACAAAGTGGACACTTGAAGCATTTGGATGCGGGATCAAGTGGGAGTTCATTGACACAAGTGTTACCCTTAGGAAGGACCTAATAGCTCACTTGTTTTGGTCAACAAGTGGTGTTAAATTAGTTGGATATGGTTATGAACTTGTTGTTGTATATGTTGCTTGTATGGTTGATTTAATTTATTGTTCATGTGATATTTGGATATGAACTGTTAAACAATTTTAAATCAACAACAAGCTGCAAACGGTTCTTTTGGAAACATTAACATGGGTAATAAAATGGTTTTATTAAAGGTTAATATTTTCACAATAAAATTGAGTTTATTAAAAGAACCTTGGAAATTGGTTTCACTAGTGTACCACGTATTTGAATGCATGCACATGTAAGGTACAAAATGTTTTCATAACTAGAATTAATGGAAACAAAATCCCTTTTAAACAAGTTTAACACCATCCTTTTATACAACACTCGAATCACTTGGGACCTATTTATGGGATAAAGGTCACCTAACCACCTTTAGGAAACTTGTGTGTTTGAGGTGGGTTTAGCATATTTGTAGGATAAAGGTCACCTAACCACCTATATGTGTAAACTCACACGTGTGTGTAAGTAGGACCACTTGAGTTGGAAACCATGTGAATAGGGTCACCAAAGCATGGCGTACAATGTTGTTGACGGGATTAAACATGCCGACTAAACATAAAGATGTTTAACCGATCCCATAAACTAGAAGTTGCAAAGGGTTGCAATTGTCAAAAGTTGACTACCTTGTTAATTTAAATAATGGGATAAAGGTCACCTAACCATTATTTGAATATAACGTTGGATTCTAGATTTTAATTATTAATGGCCTATGAGACATGAAAGGGTATTAATCATTAAAATGTCTTTTTATAAATACTAAAACTGAACTTTGTTTATATTGTAGTAATGGCTGCAAATAATAACAACGCTACCTCCCCGACCATCCATAACCTGTCACTGAGAACTATCCTGGAAAAGGATCGTCTAAACCATAATAATTTCATGGATTGGTATTGAAACTTGAGAACTATTCTCAAGCAAGAAAAGAAATCATATGTGTTTGACGATCCTATTCCCGATGAACCTAACGCTGATGATGTTGATGCCTATGGAGATTGGGTTAAGCACACTGAGGATTCTGTGCAAGTTTCTTGCCTCATGTTTGGAACCATGATTCCCGATCTTCAAAAGGATTTTGAACATCACAGGGCATATGACACGATTACCCGGCTGAAGGAAATGTTCCGTCAAAAAGCGAGGGTAGAGCGCTTCGAAACAGTTCGAGCGCCTCATGCTTGTCGAATGGAAGAAAACCAATCTGTGTCATCTTAAGTGATGAAGATGAAAACCGACATTGATCGCCTCGAAAAGGCTAAATTTTCCCGTCTTAAAGGAGTTGGCCACAGATTTGATCCTTAATGGTCTAACCAAGAAGTTTGAGACTTTTATCATGAATTATAACATGAAGGATGGGACAAGAGCATTAGGGAACTTCATGCAATGCTCAAAACAGCCAAGGCAGGAATGGGTAAAAGGGTTTTACCAGTTCTCACGATCAATGAGGATGGCAACAAGAAAAGGCATCACCTCGAACCCAAGGCAAATGTTGCCAAAGGCAAGGGATACATCAATGGAAAGGGTAAGGGAAAGACTAAAGCGGGACCACCAAAACCGAGGCTTAAGAAGCCAAAGGTTACGGAGAACGATCCATGCTTTGAGTTTGGTGAGATAGGACATTAGAAAAGGAACTGTCCAATCTATCTCAAGGAGTTGAGAAACAAGAGGGATGCTGGGCAAACCTCAGGTACAACTTTCATGATCCATATTGAACTTAATGTTATTTCTTCAAACACATGGGTATTAGATACCGTTCATATTTGCAATTTGTTGCAGGGGTTCAAAAGAAATAAGCATTTTAAGAAGGGGGATACTAGTCTCTACATGGGCAACGGAGCAAAAGTTGATGTCGAAGCCCAAGGAGACTATATCTTGAAGCTTCCAAGTAGTTTGGAAGTTGTTTCGAAGAATATTTTATATGCTCCTAGTTTGACTAGGAATATAATTTATGTATCCCTTCTGAAACAATATGATTATGTATTAAAGTTTGTAAACGATGGTATTTGTGTTTTTATGGATGATATACTTTATTTTAAGGCTATGCCTTTTAATGGTATTTATGAATTGGTTCATGATGACTCATCCTTTAATAACTCAATATACCAGTGTAACAACCTACTCCTAGGTCCAGCTCCCAGAACCTAAATGTGATTTAACATTGTATTGTTTACATCATTTCATTTCATAAATGTATCTCCTTTTCTTTGTGATTAATTGATTTCTATAATTTATGTAGCTTTGGTTGACTTTTGTATAACATGTTTAAGCCTAGAACTAGTTCCCGAGGCTAGAAAATTCACTTAATCGACTTTATCCCTTGATAATTGTACACAAAATTTAAATCCAAGTCTTCCTTATGAAAATTTCCTCTAGGCGCATCAGAACTGTTTAGGCGCCTCAGAACTGTTTAGGCGCATGACAACTGTTCAGGCGCCCTGAAAGTGGACGCATGAGCACTGTTCGGGCGTTTTTGCCACATAGCATTTTAAAATGTCCGAACCCTTCTAGAAGCATTTGACCTGGTCTGCGCACCTCCAAACTGACCAATGCATGGGCTGTTACCATGCATTCGGCCACCCCTCCAGCCAACCCCTCTACACCTCGGTTCTCATTAACCCAAACCCACACTCCACCTTTTCTTTCAAACCGCATGCACCACTTCATTTCACTCTTTCACAACCTCTCGAAGTCTCTCTCTCTCGGCAAATCATCACAACTAGGAACCGAGAACTCCTCAAGCTACAACCAAGCAGGGAACAAGGACTCCAAGCCTCAAACTCTCGGAAAAACCATTCTAGCACCTCTTGAATCACTCTAAACACGGGTTAAATTGTGGGTAAGCTTTCTTGTACCCAAACAAAACTTTCATTGTTGTTTCTCTCTACCTTTCTCTCCTTTGAATCTTATTTCCTTGTTCCAAGGGCAGAAAACCCGCGACCCAGTCATTGCATCAGTGTGACTTACAGCATCTCAAAAGGTACACACTTCATCATACTCATTTACCTAGTGTTATCACCGTGAATCTACCCGAAAACCCCTCTTTCATGGGTTTTCAGGACCATTCCACTCACTGTTCGGAATCTAGCCTCCATATTGATACCTAAAAATTTGTTTAAACTATCCTATGAACATTTTATGGTCTAGACTTACCAATTTCAGAATGTTAATGGGTGTTTAAAACCCGAGATTTCATATTACATATGTGTAAATGAGTGCTTTGTACCCCAACCTTGACTTTGTTAGTTTATATTGTTGAATCCGTGGGGTAAGTCTGAATTTTTCCGATTGTTTGATGATGTTTATCTATCATTATATTGGGTTGAATGTTTTGGTATGGCATTATGGTCATTAGAAGCATATTTAGAGACCTGAATAGGTGATAAGAGTACCTTAAATGGCCAAAATACTTGACAACTTGTTAGAAACAAAATTTTTGGGCCCTAAGACTAATAAATCAGTAGCTAAAACTAAACTTGGTGAATTTTTGCGTTAATAAGTAATTTCTATGAAATTATTCTGCTAAAATACGCCTAACTGGGGGATTTTTGGATAAATTTCTAAAAATAATGTAACAAGCCTAAGAACCATAATATTTCAGTAAGTTGAGGACCTCAAACTCGTATTTTGATGAAAGACTTGAAGAGAATAGGTTAAAATGTCGATTTTGGGTAAAAACGGGTGATAACGGATTAAATGTTGGAAACACGATCTTTGTGCAAAGGACCCCAAAACTCTTTCTAAACCTGATTTAAAAGTAATTTAAGGACCCTTAGATACTCTTAAGGGCCATAATGTGTCAAAATTAGAAAGAACCAACTTTTGGGTCAAAATTGTAAATTTTGAAACTTGAGGGACCAAAGTGTAAATCTCGTAAATAAAACTAAATTTCAGTAATCTTATGACTAGAAAACTCTTGTTAAACTTATTATAACATAAACAAACTTACAAGTGTGATATAACTTGTCATCCATATCAAAAACCCTAACTTTCCTAAAAAGGAAACTTTTTGACACAAACTTTTAAGAAGCGAAGCCACGTGAACATACGACCATAAAATACAATTAGATACACTTCCAATAGCCTTAGAGCATTTGCTTACTACTTGTATCTTGATCATAGGGTGCTAGGGCTTGAATCTTTTCTGTGTCTGAAGAATCTTTGACCTGCATAAGGTGAGTTTTAGTGTTCCCTTTTTACTACTATTTTTGGGATGAAGCATGCTATGTTTGAACTAAATTTATTTGTGTAACATTATGTGATGCTATTATATGTTGTGGTTAATGTTAGAACCTGTAACTACTTGTATCACAATCATTAATTCTTGTGAGAACCGCTTGTTTTATATGGGTAGATCTACTTAGGGAATCCCCCACGCACAGTGCCTTCCGACATAATAGGAAGGGTACCCCACTGAGATCCTGGGGGATCGTTTGTGTCATGTAACAGGTTTTATAAGATACTATGGTGTACCAATCAGCAGGTATGGTACACTCTGTGAGGCTCAGTTTCCCCTATGGGATAACCGGTACAACACAAGTTTAGAAGAGGCTAGCCGGGGCTGCGAGCAGGGTTGATTGTGACCCCACAACAGTGATACTTATAATTGTAAATTTTACTTATGGATTCTAAAGAGCCAATTTGTTTTTGAAACTTTAAGCACTGAACTCACCAACGTTTTAGTTGACACACAAATCTTTTTAAGCATGTTTCAGGTAACCCTTGACGGGCTTGGATTTTATGGAGACTCTAAAGATGGCTTAGCACCGTGACTACCACCCCTGGCATTACTAGGACTTCTAAAACATTTGAATTTGTTGAAACTGTTATGGATACTTATGTAATGGGTCATTTCTAATTTTGGGTTTGACTGTAACCCGGTTAAAATTTATGTAATGTAATGCCATTGTTGTGTGCTATTGTGTGGTTTGTTTCCGCTGCCATGTATGTTGCTAATTTGAGACGTCCCACCCTCCTCTGGGCCAGGGGTGTGACAGATTGGTATCAGATCCACAGATTGTAGAGAAGTCGGGAAAACCTTAGTAGACCCTAGGCTACAACCCTGATGCCCTAGGACTGTCCTTATTTTGGAATGTGTTGGAATGAGTGGGTCGGGTAAATTGATGATTACACTTGATCAACGAAATCATGAATTTATCGGATGTGTGAATTCTGGCACGATCCCCTAATTGGTGATAAAATCTTTCTCCAGATAGAAAATGTTTTTGTGTGGTCTAAACTTTATCTTTGTGCCTGTTGTAACCTGTGCTATTACCGATTATAAAAACTACTACCGTCATTACTGCTATAACCATTATTATGAGATACTATCATTACTACTGTCATGAGCTATGAGAAACAAAATTACTCATGATAATTTTACAGGAACTCGAGAATAATGGCAAACAACGGTAAAGCGCCTGCATTCCCTATTGATGAGACCGCCCTAGTAGGAAGACTCAGGAGGGCAACCTCCCCATCGTAGTATGAAGAGTACCTGAGGAGATGCAGCCATCCAGGATGGATATCGGTGACATTCGACGACACGGACCCATCGGAGGAGTCTTCCCCGACATCCCAGGAGAGAAGTCGGACACACTCCCACTCACCTCATGTCACTGCACCTGCACATTCGCCTATCCCGCCTATCAAAAACACGGGCAAGAGTACTCGACCTGGAGCTTCTGTTTCATTTAGGATGCCGCCTCCTCCACCTCCTCATGAAATGGCTCCGCATAAGTACCTCCGATGATGGGACCGCCCAAACGCGAACTACACGACGAGTATTGGATATCGCCCTGGCGTAGCTTGTACGACGGCCCGAGTGTCTTAGCAATCATGCCGTAGAGCTAGCGATTTTGGTCCTTCTGACCCCACACTGAGCGAGATACTTCAGACCATCCAGCGCCACGAGCTGACCCTGCAGCACGCCACGTGGACCTCACAGTCTGCCCAGTTCCAGGCATTGATGGCGTCCCAGTTTGTCCAACACTTGGAACAAGAGCAGAAGAAGAAGGGCTGGTTTGGGTGGTTGAAGAAGAGATGGCAGTAGTGATGGGTTGATACCTGATTATCTAAAGATGCTACTATTTTTAAGAGACTACTTATCTATTTCAGACACTATGATTATTATTCGGGGGGTGATGGTACCTTCCAAATTGTATGAGACTATTGACATTTTACTTGATGATGCTATATTTATCTATGTTTGAATTTTTTTTATGATATTATCTTATCTTTTGCAGGTTGCCTAATAAGAATGTACAATAGTATATTCTAAGAAACTAATTTGATGGCCTCTTCTAAATATTAATTAACCTCATGAAAATTGTTTGAAACTATGTACGATTTATAAAATATTTGGGACCCTCATGTGTTTGGTAAAGCGACCTTTAGGAGTCGAATCCATGTAACGAGATACTTGAAACAAATCTTATAAGACACTAAATGAGTTCATCTATGTTGACACCAGAATGCCGCCTGTACGTGGAATGCGTGGGGGAAGGAATAAGGGTGCTGGGCGCATCAGGAACCAGGGTAGAAATCGACCACCTACCCCACCAAGGACCACCCATGAAGAAAATGCCAATGATGAAAGGATCGCCAATCTGGGGGCCCAGCAAATCGCCAATGCTATCCCCACCATCATAGCTCAAATAAATGCAGACCGGGAAAATACAACCGGAAATGAAGGACCTGGAAACAATGAAGGTAACGCCAAGGATACTGAGGAAATAAGAACTGGGTGTTCTTACAAAACTTTTATGGCATGCAAACCAAAAGATTTCTATGGCACCGAGGGTGCGATTGATACTTACCGATGGTTAGACGAGATCGAGGCTGTACTAGATATCAGTGAGTGCAAAACTGAGCACATGGTCAAGTTCGCCTCCCAATCTCTGAAAGGGCCAGCCTTGGAGTGGTGGAAGAACATCGTTCAGCCACGAGGAAGAAATGCTGCCGGCCACATGAGTTGGTCGGAGTTTAGAGAGTTGATGACCAGTAAGTACTGCCTAATAAATCAATTGGAGAAGCTGGAAGCTGAATTCCTGAGCTTGGAAATGAAAGGCCCAAATTACACAGAGTACATTAACCGGTTCTCGGCTCTATCTCGACTAGTGCCCCACTTGGTGACACCCGAATCAAAAGGTGTAGCCCGTTTCATATGGGGACTGCACCCCAGAGTTCGGGGCATGGTCCGATCTGCTAGGCCTATAACCCTCCAAGTGGCAGTTGATCTTACTGGTAGCCTGACTGAAGACATGATTAGAGCTGGCTGGACGGAACAGGGGAGAGCTGAAGACAAGGAGAAGGTGGCGGGCAAGAAGAGAAAGTGGTTTGAAGTTAAAAGAGGAATGGGTAGTAGCGGTGGCTCAAGCAGAAGGGCTGGCGAAGGAGCAAGGCGTGATGATCAGGGGGCAAGAGCACGAAAACTGTACTTAGGTGCAATCCCATTCTGCAGCAAGTGCAAGCTACACCACCAAGGGGAATGCAACCTGATGCCTTGTTTCAGGTGCAAGCGAACCGGTCACCTGATTAAAGATTGTACGTATGAGCCCGGGAAGCAATGCTTTGAGTGCGGGGATCCAGGACACATGCGGAACAAGTGTCCCAAGTTAGCAAGGGATAAGGACACTAGGCCTGAGAAGCCTAAAGGGAGAGCGATCGTGATGGACCCCAATGGTGCTCGCAAAGATCCCGACATGGTAAACGGTACGTTTCTCATTAATAACCACCCTGTTATTGTTTTGTTTGATACTGGAGAAACTGGTAGTTTCGTTTCTACTACCTTTAGACATTTAATTGACTCGGAAGTCTGTACCCTAACTGATGCTTACAAGGTAGAATTAGCCGATGGTAAGATAATAGAAACCAATGAAATTATCAAAGATTGCACGATAGAACTAGAGGGTATTCCATTTGAGATAGACTTGATGCCTATCACTTTGGGGGGATTTGATGCAGTTATGGGAATGGATTGGTTAGAAAAATGTAAGGCTGTATGTATGTGGTGAACGCTTGCTTAGGATACCTTTAACTGATGGAAGCACGCTAACAATCCATGTTGATAGAAACGACACGCTATGCCCTATGATTTCCCACTTGAAGGCTACCAAGAGCCTCCACAAGGGATGCTCCGCTTTCATATTCTACGTGATGAAACCAAGAGAAGAAAAGAGAATCGAAGATATACCGGTGGTGGCTGAGTACCCGGAAGTGTTTTCCGAGGACCTACCGGGACTCTCTCTGACTAGAAAGGTCGAATTCCAAATAGACCTAGTGCCTGGTGCCGCACCAGTGGCTAAGGCACCCTATCGACTCGCTTCACCCGAGATGAAGGAGCTAATGGTGCAAATCGAGGAATTACTAGATAAAGGATTCATTTGGCCAAGTGTTTCTCCGTGGGGTGCACCGGTATTATTCGTTAAGAAGAAGGACGGGACCCTGCGAATGTGTATTGACTATTGTGATTTGAACAAGCTTACAATCAAGAATCGCTATCCTCTCCCAAGAATTGATGACTTGTTCGACCTACTCCAAGGAGACAGCTACTTCTCCAAAATAGACTTAAGATCGGGATATCACCAACTAAAGGTGAGAGAAGAAGATGTACCCAAGATAGCTTTTCGAACGAGGTATGGACACTATGAATACTTAGTCATGCCCTTCGGACTGGCTAATGCACCCGCCGCATTCATGGATCTCATGAACCGAGTGTGTCGCCCCTACCTAGACAAATTCATCATTGTGTTTATCTATGACATCCTGATCTACTCCCGTAGCCATGAAGAACATGTGAAGCACCTCAGGCTGATTCTTGAACTGCTCAAGAACGAACAACTTTATGCAAAATTCTCCAAATGCGAGTTTTGGATGCGCGAAATCTAGTTTTTAGGGCATGTGGTGAACAAAGAGGGAATTCAAGTAGACCCGTCAAAGATTGAAGCCATTAAAAACTGGAAGGTTCCTGCAACCCCTACAGAGATAAGGCAATTTCTTGTTTTAGCCGGGTACTACCAAAGGTTTGTTAAGGATTTCTCACGATTGTGCAACCATTGACCGCTCTAACCAAGAAGAACACAACCTTCATATGGGGAACAGAGCAGAATGAAGCATACGAATTACTCAAGGAGAAGCTGTGTAGTGCACCAATCCTCGCCCTACCTAAAGGCATTGATGATTTTGTAGTCTATTGCGACGCCTCGCGTCAAAGACTTGGATGTGTGTTGATGCAGCGAGATAAGGTAATTGCTTACGCATCCAGATTGTTGAACGATCATGAGAAAAACTACACTACTCACGATCTAGAACTGGGTGCCATGGTGTTTGTGCTTAAAATATGGAGACACTACCTCTACGGTACCAAATGCGTCATTTACACTGATCATAAAAGTTTGCAACACATTCTGGAATAGAAGATGTTAAATATGCGACAAAGAAGGTGGGTAGAATTGTTGAGAGATTATGAATGTGAGATTCGTTACCATCCAGGCAAGGCCAATGTGGTGGCAGATGCATTGAGTAGAAAGGAAAGGGAAAAACCCCTTCGTGTTCGTGCATTAAGAATGAGCGTGTATACCAGTCTTACCGCTAGATTAAAAGAAGAACAAAGGGAAGCCCTGAATCAGGACAAGCTAGCTAAGGAGATGTTAACGGGAATGGAGAAACATTTAGAAGTGAGTAATGACGGATTGTATAAACATGAGGGAAGGACTTGGGTACCGAAACACAGAGGAATTAGAGAGATAGTCCTAGATGGAGCCCATAAATCCAGATATTCTGTTCATCCGGGAAATGATAAAATGTATAAAGTCTTGAAGACCCTCTTCTAGTGGCCCGGATTAAAGAAATCCATTGCTACTTATGTGGGGAAATGTCTGACGTGTGCAATGGTAAAAGCTGAAAACCAAAAACCATCAAGAACCTTACAACAACCCGAAATCCCAGAATGGAAATGGGATAACATTTTGATGGATTTTGTTACAAGGTTGCCAAGAACCTCTCGAGGGCATGATGCAATCTGGGTAATAGTAGATAGGCTGACCAAATCAGCTCACTTCCTACCCATAGGGGAAGATTACGATTTACCGAAACTAGCGCGACTATACATCGACGAGATTGTAACAAGACATGGAGTGCCCCTATCGATTATCTCAGACCATGATAATCGTTTCACTTCATGATTCTGGAAGTCTCTCCAACAGGCTTTGGGGGCACGGCTTGATTTAAGCACTGCATACCATCCTCAAACTGATGGGCAAAGTGAAAGAACCATTCAAACGTTAGAGGACATGTTGAGAGCTTGTGTACTCGATTTCAGGGGAAGTTGGGATAATCACCTTCCTCTGGCGGAGTTTTCCTATAATAATAGTTATCACGCAAGTATAAAAGCAACGTCATACGAAGCTCTATATGGTAGAAAGTGTCGATCGCCCTTGAGTTGGAGTGAGATTGGCGATAGCCAAATAATGGGGCCTGATATTGTAATGGAAACCACAGACAAAGTGTTCAGGATTAAGGAACGATTAAGAGCAGCCCGAGATCGCCAAAAGAAGTACGCCGATAGAAGGCGAAAGCCCCTAGAATTTCAAGTGGGCGATAGAGTAATGCTAAAAGTGGCGCCATGGAAAGTCACCGTAAGATTTGGCAAGAAGGGCAAATTAAGTCCAAGATACATTGGACCATTTGAAATATTATCAAGAGTTGGCCTGGTAGCATACCAGTTAAGGCTACCCCAAGAGCTGAGCTACGTACATGACACTTTTCATGTGTCCAACTTGAAGAAGTGTTTCATTGACAAGGCCTTGGAACTCCTATTGAAAGATGCCAAAATCACTAACGAGTTGAAGTTTGTGGAAGAGCCCATAGAAATCACTGACCGACTAGTCCAGAAACTCAAACGAAGTCTTATACCCAAGGTGAAAGTAAGATGGAACTCTAGGCGAGGACCCGAATTCACATAGGAATGAGAATATGTGATGAGGAAAGAGTATCCACACCTCTTTAAGCCCACACGTTCAGAATCTAATTGAAGCTAAAATTTAAGGACGAAATTTCCCAAACGGTGGGTGAATGTAACAACCGACTCCTACGTCCAGCTCCTAGAACCTAAATGTGATTTAACATTGTATTGTTTACATCATTTCATTTCATAAAGGTATCTCCTTTTCTTTGTGATTAATTGATTTCTATAATTTATGTAGCTTTGGTTGACTTTTGTATAACATGTTTTAGCCTAGAACTAGTTCCCGAGGCTAGAAAATTCACTAAATTGACTTTATCCCTTGATAATTGTACACAAAATTTAAATCCAAGTCTTCCTTATGAAAATTTCCTCTAGGCGCCTCAAAACTGTTTAGGCGCCTCAGAACTGTTTAGGCGCATGACAACTGTTCAGGCGCCCTGAAAGTGGGCGCATGAGCACTGTTCGGGCATTTTTGCCACATAGCATTTTAAAATGTCCGAACCCTTCTATAAGCATTTGACCTGGTCTGTGCACCTCCAAACAGACCAATGCATGGGCTGTTACCATGCCTCCGGCCACCCCTCCAGCCAACCCCTCTACACCTTGGTTCTCACTAACCCAAACCCACACTCCACCTCTTCTTTCAAACCGCATGCACCACTTCATTTCATTCTTTCACAACCTCTCGAAGTCTCTCTCTCTCGGCAAATCATCACAACTAGGAACCGAGAACTCCTCAAGCTACAACCAAGCAGGGAATAAGGACTCCAAGCCTCAAACTCTCGGAACAACCATTCTAGAACCTCTTGAATCACTCTAAACAAGGGTTAACTTCTGGGTAAGCTTTCTTTTACCCGAACAAAACTTTCATTGTTGTTTCTCTCTACCTTTCTCTCCTTTGAATCTTATTTCCTTGTTCCAAGGGCAGAAAACCCATAACCCAGTCATTACATCACTGTGACTTACAACATCTCGAAAGGTACACACTTCATCATACTCATTTACCTAGTGTTATCTCCGTGAATCTACCCGAAAACCCTTCTTTCATGGGTTTTCAGGACCATTCCACTCACTGTTCCGAATCTAGCCTCCATATTGATACCTAAAATCTGTTTAAACTATCCTATGAACATTTTATGGTCTGGACTTACCAATTTCAGAATGTTAATGGGTGTTTAAAACCCGATATTTCATTTTACATATGTGTAAATGAGTGCTTTGTACCCCAGCCTTGACTTTGTTCGTTTATATTGTTGAATCCGTGGGGTAAATCTGAATTTTTTCGATTGTTTGATGATGTTTATCTATCATTATATTGGGTTGAATGTTTTGGTATGGCATTATGGGCATTAGAAGCATATTTAGAGACCCGAATAGGTGATAAGAGTGCCTTAAATGGACAAAATACTTGACAACTTCTTAGAAACAAAATTTTCAGGCCCTAAGATTAATAAATCAGTGGCTAAAACCAAACTTGGTGAATTTTTGGGTTAATAAGTAATTTCTATGAAATTATTCTACTAAAATACACCTAACTAGGGGATTTTTGGATAAATTTCTAAATATAATGTAACAAGCCTAAGAACCATAATATTTCAGTAAGTTGAGGACCTCAAACTCATATTTTGATGAAAGACTTGAAGAGAATAGGTTAAAATGTCGATTTCGAGTAAAAACGGGTCTTAACGGATTAAATATTGGAAACACGATCTTTGTGCAAAGGACGCAAAACTCTTTCTAAAACTGATTTAAAAGTAATTTAAGGACCCTTAGATACTCTTAAGGGCCATAATGTGTCAAAATTAGAAAGAACCAACTTTTGGGTCAAAACTGTAAATTTTGAAACTTGAGGGACCAAAGTGTAAATCTCGTAAATAAAACTAAATTTCAGTAATCTTATGACTAGAAAACTCTTGTTAAACTTATTATAACATAAACAAACTTACAAGTGTGATATAACTTGTCATCCATATCAAAAACCCTAACTTTCCTAAAAAGGAAACTTTTTGACACAAACTATTAAGAAACGAAGCCATGTGAACATACGACCATAAAATACAATTAGATACACTTACAATAGCCTTATAGTATTTGCTTACTACTTGTATCTTGATCATAGGGTGCTAGGGCTTGAATCTTTTCTGTGTCTGAAGAATCTTTGACCTGCATAAGGTGAGTTTTAGTGTTCCCTTTTTACTACTATTTTTGGGATGAAGCATGCTATGTTTGAACTAAATTTATTTGTGTACCATTATGTGATGCTATTATATGTTGTGGCTAAAGTTAGAACCTGCACCTACTTGTATCACAATCATTAATTCTTGTGAGAACCGCTTGTTTTATATGGGTAGATCTACTTGGGGAATCCCCCACGCATAGTGCCTTCCGACATAATAGGAAGGGTACCCTACTGAGATCCTACGGGATGGTTTGTGTCATGTAACAGGTTTTATAACATACTATGGTGTACCAATCAGCAGGTATGGTACACTCTGTGAGGCTCAGTTTCCCCTATGGGATAACCGGTACAACACAAGTTTAGAAGAGGCTAGTCGTGGCTGAGTGCAGGGTTGATTGTGACCCCACAACAGTGATACTTATGATATTAAATTTTACTTATGGATTCTAAAGAGCCAATTTTTTTTTTAAACTCTAAGCACTAAACTCACCAACTTTTTAGTTGACACACAAATCTTTTTGAGCATGTTTCAGGTAACCCTTAACGGGCTTGGATTTTATGGAGACTCTAAAGATGGCTTAGCATCGTGACTAACCCCCCTGGCATTACTAGGACTTCTAAAACATTTGAATTTGTTGAAACTATTATGGATACTAATGTAATGGGTCATTTCTAATTTTGGGTTTGACTGTATTAACCCGGTTAAAATTTATGTAATGTAATGCCATTGTGATTTCTCTCCTTGTGTCCTCTTACGTGGTTTGTTTCCGTTGCCATGTATGTTCTAATCTGAGACGTCCCACCCTCCTCTGGGCCCGGGGTGTGACAACCAGTCAAGCACCATGAAACTTAAAATGGGTTTAAGTGAATTATATCTTTGGCATTGTCGTCTTGGTCACATAAACAAGAATCGTATTCAAACACTTCAAAAGAATGGTCTTTTGGAAGCAAATGAAGAGGGTTCATTTGATAAGTGTGAATCTTGTTTACAAGAAAAGATGACCAAGGAACCCTTTAGTGGTACTAACCAAAGGAAAAAAGCTTTATTAGGAATCATACATTCGGATGTATATGGTCCTTTAAAAGCAATGACAAGGAATGGTGAAAGATACTTCATTACATTCATCGACAATTATAGTCATTATGGTTATGTTTACTTGTTGAGACACAAAGATGAGGCTTTTGAAACGTTCAAAATCTTCAAGAATGAAGTAGAGAATCAACTCAAAAAAACAATCAAAGTTCTTCGTTCGGATAGAGGAGGTGAATACCTTAGTGATGCTTTTCAAGATCATCTTAGGAGTTGTGGGATTGTCTCACAGCTTGCTCTACCCGGAACACCACAGCATAGTGGTGTGTCTGAGAGGAGAAACCGAACCCTATTGGATATGGTACAATCTATGATGGCTAGAAGCACACTACCTCTATCATTTTAGGGTTTTGCATTGCTCTCCATGGCCCGTATTCTGAATATGGCCCCAACCAAGAAAGTGGATAAGACACCTTTTGAAATACAGCATGGAAGGATTCCATCATTATCATATTTAAAGGTATGGGGTTGTGAAGCTTATGTTAAGCAGAACACCCCAAACAAGTTAAAAAGCCAATCCACTAAGTGTATCTTTGTAGGATATCCCAAAGACTCGATGGGATATTACTTCTACAATCCAACAGAGCAAAAGGTATTTATTGCTCGAAAGGCTGAGTTCTTGGAAACTAAATTCCTTATGGAAGGAACTACCAATAGAACAGTGGAACTTGATGAGGATTGAGAACCACAAGCCGATACACATTTGGTTAAAGTGGTTGATCAATACACACAAAACGTTCGCTGATCTGGTAGAACTAGCTATCCACCCGAAAGATATGGATTTTTCATGAATGGATGATATGTAGTTGACTCGGATGAACCAACTACATACCGTGGTGCAATGTCCAATTCAGATTGTGACAAGTGGCTTGAATCCATGAACGTAGAGATGCAATCCATGTATGACAACCAAGTGTGGGAATTGGTTGTACCACCGCTTAACTCCAAACTGGTTGGATGTAAGAGGGTTTTTAAGAAGAAAACCGATATACAAGGAAACTTGGATACTTACAAAGCAAGACTTGTAGCAAAAGGTTTCACTCAGACTCAAGGGGTTGATTATGATGAGAACTTCCCGCCTATGGCAATGCTAAAGTCAATTAGGATATTATTTGCCATAGCTGCATATTATGACTATGAGATTTGGCAAATGGATGTCAAAACTGCATTCCTTAATGGACATCTCGAAGAGAATGTCTATATGGTTCAACGCGAAGGTTTTGTAGATCCACAATATCCCAATAACGTATGCAAGTTAAAGAAATCAATCTATGGATTGAAATAAGCATTGAGAAGTTGGAATCAATGTTTTGATGAAGTGATCAAGAAATTTGGATTCATTAAGAACGTTGATGAAGCTTGTGTGTATAAGAAAGCTACAGGGAGCATCATCACATTCTTAGTATTGTATGTTGATGATATATTACTATTTGAAAATGACATTCCACCCATAGAAGGTGTTAAAACCTGGCTTGGAAGTTGTTTTTCCATCAAAGATCTTGGTGAAGCCGCCTATATTTTAGGAATAAAGATCTATAGGGATAGATCAAGGCGGTTGTTAGGTTTAAACCAAAGTGCATATATTGATAAAATCATGAAAAGGTTCAAGATGGAGAACTCTAAGAAAGGTTTGGTACCTATTCAAAGAGGGATAATATTGAGTGCATCTCAATGTCCAAGCTTAAATGATGAGTAATAAAGGATGAAGGAAATCCCATATGCATCTGTTATAGGATCCATCATGTATGCAATGATATGCACTAGATCGGACGTGTCATGCGCTTTGAGCATGACAAGTAGATATCAGCAGAATCCAGGAAATATTCATTGGATGGCTGTTAAAATTATATTGAAATACCTTAGGAGGACTAAGGATATGTTTCTAATATACGGATCTGGTGAATAGGAACTCGTTGTAAAGGGTTACACGGATTCAAGTTTCCAAACTGATGGAGATGATTCTCGATCACAATTGGGGTACGTCTTCATTATAAATGGAGGGGCAGTGTCCTGGAAGAGTTCAAACCAGGATGTGGTAGCATTGTCCACTACAGAGTCGGAATACATCGCCGCTTCATTGGCTGCACAGGAAGCGGCATGGTTGAAAAAATTCATTACCTATCTAGGGGTAGTCTCTACCATTCAAGATCCCCTAGAGATCTTTTGTGACAACGAGGGTGCGATTGCTCAAATCAAGGAACCCCGTGGACATCAAAAGACAAGGCACATTGAGCGGAGATTCAACTACATAAGGGATGAAGTTGAAAAAGGAAAGATATGTATTCGCAAAGTTTACACCGATCAAAATATTGCAGATCCATTCACGAAGCTCCTTGAAAGGCCAAAGCATGAGAGTCATACTTGTGCCTTAGGACTTCGATATTCTAGTGATTGGATTTTATCTATTTAGTATTTAAATATCAGAACAATTGCTATTTTGACTTATATATATATATATATATATATATATATATATATATATATATATATGATTATGATACTATGAGTTATGTTCCATTTTAGCATGTTTAGATCCATGAATATGTTTATTATTCTAAATGTCAGTAGTCGGTCATATATGTGGGAAAAAATATGAAGTAAGACTATTATGAACATGGATTGGTGGATATTCATAAGGTATGAATATAGAGTAAGAGGTTGCTAAAAAGGTTCATAAATATTTATGGGATACAAATATTGGACAGACCCACTCTCAAATTTTACTCCATGGAATTATGTAATTGATCATAAGTATATTTGATTAAAGGCGAATATTATTGTATCCTCCAACCTGACATACATATTGGGTTTCGATATTCACCAAATATTATACTTTGATCTAGTTCCTCGCTATTCTGAAATATTGGACAGTACATAAGGCTAGTTTCAGGTGTGATACAAGGTGATTGTGAGAAACGAATGTAGTCAAGATGGGATTTGTTCCTCTTATTCATTAAGAGTATGATGTCTAAGGCCTGATAAACTTAAATCAATAGGGAATGATCATTCTGTGTCTCTGGATTTAACATGACATCTGTAACAAAAGGATAAATGATAGATTCACCTAAATCATTTTCAAGTAAGGGACTTGAGGAAGATGATGTTATTGAATGGCACTTCGTCATGCGTATTAAGGGGTAGTAAACCGTTTTTAGGCGGTATTTACTACTTACATCAATTCTCTATGTATCTTGTGCAAGTGGGAGATTGTTAGGAACGGTCTGCCCAAGACAGATATTGAATTGATGTAGCTAGTACATTATATGATTCAAGTCGGGTCATACCCAATAACAAGCTAGACAAACACCTACAATATTTATTTTATGATATGATCATATAAATAAATATTGACACTTGAAGTATTTAGAAATTGGATTTCTAAATATTTGCACTAGTGTTATGAATAAATTATATGGATAATTTATTTTAAAGAGAGAGTACTTTGTATTGTTATTCAAATGGTTAAACAAACAATACAAGTCTTTTTGTCCGCATTTCATTGTTACTCATTTGCATTTACTAATGTGGATATGTTTTGAGGAAATGAAGATGAATGTTCCTCATCAGCATTTACAAATACGGATGTGCATTTGGGGAAATGCTGAAGGAATTACTTCATCCACATTTACTAATGTGGATGAGCATTTAAAGAAATGCTGATGAAACTGATCGTCCGCATTTACTAATGCTGATGAGCATTTAAGGAAATGCTGATGAACTGTTCGTCCGCATTCACAAATGCGAATGTGCATTTTTGGAAATGCTGATGGAGTTACTCATCCGCATTTACAAATGCGGATGTGCATTTTTGGAAATGCTAATGGAGTTACTCATCCACATTTACAAATGCGGATGTACATTTAGGAAATGCGGATGAAATTTCTTCATCCGCATTTACAAATGCGGTTAGAGTTTGTTCATCCGCATTTACTAATGCGGATGAATATTAGAGAAATGCGGAAGGGTTAAAGGGATGGGTCCCGCTCACTTTTCTCTCACTCTGAAATGCAGTTTTATAGGACGTGCAATATATTATTGCACTCAACCACTCTCTTTGATAACTTACAACACACACAAAGATGCAGATCGGAGTTTTCTGTTGCTTCTCTCTCGATCGATCGAAGAGAACAGTGAACAGAACTCGATCAAGTGAAGAAAATCCTAGCAGCCTTGTGTTTTGTTGGAAGCTTGGGGTAGACAAGCTTGAGGTTTCCTGCTTTGGAAGCTGCTGATCAAAGATCATCTTCCTCTGTCCCATTCGAGAGGTAGAATTCTAAACACCCTATGGTTGTTTGTAAGCATGATTTTTCATATAGCGATCCATTACGGGTTTTAACAGATATGTAAATTGGTTTATATATATTAACTGTAACAAGTTTTTCATTCAACTTCGTTACATTTTTCATTTTATAAGAATAAAATGACTCTGATAAACTTGTGAAAACCTTAACATGAATTAAGTTTGTATATTATATGATAAAATCAATAGTTTTCTGTAAACATGATATCATGCATTGTTGTAACGAAATGTATTTCAAACAAAAATACTGTGCTAATATCATGTTTTATTGAAAGTAATTGTACTATTATACAAATTACATTGTACTATTTTCATGTAAACAGTTTACACTATTTGGTTATGACAGCACAATGTAAATCATACGAGGTAACTTTGTGAATTATATAATAGCACTGTTACTTTCTATAAATAGATAATAAAAATCATATAAATTGTATAATAGCACAATTATATCACACATTATTGTAAACTTTAAAAAAAAAGTAACTTAAAAAATATAGCAATATTATACACATATTAAAGATAAAAAGATGTTAATTTTACGATATAACTTTTTTCTAAAAAATACTAGTGTATATAAAAGTTATTTTGGTTTTTAAAATAGGTGGAATTTTTATTTAGCGAAAATAGTAAATAAAAGTAACTCCTTTTTATTAATTATAGAGGTTTTTTTTTTTTTTTCCATTAAGTAGCATAAATAATGAAAGTACCATAAATCTAATTAGTTAAGACACTAGTTGTCAATTGATGAGGTTTTCTCAATCTTATCCATTGATCTAATTAATAGCGTTTAGGGTTGGTTCTTATAATTTTGGGCTAATAAGGGTTTGTATCAGACCCATTTCCTGTGTGTGTGTGTGTATATATATATATATATATATATATATATATATATATATATATATATATATATATATTGCATCTTTGATATTTTGGTTGCAAGTGAACAGTACTGAACACGAGATACATATATAACAATTATTTGAAGAAATATAAAGAACGGTGTAGGAGTTTCAAAAAGGAAAATGGAAATATTTAAATGAAAAATACCATTTCTTTGTATTGAAAATGATATAATAGGAAGGATAAGGGGATAAACTTAAAGAATTAGGTGTTTAAGCTAAAAAGGACGTAAAAGAGGGATTTAAAAAGCCATAAGGTAATATGAAATTCTTTTTTTATTTTTTTTTAAGTATTTTACAATGAAGAATACCTACATATTTGATTTGATCTAAATTATACATTAAAAACATATTAAAATCACATAATTTGTTCCTAAAACTCTTAATTGATGAAATTGAACTTAAAAGTGGTAAATTGTATTTTCAGGTTTTCAAAAGCCCAAAATGAACAATATGAGCATAATTAAGAAGAAATTGAAGAAAACTAAGGTTCAGAGTCCAAGCATGGGGTCATGCCTCGTTAGGCACACCCCTATGCCTAACTTGAAACACACCCCGTACTAAATTAGCACACTCCTGTGTTCGGTTGTCTGACAGGACAACAATACTGTCCCCCAAAAAGTAATGACAGGGGAGTGCCCCAAGAAGCATGGGGGTGCCCCACCTCAAGCATGGGGTCATGCCCGACCATATATGCATGTACGAGCCGACCAACTTTCTTAAGCATTGTACTAGCATGGGGTCATGCCTCTTACAGCACAGGGCTATGCCCGACACTTAAAAAAAGCCTATAAATAGCAGCTCATTTGCAACATTTGAGAAGAGCTTTTGGGAGGGCCAAACTCTATGGATTTCTCTTGGGAATCTAGACTTGAAGATCCTTGGGAGGCTCGAGAGGTGTATTGAAGACTTAGAAGAAGCTCGAGATTGTCTAAACATCACACATTGTGGATCGCTAGTGTGATTGTTGTATTTCACTGATGATTTCATACTTATCTTTTATATTAGTTGTTGTTATGTTCAAGCTCATTAAAAGCTAAACTCTTATTATCATCCTAATTTGATGAAACTTATGTAACTTGTGATGAACTAATGGTGTGATTTATGTTATGTTAATGTTATAGTAATACTGGGTAAACTTTTGATGGGTAGCATTTACATTTGAATGGAAAGTTATAAACTTATGATTTGTAATTATGAATGTCATAAAAGGTTGAAGAATGTATGAACTAACTTTTATTTGTGAAATCAGTCTTGATAATAAATCTATGGCTAACAAATAAGAAATGATTATTAGAAATCATATCACCTTAACTTTTTGATCATTTGCGGGTTCCCTTTTATTAGTTTGAGAAATCTACGATAATTGTTATGGTTTTCTAAATTAATGGTATGTTAAAAATGAACTTGATCAACTCTCTTTTTAACATTAAATTATATTTTTAAAAATCGTATGTTAAAAGGGTGCACAATTATTACCTATATCACTAGGGGCTTGGTGGTTATGTTGTAAATGAATCGATGCTACTTTCCTTGTTACTACAGAGCTGGTTGACGATAACTTTGCACCGGCTCATGTTTATAAACATTAACATAACCATATTAAGTTATATTTTTAATCACACCATATTATAATATTTTATAAGTGTAATCTAAATTAGGTTGATAGCTTTACTTTCCTGATTTGTCCCTAAAAGTCTCAAATTAACTTTTCATATTAGTTTATATTATCGATTGTTTTAAAATCTAAAAAATTTTGCTAAATTAATATAACTTATAATTTTCTCAAATCAAAGCCAAATCTAATAGTCAATCACAAGGGTTGTTGAGTAGACTTAGTATGTTCAGGGATTGATATGTGACACCCTGCTTTTTTTTTCTAATTAACGTCGTTTCGGTTACCAAAAATTCTTTCCGTCACTTGGTGTTTATTAACTATTTTTTTAAATAAAATGGTAAGTATTATTATTTACTCTAAACTAATAAAAATTAATTAAAACTCAAAGAATGCAATTCATGTTAAGTTGGAGGGGGTGATGTGTAAATTGTTAAACAAAAACCTATTTAATCACCCTACAACCCCCTCTCTGTTTCTCCTCTAAACCACCAGAACTCTTTCTTCTTGATAACCCTAACTCAACTACGAACCTCTGCTGCCGCCGATTGTTTCCACCTGTAACCATCCGGCAGCCTATTCACGACCAAGGATCTCCATCGAGCGTGCATTCTCCGGCAACCGTGAGTTCTTGGCAAGCGACATTGTCTCCGACAGCTTCGATCGACAACCGAAACAGCCCTGCTCGGTATGATCCTTCTCATCATAGTTCAATTTCGTTCGGTTTCGAGTACGGTTCGCCCCTTTTCATTACTCACATTCGCCGACGTTACGGTTTTAGGTTATTGTGTATGTGAGGTGTTCGGTTACTTTTGCATGTTCTTGTGTGTGTTTGCGGTTGTAGATGGGCTGCTGCAGGTCTTTAGTTGCATTCATGTGGTTGTATGTTTGTGCTTGATGGTAGATGGGTCATATGAGGGGCCGTATCAACCCTGGTGTTAATATTTATTATTAATGTTAATTATATATTAAATGGAATTCAGTTAATCGAATACAATCTTTTGTGTTTGCATATACTTGTTGCTGTGCATTCAAGGTGAGTTTACAGTCCCACTTTCATACTATACTCTCTTTTAGGGGAGAGAAACATGCTGATTTTCATAAACTGTACGTTACTTTAGATTGGTAATACTGCATATACTAGTTTACTATTGTTATACCACTACGCCTCATTCAGACCGTTAATATGGTATTCGCGAGGTGATTGTTAGTAGATCTACCGGGTTTGACAAACCCCGCCCGGGCTAGTCGCACTAGCTTAACTGCAGGTCAAACGAGTGAATGGTTAGCCTGTTTTACTATGCTGTGGTCTAGTATCCACAGTCGGGCCATTCATTATATTATTATTCTTAGTTCGGTCACAAAATTCATACACATAGTGACTTTTTGTAGGCTAGCTACCTACCTGTATGCTTTGATTACTTAATCTAGATTTCATTACTATTACTTACTTTTCTATTAAACATGTGAACTCACCAACCTTGTGTTGACACTTTAGCATGTTTCTTTCAGGTCCTTAAGGTGCGCACGACTAGGAGCATCTCATCCTTGCATACATTCTGATTTCATTAAATGGTTAAACAATGTTTTCTACAAATCATATTCCTTTGGGTTGCCCGTGTTTTGTGCTGTTTAATTTATAAATGTTTACGCTTCCGCAATTATTTTCACGTTTACATTATTAACTATGTTTTTGGAAATTTTCAAATGTTAACGAGCAATTATGTTTTGTAATTGATGTGTCGTTTGGTGTAACTAGTGGCTGAGATCCTGGTATGTCACACGCCTAACGGTAATACCCCGTTTGTGGAAATTGAGGGTGTGACAGATTGGTATCAGAGCCAATGGTTATAGCGAACTAAAAGAAATTTGCATTTCATTTAGACTATAGCCTGATGCCTTAGTTACACACATATACACACGTTTAGCTTCACTAGTTGCTCTTGCCTGTTTACTTTACTTGCTGGATTGCTTGCTGTTGCTCATTCCTATAAGCGGTTCATTGCAGGAATGACTTCTTCTTCTTCTACACCTTCTTCTTCTTCTTCTTCTTCTTCTTCTCGAGGAAAGAGACCCCTTCATTATGACTTTATACCTCCACCTACGGGTCCGTACGACTGGCCCGTGCGCCCTAATAATAACGAGGAGTTCTATTATGACCAGCTGTTTGCTTTACCACAATACCCACTAGTTCATAAGTAGGAATACTATCCTCAGTATGTGACCAGTCTAGTTCATGAGAAAAATGTTCCTTTACCTCCTGAAAGCCGGCCTCGTACTAGGTCCACTCCGGCTAGGAACCCTAATGCCCCTACCCTACCTCCCCTTCCCTGTCCTCCCAAGCAGGCCATGGCTGCTATGGTAGCCACTTTACACGTTGAGCGTAACCGCGTTGCCGAGCCATGGGACGATAATAGAGCATTGAAGAAAGTAGTGTGCGAATCAGCTGGGGAGATCAAGGAATTGAAGAAACTGCTCAACGTGTTGGTTGATAGTCATAACAAGCATGTGGGCTGTGTCACTGACTTATTTGGGTGTGTAGTTGGCAACGAGATTGACATAGCTGCTAATAGTCAGCAACTCGATACTCTTGAAGGTCAAGTCAAAGCACTGAACGCAGTGTAGGAGCCTATTGAGGAAGACCCAGAAGAGGAACCAGAGGAGGGGCCAGAAGAGGAACCTGAGGAGCAGCTTGAGGAAGAGCCTGAGGATAGCACCGGATCCGTCGATTCACATTGATTCTTCTTTCCATTCATTTCATTTGTTTATCAGACTTTCATTTATTTCACACCTAGATGGGAAGGGTTGTTTCCTATCCGACTTATGTTTTTGAATCTTAATATTTGGTTTAATTTTTTGTAGACTTATTTACAATTTATTTTACCAGAAGTTATTATTTGATCATTTAGTTGTGTGTGTTCTAAATTCTTTTTATTTCTTATACTTAAATGAAGTTGATATGTTGCATATTTACTTATTTTCGTATGTTGTGATTGTTAAGAATGTCTGGACGCGGACGAGGATGTGGTCGTGGTACGATCAACATGACACCAGTGGAATTGTCCGCACTAATCAATTAGCATGTGGCTGATGCACCGGCTAACCACAACCCTAACCCTCAACCCGCTCCAATTGGTAAGCTATACAAACCTCATTTCTGACGTTAACATTCCGTCAATTCTGTTAAATTATAACATTCTTTAAAATTCCAAGGTCTTGATCAAAAATTGTTGCAGGTCAAGGGATCTGTACTTTCAAGTCCTTCATGGACTGCAAGCCTACCCATTCAATGGAACAGAAGGAGTAGTGGGACTGCTCTGCTGTTTTGAAAAATTGGAGTCTGTGTTCGAGATGTGCAACTGCCCTGATGAGAGTAGGGTGATGTATGCTACCGGCATTCTGGATGGAGCTACTTTATCCTGGTGGAACACCTAGGTACAAATATTGGGTATCGAGATTGCCAACCAGACCTTGTGGGAAGATTTTAAAAATCTGATGAAGGAAGAATACTATCCCAGTGACGAGGTCCAGAAGCTGGAAATGGAATTCTGGAACCGGAAGATGACGGGTTCAAAGATTGAGGCATACACCACTTGCTCTCATGAGCTTGCCACTCTTTGCCCTAATATGATCAACCCTCCTTCCTTGAGGATCGAGAGATACTTGCATGGATTATCTCCAGAAATCCAGAGCATGGTCACTGCTTCAATACAAAAAACAATACAGGAGGTGATTAGACTGGCTATCCAACTAACTAATCAAGCTATCGTGCAGGGCAAGCTGCCCCCACGTGGTAATTGCATCCAGTTCTAACAAAAACAAGAGAAAATGGGAACCTTCTGCCAATGGAAAACAATCTTCATCCTCTACTCCCCAATAACAGTACAACAAGAAATTCAACAACCAACCTACTCAAGACTCTGGTAGTTCTGGTGGTTACCATGGCAACCTTCCAAAATGAAACAAATGTAAGTTTCATCATAACGGGCAATGCACGAAGAACACTTGTGAGAGGTGCGAAAGGTTTGGGCATGCTGCCAAGAATTGCAAGGTAAACCTCTCGGCAAAAGCACCTTAGCAGCAGCAGCAGCAAAACAATAATCAGACTGTGTATTTTGAATATGGACAACTTGGTCACTTTAAGAGGGAATGCCTGAAGCTTAGGAGAAATGGTAACAATGGTACGACTGACAAACAAAGGATAACAACAGTGGCGGAAGCGGCAGTGGCAAAGGTAGAGCTTTTGTCATTGGCTCAGGTGAGGCTCGAAATGACCCTACTGTAGTGTCTGGTAGATTCACTATCAATGGTTGTTATGCCTCTATATTATTTGACTCTGGTACTGATAAGAGTTATGTGTCCAATAAGTTTAGTAAAGTACTAGGGGTAGTACCTACCGACTTGAATTCTGAGTATGTCATAGAAATAGCTGATGGTAGAACGATAACAGCTACTCAAATATTTTGCAACTGTAAGCTAGGCTTGTCTGGACACATCTTCAATATAGACCTGACTCCTGACTCGGTATTTTTGATGTAGTAGTTGGGATAGACTGGCTGTCCAAGAACAATGCTGAGATCATCTGCAAGGAGAAACTGATCAAGTTACCTATCTCGGGTGATGAGATTCTTACGATTGAAGGTGACAAGATTGGTGCTGTGGTCGGCATCATCTCATATCTGAAGGCTCAAAAATGTCCTCGGAAAGGGCATTTTGCTTTATTGGCACTAGTTACAGAAAAGAAGGTGGATGAAAAGCATATCGAAGATATTCCGGTTGTCAGAGACTTTCCGGAAGTATTTCCCGAAGACTTACCTGGCCTTCCTCTACACAGGCAGGTATAATTCCAAATTGAGTTAGCACCTAGAGCAGCTCCGTTGGCTCGGGCGCCGTACAGTTTGGCACCGAACGCACTACACGAGTTGTCTAAACAATTGTAGGAATTGCTAGACAAGGGATTCATACGTCCTCGCACTTCACCCTGGTGAGCTCCAGTGCTTTTCTTGAAAAAGTAGGATGGAACCTTCAGAGTGTGTATTGACTACGGGAGCTAAACAAGGTGATGATCAAGAACAGATATCCACTCTCGTGCATTGATGACCTGTTTGACCAATTGCAAGGATCAAGCTACTATTCCAAAATTGATCTGAGATCAGGCTATCATTAGTTACGAGTTCAGGAGGAGGACATCCCGAAGATGGCATTCCGGACTCGCTATGGGCATTACGAGTTCGCGGTAATTCCTTTTGGGCTGATCAATGCTCCAACAGTTTTCATGGATATCATGACCGTGTTTGCAACCCGTATTTGGATAAGTTTGTCATTGTCTTCATTGATGACATACTAATCTACTCTCAGAATAAGGAAGATCATGAGGAACACTCAAGAATCATTCTGGATTTGTTGAAGAATGAAAAACTTTATGCAAAATTCTCAAAATGCGAATTCTTGATACGAGAAGTGCAATTCCTTAGGCTTGTGGTGAACGAAAGGGGTCTGCATGTAGATCCATCAAAGATTAAAGCAATCAAGAACTGGCCAGCACCGAAAACACCTACTGAGGTGCGACAATTCCTTAGTTTGGCAGGCTATTACAGACGATTTATCGAAGATTCTTAAAGTTGGCATAACCTATGACTGCTCTAACTCACAAGGGAACCATTTACAAATAGGGCAACAAAGAGGAATCATCATTTCAGGCGCTTAAAGACAAACTCTACAGCACACTGATCCTAGCTTTGCAAGAGGGGACTAATGACTTCATTGTTTATTGTGATGCATCCATCCAGGGTTTGGGATGTGTACTAAAGCAACGCAATAATGTCATAGCTTATGCATCTAGACAGCTCAAGGTGCATGAGAAGAATTACACAACGCATGATCTGGAACTAGGAGCTGTAGTGTTTGCCTTGAAGATCTGGAGGTACTACTTATATGGATCCAAGTACACAATCTATACAGATCACAAGAGCCTCCAGCACATATATGATCAAAAGGAACTAAATATGTGGCAACGACGGTGGTTAGAATTGCTTAATGATTACGACTGTGCAATCAAGTACCACCCGGGTAAAGCTAATGTGGTAGCCGATGCGCTCATTCGAAAGGAACATTGAAACCTTGTCGGGTGCGCGCATTGCAAATGACCATCCACTCCGATCTGCCAGTGCAAATCAAGGCTGCTCAATTTGAGGCCTTGAATGTTGAGAAATTGAAGGCAGAATCCATACGAGGCATGGAGAAGCAATTAGGGATCAAGACTGATGGAATCCATTATTTCATAGAATGGATCTGGGTACCACAGTATGGGAACTTACGAGAGCTGGTAATGGATGAAGCTCATAAGTCACGTTAGTCAATTCAGCCTGGGTCAGACAAGATGTACCATGATCTGAAGGAGTTTTACCGGAGGCCGAACATGAAAGCTGAGATTGCCACCTATATAAGCAGATGTCTAACTCGGTGGAATACCAATGACCATCCGGCTTACTTCAGCAACATGGAATTCTAGTGTGAAAATAGGAGCAGATCTCGATGCACTTTATCACAAAGTTACATAGGACTCCCAGCGGATGCGATACCATTTGGGTTATAGTAGATCGCTTAACAAAATCCGAGCATTTTCTGGCAATCCGAGAGAATGATCGAATGGAGAAGCTAGCATGAATTTATTTATAGGAAATAGTCTCTTAGCATGGTGTGCCAACATCTATCATATCTGATCATGACGCTCGGTTCACTTCTCATTTCTAAAAATCTTTGCAGCAATCATTGAGAACGCGGCTGGATATGAGCACTGCGTATCATCCGCAAACTGATGGTCAGATTGAGCGTGCGATCAAGACACTTAGACATGTTGCATGCCTGTGTGATTGATTTTGGCAGCAGTTAGGAAACTGATTTACCATTGGTTGAGTTCTCCTATAATAATAGTTATCACACTTCAATCAAGGCCGCACCATTTGAGGCACTGTACGGACGTAAGTGCCGATCACCTATCTGTTGGGCAGAAGTTGGGGAAAGCCAACTTACGGGTCTTGAGCTTGTGCATGAGATGACTGAGAAGATCGTGCAAATTCATAACCGTATGGCGGCAACACGTGAATGACAGAAAAGTTATGTAGATAAACGGTGTAAACCATTGGAATTCCAGGTTGGTGACAAGGTACTCCTAAAAGTCTCACCTTGGAAAGGCGTGATACGCTTTGGGAAGCGTGGAAAGCTAAATCCTAGATATGTTGGACCATTAGAGATTGTCAAGAGGATCGGCCCCGTAGCATATCAGCTAAACCTACCTGCGGAACTTGATGTTGTTCATAATGTGTTCGATGTTTCAAACCTCAAGAAGTGTCTAGCCAATGAATCACTCGTTATTCCATTAGAGGAACTAGAGATTGATGAACAACTTCGTTTCATTGAAGAACCAGTTGAGGTTATGGATCAAGATGTCAAAACCCTAAAGTGTAGTAAGATTCCTATTGTACATGTTAGATGAATTCAAAGCGTGGATAAGAGTTTACCTGGGAACGCAATGATCAGATGAAAAAGAAGTACCCACAACTGTGCAAAGATCAGGCATCCACTTCTTAAGGTATCATTCTTAAGATACATTTTCTTTTAAATTTCGAGACGAAATTCCCTTTAACAAGGGGATGATGTCACAACTCTTATGAAACCTTACAATTCTATCTTATTGTCTTTGTTCTAGATTCGCAGAAACTCTATTCTATAGGCGTTACAAATCGCTGCATCTCGTGTTCTTTGTAAACCTGATGTTCTAATTTTCGGGACAAAAATTCCTTCAATAAGGGGATGATGTGACACTCTGGATTTTTTTGATTAACGTTGTTTCGGTTACCAAAAATTCTTTCTGTCACTTGGTGTTTATTAACTAAATTTTTTTAAAATAAAAAAGGTAAGTATTGTTATTTAATTCTAAACTAATCAAAATTAATTAAAAATCAAAGAATGCAATTCATGTTAAGTTGTAGGGGGTGGGTTTCTTCTCGATAACCCTCACTCAACTGCGAACCTCCGCTGCCGCCGATGGTTTCCACCTGCACCCATCCGGCAGCCTCTTCACGACCAAGGATCTCCATCGAGCGTGCATTCTCCGGCTACCGTGAGTAATTGGCAAGCGACATCGTCTCCGACAGCTTCGATCGACAACCGAAACAGCCCCGCTCGGTATGATACTTCTCTTCATCGTTCAATTTCGATCGATTTCGAGTACGGTTCTCCCCTTTTCATTACTCACGTTCATCGCGGTTACGGTCTCAGGTTATTGTGTATGTGACGTGTTTGGTTACTTTTGCATGTTCTTGTGTGTGTTTGCGGTTGTAGATGGGCTGCTGCAGGTATCTTTAGTTGCATTCATGTGGTTGTATGTTTGTATTTGTGTTTGTTCTGATTAGAGTTTGGTGTGCTTATGTGTGTGTGCATGTATCTTTCTCGGTTGTGTGGATGGCAAGGCTGTTTGAGTTCTTTTTGAATGGTTTCGTTTTAGGTAATTTTGAATTGGGGTTAATGGGTGCAGGTGTATGGTTATGGGTATGTGGTTGTGTATTGGTGGTGTTCTGCATGCATATATATATATATATATATATATATATATATATATATATATATATATATTTAAGTGGATTGTATGACGCCAGTAATTGGATGTATTGTGTATGTATATTTCATTAGATTGAGGGCCGATGTGAGTGCTGCTTTGTGTGTGTGTTTCTGCGATTTTTATTTGGCTTTGTGTGTGTGTGTTCGGATGTGTATGTGAATTTGAGTGTTGTGCGTGTGTGTTATGCATTTGTACGTGTGTTCATATATATAGGTGGGGGTGATTATATATTAAATTATACTGTGGGTAAATGTAGTTCATATGAGCTATTAAATGTAATGGGGTTATATGACAGTGTGTTGGCTATGCATGGTGGTGGTTCTAATGTGGTATGTTCTTGTGTGGGTGTATTCTTCATGTTTGAGATTGAATTTGTGGTGTTTATGATGAGTGTGCTTCGTTTGGGTCATGCTATTAAACATGTGTTTAATAATAACAATTTTACTAATTCATTGACACGTAATAATTGGATTCTCTACATTTGGGATGTTGTGAGTGCTTGCTTGTGTATGGCTAATGAATTGGTAGTCCGCATCGTAATCGAGTCATGAAACGCGAAGCCCTACCAACTTGGTGTTAATATTTAATTATTAATTTTAATTATATATTAAATGGAATTCAGGTTAATCGGAATACAATCTTTTGTGTTTTCATATACTTGTTGTGCATTTGAGGTGAGTTTATAGCCCTACTTTCATACTATACTCTCTTTTCTAGGAGAGAAACATGCTGATTTTCATAAACTGTACGGTACTTTAGATTGGTAATACTACATATACTGGTTTACTATTGTGATACCACTACACCTCATTCGGACCGTTAATATGGTATTAGAGAGGTGATTGTTAGTAGATTTACTGGGTTTGACAAATCCCGCCCGGGCTAGTCGCGCTAGCTTGACTGGAGGTCAAACGGGTGAATGGTTAGCCTGTTTTACTATGCTGTGGTATGGTATCCACAGCTGGGGCATTCATTATATTATTACTCTCAGTTCGGTCGTGAAATTCATACACGTAGTGACATGTTGTAGGCTAGCTACCTACTTATATGCTTTGATTACTTAATCTGGATTTCATTACTATTACTTACTGTTTTCTGTTAAACCTGTGAACTCACCAACCTTGTGTTGACACTTTAGCATGTTTCTTTCAGGTCCTTAAGGTGCGCACAACTAGGAGCATCTCATCATTGCATACATTCTAATTTCTTTAAATGGTTAAACAATGTTTTCTACAAATTATATTCCTTTGGGTTGGGCGTGTTTTGCGCTGTTTAATTTATAAATGTTTACGCTTCCGCAATTATTTTAACGTTTACATTATTGACTCTGTTTTTGGAAATTTTCAAATGTTAACGAGCAATTATGTTTTGTAATTGATGTGTCGTTTGGTGTAACTAGTGGCTGAAATCCTGGTATGTCACACGCCTAACGGTAATACCCCGTTTGTAGAAATTGAGGGTGTGACATGATACTCGGTTTGTACCAACACTATATTACCACAAGACATATACACTTGCCTTTATCAAAATATATATACCATTTGCAAGCATAAAGCTTTTGGTGCCGTTGCCAGGGACACGTAACAGTTTTGAAAGACAATCTAAATTTTTGATTATCTTGTTTATATCTTGCTTATATATGTATATATATTGTTTAACTTTGTTTTATCTTGGTTAGGTTAGTTTAAATAAGTTTGCCTTGGTTATTTAGTTACATTTTCTTCATTCATTTCAAGCCTTAGTTATTATATGCTTTTATGAGTTAGTGTATGTTAGACTCATCTAGTCCAGAACTTGTTTCGTCACTTTCGGAACCCGAAACAATTTTCTATCAAAGGTTATGCGAAAGTTCATGAAAAGTAACAACAATCATCAAAGAAGATGTTTTGAAAATGACAATCAATGGTTATGAGTCTAGCGTCGTCCAACCAGCGTTAGCGACAAACAATTTTGAGATTTAGTCTTGTATTATCCAATTTGTAGAAAACTTTTTTCAGATCAACGGATTGCCAGAAAAAGATCCTAACGCTCACATCTCTTGATTCCTTCATATCTGTGCAATTTTCAAAACCAGTACTGTTCAGACGATGCAATTAGCCTAGGTCTTCTTCTATTCTCACTTCGAGGTCAAGATTACTTGATGAATCATTACATGTAACATGGGAGAGATACAAAGATCTCATTCGGAGATGCCCACTTCACGGAGTTGATCTGTGGCCATAGTGTCAGACCTTTTACGATGCAATTAGCGGAGTACACAAAGAAGGTGTCGATAAAAGTGCGGGAGGAGATTTCGAAAGTGTCACGCCAACTGAAGCATACCAAGCCTTACAGAAAGCAACTAAGAAGGTCTTTGTTTGCATTCCATTAAGAAACAAACCTTAATAAATGCATTCATCAAATAGGCTTCGAAACCCTAGTTGCAGCCTAGTTAGAACTCCTTACCAAACGATTCGAACAATTACAAGCTGAACTGAAGAAGACTCCAACATGATGCAACACACTTAAAGTTTCTCATAACACAAATGAGTGTCCACAAAGCATGATGATGGTTGAAGATGTTGACTAGTAGGAGGCCCAAGCAATTCGTACAACAACTAGAACTAGAGAAGCAACTCAAATTAAAAAGGAGGCAACAACCAAACATCCTCTGAATTAAACAGAAGGCCACCCTATGCATAACAAAAACCACTAGACCAAGGTCCAAGCATAGTAACCAAGATCATGGAGCATCATAAATGGAAAACTTATAATAGCTTTTGCTGATAACCACCCAAGCTATAGATAAGTATATCCGGAAATTTAATCGAAGAAATGAGGAAAGGTTCCAAAGAAATGAAGTTGACATCAAAAGCAATAAGGAATCATTGCAAACCATTGACATCAAGTGGGTAAAATAGCACAACAGCTATCTAAAAGACCCCAAGGTGCTTTGCCCAGCAACATTGTAACAAACCCAAATGCACAAGTGAAAGCCATTAGCACAAGAAGTGGCAAAACCACCAAAGGTGATGCACCTGCATTGCAACCTATCTTGGATGAAGTTGAAACCAAAATTCCAAGTAATGCAGGTGAAAAGCAAAAGAAACATATTGCTGATAAAGAACCAACTAACAATTACTTACCACCACCACCTTATGTTCCACCACCTCCATATCCTGGTCGTTTAAGACAACAACAAATGGAGGCATAATACGGTAAGTTCCTAGGGTTGTTCAACCAACTTCACATTAACCTGCCATTGGTGGAAGCTCCTGCTCAAATGTCGAAGTATGCTAGATTCCTGAAGGGGGTGGTGTAAAATAAAAAGATACTGGAAGAGTTATCACATATAGTTTTGAATAAGGAATGCTCTGCAATTGTTCAAAATAAACTACCTCAAAAGATGACTAATCCAAGGAGCTTTACCATACCTTGCCTAATGGGAAATCTGTTTGTTAGTAACGTCTTAGCTGAATTAAATGCTAGCATTAACCTCATGCCTTATGCGGTTGGAACCTAGGTGAACAACTCATAGTAGCATCCAGTTAGCTGATCCTTCCGTCAAATATCTGGAGGCATCATAGAAAATATTTTAGTTAAAATTGACAAATTTGAATTTCCTATTAATTTTGTGATCCTTGACATGGATGAGGACAAGAATGTTCTTCTCATCCTAGGTCGACCATTGCTGGCAATCGCTCGAGCTGTCATTATGTCTTGACTAGCAAACTTAAACTTTGAGTGGATAAGGAGGAAGTAACTTTCCACATAGGACGATCCTGAAACATCCTCAGCATCAGGATGACTCACTTTATTACATTGAATTTTACGATTAAATCAAAAGCTGTCATGTGAGAGAAACTCTCGAAAATGATGATCACAACACTTAATTAATAAAAGTCAAAACAAACGAACCCATTTGTGAAGAACAAGCCATTCCAGAACTAGAACTTGAAGAAGCATCATCTTATCAAGAAGTATAAGAGATCGTTGAACAAGACATAAAACCTAAAGCCAAACCGTCCATTGAAGATCCACCGATTTTAGAACTCAAAGAACTTCCGTCTCATCTTGAATAAACCTTTTTTTAAAACACATCTCAACTTCCTATCATTATCTCATCCACCTTATTCAATGATGAGAAGAATAAGTTGCTCAATGTGCTCAAGGAACATATATGAGAAATAGCTTGAAAAATTATAGACATCAAGGGAATCAACCCATCCTTTTCAATTCGCAAAAAATTAATGAAAGACAACTTCAAATCCATCATTTAGACTCAATGACGTTAAAATTTTGAGCATGCAAGAGGTTGTGATGAATTAGGTAATCAAATTGCTAGATGCTGGTTTGATTTACCCTATTTCTAATTCACCTTGGGTCAGTCCTGTCCAAGTCGTTCTTAAGAAAGGAGGAATGACTATCATAACCAACGAGAAAAATGATCTAATTTCTACTCGTATGGTTACGGGGATGGAGAGTTTGCATCGGCTATCGTAAACTCAATGATCCCATAAGGGAAGATCACTTCCCTCTGCCATTCATTGATCAAATGCTTGAAAGATTATCATAAAATATGTTTTATTCTTTCCTTGATTGTTTTTCAAATTATTTCCAAATTCCAATTGCTCCCGAAGATTAAAAGAAAACAACATTCATATCTCCATATGGCATATTTGCTTATCGGTGAATGCCCTTTAAATTGTATAACGCCCTTGCTACATTTCAAAGATGCATGGTAGAAATCTTTCAAAGATGCATGAAACTATTCATGGATGACTTTTTATCTTTGGAAATTCATTTGAACAATGTCTTGAGAATCTAGAAAACATGTTGGTTAGATATGAAAATTCTAACCTTGTCTGAAATTGGAAAAGTGTCATTTCATGGTGATGGAATGAATAGTGTTAGGACACAATATCTCTCAAGTAGGACTAGAGGTTAATCAAGCTAAAGTCGACACTATCTCCAAGCTTCTACTTCCTATAATCATGAAAGCAATCAAGAGCTTCCTAGGTTATGTAGGATTCTATCGATGTTTCATTAAGTATTTCTCCAAAATCGCAGGACCAATGACTTAACTCCTTGAGAAAGACGTGCAATTTGTAGTTTTTGATGAATGTATTAGTGTATTCAAGGTACTAAAAAAGAGATTGGTAACCGCCCCGATCACGGTTTACGCTGATTGGATGTTACTGTTCGAGCTCAAATGAGATGCAAGCATTTTGTGATAGGAGCAGTGTTAAGCCAAAGCAAAGACAAGCAGTTCGACCCAATATACTATGCGAGCAAAACCCTAAATGATGCACAAGAAACTACATCACAACCGAAAAGAACTTCTTGCGGTAGTTTCCGCACTTGACAAATTTCTCTCGTATCTCGTGCTTCCAAAAACAATCGTTAACACTGGTCATGCAACCCTTCATTATCCATTCAACAAACAAGATGCAAAGCTGAGTGTAACACCCTAGAATTTCCAAGAAAATCAAAGAAGAAAAAGTTCTCACGTGAAGAAAAGTTCTCGCGCGAGAACCTTGGCGAGAAGATAGAATCTTATAAATAGGAGAGAACACCTGCTTGACCCCATTATCAAGCGAAAAGTACTACTTCTAGAGAGAGAAAGACACAGAGTATAGAGAGAAAGCAAAGATTTAAAGTGTTTAAGGTATATAACTCGTGTTATGTATTAAGAACGGATTATTGATGATTATAATGCATGAATGTGTAGTTTTTTTCGAAAAGTGCTCGGGAAGTCGGTTTATGTTAGAATCTTCAAGTGGTGAGCTTCTAGCCCTATTTAATGCAAGTTTTTACATTTTAGGCCTATTATGCATATTAAAATGGTTGTTTATGCTTGTGATGATGGTTTTTATGGTGATGAGCATGTTAGAACAGCCTTAGACGTGATAAGTTGGGTTTAGGCAGGAATTCCGTAAGTTCTCGCGCGAATTAGATGTTTTAGGCTACCATGGATTTCAAATCTGGTTATGTTCTCATGTGACTAGTAGGTTCTCACGCGACTTGTATGTTTTTGAACGACTAATATGACTTGTTGTGCAAGGGTTTGACTTTAATACGATTCTCGCGTGGATGGGGGATTTTCGCGTGAGATGATATTGTCGTATGGGCTAGTTCTCGCCTAACCTGCTGTGATTTGTGTTATGTTATCTTATGTGTTAATCATTTTCAAGATGATAAAGTTTTATGTTATGTCTTTACTTGGTATGTTATGTATTACTATAAGTAAAGTATTATGTAATGAAAGTGAAAGATAACGATAACGAAAACTGGAACGTAATAATGAACGAAAGTCTTGCAAGCAAAACCTAAGGAGGTTCATAATTCCTTGTGTAGGTTTGTTACCTAAATCGTGTGCGGCTTAGCTAGCCCAGGATGATGCACACAGGGGTCTAATCCTTGAGATTGACCATGTATGAGTGGAGGTACAAAATCCTTGTGACTGTTAGCTCAATTGTGAGTCGCCATAATAGTCTAGAAGGATACTCACATGGGTTTGATCTTCGTGATCGACCAGTAATGTAATGGAATCTTTCGCGACGCCTTGAGATTATGATTAGTCTCATAACTTATGTTGGGGGCCGAGCATATGACACTGATTCGTGAAAGTGAAAGATAATGAATGAATGAATGAAATGATGATGAAAGATAATGAAATAAACGTATTGAGATGTATCTATTAATGTATGCTCACGCTTTAGAAAGGAAATGTATTTATCAATGAAAAGTATTTTATTATAAAGTAGAACTCACTCAACGTCGCTGACTTTACATGCATAATAGTTTTCAGGTAATCGATGATGCTGAGGAGGTGCAGGCATGAACATGGAAGCTCCTGGGATAGTCCAAGCTTGACATCCATATTTTTGGGAATGATGTTTATGTTAATAATGTTTTTTAAATGTAAAGGAAACGACACAATGTTTTGAGACAATTATAATGTGAATAAAAGTATGTTTTCGCTGCAAATGTTAAGTTTATTAATGTCTTATGCTATTAATGTCCAACGTATACATCTACTCCAAGAATTCTACATAATAAAAAATGAGTAGAGAAACTTGAACCGATCATCTCTTGCCTCTCAAATGTTCAAACCCTTCACAATTTGAGGAATTCAAAATAAATGAAAATTTTCTTCTTGAATTTTTGATGCACATCCAATCCTCAATCGATGAGCATCCCCTAGTTTGCATATTACTTAGCAAGCGGAATTCTCCTTAAGGGTATGACTTATCAGTGTAGACTAATTTTTCTGAAGATGCGTATATAGAAGTGAAGCATAATACATTCTAAGGCACTGTCATGAAGGACCTATTAGCAATTCTAACAGCCAAGAAAGTCTTCGACTCAGGATTCTACTAGCCTACTATCATTAAGGATGCTCATAACATGGTATGCATCTGTGATGCATGTCAAAGAACAACCAATATCTCAACACGGGATGAGATGCCTCAAAAAGCCACTCAACTATGCGAGGTATTTTTTTATATGGGGGATGATTTAATTGGGTCACTCTTGGTGTCTTTTGGTAATCGTTACATCTTGGTAGAAGTCGATTTTGTCTCAAAATAGGCTGAAGGTCAAGCCTTACCTACCAATGATGCAAGAAACATTGACAAATTCCTCAAGAAACTATTCTCTTATTTTGGTGCTCCCAAAGTTTTAATTAGTGATCACAAAACACATGTTTTAACCACCAACTCGTAAGAGCAATGACTTGTTATGGCGTTCATCATCATTTTGCAAATTTTTATCATCTACAATCGAACAGGCATGTTGACGTCACTAACCGAGGCATCAAACTAATCTATGAGAAAACTGGAGGTCAAAACCACGAGGATTAGTCTACCAAGTTAGATGATGTGTTATGGGTTTTTCGAACAGCCTATAAGACTCCCATAGGCACTACACGGTTCAAATTGGTGTATGGGAAGTCGTGCCATCTACCTGTGGAACTTAAGCACAAAGCCTATTAGGCACTCAAACTAGCTAACCTTGATCCACATGCTGCATGTCAAAATCGGTTCTTCCAAATCCACAAACTCAAGGAACTGAGAAATCAAGCGTACGAGAACTCTAGGGTTTACAGGAAATTCGACGATTCCTAATTAAAGAGCACAAAGTGATTCCACATAGGAAAACATGTCTTACTATATAACTCTTGCTTTGCACTTGTTTCTCGAAAAGTTGAAATCATGATGGTTTGGACCTGATACGATTAAAGACGTTTATCCAAATGTTGCCATCGAGATTGCAAACGATGAGGGATTAAGTTTCAAGGTAAATGGTCATCAGTTAAAACAATATACCGACGGGCCAACCAAAATCTTCTCGGAGAATTTGTTAGGTTTAATAAGACAATAAACTAAACCTTTCCACATCACGTTCACAGCCAACTGAAGATCTCATTATATAAATTCAAGACCAATTGATTAAAAGAAGAAAAAGAATAGAAGACAAAGTCCCAAAGAAAAGTTAAAATGAAGACTAAAGAATAATCAAAATTAGGTCTAATGAATTAATATTCCATAGTTCACTATAAATAGAATCCCACTAGTACAATTGTTAGTTTGTGTTTCTGTGGTGTGAATGAACAATCAAGGAGAAATTCTCCTATGGGTGGGTTTGATCTTTATATTTTATGTATGATTATCATTGTAATTTGTTCATCAACATCAATGAAATCATCTTATTATGTCACATCCCGGCGGAAGCGTGAGATGCTTGGGTGTGACTTTTGGCTCACAACACATTGATTACAAAAAATACATTCAAAACAGTTAAATAAACTAAACTTTATATATATATATATATATATATATATATATATATATATATATATATATGGGTTACATCATACATACAAAATTAGTCTCACATGAGACTATTACATAAGTTCTTATTTCCCAACATCAAAAGATTTAACATATTCATTACGTAACATTTCCCAACTAATGATGGACGTGAACGTCCACAAAGAGACTGAAATCCATCAAATCTAACATCAACCGAACGCACAGCTGCCCTATGTACTCATGCCATTTATTGAACAAGTTGAACGTGTAAACGAAATTATAAAACATTTTGATTTCCTGAAAAACCATGCTCAAAACAGTCAACATAAAGTTGGTGAGAACATAGGTTTAATAACTTAACAAAATTTTCTTACTGATGCAACATAAACAAAACCACAACCAAACCTACTTATATGGCAAGTGTTTCATAACTGTCACACATAAAAATCACAAAACTAAATAATATAAATCACAACTCTTATTCGATAGTCTTAACAGGGACGAGTCGGTGCCGGGAAGATGTTCCTATGTTGCGCTACCTATATTGTCTGACAGTTCCTTATGCGAATTAATGATTGTGACTTATGGCAATTAATGACAGTAACTTATCAAAATCCTTATTCATGATAGCATCAACAGTAAAATACACAGTATGCTTTTTCCCCAAAACTTATAAATAAAAAGGGGCTATGTTGCTCACCTTAGGTTCAATAAACTGATAAGAATTTCCTATAAAACAATTATTTGTTAGAATATTATCTTATTCTAATAATCATTATTATTTTTTTAGAAATATCCTTAATTAGAGTTAAAATTTGAAAACAGTAGTTAAAAGTCTCCAAAATTTATAAAGTTTTACAAACAATAATATCTTCATATCAAGATTATCATATAAAATTTTCAGTTCATATATCCTTACAGGTAGTTTTTTAAAAATTTTACAATATTTCGAATTAATAGCAGAAATAGCTATTTATGTCTAAAAATTCTAAAAATCACACAAAATGTTCAACATAATATCTAACATTTTATGTAAATCAATATATCTCATATAGGTACTTCATATTTTTCTATTAATTATTTTATTTTATTTTTTTTACATATTCTTAACTATTTTCTCAAAATTTTATTCCCACAATCACAGTCAATTAAGTATTCAACCTAGTATAGCCTAGTTATTCATGTAATAACAATTAGTTTAACATCTTTAAACCCTTCGTTTTTATTTAAATCTTTTGTTTTTATTAATACCTTTGAAACTTTCTGTTTTGTAAACTTAGTTACTGATTTTAGTTGGAAATCAAAGTTTTTTATGAAATTTGTAATTAGTTTTTGATAATATATAACATAAGGGTTCAACTATATCCATGTTGCACGCTTACATAATTTTACAAGCTTTTTAGTTATAAAGTTTCATAAATCTAACCTTGATTGTAGATAAAAGAAAGGTGTAGAAGATGGTTGAAAAAGAATTCAATCTCCTTGAGTTCCTAACTTGAAGGAAGATGTTCTTGAACTTGGATAATACTTCAAAGGATTTTGATGATGACTTGATGATGGTTTCGATGGTATAACAATTGAGAGAAAAGAGAGAGTGTTGGAGGTGAGAAGGTTGTTTTGATTGTGATGGTTGCCAAGAGAAATAGAGAAGGGTGGGTTGTAGTGGTGGTGCTCGAAGGTGATGGTGGTGTTGAAAAGGTTGGTTCGGCTGAAGGTTTAAGAGAAGGATAAAAAGTGGTGTTAGTAGCTTGTAATGATTACCTAATCTTAGCCTTGGTGAGGTGTTATGTAGTCTAAATGTGTGTCATGTTATGGGGTGTATGTGTCCAACTACTGAGAGTATTGAGTGCCAATGGGGATAGGTGTCATCTCCCCATGCTAATGTGTTTATGCGTTTGCAAAATTTTAATTAGTTAGTGATTATTTAGATAAGTATTCTAGTAATCCATTGATTTGGATTAGTTTGTGTAAATATCTTAATAATCAAATGACTAATATTAGCTTAAGTTTTATAATTTATTGTTATACATCCATTATGGACTTGCTGTGGGCATACTTAGTGAGATTACTTCATGCGCTGCGGACCTTTGGCTGTCCACAGCTGGCACACTTACTGAGATTACTTCATCTGCTATGGACCTTTGGCTGTCCGCTGCAGACCTTTGGCAGTCCGCTGTGGGCACACAGTGAGATTACACATCCGCTGTGGACTTTTACACATCCACAGTGGACCTTTATACATCATCTGTGGATCCTTACACGTTCGCTGTGGACCCTTACACGTCCATTGTGGATCGTTACGCGTTTGCTATGGATCCTTACACGTCTGTTGTGGACCCTTACCTGTCCGCCGTGGACTCTTACACGTCTGCTGTGGACTTTTGTTAAAATTAGTTTAAGTTTTGATCTTGTTTCATTACTTAATAGCAATATGCTTGTGTATCAAATATCTTATGGTGCACTTAGATTATTTGGTAACTTATATACCCGTCCTTAATAAAATTCATATCCCAAATATACACATATATACTCACGTAAATAATTATGCATGCATGCACGTTAAAGAAGCATATACACATACTTATACATGCTAAAACATATAGATAAAACTCTTATCAAATAAAGTCATCTTAGCAATTCTTAATCTAATATGTATATAACTGTAATACAAACTTATAATAATTCTAAAAATTTTAATTTGTCTAACCTTAGTTTAGGGTCGTCACATTCTCCCCCTATAAAAGAAGAATTTTGCCCCGATATTCATCTATTGTTACTATCTGGTGATGTGGAGAATTTGTCTTTATAATTGTCCATTTCATTTAGTTTAACCTCAAATAAATGTGAATATTTTCTTTTGATTTCATCTTCCTGTTCCCATGTGAATTAAGGTCCTCGTTTTGAATTCCATTTTACCTTCACTATTGGGACCTTACTTCTCTTTAATCTTTTTACTTCTCTATCCATAATTGCTACTGGTTCTTCCACAAAATGAAGTTTCTTATCTATTTTGACTTCTTTTATTGGTATCCTTAATGTCTCATCAATTAGACATTTCTTCAAGTTGGATACATGGAAGGTGTTATGTACTCCACTTAACTCCAGAGGTAGGTCTAACTTGAATGCTACAGGGCCAATTCCATCTATTATTTCAAAAAGACCAACATACCTAGGGTTTAACTTATTCCTTCTTCCGAATCGAACTTTGTCCCCGATCTGAAATTCTAAAGGCTTTCTTCTTTTGTCAGCATAACTCTTCTGCCTCACATGCTACTTTTAATCTATCTTTGATTTCAAAGATTTTATGAGATGTTTCCTGTATGAGTTCTGGTCCTGTAAGTTGTCTATCCCCTACTTCATTCCAACATAGAGGTGATCTACACTTCCTTCCGTATAAAGCTTCAAATGGAACTGCCCCTATACTGGTATGGTAACTATTGTTATATGAAAATTCTGTCAAAGGTAAGTGTACATCCCAATTACCGCCAAAGTCTAATGCACAAGCTCGCAACATATCATCCAATGTCTGGATTGTTTTCTCACTCCGTCCATCTGTTTGTGGATGATATGTTGTACTCATGTTTATTTGTGTTCCTAATGCTTTTTGTAAAGTCTGCCAAAATCTTAAAGTAAATCTGCTATCTTTGTCAGATATTATTGAAATTGGTATTCCGGGTCTAGACATAATTTCTTTCATATAGATCCTTGCTATTTTCTCTATTTTATAATCTTCTTTGATTGGCAAGAAGTGAGCTGACTTAGTCAATCTGTCAACTATAACCCATATTGTGTCATAACCACTTGAAGTTTTGGGTAACTTTGTTATAAAATCCATAGTAATCTGGTCCTATTTTCACTCAGGGATTTCTGGTTGTTGCAATCATCCTGAGGGTTTCTGATATTCAGCTTTTATTCTTGAACATGTATTATATTTTCCTACAAATTCTGCTACGGATTTCTTCATACCTGGCCACCAGTACTGATTTTTTAAATCTTTGTACATTTTATTGTTTCCTGGATGTAGTGAATATCTCAATTTGTGTGCTTTTTTTAGAATAGTTTCTCTAAGCATGTCATTATCAGGAATCCAAATTCTTCCTCTAAATCTCAGGATTCCATCTGACGTAGCTTCTAGGTGTTCGTTCTGCCCCATCACACTTTTCAATACATCTTTTTGTTGGGCTTCTTGAATTTGACTTATTAAATGCGAGTGTAATTCCATTCTCATAGCACAGACTCGTAATGGCTTAATTCTTTCCTTCCTACTTAAAGCATGTGCCACTACATTTGTCTTGCCTGGGTGGTACTTGATTTCATAATCATAATCACTCAGTAACTCCACCCTTCTTCTCTGCCTCATATTCAACATCTTTTAATCGAATATGTGTTGCAAACTTTTATGGTCTGTATAAATTATGCACTTGGTTCCATATAGATAATGTCTCCAAATTTTTAGTGCAAATACTACTGCTCCTAATTCCAAATCAAGAGTAATATAATTCCTTTCACTCCTTCTAAGTTGTCTAGATGCATATGCAATTACTTTATCTCGTTGCATTAGAACACATCCGTAACCTTGATGTGATACGTCACAATATACTACAAAATCATCAATACCATCTGGAAGGGCTAAAATTGGAGCACTGCATAATTTGTGTTTCAGGATTTTAAATGCAGTATTCTATTTTTCTCCCCAAACATATGGCTTATCTTTCTGAGTTAATTCTGTCAAGGGTTGAGCTATTCGCGAAAAATTTTCTATAAACCTTCTATAATAACCAGCCAAACCTAAGAATTGACGTACTTCAGTTGGTGTTTTCGGAGCTTCCATTTCTTAATTGCTTCAATCTTTGCTGGGTTGACTTGAATTCCTTCTTGGTTAACCACATGTCCTAAGAATTGTACTTCTCTATTCCAGAATTCATACTTTGAGACTTTGGCGTACAACTTTTCTTTCCGAAGTAATTCCAAGGTTAGCCTTAGTGCTCCTCATGTTCTTCCTTACCTTTGGAGTTGATTAAAATGTCATCTATGAAGACTATGACAAATTTATCCAAGTAAGGTTTGCACACCCTGTTCATTAGATCCATAATACTGCTGGAGCATTAGTTAACCCAATGGCATTACTAGGAACTCATAATGACCATATCGTGTTCTAAATACAGTTTTAGGTATATCCTCATCTTGTACTCTTAACTAGTGATATCCTAACATTAAATCGATTTTTGAAAAGTAACTAGATCCTTGCAATTGATTGAATAGGTCATCTATTCTAGGGAGAGGATATCTATTCTTAATGGTTACTTTATTGAGCTCTCTATAATCAATTCACATCCTAAAGGTTCTATCTTTCTTCTTCACAAACAAGACTGGAGCTCCCCATGGTGAAACACTAGGATGTATGAATCCTTTATCCAATAGCTCATGTAATTGATTCATCAATATCTTCATTTCTGATGGCGCCAAATGATACGAAGACTTTGCAATAGGTGCAGTCCCTGGTACTAATTCAATTTTGAATTCTACTTGACGAGGGGATGGTATTCTTGGTAATTCGTCAGGAAATACTTCTGGATAATCTCTAACAATAAGAACATATTCCAAGTACTTCTTAACCGGTTCCGTATCAACTACATGGGCCAGAAATGCTAAACATTTCATTTTCAAATATTTCTGAGCCTTCATACAAGAGAATGTCTTTATAGTACCTCTAGGTTTCTCATCATATATGAAAAGAATTGTATTATCGTTAATCAAAGGAATTTTAATCATTTTGTTTCCACAAATAATTTCTGCCTGATTCTTACGTAACCAATCCATACCCATAACAATATCAAAGCCTCCTAATTCAATAAGGATCAGATCTATGTTAAAACAATGATCATCTAAGTTCAAAGTACAATTAGGAATAAGTTCACTAGCCTCTATTATTTTTCCATCAGCTCTCTCATATACTTATTTTTCATTTTTTTTTGATGCTAGTCTAAGTAAGGGTTTAAATGTATTTGAAACAAAACTTCAGGTTGCTCCATTATTAAATAATACAGTTGTGTACTGATCGTTAATAAGGAACATACCAGTCACAACTTCTGGTTCCTGGCGCGCTTCTTCAGCTTGAAGTACAAATGCTTGACAATGCTCATTGTTTGGATTCCTATTCTTTAGAGTTTTCCTTTTCAGTTTTAGTCATGCATTGCGAAGGTTATTCTCTTTTCCACACTGGTAACACATTAGCTTAGGATTTGCGGGTCCCTTACATTCTCTTGATGTATGTCCCTTCTTCTTGCAATTATAATAGATTACCAGCATACATTTCCCATCATGGTACCTTTTGCATGTATTGCACCATGGTTGACCTTCTGTCTATGGCCTTCTTTCCTGTGCAATTCCCATAAAGTTCCTTTCTGGATTTTTGTTTATCTTCTTATTCTAGTTTCCTCCAAATTTCCTTCCTATGTTGTTGTTTTTCCATTTCCTTTTCTCTCCTACTTTCGGATCAGCTAATGATCCATTCCTTATCATCTCATCAGTCAAACATCCCACTAAAGCCACTGCATCATGAAAAGTCTTGGGCATCGCAGACTTAACCAATCCTCTTATTTGTGGTACTAAACCCCAGATATATCTTCCTATCCTTTTTGTTTTTGGCATCACCTGATGTGGCACCAATCAAGATAGCTCATTGTCACTATCTGTATACTCCTGATATGTAGCACCCTTCATTTCTAGTGCCAGAAATTTTGCTTCTATCTTTTCTATTTCATTATAGGGATAGTATTTCTCACTCACTAGGTTCCTAAATTCTTCCCAGCTTAATCCATTCATAGCATTTCTTCCTTTGGTTTGGATTTCCATCTTCCGCCAAGTCTGGGCTTCTCCTTTAAGAGAATGTGAAGTAAACCTAGTCCTACAATTATCAGCACAATCACTGATATCTAACACTGACTCCATTTCCTCTAACCAACGTAATGCTTGCATTGCTCCACCTTTTCCATCAAAGTCGGGGTTTACAGGACATAAAAGTCTTATAAGAGCACCCTTTTCTAACTTCATCTATAACTTCTTCCTCATGGTGCTCTAATCCATTGGCATTTCCTGGTCCATTTTCTTCGGGCTGTACACCTCCAAAGTTAAGGGTCTATTGGAGTTGAGTTACTAATGTAGGTATTGCAGCTTCCAATTGTTGAGTCACTATTTGAGAAATTCTTTCGTTCTCATTTGCAGTGAGATTTACCGGCGGAGTTTCTTCTCCCAACCTAGTTTTTGGTCGTCCAACACGTGTAGTTCTTTGTACAGGTTGAGTATTTCTCCTTGGCGGCATATTTCACTACATACCAATTATACTAATATCATAAAATTTTACTCAAACTATATCATAATATTTAATAGTCATAACAAAATATTTCATTATATTCTTATTCTACATATTTAAGGTAGTCACATAATAGATAGGGTTTCTATGTTTTTAATTTTCCCAAACCCAGTTCTATATTTAGTGAAGATACTTTTGCTTTCTTCCTTCTCTTCCTTGACATCTTCTTGGATCATTCAAATTTTTTGTTGTATCTTCTTAACCTTCTTAAGAATCCGGTTGGTAGTTTCCATCTGACATTCTTCCAATCTTTGCCTCTTAATTCTTCTTTCTTCAGTTTCAGAATTATCAGGTTGAATTGCGGGTGTCATGGGAAAGGTTTCTGGGTTTTTATTTTCTGGCTCTTTAACCTCCTTAGTTGAAAACTTCTTACCACGCCGTATTGTAACACCCGGATATTTTTAAAAACAAGAAAGAAAGAAAACACAATTTAACCCAAGTTGAGGGCTAAATGTGTCAAAAGGGAAAAAAAGTATAAAAAGTTGGTGCATAAAGTGGGCATGGCCGCCCACACTTCCCTACACACTTCTTTTCATCAGATTTTTCTAGAGAGAGAAAGGAGAAGAGCTGAATTTTCAGACTTTGAAGAAAGAAGAAGGAGAATTCGAATTCAATGTAAGAATTCATCATTTTAAGTTGTTCTTGGCCGGCCTATGCCTCGGTTGTATGCTTATGTGTGTTTATGTGTTCGGGTGTGTGTGTGTGATTTTGGTGGGTTTCTAGGCGGTTGAACTCAAATTTGCATTCGGGTGTGAAGAGTCTACATGAAAGTTGCATAAGGTGAGTTCTAGAACCTCCTTTTTACATGTTTTAACTGATTTTGGGGCTGGAAATGCATGTATATATGTTTTTATGAATGTGGGTTTTATACCCGTATAAATGTGTATGTGTGAATGTGGGTGGGTTATGATTTTGGGTGTTCTTGATGTTATGATGATGCCATGTTCATATTATGATGCTTAAATGCTAGAACTAAGTTAGAACATGTTGAATTGGTGATGTTGGGACTGATTATGATGTTATGAGTATGAGTTGGTTGCCCATGCGCCTGGATTTGGCCCATGCGCCCAAATAATATCCATGTGCCTAGAATAGGCTGAATTTGGCTAATTGTCCATGCGCCCAAAACTGCCCATGTGCCTAGGCATTCATGCGCCTGCATAGTGCCCATGCGCCTAGAAATGCCTAGAATGACTAAGTGTTGGGTCATGCGCCCCAATAGTTCCCATGCTCCCAGAACCTTTCCCTTGCGCCCAGAAGGCCATGCGCCTGCATAGTGCCCATGCGCCTAAGACTTAGATTATTTTTTGAAATTTTGGGGAAAAGGTAAAGTGTAGGCTTTGACTTGGGAGGTTCCCGGGGGTGATGTAAGTTAAATTTATGATGTCATATGTGATGTGATGATGCTATGTATGGTATGGTTATGTTTATGCTATGTTCCTTGTTATGTATGATATCTTCCATGGCTTTGCGTGGTATGATTAATATCAATAAAAGTAAAGTAGTATGTAATGAAAAGCAGTAAGATAATGAAAAGAGGAACGTAAAGTATGAAAGAATGCTTGCATTAAAGAAAGAATGAATGAATGAATGGATGAGTTTTGCCCCGGTACTGGTGCCAGGCTTTGTGCGCAATGAATGGGGGTCTATTTATAGACTTCGGCCTAGTACCCGCTTTGTGCCTACGTTTGGGGTGAACTTATGTATGTGATCCTTGTCGCTTGCCCCTGTACTGGTGCCAGGCTTTGTGCTCAATGAATGGGGGTCTATTTATAGACTTCGGCCCAGTACCCGCTTTGTGCCTACGTTTGGGGTATAGCTAATGACATTGATCCGGATGGAATGAACGAAGTAAGGTTAATGAAGGAAATGTATGGTATGAAGTAATGATTGGTAATGGAAGATAATAATGATATTATCTATGTGTACGTATGTTGTATGATCGCGTATGAAAGTAAAGAATGGTTTTAAACGAAAGAAAAGTATTTTATTTTATAAACTAGAATTCACTCAGCAACGCTGACTTTTATGCGTTTCCAGTTGGCAGGTAATGTTGCTGAAGATGGCACGGGGCAGCTACTTGGATTATTTTGGATGGTCCATTTCATGTTATGATAATGTTTTTGTGATGTAATGCAAATTATGATATTTTGTAACAGTTAACTACAATGTATTATTTTGCAAAAGAAATTATAATGAAATGGTTTAAAATTATTCCGCTGCAATGTTTTAGAAATTGTAAATGTAAATTATATGTTTATGTGCGATGATTGTCCAACTGTGAGCGTCCCGGGATCGGGGCCTTACAAGTTGGTATCAGAGCCAAAGTTTAAGTGAATTGGGTAAATATTTTCAAAAGAAACCTTAACTTAAACTGAGAATGGGACAAGGGGAAGGGATGCCTGTCCGAGTAGCTGCGTGCCATCAGGTATTTTCTTAATGTTAACTGGTATTATGTGTGCATGTTATGTGATTTATGTGCTTCTTAGTATATTTAGATACTGATGAAGTCAGGATAGGAAATTCTTGGGATATGAAGAGTAAAGTAAGTGGCTAGTCACAACTGGCCACTGTAATTAGGAACTTACTATACTTGACATAAACTAAGCTATTACCTTGAATGATCGTGTTAGTGTTTGAATCTTATAGCGTGTTAGAGGATGGCCGATGGTAGATCTTCAAAGGCTTCTCGAGGTGGAGGTTGTGGTGGACGTGGTGCTGGACCACGGGTCACGAGAGGAAGGCCTAGGGCTGAAGAGGTGGCTCATGAAGAGCCCGAGACCCCTCATCCGGAGGGTGGTGATGAAAGTGCTAACTTAAGGGTCTCAGTGAAGGAGGCGGTGGTGGAAGAGGTTCACCAGGTCAAGCAGACGATCTTACCGTCTGTGGTAATTGAAGTGATCAAAGCTGTGCGAGAAGGAGAAAGGAAGGAGATGAACAGGTCCTCGGGAGGGAGAGAGTAACCGGAGACTGAGACGGTTGTCTCAACTGATAAGGAGGAAGAAGAAGAGCCTATGCCTGAGGCAGCACGAGGCTGTAAATACGAGGCATTTCAAAGATGCAAGCCCCCAACTTTTGACGGAAATGGCACTGCTGTTGCTGCTCACCGGTGGGTGAGAGAGATGGAAACTGTTCTAGATATCAGCTAGTGCCGGGAAGATCAAAAGGTGAAGTTTGCCACCCACTTATTTGTAGACTCGGCCCTGTGTTGGTGGACAATATTGTCCAGGCCGAGGGTAGTAGGGCGAATGGCAAGATGAGGTGGAGTGAGTTGAAGAAACTGGTGATCGAGGAGTTCTGTCCTCACCGAGAGCTCGACAAGGTTGAGAGGGAGTTCCTGCAGCTGGAGGCAGGAACCATGACGCATCAGCAATACACCACCAAATTCAACGAGATGGCACGGTTGGTGCCGGATCAGGTGACACCTCTGTCGCAAAAGATCAAGAGGTATATTCAGGGCTCGCCGACGGATATCAGCAGGCATATGATCGCCGCCCGGCCGAGCACGTTCAAGTCGGTGGTTGATTTGGCAGGTAGGATGTACGATGAAAGGGAAGTGGTGGTGATTGAGGTTAGTAAGAAGGGTGGTGGTGATCGGAACTGGAATGGGAAGAGGTTTGAACATGGCGAGGCCGCTCCAAACAACAAAGTTGTGAGGGTGGATGACCGACGTGTGGTCACACCCGGTGCAGGGTCGAAGAGGTGTGGCAAATGTGGGAAAGAGCACACCGGAGAGTATAGGTTGGGATCCAATGTCTGTTTTGGTGTGGAAGGATAGGACATGTTGCGAAGGACTGCAGGGTAAGGAGGTGTTATAACTGTGGCGAGGAGGGCCACATGATTAGGGAATGCAAGAAGCCGAGGGCTGAGAGTTCCGGGGCGAAGAAAACAGCCGGGACTGAAGGGCAGAAAGCTAGCGCCAGGGCTTTCACGATGACCAGGGAGGAGGCTAGGACGGACCCCGATATTGTGTCAGGTACGTTTTTAGTAAACCAAACTCTTGCTTTTGTGTTATTTGATTCAGGTGCTAGTAGGAGTTTTATTTCTGCTGCTTTCTATGCTAAGTTGCCTGTTAATAGTAGAAGTATTGATGAGCCCTTCGATGTAGAAACTGCCATAGGTAAGTCTATCAGGATTGTTGATCTGATAGAAGGTTGTGATATAGAACTAGAAGGTCATAAGTTTCCTGCTAGACTGTTTGTGATGACCTTAGGCGGGTTTGATGTAGTCCTAGGAATGGATTGGTTGGCGGACTATGAGGCGAGCATTGTGTGTTGCAAGAAGATGATTAATCTGACAGCGCCTGATGGGAGTTCGGTGACGATTCATGATGATCGAGTTATGACGATTCCGAAGGTGATTTCGATAGCAGTGGCGAGAAAGTGCATGAGGCAAGGATGTAGTGCCTACTTGGCCCACGTGAAGGATGTAGATACGCTAACACCACAACTGTCAGATGTACCAGTTGTGTGTGAGTTCCCAGATGTGTTTCTCGAAGACTTACCAGGTGTGCCACCGGACCGCGAGATCGAGTTCCAGATTGACTTGATACCGGGTGCCCAACCTGTTGCTAAGGCACTGTATCGGTTGTCTCCGACCGAGATGAAAGAATTGATGGAGAAACTACAAGAGTTTCTTTATAAGGGGTTCATTAGACCGAGAATCTCTCCTTGGGGTGCTCCGGTCTTATTCGTGAAGAAGAAGGACGGTAGTATGAGGATGTGTATTGACTACCGTGAGTTGAATAAGTTGACGGTGAAGAATCGGTACCCGCTACCGAGGATTGATGATTTGTTTGATCAGCTCCAAGGTGCCAGTTGGTTCTCAAGGATAGACCTTCGATCTGGTTACCATCAGTTGAAGGTGAAGGAGCAAGATATTCCTAAAACAGCTTTTCGCACACGTTATAGGCACTAGGAGTTTCTCGTTATGTCTTTTGGTTGGACCAACACGCCAGCTGCTTTTATGGACCTGATGAATCGAGTGTGTCGGCTGATGTTGGATAAATCAGTGATTGTGTTTATCGATGATATCTTGATTTATTCGAAGAGTGAGGAGGAGCTTGCCGGTCACATTCGGGAGGTGATGGAGACGTTGAAAGGGAGAAGTTATATGCCAAGTTCTCCAAGTGCGCGTTCTGGGTGCATGAAGTTCAGTTTTTAGGTCACGTGGTGAATCCTGAGGGGATTATGGTAGACCTGGCAAAGGTGGAAGCGGTGATGCAATGGAAGTCTCCAAAGACGCCATCCGAGATCCGTAGTTTCTTGGGGTTGGCGGGATATTATAGGAGATTCATTCAAGACTTCTCTAAGATAGCTTCTCCGTTGACTAAGTTGACCCGCAAGGATGTGAAGTTTGTATGGGGTCAAGATCAAGAGAAGGCCTTTGAGGAGTTAAAAGCAAGGTTGACTCAGGCTCCTGTTTTATCATTACCCGAAGGGAGCGAGGACTTAGTGGTCTATTCGGAAACTTTTTACTCGGGGTTGGGTTGTGTGTTGATGCACCAAGGAAAGGTTATAGCTTATGCATCCCGACAGTTGAAAGTTCATGAGGTTAATTACCCTACTCATGACTTGGAGCTTGCAGCTGTGGTCTTTGCACTAAAGATTTGGAGGCACTACTTATATGGGATGAAGTGCACCATATTCACCGACCACAAAAGCTTGAAGTACTTCCTCGAGCAGAAGGATTTGAACATGAGGCAAAGGAGATGGTTGGAGCTCATAAAGGATTATGATTGCGAGATCCATTACCATCTGGGCAAGGCCAACGTAGTGGCGGATGCCTTTAGCTGAAAAGAGAGACCTGAGTCGATTCAGGTGAAGGCTTATCAGTTGATTATGACCTCTGATGTGATGAAGAAGGTCAAGGAGTTTCAAGACGAGGCATTGAAAGAAGATCGTCTTAACTCCGAAAGGATGAGAGGTATGGTTGCGGAATTGGGTGAAAACACTCTTGGTGTTAGAACCCGATTCGAAAGGACGTGGATTCCTTGTTATGGGGATCTACGTGGGAAGATAATGGATGAAGCTCATAAGACTCGATACTCCATTCATCTCGGTGCTACAAAGATGTATCAAGATATGAAGAAAGATTATTGGTGGCCGGGTATGAAGCACGATGTAGCGGAGTATGTGAGTAAGTGCCTTACTTGCTCGCAAGTGAAGGCCGAGCATCAGAAGCCGTACAGGAAGATCCAACCATTGGATATACCGGAGTGGAAGTGGGAGCATATCACCATGGACTTTATCACAAAACTACCACGTACCGTGAAAGGGTATGATGCCATATGGGTGATAGTTGATCATTTAACGAAGATTGCTCACTTCCTACCGATCCGCGAGACATATCCATCCGAGAGGTTGGCGGATTTGTGACTCGTCATGGTGTGCCGGTGTCTATTGTGTCCGATCGTGACACCCGGTTTACATCTAAATTTTGGAAGAAATTCCATGATGCTATGGGGACGAGGTTACACATTAGCATGACTTATTATCCACAGACGGATGGTCAGTCGGAGAGAACCATTCAAACGCTAGAAGATATGCTTCGGGCATGCGTCATTGACTTTGGAGGAAGTTGGGATGACCACTTACCATTAGCTGAGTTCTCATATAATAATAGTTATCATGCCAGTATTGGTATGCCCCCTTATGAGATGCTATACGGTAGGAGGTGTAGATTATCATTGTAATTTGTTCATCAACATATGTGTAATTTTTAGTGTGTGTTTCTATGGTGTGAATCACCACCCAAGGAGAAATTCTCCTATGGGTGAGTTTTAATCTTTATGTTTTACGTATGATTATCATTGTAATTTGTTCATCAACATCAATGAAAACATCTTATTATCACCATCTATTTCTAGTATTCTAGTTGGTAAACGTGGATCTGTTTTAACGTTTAAAACCACTGTGAGTTAACTCGGATAACTATTTTAATTTAAATAAAATACTTTTAATAGCAGAAGCAGTTTCCATGTTAAATAATAAAATCATATTTTATTTGGTTTAGAGTTTTAATCTTATTGAAACTATAGTTTATTAATTCTAAATAAATAAACTTCTCCTAATCAAGAGCAGTTAAATGCTTATAAACAAGTAAAACACAACCATAGGGTGTTTTAGGATTATACATTGATGAACTTTTCACCAGAATTGTAACACGTGGGTTACAACATAATCCTCGCTAGTGTTCACGGTATTTTAGTGACAGCAGTGACGACAAAGGCAGTGGATAGCAGTGGCGGGGGACAGCAGATGGTAGCCGGCAGCCGGCGGTGGACGCGATGGTGATTCTAGGGTTGGTGGGTGTTGGACTCAGATTCTCTTTTTAATAACATAGGGTGAGGAGAAAGAGAGAGGCCAACAAGTTTCTTTCTCCAGAGAATTATAATTTTTTCTAGGGTTTAACCTTAACTCTATATTGATAATAACAATTATTACACTCTAGTGCTTAGCTTATTAGACTCAAATTCTCTTTTTAATAATAAACTCTTTTATTATTAACCCTCAAATTTAATTAACTTTTAATTAAAACAATAATTATTTATAATAACTATTATTATGAATATTATGACAAATTACCTTTTATTATTATTTCACAAGTAATAATCCATCTATTAAATAATAATCAACAATGAAATGTTAAATAATTACTCCCGTATAAACATGAAATTAAATGTTTAATAATTATACCCTTTAGTCTTTATATTGTTTACCAACTTGTAACCTTACGGATTGTACCAAGTTAGTTAACATTGACTTTGACTTTAATTAACAGTTGGACATCCTATATCTAACAAATCTCCCACTTGGACGTTTTTAGTTGAGTCGTGTGAAGAGTTGGGGACCTAGCTGCATCACACTGCTATCAACAAGGTATGATGTTTTAGAGTCGTTAATTAATTCTTTGTGTTACAGTAACACTTTACTTAACCAAATACTATAACCATGGAAATCTTATCAATAAGTTACTTATGTATGGAAAACTCGTTAATCATAAGACATGAATCAAAATACATCCTTATGTATTGAGCAACTATTCTCTAAGCTCGAATTTTAATTCAAAGTGGTCTAACGAACTACTCTTAGCTCGAGCATGACCACGTGTTTAAACTTTTTTGAATAAACAAGGGCGACAAAATGTCTAAACTTCTAATCTTATAGAATTACAAAATTCCATTAGCATCGTACAACTCCCACTTAATCTTGGATTTCTCCTAATGTTCCATAGATTATTGTTCGTGTTTGACAACAACATTAGATAACATCAAAGATGGTTCTGGCTAATGTAGTTCCAATATGTGTCTTAGGTCGAAGGACAGATTGAATATACCAAATATCAAAACATCTCATGACATAGATCCATGGAGATTGTTTCAAATTGATTACATCCAATATCATTCCTTAATCATATTTGTGAATATTGATGCTCAAATCCTTAAGCTATTCATCTTACAAATCTAATCAATCCAATTGATATAGTCTTACATTCAAATTCATTCCCATGTAATTTGATTGACTATGGATATTTAGAATACATTTATTCAAGGATTTAAACGTACAAATAACAAACATGGTGACATATATTTAATACTGCAGTTAACCATTAAATCAAATACATATTCAATGTAACTGTTATAGTTCGAAAAATCATTAATACTAGTTACAGACCATGCCCACTATCTAGAAAATCTAAGCCCTATCTTTTTAGCATGCTCCTCATGTTTAGCTTGTGGCGAAGGCTTAGTGAAGGGTCAGCCAAATTCAGATCCGTGTGAACTTTGTTTACTATAATGTCTGCACACTTCATTACCTCCCTAATGTAGTGGAATTTCCTACGTATATGCCTCGTGCTTTGATGTGACCTCGGTTCCTTTGCAATAGCAATGACACCAGTATTGTCGCACAGTATCTTGATTGGTTTCTATATGCTAGCCACTACGTCAAGATCAATAATGAACATCGTCATCCAAGCCGCCTCCTTGCAGCATCTAATGCAGCATTTTAACACTTAACTGGTTGCTCCTCATCCACCCCTCCATATATCAAAAACATGTCCTTAGTCCTTCTCTAGTACTTTAGGATGTTCTTTACTGCAGCCCAATGACTCTCTCTTGGATTTTTGTTGATATCTAGTCACCATGCTCAATGCATATGAGACATTAGGTCTAGTACATAACATGGCATGTATGATAGAACCAATAGTAGAAGCATACAGAACCATTTCCATTTTATTCTTTTCCTCTTCTGTGCTGGGACACTGCTCGTTATTAAGTCTGGTTCCATGTGCGATGGGCAAGAGTCCGTTTTTAGGGTCTTGTATTGAGAAGTATCAAATGACCTTATCAATATATGTAATTTGACTTAAACCGATTAACCGCTTTAATCTATCTCTATGGATTTTTATACCTAGAATATAAGCGGCTTCGCCAAGGTCTTTAATTGCAAAACGTAACATCCTTGAGCATGAAAATGTTGTTTTTAATGATTAGTATGTCATCTACATACAGGACAAGAAAAATGATATGACTCCTACTAGATTTCTTGTAAACACACGGTTCATCTTCGTTATTGAAAAAATCAAACTCTTTGATTTTCTAATCAAAACAAAGATTCCAGTTGCAAGACGCTTGCTTCAAACCATAAATGAATTTGTTCAACTTGCATACCCAATTAGGATTCACTGGATCAATAAAACTTTCAGGTTGTACTATATAGACATCTTCAAGTAAGTGTCCATTAAGGAACATGATTTTAATATCCATTTTCCATATCTCATAGTCATATTACGCAGCAATAGCAAGTAGAATTCTAATCGACCTAAACATGGCTAGTGGTGAGAAAGTTTCCTCATAATGAATTACTTGAGTTTGAGTAAACCCTTTCGCAACAAGCCTTGCTTTGTTAGTTTGCATATTGCCATCCATGTCAGTCTTCTTCTTGAAGATCTATTTGTTTCCTATAGTTTGACTTTCGGCCGGAAGATCAACCAAATCCCTGAGTTGGTTGTCTACATGGATTGCATTTTAGTGTTCATTGCTTCAAGCCAATTATTGGATTTAAAATCAGAGATTGTAGGTTTGTAAGTAACAAGTTCAGCTTGATCAATAATCAAGATGTCATCATATTTGTGAAGTCCAATGTATCGATTAGGTTGATGATGATCCATAGTACTTCTGTGATCCATTGGATGTGCCTTACTCTACACATCTAATGTTATTTGAAATCTCATATGATGCTACTAAAAAGGGGAAAGAGGAGCCTAAAGAAGCTGATGAAATCTTTTTATACCTGGCTAGTCAAATTGTGAGCAGGTCCCAGCTAGTTCCATTTTCTTCTTTTTGGAATGAAGAATATAACCCTCTTTCTAAAGCTACAATTAAACAAAATGATCTACTGAACAAGTATGGTTATGACAACTTAGAAGAGAAGAAAATGGAATTCAAAAGATCAATGAAAAGACTAAAACAAAGCAACTGAAAAGTTTTGGTACTTCATTCTCTCTTAATAGAAAAAGGACTGATGAGGAAGCCTTAAATCGAAAACTAGTATTGAGACTTAAGGCCACTCCAAAGTCTTTTTCAAAGGAAGAAGATTCTTTACTCATAGTGTTGTCTAAACAAATAGAAGTTGGAAAAATCAACTGAGGATACAACTACTAAATCTGTCAGGCATGAAGCTCAATCAGCATACGAATCCATAGACCAGAGGATAGTACACATAAAAGGATCCCAAACTATAAAGATAACATGAAAAGACATGGGGTCACTCTTGAAGAAGAGACTATTCAACTTCACATATCTCATAAGGATGTACTGAGTCTGAGTTCAAGAAATCAGTTGCGGTGATATTTGGTCAACCGGATATTGAAACTGAAACTGTAGTTAACTCTGAGGTGAATGTGGATTGATTGGGTAATGATCCATAGTCTTGAATACATTGAATGATATCAATGATTAGTTGTAGCCGAATTACAATAATCAATGATAAAAATAGTAGAAATACTCATAATTTGCTTGTATATTGATGATTTGATTCAATAATACAAAGAGGTTTTTCTGTTGTTCAGGGTTTTCTTAGAGTTCTCAGAGTTACAAAAATTGAAAAAACTTTATCTATTTATAGGTCTTACATAGTGACGTGTACATGTATTTAACTACCCTGACATACAATCTAGGATTTACTAAGCACAAAGTACAAAATAAATATATAAGCATTTGTTGTTCTTCAGTCGCATTTGTTTTTACATCATCTGTATTTGTCAATGCAAATGTGTAATACTTTGCCATGTATCTACTTTTCTGACATAAGTGTTTGTTTTGTTTAACCCGCATTAGTCATATGCGGGTAGACAAATGCACATCCACATTTATCTAAGTCACCCTCATAAGACTAATGCGGCTGACCAAACACTTAGTCTTTTTCTTCATCCGCATACCTTTTCTTTAACCGCATTTCTCAACACTTGGAATATTTCCATCTAGAACAACATTCTAACCACCACTTGAATTGGCATGCATGATCCTTTGACTGGGTTTAAGAATGATATTCTCGGTTGATGTGACTCAACCGAGGATCGAATATGCAGACTGAGTCAGTAATATAGTTGCGGAATTACTATATTACAGAACAGATGAACCTGAAATAAATGTTTGAGTAAATGCAGTACATGAACACAGAAGTCACTGATGTATAATATTGATGTTATAACTGTTGAAGACCAAAAGCTTACAAAGTTAGGGTATGCAGCCCAATTTATAGGCATACACATAATCTGTACAAAAGACTAAACTAACCCTGATCTATACAAGAGAATCTAGTCCAAGTACAAAATAAGTAAACAAATTATAAGTTGTTCATCAGCATTAGTTTATGCGGGTGAACAAGTCTTGTCAGCAGCATTTGATCAGCATGTTTGCTCACCTGCATTAGTTTATGCGGATGAACAAGTCTTGGCCGCATTTCCTTTTGTTCATCCGCATGAACTAATACGGGTGAACACTTCTTGTCAGCATTTCTTCAGTTCATCCGCATGGACAAATGCGGGTGAACACTTCTTGTTTAGAATTTCTTGTCTTCATCCGCATTTGTTAATACGGGTGAACAAACACTTGTCAGCATTTGTTCACATGTTATCCGCATTAACAAATGCGGGTAGTCTATACTTGTCTTTTTTGTCTTCTTGGTCTTCTGTAAATAATGTCTTCTATAATCTTCTCTTGTCTTCTGTTAATAATGTTATCCAACCAGAACAACCTCCAGCCACCTCTTAAGTTGGCAAGTATGATCCTTTCAGGGTCTAACAATACTCCCCCTAAGGATTATACTGCCTAGGTTCCTCAAGAGTGTGATGGTGGTGGTGGTTGTGATGATTCTGGTCGGTCTTCTTGTGTAGTCTTCTTTTGGACTGATGTTGGGAGGAGAGTTGCAGCAGCTTCTTCTAATGTTTCTGGTTGTGCCATTGATGGATTGAGAATAACCTTTATCATGTTAGAAAAATCCCTAGCTTCCTTCATCTTTTCTCTACTGAGCACATGAATCTTCATCTCACTCATTGTATGAATAGCAGCAATGGGCATTTGTTTCAAAGAGATGGGTTCCCAAACTAAAATAGAAGATAATCCATCTCTATGAATCACCAGTGAACCATCAGCATCAACTTCCAACTTGACTATGTTGCCCATCTGCATAGGTAGCCTTTTCTTCTTCCTTTGTTCTCTCTTCTTGTTAATTCTATCAAAAGCCAGCTTCAATATCTTCACACACTTCAAAATAAACTCTAAATCATCTTTTGCAACCATGTTTTGAGAGATCTAAAGTGTCTGGTAAAGATGTAATGAATGTAAGACTCATCTAGCAATCTAACCTCATACCCACTGAAGATTCTTATTTTAGGGACTTCCTTTCCTTCCCATTTTCTTTCAATTACTAGCTCCAAGGTGTCTTCATCATAATACATATTTGAATTAGGCTTTGTCTTATGAGTACCAGCAATCATTTTCCTCTTTAAACTTTTGTTGGCTTAACATGTAGTTCAGGAAACACAATCTCTTCAGCTTCTCTTTTCTTTCTTTGAACAAATGGGTTCTTGAATGTTTTGTCTTTTCTAGTGCAGATAGCTTTCAGTGATTTGAAGTTCTTTGTTCTTTTAAACATCTTTAGAATATCTTCAAATTCATATCCTTTATACATTCCATCAAGATTAATCAAGTCTAGCTCAGCCAACTCTTTTAAATCATGAACTTTCAAGGCATTGACTAAGACTGTGTACTCTGTGAAAAATTGGACTAATCCTGATATCCTCTTCACCATGAACATATTCCAGCTGCTATCGTACTTCCAGGCAATAATTTTGACATCTGTTTTGCCTTTGGGAGTAGATACCCCTCTTATCATTTCAGCAGTGGTCATCCCCTCTTGAAGTTTAAGTTAAGAAGGCATAATAAACCACTCTGGATTCTTGTGAAGCATAGGGGCCAGAACATCTTGATCTTTAACTGTCAACTGCACATCTTGTGCTGATTTTCTTGTTCTGGGCTTCTGGGCAATCACTTCTTCTTCAATTGCTTTTAGTCTTTCTTTCTTGTCATTGATCATCTCTAACATAGCAGCCCTAAGAGAATTAGTCTTCATGTTCCCTAGCTTTCTTTTTGTAAATCCTTGTTGAGACAGATAATCCTTCATTTCCTTATCTGTCATACTATAAGGATCAGGATATGCAGTTTGAGTGTCATACTTCTTTGCTGTCTTAGAGATACTTGTGACTGATTTAGTAGTTTCTTTTTCTTTTTCATATACAGTCATAAATGTTGGATCAAGAAGCTTTTCCATCTTTCTCACTTCTTCTACCATACCTTCATAAGTCATGCTAAAGACTATATCAGCATCATATCCATGGTTGATCAGGAACATGGCATAAATCATAAGATCATTAGTCTTAGCCTTCTCTATCATACTTTCAACAGATGGCTCAATAATTGATGGACTCCTCATGTCATCATGTTTCTTTGTTTGTTCATCTTTAGATTCTCCTTCTTCCAACATAATCACTTCCAAAGTATGCTGCAACTCCTTCTCAGCTTGTTCATGTTCATCTAAAAATTCAGCAATTGCTACCAAACTCCTAGGATCATCTTTAGTTTTCTTCTTCGGTTGTTCTTCCTCAACCATAGGAAGTTTTCCTTTTGGTTTTTCAGTCAAGTATTTCCTTTTTCTTATGTATGTGATCACTCTTGGTCCTGATGTTGAAGCTACATCAGTTTTGGCATGTTGTTTTTCCTCAACAGCCTTAAGATCAACAGCGATTCTTTGTTGTTCAGCTTCTTATCTGTTCAATTCAGCTGTTTCCTTTTCTTTGAATTCATCACCAAGTCTATTGAGTAAACTTTGTTGTTCAACAGTCAATACAACAGTAGGAACAAGCTGTATTCTCAGTTCTTCTTCTATTGACATAGGTTGTGATGGAATTACAACTATAGACTGAGAAGGGGATTTGGTGTTTTTGATGTCATCCCAGAATTCCTCATCTATAATGAATTCACTTGAAGAGAATCTGTCCATGCCATCTAGTAGTTCTTTCATCATAGCCTCTTTTTTAGTGGATGGATCAGAATGTACTACCATCTCCCAGCTATCATCATCCCTAATACCATTGGTTTCTTGCTGTTGTGAATGAACTGCCTTATCTGTTTCTTCAGCTTCATGTTCTGTTGCTTCTCTTTCAAATTCAGCCTTTAATTGAGCAATCAGTTCCAATTCATCAATTCTTTTCTTCAAAGCCTCATTTTGTTTGTTCAGATCAGCAGTAATTTCTGTTTGCATCTCCAACATGTGTTCTTGATCTTCTATAGCCACAGTTTGGATAGCCACAGTGTCCACATGACCACTGATTTCTTCTCTTGACATCTCTAAAGAGGCTGTTAACTATTTGATCTCCTCATCTTTTGTTCTCATATCAGCATCATACTTGGCTTTTAATTCATTTAGTTCTTTCTCCTTTTCATCAAGTTCTTGAATCCTATCATTTATGATTCCTGCCCTTCTATCAAGAGTTTTCTCCATTCTGGAGACTTTAAGCATCAACTCGAAATCATTTTGTCTTTTTCATCAGGCCTGTTTGTCTCAGATTCAGCATAACTTTCTGAGGGACCCTCCTCTGAGATCATTTGTCTCTCAAGCAGTGGTGTAGGTTGTGGATAATCCTCCTCATCACTAGATGATTCAGAAGATGAACTGGTAGATTCACCAGGTCCATCAGAAGCATCAGCAGCTTCATGTGAGGGGCTGTTGGAAGGTTCTTTATGAATGTGAATGGGTAAAGATGGAGAGGATATAGTGGGATCAACCCTAAAAGGGAAATGAATCTCAGCATCATGTATTGAAGGCTCAATGTGAAGATCACCACCTACATTAACATGTGGTGACATTGGCCTCAATACTATGCTCATCAATAGTGGGCTGTTCCTTAACTGTTTGATCATCTCTTTGTTGTGCAACATCAGTAGCATCATCATGAATGGGTTCCTCAACAGGAACATTATCTTGAGCTTTTTCCTTAATATCATGTACTTCTTCTTGAGGATTAATCTGCTGTTGCATCCAAGGCAGTAGTGGAAAGAAATTACCACTGTAAAAATTTCTTGGATCCCTTTTTTAATGTACTTGTAAGACTTTGCATTGTAATGAGGAACATCAAGGACAAGACCTTCTAATGCCAAATCAGGAAAGGCTTCATTTATTAAGCACTTAATAAATCTTGGGTACATGAGGAACATGTTTCTTCTTCCTTATTGAACATTAGAACCCATACCATTAAATACATATGCTAAGTAGTTGTACGGTCTGTTTGAGCAGAGAGCATAAATTAGTGATGATGTAGTCAAGGGTATATCATTCCATCCAGTCTTCCTTTTGGATAAGCAGTGTTGCACATAATGAATAAGGAATCTCCATTGCAAATCAACCAACCCTTTGACTATCTGTTTATCCTCATACCACCTTCATATCCAATGTTTGCAAAAGAGGACATGATATCATCCTCATCAAATTCTATTTGGGAATTAGGATCATCTTCAAACTGCAGACATTGTCTTACAGTTTGCTCAGAGATTATCAAAGTATGATCTTCTGTTATTCTTCTAGAGATGACCTTTTCTCCATCATCTTCTAAAACTTCAGCATTCCCCTAGAATGTTCTGATGTAATTCTCATAGATTACATGTCTGACAGTTATGGCATGTGCCACTCTTGTAGTGGTTATAAATCTTATCATGTATCTGAGTCCTTCTGCTTCTGGGACATCAGGGTCAAGAAAGCCACTGACATTGTGGAGCTTACTCCAAGTCAGGTTTGCCATATGTAATTTGCAAACAATATAAATGAATTAGTGAGAATTATGGATAATATATCTCAAATAGATATGAATTCTGTTTGATTTGTTCAATTTTGACTTTTTAGGTCAAAATATTGATTATGCTTGTTACTGTTACATTAGGTTGTTTGACCTAATTTTGATTTTGAATGAAAACCAGTTCAAAATTTTTGTTTCTATCTGTTGAGATATAGTGATGTTGATTGTGTCTTAACAAGTTTACATCTTAAACTATTGCTTTGATTTCAACATTGCTATGAGACAGTATCCCCTGTTCATCGATGTTTGAGGTGTTCTTAGAAACACAGGAAATCTTTGTTGTTTACACTCATCATTGATTTTAATGAACTCTATCATTCATGTAAATCCATTGCTCTTGAGTGCATTTTAACAATTTCTCAAAATTAGGGTTCCATTTCAATACATTTGGTTCGACAGTCGAAGTTTTCAGAATCTGATAATCACCTTGTGGTTGGTAATACTTCGATTTAACTGACAATTTGGATGTTTTGATGTTAGATTCGAACACAATGATGCTTGATTAGAGAAGATTTGAACGTTTGAAGAAGAATATTTTCTGGCACTCGACGAACTATAAAAGTTCACTCAAAAATTTGAAAAGTAGTAAATGACTCACATTAAATGAGTATTTATAAAACATTTCATAATTTTCACAAAATTTACAAGTGCAAAAAGTTTTACTACTGTAGCAAATGCGGTAATAAGAATTTCAATGGGCGCATTCACTGTAGCAAATGCTGATGAACAAACTAAGTTTGTCAGCATTTACTGTTAACGAATGTCGGAGGAACTAATTTTACCCATCCGCATTTACTGTAGCAAATGCGGGTAAACAAAGTAACTTATCAGCATTTACTATATCAAATGTGCAAGAACAAATGACTTTTCCGCATTTACTGTGTCAAATGCGGGTGAACAAAGTTAACTTATCAGCATTCACTGTAGCAAATACGCAAGAACAAATGACTTGTCCGCATTTACTGTGTCAAATGCGGGTGAACAAAGTTAACTTATCAGCATTCACTGTAGCAAATGCGCAAGAACATATGATTTGCCCGCATTTTCAGTGACCAAATGAGTTGAGCTGTCCGTATTTACTGTAGCAAATATGGAAGAACACTTTGTACATATGCTGATGAGTTGGACAGTCCGCATTTACTGTAGCAAATACGGAAGAACACTTTGTTGTCCGCATTAGTTTTACATGTACAAAAACAGTTACCCGCATTGGCTAAATGACAGGGTTACCTTCACCCGTATTAACCAATGCTCTTACCTGCATTAAATTTTGAACTTGTCAAAAATTAATGTAGTTGCAGTGGATGATTCTGACTGGTTTTGCATAGCTGTTTCTGATTTTATGAAGATAAGTCTGCATCATAGGTGCTTTATGAAGATTTAGTAGATTCTGAGATTGTCAATTCTTACTTGGATTGACTTGTATCCTTAATGTGATACATGTTTCCCAACTGATTTTAGGCCATGTGAATCTTCTGAAGCTGTTTATGGTATAATTTCCATACAGACACTATCCATTTTGATTTTAAACAATGTTGCCTATTTTACATTTGCAAATTTCATGTTTTTGTAAATATTTCCTTTTAAAATTTTACTACTCCCCCTAAAGTTTATATCCATATGGGATAAAACTTTACACAAATTTATAAAATTTAAGGACCTTATTTCAGAATTTTGATTGTTTTGCTTATCTATAAATGTAGAAATTTTGTACTATTGTTTGAAATTTTGGGATCATACAATCTTATCTTTCATAAGTGCAAGTTGTCATGAACTTATTGATTGAAGGTACATTTGTCCTCTTAAACTCATGCTTGGTTAATATTGTAATGCATGTGATTTTTATCATGTTTTGATTTAATTAAACATTCAACATTAACCTCACACTCATAAGCATAGCAAGATCAACTATCCTCATGTACTGTATGGTAGAACTTTTTTACAACTTTCAATACCTGGTCATTTAAATTATGAAACCTCATTCATTTTGGTAAGGGGGATCCACTTAGGGATTCTTTTACCTGATCCTTATTTTGTTTGATCCTCATTGGGATTCTTTTTGCTCTTCACTTTGGAAGGTGATCCACTTTGGGATTCTTTTTGTTATATTCTATTTTATTTGTCATTCGTGTTGGATGTGTTTCTCATTGGGAATCTTTTTGGATCTAGACATCAGCACTATGTGCTTGTTTCCCCAGGTCTTTGCTCAACAAAACAAAGGAGAAACTGATCTGAATGAAATTCATAAGGTATCATGACCTGGTGTGTTTAGGTTACTACACATACATACACTTGGATAGGTTAGATACTTACATGCTCTGAGATGATGCATTCAGAGTTGAATGTGATCTTTAGTTTATCACAACATTTATCTTATGTTCCAAGTTGAGCCTACCCTCATATCAGGTAAGTCATGTCAGTGTTTCAAGATATTGAATTAAGCACAGTGAATGATATAACGACTGTATTTATATCATTTACCAAGAAGTACAAATCAAGGACTTCAACAAAAATAGGTTTCTTTTTGAATTTTGTGAATTTTTTTTAATGTTTTTGTAAATTTTAATTTTTACTCAAGGTTAATCAAGCCTATTGATTGGACTTAGAATTCAAACCGACTTGGTTCAAATGCTTTAGTAAACAAATCAGCTAGCTGATTGTCTGTGTTAACCTGAATCAGGTTGATTAAACCTTTTTTAGCATAGTCTCTCAAAAAGTGATATCTAATTTCAATATGTTTTGTTTTTGAGTGCTGAACTGGATTATTTGTTATGAAGACTGCAGCAGTGTTCTCAATATGGATTGGTGTTTGCAAGAAATTATAACCATAATCAAGCATCTAGTTTTGAATCCAGAGAACTTGAGAACAGCAAGTTGATGCTGCAATGTATTCAGCTTCAGGTGTTGATACAGAAACATTGGTCTGTTTCTTGCACTGCCATGACACCAGTCTGGTACCAAGAAATTGACAACCACCAGATGTGGACTTTCTGTTGAAATTGCATCCCCCATAGTCACTGTCTGTGTATGCATGGAGATTAAAGTCTCCTTCCTTAGGATATCATAATCCAAGAGCAGGTTTGCCCTTATGATATCTGAATATCCTCTTGACTGTATTCACATGAGATTCCTTAGGATCTGCCTGATACCTGGCACAAACACAAACACCAAACATAATGTCAGGTCTGCTGGCTGTTAAATACATGAGTGAACCAATCATGGATCGATAAAGAGTCTGATCCATAGATTTGCCATCTGTATCTGGACCAATCTTCACTTTTGTATCAACAGGTGTTCTGATGGACTGACAGTTTGCAAAGTTAAACTTCTTTAACATGGATTCCACATATTTTGACCGGTTAATGAAGATTTCACTGGATGTTTGTTGTACTTGAAGACCTAGGAAGTATGTGAGTTCTCCTATAGCACTCATCTGAAATTTTGAATGCATAAGTTCTTCAAAGTCTTTGCAGAGTTGTTTGTTGGTGGAGCCAAATATGATATCATCCACATAAATCTGGACAAGCAGCATCTCATTCCCTTTTCTCTTTCTGAATATAGTCTGGTCAATCTTCCCTCTTTCATAACCATGGTCAAGAAGAAAGGATGACAGAGTCTCATACCATTTCGAGGGGCTTGATGTAAGCCATACAAAGCTTTGTCAAGCTTGTATACCCTGTGAGGGAAATCACGATCCTCAAAGCCTGGTGGTTGACTCATGTAGACTTCTTTAGAGATCTTTCCATACAAAAATGCATACTTTACATCCATTTGATAAACTGTGAATTTCATGGATGCAGAGTACGCAAGAAAGAGTCGTATGGCTTCTAATCTAGCAACTAGAGCAAATTCCTCATCATAATCTATTCCTTCTTCTTGTGAATAGCCCTGTGCTACCAACCTTGCTTTGTTTCTGATGACAATCCCTCTGTCATCAGTCTTGTTTCTGTATAGCCATCTGGTGCTGATAGGGTATTGACCTTCGGGAAGATCCACCAGTTGCCATACTTCTTGTTTCTTGAATTGAATCAATTCTTCCTGCATTGCCTTAATCCAGCTACTGTCTTGAAGAGCCTCTTTAATGTTTTTGGGTACAATTTGACACAGAAAACAAGAAAACAAACAGATGTTTGCAATACTTGACTTGCTTCTTGTCACCCGCTCGTCTAAATCACCAATAATGTTGGACACTAGATGATTCTTGTGTATCCTGGTAACTGGAATCAGATCACCAGCAATAGACACATCAAGATTGGAGACATTCAGATCATCTTGGTGAGAGACATCTATTGGAGGTGATGTAGGAGAATGATGAAAGCAATTAGAAGGATCAGCATCTTCGGCTTCAACAACACTTTGGATACTTTCATCATTTGAATTTCTGTTGTTTTCAACTGGAGCACATGCTGGTTCAGGGTTTCTCACTTCAGTTGATGGCTCAACTTAAGGAGAAGGCATTGAGCTATGATCAGCCTCAGTTGAAATACTTTGATGTTGAATAACTGGTCTCACAGGATCAGCTTGTAGAGGCACTTCCTCATCAGCTTGATTATCAGAAGAAGGTGGAATCATAGGAAAATCAGTTCTTCTATCCACTGAGCCAGAGGATCCTGCATTTGACAAGTTAAACTGATCAAAAGATCTTGTAAATGAGTCAATATCAAACAACCAGTCAGGACCGATTGATGATTTGGGAAAAGAGTGCTCATTGAATTGAATGTTTGTGGATTCATCAATGATGTTTAATCTAGGATTAAACACCTGAAAAGCCTTTGAAACAGAGGAATATCCCACAAAGAATCCCTCATCAGACTTAGGAGCAAACTTTCCTAAATGGTCTCTGGTGTTCAATATTGAGACTGGACATCCAAATGACTTCAAAAATCCAATAAATAGTTTTCTGTGAAAAAGAAGTTCATAAGGAGTTTTATTGTGTTCTTTAATTATCAGAGTTCGATTTTGCACAAAGCATGCAGTGTTGACAGCTTCTGTCGAAAATGTAATGGGCAGTTTTGCATCTGCCAGCATTGTTTGAGCTGCTTCAATTAGTGTTCTATTCCTCCTTTCAGCTACTCCATTTTGTTGTGGAGTCCGAGCTGCACTGAATTGAAGAACAATTCCTTTGTGTGTGCAAAATGAACTAAGATCCTCATTTTTGTATTCTGTCCCGTTATCACTTCCGATTGATTTTACTTTTAAATCAAGTTGATTTTCTATATTTGTGATAAAATCTTTTATTATTTGGGACGCCTCGTTTTTATGAAGTAAAAAGAAGACCCATGTAAATCGTGTAAAGTCATCTGTGATCACCAAACAATAGTGCTTCTTTCCAATACTCATGACATGAGTTGGACCGAAGAGATCCATATGAAGTAACTTCAAGGGAGAATTGTTTGTGTTCACAAGCTTTGGCTTATGTGAGGATTTATGTTGTTTTCCTTTAAGACATGGAGTACAGTGATCAACAAAATGAAATTCTTTTTAAGGAAAACCAATTACATGGTTTCCTTTGACCAATCTATTCATGTTTTTAAAGTTCGTGTGTCCTAAACGTCTATGCCAAAGTTGTGACTCATCAACATATGCTTTAGACAAAAGACATATCTCTTCAGACGGATGACTAGAATTAAGGTTCAAGACATATGTATTATTCTTCCTCGGTGTCTTCAAGACAACCCATTCTTCAGGAATGTAGAATCCTGGTTTCAGAATGTAGCAATGAGAGTCAGTGAAGTGAGTGGAATATTTCTTGTCACAAATCTGAGACACGCTGGGCAGATTGAAGTTCAGTTGCTCGTAGTAGTTCACTTTATCAAAGTTTAGCAGTCCATTTGTCACAGAACCTTCTCTGATAATTCTACCACCTTATGAATCTCCTCCAAAAGCTACAGTAGTTCCTTGAATATGCTTGAAGTCATGAAGGAGGGAACTGTCTCCAGTCATGTGTCGGGAGCATCCACTGTCCATGTACCATAAGCTATTGGACCTGTATGAATGATTCTACAAGCATAAAAAGAACTAGTTAGAATGAGGAACCCAAGCCATAATGGTCTTGGGTTGTCCTTTTTCATCAATCACTGTTACCTCTTGGTATTTTCCTCTTGTTTGAGTTTTAGAGGAGGATGATTTCAGCCCTTTTCTATTACTTCTTTGAAGTTTGATTTCATCAATTTCACCTAAAGTTTCAAAAGAGTATACAAATCTTTCCTTGTGATTTTTGTGTAAAGGTTGAACAGATTTTTGATGAGACTTCAGTGATTTGTTCAGGTTTGTTGGACTTTTGTGTCTGACCTTGTTAGTTGGAACTGATGAAATGGGCTTGTTTTGTGAACTTTTCAATCCTTTTTGATTAAAGTAACAATCAATTGTATTATGATTGGTCATATCACACAATGAACAATATTTGTTAAAATGATAGATTTTCATTGAGTGATTGTTCATGTCACAGATATAGCAGTACTCAATGAAGTAGCACTCATCTGTATTGTGATTGGTCATATCACAGAATTCACAATACATTTGATTGTCCTTTAAATTTGAAACAGAAGTCATATCAGTCTTTGGGGTGCCAACAGATTGTTTCACAATTCTGACTTGCTTTGTTTTTGTGGACCGATGTTGCTTCTTTCTGTATTGCCTTATTTCCCTATCGAATTGTTCTACCTGTTCTTTCTTGAAAATATCAAACCCAATTCCTTGTCTGATGTTTGATGAAGATGGTGAATTAGATTTCACTTTAGATTTTTGTACAAAAGTGGTTTTCCTTTTGGTGACTAAAGGAACTTTGGGTTTATCCTTGAATTTCAATGAAACCTTATCTGATTCGCTTGAATTTTTTGGAGATGTGATCTCATAATCAGATCTGCTTTCAGCAGCAGATGGTTTCGCTGAGCATTCAGCAGTGTGATTCATTTTAAGATTTTGAGGAACAAATTTTACAAAAGGCACAATTGATTTGACTAGGCTCTTTGGTTTCTTGATAACCACAGGTTTGTCTGAGCACTCTTTGATTTTGATAGGATGACCCAATCTGATTTTATCCTCATCAGTTTCAATGTAAACACCTGGTTTGTTTTGAGGATCTTGTTGTTTGAGAAATCATTGATTTGTTTCAATAATTTTAGATTCTTTTGTATCTGATTGAGTAAGTGACTCAGGCATAACAGTGTAGTTATCATTATATGGAGGAGGACAAGTTTTGTAGCCTATCCCAGTCATATCTTTAGCCCCCTTTTGAGACACAAGTAACTCTTGCAGCTTGACAGATGAGAGCTGAAACTTTTCAAGTTTCATTTTAGTAGCTCATTGCTCAGCTTTTGATTTGGTCAACAATTCAGTTAACCTCTCATTTTCAGCCACAAGTGTGTACTTTTCACCATGGAGTGTTTCCATGTCAGACAACAGAGATTTGATTTTAACTTTATAAATTCTAATTTCTTGTTTTAACATTTCTGATTTCACCTTTTCTTCTCTTATTTTGTTAGCCAATTTATGATTGTGTTCTCTGTACCCCTGTACTTCTAGAACACATTTTTCAGAACATAGATTGGATTTTACCTCAGATGGAATTGGAGTTGGCCCATCATTGATATGTGCCATAAGTACATGATTCTGTAACTGTGGTTGGACTTCCACAGCATACAAGCTCCAATCACAAGCTCCATCTTGTCTGATGACAAGTGCATTGGAAGTTTGTTGATTACTTCCTAGAGATTGATGAGTTAGCAGAGGTTGTCTTTGATGAATTGGCTGTTGCTGATTCTGCTGGTGTAGATGAGTGTTGCTCGATTGAAAGTTGGTATTATGTTGAGATGAATGCTGGCCAAGTGTGGGTCTTTGAAAGTTGGTGTTGCTTCTCCTGGGAGATTTAAATTCTCAAGAGAAATGACCAGTTATTCCACAGTTAAAACACTTGACCTTGGATTTGTCATACCCCAGCTTGGTATTCTCATCAAGACTCAGTTTCTTCCCTTTATGAAAGAACTTCTTTGCTCTCAGGGCAATCATGGGTACACTAACAGTTATTATGGTGGCTGCAACATCAACAAGAAATCCACATCCGGAGGATGTTAATTTCTTGGTGGAAGGATTATCTCCTTGCAATGCAATAAGCAATCATGTGTCTCAACATCAACTATGAAGCTGAATACATTACTACTGCGAGCTGCTGTGTTCAACTGCTAATGATTCAGAATCAGATGCTGGACTATGGTTTCAACTTCATGCAGACTCCTGTCAACATAGACAACCAGAGTGCCATTTCTATCATTGAAAATCCGGTCAAGTACTCCAAGACAAATCATATTGTCATCAAGTATCATTTCATTAGATATATCCATGAGAAAAATCTAATAAAGCTAATCAAAGTGAATTCAAATGAACAATATGCTGACTTGTTCACCAAAACCTTAGATGAACAAAGATTTAAATATTTAATTACAGCTATTAGGATGATTAACATTGACTAGTTCTTCTCATTTGAAATATCTTTTTAAATATGTCTTGTCTATGTTGTCTAACTACAATCTAAGCCCTATTAGAAAAAGGGCTTTCTTAAGAAAATCTAAGTGTAAATACTTCCAAAGAGAAATTTACCCTCGGAAGAAATCTTTATCCATCTTCCGAAGGCAAATTCCTGTGCATAAATATTATCTTCCGATGAGTTTTTAGCCTTGAAAGAACAATTGATCATAGATCAAATTTACTTCCGAAGCTTGCTAAATTCTATTCTCGGAAGAAGACAGTACTCTCGGAAGCAAACTTGTCATTGAGACATGGTTTGCTTTCGGAAGTAAAAATGGCTTTGGAAGACAATACTGAGAAACACAAGTGTGTTCTCTCGGAAGCAAGTTTACCTTCGGAAGAACACCTTTACTGTGTAACGGAAATCTTTGGGCCCTACTCTGTAAAAAATAAGTTTTTATTGATGATTGTCGGAATATTTTAAATGTTTTATCTTACCTCCCCTATCAAATCGAAACCTAAACTATCCTTTCAGCTTATCGGTTTGCTTTTTAACCCCCATTTAAAATTTCTGACTCTCTTTCTTTAATTTCATTACCACAGAAAAAGCCCCAAATTACCACCATCTTCTTTACTCACTCTCAAATTCCTTCAATCCAACCGTACCTCTTAATAGTGGCCCTAAATCCCCAACATAATCAGGTCGCTATCCTTGATTCTTCAAAGGATACCGACTTTGCCCCTATCATCGAATTTTTGTCCCAATCGGCATACTTTACTGCCCTCACTGTTAACTCAACCATCAACTCTAATCACATGACCGAATTCTGGGCCAATGGCAAAAATGAAATACTAAATAGTGAAAGGGTCATCAGGTTGAGGATCTGCGGACAAGAGATCACCATTGGTGAATCAACTATCAAGGAGCATCTGGAGCTTCATGATGAGGGCGCCCCTACTAAATTCCCCAAATCTGAGGTGGAAGACACTTACACTCAAATGGGATATGGCGGCAATGTAAGTATGTCTACAGTCTATAAATTTAACTTCTCCTATAATTGGAAATTCTTACTGCACATCGTCCTGCACTGCCTATCCAACAAATCTGGGGGATGGGATCAAATCCCATATGATTTGCGCTTCCTAGTCAACGGGTTGGTAAAGGGCCTGCACTTCAACTACTCAAGATTTTTGCTGAACAACTTAAGAGGCAATCTCACCCGGGATCCATTCTACATGTATCCTCAGTTCATTCAGCACATAATCAGGTGTGAACTGGACCAGGACAGATTACAATATGCAGATGTTCTACTGGTCCATCACATGTGGCCTGGCATCTTCAAAACTTTGAAAAGGTGTCCACCAACTTCTCTGGAAGATTCACTGATCTTCTTCCAGGTATGCGCAAGCCAACGGCTCCTGGTGATATCCCTGCAAGCCGAACAGGTGATGAACCCACACTAGACACCATCACTCAAATGCCAATCACTTCTTCCCACCCTATCAAGATTACATACACTAGATGCCCCAAACGAACCCCTGATCAATCTACTCTGATTGATCAGGTCCATTCTATTCTAACCAAAAAGGCTCGAGTGAAACTCAGGGCTCCCACTCAGCCAGAGGTCCAACCATCCTCCACCATTGACCTCAATGTCAGTATTGAGTCTCCTCAGTCTCAAGCTGATAAACCCACAACCCAAGCCTTTAACCCTCAGGGTGAGTCTCAACACTCCACTGATCAGCCAGAAAAGGACACCAACATCATTGGGTCATCTGTTCTAGCAGAAGAACCCTTAGGTGCTGACTAAGGTCCCGGGTCATTAGATTTAACTTCTCTATCCCTCATTGGCCTATCAACCTTACCTGATGAGGACATTATGTTTCATTCGGGCCATGATGTTGATCTACCATACCACTCTCAAGATCAAATGAGCCCCAGGGAACCTCTAATGTCTAGCCCACATCAGCTATACCTAATTGAGGTGAGTCAACTGGTGTGGAGGTGACTCATGTAGGCTCAGCTGCTACTATTGAGAGTGTTTCACTAACCTCTTAGGATAGTGGTAACATAAGTGGGACTGAGTCTATGGCAACCTTTCCCCTTGATGACTCTGAAAGAGACATCAGCACGCAAGGGTATCTAGGGCGCCAAGAAACCACTACTGGTGGTGATGATGAACATACTATGTATGTTATCTCATCTCCCAATGATTCTTCAAAAGAAGATGAGGGTAGCCTGAAACCCATTATCAGAGACCTGCTTTCTAAAGTCTCAAACCTTGAATTAAAGGTTAAGACTTTAGAGGACAGGTCTGCTACTCAACAACTTGAGATTGAAACTCTCTAGGCTCAACTAGCTGAGACATAGATTGAGAAGTCTGTTAGGCATGTACATACTCAGGTTTCTTTAAGTTCTTCCTCTAGCTCATCTACTTCTCAAGAACATGCAACCAGAAAAGGGGAGAATGTATAGAAACAAAGACAAGAGGAACCCAACCTTGCCATCATAACAACTTCCCTTGATGCCATATCTTCTTTGTACCCTACACAGCAACACCTTGCAACCGTCTTCCCTCAACTAGCTGCCATTATTATTCAAGTGGAGCCAAAGATGCTTATAGATGTCAACAATTTTTTAATCAAATTTCTGATAAGCTCATCCATCGAACAACCTCCCCCTGATGTTGCCAGTGGAGGTTTGATGAACCTTCACACAGCTTTGCTGTGGAAAGAGAGAATGGTGAAGTAAACAGGGTTTATACTTCATCTCTATTACACTCTAGCAGATTTGACATTTCTGAGTTAGCAGAGAAACCATTCTCCAATCCCTCCAACTCTCAAGTTGCTGCTCACATCAGAATTCATCTGAGCAGTCTTCATCTGGCTGAGCTTACAAAGAAAGCCAAGACTGAAGAAGAGTTGAAAAAGAGAGCAAAGGATGAGGATGAAGGCACAACTACAAAAGGAAAACCATTCCTTCAGATGGCTGAAGGCTTAACTTCTAATCCTATAGTTAGATAGGAATATGACTACAATTCCCATCAACTAACTCTCTTCGGAGGGACGCGACAAAGGGTGCATGTCATTCAGAACAACAGACTCGATCTATTATCTAAGAATTACTTGTACCAGCTCCTCACCACCACATCAGGGAAGAACAAGGAGATAGATAAATATATTCTTTCCTTGATGTTAAAGACCGAGCAGAAGGAAGTGAAGTTTTGGTAGTATCAGCCTAGGGGAAGTTTGTTGGATCATATGAGGCTGGTGCAACCAAAACAACACTTAGAATATTTTGAAGTACAATTCAAGAAGTCTTCCGAAGCTAAAGCTGCTCTTCTGAAGACAAGTTGAAGATCTTCTGAAGCTTAAGTATGAAGAACTTCCAAAGGAAAACTAAGTCTTCCAAGACTAAGTAGTTTTCCTTCCAAAGTATATGAAGAACTTCCGAAGGTAGAATCCGAAGTATATGAAGACCAAGTAGTTCTCCTTCTGAAGTATTCACACTTAGAAGATCCAAGACAAAGTCTTTTGAAGAATGAAGTCATGAAGACTTGCAGAAGACTCAGAAGAAGCTGATTCTTTCGAAGTATAAATGGCCTCGAAAGAACTTATTCTTCCGAAGCCATTTTGCCTTTGGAAGAATCAACTAGGAACCAGTGGACATAAGTATGGGCTGTCTGACATCCGCTGACAACTCTGATACACTGCATGGCATTTTCCTACTCCTATGTAGTTCACCATACTTTAATCTAGTGTTCACCTTTATCAGGTAGTACAGTTACCATACTTAGTTGGTGTCAAAAGGTAAGTCATGGACCTGTCATGACTACCAAATCTAGGATATTATTTATCTTAGATACTTTACTTCTAGCAATATAGTATTTGCTTAGCGGTAAATTCCAGCTGGTTTTCCAAGTATAACCGGCTCTAAATAGTAGTATATATAGTTTCTCATTGTAACTTAAATTACCATGCTTGTAAGAGTCTTGTGATACTAAGTTGAGAAGTAATATATACAAGTATCTTGAAAACCATTCTTGTGTTCATTAACTTATTATATTATTGTCAACTTAGTTAGAGATTCTGCTTCATCAACCGAGTGAGACTTAGTGAGTTTATGAGATACAAAACTTGTGTTGAGAGACCAACACCTATCCTGTAATATCAAACTAGCTTGATTTTGCCAAAGTCCAAGTTTAACATCAAACAAACATCTTTTGATATCAAGACATCAAACAAACATACATGTTTTCAATTAATAAATAATTTGAATCACACATAACCACACATGAGAAATGATAGTACACTAGATTATTTCTTCACTTGAGTTATTTTCGACTAATAAAGACTGGCAAGACTTTGTTTGATATGTGGATAGGCTCAGCATGGGACACCTAACATCACATACAACAGTGAAGAACTAAATTCTCATGATTGTGTGGTCAGCAACACACATCTTGGTTAATAGTGAGTATTGGTCTATCCAATATAGATTGCTTGCAAAGTAACTACTATACACCAAGTGAAACAGTTTATAAATTGCTCAATTATACAAGTGTCTCCTTTGTTATGATTTTTGTAGACCTGGAGTACACTAAGGCATTCTTTGTTGTGCTGAGCATAGACCTGAATGACCTACATCATGATCCTAAAAGATTTCCAATGAGGAACACATCCATCTTGGATGAACAATCAATAAAGTCTTTTAGACTATATTCCTTGTGAATGAATCAAAAGAATCCCACAGAGGATCACCTTCCAAAGTGAAGTGAAAAAGAATCTCAATGTGGATCAAACAACATGGATCATGTTGAGTATATATACTCCTAGGTAGCTAGGTCATAAGTATAGAAAGTACTTTCTTTCATATCTTGAGGAAGGTTGATCTTAACATACAATCAGATGTGGGGAACATACAAATCATCTTAATACACCCAAAACTTGATAGTCACTCACTGTTTAAATCAATCATTAATACCACGCATGAGTTTAAGTGGATAACAATATCTACAATCAACATTGTGTTAGTCTGTGTCTATTCTCAAATCATCAAAACCACTCAATGAGACTATAAGACTAGTATGATCTCATGTCATGTGTGTAAGGTTCATGTCCAACCATGAAATACATTCATTTTTAGTTAGATAAAGTACTATCTTTCAAAATGTTTATCATGCAAACAATCAAACTAGAATTTCATAATTACCATTAAAACAAACTAAATTTTTTTTGTCCTTTTATAAAAAGTTTTTAAAATGCGAAACATTTAGGGGGAGAAAATAAACATGGAAATATCAAAGACATTAGAATATATGCATAATCATGTATTTTAAAATTTGAAATTTTAAAATTTTGAGTTTTAAATAAAGCCAAGTCAAGCCAGCACCCCAAACACAACAGTTTTGACACATATACATGCATAATATTAGTTGTGAGTGATATTTTAATATTCATATATTGACCATCTTAATTTTTTATAATATTAACAAACAATCAAATTTTGTAACATTTCAAAATAATTTTCAAGCAAAACAGAAAATTTTCTAAGTCTGCACAGCATATTTATTAATTTACGTAGCTGATGAGCAAAAATTTTCAAAACAATCAAAAATTGTAAAATTTTGACAACTGTTTTCACAGCAGACAAACAAACATACATCCGCTGTAGTTACATTTAACCATCAAAACATGCAAAATACACTAAGTGTATATAGCGGACAAACAAACATGCATCCACTATGCACTAGTGAACATACAAGTGTTCACAACACATGATGTTGGTAAGGCATCCGTTGTGAATACAGTGTTAAATCACACAGCCCATGACTAACTTTAGTCATCCATTGTTGAAACAGTTCAAATGTACACAGCGTATGTACACAGGTAAGCATACGCTATACATCATCATCAAGTATTCACAGCACATGACAATAAGTCATCTGGTGTTAATATATTTTGAACAAATGTTCCGCTGCGTATAACCAAACAAACAATCAAGTTTATACAATGCATGAACAAATGTTCATTCGCTTTGTGAATAATGAGCAACACAAAGCATATGACATTTAGTCATCAGTTGTAAATTTTCAACACACAAGTGTGCACAACACATGAACAAATGTTCATCTGTTGTGAACACAGTATGTTGGTCCATTTGATCGATAATCAGTGCAAATTATCTATAAAACATAGAAATCCCACTAAATAAACATAAAACTATGAATGACACAAGAGCAAGTTTCAAATATTTTCAATAATCTCCAAACTCACACCATAAACATGAATCAAAGGCTCAAATATGATAGCAATAGACTTCCAACCACATACACAAAATTGCAATATCAGTATTTCACTATTAGAGTTTGCAAAACTTGCTTACAATGAATGACACATTCAATATATAAGCAGACTGTAGTTTTGCTGGACAGCAAATCTATCTTGACCATAACCTAGTTTCACCCGACGACGAAATACAGTTTCGCCGGGTGAACTGATCAGCTCACTACAAGCGAAACTCAGTTTCGCTCATAGTTTCGCTGGGCACAAAACTTACAAAATACAAAATACAAACTAAGTAAACTAACATTTAACCTATTACGTTAATAAACAAAATAAACACAATAACAATGGTGAGTCCAACCTATACTAGATCATCAATACTCCCCCTAGGTTGGACCTCACCCGCGTGATCTTTTGATTCAGCTCCAGTTCTTTCTTCAACATTCTGAACTTCTTTTGCAGCTTTAATAGATGTTTCTTTTTTAGCTCTAGCAGTACTCACTTCCTCTCCCCGTGCACTGGCCCTTTCAAATTGCTTTGTTAACTCTTTCACGTCCATCCTCAGTTCGTCAGCTTGATATACTTTCTCTATTAGATCCCTGCCTTCAACCCTAACTCCCCGAGCCTTGTTTGCAACCCTCATAAAGAGGCTTGCTTCAGTGCTTATTTCATGTCCGGCTCTAACTTTTATGTGGTTCTCACACAAAACCACCAAGTCCTCATCACAAAAGGAAAATACTTCCATAGGATCAAATAATTTAATTTCTTCTCCATCTTTCACTCTAACCACTACTTCTCCCATATTGTTGTCATAAAACCATTTTTTAAACTTTTGCAATCTGGGGGATGTGGATTGGGTACCCTCACTCTATTCATTGTCATTGCTGGTTTCAGCTTCAATACAATTTTTCCCTTTTCGATCACCCAATCCATGTCCTTCTTGGATCTCTTTCTCTCAGTCTTGATATATCCAAATGACTCAAAATTATCATTCAGCCCCCTTTTAATTTCTTGCTCCAGCAGCATAGCTCTCTCACTTAAGTTTGAATCCAGCAGTGGAATCTCAGCTAATTTCTTAAATCCCATCTTAGCTAGGTCATGAATGCCTTCCTCTTATGTAAGTTTGAGATTCCCCCTCCTTTCCTTTTGATCATATATGTTTTCAACTCACTGTTGTATTTCCAGCTGATTATCTTCTTATTAGATTCCTTTCGGCTCAGTTCTTGAATGTTTTGAAATAAAGGGGTTAGCTGTTCTGGTTCTTTTTCTTTGGTGAACCAGTCTTCCTTGTTCATCTCAATAATATCTCCTTCAGTTGAGCTTCTCTGAGCCACATATGTCAATGGTCGCTCGTCTATCTCATAGTGTTTGGGCTTAGAGTCATAATCAACCAATTGCTTTTCAATCTCCTCTTCTTTATCTATCAAATTCAACTCATCATCTTTTCTTCCTGCTCCATCTCCTTCTTCTCTAATCACTTCATCACCAGTCAAATCAACATTTATATCAAACCCCATGTCTACAAATCCAGCCTCTACAACCTCATTCTTATCTCCTATAACATTTCCTGCACCACTTTCTTTCACATCTCCTGCTTCAGTATCAATATCTTCAGCTCTAACCCTTTCTCTATCAACTTCCGACTAACTAATAGTCCTCACATCAACACCTGAGCCACCAACACTAGCAGAAATTCTAGCTTCACTTATGCCCTCTCCTACCCCAGTTGAACTACCCAGCTTTAGAAATGAGTACTTTGATGTATGAGTGAGATCATCTAACTTAGCTTGAGTTAACTGATTTGGTAGGCCGGCATTGGCTTTCAACTTGTTTACTTCCTTAAGTAGCCTCTTGATCAACTCTTGTTGATCTATCATCACACTCTTCATGCTTTCCATCACCTTATCTTTCTCCTTTTCTCTCAATTCTTGATTTACCAACATGGTTTTGATCATCCCCAATTCATTTGCCAAAGATGCATTTACATTTCTAATAACATTTTGGTCTAGCTCTAATCTGGCATCTCTTCATTTAGGAGTTTTAGAAAATGCTTGTTGCTTGTGCTTTGTTCTCCTTTTGGTAACATTAGCTGGCTCTCCCTGATCTGCCTTCTTCTTTGTTCGTTTCTCCCTTTGCACCCTCAGTTCTTCTTCCACTTTATCAATCTCATCTTCCAAATTCTATTCTTTATCTTTGGCATACCTTTTCCTTTTCTTAATTGCTTCAGCCTGTTTTTCTTGATTTTCTTCAGCATTCTTGTTTTCAGTCTCAATCAATCTTCTAATGTAATTCCACCTCTCAGCAGGATACATGTTTTCCCAAAGATATGTGATCTTCCCACTAAAGTCATGTCTTACAGCTGAGCAATCAGCAAATATCCTGGTATTCATCTAAACCAGTCTCTTTGTCTCTCCATGTCTAGGCACATTTAGGATCAAATCATTTACCAGCATCTGCACAAATCTTGGATATAACAACCATTTATCCTTCTTCAATGCCATTATGTTTTCAAACATGCAATCAAATATCAGTTTGGCAATGTTGGCCTTCTGTCCTCTGCAAAATACAATCATAGCCCTGGCCCAATCCAAGTTTAACCCATCAGACCCTCCGTTTCAATGGTCCAGACAGATGATAAACACGTGTGCTATGTATCTCTATTCCTTAGAAAGAAAGGACTTCTTGATCTCTTTTCTGGTGCCAAAAGGAGGTCCTTCATAACCGATGCTCCTGAATGCATCTAGAACCTATGCCTTAGATAGCACCACCTCATCTCCACAGTCATCCTCAAGCCTCAACACCCTGGCTATAGTCTCAACAGTAATGGCTATGTCGTTGCCATGGACTCTAGCTACAATCCGATGTGGATTAGACCCAAGGTCATACTCGGCAGTTCTCCAAAAGTCTCTGACATGAAGATCATAGATAGTGGGCATATAAGATATGGCATAGCATATAGGGGACTCCTTGAGCCATTTGATGCAGTCTTTAAAACTAGTAGCCTTTTGGTTGCCATCATCCAGTAATGCTACTATATTATTCCTCTCGTCTAACTTTAAATTTGCCATCTAAACTGAAAAATAAATAGAAGTGGGTTAACTAATACATTGATATAAGAATTAACAATGAATTGAAACAAAACATAAGAAAAATTAGAAAGTTCAACAGTTTCACTATTGTCGAAACTGTAGTTTTGCACAAGCAAAGTACAACAGTTTCGCTGCTATCGAAACTGTAGTTTTGCACAGGCAGAGTACAATAGTTTCACTACTGTCGAAACTGTAGTTTCACACAAGCAAAACTATAGATTTGCTGTTACTCAGACACAAAGTCATGTGTTCGAGTGATTCTATAGTTTCGCTGATGACGAAATTATAGTTTCACAGCAGAGAAATTATAGATTCGCTGAGACTCAGACACAAAATCATATGCCCGAGCGAATCTATAGTTTCGCTAAAACTATCCTCGTGAAACTGTCAAGTACGCACGGACAGCATGACTAGACAGTTTCGCTCTGAAGTTTGAATTTTTGTTCAGTTCCGCTGGTTACACTCACAGTTTCGCTGAACGAATCAGTGAACACTCCGACCCAGCGAATCAATCTAAAACTTAAATGTATGGGTTATTATCGCGATTAATGTTGTGGAATGGGTTCAAAACACCCACCTATGAGCTTATAAACATGTAATCGCGACCGAAATTGACAAAGATTAGATTCGTTAGTGACTGTTCAGAAACTAGGGTTCAGTTTCGTCACGCGAAAGTGAGAAACTGATCCCACTTTGTCCAATATATATTACCTAGTTTTGCTGGCAGCGAAACTATAGTTTCGCTCGTCATCACATTTAAAATCATGTTACTCAGAATTGAGAGAATGTGCCGCCGAATCTATAATTCGCTTAGCGAAACTGTCGGCGAAACTTAGTTTCGCTGGAACCTGAAAATTTTTGAATGATTTTTAAATTATTTTTTTTATGAATTTTTTTTAAAGATTTATATACACATTAGCTTTCACAAAAAACTTCATCGCCCCACAAAACCAACACAAAAACAAAATCAAGAGAAAAATAAAATAAAATAGAATAAGAAATAAGACAAAATTAAGAATAAAAGGATATAGATATTTCTTTTTAAAGGAGTTTTTCCAGAGAGTCAAAGATTGTTGGGATTGCTGATATGTTTGTCCTTTTAAACCCATGCCTTAGTCTTTTAACCAGGTAATCTGTAGCTGTCTTTATCATGTTTTGGTTTAGAAACTTTAATGACTTGGTCCCCATAGACATTTGGCAAAGGACTTATCCTGTCCTCATGGTTTATTGAGCAATATGATTAACCCTACTTGATTTTCTTTTGGGATTTCAATAATGATCTTAATTTAAGAATCACTGTGCCTTTATTTTGGGGAACCGATGATGAGAGCTCCAGGTCTATACTTACTTATAACAGAGGAGATGATCATCTAAACTTGCTGATGAGAGCTTCCGGTCTATACTCACGTATAACAGAGAAGATCATCAGAATGTGTTGATGAGAGCTCCAGGTCTATACTCACGTATAACAAAGGAGATCATCACTCCAGGTCAATGTTCACACATAGTAGAGGAGAAAAACACGAGATATACTTCTAGAGTTAACTAGAAGCTTCAATTCAGAGACTTTTCTGAAGAGCTAGACTAGAAGCATTTATTGTACTAACTAGAAGTATCATTCAAGACTTGGGGATAGGGAGATTTTAGGAAATTTTGGAAATATCAAAGTAGAGATTTGAAATTCTCAACCCGTTTTTGACAAGGACTTGTAACTTTGTGCAGGCCAAAATGTCAAGAGGATAATCCTTATCATCGAGTTCTGAAACCTTAATTTAGCTACAAGATCATTGTTTACTTCGTTTTCAGGCTGAGCCTACCATGCATATCCCAACACAAGTGTAAGGCCACGTTTCTAGAAACCCCACAGTTGGTCAATCATTGCATAAAAATATTTAAAAGATGCATCATTATCATAGCAGAATTTAAAAACTTCTCATTTATAAGTTAAAAAATATCATTTCATTACATCATTCATGTAAATTTCAAAATACAACATCATACCAAAATGTGAATGCCAGCCTTAAAACACTCCCAGTAGCTTATGCATCCATGCCTGCACCTCCTCAGCATCAACACAAAAACCTGCCAACTATTATGCAAACAAAATATCATTTCATTACTATTATGCAAACAAAAGTCTAGTTTTATAATTAAAATACTTCACTTTTGTTAAAACAAACATTTTACATTTGTTCGTGATCACACATCATACGTACACATTGATAATAATTATTATTATCTTCATCATCGTTCATTATCATTCATCATCATTCAATCATTACATCTCCCATCATCATCCAGATCCTGTCTCATCCAATACCCCCGATTCATGCTCGAAAGTTGATACTGTGCCGGGGCCTGTAAACAAACCCCCGACTCATGCTCAAAAGCTGACATAGTACCAGGGTACGCGACAAGGATCCCATCTCGTATGCAACACCCCTGACTCACACTCGAAAGTTGATACTATGCCGGGGCCTGTAAACAAACCCTCGACTCAGGCTCGAAAGCTGACACATTACCAGGGTGAGCAACAAAGATCTCATCACTCTCACACATCACACCCCCGACTCATGCTCGAAAGCTAATATTGTGCCGGGGCCTGTAAACAAACCCTCGACTCATGCTCGAAAGTTGACACAATACCGGGGCGGGCGTCAAAGGTCTCATCGTTCATTACCTCTATTATCGTTATCTTTCACTTTCGTTACATAATACTTTACTTATGCACTCATACATAATAGGTAAAGCCACAACACACACAACACGAACATCATCAACAACACACAAACATGCATAACACAACCGGTATAACCATCACATCATAGCAGAACTTAGCACAACCACCTACCCCTCAGAATTCCTAGAAATACCTAAGTCTACCAAGAAATGAGGATGAACATCTTAGGCGTATGAGCATCTAAATTCAGATGAAAATAGTCTAGGTGCATGCGCTTGAACACTATGTAGGCTCATGAGCCACACTTAGGCGTGGGGTACTTGGGCGCATGGACACATTCTGGGCGCATGGGAAATGCTAGAGCGTATGAGCCCTGCTTGGGCGTATGAGGTACTTGGGTGCCTGGGCAACTCTGGGTGCATGGACACTAGTTGGTTGCATGTCCAACACTTAGGCACATGGGCAACTCTGGGCGCATGGGAACAAGCTGGGCGCATGAACACCTAGGCGCATGAGGTCAGTTACGCGCATGGAAAACCATCTGAAATATACCTATGCTACAAACAACACCCAAACATCGTTCTAACATATCCTAACATAAATCTACCAAGCTACAACACTAAAACATGCTAAACATCAATCATAACCCAAGAGCCACTTCTAAAATAAGCATCAACAGGGCACAGTCGAACATCATGCTGAAAACTCAAGGTTTGCTTTAAAAACTTCTGCTCGGTATGCATAATAGCCCCAAACACTTATAAAACCAGTAAAAAGAGGGGATCTAAAAACTCACCTTGAACAGCCTTCTAGTAGAGCACTACAAACCCGAGACCCACCTGCAGTTCACACCTTTTGCAGATTCTTCTTCTTCTCTCTCTCTAGAACTGGAAGGTTTTTTTCGTTCTTCTTTGCAGCCGAGAAAATGGTGGGTGGAAAGGTGTAGTGGGCGGCCATGCTTCTTTTAAACATAATAATATTAAAGTTTGCATCTTGCACAACTTTAGTCCCTCAACTTGGGTTATTTCACCTTTCTTTCTTTATACTTTTCTTTTCTTTTCCTTTTAATAAATTTCTGGGTGTTACAAGTCCACCCCCCTTATATAGGTTTCGTCCCCGAAACCTGTCACTCCTCAAACAGTTGTTGATAATGTTTTCTTATCTCTTCCTTGATCATACATGTAGGATCAGACCCCTTTTTGGGCTCCACTGTACTCGCACAAGTGAAACCACCCTTCTCTTTAGGCCTTCTCTCCCTTCCGCTAGTAATAGCCACCGGTTACTCCACGTAGTTGAGTGGTTCATCCATCTCGATGTCCTCTAGTGGCATGATCATATCCTCACCGATTGATCACTTCCTCAGACGAGATACATGGAACGTCGGATGAATTCCACTTAACTCATCAGGTAACTCCAGTCGATAGGCCACATCTCCTACCTAACCAGCAATTCGGAATGGCCCTATATACCTCGGTATTAGCTTTCCTTACTTTTTGAATTGGATGATCCCTTTTCCATAACAAGGCCCTCATCATTACTCCATCGCCATAGGTCGGCACCGAACTATTGTCGGGCGCGGTTGATCAAACCATCTTCCTGCGACACTCGGTATTTGTCTCATAGGCTGCTAGCCACTTCATCCGAAGGCATACACCATCCACCTAAGCTTGTCCTGAACAGTCTAGCAGGAAACAGGTGCTCTCCTAATTCTATCACACAATCCTCTAGGGCATCAGGTAACCTAGTGGACTTACCAATAGCAATTTCTACATCGAAGGGCTCATCGACCTTCCTACTTCCAACGTGCAACTTATCACAGGAGGCAGTAAGAGTGAAACTACTACTACTAGCACCACAATCAAAGTACAGATGCACAAATTTAATTTACTAGAAACGTACCTGACGACGCGTTGGAGTCCACTCTAGCCTCCTCCCGGTCATAGCGAAAGCTCTAACCTTTATCCTCTTCTCTCCTTCTCAGCCCCTTCCTTGCACCAGAGTTCTCTGCCGCCGACTTCTGGTAGTCTCTGCTCATATACCCAGTCTCACCACAGCTGTAACATTTAGCCATGTTGCAGTTCCTCACCCTGTGGCCCTTTTTCCCACATTGAAAGCAGATGTTCAGTCCCCACTTGTACTCCCCCTCATGGCCTCTACCACACTTCTTGTATACTTCCTTTCTCCCTGTACCATTTTCCGATCATCAACCCTTATCATCTTACCTCCGGCCATAAATCCACCATCATCGCCCCGCCTTCCATTCCCATTCCTAACATTGCCCCACACCTTCTCCACATCCACTATCACCATCGCCTCTCACTCGTCATACAGTCTCCCTGCTAAATCGACCACCGACCAAAACGTACCTGGCCGAGCGGCGATCAGATATATGTGGATATCTATCGACAGACCTTGAATGTACCTCTTGATCTTTTTTGACAAAGCCGTCACCTGATCTAGCACTGGTCTTGCCATCTCGTTGAAATTTGTTATGTACTGTTAGTACGTCGTCGTTCCCACCTCCAACTGCAGGAACTCTCTCTCAACTTTGTCAAGCTCCCTATGAGGGCAAAACTCCTCAATTACCAACCTCTTCATCTCATTCCACCTTATCCTCCTGATTGCCCTGGTATCCTCGGCTTGGACAATGTTGTCCCACCAGCACAAGGCCTAGTCCACAAATAAGTGGGTAGCGAACTTCACCTTCTGATCCTCCCCGCACTCGCTAATATCGAGTACCGCCTCCATCTCCCTCACCCAACGGTGAGCAACTGCAGCACTCCCGTTCCCTTCTAACGTAGGGGGGCTGCACCTTTGGAATGCCCCATAGCTGCATCCCCTCACAGTTTCCTACACAGCTTCCTCCTCCTCCTCATTGTCGCTAAAGACAACCATATCAGTATCGGGTTTCTCCCTTCCCTTTAAACCTCCTTCCTCGCCTCCTCGTCTAGCGGTCTTCCTCTTCTTAGCCTCCTTCTTCAAATCCTCCTTCACAGCTCTAATAACCTCTGTCACTACAGTCAGCAGAATTGTCAGCATAACCAAATGAACTTCCTCTGCTACTGCCTCCCTCATTGAGGCCTTAGGATTAGCACTTTCATCCTCACCGCCCTGATGACGAAGCTTGGGCTCTTCAGGAGCCGACTCAGTAGTCTTAGCTCTGCTCCTCATGACACGTGGTCTAACACCACGTCCACCTTGACCTCCACTATGCGTAGCCTCAGAAGATCTACCACCAGCCATCATTAAATGCTACAAGATTCAAACACCAACACGGTCATTCAAGGTAATAGCTCAGATTATGTCAAGTATAGTAAGTCCCTAATTACAGTGGCCAGTTGTGATTAGCCACTTACTTTACTCTTCATTCCTCGAGCATTTCCTATCCTGACTACATCAGTATCTAAATCTACACAAAAGCACATAAACCACATAACACGCGCACATAATTCCCCTTTTCATTAACTTACATAAAACGTTTACGTAAAACCTTTACCTGCAGGCATGTAGCTACTAGGACTCGCATCCCTTTCCTTTGGTCCCATTCTCAGTTTAAGTTTAGGTTCTTTTGAAAATATTTACCCAATTCCCTTAAACTTTGGCTCTGATACCAACTTGTAAGGCCCCGTTTCCGGAAACCCCACAGTTGGTCAATCATTGCATAAAAACATTTAAAAGATACATCATTATCACAGCGGAATTTAAAAACTTCTCATTTATAGGTTAAAACATACCATTTCATTACATCATTCATGTAAATTTCAAAATACAAAGTCATATCAAAATATGAATGCCAGCCTCAAAACACTCCCAATAACATATGCATCCATGCCTGCACCTCCTCAGCATCAACACAAAAACCTGCCAACTATTATGCATACAAAAGTCAATGATGCTGAGTGAGTTCTAGTTTTATAATTAAAATACTTTACTTTTGTTAAAACAAAGATTATACATTAGTTCGTGATCACACATCATACGTACACATTGATAATAATTATTATTATCTTCATCATCGTTCATCATCATTCAATCATTACATCTCTCACCATCATCCAGATCTTGTCTCATGAAATACCCCCGACTCATGCTCGAATGCTGATAATGTGCTGGGGCCTGTAAACAAACCCACGACTCATGCTTGAAAGCTGACACAGTACCGGGGTATGCGGTAAGGGTCCCATCTCGTATGCAACACCCCCGACTCATGCTCGAAAGCTGATACTATGCGGGGGCCTATAAACAAACCCCCGACTCATGCTCGAAATCTGACACAGTATCGGGGTGAGCAACGAAGATCTCATCACTCTCACACACCACACCCCTGACTCATGCTCGAAAGCTGATACTATGCTGGGGCTTGTAAACAAACCCCCGACTCATGCTTTAAATCTGACACAGTACCAGGGCGGGAGTCAAAGGTCTCATCGTTCGTTACCTCCATTCTCGTTATCTTTCACTTTCGTTACATAATACTTTACTTATGCACTCATACATAATAGGTAAAGCCACAACATACACAACACGAACATCATCAACAACACACAAACATGCATAACACAACCGGCATAACCATCACATCACAACAAAACTTAGCACAACCACCTACCCCTCAGAATTCCCAAAAATACCTAAGTCTACCAAGAAATGCAGACGAACATCTTAGGCGCATGGGCATCTAAATTCGGATGAAAACAGTCTAGGCGCATGAGCACTATGCGAGTGCTTGAACACTATGCAGGCGCATGAATACTGCTTGGGCGCATGAGCCACACTTAGGCGCATGAGCAGTGGGCGCATGGGGTACTTGGACGCATGGGCACATTCTGGGCGCATGGGAACTGCTGGGGTGCATGAGACCTGCTTAGGCGCATGAGGTACTTGGGTGCCTGGGCAACTCTGGGCGTATGGGCACTAGTTGGTCTCATGTCCAACACTTAGGCAAATGGGCAACTCTGGGCGCATGGGAAGAATCTGGGTGCATGAACACTTAGGTGCGTGAGGTCAGTTAGGTGCATGGAAAACCATCTGAAATACACTTATGCTACAAACAACACCGAAACATTGTTCTAACACATCCTAACATAAATATACCATGCTACAACACTAAAACATGCTAAACATCAAACATAACCAAGAACCACTTCTAAACAAGCATCAACGGGGCACAGTCGAATATCATGCTGAAAACTCATGGTTTGCTTTAAAAACTTCTGCTCGGTATGCATAATAGCCCCAAACAATTAGAAAACCAGTAAAAAGAGGGGATCTAGAAACTCACCTTGAACAGCCTTCTAGTAGAGCGCTGCAAACCCGAGACCCACCTGTAGTTCACACCTTTTGCAGATTCTTCTGCTCTCTCTCTAGAACCGTAAGCTTTTCTTCTTTCTTCTTTGCAGCCGAGAAAACTATGGGTGGAAAGGTGTAGTGGGTGGCCATGCTTCTTTTAAACATAATAATATTAAAGTTTGCATCTTGCATAACTTTAGTCCCTCAACTTGGGTTATTTCACCATTCTTTCTTTATACTTTTCTTTTCTTTTCCTTTTAATAAATTTCCAGGTGTTACAACAAGGCTGTTGACCTCCTTCAAACTTCTTTTTCCTGGGGTTCCTAAAAAGACAAAATTGAAAAACTTAAGAGTTTAATCTTTATTCTCCCCCGAAATTTATTTTTAACTACCATGTAAGAGAAATTCTATTTTTCATATTTTGTTAAAGATCAAAGAAGTGAAGGAATATAGGACACAAAAGTTTTTCATAAAGAGTTTATTAAAAATAGAAAATGAACAAAAGAGTTATTTACAATTTTTACACAATTTGTTATGAAAAGAGTTATCAAAAATATGTTAAACCCAGCATTAAGATCAATTATAAAAACGAGGTTTACAAAATGTTTTAGTGAAAAGATCTACTCTTTGATTCTTTGTGTCAATTGGAATAATATCAATGAAACCCTTTTCCCGAGCATCCCGGATTGCATGAATCCTTGTTTCAATGTGTTTGGTACGAGTATGATAAATTGGATTTTTGGCGATTCTGATAGTAGCTTCATTATCACAAAAGAGTGGTGTATGAAGAAAATTGATTCCATAATCTATCATCTGATGTTGTATCCAAAGTACTTGGTAGCAGCAACTTGATGCAGCAACATATTCTGCCTCTCCTGTAGATAGAGATATTGTTGTTTGCTTCTTGCTTTGCCATGAAACAAGACAATCCTTGAGATATTGACATCCGCCAGTGACGGATTTCCTGTTGATCCTGCAACTACCGTGATCACTGTCAGAATAAGCATGTAAATCAAAGTTCCCTCCTTTTGGATACCAAAGACCCAAACGAGAAGAACCCTTTAAGTAACAAAAGATGCGTTTAACAACTTTTTCATGTGATTCTTTTGGGTTGGCTTGAAAACGGACACTGTAGCACACGATGAATATAATATTTGGATGGCTAGCCATGAGATACATGAGAGATCCGATCATAGAATGATAGCGATGAGCATCCACGGATTTCTCATTATCATCTAGAGTTAAGCAGGTTTGAGCAGTGAATAGAGTATGTTCTGGAGAAGCATCATCCATCTTGAACTTCTTGAGAATCTCTTGAATGTACTTTTCTTGGTGAATAAGAATACCATCAGGCTTTTGTTCAACCAGCAAGCCTTAGAAAAACCACATCTCCCCCATCATCCTTATTTCAAAGTGATCCTTTATCACTTCTTCAAATTCTCTACACAGTTTCTTGTTTGTAGACCGAAGAAAATATCATTAACACACACTTGAACAATCAAAATCTTACCATCAATCTCCTTCTTGAATAATATCATATCTATAGTTCCATGAGAGAAACCCTTGTTGAGCAGATACTGTGTCAGTGTTTCTTACCAGATACGAGGAGCTCGATGTAACCCATATAAAGATTTATCAAATTTATATACTTTCTCTAGAAAATCTGGATCCTTGAAACCTGATGGCTGACAACATAAATCTCCTTGTCAATGTTCCCTTATAGAAATGCAAACTTCACGTCCATCTGAAAAACTTTAAAGTTCTTGTGAGTAGCGTGAGCAAGAAAAATTCTGATAGCTTCAATGTGGGCAACTGGAGCAAACACTTTAGAGTAGTAAATTCCCTCCTCCTAAGCAAATCCCTAAACAACCAGTCTTGCCTTGATTCTTACTACCACTCCTCGATCATCTGGCTTGTTCATGCACACCCATTTGGTACCGATGGGATAGTTGTTTAGAGGAAGATCAACTAACTCCCAAACTTTCAACTTCCTGAACTGTTGAAGCTCCAATTGCATAGATTCAACCCAACTTGAGTCTTGAAGTGCTATTGAGATATTTTTGGGAATAGTTTGAGATAAGAAACATGTATAGAGACATTCATTTATCAATCCAGATTGACTCCGAGTCCTCACACCATCTGTAATAGAACCAATGATGTAATCATGTGGGTGATCTTATAAGGTTTTGAAGTTGGTGTTAAGGGTTATTGGATTGGATTGAGAAGAAGATGTGGTTTGTGATGGTTGTGAAGGGGAAATTGGTTATGATTGGTGAATTGTTTGTGGTGGAGGTGTAGGGGGTGTAGGTGGAACATCAAATGGAGGTGGAGATGGAAGGTCATTTGGAAGTTATGGAAGAGGTTTAGGTGGAGGAATGATTTGCATATTGGTTTGAGAAATGTTATCATCATCAAATACTGAAAGATTGAATGATTTGAAGACAGTTTTGGAGTTATAAAACCATTTCAGGTCTGACCCCATGTTTGGTGAATTAGACTCCTGCCAATCAACATAAAAGGATTCCTGCACAATACACGTTCTTTTGTTGTACACTCGATACGCCTTTTGTGAGGTAGAATAGTGTAAGGCCCCATTCTGGGAAACCCCATAGTTGGATTTGGACATCAGAAACACAAGTTCTTGAACATTAAATTTCATTAATATACGCAGGGGAACGTACAAAAATTTCTATCGTTAAACATTTACATCAAGAGATCACTTTAGCTATCTAACTAAAGCTATATGCCAGGATGCTAGTCTCAAACATGTACCAGATGGCTCTCTCTCATCCATGCCAAGCTCACCCCTAAAAAGTATAGCATACCTGTCAATCTAATATGCATAAAAAAGTTAGCGACATTGAGTGAGCTGTAGGTTTACTTTAACAAAATTGTATCATACATTAACAACATAAAAACTTTAACCTCGTTCATCATCAACCTCGTCATCATACTCGTTTGACAACCAAACTTTAACGTTAGCTTTCCATTTATCGTTTTCTTTATCGTTACGTTACCCTCACATTATCAATTACTTTAGCATCGTGTTACCCATACTTTATCTTTTTACATTAGCTTTAATCGTTTACATTATCTTTTGAACTTAGCACGAAACTTAGTTCCTTTATTAGGTGAGTACACAACAAATTCCATTTCTCCTTTAGTTGCACGGGCATACCCAAAGTATACCCCTATGTGTGCACACCGATGTGTAGCTTCTATGCGAGAATGCACCAAGCATATCTCCTTTAATTGCACGGGCATAACCAAAGTATACCCCTATGTGAGCACACCGACGTGTAGCTCCTATGCAAGAATGCACGAATACAATTCTCCTTTAATGGCACGGGCATACCCAAAGTATACCCCTATGTGAGCATACCGACGTGTAGCTCCTATGCATGAATGCACGAACACAATTCTCCTTTAACAGCACGGGCATACCCAAAGTATACCCGTATGTGAGCACACCGACGTGTAGCTCCTATGCGAGAATGCAAGAACACAATTCTCCTTTAACGGCATGGGCATACCCAAAGTATACCCCTATGTGAGCACACCGACGTGTAGCTCCTATGCGAGAATGCACGAATACAATTCTCCTATCAGCTGCTTGCAAGACTTCTTTAGCGCTTTAACGTTTTCACAGCTGTGCTTTATCGGGTAACTATTCTTTAGCGTGTCACATGTGAATTATCATCGTTCTTTAGCCTTTACCTATCATGATATATATATAATATATCAACATACGTACTTTAATTCATTAGCATTAAGTTCATCATTAAGTCATTATTAGCACATGTTTATGGAGTAACATAACACGTAACAGTCCAAAGTTTTCGCGCGAGAACTTCTTACTTCGGCTACAACTCCTCCTTCACGCAAGAACATCATCATTCACGTGAGAACTTCATCATTTGCGCGAGAACATCATCATTCGCATGAGAACATCATCATTCGCCCGAGAACTTTCAAAAGATAACCGTTAGCCGCCAAAATCTCATTTCGCGTGAGAACTTACCACTCACACGATAACTTTTTGCTCTACACAACTTTATCCACAACTTATCGCTCCTTAACCACTTTAACACCCAAAACATGCAATAACAGTTATAAACATCATTCTTTTACAAAACATTCATTTAGGTATGCATATTAGCCCCAAAACATGATAAAGCACGTAAAAGAGGGGACTAGAACTCACCTTACGATATCTTTGCACAAGAACAACACAAAACCGAGAGTGTTTCGAGCCAAAAGCTACATAATAATGTGCAATATCATTACATATGGTTCATACATGCATAAATACATCGAATAACGACGAATACATACCTTAGACACCACCTAGCACCAACTCCTTTCTTCACAAGCAGAGCAGCAGGACTTTTTGCATGAAGTAGAGAAGATTGGGTACATGGGCCTAACTATACTGTCTCTCTCTCCTCATAGCTGTTCTCGCGTGAGAGCTTCTATTTACTCAAAAACTGCCTCCACGTGAGAACTTTATCACTTGCGCGAGAACTCTCTCTCTCTCCCGATAACTTCGCCTTTAATCGAAAATTCGGGGCGTTACAAGTCCACCCCCCTTATTTGAGTTTCGTCCCCAAAACCAGTTATTCCACAAAAAAATGAGGATAATGCTATTTCATCTTATCTTTGGACTCCCAAGTGGACTCCGACCCCTTTCTATGCTTCCACTGCACCAGTCGTTTCTCCTTTCTGTCTATTATTACTATGGGTTGTTTCACGTAGTTCAGTCTTTCAACAATCTCCACATCTTCCAGTGGAACATGAGCGTCTTCGTCTGCTAGACAGTTACGCAGATATGATACGTGGAAGGTAGGATGGATTCCACTCAATGCATCTGGTAATTCCAGCCTATACGCCACTTCTCCCACATGGGCTACGATCCTAAAAGGCCTAATAAATCGAGGGCTCAACTTTCCTCTCTTTCGGAATCGAATGATTCCTTTCCAAGGTGACACCTTTAGCATCACTCTATCATCTACGTTAAACTCAATCGGCCTTCGACGTTTGTCGGCATAGGATTTCTGTCTATCTTTAGCGGTTTTCATGTAGGCTTTAATCCTGCCAAGCTTCTCATTGGTCTTCTTGATGACCTCAATACTCCCTAACTACTTCTGACCGATCTCTCCCCAGCATATTGGGGTCCTACACCTCCGGCCATACAACATCTCATACGGGGACATGCCAATACTGGAATGGTGGCTATTATTGTATGAGAACTCTGCCAATGGTAGATGACTATCCCAGCTCCCCCCAAAGTCTATGATGCACACCCAAAGCATGTCCTCCAAGGTCTGGATACTCCTTTCGGATTGGCCATCCGTCTGTGGGTGATATGTTATGCTGATGTGCAATCTAGTTCCCATCGCATCATTGAACTTCTTCCAAAATTTGTATGTAAATCGCGTATCCCTATCGGAGTCAATAAACACTGGCATACCATGATGGGCAACTATCTCATTGATGAACACTTCAGCAATCCGCTCTGAGTTATATGTCTCTTGGATGGGTAGAATGTGAGCACTCTTTATCAGTCTGTCCACTATGACCCATATAATATCATAACCTTTAGCTGTACGAGGTAGCTTCATTATGAAATCCATAGTAATATGCTCCCACTTCCATTCGGGAATTTCCAAGGGTTGGATTTTCCCACATGGCTTCTGATGCTCGACCTTAACCTGGAGACAAGTCAAGCACCTTTCCTCATACCTTGCTACGTCGGCTTTCATTCCCGGCCACCAATAATTCTTCTTTAGATCATGATACATCTTGTTGGTTCCCGGGTGAGTGGAGTAGCAAGTCTTGTGGGCTTCATCCAACACTTTCTTTCGCAGACCTCCATGTCTAGGAATCCACATGCGCCCAAACCTGGTTTTGACACCATTGACGTTTTCTTCCAGGTTCGCGATCTGACCCTTAATCCTTTCTTCATTAACGTGCTCGAACTTTAGAGCTTCTTTCTGAGGTTTTCAGATTTGCCTTAACACATCAGGAGTCACAAGCAACTGGTAAGATCTCACCCGAATTGGTTCCCGGTCCTCCTTCTGGCTTAGGGCATCAGCTACCACGTTAGCCTTACCCAAGTGATAATGAATCTCACAGTCGTAATCCTTTATGAGCTCCAACCATCATCTCTGCCTCATAATAAGATTCTTCTGCTTGAAGAAATACTTTATGCTTTTGTTGTCCATGAAAATCATACATTTGACACCATATAAGTAGTGTCTCCATATCTTTAATGCGAATACCACAGCAGCCAGCTCCAGATTATGGGTAGGGTAGTTCACCTCGTGAACCTTTAACTATTGAGATGCGTATGCTATGACTTTACCCCGCTGCATTAGCATGCACCCTAACCCCTGATAAGAAGCATCAGAATAGACAACCAAGTCCTCATTCCCTTCTGGTAACGTTAGCACTGGAGCTTGTGTCAATCTTCTCTTTAATTCCATGAACGCATTCTCTTGACTATCGCCCCATAAAAACTTCACGTCCTTCCTCGTCAACTTGGTCAGCGGTGAAGCAATCTTGGAAAAAGCTTGGATGAATCTCTGGTAATAACCCGCCAATCTGAGGAAGCTTAGGACTTCAGATGGCATTTTAGGTGAATTCCACTTTATCACCGCCTCCACCATGCAGGATCAACCATGATTCCCTCTAGGTTAATCACATGACCCAGAAACTACACCTCGCGTAACTAACTTCTCCCTTCTTAGAGTTTCCAGCACCTCGCGGAGGTGACAGGCGTAGTCTCCCTCATTCTTCGAGTAGATCAGGATATCGTCTATGAGCACTATCATGGATTTGTCAAGCATCAGTCGACAAACCCTATTCATCAAGTCCATGAATATTGCAGGAGCATTGATTAGACCAAACGACATCACGAGAAATTCATAATGCCCATATCGCGTCCGAAACACAGTCTTTGGTATATCTTGTTCCTTAACCTTTAGCTGGTGATAACCCGACTGAAGATCAATCCTCGAGAACCAACTCGCGCCTTGCAGCTAGTCGAATAGATTATCTATCCGAGGCAACGGGTATCCATTCTTCACCTTGAGCATATTTAGCTCCCTGTAGTCTATACATATTCGCATGCTGCCATCCTTCTTCTTCAAAAACAACACCAGAGCACCCCAAGGAGAAATGCTTGATCTGATAAATCCTTTATCAAGAAGGTCCTATAGTTTGGCTAACAGCTCATTCAACTCTGACGGAGCCATATGATATGGCGCTTTAGTGACGGGCTGAGCTCCTGGCACAAGATAGATCTGAAACTCTATCTCCCGATCGGGTGGTACCTCTGTCAAGTCATCAGGGAACACATCTGGGAAGGCACACACCATGGGCACATCTGTCAACTCTACAGTTTCAGCTTTAGCATCTTTAACCTATGCTAAGAATGCTCCGCACCCTCGTCTCATAAACTTCTTAGCCTTTATCATAGAAATCATCTTCGGAACTTCACAGATCCTGTCGCCATAAATCGTGACAAAGCTGCTGTCGGGCGCTTTCATCTGAATCATCTTCCTCTGACAAACTATGTTAGCCTTGTAGATGGCTAACCAGTCCATACCCAACATGATGTCAAATCCACCTAGGGTCATAACAAACAGCCTAGCGGGGAATCTATGACATTCCAATTCTATGCTACAATCCTCTAAGGCCTCATTTATCTTAGTAGTCTTTCCAATGGTAGTCTCTACTTCAAACACATGATCTATTTCTTTGCCCTTAGCATTCATCACATCACAGAAGGTGGTAGCTATAAAACTCTTACTTGCACCATAATAAAAAAGAATAGAACCAAGTATGTTGTTAACCAGAAACATACCTAACATAACATCAGGTTCCACTTTGGCCTCCTCTCTGGTCATCGTGAAAGCCCTAGCTTTGGCCCTTGGCTTGTCAGTAACTTTCTTTTCCTTCTCAATCTTCTCCCTTAGCCGAGTCAACCACTTTCGTCTCTTTACACTCTTGGTTGTAGTGTCTCAACTTGCCATAGTTGTAGCACTTCACCAGATTAAGGCAATCCTTGGAGAAATGCCCTGTCTTTCCACATCTAAAACATAGACTCAAACCAGGTCTGCATTCGGCAGCTTGCTTTCTCCCATATTTTTGGCAATCAGCGGATGATTCCACCTTCATCTTTTTAGCCTGAGCAGCAAACCTCTCATTTCTCTCTCGCTTCACAATTCCCAACCAACTCTTCTTCTTTTCCCCTCAACTGGCTCATCAGTCACCACATCATCATACACTATCCCACTCAACTCCACCAAATACTCGAAGGTCTTTGGCCCTCTTGCCTTCACATACGCCCTAACCTTTGAAGGCAAACCCTACGCATACACTTCATCCTCCTCTCCTCAGTACTCACCAGGTCAGGCACCAACCTGGCCATCTCATTGAAGCGAGATGTGTACTGCCTATGGGTCATACTTCCAGGTTTAAAACCCAAAAATTCCCTTTCCACCCTGTCAATCTCATTCTGAGGGCAGAACTTTCTCATCACCATCTCTTTCAAGTCATTCCACTTTGAGTTCCTGAACTTACAAGGGTCTTTAGTCTGCTTGATGGTGTTCCACCAATGAATAGCTTCATCAACAAATGAGTGATCTATGAACTTCACACCCTGGTCAGCCCTACATTCACTGATCTCAATCACCGCTTCCATCTCAGACACCCACTGGAGAGTGGCATTAGCACCACCCTTGCCATCCAGGGATGGAGGATTGCACCCCTTGAAGATGCAATACGAACACCCTTCGGCTAAATCCCCATCAGTTTCATCCCCCTCATCCTTCCCATCCTTCCCCGAGCCTTCCCCGGTACCTTCACTATCTTTCTTGCTAGATTTGTTCTTTGCCTCCAGCGTCCACTCCTTGGTTACCTCCTTCATGGCCTCAGTCATGATCGAAGGCATGATGTCCTGAAGGATCTTGTGGATCACTTCGATGATAGCCTCCCTGACAACAGGCTCCAAGGTAATCCTCTCTTCAGAGTGATAAGAGTTTTGCTCGCTAGCAATGTGAACAGAGTCCATAGGCACCTCCTCAGTCGTCTGCTTTTGGTTCCTGGTGACTGGTGGTCTACCCCTACCACCACGGGCACCTCCTTGAGTAGCTTTTCTTCCAGCCATAGCTTTCTATAAGATACAAAAGGCTAATATTATCATTCCCGGTGATAGTTCAGATCATGTTAAGTAAGGTAAGTTTCTAATGATAGTGGGCGGTTGTAATTAACTACTTACTTTACTCTTCATGTCCTAAACGTTTCCCATCCGAGTCACATCAGCTCTCAATCTCACTAATAGTACTATAATCTCAAGGAACCTCTAACAGTCGTAACCTTCCTAGCATGGAACTACTAGCACTAGCATCCCTTAATCGATCCCATTCTCAGTTTGAGTCTAGACATCGGAGTGTCTAAATCTCTCATACTATGGCTCTAATACCAACTTGTAAGGTCCCATTTAGGGAAAGCCCACAGTTGGATTTGGACATCAGAAACACAAGTTCTTAAACATTAAATTTCGTTAATATACGCAGTGGAACGTAAAAAATTTATATCGTTAAACATTTACATCAAAAGATCACTTTAGCTATCTAACTAAAAGTCTCGAACATGTACCAGATAGCTCTCTCTCATCCATGCCAAGCTCACCCCCAAAAAGTATAGCATACCTGTCAATCTAATACGCATACAAAAGTCAGCGACGCTAAGTGAGCTCTAGGTTTACCTTATCAAAACTGTATCATACATTAACAACATAAAAACTTTAACCTCATTCATCATCAATATCATCATCGAACTCGTTCGACAACCAAACTTTAACGTTAGCTTTCCATTTATCGTTTTCTTTATCGTTATGTTACCCTCACATTATCATTTACTTTAGCATCATGTTACCCATACTTTATCCTTTTACATTAGCTTTAATCATTTACATTATCTTTTGAACTTAGCACGAAACTTAGTTCCATTATCAGGTGAGAACACAACAAATGTCATTTCTCCTTTAGCTGCACAGGCATACCCAAAGTATACCCCTGTGTGAGCACACTGATGTGTAGCTTCTATACTAGAATGCACCAAGCATATCTCCTTTAATGGCATGGGCATACCCAAAGTATACCCCTATGTGAGCACACCGACGTGTAGCTCGAATGCGAGAATGCACGAATACAATTCTCTTTTAACGGCACGGGCGAGAACCCACATTCGCTCGAGAACTTCTCATTTCGGGCGACAACTCACCATTCATTCAAGAACATCATCATTCACGCGAGAACTTCATCATTCACGTGAGAACAACATCATTCGCGCGAGAACATCATCATTCATGTGAGAACTTTCAAAAGATAACCGTTAGCCGCCAAAATCACATTTCTCGCGAGAACTTACCTCTCACGCGATAACTTTTTGCTCTACACAACTTTATCCACAAGTTATTGCTCCTTAACCACTTTAACACCGAAAACATGAAATAACAGTTATAAACATCATTCTTTTACAAAACATTCATTTTGGTATGCATATTAGCCCCAAAACATGATAAAGCATGTAAAAGAGGGGACTAGAACTCACCTTACGATATCTCTGGACACGAACAACACAAAACCAGGAGTGTTTCGAGCCAAAAGCTACATAATCATGTGCAATATCATTACATACAGTTCATACATTCATAAATACATCGAATAACGAGGAATACATACCTTAGACACCACCTAGCACCAACTCTTTTCTTCACAAGCAGAACAGCAGGAATTTTCTCATGAAGTAGAGAAGATTGGGTGCATGAGCCTATCTATAGTGTCTCTCTCTCCTCGCAGCTGTTCTCATGCGAGAACTTCTATTCGATTGAAAACTACCTCCACACGAGAAATTTATCACTCGCGCGAGAACTCTCTCTCTCTCGCGCGAGAACTTCTTCTTCAATCGAAAATTCGGGGTGTTACAAACAGCCAACAGAGAAACATTCATTAGAGACTGCACCAAACTTTGACTTCTGTGCTTGAGTAGTCGGCAAAGTACATGAGCAACCAAACCGACGAAAGAAGTCAATCAAGGGTATCCTTTTACGAAGAAGCTCATAAGGAGTATTCATCTTGTCATTCATAATAAGAACCCTGTTTAGTACATCAGATGCACAGTTGACTACTTCTGCCCAGAAAATGATTAGACGCTTTACCTCAATCAGAAAAGTTCTTGCTGCTTCAATAAGGGTCCGATTCTTCATTTTAGTAACACTATTTTGTTGAGGTGTCCTAGGAGCACTAAACTGTTTGAGAATCCGTTTGGTTACACAGAATGAGTCAAAGATATGGTTTCTGAATTAGTTCCATTATCACTTCTGATGGCCATAACCTTTCTTTTGTTGATGGTTTCAATTGAGAGGATCAGGTTCTGCAACTCTTCTGCGTTGTCTCCCTTGTGTGCTAGAAATCTTACCCAAGAATATCTTGAATAATCATCTGTAACAACCAAACAATAAGATTTTTTAGAAATGGATTTAACACTAATAGGAATAAATAAGTCAGTATGTAACAATTCAAGGGGTTTTCAAATAATATTTTCAAGCTTAAGCTTGTGTGGCCTTTTGTGTTGTTTTCCTTGAGCACAAGCCATGCACTTTTCTACCACTGAAAAATCTTTAAGTGGTAACCACCTCACAAGAGTGTTCTTAACCATCTTATTAATATTTTTAAAATTAACATGTCCAAATTGTCTATGCCACAAAAAGGATTCAGAAGATGAAGCTTTTGACAGGAGACATGTCATAGTGGAGGTGGATTTTTTTGATCCCATATCTAGCAGATAAGTATCATTCTTTCTTGGAGCACGCATGATCACTAAATCTTCTGCGATAATAAACTTTGGTTTGAGAAACAAGCATTCATTTGACATAAACAGCACTGGAATGTCTTTATCACAGATTTGTGTACACTCAACAGATTGAATGCCAGCTTTGGGACATAGTTCACTTTCTCCAGAGTCAAGGAACCATTTGAGACTTCTCCCTGACCAATCATCTTTCCATTTATTATGCGATAATTTGTAAGTAGGTCCTTCAACCCGGTCATATGCCTTGAACATCCGCTATCAACGTGCCAAAAGCTATTGACAGCTTTTCTGGAATGATCCTGGCATTTGAACAAAAAAATTATTAAGATTTGGAAATTGGGACCCAAGTCGTGACTAACACAGGTCTCGAAACAGAAGATTTTTTAAAGAAAAAATTATTTACAAAATGATTTAATCTACTTCCTAATGAACTATTATTTACATTTCTCCTAACATACTCAGGGCAATTGCTAATTACATGATCATCCTTTCCATATCTAAAACACTGAGATTTTAAACCTTTCTTCTTACATTTTGAGACAGGAGCTTGATCTATTAGTATCTCTTCCTCACATTAGACATATGTAAATCAGAATCGCTATAAGAGTCATATGATTCTTTTGATTTTTCTTTAGTATCCTTAATTTTAGTAGGTTCTCATACATTTACATTAATATGACTGACATATGAGGAAGTTATCTCCTTCTCTTTAGGTTTAGAAATCCAAATTAGTGTAAAAGATGGAATTGGATGAGAGAAGAACATTTCAAAACAATTTGATTTTGTTTGTGTCTATGATGCTTTACTTGAACAAGCATCATTTCTATTAACACAACTATTTGAAACATCACAATTTGATTCATAAACATCTGAAGATGAACAAGATGGACTAGAGCTATAACTACACATGCCATTGTCTGTAATAGACTTTTGGGAAACAAATCTACTTAAACTATTGTCTATTGAATAATTTTTGGAATCAAAAATGCTAATACTAGAGCTGCCCAGACCACTACTTGCACAATAATCATACTCCTCGCGAATCTCCTTATGATTTACTCCTTCTAAACCTGCATACAAACTATCAGTATCTTTCTGAATTAATTCATTAGTTGGATGAGATGTAGGCATAGGATAATAATAATAAGTACTCGAAGGAGGATAAACATGAGTGGTTTCTTTTCTTCCCAAACCTGCCTTAATTCTAGCCCCCTGTTGTTTCTTGCAAAGATCCTCATGTTTCATCCTAGAGATTGTCCACTTTTCAAGTTTGGTTTTCAATTTGCTTGTTTCAAATTTAGCAAGTGCCACACGTTCTGTTAAAGCATTTATTTCAACATTTCTTTCGAAAAGATTTCTATTTAAATGCTCATTTTCCTTTAAAGCTTCATTTAACTTGACAAAATATTTTGACTCGTTTGTTTTAAGTTCTTTGTTAATTTATTTTAATTCCTTTTCATTTTCTAACAATAACTTGTTAGCCTTATAAACCCCGAATAAATGAATTTTGCAAGAAGGGAACACATGTCTTGGATTATCTCAGAAGGAAATCCCATAACTACTTTTTCAGCAGCTAGGGCTTTTTCGCATTGACAGATGGGAGTGTTCTTTTTGTATTCTTCCTCCTCCATGGATTTCTTCATTGCTTTCTCAGCTTGACTTCCCTCTTCCTCTCCTTGATCATAAATCTCTTGCTTTAACTCACTTGATTTTCCTTCTTGTTGCTTCCCAACCTCAACATCTTCACAAACTGTCACCTTTTTCCTATCAGCTTCCTAACAACCCTTTTCTTCACGAACCTCACCACTCTTTATCTCTTGAGCTTGAACCTGTTATACGCCACCTTCACAAACTACATCATCTTGAACTTCACACCTGAACACTTTGAAAGGATCAAAATCTTCACCTCAATCCATATCTCTATCCATCACCTCAGCCACCAGAGCATGATTAATCTCTTCTTCAGTTTCTTTGATTTAAGTACTCCAATCAAAGTTTGTGATCAGTGTTGTTTCCTTCTTTGGCTTGGCTTCTTCTTTGTCAGTGATCGGGATGACCTTTGAAGTTTCAGAGGTTCCCAGTTCAATGATGATTGGAGATGGACATTCTCTTTTGAAGTGGCCTAATTGTTTGCAGTTGAAACATCTCAATTTGACTTATCATATCCAAGTTTTGAGTTTTGATTTTGATTGCCAAAGTTTTTCCTGCCTGTTCTTTCCATAAACATTCTTACACGCAACGTGAGCATTGTCTTCTGCCACTGGATATCAGTTTCCTCCAAGTCATCAGGGTCCACCTGATACATATCCTCCATGGTCATTCCTTTTCCATTCAACTCCCCCGCAACCAAAGCTTCATAACTATGCACAAACATTCCAAACAGTGCCATTGTGTCTGATGAAACTTGAGTAGTGACTGATGCCTTTGAGCTTGAACCAACACTTGATAGTCCACTACTAGACTTGTCTGACATGCCACACCCAGAAGACACACCATAAGCTGCACCATACATTGAAGAGTTTGCAGCGGATGAAATCAATGCGGCATTTTGGGGATAAACTGTAGCTGGAACCTTTTATTGATTCTATTCTCTCATTTTCATGTCCAAATCAAATGACTTCAGTTTGTTGATCACATCCATAAGTTTATAATCAGCAAAGTTTCTTTCCTGCTTTAACAGTCTGACTTGCAAGCTCCATTGCGATAGAAGAGAATCCAAGAGTTTTGTGACTTGTTCATGATTACCCAACTGTTAGTCATATTTCTTTACGTTGCTTGAAAGATATAGAAATCGGTTGGTAAGATCAGTAAGGCTTTAATTTTTGTATCCAACAAATGAATTAAACTCCTTTTTAGCTTGGGATTTCTTGTCCCTTTTCAAGTCTTCATTACCATCATAAAATTCGCACAAAGAATCATACACGGATTTTGCATTCTTGTGTTCGGTAAAATGGTTGTAGATTTCTTGAGATAAACATAGATTTAAAGCCCCGAATGCTTTCTGATCATGATTGATTAACTTAAGGTCTCTTTTTGTGAAGTTGATGGATCAGTGTTTGGTGAGGTAGTTTGACCGACAATGACGGTAGGAGTATGTGGACCATTGAAGATTGATTCCCACTAGTTGTGATCGGTGTAGTAGAAGAAGGCTTTCAAACACGTTTCCAATCTTCAAAATTGCCACCATTGACTAAGCATCGGTGGCCTATTGGGTGCTACACTTTCCAAGTCAGAAAGGGTGATATTGGTTGTTGTCATTTTCAAACCAGATGGTAATTTCACTGAACACCTATAATTTCGTTGAATATCTCTAATTTCGCTGCTACTTTTGCTAGCATTTTCACAACTACTTTCGCTGGGAGATTCAACAAAATTTTTGCTCGAACAGATGAGTGCTGGGAAACTCTAGTTTCGGTAATAGATTCACTGAAACTAGTAGAACTTTCATTCTGAGGACAATTTCGGCAGCACTTTCCTGGCAATCAAAGGAGGTGAACTTTCATTCAAAATGAGGTACTTTCACTGAGTAACAAAGATCAATTTCCAAGATCGCAAATTTGGTAGTTTCGCTGGAACAGTAGTAGTTTCGCCGGATGAACAACAATTTCGTTGGATGAAACTGTAAGCCTTTTCGAAAATGAAATCAACTAGAATTTAAAGCATGGCAACATCATCCTTAAGGGGAGTATTGTTGGAATAACATGTGCATTGAAGGATAATGCTTGCCATAATCAAACACAATATGCTATAACATTTAAACAATAATTAACTACACATTAGCATCATTAACATTCATAATAGACAATAATTATTGTTTAAATTTCTTTTTCAGGTTTGTAGATAAAAGAAATTTTGACAAGTGTCGGCAGCGGATGAAGATATGCCCACAGCGGATAAGTAAAAGTCAGCAACAGATGAAGTCTGAAGAAGTCCAAGTGCTCATAGCGTATGAAGAACTCCACAGATGATGACCAATCACTCATAGCAGATGAATAAGTCTCCATAGCTGATGAAGAAGTCCACAAAGGATGCACATCCACAGCGGATGCACTTCCACAATGGATAACAAGACAAACATTCATCAAGTGTTCATATCGGATAACTATCATACAAAGTGGACAACTTATTTATCATCCACAGCGGAGGTTTATACATCCACAGCAGACATGTTATCATCCACAGCGGATGACATAGACTTGGGATTTTATGTAATTTTTGTTTACATAAGGATATTTTTGTAATTGTAAATACCTATCTATATATGCTATAAATACCATAATACCATAATCCTTTGTAAGCTTTTGAACAATCAATCAAACAAGCAATTTATTATTATCATTCATGCATTCAAGCATACAAACACACAATCATACACACACATAGATTTCATATCATTAATCATGGGTTTCTGCACTATGATTATTAAATATTGATTCAATAACACTTGTTGTTATTATTTGAGAGATTAAAATCGATCCTTGGGAGAATTCATTGTTTTTTTCTAAGTGTTCTAAGTTCAAAACCGAATTCCATCAAATTCCTTGGATGCTTAAACACATTGGTTAAGGCAATGGTGAAGGAGGAGAGGAATAACAATAAGAACAACAACAACAACAAGAGGAACTACAAGAGGAGAAACAGGCTGAAGAACTTGCTAATGAAGCTTTTAAAGCTCAATAAGTCATACATGAAATGCCTAATATTGAAAAATAAGAAGTTATTGCTGAAGGTTAGGGAGCAATGTCACCAAATGTTTATAAAGGTGGTGATCTTCACATTGTATTTCTTGATCAAGCAACATCTCTATTGAATATGTCTCCTCCTACTATTGTTGAATCAGTTGGTACCAGTGAATCTACTAGTTTCACTAATAGATCTGAAACATCACCGGATGAGGAGGAACAACCCATCATTCAAGAACAAGCAGCAAGACAACAGACTTCTGAATACGTACCATCAAGAACAAGCTACTCAAGAATCAGTTAGTCAAGTACAAGCTCAATAATCTAGTAAGTTTTATGGAGATAAGATTATCTTTGAGCTTTAACTCAAGATAAACAGGATGGAGAAGAATATGAGAAAGAAGGATAAGGTTATAGCTGATAGGGCTGATGAATTGATCTTGAATGAGAACAAGATCAAGGATTTATACTCCACAACTAAGAAGATGGGAGATGATATTGATAAGCATCTTGAGAATGCTAACATCCAGGCATTTTTATGGATGATCAAGATAGACTTATAAATGCATAATCTGAGAAAAGAGTTGAGTTGGAGAAGAAGGTTGATGATCTCACTTAAAGACTTAGTCTACTTGAAGAGATACTTATCAAGAAGGAGAATGATGAGGAAAGAAAAGACAAAGATGCTAACAAAGATGAGTTTGATAAAGATAGTGATGTAGGAGGTGATGAAAGATCTCCTAAGAGGCAAAAGACAGAACAGCCAAAAGATATGCCTACAGAACAACCAAGTACATCTGGGAAGCCTGTAGAGGAAGAATCACTTTCCATGGTTCCTTACACAGCACCTACCTCAAATAAAATAGAAGAGGAGACTACCATGAGCACTTTGATTGAAGAATTTGATGCTTATTCTTCTGGTGATTTCTTTATTGATGAAGAAGTTCTAGAGATCATCAGAGAATCCAGTGTTCCTACCGAGCCGTTTGTATTCATTCCTCAACAACCAATCATCTTTGAAAGAGAGCTTTAAATTCAAATGATTCTTGTTATCACTCTAACTGAGGAGCAAAAGGAAGTCATTAGGGAGTTGGCTGAGTAATTCAAAACCAAAGCATTAGAAGCAGAAAGAGTAGTGTCTAAGACTACTAAGCCTGTTGAAGTTATTGAGTATGGTTCATCTAAACTCCAGACATATTCAAGAAGAAGGAAGTATCTAGATGAGAAGGCAAAGGGAAAATAGCCTAAGATCTAAGAGCATGCATCTAAGCCTAAAAAGATGAAAAGGAAAGACAACTAAGCATGGTTGTTGTTGCATAGGTTATGGATGAGCATTTCAAGCTACAGAGCAAAGAGCCATTGAACAACAAATTATCAGCTAAGAAGAAGGAGAGGTTGAGGGAGTTTACACTTTAGAGGAAGGAACTTATGATGAGCCTAAATTCCAAGAGAGTCCTCCTAGACAAGAATCAACAGTTGAAGAAATAGTGCAAAGGCCCAGTTAGACGAGCTAATGGTCAAAGGCATGTTCTTTATTCAATAAGGATATGATACTGATTATATTTTCAACATGACATCTGAGGCTATGACTTAAGAGATCAGAAAGGTGGAGAGATAACTTGATCCAATAATAGAAACTGAGTATGAGTTAAGAAAAATAGAAGAACTCAAGAAGTGCAAAGCTAAAGCTATTTCTTCCTCTGCTATTGCACCACCTCCTTCAAATTAACTACCAGTACATTATCCATTTCTTGATCCTTACAAGATGACTGATAGGGTGCAGGATAGTGTGAAGGGTGGTAAGTATAATCAATCTCATAATGAGGAGAGTTTTAGAACACTTAACAAATCAAATGGGGAACATGATTTGTGTGAGATGATACTAAGAACACAAGTAGGTAATGAGATAGAACTAAGAGCAAGAACAGAGAAGTATGGCTTTTCAAGGATGCTGTATATTGCTCTCAAGTTCTATTACAAGTGTTACAAAGCATAAAAGAATTACAAGGACCCGAGATACTTTATACTACATCCTACAACTGTCAATACTTAGAAAGACAGTTGGAAACACTAATCTAGACAACATGATCAATGTAGAGTCAAAAGGCAGATTGCCTTTTGACTAGTGACTTTGACATGCCATAACTTACATCCTTTTCTAATATAAAAAGGTTAACAGGTACAATAGTAGGAAGTTACAGACAAAGACCTTAATCTAAAGTTTACAAAAGCATGGACATTTTACCAACTTGTATAAGTTGGTGAGTCCTCAGAGTTGCAGCGGAAAGTGTGTCAGCTTTATAAAAAGTAGATCAGAGAAAGCATGTCTTTTCTATCTTCTGAAGAAATCAGACTTCACTACATGATCTCTATGACATAAGGAGATACTTTGAGAGTCTAAGGAATCCTAACCAATTTATGATGAAGGGAATGGTCTTGATTCTGATGAGGATTGTCAATAGATAAAGATAAAGATTCAAAGGTCTCTTCAGTTTTGGTAGTATCAGCTTAGGGGGAGTTTGTAAGGAATACACTTAGAGGCTGATGCACCCAAAGAACAACCAAAGAGCTCTTAGCATGCACATGTAAAATACAAGGAAGTTACCTCGAAAGATTAGATACAACTCAATGAATTATACTAAGTATCAAATCTTCCAAAACCAAAAGACCAAATCTTTCGAAGCCAAAGATGAAGTCTTTTGAAGCTTCAAAGACAAAGTCTTCCAAAGCCAAAGACTGATTTCTTCCGAAGACAAAGAAGGCATGCTTTTTCTAAAGCACCTTTTGACAAAAGCTGAACAACTTTCTACTGCCGCTTCTAATGACTCGCTAACTTATATGAGCTGGTGAAAACTCCATGGTTTTATCAACTATAGATTAAGGTCTTTTGTCTATATCTTTCCAACTATGTACTTTTATCCTTTTTGTAATATATTAGGATGTGAGCTATGGCATGTCATAGTCACTAGTCAAAAGGCAATATGCCTTTTGACTCTACATTGATCTTGTCTTCTAGATTAGTGTTTCTAGCTGGCCTTCAAAGTATGACAGACTGTAGGATGTAGTATAAAGTGTCTCAAGTACTTGTATTCAATATGTAAGCTTTGTAGCACTTGTAAGAACTTGAGAGCAATATACATCATTCTCGAAATCATATTTGAGTGTTTTTGTTATTGTTCTTTTACTTGTATTCGTTGTTTCATCCTAATCAGTCCCTATTTGTTCTGCTAAGTGTTCTAAATCTCTCCACCTTGTGAAACTGTTGCATTGACCACCCTTCAATGGTCCTGTAATAAGTTCAAAACATGTTAATAATAAGTTAAATGACCTGGTCCAAGATGGGAATCTCAGTTGATATGACTCAACAAGGATCGAATATGATGATTGAGTCAATGATTAAGTAGTGGAAATACTAAATCAATGAACATTAAATGCTGAAAATACTATTAAATGCTTTGTATATTGATGTTGGTAAACAATATACAAAGAGTGCTAGGGTTCGCAACACTAAATAGTACTTCTATGTAACTTGTGTGAATACTTTTGTGAAACTTACAAAAGTAGTGTATACTATCCTATTTATAGGCTGATACAATGCCAGTACAAAATGACTAAACTACCCTGATAACTATACATCAGAATGCTAGTCTAAGTACAAAAGATGATCAGCATTTGTAAATGTTCATCCGCATTAGTTAATGTGGATGTGATGTCCTCATCGGTATTTCTTCTATTAAGCTTCAGCATTGACTGTGTCATCCTCATTAGTTAATGTGGATGAACAAATACTTAGACATATTTGTTTTGCTTGTTTGCATTAGTAAATATGGATGAACAAATACTTGACTGTATTTGTTCTTTGGTCTTCCGCATTTACTAATGCGGACACCCAACACTTGTATTTTTCTTCTGAAATCTTCACCCGTATTTCTTCTTGGACTTGAGGGATTTCCATCCAGAACAACCTTCAACCAGCTCTTGAATTGGTATGTATGATCCATTCAGGGTCCAACAATACTCCCCCTGAGGATTATAAAGCCTATGTACTTCAAGGGTTTGAGGGTGGTGGAGGTTGTGAAGATTCTGGTGGTTCTTCAAGAGCAGGTGCTAGAATTTCTTGGACTATTGATGGAGCTGGTGCTGGTTCTGTTTTTGAAGACGATTGAGGTTCAGCCAATGAGGGAACCAAAATAGCCTTGATCATGTTAGAGAAGTCTCTGGCCTCATTCATCTTGTCTCGACATAGAACATGAATCTTCATTTGGCTCATATTATGAATAGCCTTAATAGGCATCTATCTTAGAGATATGGGTTCCCACACAGAGACAGTGGAAAGCCCATATCTGTGAATCAACAGAGAGCCTTCAGCATCTACCTCAAGCTTTACTATATTTCCCAGCTGGAGAGGAACTTTCTTTCTTTTTCTTTGTTCTTTCTTTTTGTTGATTCTGTCATAGGCTATCTTCAGAATTTTGAAGCATTTAAAAAAGAAATACATATCAACTTCTCCAAGCTTGTTATCTATTTCTTTGAAGTGTCTTGTGAATATGTAGTAGATATAGGATTCATCTACCAACCTCACCTCATATCCACCGAACAACCGTATGTCAAATGCTTCCTTTCCTCCCTATTTTCTTTCAATCGCCAACTTATAAGTCTTTTCATCATAAAACACATTTGAGATTGGCTTTGACTTGTGGGTTCTGGCTACCATCTTTCTTTTCAATGATTCAGTTGGCTTTGCATTTAGTTCTGGAAATACCAACTCTTCAATGCCTTTTATCTTCTTTTTCTTTTCAAGAGGATTTGTGAAGGATTTGTCTTTCCTTATGCAGATAGCCTTTAGAGATTTGAAGTTATTTGTCTTCTTGAAAATTTTTAGAATGTCTTCAAACTCATATCCTCTACACATAGCATGATAATTGATTAATTCCAGCTCAGCTAATTCCTTTAGATCATAAATTTGCAGGGAGTTCACCATAGCAGTGTACTCTATGAAGAACTGAACGAGCCCTGAGATTCATTTAACCATAAACATGTTCCAATCACTGTCATACTTCCAGGAAATAATTTTTACATCGACTTTGCCTTCTGGAGCAGACACACCCTTAATCATCTCTAAAGTGGTTAACCCTTCATACAGCTTCAATTGAAAGGGTTCAGCAAACCATTCAGGATTTTTGTGGAGCATGGGTGCCAAGTCATCATGGTCTTTGGTAGTGAGTTGGACATCTTGAGCTGAAACTCTGGTTCTGGGTTTCCTTCCTACAACTTCTTCTTTAATAGCCATTAATCTTTCTTTCTTGTCTTTGACTATTTTGAGAATTGCAGATCTGAGGGAATTTGTCTTCATATTACCCAGCTTTCTTTTGGTAAATCCTTGAGTAGATAGATAATCCTTCATTTCCCTATCTGTCATGCTATAGGGATCAGGATAATAGGATTGAGGCACTTGCTGCTATTGAGACTGAGTAGCAATGAAAGTGATTGGGGACCTGGCTGTCTTCTTTTCATAGTCAGTTACATATGTATCTTGTTCACTTCTTCAACCATACCCTCATATGTCATCCCAAATACTTCATCAGCATCATAACCGTGATTAATCAAGAACATGGCTTTAACCATCAAATCGTCGGTTTATGCCTTCTCAACCATCTCCTCAACTAATGATTCGACAATTGTAGGGTTGTCTTTGACCAAATGTTCATCAAGGATGCTTTCATCATATCCTCCTTCTATCTCTCCTTCTTCTAAAACTATCAACTCAATGTTCTTCTTTAATTGTTCTTCAGCCTTCTCATGCTCTTCTAAAAATTTAGCAATAGCAGCAAGGCTTCTTGGATCATCCTTTTGTTTCTTAATAGTTGGTGCCTCTTCTACCATTGGAAGTTTGCCTTTGGCCTTCTCAGATAAATATTTCCTCTTTCTGGAATATATATGTAATCGAGGACCAGATGAAGATGGAACAGAGGCTTTAACTTCCTGTTTCTTCTTAACTTTTTCAAGCTTTTCAGCTTCTTCTTTCTATTTTTTAGCAATCTCCTTTTCTTTAAGCTCTCCACATAGCTTCCTGACAAGTTACTTTTATTCATCAGTCAACGTGACTGCAGGATCAAGCTGTAGGCTTAATTCTTCTTCTAATGGAATAGGGTTGAGAGGAATCATAACTATGGGTTCCACTGGGGCTCTGAGTTCTTTGATAAAGTCCCAGAAGTCTTCATTAATAATAAATTCTCTAGATGAATACATATCTAGGTCTTCAATTAGTTCTTTCATCTCAGATTCTTCATCAACTCTTTCTTCAGAGGATGGATCAGAATAGACAACCATAGCTAAATTTTCTTCTTCAACCCTAACCTCATTGTGATATGATTCCTGAGAGGTTTCAGTCAGCCTATGTCTCTTTGATAGTGGAGAGTTATCATCATCATCACTGCTCTCACCAGAGATATCTTCATCTTCTTCTGATTCCTTTTCTTTTTTAGACTCCATATCTTTATCTTTATCAGCTTCATCATTAACTTTATCATCCTTGTCTTTTGCCCATTCTTCTTTGATCTTAATCAACATCTCTAATTCAGAAATTCTTTTGGTTAGAGATTCTATTTGCCTATGAAGATCAGCTATAATATCTATTTGGGCATCAAGAAGAGTCTCTTGTTCTTCCATGGCAATAGTTTGGATGGTTGCAGTGTCCAACAGACCACTGTTTTCTTGTTTTGCCTGCTCTAGGGCAGCTTTAAGGCAATCAATCTCTTTTTCTTTTTCTACTTTTTTAGATTGATGTTTGGCTTTCAGTTCTTTTAATTCATTCTCTTCTCATCTAGTTCAAGAAGTCTATCCCTTATTATGCCAGACCTTCTATCCAATAATTTCTCCATTCTTGCTACTTTCTGTAATAGCTTAGAAATCATTTCATCTTTGGCATCAGGACGATTAACTTCAGATTCTGTATAACTTTCTGAAGGACCACCCTCTGAGAGTATGTGGAAATCATAGATTCTGCTGTATCGAATATTGTAATCGTATTGTTGCCGTTTATCTAATTTGTGATGGTGAAACTCACAAACCTGTTGATGATTTCAAGTGAAGATCTATATGCAAGATGAACATGTATGATGATGAATGAATGATGAACAAATTCAAGAACATATAATCATAAATATTTCATTCATTCATATGTATGATTCTAGAGGATTACAAGGGAGTTTGTAAGAACACTCTCTCAAACACACTCAACATTGATTTCTCACTCTAGTCTATGCTCTGGATTGTTAGTGATTCCTCTAATTGTTCTAAAGTTCTTTTGTTGCTGATGCGTGACTGTCTGGTGTTGACGTCATTTGGGACGACCGCTGATGTTGACTGTTGACTTTGACCACGGTTGACCAAGTTTGACTTTGGTCAATTTTCTTCGTTTTGATCATATCTTTAGCATATCTTCACCGTGTCGGTTTTGGGAATCATCATGAGATTCAACACTTAGCTTTTGGTAAGTATCATCTTCAAATAGTCCAATAATACTCCCCCTAAGATGATGCTGCCAAAACCTCATGATTATCAAACCTTGGTTGTTGATTGACGTGCAGTCGTGAAGTGCAGTCTTCTCCCCCTTTTTGGTAGCATCTTCTTAGAAGCTTCATAAAAAGGCATTGAGAAAAGGACTTTGTTTCCGCACATAAAGACTTTGGTTTGGCACTTGATGGATGTTTTATCAGCTTGATCTTCTAGTCTTGTTTTAAAGACTTGAAAATGCACCCATTTGCATACACTGTGGATTGCACAGGTAGCAATATTAGCAGCATTATTTCAACTTCAGAAGTGAAGGAGAAGCATAAAAAATTCTTCAGACTTGACATATACTCTCCCTCAACAAAAGCTTTGGAGGGTGAGGAACTTTTGTGTATGAGACACCAAGAGGAGGATTCTTAGTTCTCAGCAACTGGCAGGAGATCTTTGAAGGAAGCAGGAGTGTTCTCTTGACATCTTGAACTGAATAAGAAACCCAGTCATGTCCTGCAATTCATCACCTGCAAAAGTCTAAATCCTCTCGGTAGAGGTATTGCATGGAAGTTTCACTCTTAAATTAATAACACATGTATCTTTCAACTGCAATAAGATCATACTAATCTTAATTTAAAGTTGGAATAGACATAGACAAAGAACAAAGTTGATTGTAAGTATGTTTGTCCACTTAAACTCATGCAAGGATCTATTTTCAACACTTTGTGATATTTATCATGTTTCAGTTTGATTAGATATGCTAATTGAGTACCCCACACTCAGAAGTATGGAAGAATGACCCTCCTCATGAAATGTAAGGTGGCACTTTATCACAACTTGAACCAGGCTACTTAGAGTATAAATTCTCATGATATGATCCCCTTTGGGATTCTTTTGTACTTCACTTTGGAAGTTGATCCTTATTGGGATTATTTTAGCTTTGATCCACATTGGGATTCTTTTCTTTGCCTTTTTGGCATGCATCAGCACTTTTAGTGCAAGGTCAACTAGGTCTGTGCTTAGCACAACAAAGTTTTCCTTATGTTTACTCTAGGTCTGTATTTACATACAACAAAGGAGAAACAGATGCTTTTATCAATGAGAAGTTTATAAACCATTTTTGCATGGTGTGTTTAGGTAACCACACATGCAAACATTTGGAAAAGTCATTGCTTACCAATACCCTAAGATGGTTTTCATCCACAATGCATATTAATTTAGTTCATCATAAATATGCTTATCTTGAATCCAAGCTGAGCCTACTAACATATCAAACAAAGTCTTGTCAGTCTTTATTGATTTGAAAAAATAGATGCAGAAGATAGTAGATGAGTGTACTATCATTTCTCATGTAAAGGCAGGAAGATTCAATAGAAATATTTTTGGATTTTTTCTTGATTTTCTAATTTTTTAGGATTTTTTTGTTTGAGAAAATAAAGAAATGGCATATGTGTTATCAATTTAATAGAGATCATCAACAATTACTCCATGTAGAAATGTAATCAAACTAAGCAGATGGAATGAAACATCGATTGTTTCTTGCATTGCCATCATAGTTTCTGTGAATAATTGATGTCCTACATTGAATCATGGTTAATTTCTGCTCCATTTGGATCAGTTACATCATAAACATCATGAGCAGGAAGAACGTTCCTGTCATGGAAAGGGATCAGCCACTGCTCACTTTTCTTGGGTTGGCAGGCCTCCATAACTGTCCCTATCACACTAGCAAATCAGTTAGATGTTTCAACCCAGGCCATTACTGTCCTGAGCTGTCCATTAGCATTTTTATATATGACTTGCTCGTATGTGTATGAGTTTGCTTTATCTGATGATATATCAGATTCACCTCTTGAAATTGTTTTCTTTCTCCAACATTGTTTTGATTTTAAACCAACTGACTCAACTTTAGCTTGTTTAACAAAAGGAGTTTGTATGGCTTTTGAAAATCTTTTGGTTGGTTTAGAAAATCTATTTTTCTTTTTTATGTTTTGTGGAGGTGTAGCAAAGGATCTTCATCCTTGATCATGTTTGTTTCTCCTGGGCATATGATCATATTCATCATAAGAATCATAATCATGATTATAATAATTTGATGGATGTGATCTTTTATGATATCCATTATGCCAAGCATTATTCCTATATCTGTCATACTTATGTTATGTGTATGACCTAGGATAATGTCTTGGTGCCCAATAATCATGAATATCATAATGTTTAAAATCATACCCATGCCGATATGATCGAGGAGAAGAGTAGCTATGATGAGTATGACTCTGATGTATGATAAGATCTTTGACCTCTTCTGTGTTGTGATGTTGGAGAGTTGTTGTATGAACACTCTGAAGTGGTATGATTCTCCATGTCACAATTTAAGTAGTAAGGAGTAGGTCTGGATCTTCTTCCCTTAGGCTTGAAATATGAAGTTGGATTTGCTTGGTACTTCACAACCTTTTGTCTTGTTTGTTTGTGTTGCTTTCTCTTGTGAGGACATATATATATATATATATATATATATCACTCTTAGTGTTTTTACACTCTGAAGTGTTGTGTGAATCTAAATTACATGTCTCATTGAGAATTGGTTGTTGTTTTGGAGTTTCTAATGTAGCCTTTGAGGTTGACGGTTGGTTTGGATCAGGAAAAGAAGACTTGGTTTGACTTTTCATCTTTCTTTTAGATCGGGTCTTCTTCCTCTTGACTTGTTTCTTTAATTTCTTGTACCTTAGGCTTCTGTTTGTTCTTTAACTCCATCTTGATCTTTGTTTTCAATTCAACCTTAGGCAATTCTGGTTCATGAAATCCTGTTGGTTTGAATTTCTCATAGAGAACCATTTCCTTTTGTTTGTTATTAGGCTTTGCTGCTTTGGGTTTCTGTGGTTGTGTTTGTTTTGGAATGATTGCTTCAATGACATGATTAGTACATGTCAATGTTTGTTTGTTTGGTTGGTTGATTTCTTCATCACTATCATCACTTGCAGGATCTCCATCTTGATCATCATAAGAATGAAAGGTTTCATTTTGTGGTGATTCTAGTTTGAGGTACAGCTTTGGTGCTGTTTCTGGAGAAGTGATTTGAGTGATAGTGGATGGTTTGTCTGTTGGATGATGATCATGCGTATTTGTATCTTCTTTGATTGGACTTGTCATTGAAGTTGGCATTTCTGTGTAGTTATCATTGTATGGAGGAGGAACAACATGGTATGTAGTTCCAGCACTCTTCTTTTGATCTCTTTGTGCATTAAGTAGTTCTTCCAACTTGCTGGCAGTCATCTTTAAATTCTCAAGTTCAACTTCTATTGATGTATGATTTGTTTTTATCTTTGTTAAAGACTCAGTGAGTCTTGTAACTTGAGCTTGAAGACTAAATCTTTCTCCAAGGAGTTTGTCTACATCCTTTAGAAGAGAATTGATTTTATCTTCAAAGGCTTTATGATGTATCTTTAATTTTGCATTTGTAGCCTTTTTCTGAATTGATTGCTTGATTTAGACGCTCAATGTAATGTTGCAAGTTACTGATTGTTTTGGTTGTACTTGCTTCTGATATTTTGACTTCAGCTTCAGCCTTTGTGTTTGTTAACTTCACAGAGAGTTCAGTTGATTGAGCATTCAGCTTGTGGTTCTCTTTAAGCAATTTATCAACTTCTTTCTCTAGTGAACTAATTTGTTTTGCAGAAGTTTATAGTTCCTCTGCATGTGAAGCTCTTTCCTCCTTTATCATGTATGCTATATTGTTGCAATATTTCCGATATGCCTATACTTCATCTATGCATGCTAATGAGCACAGATTGATCTTTCTATCTTCAAGAATTTCAGGCAATGGAGGCAATGTAGCCTTTAGAGGAGATAAAACAGGTGGGAAGATAACTGGCAAAGGAACAGTAACAAATGGGTTGATTAGCTTTGAAAATGTCAACCACTGCTCCAATCTTCAGTTCAATCTTCTGAGTGTATCATAAATCTGTGACAAGGGATACGCCACCTTATTTGACTCCAACAACTGCTACATCCTTAAGACGGGTTTTCAGATTCCAAAAGATTATATCCTTTTGAAAACTCCTCGTCTAAACAACACATACATTGTTGATATGATCAATGTTTCAGCATCAACCTCTGAAACTTGTTTATTATCAAAAGCCACAGAAGATGTATCACAATTATTGCATAGATGATTAGGTCGCACTAATTTTAACAGAATGAACAAACTTGTTAAAAATGATCTAGTCATAGGTCTTCCACAAAAGGAATTTTTCTGTACAGACCACTGCACAGCATGTCTGAAAGGGAAACAACATAGAGTTTCCCATAAATCAAAATTGATAAACTCTAATAACACACCACTAAAATTGCTTCATATGGATCTTTTTGGCCCCACAAACATCCTAAACATAGGAAAGAAACAATACTATCTTGTCATAGTAGATGATTATTCAAGATTCACATGGGTTTTCTTTCTTCTACACAAGACAGAAACAGCACAAATCATTACATCCTTTATCACAAAGATTGAGAATCAACTTGATCTTAAAGTTAAATCTTTAAGAAGTGATAATGGCACTAAATTTAAGAATGACTTTATTTCATCTTTTTGTGCAAAAAAAGGGATAAGTCATCAATTCAGCATAGCAAGAACTCCGCAACAAAATGGAGTAGCTGAACGGAGAAACAGAACATTAATAGAAGCAGCTAGAACCATGCTAGCTGACTCTCTATTGCCCATATCATTTTGGGTTGAAGCCATAAACACAGCTTGCTACATACGAAACAGGACATTAATCATCAAAGAACATTCCAAAATGCCTTATGAATTAGTGTTTAAAAGAAAACCATATATAGGATTTCTTAAGGCATTTGGATGTTTTGTGTCCATATTAAACACCAGAGAACAATTATCCAAATTTGCTCCAAAAGCAAATGATGGATTCTTTGTTGGATATTATGGAAGCTCGAAAGCTTACAAAGTATTCAATCCAAGGCTAAATATAGTGGAAGAAACAACTGATGTTGTTTTTAATGAACATTCTTTCACTAAGAAAGTCATTGGATCAAACTGGTTGTTTGATATTGATGCACTAACAAAATCAATTGACACATCTTACTTTGATGTTTCAGGTTCAAAGGATAACACTGAATATCCAATGGTTCCACCAACAACCATTGATGTTCTGTTGACTGCTGATCCTCCAAGGAGAACCACTAACACTCCTTCAAGCACAACTGTGTCAACACCTCCTGATCAACCAAACATCTCAAGAGAAACATCCTCAGACACTTCAACATCTTCATCTCCTGTACCCAATCAATCACTGGAAACAAACAAACCAAAACAACATGAAGATGATGATGACTACCATTCTCTATCAGACACACATCATGAAGATGAAATATTAGATTTCTTTCATGATTCCCCTCAAACATTCACTGAACCCCTTTAATCAGACAATCACACATCTCCCAATACTCTTGCTCACCCATCATCACATGATCAGACAATCACCAATCTTGATTCAACAATTCATGTTGATCAAATTACAACCACAAGAGTTCACAAGGACCATCCAATAGAAAACATCATCGGTGATCTCAACACCAGATTGACTCGTAGTCAAACTGATACAGCAAACATTTTCTTGTATTCCTGTTTCTTATCCTTAACTATACCCAAAAACATCACTGAAGCTTCTAAGAAGATGCTACCAAAAAGGGGGGGAAGACTGCACTTCAAGACTGCATGTCAATCAACATCCAAGGTTTTGATAATCATCAGGTTTTGGCAGCATCATCTTAGGGGGAGTATTGTTGGACTATTTGAAGATGATGTAATGGTTTATGAATGATGATGATTGATGTTGGTAGCCTTGAATAAAAGTGTAAGTTAAGAAACTTAACACATCAGCTGTAGATTAGTTGTTCATCAGCTGTGAACACTTAGGCAAAATACCAAAAACAAGTGTAATTTGTATGATTTTGTAAACATGATTATGAATGAAATTTCACTTTCACATTCACCACTTGTTGTATGTATGATTGTAAAATGAATCTTAAATGATTGTATGATGAAAAAATCTATCAAGATCTAAATCAAATAATAGATTTGGCTGATTTTCAGATTTCAAAACAGTTTGACTCTGAAAAAGTCAAACTTGATATTCTTGAATGAACACACTTTTTGATTCTTGGATTTCTGATGGAATTGGGTAAAATCAAAGGTTATAATAGCTGTAGATAAGTGATTCTAAGCTAGAACAACAATCAATTTCATATAATCATCATCTAAACTTAGATTTAAATGATGAACACATGAAGAACACAAAGATCTATGAATCAATGTTTAAAATGTTTGATTTGGATATGGTGAATGATAAACAAACCTTAGATTTGATGTTTCTAAGCTAAAACCACTATCAGTTTCAGCTAAACAACATCAGATTCATGATTTTTGATGATTTTTCCTCAAGAACAGTGAACTTTTCTCAAGAACACAAAATTTTCAAAAATCTTCAAATTCAAGAGTTGTGATAATCCAATTGATATGAAACTTTGCAGATGTGTTAGTTATCACAAACTAAAGCTATTAGAAGCTTAAATTCGATTAAACAACATCAAAATCAAAATTTCACGTTCATGAGCATTTGAAGACTTGAAGAACAAGTTTGCTTAAATCTTCAAATTAGTGGCTCATATGAACTTCAATTGATATGAAAACTTGCAGATCATCATGAAATAGCAAATCTATGCTAATGGTAGCTTGATTTCATCAAAAACAACAACAATTTGTAGATCAAACTTGTGGTTCAAATTTTAGAGAAAAAATTGAAGAACAAAGAGCCAAGGCTCTGATACCAATTGTGGAAACCATCGATTTTGCTGGATCGAATATTGCAATCGTATCGTTGCCGTTTATCGAATTTGTGATGCGGAAACTCACAAACCCGTTGATGATTTCAAGTGAAGATCTATATGCAAGATGAACATGTATGATGATGAATGAATGATGAACAAATTCAAGAACATATAATCATAAAGATTTCATTCATTCATATGTATGATTCTAGAGGATTACAAGGGAGTTTGTAAGAACACTCTCTTATACACACTCAACCTTGATTTCTCATTCTAGTCTATGCTCTGGATTGTTAGTGATTCCTCTAACTGTTTTAAAGTTCTTCTTAGTATAAATAACTACACTTAGTCATATATACCCTTTACAAAAATAAGAAAATATTACATTTAAGCACAGAATGATTACACAAATATAGTTCTAAGTCTGATAAATTCTTCTGTTGCTGATGCTCGACTGCCAGGTGTTGACATCATTCGGGACGACCACTGATGTTGACTGTTGACTTTACCATAGTTGACCAAGTTTGACCAAGTTTGACTTTGGTCAATTTTCTTCGTTTTGATCATATCTTTAGCATATCTTCACCGTGTTGGTTTTGCTAATCATCATGAGATTCGGCACTTAGGTTTTGGTAAGTATCATCTTCAAATAGTCAAATAGAGTACTTGTCTCTCTACCCTTTGAAGATTAGTATCATGATCCTCCTCATCCGAAGATGATTCAGACTCATCTAATGAACTAGTAGATTCACCAGAATTAATAGATGCAGCAGCAGCTTCAGGTGAAGAATGGATAGGGGATACACGATGAGCTTGAATAGGATAAAATAGAAGAGAGTGAGCAGGTGATGCTTAGAAGGGTGATGGAATTTCTATTTCTTGAACCAAAGGCAGAGTGTGAAGATCACCACCTACATCAACCTGTGGTGACACTTGCCTCAGTGTTTCTTCAGCTGATTCAGCATGCTCTTCAATAGTTTATTGATCATGAGCAGCTGGATGTTCTTCTTCAATCTCATGAACATCAGTAGGAACATCATCATATGCTTGTTCCTCAACATCAGGCACATCATCCTTAGCTTCTTCTTCTTGTGCTTCTTCTGGATTTATCTGCTATAACATCCATGGATGTAATGAAAAGAAGCTTCCACCATAAAAGTTCCTTGGATCTCTCTTCTTGATGTATTTGTATGATTTGGAATTATAGTGAGGAATGTCCATCACAGGGCCCTCTGGAACAAGATAAGGAAAAGCTTCATTGATGAAGCATTGAATGAACCTTGGATACATCAAGAACATATGCCTTCTCCCTTCCTGAATGTTTGAGGCCAGACCATGGAACACATAAGCAGTCATGTTGAATTGTTTGTTAGTTCATAAGGCACAGATAGCTGATGAAGTAGAGATGTGGATATCATTCCAGCCAGTCTTCCTCTTTGATAGGCAGTGTTGGAATAAGTGTATCAAGAATCTCCATTGTAGGTCAACTAACCCCTTGACAATCTGTTTTCCTTCAAAGCCTCCTTCATAACCAATGTTGGCAAAGAAGGTCATGCTGTCAACTTCTTCTAGTTCTTGTGAAGAGTTAGCATCATCCCCAAACTGTAGACACTGTCTCACAGTCTGTTCAGAGACTACCAATGTGTGATCATTAGTAATTCTTCCTGAAATAGTCCTCACACCATCAACTTCAACTACTTCAGCTGTTCCCCAGAATGATCTAATGAAGTTCTCATAGATGATAGGTTTAATAATGATAGCATGTGCCACTCTTGTTGTAGAGATGAATCTGATCATATGTCTTAATCCTTCAAATTCAAGCACATCAGGATCAAGATATCCACTGACATTGTGGAGCTTGCTCCAAGTGAGGTTTGCCATAGACTCTGCCATAGAGACACATGAGTTAGTAATGTACTAACAATTATCAGATCATACAACAAGAATCATGTTTAAGTTTTCTCAGTTTGACTTTATCTGGTCAAAATTGAGAGTTCAATGGTTACTGTTGTATAGGAGCTTGACCTATCTTTGATTTTTTGATGAATAACCATTTGTGTTATGTTTTATGTTTATTTTCGATCATCTTTACTGTTTCAAACACCTTTTTACACTGAAACATTTGATTTGATTTCAACATTTTTTTAAGGTTCGGTTCCCCTGTTCGTCGTGGTTAATTTAGAGATTGAAAATCGGTTGTTCTTTGTTATTTACATTAACATCCGTTTCATTAAACTTGAGAATGCCATTACTGGTTCGACATTTGAAGTTTACAAATCCATTGAGAATCACCTTGTTTTGATACTACTTTGGCTAAGAATCAAAATAGAGATGGAATGGAGTTGGATGAACAATAGAAATACAAGATGGGATGGTTTGGATAATGATCAAGAACAATGAGAAAATGCTAGTCGCACTGTAAGTTCACTCAAATTTGAAAAGTATTAAATGGCCTTGATGAAAGTGTTTAAATAGTTGATTTAAAACTTACTCAAACTTTGCAAGTGTGTGAACAAATGCTGAGGTTTTTAATTTTGTACTGTAGCAAAATCGGATGTTTTAATTTGTCCGTATTTATTTACTTTGTCAAATGCGGAAGCACAAAACTTGCCAGCATTTGAGACTGTAGCAAATGCGAAAGAACATTTTGACTTTTCCGCATTTTTCTGTGATAAATGCGGTGAACAATTTGACTTGTCCACATTAGTTAATGCTGAGGATTTGAGTTTTGCATTATCCATCCGTATTAACTGAGGTTCAAACACTTGTCATGACAGTTGTGAGCTTAAATGCGGATTTGTTTGGAAACAAATGCGGATGACTTAACCTGTCCGCATTAGTTTTCCTTTGATTTTTCATGCACCAAAACTATTACTCGCATTGGTTGAATGCATGGGTTACTTCACCCACATTAACCAATAATCTTACCCGCATTAAAATTTAAACTGGTCAAAAAATAATGTTTTTGCAGAGGATAGTTTTGATAGTCTTTGCACTGATGCTTTGACTTTATAAAGATGAGTCTGTTGTTCTGACTTCTTATGAAGTTTTGACTGTTGCTTGGATTTTCAATTCTTGCTTGGATTGAATTGTACACTCGGTGTGATACAAATTTCCCAGTTTTGACTGATCTTAGACTTTTGTGCTTCCAAAAATCTGCATACACTGAGATATTATGGTATAACTTCCACACCAACATAGTCATTTTTTCTAATTATATATTTTTAAGAAAAACAACAACAGTACACGATAATTAAAATATTTTTGAGATTTTGTAAATATTTTCTATTTTTGTGAATATTTACTTTTAAATTTTAATTACTCCCCCTAAAGTTTATATCCATACGGATAAAAACTTTAAACATTTTTTAAAAATTTGAAAGGAAAATATTTTTGTAATTTTTGATTTTCTTATCTATACATGAAGAGGAAGTATACCTTACTTGGGATCATATCAATCTTACCTTTCACAAGTGCAAGCAATTGTTAGTAAAGTAGACATAATCATAAACATATTGATTGTAGGTATGTTTGTCCTCTTAAACTCACGCTTGGTTAATATTTTAATGCATGTGATCATTATCATGTTTTGAGTGAATTAAATATTTAACATGTACCTCACACTCAACAACATAGCAAGATCAACCACCCGCATGAAATGTATGGTAGAACTTTTTCACAACTTACATGACCAGGTCATTAAAATTATAAAATCTCATTTGGTTTTGGGTTAGGAGGATCCTCATTAGGATTCTTTTACTTTGATCCTTATATTTATTTGATCCACATTGGAAGGTGATTCGCTTTGGAAGGTGATTCGCTTTGGGAGGTGATTAGCTTTGGGATTCTTTTTGCACTTCACTTTGGAAGGTGATTCGCTTTGGGATTCTTTTTGTTCATTCACAAGAATGTAATTTTTTTTATTTTATTAATTCATCCAGGTTGGATGTGTTCCACATTGGAATCTTTTTGGATCATGACATCAGCACTATATGCCTGTTTCTCTAGATCTTTCTCAGCAAAACAAAGGAGAAACTGATATGGGTGAATGAGATTCATAAGGTATCATTACCTGGTGTGTTTAAATTACTACACACACATACACTTGGATAAGCTAAATACTTACACACACCCTGAGATGATGGCCTCACAGTTGAATATGATCTTTAGTTTATTACAGCATATATCTTCTTTTCCAAGATGAGCCTACATGCATATTAGATAAGTCATGTCAGTCTTTCAAGATTTTGAAATAAGCACAGTGAATAATATAATGACTGAAATAATGATTTTGATGATTGCGTTAAATCACGTAAACATTTTACGTTTAAAAACACGTTAAAAACGGTATTTTTCAGATAAAAACGAGTGATTTTGCCCAAGTCCGGTTTTTAACAGAAAATAATATTGTGTTTTAAGTTAGAAACTTATGTTTTTAGGTATGTAACAAATCCTTAACAAGCATGGTCATCGGTGTTGATATTATACGCGCGAAAAAACCGAAAACTAACTATTTCGGGTTAAAAATTTGGGACTATTTTGAGACTGCTATTAAATAGAAAATTTCAGAATATTTTTATTATAAAAGAATCATTTTAAAACACGTATAATGATCATGGGCTATACACGGGATTAGGTACTGTTTTTGCACGTACGAGTAAAGTTTTGGGTTAAACATAAAAGATTCTTTTTTTACAATAAAATTGACAGGTTCAAAATGGATCAATCTGTGATGATATCGTAATGCAATGATCAATTCATACACAAAGTACACAAACACAAGCAATTACTTCAAACATTCATAGATTTCATTGATAGCAAATGCTTAGGATACAATGTGTAAGAGGTAGTTACAATAGTTCAATCTGTTCTAACTGTTTCGTTCTCTAGGTCTACCTACACAATACATAAAATATCCTATTTATACTATCAAAGGAAAACAAGGAACATATATTTACAAAATAAGTCCCTATACTATGAAAAAATGCAAAATACAAAATGTAATCTTTTAAGAGCTCTAACAATACTCCCCCGAAGATTCACATTGTCTTCAGTCTTCATTGAATTCTTGTGGTTCTTCTTTTATCTTGAACACCGGCTTTTCTTTGTAAAGCTCCAATTCATGCAACGCTTTCTTTATAGCTGACTTGAACTTCTTTGCAAGTATAGCTTGCTCAGGCTTTGACTCGTTGGTTTTAATCTCCATCTTATCCATTACATCCAAAGTTTCTTTTGTCAGACCTGCAATATCAATGTTGGCGTAGAACTCAAAAGGTTTAGGATGATCGTGAGAATGAATTTCCAACACGCCTTTGCTTAAAATTCTCATAAAATCAATAGACTTTATGTATTTCTTCACGATGTTCGCATATGCTAGAGCTTTTCACAATGCAATTCTCTCCATTGCAGCATCCATTACCTTAATAATTGTCATAAAATATTTTCTATCATTTTCTGCAATTTTTGACGCAACACGATCAAACTTTTGGACAGAAAAAAATGAGATATAACTTGGATGTAGAAGTTTAAGCTCAAAAACTCCAAATAATGAAATCATATCTTGATCCCAGTCTTCCAAGTTTCGAACCAGCTTCAACTGAAATGAGTCAGCGTGATAGAAGTTTGAGTCCCATCTATCAACTTCAAGCCCGGGGTAGTGACCTTTTCAAAAAATTGATCACTATAAGCATCCAAAAATTGTTCTTCTTCTGGATGAGCAGCTATCTTTCTTTTGCTTTTTAATGACTTGAAATACTCTTTGTCTTCTTGATCGCATCTTGTTTTGAGGTAAGAGTCCATTCTGGAAATGCCTCGATTTAAAAGCTTAACAAAATTTTCACCTCGAATTGATTTGGTAGGATTGATCAAAGGCAACTTATTTAACTCCTTCAGATCTTGCACTGGCAAAGCTATGATGCTTGTGTAAAAATGATAGACATCACAAATAGCATTTACACGTTTGATTAAAAAGGCGTCAAAAATCTCATCATACTTCCAGGCAACCATCTTCACATTCTTTGAATTATCTGACACAATCATTGCATTGAGCAATTCAAAGATGGATTGGCCTTTTTGCATTACATTTCTTAGTAAATCTCCTGCAGTTCTTGCCTTATTCCATATTTTTTTCTGTTCAACCGAGACTTGGTATGCCTGTTTCTCTGTCCCTGGGAACATCTCAATCAATTCTTTTCTCCTTTCATGACTGCTTTTCACTAATTCTATTTCTTTAATTTCTTGAGGCTTTAATATTCTAGTTCTCTTTGTAATTTCAAAATATTGAGGATTATCATTTTATTGTTTTGCTTTTCTGTCTCTTGAAAACTTTTGACCAAATTTCTTAGAGACTCAGTTTGCAATCTGTTTAATCACTTTCTTAGGATAATTCCTTGATTGTAGCCACAGCCTATTCTAAATAGTTGTCATGTTTTCAGGATCATGATGATGCGATTCAGATGCTAGAAGGTCTTCAATGTTAGTACTTTCTTGCATCGATTCCACTCTCAATGTTCGATAACTATTTCATCTGGATCAACCGGAGCTGTTGACTCTGCTATAATACATTTCTCATACTCTTCATTGATTTGTTAAACTGCTAGACCATCCAAAAATACTCAATTGTATTTCTTTTTGACCAGATAATTGTATCTGTCATCAATGTCTAAGGGGATGTCTTCAGTGATAGCTTCAATTGGAGAATAGGCAGCTTCAGCAACATCTTCTTCCTCCGGTACTTCATCATACCACACATCTGAAAGCTCTGGATCTAAGTCATCCAGTGCTTCAATTTTCTCTTGTATGTATGCTTCTGCAATTTCCTGTAAAGAAGGATGACCTACATTCACTGCATAAGAAAAACAGATTAGATTCAAGCATATAAAAATAAAACAACACCTATAATCAAAAATGTCTTTTAAACTGTTAACGAGTTTCAGAAACAATTTTCAGCATCTTTGAAGGAGGGATGGATGACGATTCAGCCAATACTTGAATATCAGATTCATCTATCTTTCGTTTTCCTTTCACCGCCTTAGATAATCTTTCAACTTCAGTAGTTTGAACTTCAGGAATAACCTCTATCTCTAAAGTTAAAGGGTCTTTTTCTTGTGGTTGCGAAGATTGAGATTTTAAGCTTTCTTTCATAATTTCAAGGTCTTCTTTTAACTTTACATAATCTTCTTTTAACTTCTTGTATTTTTCTTTTGTCAAATCATAATCACTGAGTAAAACATCAAAGTTCTTTAGATTCATCTCTTGTACTTCTTCAAGCTCAGCAATTTTCAAGTCTTTCTTTAAAGATTCTACTTTTAATTGATTATTTTCATCTTTCAACTGCTCGATCATCTTAAGCCGATAGATGTTTTCTTCTTTCAATGCTTCTATTATCTGCTCAGTGTTTAATTCCTCAGTAAGAACTGTATCATGTTGACTATATCTTTCACCTTCATCTGGTAATACAGACTCAAATGAATCAACATTTTGATCACACTCCATTTCTTGTTGTACATTGACTTCATGAGTATCTTCATTCACATCTATTGACTCGTCAACATTATGAACATCTTCATTCAGATTATCAACTTCTTCAACTTCTGTAACAACTACATCTTCATTAACTTCTTCAACTTCATTACCTCCAACATCATCATCATCATTATCATCACTTGAAGTAGAACTTCCTTCATCTTCAGATTCATCATCATCTTCATTATCTTCATCATCATCCTCAGCTTCAGACTTAGAATGTTCTTGAGGAACTTCTTCAATCAGATCATTTGGATCAATTGGTTCATCATCAATCAAATGAAAATGATCTCCATCTATGTTCACATCATCTCTTGCTACAGCTCTCATGTAATCAAACATTTGAACATTTTGAGCACCAGTCATGATAGCAAGTCTTTTGTATACGGTTTTAGTCATGTGCTCCAAAATTAATCTCTCTCCACTTACTACATGAGCATGGAAATCAGGATACTCTTCATTAATAATCAGCTGAAGAAATCTTGGATACATCAAGTATTTGTTCCTGATTCCTTTCTCCAAATTAAAAATAAAGCCATTCATGATCCATTTTGCCATATTAAACCTTCTGTTTGTGGCAATAGCTACAATAGGAGAAGCAATGTCTACAGGGAAAGAATTCCATCCGGCACTTCTCTTAGCCATTCCATATTGTAAGATATAACAAAGAAGTTTCCAGTGGTTATATACTCTTGCTCTAAAAAATTGTTTCTTAGGAAAGTGATCTGGATGTCCCATGGCTAGAAATATGTCTCTACACTCATTAAAAGTGAGTTCAGCCAAATCTTCAGGATCATTATCACTGAGTCTTAGAGCTTCTCTAATTGACTGCTCAGAGACTTCAATCATACGATAGTTCATGATAAAACCTCTAACTACTTTCCTTCCTTCATCATCTCTTGCAATTTCAGCAGTACTCCAGAATCTTTTGATGAGACGAGCAGATATAACTTGTTGAGCAGACATGGCATACACATACTTTGTTCTCAATAGAAATCTTATCATCTCTTCATAACCAACAGCTTCACGAACATCCTCATTAAGAAAGGCTGCGTTATGCTTTGGCTCAAATATAAGATCTGCTATCTGTATATATAGAACAAAATATTAATCACATTTGAATTGCCAAAATTTCAATCATATTGTGTGTTATCATTTTTGAACCAATAACACTTAAAAAAATTTCTAAGTGTTTTGTACAACTCATTACATGAACAGAGTATGCACTAGTTACAATTTTGATTCAACACAATTTATGATTAAATCAATGAATGAACATGAAAGATGAAAATTGATTGAATTTCAATTGAATTAGCAAATTTTAAATTTTAAAACCTCACAATTTACACTTAAAATTTCTAAGTGTTGAATACACTCTACCATGAGCAGACCACGATCATGTTTAAGTTCTAATGATTTGAAATACACTAAAACAATTAAAATTATAGATGAAATTCCATTAAAACAAGCATAACAGTACATCACACATGATTAACATAAAAACAGATCACATATGACACTTCATTACCCACATGTACCTAGATCATCATACAGCCAAATATCATACAAGTCATGCGAATCTCAAACAATTATCATGCTCAACATAGCTACAACATAACCAATGCATCATACATAGAATCAAATGATGCACAACATGCCATGTGAAGCCAATCACGACTTCACACCCTAAACCCTGCCAATCCTACTAAGTAGGGGCCTCAGATTCGCATGCGTGTATGATGACCATCAACATACCATTTAACAGAATTGTTATCACCCAAGATTTTCAACAATGATCAACTACAATCCAAACAATAGCCTATCATAACCCCTATGACCCATATCCAGGTAATCCCACAAACAGGCCAAACCTTCCAATTAACCCAATAAACATTCATACATGCAAACAATACATTCTACTACCTTAGAAACCATCCATGAACATACTAGCATGATCCTAATGTCCCAAACATACTCAAACCATCATATTAAAGAATTTGTGCAAATAAAGTTTCCATTTTGGGAAAGCACATCCTAAAATCCATCCAACACCCAATACATTCATGAATTCATTACTAATATACCAATTCAAGCTCATGTTAACATCTAGACAAGATCAACAACATCCAATCATCATAATTCCTAAATCTTTCTAACCAAAAGTTACTACTTTTAGTAAGACATGAACTACAACATTCATTCTTGGATTTCTAACATTCATATCATCAATCTAACACCCAATCATCATCACAAACACATTAACAACATCAATTCATCATCAAATCACCATATTCATACAAATAAAGTTACTATTATTAGTAACGTATGAACAACGCATCAAAAACGCAACTTTCTTGCATAATCAACGTTAACTAACATCTATACAATCTAACTAACATCACACATCAACTAACGACAAAGAATCAACCTTCAATTAAAGATTTCGAACTAGGGTTTTGGCCACAATGAAAAACCATGAAAAACTTGTAAAAATCTAACCTTTAAACGTGTAAAGGACAAGATTTGATGTTTCTAACGTGTTGTAATGCTTGTAATCGATCAAAACCGAAGCTTTCTTTCTTGTTCTTGCTGAAATTCGAAGTGTGTGTGTGTGTGTGTGTGTGTGTTTGTGGGTGATCGCGGCCAAAGGGTGGTATGGGGGCTAGGGTTAGTTTTTTTATTTATTTATTTAATTTATCAATATTACCACTTAAACCCCTATTGTTTTGTATTTTATTAAAACTAAGCTTTTACTTACTTGTTAAAAGGTTTAAACTTAAAATAATAAGCATATAAACTAACAATAATAATCATATGATTATCTTTACTAGATACAAAACATATGGATTAAACACACACGTTACCACTTTACGCGAAAAAATTTACAATTAATCTTTAAATCGCATAAGCACATAAGCACAACTTAATAATCACATCATCAACTAAATTATTATTAGTTTATCATTATTAATTGTTATTAAGTCACCAACGTTCAACGACAACTATTGTGTGCTCACGACACGTGTATGCAAGACTTAACAGAACTAATGGAGTTTTGGTAACGGAAAATTACCGGATGTCATATTATCCCCATGGTGAAAGAATTTTCGTCCCGAAATTTGTGTTACCTGGTGAGTGTTCCATCACTGGTCTTCTGCATTGGCATAAAGTAATTGAAATGAGTGAGTTTTGGGTGAGTTGTCACATCAACCCCATGTTGAAAGAAATTTCGTCCCGAAATTTAATTCAGTACCTTCGTCGGCTGGCATCGTCTTTTCGAATAGCTGAGGATACTTAAGCTTCATTTGGTCCACACGCTCCCACGTGATTTCTGGTCCACATCTCGAGTTCCAATGAACCTTGACTATGGGTATCTTGCTTTGCTTAAGTGTCTTCACCTCACGATCCATCACCTCGACCGGTTCCTCAATGAAGCATAATTGTTCATCCACTTGAACTTCTTCCAGCGGTACGACCATTGTTTCAGCTGTTAAGCACTTCTTCAGATTTGAAACATGGAATACATCATGGATTCCACTTAGCGAATCAGGTAGGGCTAATCGATAGGCCACTGGACCTATTCTTTCCAATATCTCAAATGGTCCAACATATCTTGGATTTAGCTTTCCTCGCTTGCCAAACCGAATCACACCTTTCCAAGGTGAGACCTTCAGTAAGACCTTATCACAAATCTGAAACTCTAGAGGTTTTCATCGCTTATCAGCATAACTTTTCTGTCTGTCGCGCGCTGCAGCCATACGATTCCTTATTTGTACAATCTTCTCAGTAGTCTCGTGTACTAACTCAGGACCCGTTAGCTGTCAATCACCAATTTCAGCCTAACAAACTGGTGATCTACATTTTCTCCCATACAACACTTCAAAAGGTGCCGCCTTTATGCTAGTGTGATAACTGTTGTTGTAAGAAAATTCCACCAATGGTAGGTGAACTTCCTAGTTATTCCCGAAGTCAATCACACAAGCACGTAACATGTCCTCCAAAGTCTGTATAGTACGCTCGCTTTGACCATCAGTCTGTGGATGATAAGCAGTACTCATATCCAATCACGTACCCAAAGATTTCTGCAGTGATTGCCAGAAGTGCGATGTGAAACGAGAATCACAGTCTGAAATAATTGAGACCGGTACTCCATGCCTCAAAATGATCTCCTTCAAATAGAGTCGGGTTTATTTCTCCATTTTGTCTGTTTCCTTTGTCGCTAGGAAATGAGCAGACTTTGTTAATTTATCCGTGATAACCCATATTGTGTCGCAACCAGTAGAAGTTTGAGGTAACTTAGTAATAAAATCCATTGATATCTGATCCCACTTCCACATATGGATCTCTGGTTGTTGTAATAGTCCAGACGGTTTCTGATACTCAACTTTTACCTTTGAGCAGGCTAGACACTTGGTCACATATGTAGCTACAACCGCCTTCATGTTAGGCCACCATTAGTGCGCCTTCAAATCATGTTACATCTTGTCAGATCCAGGATGTATAGAGTACTTAGACTTATGTGCCTCACTCATCACCAGATCTCTCAGATTTCTGTACAGAGGTACCCAAAGTATGTCCATGAAGTAATGAATGCCATCCGCTTTTACGTCCAACTGTTTTTCCATTCCCCTTAACGATTCAGACCCAATGTTTTCTCCTGTCAGGGCTTCTGTCTGAGTCTCTCGAATTTGTTCTGGTAACCGTATGCTGATAGTAAGTTGCAAAGCTCGCAAACGTTAAGGCTTAGCAGTTTCTTTCCTACTCAGCGCGTCAACAACTACATTTGCTTTCCTCGAGTGGTACTTGATAGCACAGTCATAGTCATTCAGTAATTCTACCCAGCGCCTTTGCCTCATATTCAGTTCCTTTTGCTCAAAGATATGCTGAAGACTCTTGTGATCGGTGTAAATAGTGCATTTGGTACCGTAGAAATAATGTCTCCACATCTTTAAGACAAAAATTACCGCACCCAGCTCCAAGTCATGGGCGGTATAGTTCTTCTCGTGAACCTTTAACTGTCTAGAGGCTTAGCTATCACCTTATCCCGTTGCATTAGGATGTATCCAAGCCCTTGAATGGAAGCGTCACAATAAACTACGAAATCATCACTACCCTCCGGTAACGCCAATATCGGTGCTCTACACAATTTCTGTTTTAGCAATTGGAAAGCAGATTCCTAACTCTCACCCCATTTGTATGTTGTTCCCTTGTGAGTCAAAGCTGTGAGAGGTTGTGCAATCTTAGAGAATCCTTCGATGAACCATCGATAATATCCGCTAATCCAAGGAATTGTCGTATCTCACTTGGTGTCTTAGGAACAGACCAATTCTTTATCGCTTCAATCTTTGCCGGATCAACATGTATTCCCTTCTTGTTGACAATATGACCCAAGAATTGCACCTCACGTATCCAGAAATCACACTTAGAAAATTTCACGTACAGTTGTTCTTTTCTAAGTAGTTCCATGATTAAACGTAAGTGCTTCTCATATTCTTCCTCAAACCTTGAGTATATCAGTATGTCATCAATAAAGACGATAACAAACTGATCAAGATAGGGTTTGCACACGCGATTCATGAGGTCCATGAATACTGCTGGTGCATTTGTCAACCCAAATGGCATGACCAAAAATTCATACTGACCATATCGTGTACGGAAGGCAGTCTTCGAGATGTCCTCTTCTCAAACTCTTAGCTGATGATACCCAAACCTTAGATCAATCTTATAGTAATAGCTTGATCCTTGCAGTTGATCAAACAAATCATCTATACGAGGTAAGGGATATCTATTCTTGATAGTAACCTTTTTTAGTTCCTTATAGTCAATGCACATTCAAAATGTACCATCCTTCTTCTTGACAAATAGAACTGGCACTCCGCAGGGCGACGAACTCGGTCGGATAAAACCTTTATCCAACAGCTCTTGTAGTTGGGTGGATAATTCCTGCAGTTCGTTCGGAGCTAACCGGTAAGGTGCTCTCGCAATCAGAGTGGCTCCTGGAGTCAACTCAATTTGGAATTCAACTTGACGATGAAGGGGTAATCCAGGCAGGTCTTCCGAAAACACCTCGGGAAACTCGCGAACTACGGGGATATCCTCTATCATCTTTTCCTAGGTCTGTTTATCTGTGACGAGTTCCAATATGGCAAGTCGACCCTTTCGTAACAACTTATGTGCCTTCATGAACGAGATGATGCCTATCACCGCACCACTCCTATCACCTCTGACCGTAAGGACTTCTTCGCCAATGGGAATCCGTATGATCTTCTCGTGGCATATGACTTCCGCTTGTTTACCAGAAAGCCAATCCATGCCTACTACTACATCAAAACTTCCTAGTGTAACAGGCATGAGATCTATGGCGAATGTATGACTAGCAAGCTCTATCTTGCAGTCTCTAAGAATATGCGTTACATGAATCAATGTACCATTAGCTAACTTTATGAAGTATTTAGATTCTAAGGTTGAGGGCACATCACTTAAAAGACTACAAAACTTAGTGGACATGAAACTTCTATCGGTTTCGGTATCAAATAATATGGTAGCAAAAGGACCATTAACCAAAAATTTACCAGTTACAGTTGTAGGGTCGTTTAGAGCCTCACCTGAGCCAATGACGAAGGCTCTTCCTTTGGCTCCATTGTTGCTATTGCCTTTATTGTTGTTGCCATTACCATTGTTGATGTTGTTGCTGCTGTTATTGTTGATGTTGTTGCCATTGTTGTTGTTTCCATTACCATTCCTCCTGATTTGGGGACAGTTGCGTTTGTAATGGCCTTCTTTTCCGCATTCAAAACATCCTTTGGGAGTTTCCTGGGACTATTGTGGCTTTTTCATCAGCTCACCACGAAAGTCTTTGGTTGCATGACCAATCTTTCCACAACGTTGGCACTTGAAATTGTCACATCGACCCACATGGTGGTAGTTACACCGGTTGCACTTCGACTGGCCATACCCACCGGGTCCTTGATTTGAGGGAGTCACCTGGTTGAAGCTTCGATTATTATCGAACCTCCGTTGTTGTTGCTGATTTTGATGCTGTTGTTGAGGTTGAGATTGGCTACTTGATGACAATCCCTTGTTGCCTGAAGCATCCCACTTGCGTTTATGGTCGGGCACGCTTGCCACAACGCCCCGCTTGGGTAGCCGTCCTTGCTCCACCGCTTGATCAGTCAGCTTGTGGGCTAACCGGATGGCTTGTTGTATGGTAGTGGGATTAGAAGCAGTTACCATACTTTGAATCTCAGGCACCAATCCCCGTATATAGTGCTAGACCCTCTTGTGCATCTCATTCACCATTCCTGGGCATAAAGTGGCTAATTCGTGAGATCGAGTAGTATAAGCCTCAATCTCAGAACCTTGCATCTTGAGTTGCCAAAACTCAATCTCCAGTTTCCACACCTCATTGCGGGGGCAGTATTCTTTAGTCATGATTTCCTTGAATTCATCCCAAGGCAGTTCGTTGGCTATAGCTTGACCCAGCATTTGAACCTGGGCGTTCCACCAGGAAAGTGCTGCGCCTTCCATTGTCCTTGTGGCATACTTCACCTTATCAGTAGGTGGGCAGTTGCATTTTGCGAAGACAGACTTCGTCTTCTCAAACCACCTTACAAGCCCCACAGCCCCTTCCATCCTGCTGTAGGTATGGGGTTTACAGTCCATGAAGGACTTATAGGTACATGGTGGTGGTCCTGTTTTGACAACCCAAACATTAGTCAGATATCCTAGACAAATAACTAGGATAATTAGTTTAACCTCTTGTTATCATTTACCTGCCGGTTGTCCCGGTTGGGCAGCAGCCACTGCCGCCTGAACATGTTCGTTGATTAAAGCAGCCAATTTCGCAGGCGTCATGTTTATGGCTCCGGCACCACGGCCTCCGGCGCCACGTCCACAACCACGCCCACATCCTCTTCCGCGTGCGTCCATTTTTCACTTTACAATTCACAAATACAATAATGAGTAACATCCAACACATTAATCTCATCGAAGTACAGTAAACAATAAGAAATAATGGATTCACCACAACCACAACATTTACAACAAAAATAATAACCAAAGATAAATAAATTGCAAATGAGTCACAAAGTATTCCATCAATGTCAAAATTTAAGTTTGTTAGTTGTATGGGAAACAACCCTTCCCATATAGGTTTCAAAGAAAAGAAACACTACATAGTCTAAGTTATGCAATGAGGAAGTCAATCCGCAACATCCGATCCATCGCTGTTGTCATCCGTTTCCTCCGGTTCCTCCTCCTCTGGGGCTTCCTCGGGGTCCTCCTCCTCGGGGTCTTTGGCAGGTGCAGGAGCTATAGCAATCTGGAGTGCTGCCAGTTGTGCCTCAAGAGTAGCAAACCTATCGTTAGCCATCACCTCCCGCTGCTCTAGTGCATTCACACGTCCCGTAAGCGCTCCCACGCCGTCAGCCATCGCATAACACCCATTAAGGGTTTTCCGATGTTGCTCCTCGAGCGTATCCACTTGTTGTTGCAGTTCTCACACCTGGTGTCTTAGGGTAAAATTCTCACTAGTGAGTATCCTGACACGTTGTTGCTCGGTGTCCAGTGCAGCCACTAGTGCAACAAAGGCTTGCTCTTAAGGAATATCCAGGGTAGGGAATGTGAGAGATGGGGTAGCTGTCGACGACCTCATTCGTGGTCGGGTAGAGGCTATCGGTGGTACTCGCTCCTGATATATCATATGCCGTATACAGTTAGGATAGTAATCCCAATCTCGCAGAGGATCACATTCAGGTATCGCGAACGGTTGATCCCAGTCAACCTCTTCAGATGGATACTGATGTCGTGGCTAGTCCGATCCACTGTCTGGTACGGGTGAGTGAGGAGGTGACTCAGATCTTGCGGGTCTCTTACCCAAGTCAGGCGACGACAATGCCATGCTGCGAAGTACGTGATGCGTATGCCAATGAGTATACAGTAAGGAGAGTAAATGACAAGCAACTAACAACTGTGCGGTTATATTCTAGTGTGTGTATATGCAACCTAGTTCCCTATAACCAATGGCTCTGATACCAATCTGTAACACCCGGCCTCTAACACCACCAATATTGTCCGTTTTGCCCACAAGGAGCTCGCGGATTTGCTTTTGGTTGCCCAGGTGAAAACTTCCTAGGGAGGTCACCCATCCCTGGATTACTGCCACCTGAGCACGCTTAACTGTGGAGTTCTCCTCTCATCCACAGCCAATACGCCCAAAACACGTTGCTGATATAACAGACCAAACATTCCTTATGAACCAGGAATCTCTCCTGTCCACGGCGATATGGGATATATGTTGGGTGTCACAATCACCCCCCTTTGGACTCATCGTCCTCGATGAGCCCGAGAAGTCACCATCCTTAGTGAGGTATGTCCCACATCCCGAACGGCACAGGAGTGGCTCTGATACCAGTCTGTCACACCCTCAAAATCCGCGTGCGGGGTTTTACAATGAGGCGCGTGACATACCAGGATCTCAGTCATTAGTTACTCAGAACGACTCTATATGTACAAACATTCAAAATCAAAGTTTAACTTTAAATACTGTGAAAGCGTTAAATAAAACAGAAAACCCAAAATAATGTAACATGAGTTAACATGCGCAAACAAAAGCGCCCAAGCATTATGCAAAACCAAAGCATATAGTTTAAACAAACATAATCCCAAAAACATTGTTCATAACATGCTAACAACACCATGATGCTGACCCGTGTAATGTGCTCCTAGACAATAGCAACCTTAACCTGAGAATAGCATACTAAGAGTCAACACAACGGTTGGTGAGTTCAAGAGTTTGCGTTAAACATAAATCAATAACAGTTTCACAATATAAGAAGTGTATTGTAATAGATAGCTAGTCTATAAACAAATAGTAATAATCATAGCGATTTCACGATTGAAGCTGACTGTGTTATGTTTGTTGCCTCCTGCCACGACATACCAGGTCGTGACAATGTTCGTTAGGACAAAATTGCACCCGTTTGACCTCAAGTCGCACAGGTGGGGCTCGTCAGACCCAGTAGTACTACCCAAAATTTCCCGCTAATATCATTATTAACAATCCGAAAGTGTGAGGACTTTCCATGGTAATTAGCACTATATTATACTATACACAACTCATATAAATAAAGCGATTGTAAAAACAGTATGCTATCTCCCCCAAAAGAGAGTCTGTAAAAAGTGTGGGGCATGAACTCACCTGATGCGCGTAAGAAATTACTTAATGCTTAACTTGACAAGAAAGAGTGGATAGACAACCCTCAGAGGTCACCTGGAACACATGAGTACATAAGTACGTGTACACAGAATCATAATGAAACCCTAAGTGCTCTACAAACCAAAGAACTCAAGGTTTTAGAAAGACAAGACACATTTGACCCAGTTGACCCATTTGACCCGTTGGTGACATTATAGATGAAATTCCATTCAAACAAGCATAACAGTACATCACATGATTAACATACAAACTGATCACATGTGACACTTCATTACCCACATGTACTACCTAGATCTTCATACAGCCAGATATCATACAAGTCATGCGAATCTCAAACAATTATCATGCTCAACATAGCTACAACACAACCAATGCATCATACATAGAATCAAATCATGCACAGCATGCCATGTGAAGCCACTCATGACTTCACACCCTAAACCCTGCCAATCCTACTAAGTAGGGGCCTCAGATTCGAACGCGTGTATGATGACTATCAACATACCATTTAACAGAATTCTTATCACCCAAGATGTTCAACCATGATCAACTACAATCCAAACAATAGCCTATCATAACCCCTATGACCCATATCCAGGTAATCCCACAAATAGGCCAAACCTTCCAATTAACCCAATAAACATTCATACACCCAAACAATACATTCTACTACCTTAGAAACCATCCATGAACATACTAGCATGATCCTAATGTCCCAAACATACTCAAACCATCATATTAAAGAATTTGTGCAAATAAAGTTTCCTTTTTGGGAAAGCACATCCCAAAATCCATCCAACACCCAATACATTCATGAATTCATTACTAATATACCAATTCAAGCTCATGTTAACATCTAGACAAGATCAACAATATCCAATCATCATAATTCCTCAATCTTTCTAACCAAAAGTTACTACTTTTAGTAAGACATGAACTACAACATTCATTCTTGGATTTCTAACATTCATATCATCAATCTAACACCCAATCATCATCACAAACACATTAACAACATCAATTCATCATCAAATCACCATATTCATACAAATAAAGTTACTATTATTAGTAACGTATGAACAACGCATCAAAAACGCAACTTTCTTGCATAATCAACGTTAACTAACATCTATACAATCTAACTAACATCACACATCAACAAATGACCAAGAATCAACCTTCACTTATACATTTCGAACTAGGGTTTCGGCCACAATGAAAAATGATGAAAAACTTGTAAAAATCTAACCTTTAAACGTGTAATGGACAAGATTTGATGTTTCTAACGTGTTGTAATGCTTGTAATCGATCAAAACCGAAGCTTTCTTGCTTGTTCTTGCTGAAATTCGAAGTGTGTGTGTGTGTGTCTGGGGGTGATCACGGCCGAAGGGTGGTATGGGGGCTAGGGTTAGTTTTTATTTATTTATCTAATTTATCAACATTACCACTTAAACCCCTATTGTTTTGTATTTAATTAAAACTAAGCTTTTAATTACTTTTTAAAAGATTTAAACTTAAAATAATAAGCATATAAACTAACAATAATAATCATATGCATTATCTTTACTAGATACAAAACATATGGATTAAACACACACGTTACCACGTTACGCGATAAAATTTTCAATTAATCTTTGAATCGCATAAGCACAACTTAATAATCACATCATCAACTAAATTATTATTAGTTTATCATTATTAATTGTTATTAAGTCACCCACATTCAACGACAACTAATGTGTGCTCACGACACGTGTATGCAAGAATTAACGAACTAACGGAGTTTGGTAATGGAAAATAACCGGATGTCACAATACAAATTCTTGAAATTCATCATACTCCTGATTTGGACTTACGAGTACTATTCAGGCGCATGAGAAACCTTCCATGAGTCTGACACTTGAAGTTTTCACAACATCCATCTGAACACTGTTTATGCACATTAGTACTGTTCATGCACATTAGCACTGTTCATACACATTGTCTCAACACTTACATTAATTACCCATAAATTTAACAATCAAATTGTTTTTGTTTAAAATCACCACAAATCATTTGAAACTCATATTTTTATTTTTATTTTAAAATGAATTTTCAATTCAAACACTAACCAAGCACATTTTGAAAAAAATACTTTGAATCAATGTTTTAATTTTTTAAACACTTTCCCGTCATTTTAGTCTCTATTTTGAAACTTTTACAACACAACTATTCTTGTTTTATTTGCAAGAAGCTTTTCCACTTATTTTCAATTCGTTTCAGGTTCATTTTCTACATCATATCAAACACAAACATGCTTGAATTTTAGCTTCATCCTTTCCATCCAAAACACTTAATTTTTTTATTTATTTTTCACATTTGACATTTTTCATTGATTTTCTCTTTTACCTTTTTACTCCCCCTAAACTTTTAAGTTCATAAACTTAAAAGTTTCTTTTATTTTGCAAGTAGAGCAAACTAATCATTATTAACATGCCTGCTCACAGAAAATCATACAAAAATCAAAAACAAAGCAGAATAAAATTATACTATATAAAATTGAATCACATGCCTGCAATGAGATCATATCAGTTAAGATCAGCACATTAAAATAATAGAAAATGATGGATAGTCATTGACAGTGATTAAATCCTAATCAAGTGTGTTCCAGGTCAGCATTCCCGTAGAAGAGGAGACACGAGATCTAAGGACAGAAAATGAGTGCTTTTGGCAAGATACTCAATACACTTACTTTTTTAATTCTTGGATTGATTAAGGTATGATTAGATATGACATTATGTAAGTCACAATTAGACTTAGAGAGCTCAACTCTCGTCAAGATATGCAAGAAAACACTTTTCTCAACTTATTAACCTGACATATACTTATAACTAGATCTCATGTTTAGGTTGTGCATATTGGCATCTTTTGCATCAAGTGAGAATATCTAGGTCTGTAATGAATTACAACAAAGGATATCTCGTCACATTAGATCTATGATGACTCATAATAGAGAAGTGAATAGATGCTTTAAATAATTAGAGCTCATGGTTATTCATATCACCACCAGGTGTGAGTTTGTGACTTTACAAGCAATCAATTTGAGAAGTCAACACTACTCATTGGTACTAAAATGGACAAACATGAATGCATGATTGATTTAGTTTAATCACAAGAATTTACTTTTACAGTATAATTGCATGAGCTTACCTGCACATCATATCTGATCACGTCAGACTTTAGTAGCATGTGAAATATGCAACTGATCAGAACTAATGTATCTATCATTTCTCACAAATTGCAAAGACAAATTCAGTCCTAAATAATTAACTTAACAAAAAAACTCTATTTTTGTAGGTTTTTGTTTTTTATTTTTCTCTTTTAATTTTGCAATTTTCTATTTTTGTATTTGCTTTTTCATTTTCTATTGAACATGCACACATAATATATACAATCAGGCAGTTAACTTTGACACTTTTTCTCTATAAATCTTTTTATTCAGCTAAGGGACAGTTCTTTCATTTTTATGATTCAGACAACTTAATTACTCAAAACCAGTTTTAAACATTGTTAATAAGTCCAATTGACTCAACCAAATACTCAAAACAACCTGGTAAAAAGGCTTTTGTAAATAGATCAGCCAACTGTTTTTCAGTTGTAATTTGAATCAGAATGATTAAACATTTTTCAGAGTTATCTTTGAGAAAATGATATCAAATTTCAATATGCTTTGTTTTTGAATGTTGGACAGGATTTGCTATAATAAACATAGCACCAGTGTTATCAATGTAAATAGGAGTTTTAAGAAAATTAAACCCATAATATAGTAGTTGGTTTTGTAATCAAAGGATTTAAGTACATCCTGCTGAAGAAGCTATGTACTCAGCTTCTGTGGTTGAAACAGAGACATTTGTTTGTTTCTAACATTACCATGAGACTAATCTGGGACCTAAAAACTGACAACCACGCGTCGTAGATTTACAATCTTGGCAAAATCCTCCATAATCGATATCTGTATATCCACGTAACTTGAAGTTTCCTTCATAAGGATACCACAGCCCTAAAGCCGGTTTTCTTTTGAGATACCTAAATATTCGTTTAACAGCGATTAGGTGAGATTCCTTCGGGTCAGATTGGTACCTGGCACAGACATAAACAACATACACTATTTCAGGTCTAGATGCAGTAAGATACATCAATGAGACAATCATAGATCCATATAGAGTTTGGTCAACTGGTTTTCCTTTTGGATCAGGTTCAATCTTGGTATTTACGTCAGATGGAGTTCTAATGGATTGACAATCTTGCAGGTTAAATTTCTTCAGGAGTTTTTCAACGAATTTCTTTAGATTAATAATAATTCCATCTGCAGACTGCTTCACTTAAAGACCAAGGAAAAAGTTAATTTCTCCTATAGAACTCATTTGGAAACGGGACTTCATGACTTCTTTAAATTCATTACACAATTTTGGACTTGTAGAACTGAATATGATATTATCAACATACACTTGAACTCATAAGAGATCATCAGCATCCTTCTTTATAAACAAAGTAGGATCAATTTTCCCTCTCGTGTATCCATGCTGGATCAAATGTTATGATAACGTTTCATACCAAATTCTAGGAACTTGATAGAGACCATACAATGCTTAACTAAGCTTGTACACATGATGAGGATATTCTGCATCTTTGAAACCTGGAGGTTGCTTGACATACACATCATCACTGATTGGTCCCTACAAGAAAGCACCTTTAACGTCCATCTGATACACCTTGAATTTCATGAATGATGCATAAGCCAGGAAGACACGGATTGATTCAAGTCTTGCAACTGGAGCAAATACTTCATCATAATCTATTCCTTCTTCTTGGGTGTAACCTTGTGCAACGAGTCTCGCTTTGTTGCGAACAACAATTCCCCGATCCTCTGATTTGTTTCTAAACAACATTTTATGCCTATGGCATTTTCTCCTTCAGGTAAATCCAAAAGCTTCCACACTTCCTGTTTGCAGAATTCCAATAACTCTTCTTGCATTGCCTCAATCCAACTTGTTCTGAATGACTTCTCGTCGTTCTCTCATTCAATGGACCGATAATCTGAGATGTAGGATGGTTCTTGTGAATACAAGATGTAGTAATCTCATTTCCATGAACATTAACATCCAGATTAGATTGGTTTAAGTCAGAAAGCTGATGCAATAAGTTTGAAGTATGTGGATTGAAACTAGGAACTTGAGTCAGTGAGTTGATAAAGTAATCAAGATTATCAGTAACAACTACATCATCAGAAATCGATGACGTACCGAACTCAGGTTGTACAATTTCAGGAGCATCATTAGAAATAGGTTGTGAAACATTTGAATTTTCAGAAAAGGGATGTTTCTGTGCTTCTTGAGAATGAGATTGATCATAGATTCAGAATGAAGTACAGGATCTTTAACAAATGAGAAGAATGGGTAATCTGGGCAAGAATCATTCATATAATCAGAATCAGAATCATCACTGAAAGATCCAAGATCTCTTCCTTGTTTCTCTTTCTTACCTGGAGAGTCAAACAAGTCAGAATTAGAAGAGTTTGACAAAGAATCTAAATCAAACAACCAAGCTGGACCATTTGCAACTGATGGAAAAGAGTTTTCAAGAAACTTAACATTTAAAGTTTCAAGAATAACAATAGTCCTAGAGTTATAAACTTTAAAGGGTTTTGAAAACCCACGAATATCCAACAAAAAATCCATCATCAGATTTTGCATCAAATTTCCTAGCTGGTCACTTGAATTTAAAATCAAAACTGGACAACCAAAAGATTTAAGAAAATCTATATTAGGTTTCCAGCCAAACATCAACTCATAAGGAGTTTTTTGTTTATCTTTCACAATCAGTGTATGATTTTGTACAAAACATGCAGTGGATATGGCTTCATCCCAGAAAGTAATTGGAATCTTTGCATCTGCTAACATGGAGTGTGCGACCTCAATCAAAGTTTTGTTTTTCCTTTCAGCAACCCCATTTTGTGTGGAGTTTTAGGAGCACTGAACTGACGAGCAATACCTCTTTCTGCACAAAACATGTCAATATTAGAATTTATAAATTCAGTTCCATTATCACTTTTGATAATTTTCACCTTTTGTTCTAATTGATTTTATACTTTAATGATGAATTCTTTTAACAATGCAGCAGATTCAGATTTAGCATGCAAAAAGAAAACCCATCAAAATCTTATAAAGTCATCAATGATAACTAAACAATAAGATTTCTTTCTAATACTCTGCACATTTGTTGGTCCGAATAGGTCCATTTGCAACATCTGGAGAGGCTTGGAATTTAAGTTTATCAGCTAGGGCTTATAAGACGCCCTTTGTTGCTTTCCTTTTAAACATGCTGAGCAGTGATTTGTTGTAGCAAACTTCTTTGTTGGAAGACCTACTACATGATTTCCTGCTACAAGCTTGTTCATGTTCTTGAAACTGGAATGCCCGAGACGTCTTTGCCATAACTGGCTTTCGACATTTGATGCTTGAGCATTTAGGCATGTTGTTTCTATAGATGGATTTACTTGAGACATATCTAACTTGTATACATCTCGATCACGTATAGCTTTAACAACTACCCATTCTTTAGTTATCTGAAAACCTGGCTTAAGAATATAACAAAAAGAATCATCAAATAGAATAGAGTAAGATTTGTCACAAATTTGGGAAACACTTAAAAGATTAAAGTTCAATTGTGAACAATAGTTGACTTTATCAATGCTAATAATCCCATTGGACACTGTTCCTTCTTCTGTTATTTTACCACCTGCATCACCTCCGAATGCAACATGAGTACCATTTTTTAACTTAAAATCTTGAAGCAAGGCATGGTTACCTGTCGTATGCCGGCTACACCCACTATCAACATACCACGTGTTAATTGCTCTTCTTGGGTGTACCTGCATTCCAAAGAGATTTAAGTTGAGTTATCAACCCAAGCTGATATGGTCTTGGGCTTGCCAAATTTATCAACAATGGTAAACTATTTGAAATGAAGCTTATTCAAATCAGGCTTCCTTTGCTGTTTAAATTTACCAATTCCATTTATGACAAATTTTTGATTATCTTTGATTTTCATAGTTCGTAAAGCATGATAACGTTTTTCAAGATCATCGTCAAGGTAATTTGTAAGGCCCCGTTTTCTGAACACTTACAAATTGGACCGTAATAGCATAAAACATTTTTAAACATACATTACTTTGGCAGTGGAATTCAAAAACTTTCATTTATAATTTTAACATGCCATTTCATTACATTACATCATTCATTTTCATGACAAAACATAATAACATGTCAAAATGTGGATGCCAGCCACAAAAAGCTCCTAGTAGCTTATGCCTCCATGCCTGCAACTCCTTAGCATCAACAAAATACCTTCCAACTATTATGCATACAAAAAGTGAGTTCTAGTTTTATAAATAAAATACTTTACTTTCTTTGAAAACCAAAACTTTGCATTCGTTCGTGGTCACACAACATACGTACACATTGCTAATAATTATTATTATCTTAATTACCGTTCATTCATTCCTTCTTTCATTCATTATTATCGTACACCTTCATTTGGATCCTGTCACATGCAATACCCCTGTCTCCTAACGAAGACAGTACTAGGGTACGTGACTTCGAGTCAATCTCAAGGATTGAACTCCCTTCGAGTCAATCTCAATGATTGAACTCCCTTCGAGTCAATCTCAATTATTGCACTCCCTTCGAGTCAATCTCAATGATTGAACTCCCTTCGAGACTATCTCAAGGATAGGCTCCCCGTGTGCATCCTTCGGGTTAGCTAAACCGCACACAGTTGAGCTAACGACAACATGGTTGTGCACCTCCTTTCAATTTGCTTGCAAGGCTTTCATTTATTCGTTACGTTCCAATTTTCATTATCGCTATCTTTCACTTCGTTACATAATACTTTACGTTCATTCATTCATACATCATACCACGTAAAGTCATAACATAATACATACGTTTTGAAAACCGTTTAAACATGGAAAGATAACACATAAAACAATAAAAATCACATCATCAACAGAACCTATCTCAACCAACTACCTCATAAAGTCCTCAGAAAATCCTAATTCCAAGATGAAGCACATTTGAACATTCCAGGTGCATGAGCATAAAAATTCTAAGTAAAAACAGCTTGGGCGCTTTAGCACTATGCAGGCGCATGAGCTATGCTTAGGCGCTTTTCCGCTATGCAGGAGCATGAGCCCTCCTTAGGCGCATTAACACTTAGGCGCAGGAACAATTTCAGGTGCATTAGCACTATTGGGGCGCATGACCTTTACTTAGGCGCATGAGCAACACTTCTGGGTGCATGACTACTATTTGGGTGCATGACCTTGGGCGCATGACCAACACTTAGTCATTTAGCCGTAGGCGCATGAGAACATTCTGAAATTATTATCTATGCTACAACAACACCCGAACACCAATCTAACACTTCCTAACACAGATCTATCATACTAAAGGCACTTAAACATGCTAAACATCATGCCTAACCCATAAAAAGCTCTAAAACATACATATACAGAACATCAGTCGAACAACATGCTGAAACACATGATAGTTTTTAAAAATCTTTTACTCGGTATGCATAACAGCTTAAAAACTTACAAAATTAGTAGAAAAGGGGTTCTAGAAACTCACTTGTAGCAAATCTTTGAGCAACACACTTCCACCTACGAATTCAGCTCCTAAAACCCACAAAAACAAGCACTAAACACCAAGATTCTTGGTCTAGAACTCAAAATCCCAGCTGAAACCGAACATAAGTTCAAGGAAACTCACCTTTCGTAGCTTCTTCTTCCTCTCTCTCTCTAGAACTGGGATCTTGTCTTCTTTTCTTCTTTTCAGCCGAGAATGGTGGGTGGAAAAAGGTAGTGGGCAGCCATGCTCTTTAAAACCTTAAAATAATAAGGTTTTGTACTTTGTACACTTTACCCCCATGTACTTGTGTCCATTATCTTTTCTTTCTATTTACTTTCCCTTCCTTTTCTTTTAAATAAAATTCGGGGTGTTACAAGTCCACCCCCTTTAAATAGGTTTCGTCCCCGATCTCATATGTAGGCTTGTTCTCCTTCTGGGCTCCACTGTACTCGCATAAGTGAAACCACCATTCTCCTTAGCCCTTCTCTTCCTTCTATCAGAACCACCAGTTTCTCCTTGTAGTTGGGTCGTTCGTCCATCTCGGTAATCTCTAGTGGCACGATCGTATTCTCATTGATTGAGCACTTTCTCAGACGAGATACATGGAACGTCAGATGAATCCCACTTAACTCGTCGGGTAACTCCAGTCGATACGCTACTTCTCTTACCTGAGCAACGATTTGGAATATCCCTATATACCTCAGTATTAGCTTTCCTTGATTTCTGATTCAGATGATCACCTTTCCAAGGCGAGGCCTTCATCATTATTCCATCGTCAAAAGTCGGCACCGATCTCTTGTCGGGCGCGGTTGATCGAACCACCTTCTTACAACACTCGGTGTTTGCCTCATAGGCTGCTAGCCAATTCATCTTAAGGTGTACGCCTATCCACTTATGTCTGTCCTGAATAGTCTAGCAAGAAACATGCGCTCTTCCACTTCTATCGCCCCATCCTCTAGGGCATCAGGTAACCTAGTGGACTTACCAATAGCAATTTCTACATCGAAGGCTTATTGATCTTCCTAGTCTTAGCATGCAACTTAACACAAAGGCAGCAGGAATGAAACTACTACTAGCACCACAATCAAAGCATAGATGCACAAATTTAAATTACTAGAAACGTACCTGACGTCAAGTCGAAGTCCGCTCTAGCCTCCTCCTGGTCAGGGCAAATGCTCTAACCTTCATCCTCTGTTCTCCTCATTTTGAACCCTTCGCCTTGCCTCAGAGCACTCAACCCTTGACTTCGTGTAGTCTCTGCTCCTGTGTCCACCCTCACCACACCTGTAGTATCTCATCGTGTGACAATCCCTCGCCTGGTGGCCCTCCTTCCCGCATTGAAAGCAGAGATTTGATCCCCGCTTACATTCCCCCGCATGCCTCTTCCCACATTTCTTGCATGCCCTCACTTCCCAGGTTATCATCCTTCGATCATCTATCCTTACCTTCTTACCACCAGCCTCAAATCCACCATCATCATCCCGTCTTCCACTCCCATTCCTAACATAGCCCCGCTCCTCCTCTTCGTATGTTATCTCCACCGCCTCTCGCTAGTCGTACAACCTCCCCGCCAAATCGACCACCGACCTAAACGTACTTGGCCGGGCAGCGACCAGATGTCTGCGGATATCTGCCGGCAGACCTTGAATATACCTCTTGATCTTTCATGACACAGGCGTCACCTGATCTGGCACCAGCCTTGCCATCTCGTTGAACTCGTCATATACTATTGGTGCGTCATCATTCCCGCCTCCAACTGCAGGAACTCTCTCTTAACTTTGTCAAGCTCCCTATGAGGGTAAAATTCCTCAATTACCAACCTTTTCAGCTCCTTCCACCTCATCCTCCCGATTGTCCTGGTACCCTCGGTTTAGACAATGTGGTCCTACCAGCACAAGGTTGAATCCACAAATGAGTAGGTAGCAAACATCACCTTCTAATCCTCATGGCACTCTCTAATCTCCAGCACCGCCTCCATTTCTCTCACCCAGTGGTGAGCAGCAGCAGCATTACCGTTACCATCAAAAGTCGGGGGTTTGCATCATTAGAATGCCCCATAGCTGCACCCCTTCATGGTTTCCCGCACTTCCACCTCTTCCTCATCACTAGAGGCCGCCATCCCAGCATTCAGTTCCTCCTTTTAATCATGACTCCTATCATTCCCCCTTCTTCCAGCCGTAGTCCTTCTCTCCTCCTCATTCTCCTTTCTCTCATCCTCCCGCACAGCATGGATGACTGGAGTCACTACAGATGGTAGGATCGTCTGCATGACCTGATGCACCTCCTCAACCACTGCCTCCTTCACCAAGGCCCTTAGATTAGCACTCTCATCACCGCCCTCATCATGACGGACATCAGGATCAGCAGGGGCCATCTCGGTAGTCTTAGTCTTCTTCCTTGTGACACGTGGTCCAGCACCATAGCCACCCCGTGCTCCTCCTCTAGAAGCCTTTGACGATCTTACTCCAGTCATCTCTAATCACTACAAGATTCAAACATCAACACGATCATTCAAGGTAATAGCTCGGATTATGTCAAGTATAGTAAGTCCCTAATTACAGTGGCCAGTTGTGATTAGCCACTTACTTTACTCTTCATCCCCCAAGCATTTCCTATCCTGACTACATAGTATCTAAATCTACACAAAAGCACATAAACCACATAACACGCGCACGTAATTCCCATTTTCATTAACTTACACAAAACGTTTACATAAAACCTTTACCTGCAGGCATCTAGCTACTAGGCTTGGCATCCTTTTCCTTTTGTCCCATTCTCAGTTTAAGTTTAGGTTCTTTTGAAAATATTTACCCAATTCTCTTAAACTTTGGCTCTAATGCCAACTTGTAAGGCCCCGTTTCTGGAACACTTACAAATTGGACCGTAATAGCATAAAACATTTTAAAACATACATTACTTTTGCAGCGGAATCAAAAAATTTCATTTATAATTAAAACATGCCATTTCATTACATTACTTCATTCATTTACATAACAAAATACAATAACATGTCAAAATGTGGATGCCAGCCTCAAAACGCTCCCAGTAGCTTATGCATCCATGCCTGTTACTCCTCAGCATCAACAAAATACCTGGCAACTATTATGCATACAAAAAGTTAATGATGCTGAGTGAGTTCTAGTTTTATAAATAAAATACTTTACTTTCTTTGAAAACCAAAACTTTGCATTCGTTCGTGGTCATACAACATAAGTACACATTGCTAATAATTATTATTGTCTTCATTACCATTCATTCATTCCTTCTTTCATTCATTATTATTGTACACCTTCATATGGATCCTGTCACATGCAATACACCCGTCTCCTAACGAAGACAGTACCAGGGTACGCGACAAGGATCCCCTTCAAGTCAATCTCAAGGACTGAACTCCCTTCTAGTCAATCTCAATGATTGAACTCCCTTCGAGTCAATCTCAATGATTGCACTCCTTTCAAATCAATCTCAAAGATTGAACTCCCTTCGAGTCTATCTCAAGGATAGGCTCCCCATGTGCATCCTTCGGGTTAGCTAAACCGCACATAGTTGAGCTAACGACAACATGGTCATGCAACTCCCTTTAATTTTCTTGCAAGGCTTTCATTCATTCGTTACATTCCACATTTCATTATCGTTATCTTTCATTTGTTACATAATACTTTACGTTCATTCACTCATACATCATACCACGTAAAGTCATAACATAATACATACGTTTTGAAAACCGTTTAAACATGGAAAGATAACACATACAACAGTGACAATCACATCATCAACATAACCTATCTCAACCAACTACCGCATAAAATCCTCAGAAAATCCTAATTCCAAGATGAAGCACATTTGAACATTCCAGGCGCATGAGCATAAACACTTAGGCGCAGGAACAATTTCAGGCGCATTAGCACTATTGGGGCGCATGACCTTTACTTAGATTTGTTCTTTGAATTTGATTTGATTTCAGGAATTGTGTTCATATCAAAAGTACTCGCAGACACAAACTTCACTAGTTTAAACTAAATAGATTGATTTGTTCTTTGAGTTTGATTGTTTTGATTTTTATTCTGAGAGGATTTAGATTTAGCATTTTTCCTTCTCCTTCTCTAGTTTCCTGATCTTGATGATCTCTGATTGCTTTGTGATTGAACATCTTCAGTAGAAGACTCTTTTGCATTTTCTTTATCTTTTTGTTCCTTCTGCCATTTGATGAAGTCTAGATTGTTTAATCCGTAAGAAAATGAATCTTCAGATGTTACTTCGTCTTGTTTTACTTTCTCTTTATTCCTTGAGTTTTGTTTATCATTCTTTAAAATTACTTCTTCAACAACATACTCTTTGAGAAAAAACATTTTCTTATTCTTTGGTCATGGTTCATAAGATTTAACTTTCACTAGATAACCATTTTTAATCTTTTCAGAATCTTGTTCCTCAAATATCTTAACATTTGTTTCTCTTCATCACTTTTAGAATTATTTTTCCTATTTTGAAAGGCTTTTAGCTTAGCTTTGTTTTCAGTTGAGTGATCATGTGTATTAAAGTTTTCTGGTAAAGTGTTTGTGAAGGATTCAGGCATGGGCTCATGTGTAAAACATAGACCTGTTTTGTTTTTATCTTTCCTCTCACTTACCAACTGTTCTACAATTGTTTTAGAACTTTTAACTTTAGCTAGATCCAGCTGTGTTGCAACATGAGCTATTTTTTCTTCTTCTAAATTTTTAGTCATCTCCTCATGTTGTTTTTTAACAAGTTCAAGTTCTTGTAGAGTTTTATTCCATGAGGTTTGTAGAGATAAGATCTTTTCATCAGAGACTTTGTGATCATTTTTTAGTTTGTTATGCATTACTTCTTCTTGTTTAAGTTTGTCACAAATTTTAAATGAGTATGTTTAGTAATGCTTAACTTGATCAAAACATGCTTTCGTGCACATTTTCTCTTTGACTTCAATAGGAATTTCAGGATAACTTGAAGAAGAAGTCTCAGAGTCAGATGATGGATTCTCAACCTTTGGTTGTTAAGACTGAGCCATGAATGCAATTTCTTCTGAATCCTCTTTTGGGTCAAATTTGTCACTCCAATCATAATCTTCATCATCATTTTCAGAATCCCCTTCTTCCTTAGGATCATTTTCTTTAGACCAGTCTTCATGTTGAACTTCAGCAATAAGAGCTAAACTGGATGTTAGATCAGCTGTGAATTGTTTGGCATAAGCACTCCAGTCATAGCCATCTTTGATGCTAACAACAAGATCTTTCTTTGGCTCTTCAAATGATTTTGATTCATCTTTAATTTCTAGCATGGGAAGACTTTGATAAGGCTTTTGAAAGGTATTCTGAGACTGCTGTTGGTATCTTTGACTGCTAGAACCTACTTGACCATTTCCACCTTGATTTCTAGGAGCTTTACATTCCCTTAAGAAATGACCATAACTGTTGCAGTTGAAACATCTTGAATTTGATTTGTCAAAGCCAACAGTTTTGTTTGCACTTGGCTATTCTTGTTAACATATGAGTGTTTCTGTGTTCTATAAGCAATCATTACCATCTACCAATTCAAGTCCATCTATTCCACATCATCAGGATCCATCTCAAAAAAATCCTGCAAAACAAGATCTAACTGGGTTAGAGGACTACCTTGAGAAGCATGAAAACTTGCCATGAAAGCAGTAAAAGTAGATTTTGACTCATCATCCTGTAACATGATATTAATAACATCTTTAACTTTGCTAGTTTTAACAAAGTTAGAAGATGATGTCTCAGTTTGAGGTTTAGGAGTTTGAGTTTTAGGATGAAACTGAGGTTGAGTTGTATAAACAGGATCACTTATGTAAGAAGAATCTGTAAAGAAACCACCTCCAACAAACAAATCACTGTTGGGTCTGATAAGGATAGTCTATATTATCAACGCAGTCAAAATCAACAAAAGTCAACATTGAAGTCAAATTCAACGTAAAAATCAAGACGACACATTTGGAACGAAGATTAGTACTGAGACTTTGAAGATACAAAGAACACGGGTCTTAGAGTTAATATATATTTTGTTGTCAATAAAATATATATTTAATCTTTATTTGTCTAGTTTGTGTCTTAATTGTAATTTCATAATTGTCTTGTTTTAATGATAGTCTAGGGGGCTAATTGTCATTAAGTCTAATTGTTATTAGACTATATATAGCTAGAGTCATTAGTGTGTTGGAGAGCTTGAATGAGCCATTGATTGAGGGACTTTCACTATGTGATATCTTCAACAATCAATTCAGATCAAACAAGGGTTTTATTAAATGTTCTTGAGGTGTTCATCATTGTTCATCCATATTTTATAGTGTTTGATCTATATTTTACACAAATATCATTGATATTTGTGTTATCGGTGGGATTTGCTTGTGTTTATCAATCAAGTGCACTATTATATTGATTAGAAGGACCTACAATTTGGTATCAGATCCATTGTGCTCTTGATTATTTGAGTTTTGTTTGGTTTTCTAGTTCTAAGTCACTGTTCCATTCATTTTCGATCTGATCTGAGTGTTTTGGATATGGAAATTGATTGAGGATTGCTCTATTTTGGTCTGGGAAGTTATAGGAATCATCAGATCTCAAATCCATTGAGATTTGGATGAGTTTGAGCTGATTTCGTGCTGAAAAAGGCTGTCCAGATATGTCAGGCGAATTTACAGCTCGTCCAGCGAAACTACAGCATCTTCCAGAGAAACTACATAGTTTCGCCTGGCGAAACTAGGGTTCCGTCAGCGAAACTAAGCTGTTCTTGGTTTTTGGATCTGGTTTCCTTGTTCCAGCGAAAGTACATGTGAATGAAATTTCATAGTGTTTGTGTGCCAATCTCAGCGAAATTGCTGCCAAATTGTTCTCTGAACGAAATTTCAACTAGTTTCGGGCGAAATTACCTTGCGAAACTAGCATTTGTGTGCCATTCCTGGGCGAAACTGCTGCCGAAACTACTAGCGAAATTACCAGCGAATTTAGTGAAATTTCAGCGAACATAGCCTCTGATCATTTCTAAAATGTCTTCTTCAGAAGTAGCTAATTTCCATCAATCTGATAATCTAATATCAGCACAAAGTCAGTTTGATTCTTTTGCTACCATGAAAGATGAAAAGATATCTGATTTTGTTGATCGATTTCTGATGGTAGCAAGCAATCTTAAGAAGTATGATGACCAGCTGGGGAACTATGAACAAGTCACAAAACTTTTGGACTCTCTTCCTCCACAGTGGAGTCCACAAGTTAGGTTGTTAAAACAAGAAAGAAATTTTGCTGACTACAAACTCTTGGAAGTTGTCAACAAGTTAAAGTTATTTGAATTGGATATGAAAAGAAGAGAGTACAATCAATGCATGTATGGAGGTGTATCTTCAAGTACTAAGATCAATATAGAGTCTGAAGAAGAAGTGAACAATGCGTTGATGGCTAAGGTGGAAAACAGCGATGAGGATTCTGTTGAGGATTTTGATCCTTTCAAAGAATTCAGGTGTGACACTCAAAGTGAGAGTGTTGGTGATGTTGGTGATTGTGCAAGTCAGTGTAAAGTTCAGGATGAAGGAAAGCAAGAGGAAGTTGAAGCTGCAGAAGCCAAGATGAGAGCTGTTGAGGAGCAAGAATACAAAAAGAACACTCCTGTTTGTTAATGTGAAAAAGCCCTAGCTGCGGAAAAGATAGTTATGTGACTCCCCTACGAGATAGTTCAAGACATGTGTTTTCCTCCCTGCAAAATTCGTTTATTCGGGGTTTATAAATCTAACAGATTTTTGTTAGAAAACGAAAAAGAATTAAAACGAATAAACAAAGAACTTAAAATCAATGAGTCCAAATATTTTATTAAACTAAGAGAAGCTTTAAAAGAAAATGATCTTTTAAAAAGAAATCTTTTAGAAAAGAATGTCGAGATTAATGTTTTGAGCGAACGAGTCACATTAGCAGAATTTGAGACTAGCAAGCTTAAAACTAAACTTGATAAATGGATGATATCAGGGATGAAATAGGAAGGACTATTCTCTAAGCAGAGGGGAGCTAGAATCAAAACGGGTGTGGGATGTGGTGAAACTTCATATGTTTATCCTCCTCCTAGCACTTACTGTTACTCTCCTATGCCTCAACCTCATCCATCTAATGATTTAATTGAAGCTACAGATACTAATAGTTTACATGCAGGTTTAAGCAGCGTTAATCACAAAGAGGTTCGAGATGAATATGATTTTCCTGCAGGTTTGGGGCTCATCAAGCAAGGATCTGATCAGCAAAATGATAACTCCACCTCTGATGCTTCAAAACCAGTATCAGTTGTTTCAGTAACTTCTTTAACAAATTCAAGACAAGCAACATCCCTTCATTTGTTCTTGTCAAGTTTGTCAAAGAAGGAACAACTGTGGAATTGTCAAGCAATTAGAACTCAACAACACAAACCCACACAACAAGAGTCATCAATCAAGATCCATTGGAAGCTGACTTGTGCATACAGGACTGGACAAGTTCTGATGATGAACAAGAGATCATCAAGTCACCTGAAGTTATCAAGTGTCAAAAACTTCCAACAATTGAATCAAGACCTATATGGATCTCATCTCCAACTGCTAAACAAATCAGCAGTTCCTCCAAAATTCAGCAGAAGCACTCACCATCTTCATCTGCTATCCATCATGACCCTTACAAATCTGCCTCCAAGTCTACCAAGTCACCAGTCGAACAAAAGGGTTCTCAAAAGAATGTTCAGATCTTATCTCCGGGAACATCACACATCAAATCACTACTCAGTTCAAAATCCACATTGATAAAGCCTTAGAAAGATCAATTTCCTGATGACCAAAGAAGAAGCTTCAAGGTTCTTAACAAGCTGCAACAACCTCAAAGCAGGCTCCACCCTCTCCAACTAACCACGGGACTACAAAGAACCAAAAGCCATTCAAGGCTTGCTTTAGATGTGGAAAAGAAGGTCATGTGCTAAAGAAGTGCCCTTAGGTTCAAAGGCAAGCTTCAGGAGGTAAAGATAACACAGGTTGCTTCTCGGATTCAAAAGGTAAAAAGCACATATCTTTGAATGGTTGGATAAAGAACAATCTATCCAAACCTTCTCATGTGAAGCCGGTTTCACATGATTCAAAGATGAAAAAGACCAATGTTTCAAAATTAAAATCTCTTCCTTCGGGTCTTAAACAGAAAATAATTTCCAAATTCAATTCTTTCAAATCAAAAGTAATTGAACACAAATTTGGAAAGTAAAACAAAAAGAAAAGGATAAAGAAATAAATGATTTTTCAAAAGAATGTGTGCTTAAACAGGTTACATACACTGATGAAAAAGGAACTCCCAGGACCACGATTGCCTAGGTCCCCCTCTCTAACTAATCTTTTTATGAGTGCAGGAACAATTCAGGAGGCCTATCAGTAATCCGGTTTACTGACTGGGATTGTTCTTAATTCAAATTTGAGGCGAAACAAACAGGTTGTGGTATCTCATCCATATTTTGGATTCTTATCTACCATTCACAAATCACTACATTTTTCTTGTTACTTCATTTCTCATGTTTTTGCTAGTATAATTTGGAAGACTTTCTTTAGTAAAATTCTTTTTTCAATTCCGTTTATTATATACTTAGAAAAAAACAAAAAAGGGGAAATTTCTTTTTTTGTTTCATGGCAGCTAAAAAGAAATTTCGGGGGAAAATAAAAAAATTTCACGGGAACTAAGAACTTGATTTGGGATGACTAAGAAATGATAGTATGTCTTCTTGGTATGCTTATTTGCATGACTTGTACTTTGTGAGAAATGATAGTAACTGATGTTGATGTCTGTATCACTTAATATTCTAAAATCTTAAAAAAGACAGTTTCATTATATGATATGCTTAGTAGGCTTAGCCTGAAAACGAATTAAACAGTGATTCTGTAGCCTAAGTAAAGCTTTAGAAGTCGATGATAAGGATTATTCTCCTTACATTTTGGCCTGTACAAAGTTATAAGTCTCATAAAAAATGGGTTGAGAGTATCTGTCTTCTGCCTTGATTACTTCGATTCCCAAATTCCCTCACCCTTGGTTCTGACTTGATGCTTCTTGTAAGCTCTTCAGAATCCTTTTCGTGCTTATCTCCTCTGCTATACGGAAGCATTGACCTGGAGTGATGATCTTCTCTGTTATACGTGAGAATAGGCCTGAAGCTATCATCAGCACTCTCAGATGATCATCTCCTCTGTTATACGTAAGTATAGACCTGGAGCTCTCATCATCTGTTCCCCAAATAAAGGCACAGTGATTCTTAAATTAAGATCATTGTTGAAAACTTAAAAGAAAATCAAGCAGAGTTAATCATATTACTCAATAAGCCCTGATGATGGGATAAGTTCTTTGTCGGATGTCTATGGGAACCAAATCACCTGAGCTTCTCTAATTAAATCTAAAACATGATAAAATCAGTTGCAGATCACTTGCTGAAAAGGATAAGGCATGGGTTTAAATTAGACAAATATACCAACAATCATTTTTGAACTGTTTTTGTCTTTCAAAAAATTTAAAATTATGACCAACTCTGTATCAGTGTGATCTCACTAACTTGTTGATGTTCAAATACATCTTTGTGCTTTCGTATATCTTGAGGATGTGATCTCATGATCAAATTAGTTCTTGGTGTAATATGATAAAACAAAATAAAATAAAATATTCATTTCAAATCATTTTTCAAGTCTTCCATATTATGCTATATAATGTTATCATTTTCACATGCATTTCACGAGAAATTACACACACAGATAAACACAGGTTTATTTGTTAACTGAAATGATCTGACAGGAAGTTGTGAGATTGTGGTTGTGATTGTGTTATAGATTTTTGCTTCAAATGATGGCTGATCATCAGCTGAGCAGAGTACCTGACCAGAGAACCTGTTCCTCAAGTTTGCAGAAGATACCGAGCTAGGATTCCTCCTCCTACATCTTTTGAAGCACTCAAGAATAGAGAGTTGGAAAAGTTCTTCCTGATCATTCTCAAAGAATGCACACGAAGAGGGGGAGCATTCAAAAAGGGGGGCCTATAAGATGAAAGATTGTCAGTACCAGATCATCAATCTAGGGGGAGATTGAAGATCATTATACAGTTGACTTATCGGTACGGATCACGATAAAAGACGTTGATAATAATAGACTAAGGGGGAGTATTGTTGGGTCTGATAAGGATAGTCTATATTATCAACACAGTCAAAGTCAACAAAAGTCAACATTAAAGTCAAAGTCAACGCAAAAGTCAAGACGACATGTTTGGAACGAAGATTAGTAGTAAGACGTTGAAGATACAAAGAACACGGGTCTTAGAGTTAATATATATTTTGTTGTCAACAAAATATATATCTAATCTTTATTTGTCTAGTTTGTGTCTTAATTGTAATTTCATAATTGTCTTGTTTTAATGATAGTCTAGGGGGCTAATTATCATTAAGTCTAATTGTCATTAGACTATATATAGCTAGAGTCATTAGTGTGTTGGATAGCTTGAATGAGCCATTGATTGAGGGACTTTCACCTTGTAATATCTTCAACAATCAATTCAGATCAATCAAGGGTTTTATTGAATGTTCTTGAGGTGTTCATCATTGTTCATCCATATTTTATAGTGTTTGATCTATATTTTACACAAATATCTTTGATATCTATGTTATCAGTGGGATTTGCTTGTGTTTATCAATCAAGTGCACTGTTATATTGATCAGAAAGACCAACAATCACCCTCGTCTTCGGGAGAATTATCATCTTTTGCCAGAAAAGCATTCTCCACTATGTTAGCTGGAGAAGCAATGTATGTATACTGAGACATTGATGCAGCTCTATCATTGTTTCTGAAGCTCTCATCAATTTCAACTGATTCAATTTTGGCAATCAAAAGATCCAGATCCATCGGAAACTTTTCTGTATGTTTCAATAGAGTGACTGTCTGTTTCCATGAAGATGGAAAAACATTTGGAAGTCTGTAATTTAGATCTTTGAGATCATTTTTGATACCATCAATTGACATTTCAGTAGTTAATTGCACAAATCTGTTCATCATTTGATTGATTGTTTCACCAGAAAGATGCTCAAACAATTCCAATTGTCTCTTGAGTTTCTGCTTTTTGAGATCTTGTATCTCTTTACCACCGTCACAAATGATCTTCAAAGCTCTGTACATGATGTAACCAGTTTGATAACCTTCAGGTCTAGTCAATACTTCCAATGGTAACCCCTTGCACATCAATGAATAAGCTTTGATGTTATTCTTAACCTTCCTTAAGTCATCACCTTGTAGATCATCCTCTGGATAAGGTTCTGGAGAATCTTTTGTATAAACAAATCCTCTGTCAGGACCATCAAATGTAATTGGGATATGTGGTCCTTTCTCTATTGACTTCCAAAAGTCAGTGTTAATGGAGTTTAGATAACGCTTCAATCTAAGAGACCAATTTTTGAAATCAGCTTTATTTTTGAGCTTGGGAACCCTGTTCTCAGAATCTTCAGACTTAACCATTTTGTAAGTTTTGAATTAATGAAAATGACTTGTTTTTGTTGTTTTTAAAATTTTAAAAAGAAACATGAAATGAAAATATTGTTGTATTTTTAGTTTTTTTAAAAAAAATTTCTAAGTGTTTACTGATAAATCTGAATTCTGATGTGCCTGAAACTTCTGAAATGCCTAGCTTTGAAAAAGAAATGTCTAAGGGAATGCCTTAGATGAATTCTGAAACGCCCAACTGATGAAATGTCTGAACAGTTCTCAAACGCCCACACAATATAGAAACACCTGAGGTAAAAACGCCCAAATAGTACTCAAGCATCTAGAATTGCCTCAACAAAGTATCAAAGCGACCAAACAGTCTCAATGCATCCCAATAGTTGCAAAACGCCTGTTCTGAAAACTCCTTAACAGTGATGAAACGCCTAAACAGTTGCAAAGCGTCTAATCACTTAGCAATTTTTAGCAGTTTTTCACAACTCAAGCGCCAAATTCATCATCTTCAACAAACTCAGATCTTATGAAGTTCTTCAAAACTTGTTCAATTGATCTAAAAACTTCCAATTATGTAGTATATAGATGGATTAACAATCTTCAATCAACTTTTTGATCAAACAACAACAACAATGAAGAATACAGTTCGAACAAAAATCTGATCAATACTCAGATCTGAAAGGATTAAACACCAAGTTATGATTCAAATCATGTTTCTATGGATGAAACACAACAAAAATCAACAATTAATCGATCAAATTGCAATCAACACAAATTTCAAGTGATTCAAAGAGCTCAATAATGCCGATAAGCTCTGATCACTGAACCGAAAGCTCTAATACCATTTGATAGGTTCAAAATGGATCAATCTATGATGATATCATAATGCAATGATCAATTCATACACAAAGTACACAAACACAAGCAATTACTTCAAACATTCATAGATTTCATTGATAGCAAATGCTTACGATACAATGTGTAAGAGGTAGTTATAGTAGTTTAATCTGTTCTAACTGTTTCGTTCTCTAGGTCTACCTACACAATACATAAAATATTATATTTATACTATTAAAGAAAAACAAGGAACATATATTAACAAAATAAATCCCTATATTATGACAAAATGCAAAAGACAAAATGTTAATCTTTTAAGAGCTCTAACAAAAACATGTCGTAAAATGATTTAATACATGTTTTACTACTAGAAAATAAGTTTACTTGTTAAAAAGATTAATTAATATTGATTAATAATAAATAATGTAATATTTTATAAAAAGGTAATAAAAATAAGAAATAGTTTCCTTAATAAGAACAAGACTATGAATATATTTTTATTATTAGTCTAAGATAAAATGTTATTATGAATTATTATATTTTTATTTATTTATTTATTTAATGCATGACTTGGTAATTTTTACGGTCATGTTTTCATATATTTTTATGTATTTATTTTTGTGTGTAATATGTGGTTATCATTTAAGGATAATTGGTTTATTTAGTAAATAATATTTGACAATTATAAAATAAATGATTTAACCAAACCAAAAGTCACCAATGGGTCGTTTATAAATGGATTTCACTTAACCATTAACAGGTCCTTTGTGTTTAAGGTGTTAATTGTATATGATATGATTTACTTATGGAATAACTGTGTGATCTTTATGATGGCCTTGAGTTGTTTTGTTATTTGTGCATGACGGACCTCGACCATAATCATTAACCCTTGAGGGGCACAGGATATATTGGTAGATCTATTGGGTTTGACAACCGCCCCTAGGGATCGGTCGCACCGGTCTGGTACGAAAGGAATATATGTTGAAAGGAACTTGAGGGTCATTGTTTCTTGGTTTGATTATGGGGCTCTTGGTTGTGATCATAGTCAGTGTACCTAGCTAGTCCTTGATGATCCAGGGGTTGATTCCAGGATAATCATATCTTTTTATAAAAGAAAACTATGATATCCTTTTTAAAATATAAACCTGTGAAATCACTAGCTTTTTACTGATAAACATTTAGGTATGTTTTTTAGTTATTTAGGCATACATGGGGATGAAAGGGATTTTAACGGCAAACTAATAAAAATTGGATACACTTTTGGGACCAAATTCACTGCTGATTAAGATCTTTTGTTAATGTTTAAAAACAATGTTATGTTACGAGTAGTTAAGTTTTTCTTTAACACTTCTTCTCATAACGATGTAATGACATTTTTATATTAATATATTATTTTGGTATCCATGATTTGTTTGCTTGATAATTGTTGGAAATAATCTAACTTTCATTATCACCGTCACACACGTGCCCTTTCGGTGCGCCTTTCAGGATGTGACAGAAGTTGGTATCAGAATGAACGGTTATAGCGAACTAGAAAGTACATTTCAAAAATCTAGACTAAAACCAAAAAAAATTTGAATTAAAACATTTTCATTCCCAAGTATTTCTCATTGTGCATGCATTCAAATTGGTAATTATTTTATATATGATTATTCATATAATATAAGTATAGATGCCTTCTCGGGCACCGTTCATTCTGATCCGTGACACCGATAGTGATTAAGAGGATCCTATGTTATCTCTTCCCCTATCACACCCTTGGAGATTTATCACTACCCGTTTGTACCTAGATGGGAGCCTACTTTCGCGTATGGAAATGACTGGATTTGGGCATCTGATGATGAGAGTCCTCCTACCCTTGGTGAGCCTAGTCAGACAGCACCTGTTAGTAATGAGCCTATTCCTAACATTCCTGAGCACATTCCTGAGATTTGCTTTATGTACATGAGGAAGAAGAACTGAAAAGCCAGAGATAGTTGTTGAAGAGACGTCTAGAGAGACACTAGAGGAGGTTGAGCCCAAGAGGGCTAGAGTGCGAGATGAACAGTGGGACTGGCTGTCCAGATGAATACAAGAGTGGGCTGATGAGGGTGGTGTTCCCTCTACATTTGAGGTTGGTGAGTCATCCTCAGCACGTCGAGACCTACCACTGATGGATGAGCCTTTAGATCGCACCCTATTTACTCTAGCTACCCGATGCATACACTATGAGCACAAGATTTCATCCTTACAGGGTAAGGTGGGAGTGACGAGCGAGATGTTGCAGACTATGATGGAAGGATGATGTCATTTGAGGAGGATAAGGTGATTGAGAACGACATCATAAACTAGATACATTTCAGGATTTTTGATTTGGATTCGGGACAGTAACATCTTTTTTGTGTTGTTTCCTTGTCATGTATTCTGTACTGATTATTCCTATCTCATTAAACCATTATGATGATTTTAATGAATGTTTTGATTATCGAAATGTTGTGATTGTATATATTACTGTTAAGCATTTTCATATTATTTTGTGTATGTCATTTATTCTCTTTTGTTTGATCTATAACGGAAGTAAATTAATGGCACCTAACGCACGAAATCCCTCTAGTACTAGAAGTACTGGTTTAGCTACAACTGCTAAAGAGTTAGCATAATTGATATCCAACATGTCAACTCTACACTCGAGCATCATGACATAAATTTTGGGCATGGTAGAGGACGTGGCATCATGGGTGGTTCCAGTGGAGGCACTTCCATTGGTAATCCCTTTAGGAGTCAAGCTCAGGGTTGTACTTATAATACATTTCAAGCTTGTGATCCAAGAATCTTTGGGAGCTGAAGGTCCTCTTGACATTAGTAGATGGATAGAGAAGATTGAATCCATGATGGTAATCAGCAGCCGACCAGCAAGTGAAGTATGGCACATGTTCATTCTAAGATGAAACTTTAAGCTGGTGGAATTTGCAAGTGTAGAATCTAGGAGAGGAAGTTGTGTTTGGTCTCTCCTGAAAACACTTAAAGGAGATGTCGCTTAGAGAGTATTGTCCTTGCAATGAACTACAGAAGATTGAAACTGAGTTTTGGAACTTGACTATGGAAGGTGTGGAACTTAGAACCTATACTTCCAAATTTAATGATCTGGTAAGGCTTGTACCCCGGATGGTTACTCCAGACTATGTTAGAATTGAGAGATATATTTGGGGATTGGCACCCCAGATCTGAGGCATGGTTACAGCATCAAACCCTATTATAATGCAGAGCGCATGTTTCTTTTGGGGATTGGCACCCCAGATCCGAGGCATGGTTACAGCATCAAACCCTATTATGATGATATTCGAAGAGGTGTGCTGGTTAAGAAATAGGATACTGGAAAGAAGCCCATGGAGAACGAAAGGAAGGTTGTGGAGTTTGATAAGAGGTCTGTGGAGAATAAGAGGAAGTGGTCCGGAAATTTCAAGAACCGAGCTGGTAATCAAAAGAATCAGAGGGTTGGATCAGGAAAGTTGTGTGCTACTAACTTACCGGAGGCAAGGAGGTAAGTAGGCATGCAACTGAGGTGTAGCAAGTGTAATCTTCATCATGGTGGTAACTGCAATGTGAATGTATGTTTGAGGTGTAACAAGTATGGACATCAAGTCCAGACTTGTAGAGTGAGGTTAATTGAGAAGCCCAAGAAAAGTGGCCGAGAATTTTTTGAATGTGGAGCCGAAGGTCATTACAAGAGAGATTGCCCCAAGCTGAAATGATCAAGTGTAAGGGGCAGGACATTTGAGATGGAATGCCAAGGAGGCAAGACAGGAACCGTCCATCGTTACTGGTACGTTCCTTGTCAACAACCATTTCGCATCTATATTATTTGATACCGGAGCTGATTTGTGTCAAAGAACTTTGAACCATTACTTGGCCGTAGATCTAGTACATTAGATAAGAAATACATTATCGAGCTAGCCAACGAAAAGATAATAGAAACATGTGATGTAGTCAAAGAGTACACTATGCAATTAGAAGGTCATTCCTTTAGCATCGACCTCCTACCCATTGTGCTTGGTAGTTTTGATATCGTTGTGGGCATGGATTGGTTGTCAAAGCATCATGCTAAGGTGGTGTGCTACTGGAAGATTATTCATCTCCCTATTCGAAGCAGTGGAACTTTGACTATCCAAGGTGATAATAGGACGTCTACCCTAAAGGTTGTCAATGTAATGAAGGCTTACAAGTATCTGCTTGAATGGTATCAAACGTTTCTTGCCAACAATGTGGATACTAAGAATAAGGAGAGAACACTTGAGGATATGTCGATAGTACGAGACTATCGAGATGCTTTCCCAGATGATCTGCCTGGATTACCCCCCGCCTAGACAAATTGAATTCCGAATCGATTTGGTACTAGGGGTTGCTCCTATTGCATAATCACCATATCGATTAGTGCCTTCAGATATGCAAGAATTGTCCAAGAAATTAGAAGAATTCTCGGATAAAGGATTTATAAGACCAAGTTCTAGCCATGGGTAGCACCAGTTTTATTTGTCAAGAAGAAGGATGGGTCATTCCGAATGTGCATCAATTACCGAGAGTTGAACAAACTTACTATCAAGAATCGATACCCATTACTAAGAATCAATGATCCGTTTGATCAGCTTCAAGGATCTAGTTTCTACTCGAAGAGTGATCTACGATCGAGTTATCATCAGTTGTTGATAACCGAGGAAGATGTTCCAAAAATAACATACAGAACATGTTATGGGCATTACTAGTTTCATGTTATGCCATTTTGTCTGACAAATGCGCCTACTGTGTTCATGGGTCTTATGAATAGAGTATGCAAACTTTACATAGATAAGATTGTAATAGTATTCGTCGATGATATACTAGTCTATTCAAGAACCAAGGAAGATCATGAACAACATCTGAAGATCATTCTGGAGACATTGAGAACAGAGAAACTATATGCAAAGTTCTCGATGTGTGAACTTTGGATTCGAGAGGTTCATTTTCACGAACACGTCGTCAGTGAGAAAGGCATACATGTGGATCGAGCAAAGATAGAAGCAATCAAGAACTAGAAGGCACCCGAGTCTCCGAACGAGGTGCGTCAGTTTCTTCGATTAGCTGGTTATTATCGAAGATTTATTGAAAATTTCTCTAAGATAGCACAGCCATGGACACGGTTGTCTCAGAAGGATAGGAAGTATGACTGGACTAAAAAGCAAGAGACAACTTTCTAGTTGCTAAGGCAAAAGTTATGTAGTGCTCCTATTCTATCTCTTCCTGAAGGAATAGAAGGGTTCGTTGTGTACAATGATGCATCCCGTTTAGGTCTTGGTTGTGTGTTGATGTACGGCCCCGTTCCCGGAGACCTCACAGTTGGTCAATCATAGCATAAAACATTTCATAAAATATTGCAGCGAAATTAAGTTAATAAAAACCATTTATTCTATTAATAATTAACATTGTTAAGCAATACATCATTGTTTTCTTGAATTATAAAAGACCCTGTTTCGTTGCATCACAAAACAACAATATCATTAATGATGAATGGATGCCAATTTTGCCCTGCCGAGTAGCTTCCCCCGCTTGCCACCATCAGCAACAATTACCTACCAACTGAAAATGCATAAAAGTCAGCGTCACTGAGTGAGTTCTAGTTTTAAAATGTTTAAAATACCTTGTAGGATTTATATATGAAAATACCCTTTTCAATAAAATACTTCCTATACTTTTACACGTGAGTATTCATCATACATACATCAAGGTATAGATTGAATTATCTTTCATTAACTCACGTATTCATTCATTATCTTTCACTATACACTGGATCCTGTCTCATGCAATACCCGACTCATATCCGAAGATCGACAGTACCGAGGTACGCGACAAGGACAAGGTTCAATCTCATGGATTGAATCCCTTACGAGTCTTTTATGACAACACAGTCACTCACCTCAATCTTTGCTTACGAGTCTTTTGTGACAACACAGTCACTCACCTCAATTTTGGCATACAAGTCTTTTGTGACAACACAGTCACTCACCTCAACCTTTGCTTGCAATACTTTTCATACTTTTCTTATGTTCCACTTCTTTATTAACATTAATCTTTCACTTTCTTTACAATAATACTTTATGCATAAGAATATAAACACACCACGTAAAATCACATTATACATAGTATAAAGCATAAACAACAGCCCACAACATGCCTCACCACAACAGACAAGAACTAGCAAAACATCCCAGAACTTACCCGCTACATTCTACTTCCCAAGCTTCAGAAAAATCTTAAGTCCTTAGACAAATGCGGATTAACAGTAACTAATGCGTATGAACAATACTAATGCGGATGAACAATACTAATGCGGATAAATAATACTAATGCAGATGAATGCCTTCAAATTATCCCAAGTGTCCAATCAAATGCTGGTAGAACAAATGCGAATGACTGAAACAAATGCGCATGAACAAACGAAATGCGGAAGAACACTTAGGCGCATAAGCAACTACAAATGTGGATGAACAAACAAATGCGCATGAGCAAGTACTTAAATGCTGATGAACAACTAATGCGGATGAACTAACTGACCTGCAAAAGCACTTATGCAATTATTCAGTCCCCAATCCTCGATCTAACACATCCTTATCATAGATCTAACATGCTAAACATCTAGAGCAGGCCTACAACTATGAAAACACCAACAGTCCTAACCAATCATGCTTATCCATTTGTTCGAGGCTTAAACCCAACATCCTAAGCATCAACAGCACATAAACCACCATAAAGCACAAACATAAACACCCACATACATACGGTGAAGCATAAAACCGTTGTAAAACCTTTTAAACATGCATTTTCAGCCCCAAAGAAGTTTAAAACACATAAAACCAACTCACCTAGTGCAGGAAACAAGCAAAACTCCTTTAACTCATGCGCATAAGAATTCAAACACCTAGAAACAAACAAAACAAACACCAAACCACATAGAACACTTAATAATCGGTTTTAAGGTTGAAAACCCCATAAAAACCGAACCAATTAACCCCAAAACACACTAACCTTCGAAGAATGCAGCCTTTCTTCTACACAACCGAGAGAAACAAGGGTTTTTAGCTCTTTCTTCTTCTTTTCTTTTGGTAGCAGCAGCAGCAGAAAGAGCATGGGCGACCATGCCCGTTATACACATCTTTTTTTTTTGACTTTTGTGTACTTTTACACAAAACACCCATCAACTTGGCTTCTTTTTGCTTTCTTCTTGATACTTTCTTTTCTTTTATTCTGACAAGATTTCGGGTGTTACAAGTCTATCCCCCTTTAAGAGGTTTCATCCCGAAATCTGTCACTCTTCGAATAACTGTGGTTAATGCTGTCTTATTTCATCCTCCGTCTCCCACGTAGACTCGGAACCCTTCCGGTGTTTCCACTGCACACGTACGAGTGGAACCACTCTATTTCTCAATCTCTTCTCCTTCCTGTCTATGATGGCCACCGGTTGCTCCATATAATTGAGCCTTTCATCCACTTCGATATCCTCCAGTGGCACAATCATATCTTCATCGGCCAAGCATTTTCTCAGATGAGATACATGGAACATCCGGTGAATTCCACTTGGCTCATCAGAAAATTCTAGTCGATAGGCCACCTCCCCTACTCGTGCAACGATTCGAAAAGGCCCTATGTTCCAAGGACTCAGCTTGCCCCTCTTCCAAAACCGGATGATTCCCTTCCAGGGCGAGACCTTTAACATGACTTTATCACCCATATTGAACTCGATCGGTCTATGCCTCTTATTAGCATACGACTTCTGTCTATCCTTGGCTGCCTTCATAAAGGCTTTCATCTTTTCTAGCTTCTCAGTTGTAGCCTCGATTACCTCCATGCTTCCCAAGTCTTTCTGCCCAATGTCTCCCCAACACACAGTCGTTCTACACCTCCTACCATATAGCATCTCGTAAGGTGGCATGCCAATGCTGGCATGATAGTTGTTGTTGTATGAGAACTCTGACAATGGTAGATGATCATCTCAACTTCCTTCAAAGTCGATCACACATGCTCGGAGCATGTCCTCGAGCGTTTGAATCGTCCTTTCAGACTGACCATCTGTCAGAGTATGGTAAGTCGTACTGATGTGTAGCCTCGTTCCCATTACATCGTGGAATCTCTTCCAAAACTTTGATGTGAACCGAGTGTCACGGTCTGACACGATAGACACCGGCACACCATGACGAGCTACAATCTCTTTGATGAACAGATCCGCCAACCTCTTGGATGAATACGTCTCGAGGATCGGTAGGAAGTGAGTACTCTTTGTCAAATGATCAACTATTACCCAAATTGCATCATACCCCCATGCCGTACGTGGTAACTTCATGATGAAATCCATGGTGATGTGCTCCCACTTCCACTCGGGTACATCCAATGGTTGGATCTTCCCGTATGGCTTTTGATGCTCTACCTTCACTTGTAAGCAAGTAAGGTAGTTACTCACATACTCCACTACATCGCGCTTCATACCCGGCCACCAATAGTCTTTCTTCATATCTTGATACATCTTAGTGGAACCGGGATGAATGGAGTATCGAGTCTTATGGGCTTCGTCCATAATTCGTCCCCGTAGATCACCGTAGCGGGGAATCCACATCCGCCCGAAGCGGGTTCTAACTCCGTGTGTATTTTCTCCTAACTCCGTGACTAGACCTCTCATCCTTTCAGAGTTAAGGTGATCTTCCTTCAATGCCTCATCCTAAAATTCTTTGACCTGTGTCATCACGTCAGAGGTCATCACCAATTGATAAGACTTCACCCGGATTGGCTCGGGTCTCTTATTTCGGCTGAGGGCATCAGCCACTACATTGGCTTTACCCGGATGGTAGTGGATTTCACAATCATAATCCTTAATCAGCTCTAACCACCTTCTCTGCCTCATGTTGAGATCTTTCTGCTCAAAGAAATACTTTAGGCTCTTGTGGTCCGTGAAGATTGTGCATTTCACCCCGTACAGGTAATGCCGCCAAATCTTTAATGCAAAGGCCACAGCCGCGAGCTCCAAATCATGCATGGGATAATTGACCTCGTGGGTTTACAACTGTTGGGACGCGTAGGCTATTACTCTCCCACGTTGCATTAACACACAACCCAGTCCAGAATAGGAGGCATCCGAATAGACCACTAAATCCTCACTCCCTTCAGGCAATGTTAAGACAGGAGCTTGAGCGCATCCTCCTGTTCCCGTCCCCACACATACTTCACATCCTTGCGAGTAAATTTAGTCAAAGGTGAGGCTATCTTGGAAAAGTCTTGAATGAACCTCCTGTAGTAGCCCGCCAATCCCAAGAAACTTCGAATCTCGGATGGCGTCTTTGGAGACTTCCATTGCATCACCGCCTCAACCTTCACCCGGTCCACCATAATTACTTCAGAATTCACCACGTGACCTAAAAATTGAACCTCACGTAACAAAAAAACACACTTAGAGAACTTAGCATATAGGTTCTCCCTTCTAAGTGTCTCCAATACCTCGCGTATGTGACCGGCATGTTCTTCTTCGCTCCTCGAATAAATCAGGATATCATCAATAAATACAATCACTGATTTATCAAACATCGGCCGACACACTCGATTCATCAAATCCATAAAGGCAGCTGGCACGTTAGTCAGACCGAAAGACATAACGAGGAACTCGTAGTGTCCATAACGCGTGCGAAAAGCTGTCTTAGAAATGTCTTGCTCCTTAACCTTCAACTGATGGTAACCAGATCGAAGATCTATTCGTAAGAACCAAATAGCGCCTTGGAGCTGGTCAAACAAGTCATCTATTCTTGGTAAGGGATATCGATTCTTCACTGTTAACTTGTTTAGCTCCCGGTAGTCTATGCACATCCTCATACTACCGTCTTTCTTCTTAACAAACAAGACCGGAGCACCCTAAGGAGAGATCTCGGTCAAATGAAACCCTTGTCCAATAACTCCTACAGTTGAACCATCAGCTCCTTCATCTCGGTTGGAGCTAATCGATACGGTGCCTTGGCAACGGGTTGAGCACCGGGTATCAAATCAATCTGAAACTCGATCTCGCGGTTCGGTGGCACGCCTGGTAAATCTTCTGGGAACACGTCTGGAAAATCACACACAACTGGCACGTCGGACAATTGTGGTACTGACGCGTCCACATCCTTCACATAAGCCAGGTAGGCACTACATCCGTGTTTCATGCACTTTTCGGACACCACCATCACAATCACCTTCGGAACTGTAGTAACTCGGTCACCGTAAACCGTTACCGAACTTCCATTGGGTGCTGTCAGTCGAATCATCTTTTTGCGACACACGATGTTTGCCTCATAGGTTGCCAACCAATCATCCCTAGTACCACATCGAATCCGCCTAGGGGCATAACAAATAGTTTAGCAGAGAACCTATGGCCTTCTAACTCTATGCCACAATCCTCAATCATATCAGAAATTCTTGTAGACTTACCAATAGCAGTTTCTACATCAAATGACTCATCAATTCTTCTACTACTAACTGGCAGCTTAGCATATAAAGCAACAGAAATGAAACTCCTACTAGCACCAGAATCAAACAATACAGAGGCACAAGTTTGGTTTACTAGAAACATACCTGACAAGACATCGGGATCCACCCTGGCCTCCTCCCGGGTCATTGTAAATGCTCTAACGCTTGTCCTCTGCCCTTCACTCTCTGTCCTTTTCTTCACTCCGGAACTCTCTGCCTTTTGCTTCATGCAATCCCTGCTCATGTGTCCCCCTTCCCCACAGATATGACACCTCGACGCTCTATTTGCCATATGCAATGATGGAGATGGACTACTTGGGATCCTTAGCAATATGACAGGCTTCCCGCATCTGATGCAAACATTCAGCCCCAACCGGCATTCGCCGCTATGCTCCCTTCCACACTTATCACACCTCTTCGCTCCGGAGCTTGATGACCCCACTCTTCGGTCATCCATTTTCATCCTCTTGTTGTTTGGGGTGAAACCACCACCCCAAACCTCTTCCCACTCCAGTTCTTGTCACCACCACCTGTCTTCTTCACCTCAACCACCAGCACCTCTCTCTCATCGTAAAGCCTCCCAGCCAGATCCACTGCCGACCTAAAAGTGCTTGGTCGGGCAACAATCAAGTGCCTGCAGATATCAGCCGACAATCCCTGCACATACCTCTTAATCTTCCTCGACATCGGTGTCACCTGATCCGGCACCAGCCTCGCCATTTCGTTAAACTTGGTGGTGTATTGCTGGTGGGTCATTGTTCCCGCCTCAAGCTGTAGGAACTCTCTCTCTACCTTGTCTAGTTCCCTATAAGGATAGAATTCCTCAACAACCAACTTCTTCAAATCTCCCCATCTCATCCTCCCGATGACCCTGCTGCCCTTGGCTTGGACAATATTGTCCCACCAACACAAAGCCGAGTTAACAAATGAATGAGTGGCAAATTTCACCTTCTGATCCTCCCTGCACTCACTAATATCCAACACTGCCTCCATCTCTCTAACCCAGCGGTGGGCAATAGCAGCGTTAACATTGCCGTCAAAAGTAGGGGGTTTACACCATTGGAATGCCCCGTAGCTACATCCCCTTGCGGTTTCCCGTACCTCTACATCTTCTTCATCACTAGAGGCTCCCCTTTCAACATTCATCTCCTCCTCGTCATCATGATCTCTCTCATTCTCCCTTATCCCAGTAGCAGCCCTTCTCTCTTCCTCTTTTTCTTTCCTCTCATCCGCCCTTACGGCCTGGATCACCTCAGTCACGACAGACGGTAGGATAGTCTGCATGACTTGGTGAACCTCCTCCACCACTGCTCTTCCACTGAGGCCCTTAGGTTGGCACTCTCATCTCCGCCCTCCGGGTGATGAATCCCAGGCTCACCAGGAGCTGTCTCTATAGTTCTCATCTTGTTCTTTACGGCCCGGGGTCTACTAGCATGACCACCCCGTACTCCACCTCTAGAAGCCTTAGACGATCTACCTCCAGCCATCCTCTAACACTATAAGATTCAAACACCAACACGGTCATTCAAGGTAATAGCTCAGTTTATGTCAAGTATTGTAAGTCCCTAATTACAGTGGCCAGTTGTGATTAGCCACTTACTTTACTCTTCATCCCCCAAGCATTTCCTATCCTGACTACATCAGTATTCAAATCTACTAAAAGCACATAAATCAAATAGCACACGCACATAGTACCAGTTATCATTAAGAAAAGAATACCTGATGGCACGTAGCTACTCGGGCTGGCTTCCCTCCGTTCATCCCATTCTCAGTTTAAGTTTAGGTTTTGAAAATATTTACCTATTTCTCTTAAACTTTGGCTCTGATACCAACTTGTAAGGCCCCATTCCTGGAGACCTCACAGTTGGTCAATCATAGCATAAAACATTTCATAAAATATTGCAGCAGAATTAAGTTAATAAAAACCATTCATTCTATGAATAATTAACGTTGTTAAGCAATACATCATTGTTTTCTTGAATTATAAAAGACCCTGTTTCGTGGCATCACAAAACAATAATATCATTAAAGATGAATAGATGCCAATCTTGCCCAGCCGAGTAGCTTCCCTCGCATGCCACCCTCAGCAACAATTACCTGCCAACTGAAAATGCATAAAAGTCAGCATCGCTGAGTGAGTCCTAGTTTTAAAACGTTTAAAATAGCATGTAGGATTTATATATGAAAATACCCTTTTCAATAAAATACTTTACTTTTACACGTGAGCATTCATCATACATACACCAAGGTATAGATTGAATTATCTTTCATTAACTCACGAATTCATTCATTATCTTTCACTATACTCTGGATCCTGTCTCATGCAATACCCGAATCATATCCGAAGATCGACAATACTGGGGTACACGACAAGGACTCGGGTCAATCTCATGGATTGAATCCCTTACGAGTCTTTTGTGACAACACAGTCACTCACCTCAATCTTTGCTTACGAGTCTTTTGTGACAGCACGATCACTCACCTCAATTTTGGCATACAAGTCTTTTGTGACAACACAGTCACTCACCTCAACCTTTGCTTGCAAGAGTTTTCATACTTTTCTTATGTTCCACTTCTTTATTAACATTAATCTTTCCTTTCTTTATGATAATACTTTACGCATACGAATATAAACACACCACGTAAAGTCACATTATACATAGTATAAAGCATCAACAGCAGTCCACAACATGCATCACCACAATAGACAAAAACCAGCAAAACATCCTAGAACTTACCCGCTACATTTTACTTCCCAAGATTCAGAAAAATCCTAAGCAACTACAAATGCGGATGAACAGTAACTAATGCGGATGAACAATACTGATGCGGATGAACAATACTAATGCGGATGAATGCCTTCAGAATATTCCAAGTGTCCAACTAAATGCTGGTAGAACAAATGCGAATGACTGAAACAAATGCGCAGGAACACTGTAGCAAATGCGCATGAACAAAAGAAATGCGGAAGAACACTTAGGCGCATAAGCAACTACAAATGCGGATGAACAAACAAATGTGCATGAGCAAGTACTTAAATGCTGATGAACAACTAATGCGGATGAACAACTAATGCAGATGAACTAACCGACCTGCAAGCGCACTTATGCAATTATTCAGTCCCCAATCCTTGATCTAACACATCCTTATCATAGATCTAACATGCTAAACATCTAGAGCAGGCATACAACCACGAAAACACAAACAGTCCTAACCAATCATGCTTATCCTTCTGTTTGAAGCTTAAACACAACATCCTAAGCATCAACATCACATAAACCACCATAAAGCACAAACATAAACACCCACATACATACGGTGAAGCATAAAACAGCTGTAAAACCTTTTAAACATGCATTTTCGACCCCAAAGAAGTTTAAAACACATAAAACCAGGGTCTTGAACTTACCTAGTGCAGCAAACAAGCAAAACTCCTCCAAACTCGTGCGCACAAGAGTTCAAACACCTAGAAACAAACAAAACAAACACCAAACCACATAGAACACTTAATAATCAGTTTTAAGGTTGAAAACCCCATAAAAACCGAACCAATTAACACGAAAACACACTAACCTTCGAAGAATGCAGCCTTTCTTCTTCACAACCTAGAGAAACAAGGGTTTCAGCTCTTTCTTCTTCTTTTCTTTCAGTAGCAGCAGCAGCAGAAAGAGTATGGGTGACCATGCCCCTTATACACATCTTTTTTTTTGACTTTTGTGTACTTTTACACAAAACACCCCTCATCTTGGCTTCTTTTTGCTTTCTTCTTGATACTTTCTTTTCTTTTTTTTTTTGACAAGATTCGGGTGTTACAGTTGACCAAAAAGATAAGGTCATAGCCTTTTCATCCAGATAAATAAAGGTGCATGAGAAGAACTACACCACTCATGACTTAGAGTTGGGAGCGGTGATTTTTGCATTCAAGATTTGGAGACATTACCTATAAGGTATGAAGTGTACTATTTACATGGATCACAAGAGTCTTCAGCATATCATCAATCAAAAAGAGCTTAACATGAGGCAACGTTGATGGGTAGAGTTGCTTAATGATTATGATTGTGCAATTCGCTATCATATGGGCAAGGCTACTGTTGTGGCCGATGCATTGAGCAGGAAGGAGAATGATAAACCTAAGCGTGTTCATGCTTTAGAGCTAACTATTCATTCAGGTCTTCATACTCTTATCTGAGATGCTCAAGTTGAAGGTTTGAAAGGCCTGGTCAAGGAATTACCAAATCTGGGTTCCACATTTTGGAAACCTATATGAACTGATTTTGAATGAAGCTAATAAATCCAAGTATTTAATTCAACCCGGTTCGAATAAGATGTACAAGGATGTGAAGGAACATTATTGGTGGCCTAATATGAAGGGTGAGATAGCCACCTATGTGGGCAAATGTTCGACCTGTTCTAGAGTGAAGGCTGAATATCAAAAGCCATCAGGACTTCTTCAACAACCAGAAATTCCTCAATAGAAATGGGAATGGATATCAATGGACTTTGTCATGTAGTTACCCCGCACATCAAGTGGTCACGACACTATTTGGGTAATAGTCGATAGATTGACTAAGTCTGCTCATATCCTACCCATTAAGGAAACAAATCAGATGGAAAAGCTAACCAAAATCTACCTTAAGGACGTGGTATCTCATCATGGGGTACCGATCTTGATAATCTCTGATAGAGACAGTTGTTTTACCTTGAGGTTCTAACAATCCTTACACCAAGCTTTGGGTACTCGTTTGGACATGAGTACTGCCTACCATCTATAAACAGATAGTTAAGTGAGAGGACTATTCAAATGTTGGAAGATCTGCTATGAGCATGTATGATTGACTTTGGAGGAAATTGGGATACTCATCTACCCTTAGTTGAGTTTTCCTACAACAAAAGTTATCATAGTAGTATCAAAACTGCTCCATTTGATGCTTTATATGGCAGAAGTAAGAGAGAAGCAACTAACCGGACCTTAGATTATCTATGTAAGGCCTCGTTCCCGGAGACCTCACAGTTGGTCAATCATAGCACAGTATATATAAAACATTTCATAGTTCTTAAACCAGTGCAGCGGAATTAATATCACAAGCCATTCACTTCATTAATAAATACTTTTGATAAGCAATACATTGTTAATTGTTAATAGTTACAAAAGATCATATTAATTGCATTACAAAACAACAGTATTAGTATGCGTGAACGGATGCTAGTCTAGCCCCGACTAGTAGCCTCCCCGAGTGCCATCCTCAGCAAAATTACCTGCCAACTAAAAATGCATAAAAGTCAGCATTGCTAAGTGAGCTCTAGTTTTAAAACGTTAAAATACCTTGAAAGATTTGTATATGAAAATACCCTTTTAAAAATAATATACTTTTCTTTCGTACGCGATCACAAATCATACGTACAGTTAAGATAACATCCATTATCTTCTTTACCATTTCCATCTTCATTCATTCGAACCTTTATTTTAATCATTCAGTTAATCTGGACCAATGTGCTATGCCCCCGATATTGCGCACAAAACTGGTACCGGGCCGAGGTCTACACATAGACCCCATACTGATGCACGAAGCCGCCTCCAGTACCGGGGCAGCAACAAGGGTCCCCTCAATCTCAAAGATTAACCCTGTGTGCATCCAACGGGTTAGCTAAACCGCACACAGTTGAGCTAAAAACCTCGTGGTTGTGAACCTCATGTGAATTTGCTTGCAAGATTTTCTTCCGTTCTTTATGTTCCACTTCTTATTATCATTAATCTTTCCACTTTCTTTAATGATAATACTTAACGTTATATGGATATATCACACCACGTAAAGTCACATAATAATATAATAAATAGGAACACAAGAACAGCTCAAAACAAAAATAAAATAATCAAGTAATATCACAAAGTCAACCAGGGTCAAATCCTAAAATTCTAATTTCCCAAAATTCCAGAAAATTTTCTAAGTGTTTAGGCGCATGGACACTATGCAGGCGTACGAGCCCTGCTTAGGCGCATTAACACTAGTGCATGAATCCTACACTTAGGCATTTTAGCTTACATTCTAGGTGCATGAACTGTTCAGGTGCATGGACTAGCACTTAGGCGCCTGAACAAAGGGTTGGGCGCATGACACTATTAGGGCGCATGAACCCCCACTTAGGATTTTCTAAGGAAATTCCCAGGCGCATGGGCCCTGTTTGGGCGCATGGCCTGAACTTAGGCAGTTTCATACTATAATCCTAGGCGCATGGGCCTTGTTTGGGCGCATGACTACCGGTTATGCATTTCTACATTTTACCAAATTGACTTCACGCACAACTGTGCGTGACTTCCCATACCATCTTCTGGGAATACGTATGGGAAGTCTTTGGTGCTAGGTAAATCTTCTGGGAATACGTATGGGAAGTCACGCACAACTGGCACTTCAGACAGTTGTGGTATTGACGTGTCCACATCTTTTACGTATGCTAGGTAAGCATTACAACCGCGTCTCATGCACTTCCTCTGCCACCGCCATCGAAATCACCTTAGGAACCGTCGTAACGCGGTCACCATGAACTGTCACCGAACTTCCATCGGGCACAGTTAATCGAATTATCTTCTTGTGACACACGATGTTTGCCTCATAGGTTTCTAAACAGTCCACCCCAAGTACTACATCGAATCCTCCTATGGGCATCACATATAGTTTAGCAGGGAACCTATGGCCTTCTAATTCTATGCCACAATCTTCAATCATACTAGAAATTCTGGTTGACTTACCAATAGCAGTTTCTACGTCAAAAGGCTCATCAATACTTTTACTACTATAGGCAAATTAGCACAGAAAGCAGCAGATATGAAACTCCTACTAGAACCAGAATCAAATAATACAGAGGCACAAGTTTGGTTTACTAGAAACATACCTGACAGGACGTCGGGGTCTACCCAGGCTTCCTCTCGGTTTATCGTGAAGGCTCTATCACTTGCCCTCTATCCTCCTTCTTCGGTCCCCTTCTTGGCCCCAGAGCTCTCAGCTCTCAGCTTCTTGCACTCATAGTTCCTATGGCCAGTCCTGCCACAGTTGAAGCATTTCAGCATTCCATAATCTTTCGCTATGTAACCGGGCTTTCCACACTTGAAGCACACAGTCACTCCCCTCATACAATCACCGGTGTGCTCCCTACCACATCGGTCGCACTTCCTCAACCCTGGGCCTCATGACAACACCCGCCGGTCATCCATCCTCCTCCTCTTGTTGTTTAGGGTGTAACCGCCACGCCCAAACCGCTTACCTCTCCAGTTCTTATCACCGTCGTCCGCCTTCCTCACCTCAACCACCGTTACTTCCCTTTCATCATACAACATTCCCGCCAAATCCACTGCCGACCTAAAAGTGCTCGGTTGGGCAGCGATCAAGTTTCTGCGGATGTCGACCGGTAGTCCCTGGACGTACCGATTGATCTTCCTTGATACTGACGTAACCTGATCCGGCACCAACCTCGCCATTTCGTTAAACTTGGCGGTATATTGCTGGTGGGTCATAGTGCTCGCCTCCAGCTGTAAGAACTCCCTTTCGATCTTTTTGAGTTCTCGGTGAGGACAAATTCCTCAATCACCAACTTTTTCAGTTCTCCCCACCTCATCCTTCTAATGGCCCGGTTTCCCTCGGCTTGGACAAGGTTGTCCCACCAACACAGCGCCGTGTTGACAAAGGAATGAGTGGCGAACTTCACCTTTTGGTCTTCTCAACACTCACTAATCTCCAATACTGCCTCCATCTCCCTCACCCAGCGGTGAGCAGCAGCAGTATCACCATTGCCATCGAAAGTAGGGGTCAACATCGTTGGAATGCCCCGTAGTTGCATCCCTTGGCGGTTTCCCGCACTACCCCTTCCTCTTCATTACTAGAGGCTGCCTTATCAGCATGCAGTTCCTACTCCTCACCATCATTCTCTCTTCTCCCAGTCGCCTTCCTTCTCAACTCCTCCTTCTCCTTCTTTTCGTCCTCTCTAACAGCATGACTTGGTGAACCTCCTCCACCACTGCCTCCTTCACCGAGGCTCTCAGATTAGTACTCTCATCCACCCCCTCCGGGTGATGAAGCTCAGGCTCAGCAGGAGCCGTCTCTGTGGTCTTGGTCTTGTTCCTCGTACTACGTGGCCTACCACGAACGCCCCGCGTTCCACCACGAGAAGCTTTCGATGATCTACTTCCGGCCATCCACTAAACACTATAAGATCCAAACACCAACACGGTCATTCAAGGTAATAGCTCAGTTTATGTCAAGTACAGTAAGTCCCTAATTACAGTGGCCAGTTGTGATTAGCCACATACTTTACTCTTCATCCCCCAAGCATTTCCTATCCTGACTACATTAGTATTCAAATCTAATAAAGCCACATAAATCAAATAACACACGCACATAATGCCGGTTATCATTAAGAAAAGAAATACCTTATGGCACCTAGCTACTCGGGCTGGCATCCCTCCATTCGTCCCATTCTCAGTTTAAGTTTAGGTTTTGAAAATATTTACCTATTTCTCTTAAACTTTGGCTCTGATACCAACTTGTAAGGCCCCGTTCCCGGAGACCTCACAGTTGGTCAATCATAGCACAGTATATATAAAACATTTCATTGTTCTTAAACCAGTGCAGTGGAATTAATATCAAAAGCCATTCACTTCATTAATAATATTGTTGATAATCAATACATTGTTAATTGTTAATAGTTACAAAAGATCATATTAATTGCAATACAAAACAACAGTATTAGTATGTGTGAACGGATGCCAGTCTAGCCCCGACGAATAGCCTCCCCGAGTGCCATCCTCAGCAAAATTACCTGCCAACTAAAAATGTAAAAAAGTCAGCGTTGCTAAGTGTGCTCTTGTTTTAAAACGTTAAAATACCTTGAAAGATTTGTATATGAAAATACCCTTTTAAAAATAATATACTTTTCTTTCGTACGCGATCACACATCATACGTACAGTTAAGATAACATCCATTATCTTCTTTACCATTTCCATCCTCGTTCATTCAAACCTTTATTTTAATCATTCACTTAATCTGGACCAATGTGCTATGCCCCCGATATTGCGCACAAAACTGGTACTGGGCCGAGGTCTACACATAGACCCCATACTGATGCACGAAGCCGACTCCAGTACCGGGGCAGCAACAAGGGTCCCCTCAATCTCAAAGATTGACCCTGTGTGCATCCAACGGGTTAGCTAAACCACACACAGTTGACCTAACAACCTAGTGGTTGTGAACCTCATGTGAATTTGCTTACAAGAGTTTCTTCCGTTCTTTAAGTTCCACTTCTAATTATTATTAATCCTTCCACTTTCTTTAATGATAATACTTTACGTTATATGGACAAATCACACCACGTAAAGTCATATAATAATATAATAAATAGGAACACAAGAACATCCCAAAACATAAATAAAATAATCAAGTAATATCACCAAGTCAACCAGGGTCAAACCCTAAAATTCTAATTTCCCAAAATTCTAGAAAATTTTCTAAGTGTTTAGGCGCATGGGCACTATGCAGGCGCACGAGCCCTGCTTAGGCGCATTAACACTATTCAGGCGCATGAATCCTACACTTAGGCATTTTAGCTTACATTCTGGGCGCATGAACTGTTCAGGTGCGTGGACTATCACTTAGGCTCCTGAATAAAGGGTTCGGCGCATGATACTATTCGGGCGCATGAACCCCCACTTAGGATTTTCTAAGGAAATTCCTAGGCGCATGGGCCTTGTTTGGGCACATGGCCTGAACTTAGGCAGTTTCATGCTATAATCCTAGGCGCATGGGCCTTGTTTGGGCGCATGACTACCGATTATGCATTTCTACATTTCAGAATCAACCCAGACCTGTTCCATCACCTGTTCTAAGCTTAAACATACATTTCTAAGCATACCTATCATAAAAATAAGTTCAAAACATGAGCATACACATATATACATACGGTTACAAGGAAACATGTTGAGAAAACCCATTTATATACATTTTTAGCCCCAAAGATACTTTAAAACACATGTAAACAGGGTCTAGAACTCACCTATAGCAGCAAACAAGTAACACTCCTCCAAACTTGCTTGCACTAGAGTTCAAACACCTAAAAGCAAGCATAACAAACACCAAAACACCAAAAACACTTAATAATCAGTTTCTAAGGGTGAAACCACAAAGAAACCGATCCAATTAACATATAAACACACTAACCTTCGAAGAATTCAGCCTTCTTCCTCAAAAACCGAGAGAATCAAGAGTTTTCAGCTCTTTCTTCTTTTCTTGGTCGAACACAGCAGCAGAACAAGCTTGGCATGGGCCACCATGCCTTAAAAGTGAAACTTTTGACTTTTTGGTGTACTATTTACACTTTACACCCCTCATATTTGCCCCTTCTTTTATTTTCTTATAGATACTTTTCTTTTTATTATTTGACCAAGTTTTCGGGTGTTACAATCTAGGAGACTACGAACAAGATTGTTTAAATCAGAAAGAGATTAGAAGCCACTACGAGTCGGCAAAAGAGTTATGTGAATAATCAAAGGAAGCCATTGGAATTCCAGTTTGGAGACAGAGTGTATCTAAAGGTCTCACCTTGGAAAGGAGTTGTTAGGTTTGGGAAGCAAGGAAAGCTTAGCTCGCATTTTATCGTACCTTTTGAGATAGTGGTGCGAGTTGGTCCCGTTGCATATCAACTCAAGCTAGCACATGAGTTAGTGGGGTACATGATGTGTTCCATGTATCCAGTCTGTGTCTTGGTGATGAAGCTTTGGTTGTCCTACCTGAAGAAGTTTGTATCAATGACCAACGGAATTTCACCAAGGAAACAGTCGAAATTATGGATTGGAAAGTTCATAAACTCAGAAAGAGTCAGAATAAGTTGGTGAAGGTTAGATGGAATTCTAACTGTGGTCCTGAATTCACATGGGAATGACAGGACCAGATCAAGTGCAAATACCCTCACCACTTTCCGTAAAGATCAGAATCTGGAGCTACGGCTTAAATTTCGGGACGAAATTTCCTAAACGAGGGGAGACTGCGGCATCCCGTGTATCCAAGTTAATATTGTATGTTAATAAACTATGCTAAATTAATCAAAAGCATTATAAGACTTAATTTTCTGATAATTAAGTTCATCTAAGGTCTAGCAAAGCACTTTTGTGCAAAAATTTTATGATTGGTAATGTTGAGAATTACCGGGTCGCGTAGCGATAAAAGTTTTTAACGAGCGTTGGTGACAACTAGGTTAATTAAATCTGGTCTATATATTTTGATTTTTATGATTTAATGTATTTTAAGTGAAAATATTATTAGTCGTGAAAAATAATAATGGTTATTGTTAACCTTGATCGCGTAAAATTTTAAATATTGCACTAAAGCTATATAAAGTCTGTTGCATGCTATGTTAGACTGTGCAACTATTGATCATTATTATTAATGTTGTGAACCTTTGGAAAGCCTTAAATTAATGTTTTAATTTTATAGAAAATTTTCACGTAAAAACTCGAATGTTTAAAATTTTTACAAAAAAAAAAAAGTTAACGAGAGTGACACCCGCCTTACATCGGGTGGCATCCCACTTGGAGATCCACCAGCCAATTTATCAACTTAATCACATGATTAGCTCACAATAATCACACTTAATCATTCCTATATAACCCAACTCAACACTCCATCTTTTACACACACTCAATCATACTTTCTCTCACAACTTTCACTCTCTCCTCACTTTCTCCCCCACCTACGGCCGAACCACCATCACCGCACCCTCACAACTTCCAAATTTTGATCATACTAGCTTCATAAAGCTTCAAACAACTAATTTCAAGGATCCCTCAGTGAGTTTGGTGCAATAAGTTGTAAAAATCTAACTCCAAGGAGAAAAATCATCAAGAAATCATCCATATTTCATGAAGTTGTTCATCCTTGGGTAAGGACGTTTTTTTTTTTTTAAAAAAATCTCTTGCAACTTGAAAAATGAATGATTGTTGCAAGTTTGGTTCACCAAAAACTAGATTTTCTTGAAATCCAAGGTTCCAACAATGATTTTTAAACAAGAAAAATGGGTTTTTAAAGAAGGTATATGTGTGTGTCTTGAACCATGTGTGTGTGTGTGTGTGTGTGTGTGTGTGTGTGTGTTTGATGTTGATGAGTTTTGGAATTTTATTTATATTTTTGTTTGATATAGACATGCAAGATGATCAACTTATGATCTTGGCTTATGAACATCATAGGAAACCCAACTGTAAGGCCCCGTTCCCGGAGAACTCACAGTTGGTCAATCACAGCATAATTAAATAAAAACATTACATAATTCTTAAAGCATGGTAGCGGAATTAACATCAAAAGCCATTCATTAATTAATAAATTTTGTTGCTAAGTAATACATGTGTGTTTGTTATCAGTTACAAAAGATCATTACAACGCATTACAAAACAACAATGTTATTAATCATGAATGGATGCCAGTCCTGCCCATGTGCCATTCTCAGCAAAATTACCTGCCAACTGAAAATGTATAAAAGTCAGCTTCGCTAAGTGAGTTCTAGTTTTAAAATGGTGAAAATACTTTATGAGTTTTGCATAGGAAAATACTCCTTAAAATACTGTTTACTCTTTTGTATGTGATCATACGTCATACATACATTCAAATATTATTCATTATCAACATTAATATCTTTCTTCACCATTTCCATGGTCGTTCACTTGAACTTTTACTTTTAATCTTTCACTTCGATATGGACCAAGGTGCTATACCCCCAATTAATGCGCATAAACCTGGTACTGGGCTGAAGTCTAATAATAGACCCCATCCATGGTGCACAAAACTGACTCCAGTACCGGGGCAACAACAATGGTCCCCTCAATCCCAACGATTGACCCTGTGTGCATCCAACGGGTTAGCTAAACCGCACACAGTTGAGCTAACAACCTAGTGGTTGTGAACCTCATGTGAATTTGCTTGCAAGACTTTGTTACGTTCTTTATGTTCCACTTTCATTAGTCTTTCCACTTATTAAAGATAATACTTTACGGAAAAGGGTAAAATCGCACCACGTAAAGTCACGTAATATAATAATAAATAGGAACACAAGAATAGCCCAAACAGGAATAAAATAATCAGATAATAACATCGAGTCAAACCAGGGTTAAACCCTAAAATTCTGATTTTCCCAAAATTCCAGAAAATTTTCTAGGTGTTTAGGCGCATGGGCACTATGTAGGCGCATGAGCCCTTCTTAGGCGCATTAACACAATTCAGGCCCATAAACTCTACAATTAGGCATTTTAGCTTACATTCTGGGTGCATGAACTGTTCACGCGCATGAGCATACACTTAACACCGGTGAAAGACATTCGGGTGCATGACGCTATTTAGGCTCCTGAGGTTATACTTAGCTTATCAGGCAAAAGTTTTGGGTGCATGGGTACTATTAGGGTGCATGAACCCCCACTTAGGATTTTCTAAGGCAAATTTCCAAGCGCATGGCCTTGTTTGGGCGCATGGCCTGTACTTGGGCTTTTCTAAGTCAAAATCCTCAGGCGTATGTGCCCTGTTTGGGCGCATGACCACCTGTTATACATTTTTCAGAATCAAAACTAACCCAGATCTACATTTGCACCTGTTCTAAGCAGAAACTTAACATTCTAAGCAACCACAACACATAAACAAGCATAAACATAAGCATAAACCTACACAACATACGGGTATACATAAACCAGTTGTTAAACATTTTAATCATGCATTTTCAGCCTGAAAACAGTTTAAAACACATAAAAACCAGGGTCTAGAACTCACCTAGTGTAGCAAACAAGCAAAACTCCTCTGAACCTGCTTGTACACGAGTTCAAACACCTAAAACAAGCACAAACAAGCCCCAAAACACCAAAAACACTTAGTAATCAGTTTCTAAGGGTGAAACAACAAAGAAACTGAACCAATTAACATGTAAACACACTAACCTTGAAGATTTCAATTCTGTTTCCTTCTTGGAACCGAGAGAGCTGGTTTGCAGCTTTCTTTCTTCTTCTTTTAGGTCGAACAACAGCAACAATAGAATGTTATGGGCGGCCATGCCCATATAAAGTGCATTTTTGACTTTGGTGTACCATTTACACATTGCACCTCTCATCTTTGCCTTCTTTTAATTTTCCTCCAAAATACTTTCTTTTCTTTTTATTTGACCAAGTTTTTGGGTGTTATAAGTCTACCCCCCTTAAAGAGGTTTCGTCCCCAAAACTTGTCACTCTTCGAATAACTGTGGGTACTGCTGTCTCATTTCTTCTTCCGTCTCCCACGTAGACTCAGAACCCTTCCAGTGTTTCCACTGCACTCACACAAGTGGAACCACTTTATTCCTTAACCTCTTCTCCTTCGATCGATGATTGCCACTGGTTGCTCCACATAGATAAGCCGTTCATCCACTTCGATATCCTCCAGTGGTACAATCATGTCTTCGTCGGCTAAGCACTTTCTTAGATGGGATAAATGGAATGTCGGATGAATTCCACTTAACCCATCAGGCAATTCTAATCGATAGGCCACCTCTCCTACTTGTGCAACGATTCGAAAAGGTCCTATGTATCTCGGGCTCATCTTACCTCTCTTCATGAATCGGATGATCCCTTTCCAAGGTGAGACCTTCAACATGACTCTACCACCCACGTTGAATTCAATTGGTCTACGCCTCTTATCGGCATACGAATTTTGCCTATCTTTGGCTGCCCTCATAAAGGCTTTGATCTTTTCCAGCTTTTCGGTCATAGCGTCGATCACCTTGATGCTTCCCAATTCCTTCTGCCCGATGTCACCCCAACATACGGGCGTTCTACACCTCCTACCATACAGCATCTTGTATGGTGGCATACCAATGCTGGCATGATAACTGTTGTTGTATGAGAACTCTGCTAAGGGTAGGTGGTCATCCCAGCTTCCTCCAAAGTCTATCATGCATGCACGAAGCATATCTTCGAGTGTCTGGATCGTCCTCTCAGACAGACCATCTGTTTGAGGATGATAAGCCGTGCTAATATGTAGCCTCGTCCCCATCGCATCAAGGAATCTTTTCCAAAACTTCGATGTGAACCGGGTGTCACGATCTGACACGATTAACATCGGCACGCCAAGAAGAGCTACAATATCTTTGATGAACAGATCCGCCAATCTCTCAAATGAATACGTCTCGTGAATCGGTAGGAAGTGAGCACTCTTTGTTAGACAATCAACTATCACCCATATGGTTGCATACCCCCTCGCCATACGGGGTAGCTTCGTAATGAAGTCCATGGTGATGTGCTCCCACTTTCACTCGGGTATATCCAAGGGTTGGATCTTCCTGTATGGCTTCTGATGTTCTGCCTTCACTTGCAAGTAAGTAAGGCACTTACTCACATACTCTGCCACGTCGCGTTTCATACCCGGCCACCAGTAGTCCTTCCTTATAGCTTGATACATCTTGGTACCACTGGGATGAATGGAGTATTGAGTCTTATGAGCTTCATCCATAATTCACCCATGTAGATCCCCATACCGAGGAATACACATCCCTCCAAAACGAGTCTTAACCCCGTGGGTGTTCTCTCCCAACTCTGTGACTAAACCTCTCATTCGTTCGGAGTTGAGGCGATCTTCTTTTAGCGCCTCTTCCTGAAATTCTTTGACTTGCGTCATCACATCCGAGGTCATCACCAACTGATACGCCTTCACCCGAATCGGCTTGGGTCTCTCTTTTCAGCTAAGGGCATCGGCCACTACGTTGGCCTTGCCCGGGTGGTAATGGATCTGACAGTCATAGTCCTTGATTAGCTCTAACCACCTCCTCTACCTCATATTCAGATCCTTCAGCTCGAAGAAATACTTTAAGCTTTTGTGGTCGGTGAAAATTGTGCACTTTGTCCCGTATAAATAGTGCCTCCAAATCTTCAACGCAAAGACCACCGCCGCTAACTCCAAGTCGTGAGTGGGGTAATTGGCTTTGTGGGTCTTCAACTGTCGGGACGCGTATGCTATCACTCTTCCACACTGCATTAGTACGCAACCCAGTCCCAAATAGGAGGCATCTGAATAGGCCACTAAATCCTCACTCCCTTCAGGCAGTGTCAAGACAGGAGCCTGAGTTAATCTTGCCTTTAACTCCTCAAACGCATCCTCTTGTTCTCATCCCCATACATACTTCACATCCTTGAGGGTCAATTTGGTCAAAGGTGAGGCTATCTTGGAAAAGTCTTAAATAAACCTTCGATAGTAGCCCGCCAAACCCAAGAAACTACGAATCTAGGATGGCGTCTTAGGAGACTTCCATTGCATCACTGCCTCAACCTTCGTCGGGTCCACCATGATTCCTTTAGCATTGACCACGTGACCCATAAATTGAACCTCGCGTAACCAAAAAGCACACTTAGAGAATTTAGCATAAAGCTTCTCTCTTCTAAGTGTCTCCACACCTGACGTATATGACCGGCATGTTCTTCTTTGCTCTTTGAATAAATCAGGATATCATCAATAAACACAATCACTGATTTATCTAGCATCGGCCGGCACACTCGATTCATCAAATCCATAAAGGCAGCTGGCGCGTTAGTTAAACCGAAAGACATAACGAGGAACTAGTAATGTCCATAACGCGTCCGAAACGCTGTCTTAGGAATATCTTGTTCTTTTACCTTCAGCTGATGGTAGCCAGATCGAAGATCTAACCTGGAGAACCAACTGGCACCATGAAGTTGGTCAAACAAGTCATCTATCCTTGGCAATGGATATCTGTTCTTCACCGTTAATTTGTTTAGCTCTCGGTAGTCTATGCACATCCTCATACTACCGTCTTTCTTCTTAACAAACAAGACCAAAGAACCCCAGGGAGAGATGCTTGGTCGGATGAACCCCTTGTCCATCAACTCCTATAGTTGATCCATCAGTTCTTTCATCTCAGAAGGAGCTAACCGATACAGTGCTTTGGCAACGGGCTGAGCGCCAGGTATCAGGTCAATCTGAAACTTGATCTCGCGGTCAGGTGGCACACCTGGTAAATCTTCCGGGAAACGTCCAGGAAGTCACACACAACCGGCACTTCAGTCAATTATGGTATTGATGTGTCCACATCCTTTACATACGCCAGGTAAGCACTACATCCGCGCCTCATACACTTCTCTGCCACCTCCATCGAGTCACCCTTGGAACCGTGGTAACGCGATCCCCAAAAACTGTTACCAAACTTCCATCGGGCGCAACTAATTGAATCATCTTCTAGAGACACACGATGTTTGCCTCATAGGTTGCTAACCAGTCCATCCCTAGTACTACATAGAATCCTCCTAGGGGCATCACATATATTTTAGCAGCAAACCTATGGCCTTCTAACTCTATGCCACAATCCTCAATCATATTAGAAATTTTGGTTGACTTACCAATAACAGTTTCTACATCAAATGGTTCGTCAATATTCCTACTACTAACAGGAAACTTAGCACAGAAAGCAGCAGATATGAAACTCCTACTAGCACCAGAATCAAATAATACGAAGGCACAAGTTTGGTTTACTAGAAACATACCTGTCATGCGTCTGGGTCTACCCGGGCTTCCTCTCAGGTCATCGTGAAGGCTCTAGCACTTGCCGTCTGACCTCCTTCTTTGGCCACCTTCTTGATCACAGAGCTCTTAGCTTTCGGCTTCCTGCACTCGTGGTTTCTGTGGCCAGTTCCGCCATAGTTGAAGCACTTCATCACCCCATAATCTTTTGCTATATGGCCGGGCTTTCCACACTTGAAGCAGACGTTCAATCCCAAATGGCATTCCTCGCTATGCTACTTTCCACACCTCTTTATTCCCAGGCCTGTAGTAAACACTCGCCGGTCATCCACCCTTGGCTTCTTGTTGTTCGGGGTGAAACCACCATGCCCGAATCACTTCCCGTTCCAGTTTCTGTCACCCCCACCAGTCCTCTTCACCTCAACCATAGCTACCTCTCGTTCATCATATAGCCTTCCCGCCAAATCCACTGCCGACCTAAAAGTGCTCGGTCAAGTAGTGATCAAATGACTGCGAATGTCAGCGGGCAACCCTTGGATGTATCTCTTAATCTTCCTTGATGCCGACGTAACTTGATCCGGCACCAGCCTCGCCATCTTGTTAATAATGGCGGTGTATTGCTGATGGGTCATAGTTCCCGCTTCCAGCTATAGGAACTCTCTCTCAATCTTTTCGAGCTCCCGATGATGATAGAACTCCTCGATCACCAACCTCTTCAGTTCTCCCCACCTCATCCTTCCAATGGCCTTGTTGCCCTCGGCCTGGACAAGGTTGTCTCACCAACACAGCGCCATGTCGACAAAAGAGTGAGTGGCAAACTTCACCTTCTGGTCCTCCTGACACTCACTAATCTCTAGTACCGCCTCCATCTCCCTCACCCAACAGTGAGCAGCAGCAGCATCACCATTGCCATCGAAAGTAGGGGGTTTGCATCGCTGAAAAGCCCCATAACTACATCCCTTCACGGTTTCCCGCACTTCCACCTCTTCTTCATCGCTGGAGGCTGCCATTTCAGCGTTCAATTCCTCCTCCTCACCATCATTCTCCCTTCTCCCAGTCGCCTTCCTCCTTTCCTCTTCCTTCTCCTTCTTTTCATCCTCCTTCACAGCTCGGATCACTTCAGTCATGACAGATGGTAGAATTGTCTGCATGACTTGGTGAACCTCCTCCACCACTGCCTCCTTCACCGAGGCTCTCAAGTTAGAACTCTCATCCACCCCCTCCGGGTGATGTAGTTCAAGCTCAGCAGGAGCCGTCTCTGCAGCCTTGGTCCTGTTCCTTGCGATACGTGGCCTACTACGAACACCACGTGTTCCACCACGAGAAGCCTTTGATGATCTACCTCCAGCCATCCTCTAAACACTATAAGATTCAAACACCAACACAGTCATTCAAGTTAATAGCTCAGTTTATGTCAAGTATAGTAAGTCCCTAATTACAGTGGCCAGTTGTGATTAGCCACTTACTTTACTCTTCATCCCTCGAGCATTTCATATCCTGACTACATTAGTATTCAAATCTACTAAGAGCACATAAATCAAATAGCATGCGCATATATTACCGGTTGATATTAAGAAAAGAAGTACCTGATGGCACGTAGCTACTCGGGCTGGCACCCCTCCATTCGTCCCATTCTTAGTTTAAGTTTAGGTTTTTGAAAAAATTTACCGATTTCTCTTAAACTTTGGCTCTGATACCAACTTGTAAGGCCCCGTTCTCGGAGACCTCACAGCTGGTCAATTACAGCATAATTAAATAAAAACATTACATAATTCTTAAAGCATGACAGTGGAATTAACATTAAAAGCCATTCATTATATAATAAATTATGTTGCTAAGTAATACATGTGTGATTGTTATCAGTTACAAAAGATCATTAGAACACATTACAAAACAACAATGTTATTAATCATGAATGGATGCTAGTCCTGCCTGAAAAGTAGCCTCCCCGTGTGCCTTCCTCAGCAAAATTACCTACCAATTGAAAATGCATAAAAGTCAGCGTTGCTGAGTGAGTTCTAGTTTTAAAATGGTGAAAATACTTTATGAGTTTTGTATAGGAAAATACTCCTTAAAATACTGTTTACTCTTTTGTATGTGATCATACGTCATACATACATTCAAATATTATTCATTATCAATATTAATGTCTTTCTTCGCCATTTCCATGGTCGTTCACTTGAACTTTTACTTTTAATCTTTCACTTCGATATGGACCAAGGTGCTATACCCCCAATTAATGCGTATAAACCTGGTACTGGGCCGAAGTCTAATAATAGACCCCATCCATGGTGCACAAAGCTGACTCCAGTACCGGGGCAACAACAATGGTCCCCTCAATCCCAACGATTGACCCTGTGTGCATCCAACGGGTTAGCTAAACCGCACACAGTTGAGCTAACAACCTAGTTGTTGTGAACCTCATGTGAATTTGCTTGCAAGACTTTGTTACGTTCTTTATGTTCCACTTTCATTAGTCTTTTCACTTTATTAAAGATAATACTTTACGGATAAGGGTAAAATCACACCACGTAAAGTCATGTAATATAATAATAAATAGGAACACAAGAACAGCCCAAACCGGAATAAAATAATCAGATAATAGCATCGAGTCAAACCAGGGTCAAACCCTAAAATTCTTATTTTCCCAAAATTCCAGAAAATTTTCAAAGTGTTTAGGCGCATGGGCACTATGCAGGCGCATGATCCCTGCTTAGGCGCATTAACACTATTTAGGCGCATAAACTCTACACTTAGGCATTTTAGCTTACATTCTGTGCGCATGAACTGTTCAGGCGCTTGAGGATACACTTAACACCGGTGAAAGACATTCGGGCGCATGACACTGTTCAGGCGCATGAGGTTATACTTAGCTTATCAGGCAAAAGTTTTGGGCGCATGGGTACTATTGGGGCGCATGAACCCCCACTTAGGATTTTCTAAGACAAATTTCCAGGCGTATGCGCCCTGTTTGGGCGCATGGCCTGTACTTGGGCTTTTCTAAGTCAAAATCCTCAGGCGCATGGGCCCCGTTTGAGCGCATGACCACCTGTTATACATTTTTCAGAATCAAAACTAACCCAGATCTGCATTTGCAACTGTTCTAAGTAGAAACTTAACATTCTAAGCAACCACAACACATAAACAAGCATAAACATAAGCATAAACCTACACAACATACGAGTATACATAAACCAGTTGTAAAACATTTTAATCATGCATTTTCAGCCCCAAAACAATTTAAAACACATAGAAACCGGGGTCTAGAACTCACCTAGTGTAGCAAACAAGCAAAACTCCTCCGAACCTGCTTGTACACGAGTTCAAACACCTAAAACAAACACAAACAAGCCCAAAACACCAAAAACACTTAATAATCAGTTTCTAAGGGTGAAACCACAAAGAAACCGAACCAATTAACATGTAAACACACTAACCTTGAAGATTTCAGTTCTGTTTCCTTATTGGAACCGAGAGAGCTGGTCTGTAGCTTTCTTTCTTCTTCTTTTCGGTCGAACAACAACTACAACGGAATGTTATGGGCGGCCATGCCCATATAAAGTGCATTTTTGACTTTGGTGTACCATTTACACATTGCACCCCTCATCTTTTCCTTCTTTTAATTTTCATCCAAAATACTTTCTTTTCTTTTTATTTGACCTTGTTTTTGGGTGTACACCATCCATCAAATAAAATCTATTAAAAAGAAGATGGAAATGGGTGATACATGAATGTATGTGTGGATGATGTTCTTGAGCTCATCTTGCTTTTGGATTTCATTAATGATTGAGATGATCAATGAATGATGGTGATCATGATCTGAAATCTTTTGTTTTTAAACTGTATTTTTCTAAAATGAAAACTTAGAACACAAGATAAAACTTGAGTATTTGGGTAAATATTATGTATCGTATATATGTATGTATGTATGATTGGTGTTTCTGATCTTGATATGTTCTTGATTTATGAGTTTGGAAATGATTGAAATGATCTATGTATATGGTTCATGATCTGGAAGTTTTAGAATTTTAAGTAATTTTTGACTTAAAGAAAAAGGTAAAAACAAGTTAGAATAATGGTACTCAAGTGTTGATTGGACATGATCACTAGTAATGATTTTACAAGATGTAAACATCATTAAAACAAGGATCTTTTCAAATACAGAAAAATAAGTTCAAAGCATGTTAATAATAAGTTGAAAATAAGTAATCTTACTAGAAATAATGATTTTGATGGGTTTAATCACGTAAACGTTTTACGTTTAAAAACACATTAAAAACGGTATTTTTCGGGTATAAAACGAGTGTTTTTGCAAAAGTTCGTTTTTGAACAGAAAATAATATTGTGTTTTAAGTTATAAACTTATGTTTTTAAGTATGTAACAAATCCTTAACAAGCATGGTAATCGGTGTTGATTTTATACGCTTGAAAAAACCGAAAATAGAGAATTTCGGGTTAAAAATTTGGGACTATTTTGAGACTGATTTTAAACAGAAAATTTCAGAATATTTTTATTATAAAAGAGTAATTTTAAAACACAAACAATGATCATGAGGTATACAAGGGTTTATGTATGGTTTTTGCGCGTAAAACAGTGCAGTTTCGAATTAAAAATCACCATATACGGGTAAAAATTCGGTTTAAACATAAAAGAACATGTTTTTACAATAAAACTTATCTTAAAATGATTTAATACATGTTTCGCTACTGGAAATTAAGTTTACTTTTTAAAAAGATTAATTAATGTTGATTAATAATAAATAATGTAATATTTTATAAAAATGTAATAAAAATAAGAAATTGTTTTCTTGACAAGAACAAGACTATGAATATATTTTTATTATTAGTCTTAGACAAATTGTTATTATGGATTATCATATTTTTATTTATTTATTTATTTAATGAATAACTTAGTAATATTTACGGTCATGTTTTCAAATATTTTTATGCGTTTATTTTTGTGTGTAATTTGTGTATATCATTTAAGGATAAATGGTTTAGTTAGTATATAATATTTGAAATTTATAAAATAAATGATTTAACCAAACCAAAAGTCACCAATGGTTCATTTAAAAATGGATTTCATAACGAGTCTAGTAAGTTGGGTGAACAACTTGCGTGGTAGACTTTTCACATAACCATTAATGGGTCCTTGGGCTCGATTTTGCTAGACCCTCTTTGACGTGCTTTAAGGTGAGTATTCACAGCCCCTATTTTAAATAACGATTGTATTTAATTATTTTGGGGGAAAAGCATGCTATAAACATTTTGTATATGATATGATTTAATTATGGAATAAGTGCTTGATCTTTATGAAGGCATTGATTTGTTTTGTTATTTGTGAACGACGACCCTTAGCCATAATCATTTACCCTTAAGGGGCCACAGGATATATTGGTAGATCTATTGGGTTTGACAACCGCCCATCGGGATCAGTCGCACAGGTCTGGTACGGAGGGAATATACGTTGAAGGAACTTGAGGAAAATTGTGTCTTGGTTTGATTATGGGGCCCTTGGTTGCGATCATAGTCGATGGACCTAGCTAGTCCTTGACGATCTAGAGGTTGATTCCGAGATAATCATATGTTTTAATAAAAAGAAACTATAATAACCTCTTTTTGTATAAACCTGTGAACTCACCAGCTTTTTGCTGATAAACGTTTGGGCATGTTTTTCAGGTATTTTGGCATGCATGTGAATGAAAAGGGTTTTAACGGCAAACTAATCAAAACTGGATACACTTTTGGGACCAAATTTAGCTGCCAATTAAGTTCTTTTCTTAATGTTTAAAAACAATAATTAAGTTTTAGCTTTAAGACTTCTTCTCGTAACGAGGTAATGAAATTTTTATATTAATATATTATTTTGGTATCCATGATTTGCTTGCTTGATAATTGTTGAAAATAATCCAACTTCCGTTATCTCCGTCACACACGTGCCCTTTTGGTGCAAAAAGTCTTGTTCAATTCTAAACCCAATCCAACAAGAATGTTCCACCTCCTGCTAGTCGCACTCCTCAAAAGAGAGCTTCTATGTGCTACCTCATTTCCCTACTTTACCTCCCCTTCCATGTATTATACAGTAGCCCATAGCCATACTAGTGGCCACCCTGGACATCGAGAGATGACTCATTAGAGGTCTACCGGATGACAATGCAAAACCTTAGAAGAGATCTACAGTGAGCTATTGAGAGGATTATAGCATGAGAGGAAAGAGAAAAGGAGGCAATCAAGAGTCATAACGCCTTGGCTAATGGAGTAGAGTCGAGGAGGTTGAAGTACAAATGAAAGCAATGAATTCTATGGATCTAGAACCAAAAGAATATTACCTGATAGAGGAACCAGAAGAGGAGCATGAAGATAACCCAACATCTCTTATATCCTATTAAGACAATTTCTTTCTTTCCGAAAATCTACCTTGATCATTTCGTATTCTTCACCTAGACGGGAAGGGTTGTTCCTATTCGATTGAAAATTTTGTATTTTGATGTTTAGTTTAATTTATTGTATATCAATTTAAAAATTATTTTATTAGAGCTTATTATTTGAATATTAAGTTGCGGTTATGCTAAATTCTTTAATTATTGTAGATCAATTTAGAAATTATTTTATCAGAGAGTATTGTTTAAATATTAAGTTGCGGTTGTGCTAAACTCTTTAATTACTTATACTTGAATGAAGTTGATATGCATGATATTTGCTTATTTCTATATGTTGTGATCATTAAGAATGTCTAAACGTGGACGCAGTCGTGGACGTGGTAATATCAACATGACACCAGCAGAATTAGTCGCCCTCATCAACCAACACGTGACTATAGCCTTGGCCACACAAAATCTTTAGCAAATTTTGATTGGTAAGTGATACTATCTAAATTTTGGTAGAGAAAATTCTTTACTAATCTTGCTATTCATAGCATTCCCTAAATCGCAAAAAATTGTTGTACGACCAAGCTGTTAAGCAGGGAAACCTACCGCCACACTGTGCTACGTTAGACACTCGAGATGACAACAACAAAAGAAAGTGGGAACAACGCTCTTGTAATAAACAATCATCCTCTTCATCAACAGCTTCTCAGCAAACCGCATAGTAGCAATCATAGAATTTCAATTAGTCCCGAAACTTCAACCAGTCCTCATCGTCTACCTAGAGTCATAGTGGTTATAATGGGACGCCCCAAATGCAATAAATGTAACTACCAACATAATGGTTCGTGTAAAAAGAACAACTGTGAATGTTGTGGCAAGTTTGGTCATGCAGCCAAGAATTGTCGGGCAAACATCAAAGACAAAACCTCCTCAGATGTAAGATACGCAAAGGGGTGTTATAAGTGTGGGCAAACTAGACACCTTAAGAGAAACTACCTAAAACTCAAGAAGAATGGAAATGGTGGTAATGATGACAATAACAGTGGTGATAAAGAGGGGGATAAGGACAACAATGGGAGCAATGGTGCAAAGGGAAGAGCATTCGTCATAGGCATAAGTGAGGCTTGTAATAATCCTAATAGTGTAACTACTACATTTCTTGTAAATAGTTGCTTTGCTTTAGTTTCTTTTTATTCAGGTCCCAATCAAAGTTTTATTTGATCTAATTTTTGGTAAACCGCTAGAAGTTATACCTTCAAGCTTAAGCTCAAAATTTACCATAGAGATAGATGATGGTAAGATGATAAAAGCTTTTCATATACTTAGTGGTTGTAAGATAATTTTGTCAGGTCATCAGTTTGACATTGACGTCATACCACTCACTCTCGGTAGTATCGATGTGGTAGTAGATATGGACTGATTATCAAATAATCATGCTGAAATCATCTATCAGGAGAAACTCATCAAACTTCCTCTTCCTAGTGGGGAAATAGTCATCGTAGGGTGGTGCACTGGTCGGCATCATCTCTTACATGAAAGCACAGAAGTGTTTGCTTAAAGTACATCCCACCATTCTAGCTATTATCACGAAGAAAATTACACATGAGAATTAGGTTAAAGACATCCCTATTGTTAGGGAGTTTACAGAAGTATTTCCAAAAGACTTGCCCGACCTTCAACCGCTTCAGCAAGTCAAATTCCAGATTGACCTTACTCTTGGAGTCACCCTGATTGCTCGTGCACCATACCATTTAGCTCTAAATGAGCTACATTAACTATCTAAGTAGTTGCAAGACTTATTTGACAAGAGATTCATACATCCAAGCTTATCTCCATTGGGAACTCTTTTGTTATTGGTTAAAAAGTGTTAGGTCTAGATCTTTTGTATAGGTTTAGATGATGAATCATATCTTGTAATGAACTTCCGTAGTTTTTTATCATTTTATAATGCATAAACCATATGTTAACCCCAATATTATTTGTGTTGATTTTATGTGATTGCAGGAAAACATCATACTTGGTCAATTTGGAAAAATTGACAAAGTACAAGAACAACTGCGGATGAACAATTTTGTTTTTCCGTAGATGTTCTCCGTAGCATATCTGAACAAGTGTACATCCGTAGATCTCCTGCGAAAGCTCAACATCTACTAAAGAACAAGTTCTGAAGTCAAGTTGCTGCTGCTGCGGAAGAAGGAAAACCAATTTCCTGTGGAAGACCAAATTCCTACGGAAGACCAAATTGCATGAGCACTCATCAAGTACCAACACATAATCAACAAGTAGCTGCCTGAAGTGATGTCACCAAGTCAACATCTATGAAAGACTAACTTTATGTGAGAGAACTTAGGATGTCACATTAGGAATGTTACAGCTGTAACTTATCTGAATAGGAAAGTTATAATTTCCATTGTTAAATCCCTCTCACGCTAAAAATAAGGCATGGATCCACACTTTTAGGAGAGTTTGTTAGGTTATTGAGGGAGATTGATACAACTATAAAGAGACATATTCTTAGTATCGAAATCAATCAATCAATTAATCACTCAAGAAAAATAGCAAAACAACAAGAACATCAAGAACATCATTGGAGATCACAAGATCACCAGAGCATCATAGCAATTGTAATCAATTGTGTATTAATGAAAAACAATTGAAACAAATCTTTTGTTGCATTATATTATTCTGTTTTCAATTTGTTTTATATTTTGTTTGTCGATTTCAATTTCACAAACAATTAAATTAAAAATCAAATATTGATAATTCCGCGATCTTTATTTGTTCAATCAAACTGATAATTCCTGATTCGATCATTGGATTCATAGGTGGTATCAGAGCCTCGTGCTCATTAATCTACATCAATTGATCTATCAGTTTGATTATTTTAATTGGTTGTTTGTTTTATCAAATCATCAAAAACTTGTTGTATCGATCATTATTCACTGTTCCATTGCTCGATTAATTTCAATTTGCATTAGAATCGCTTTTGATTCGTGGATTTGTGTTATTGTTCGTTCTCTCAAGGCTGTTTTAAATAAAACCATCATCATCTAACATCATAATTTCAAATTAACTGAGAATATATTGAGTGATTTGACTGATTTGACCACAAATTCTTATTTAATTAAGAGTGTGTTATTAATTAGTCCATTCACAATAGAAGTCATTAATTCCAAGGAATTTTTGTCTTCGTTGATTTGATATCAATATTATCAGTGATTTGATATTGTCATGTTAGTGTGTTTGCATTGTCTTTACACATTCATAGGATATTAGATTAATTGATAATTTTGATAATTAACAGTTATAATCAACATGAGCAATTCAGTGGTTGGAGCTTATCAACCTCCAAAGTTGGATAACAAATCTGATTTCAAAACATGGAAAATCAGATTCAGGAATCATGTTAACTATACAGATTCTGATTTATGGGTGTCTATTACTGAAGGTCCTTACATTCCACCTGCTTTAGGACCTGATTATAAGGACAACAATCAGCCCATAAGTCTAAAAAAGCTGTCACCTGATGATGCCAAGAAAGTCAAAGTCGACATTAAGGCCTATAGTATGCTTACTATGGCTTTACCTGACGACCTATTGATCAGGTGTGAAGCATACAAGACCGCTAACTCATTATGAAAAATTCTTCACACTTTGTGTGAGGGAAGTGATGAGATTAGAAGGATCAGGAAGGATACCCTGCGTTCACAATATGAGACATTCCATCATATTCAGGGTGAACTCGTCCCTCAACAACTCCATAGATTTATGCAACTTGTTACTAAAATGAATATTCTTGAATTGAAGTACAATAATAAGGAACTGAACAAAAAGATGCTACATACCTTGCCTGAAAGTGGGACACAAACTATGTCTATGTTCAAAAATACCATTGATATAAAGGAAATTGGACTAGATACTTTGGTAGCCAAGGTAGAAGCACTGGAGTTGGATGAGAAAACAAGGAACAAGAGTGTTAAAGCATCAATAGCACCATACCAATTCAAAGAAGCTAAGGGTGTTGGAAGTGCATTTATTTCCAATGAGGATGATGGAAGCTCTTGTGCTGAAAGTGATGATGAAGAAGAAGTTGGTTTCTATGCAGCAAAGACTTCTAAATCTAGCTCTCAAAGCAGTTCAAGCAAGAAAACAAAAGGGAAAGTTGATGATTCTAAAAGTCCAGCAACAAAGGGATCAACAAACAACAAAATCAACAGCAAATCTAAACCAATCACTGTGGTTCTAGTAACAAAAGAATAGAAAGTTGTATTTGTAGCATTCAGTTCAAGCTTTCAAGCTTACTTGGGTAGTACTCTGACTCCTACTCACATCTGTCAACAAGACCTGGAAGAAATTCATCCTGGTGAAGTGGAAGAGATGGATCTACATGGCAAATAACCATGATTGCTTACAGGGCCAAGATGTACATGATAAGGAACAAAGGACTATCTGTTGTAGGAAGAACAACAAAGATTGGTATTGACAAGTCAAAAGTGAGGTGTTACAAATGCAATTTGTATTGACACTTCTCAAGGGAATGCAACAGCACTCGACAATCAACAATAGACACAAGATAAGTAAATCAGAGAAGCTTCAAGCAACCTCAGCTAACAAACTCATCCCCACCAGCCACAGGTTCTTCAGCAGGTACTAGTAACTCTAAAGAAACTGGTTTGATTATTTTGCAGGATGGAACTTGTGATTGGAGCATGTATGAGAAGGAAGTCCAGGAGGAAAATCAAGCACTGATGGCAAACTTGGAAAACAAAATTCCACCCATGGCCAGAGAGGTAAGGGACAAGTTATGTTCACCAACATGTGTTGAAGAGGTAGAGAGATACATGGTTCATGCTCAGCAATTGGATGATAAAGTCAAAGAAACAATGATTTTAAATGAATCTCATGTAAGAGAACATAAATTGTATCACGTCAAAATCACTTCCTTGTAAAAGGATTTAGATAAACTTGTGTCTGAAAATTATAATCTGAAAGCACAAGTTGAGCATCTGACCACCTCTTTAACCAAGTCCATGTCTGATCATGCATCTACTGAAGTGAAACTTCAAAAGTTCTAATTGTCATCACAACAACATAAGAAACTATTAAACTCTCATATTGAATCAAAGAACAAGTATGGGTTGGGATTTAATGTTGTTGCACCACCAGTGAATGATAATTACACCACACTACCTGAGTCAATGACAAATAGTTTATCAAATCATTTTGTGTCAAGAACCAAAACTGAATCAAAAGTTGAAAATAATAAAGTGGTAAATGGTGAAGATACTGAAATCAGTGAAACTAATTCATCTGAATCAAAATTTTCAAAAATAAAATGAATCTAAATTTGACTTTGATGACTGTGATGATCTGGATGAGGTTGATGAGCCTAATGAACAAGATTGTGCTGGGTTGGGTAAGGAAAAGAATATGGTAATTGAACCTATAATTCGCAAAGTCCTTGAGGAGATCAAGCTACCTTATGGCCCAAAACAAAGAAATTTGTTAAAGACCATCTACACAAGAATTGGTCAGATTAATGAAGGAATTTAAGAGCTCAACAAAAAGCACAAAAGTCAGTCAGCAAAAAGAACTATAGAGGAAGAAGAGAGAAACACTTCAACAGAACAACTACGAAAGAAGAAGACTTGTCCTCACACATCCGTAGAAAAGCAAAGAAAAAATGCTCCAAAGTCAACTTCCGTAGAAGATCTGCGAAAGAAGCATTCATCTGATTCAAAGTCAACTTTCGTAGAAGATCTGCGGAAGAAGCAATCATCTGAATCAAAACAGTCATCCGTAGAAGATCTACGGAAGAAGAAAACATTTGCTGAATCACAAACTGTCAAGAAAGTAAAGAAACAACAAATAGATGTGAATCCTTAGCAACAACAAGAAGATACCTTAGCTGCAAAAATTGAAAGAGAATTGAAAAATTAGCAGAAGAAGACATTGGAGTCTAATAGTGAAGCTGAAGAAAAATACTGCAAGTGGTGTGACATGTATAATTACAACACAGAAGGTTGTTATTTCAGCAGCTATTGCTCCATATGCAATATGAACAATCATATGACTTCTGATTGCTACTTCAATAAGCACTGTTCGCAACAAGAAGAACAATTTTACTCAAGAATGCTACTTCAACAAGAAGAACAAATCTAAAGTGCCAAAGAAGCAACAATCTGAGAATGATGAAATTGACTCACAATCTTATGAGAATGAAGAATCAAAGGTCTCAAATCAAAAGAAGCAGCAACCAAAACAAAAGGTGCCAAAGGTCAAGAAGCCAACATCTGCTGATGATCAAACAAAGAAGAAGAAGAAGGAGAAGCAACACTATCAAAGCAAGACTCCTCACAAGAAGGTAGTGTTGCAGGAAGATGAAGCCTTCTTTGATCACTTTAAAAAGGGTAATCATGTACCACAGTCAAAAACAAAAGATGCTGAAACTTTTTCTAACAAAATGTCATCTTCAAGTTTGAAGAAAAAGATACTCAAGGAAGAAGTGATAGAGAAAGTGACTGTGAATCAAGCTGAAAGTGCTTCAAGTCCATCTTCAACAGAATCATCCTCACCCAAACAGAACATAATGAATCAATTGAGACTAAAAACAATCTTGAGTCATCTAGGCTCATTCATGATAAAGTAACTATTCTAGATAACAATGGTAAGCCCAAGCCCATTAAGGCTTGGGCTCCAATTTCTAATTGTCTTCATTATTTTTACAGCAACATCCATAGAGGACTGATAACAAGTGGTATGTTGATAGTGGTTGTTCCAGGCATATGACAGGAAACTATTCTCTCCTCCATGATTTCAAACTTAAAAATGCTTCATATGTGGCATTTGGTGGGGATAAGAAGGGAGGTCAAATTGTTGGTGAAGGAATGGTAACAAATGGAGTACTCAAATTTGAGAAAGTTAATTTTTGTGAAAAATTACAATACAACTTACTTAGTGTATCTCAAATTTGTGATCAAAATTATACAACTTTATTTGATAACTCTTTATGTTACATTCTTAAGCCAGGTTTTAAAGTCCCAACATATTGGATCCTTCTTAAAGCACCAAGAAAAGGAAACACTTATGTTTTGGATATGAACAACACCTCTATGACAAGCAATGAAACCTGCTTGATTTGTAAGTCATCAGAAGATGAAGCTCGACTGTGGCATAGAAGGATGGTTCATTCAAACATGAAGAACATGAATAAGTTGGTCAAACATGACTTAGTCATTGGTCTTCCCAAGAAAGAATTTTATTGTTCAAATCATTATTCATCATGTTACAAAGGAAAACAACATAGGGTGTCACACAAGTCCAAAACAATCAACACAAACACAACACCACTCAAAATGCTACACATGGATCTTTTTGGTCCAACCAATGTTTTGAGCATTGGTAAAAGACAATATTGTTTGGTGATGGTTGATGATTTCACTAGATTCATATGGGTCTTTTTCTTAAAACATAAAAGTGAACTATCTGAAACATTAATGGAGTTTATCACTAAGATTGAAAACCAACTTGATTTAAAGATCAAAATCTTAAGAAGTGATAATGGATCTGAATTTGTTAATCATGTTTTAGATTCCTTTTGCAGGAACAAAGGCATAGCCAGACAATTCAGTGTACCAAGAACTTCATAACAAAATAGAGTTGCTGAAAGAAGAAACAGGACTCTAATTGAAGCAGCAAGAACCATGCTAGCTGATTCACAGTTGCCTATCATATTTTGGGCAGAAGCTGTGAACACAGCATGCAATGTTCAAAACAGAACTTTAATTGTTAAAGAACATAATAAAACACTTTATAAACTTTTGTTTAAAAGAAAACCTTTTATAGGTTATCTTAGAGCATTTGGGTGTCATGTGTCTATTTTAAACACCAAAGATCAATTAGGAAAGTTTGATGAAAAAGCTTACGATGGTTTCTTTGTTGGTTACTCATCAACATCTAAATCATATAGAGTCTACATTCCACATCACAACATTATGGAGGAAACACCTAATGTATCTTTTGATGAATCCTTATTTCCAAAATTAGTAAAAGGATCATCTTGTTTGATATAGATGCATTAACAAACTCATTTAACTCTGGTTATTTGAATGTTGCAGGTCCTACGGATACATGTTATCCTTATGTACCGCCATGTTTGGGTGAAGTGTCATTGTCAGCTGATCCTCCAAAATTACCCCACACACATACTTCAAATGTTGCTGATCCAGGCCCTTAATCTCAAACAAGCAATGAAAACACTGATGAACATGGAATTTCAACTTCAGCAGAAGTCAACAATGCATCCGTAGAAGTTCCTTACACATGCGTAGATGTTCCATCTACTTTCAGAGATGCTTCATTGCCTTCAACTGAAGTTCCAAACTTAACAGAAAACATTCCAACAATATTCACATCTGCAAATCAACAAATTCCTACATTCGTAGTTCTTCCTATAGCTGCTGCTAAAGTTGAAACTACATCTGTGGAAACAAAAAATCATAAAGATGGAGTTCATTCAGCATCAGAAGGCCAAAATGATAAGGATCTTAATCACTTTGTTGATTCTCCATCTCAGCTGGGTCCATCTCCATCAACCAACATTACTAACTTAGAATCATCCATTCCAGTTGAATCAGTACCAACAACAAGAATTCATAAATATCATCCTATTGATAACATTGTTGGTGATCTTACTAAAAGAACCACAAGAAGTCAAGGGGGAGCTGCAAATATCTGTCTATTCTCCGGTTTTCTTTCACAAATGGTTTCAGCCAACATAACTGCATCATTGAAAGACAACAGCTGGATTGAAGCAATGCAAGAAGAACTTTAGCAATTTAGAAAACAAAAAGTCTGGAATCTAGTTGATCTTCCTGAAGGCCAATATCCAATTGGAACAAGGTGGCTTTTCAAGAACAAACTAGATGATAGAGGTATCATCATCAGAAACAAAGCAAGGCTGATAGCACAAGGCTATACTCAAGAAGAAGGGATAGACTATAATGAAGTCTTTGTCCCAGTTGCAAGGATTGAAGCCATTAGAGTCTTCCTAGCCTATGCATCACCTAATAAGTTCACTGTTTATCAAATGGATGTAAAATGCGCCTTCATATATGGTAAAATTGATGAAGAAGTCTATGTTGCCCAACCATTAGGCTTTGAAGATCCTAATTACCCACACAGGGTATACAAGCTTGACAAAGCTTTGTATGGTCTTCATCAGGCCCCAAGAAAATGGTATGAAACATTGTCATCTTTTTGCTCAAGCATGGTTACAAAAGGGACACAATAGATCAGACTCTCTTTCTGAAGCATGATTATCAAGATCTTTTAGTTGTCCTAGTCTATGTGGATGATATCATCTTTAGGTCAACAAACAAAAGATTATGTCAAGACTTTGAATCCATGATGAAATCTAAGCTTCAAATGAGTTTCATGGGAGAATTAACATTCTTCCTTGGTTTGCAAGTTCATCAGAAACCAGATGGTATTTTCATTAATTAAGAAAGTATGTGAAGCAAATCTTGAAGAAGTACAACCTTGCTGAGTCCACTTCATGCAAAACACCAGCATCAACAATAGATAAGATTGTACCTGATCCTAAAGGGGAGCCGGTTGATCAAAGATTATATAGATCTATGATAGGATCTATAATGTACTTAACTGCCAGTAGACTTCACATAATGTTTACTGTGTGTGTTTGTGCTAGGTACCAATCAGACCCCAAGGAGTCACATATGAATCCAGTGAAGAGGATATTCAGATACCTCGAAGGGAAGTCAGCTCTAGAAGTTTGGTATCCTAAAGAAGGAGACTTCAAACTCTACTCTTATTCTGATAGTGACTTTGGAGGGTGTAACAACAACAGAAAATCCACAACTGGACGATGTCAATTCATAGGACCAAGACTAGTTTCTTGACAGTGCAAAAAGCAAACAAATGTATCAGTATCCATAGCAGAGGCTGAGTACATAGCTGCTTCAGCTGGTTGCTCTCAAGTTTTATGGTTGCAAAACCAATTTCTTGATTATGGTTACAATTTTCTTCAAACACCAATACATTGATAACTCAGCTGCTATGTTCATCACTGTTAATCCAGTGCAACTTAGTAAAACAAAACACATAGAAATCAGATATCATTTTTTGAGAGATTGTTCAGAAAAAGGTTTAATCAAGTTGATTAAAGTGGATACAACAAATCAGCTTGCTGATTTGTTCATTAAAGCCTTTGACTCAGTGAGATTTAATTTCTTAATTGAGTCCTTAGGCATGATCAACTTAGATTAAATAATCAACACAAAGAAAAGCATTTTCTGTCCTTAAACTTCTTAATATGAAAAAGCCAAAAACATTCATAAAACACATAAAATTCCAAAAATATTGTCTTAGTTTCATGTTTTCTTGAATAAGCAATTCATATCAAGGGAAATGATAGTACACTATACCTTTGCTTAATTTCCTGAATTTTATCACTCAATAAAGTCTAATCAGATGTGATTTGATATGTGAGTAGGTTCAGCTTGAGCGGAAACTATACAAGTTCATGCATAACATAATGCCAAGGTGACTAATTGTGGACAATTCCATTTTGAGGAACAAGCAAGTAAGTCCTATCCTGTTGTGATCAACTTATTCACCTAAGCACACTATGTTGTGACACTTTATAACCTCTATCTTTGCACATCATGGACCCTTTTTTTGGTGTAAAAAAGACCTAGGTTTACAGGCACCTCTGTTTTCGTAAGTAAAGACCTGGTGTCCTGTTGATGATCATTAAAAAGATTCTAAAAGGAACAGCTCTAAAAGAATCCAATGTGATCAACTGTATATTAATTCAAAACTTACAAATTATATCAGCGTTAATAAGATTTCAAAAAAATCCTAAGATAGAGCTTATAACTTAAAGAACATAGTTTTAAGTGTGAAAAAGTGATAAATTGACTCTTAAACGGAGGACAAACTCTAATGTAATTAACTGTGGAGTCCATATTTGTCTATCTTTAATCTATCCCAAAACATGATAAACAGCATAACAAGTTGAAACTACACTCTTGCTTGAATTTATGTGAATTATAATACTTGCAATCAGCACTAGATCTATGTCTACGATCATCATACAAAACTGTTTCAGGAAGTTGCTTAGTGTCATAGTATGTTCCCATTGTATGATGTAAATGCTTGTAAATAAGTTTAAGCTTCTGCTTATAAATAAAAATACAAAAAGATTTTGTTTTTGTACTCGTATTTGCTAATAAGTTTGACAGAGAATTGCTTTTCATGCTATTCTCTTAATAAATTTTTGATAAATGCATAGGTTCATCATTAATCATTAATGTGTTTTATTTTTTAAATAAAGAAAGTTGGATCTTGAGCACTAACTTGGCTGCAGGATATCTGAAGGTTTTAACTAAATATCTATTTTGCACATTTGCCATGAAGCAGAGTCAACAAGGTCCAACAGTAAACAACAAATGATCTAACAATATTGATAGGATCAAATGGATCGATCTGCGATGATATTGTGATACAATTCAATCAAACAAACACATGCAATCAATTCAATGCAAACAAATCACAAAAATTCATAGGTTTTCATTGATTAGTAAGCATAGAAAGTGCATGTGTAAGTAAAAACAGTTCCAAGTTTTTAAACTCTAGTCTCAGGTCTACTAAGATCTACCTACACAATACATTAACTATGCTATTTATATTATCAAGAAAACAAAAAGGAACAAATTTACAAAAGTAGTCCCTATACTATGACAAAAACTATAAAAGACACATAATGACTAAATGCTAATCTTTAAGAAGCATCTACAATACTCCCCTAAGATTGACATTGTCTTCGGTATTCAAACTCAATCTTCTATCTTCATATCTTCTATCTTCAATCTTCGATCTTCTTCAATCATACTTACTATCTCCTCAACAGTTTGACTATCTCCAATAATTTCTTCACTTTGATTAACTTCAGTATCATCATCATGAATTTCTTCAGTAACTTGATAAATCTCTTGAACATTTTCATCAATTTCTTTATGAATTTCCTCAGTAACTGACTCAGGTTCATCTACAGCATCATGTCTTTCTTCACGAGCTTCTTCAGTAACTTTCTCAGCTTCTTGTATATTATCATGAGCTATTTCCATCACATCATCATCATAACCACCATCATCATCTTCAGAAGAGCTTGAACTCTCTTCATCATTATCATTATCATCATTGTCATCATTATTATCATCATCATTATTAGGAAATTCTTCAATGAGAACAGTAGGATTTATAGGTTCTTCTTCTGTCAAATGGTAGTGATCAATAGTAATGTCAACTTCATCATTAGCCACATTCCTTATGTAATCAAACAATGGTACATTTTGAGCACCAGAGACTATAGCAAGTCTCTTATAAGAAATCTCAGACATGTGCTCTAGCATCAAAGTTTCACCACTCACACCATCTACACGTATATCTAGATGCTCTTCATTTATAATCATCTGTAGGAATCTAGGATACATCAGATACTAGTTCCTAAAACCTTTTTCCAAGTTAAAGATAAAACCGTTTAGAATCCACTTAGACATATTAAATCTCCGATTAGTTGCAAGTGCTACGATAGGAGATGCTATGTCTACTAGGAAAGAGTTCTATCCAGCACTCTTTTTGGACATACCGTGTTAAAAGATATAGCATAATAGCTTCCAGTGGTTATAGACTCTTGCTCTAAAGAATTGTTTCTTCGGAAAGTGATCAGAATGACCCATTTCCATGAATGTCTCTCTACATTCATTAAATGTCAATTTAGATAAATCCTCTCGATCATTTGGTCCTAATCTTAAAGATTCTCTTATGGACTCTTCTGATACTTCAATCATTTTGAAGTTTGTAATGAATCCTCTAACTACTTTTCTCCCTTCATCATTAACTTCAACAGATGCAGTGTTCCCGAACTTCTTGATTAGTCTTGCATAGATGATTGGTTGATAACACATGGCATAAACATACTTTGTTCTCAGCAAAAATCTAATCATCTCTTCATATCCACAACATCTCTTAATTCTTCATTCAGTAAAGCTGCAATATTGTGTTTAGGCTCAACTTTTAATTCAGCCATTTGAAAAATTAAAAAACAAGAAATTTAGAAACTTGAATATGAAACAATTAAAATCAATTGAAAGTTTATTGAAATTTAAAGAATTTGTGTGTTTTAAAACATTTTTGACTAACTTGCACTTAAAAATTCTAAGTGTTTGACATTCTGTTCAAGAACAAATCATAATTCAAGTTAGTTTCTTTATGATTTATACACACTTTAACATGAATTTTTAAACAATGAAATTTTATTTTTTATTTTTTTTATTAAAAAAATTTGAACATGACTATTCATCTTCATCAGTCGACTGATGATGATGAAGATTCATCACAGATTCAAGATCGATGAAAACCAGATTTAAATGTATCAACAAGGTCGAAATCATGTTTTTATTAACATGCTATCCTCATTTACAGTTCATTATTCCCATTTTAATCACAAGTTCAACAGATTCAATCAAATAGGTTTCATACGCCATAATAGGTTCGATACGCCCAATCAAATTCAACCTATTAAACTGAAATTTCTATGATTTTGATGATAAACTTACATTTAGAATCTGATAAACTCACGATCGAATGCAAGGTAATAACAAAATCATACAAAAATGAGTGAATCAGGGTTATTGAGAGTCGGGGTTTTATGAATGTTCAGGGGTTTTTGAGTGAATGAAGATCCTAAAATTACAACATGTTGCTTTTATACTAAGTGAAATTTTTAGGCGCGTGAGCACTGTTTGTGCGCATGAGACTGAATTTTTTACTAAGTACATAGGCGCATGAACACTGTTTGTGCGCATGAGCACTGTTTGTGCGCATGAGATCAGACGCATGAGCACTGTTCAGATGCATAAGTGCTGTTTAGGTGCTTTTGCACTGCTCAGGTGCATTGATCTATCTGAAACGCCCAACACTTGGTATTTTTCACTTGATACGCCCAATTCTTGAAAGTCTGGATACTGTGTATGCGTATGAGGATTTATGAAACGCCCAACACTTGATCACCATTTTCAGTCTTATGACAACTGTTTAGCCGCATGACAACTGTTTAGTCACATGAGGTTGTCTAAAATGCCTAACTCGTATAAATTCTGAAAAATCATCATCTCCTAATCCTAGACTTATTAACACTGTTTAGGCGCATAAGATGACTTTCATGTGTCTACACTTGTAATTTTCAGATCTTCCACCTGTACATTGTTTAGACATATTAGTACTGTTCAATACTAATATTTAATCAATTTATCAAATTTTGACTTTAGTTAGTCAAATTTTGACTTTCACCCAAAATTTACACAATAGACCCTCAATTTTGAACTTTTTACATTTCAAATTTTTATTTTTATTTTGAATTTTTAAAATTTTCATATTTTGACCTTTCTATTTTTGTTTTAATTTTTCAAAAATAATTTCCCGTCATTTTCGTCTCTAAACTTTAACAAATAATCTCATTTAAAATATTGCAAGAAGCTTTTCCACTTAAAATATTTTTCAGGTTCATTTTTATATTATGTCAAACACACACATGCTTGAACATTTTAGCTTCATCCTTTCCATCCAAAACATTAAATTTTTATTTTTCATATCTTGAAATTTGAAAATCAATTTTCTTAGACACTTTTTCTTTTAACTCTTTTTACTCCCCCTAAACTTTTAAGTTTAACAAAACTTAGAAGTTTCTTGAATTTGTCACATGAAGACCACTCTAATCATTGTTAATATGCCTGCACACCGAAACATGCAAAAAATTAAAATTAAAGCAGAATAAAATTCTAATATTTACAACAGAATCAATGTCTGTAGTGAGATCATATCAGTTAAGATCAGCACATTGAAATAAAAAATTGATGGATAGTCATAGACAGTGAATAAATCCTGATCCAGTGTGTTCCAGGTCAGCATTTCTACAGCAAAGGAGACACGAGATCTAAGGACAGAAAATGAGTGCATTTAGCAAGATATTCAGCACACTTACTTTTTCAATTCTTGGATTGATTAAGGTATAATTACATATGACATTATGCAGTCACACTTAGACTTAGAGAGGTTAATTCTCATAAAGATATGCAAGAAGTCACTATTCTCAACTTGTTAACCTGACATATACTATAACCAGATCTCGTTTGGTGTTTGTGCACATTGGCATCTTGTTGCATCAGTGAGAATATCCAGGTCTGTAATCACTTACAACTAAGGATATCTCATCACTTCAGGTCTATGATGACTCATAACAGATAAGTTTAAGATGCTTTAAATAATTAGAGCTCAATGGTTATTCATATCACCATAAGGTGTGAGATTATGTCTTAACAAACAATTAATTTGAGAAATCAACACTACTCATTAGTGCTAAGATAGACATACATGAATGCATGAGTGATTTAGTTTAATCACAAGAATTTACTTTTTCAGTCTAATTGCATGAACTTACTTACACATCATATCTGATCACGTTAGACTTTGTTATCAAGTGAAGTATGCAACTGATCATACTAATGTACTATCATTTCTCACATATTGCAAAGACAGATTCATTCCTAAAAATGAATTAACAAAGAAAAACTCTATTTTTTTAGTTTTTGTTTTATATTTTATCTTTTGATTTTTCAATTTTCTAATTTTGTATTTCATTTTGCTTTTTCTAAGAAACATGCACACACAAAATACAATCAAGCAATTAACTTTGACAGTTTCTCTTGACAGTTTCTCTTGACAGTTATCTCTGAGAAAATGATATCGAATCTCGATATGTTTTGTTTTTGAATGTTGGACAGGATTAGCTGTAATGAACATAGCAGTAGTGTTATTAATGTAAATTGGAGTTTTAAGAAATTTGAACCCGTAATCCAACAATTGGTTTTGTAACCAAAGGATTTGAGAACATCCTGCTGAAGCAGCTATGTACTCAGCTTCTGCGGTTGAAACTGAGACATTTCTTTGTTTCTTACATTGCCATGAGACTAATCTAGGTCCTAAAAACTGACAAGCACCCGTAGTTGATTTTCTATCTTAACAACATCCTCCATAATCACTATCAGTATACCCATATAACTCGAAGTTTCCTTCATAAGGATACCATAACCCTAAGGCCGATTTTCCTTTGAGATATCTGAATATGCGTTTAACAGCAATTAAGTGAGATTCCTTCGGGTCTGATTGATACCTGGCACACACACAAACAACATAAATTATGTCAGATCTAGATGTAGTAAGATACATCAATGAACCAATCTTTGATCTGTATAAAGTTTGGTCTACAGATTTTCCTTTTGGATCAAGCTCAATCTTGGTGTTTACGTCAGCTGGAGTTCTTATGGATTGACAATCTTACATTTTAAATTTCTTCAAGAGTTTGTCAATAAACTTCTCTTGATTAATAAAGATTCCATCTGCAGATTGCTTGACTTGAAGTCCAAGAAAGAAATTTATTTCTCCTATAGAACTCATTTGAAATCGAGACTTCATGATTTCTTCGAATTCATTACGCAATTTTGGACTTGTAGAACCAAATATGATATCATCAACATACACTTGTAGACATAAAAGATCATCAGCATCCTTTTTAATAAACAGAGTCGGATCGATTTTCCCTCGCGTGTATCCATGTTGGATTAAGTGCTGTGATAATGGTTCATACCAGATTCTAGAGGCTTGATGGAGTCCATACAAAGCTTTGCTAAGCTTGTACACATGATGAGGAAATTCTGAATCTTTGAAACCCGGAGGTTGCTTTACGAATACATCATTAGTTATTGGACCATACAAAAATGCACCTTTAACGTTCATTTGATACACTTTGAATCTCATGAATGATGCATAAGCCAAGAAGACACGAATGGATTCAAGTCTTACAACTGGAGCAAATACTTCATCATAATCTATTCCTTCTTCTTGGGTGTATCCTTGTGTAACAAGCCTTGCTTTATTTCGAATAATAATTCCTCGATCATCAGTTTTTTTTCTGAATAACCATCTTGTGCATATGCCATTTTCTCCTTTAGGTAAATCCACAAGATTCCACACTTCTTGTTTACGGAATTGAAGTAATTCTTCTTGCATAGCCTCAATCCAACTATTGTCCTTTAACGCTTCGGTAATGTTTTTAGGAACAATTTGAGAAACAAAATACGAGTATAAACAAACATTTGCTTGTTCAAATTTACTCCGCGTAGTTCTCTCATTCAATGGACCGATAATCTGAGATGTTGGATGGTTCTTGTGAATACGAGATGTTGGAATCTCATTTCCTTGAACATAAACATCCAGATTGGTTTGGTTTAAGTTAGAAAGCTGATGCAATAGGTTCAAAGAATGTTGATTGAAATTGGGAACTTGAGTCGGTGAGTTGATAAAGCAATCAAGATTACCGGTGTCAACTACATCACCAGAAATGGATGAATTTCAGACTCAGGTTGTATAATTTCTATACCATCATTAGGAATAGGCTGTGAAACTTCTTGATTTTCTGAAACGGAATGATCTTCATCTTGTTGAGAGAGATCATCACTATTTTCAAATCAAATTATAGAATCTTTGACAAAAGAGAAAAATGGATAATCTGGGCTTGAGTCATCCATATCATCAGAATCTGAATCATCACTGAAAGAACCAAGATCTCCTTGAAGTTTCTTCTCACCTGTAGAATCAAGCAAGTTAGATTGATTAAACAAGTTAGATTGAAAAGAGTTTGATAATGAATCTAAATCAAATAACCAGGCTGCATAATTTGAAACTGATGGAAAAGAATTTTCAAGGAATTTAACATTGAATGTTTCAAGTATAACATTTGTCCTAGAGTTATAAACTCGATAGGCTTTTGAAACAGATGAATATCCAACAAAAATCCATCATCAGATTTTGCATCAAATTTTCCTAGCTGATCACTTGAATTTAAAATCATAACTGGACAACCAAAAGATTTAAGAAAATCTATGTTTGGTTTCCTGCCAAACATCAACTCATAAGGAGTTTTCAATTTGTCTTTCATAATTAAAGTATGATTCTATACAAAACTCGTAGTAGAAATGGCTTCATCCCAGAAAGTGATAGGAATTTTTGCATCTGCTAACATGGATCGTGCAGCCTCAATCAAAGTTCTGTTCTTCCTTTCCATAACTCCATTTTGTTATGGAGTTCTGGGAGCACTGAACTGATGAGCAATTCCTTTTTCTGCACAGAACATGTCAATATTAGCATTTTTAAATTCCGTTCCATTATCGCTTCTTATTATTTTTACTTTTTGTTCAAGATGATTTTATAATTTTATGATGAATTCTTTTAATAATTCAATCGTTTCAGATTTAGCATTCAAAAAGAAAACCCATGAAAATCTTCTAAAGTCATCAATGATAACTAAACAATATGATTTTTTTCCAATACTCTTCACGTTGGTTGGTCCCAAAAGGTCCATATGCACATCTGAAGGGGTTTGGAATTTGAGTTTATCTGCTTGGGCTTATAAGACAGTCTTTGTTGCTTCCCTTTTAAACATGCTGAGCAATGATCAGTAGTGGCAAACTTCTTTGTTGGAAGGTCGATAACATGATTTCCCGCTACAATCTTGTTCATATTCTTGAAGTTGGAATATCTGAGACGTCTATGCCAAAGCTGAATTTCGTCATTTGATGCTTGAGCAATAAGGCATGTTGTTTCTGTTGATGGATCAACTTGAGACATATCCAGCTTGTACACATCTCGATCCCTAACAGCTTTAAAAACCACCCAGTCTTTGCTAATCTTAAAACCTGGCTTCAAAATGTAGCAAAATGAATCATCAAAAAGTACAGAATATGATTTATCACAAATTTGGGAAACGCTTAAAACATTAAAGTTTAACTGTGAGCATAAGTTGACTTTATCGAAGCTTATTATATCCCATTGGACACTGTTCCCTTGCCTGTGATTTTTCCTCCTGCATCACCACCGAAGGCTACATGTGTACCATCTTATAACTTAAAATCTTGAAGTAAGGCATGATTGCCCGTCATGTGCCGGCTGCACCCGCTATCCACATACCATGTGTTAATTGGTCTTCTCAGGCGCACCTGCATTTCAAGAACAACTAAGTCGAATTACCAACCCAAGCCGAGATGGCCTTGGGCTTGCCAAACTTATCAACAATTTTAAATTGTTTGAAATGAAGTTTGTTGACATCAGGCTTATTTTTAATGAATTTACCAATTCTGTTATTATTCACAAATTTTTGATTATTTGGAAAATTCATACTGTTTGAATGACCAATTTTTTAAAAACTTTTATTTTCAAAATTTTTATTATTCATTCTTACAGACCTTGGAATGAATTGATCTTTAACATATTGTTTTGGTCTCACCGGATCATTTCTTTTGAAAGATCTAAAACCTAAGGAAGGTTGGTTAGTTAATCTGTGAAACCCAACATTTTGATTTCTTTTATACTGAGGATTAATATAACCTCTTCTCATTGGTGAAGTAGCAAATTCTTTCCTCGATGAACTCTTTCAAAAGTAACAGTTTTCAGTATTGTGAGTCCGTTCATCAAAGTAAGTACAGTACTTATTAAAATTGCACTTTGATGTTGATTGATTTCTCATGTCGCATATGTGACAGTACTTGTTGAAAAAGCATTCAGCAGTGTTGCGATTGTACATGTCACATATTTCACAGTACCTCTATGGAGTTTTAAACAACTGTTTATTAACTTTTGATGTTGACGCAACATTTGTTTCTTGTTTAGGTTTAGGCATCAAAAAGTTAATCTTTTGTTTTTGATTTGACAGATTTTTCTTTTTCACATTTTGGTTTGTCTTTTGAACATGAACTTCATTCGTTGTTTCCTTAGATACAAATCGTTTAACGACAGCGGAAGTCTTCGAATTTGAACCTGTTTTCAGATCAGAGGTCGATTAGTTCTTAGGAGTTTGCTTAACATCTTGAATTGAATTCATGTTTAACATACCAGCAGACAAAAATTTTGGTTTAAATTTATTTGTTTGATTTGTTGTCTATGTCTGATTTTCTTTAATTTGATCATTTTTAGCTTTATTCGTTTTTCTTCTTCTTTTCTGGTTCCTTCATTTCGTGGAACTTGATTTTACTTGAGATTGAACATCTTTAGTTGAAGATTCTTTTCCATTTTCTTTCTTTTTCTGGTCCTTTTGCCATTTAATAAATTCAGGATTATTTAGACCATATGAATTAGAATCTTCTGATGTTACTTCTTCATGTTTAGCTTTATCTTTGGTTTTGGAGTTTTTGTTATCATTTTTAGTGATTACTTCCTCCAAGATAGATTCTTTTGGAATAAAAATTTTCTTGCTTTTCGGTCTTGGTTCATATGATTTGACTTTAACCGGATGACCGTTTTTGATTTTTTCAGTATATTTCTCTTCAAAGATTTCTACATTAGCTTTTTCTTCTTCATTATCAGAAATCTTGTTCTTGTTTTAGAAAGCTTTGAGTTTTGCCTTATTCTTAGGAGAGTGATCATGTGTATTAAAGTTTTCTGGCAAAGTGTTAGTTATAGATTCAGGCATTGGTTCGTGAATGAAACCTAATCCTGCTTTTTGTTTATCTTTTCTTTCACTTACCAGTTGTTCCATGATTGTTTTGGAACTTTTGATTTTAGCAAGATCAACTTGAGTAGCAGCATGTGCTATTTTCTCCTGTTCTAAGTTCTTGGTCATTTCTTCAAGTTGTTTTGAAACTATTTCTAGTTCTTTCAAAGTTTTGTTCCATGAAGTTTGTAAAGAAATGATATTTTCATCAGATATTTTATGATCATTTTTGAGTTTATTATGCATCAATTCCTCTTGCTTAAATTTTTCACATATTTTGTATGAGTAATTTCTATAATATTCGACGTGTTCAAAGCAAGATTTTGTGCATAGTTTTTATCTTACTTCTGATGGTATTTTTGGATATTTAGGGGGAGAGGTCTTAGAGTTAGTAGATGAATTTTGAACCTTTGGTTGATCTGATTGTGCCATTAAAGTAACTTCTTCTGAATCCTTTGTAGGATCAGATTTATCACTCCAATCATATTCTTCTGCTTCATTCTCAGAATCATATTTAGCCTTTGGATGATCTTCCGACCAATCTTCTCCTTGAATTTCTACAATAAGATATAAACTAGAGGTTAAGTCAGTTGTAAACTGCTCTGCATATGCACTCCAGTCGTATCTATCCTTGATGCTCACTACTAAAGATTTCTTGGGTTCTTCAGAAGCTTTTGAGTCATCTTTAAGTTCAGGCATTAGTAAGCTTTGGTATGGCTTTTGGAATGTCTTTTGAGATGATCGCTGAAACTTCTGATTGCTTGAACTCGATTGGCTATTTCCTCCTTTGTTTCTAGGAGCTTTGCATTCCCTTGAAAAGTGACCATAGCTATTACAGTTGAAACACCTTGACTTAGACTTGTTAAATCCAACAGTCTTGTTAGCACTTGGCTTGTAGTTCCTATTGACATAAGAGTGTTTCTGAGTTCTGTATGCAAACATCACCATTTGCCAGTTCAGATCCGTTTCCTCGACGTCATCTGGGTCCATCTCGAATAAGTCCTACAAAAAAAAATCTAATTGAGTTAAATGACTACCTTCATAAGCTTGAAAACTAGCCATAAAAGCAGTAAAAGCAGATTTGGACTCTTCATCTTGTAATAGGATGTTAATGACATCTTTGAGGATCATATCTCTACAAACCTCATGGAACAAAACTCTAAAAGAACTTGAACTTGTTAAAAAACAACTTGAGGAGATGACTAAAAATTTAGAAGTGGAAAAAATAGCTCATGCTGCATCTCAGGTCGATCTAGCTAAAGTTAAAAGTTCTAAAACTATTGTAGAACAGCTGGTAAGTGAGAGGAAAGACAAAAACAAAACAGGTCTAGGTTTTACACATGAACCAATGCCTGAATCTATCACAAACACTTTGCCAGAAAACTTTAACACACATGATCACTCACCTGAAAACAAAGCTAAGCTAAAAGCCTTTCAAAACAAGAAAAATAAATCTGAAAGTGATGAAGAGAAAACAAATGTTGATATATTTGAGGAACAAGATTCTGAAAAGATTAAAAATGGTCATCCAGTGAAATTAAATCTTACGAACCACGACCAAAGAATAAGAAAATGTTTGTTCCCAAAGAGCATGTTGTTGAAGAAATCATTGTTAAGAATGACAAACAAAACTCAAACAATAAAGAGAAAGCAAAACTAGATGAAGTAACATCTGAAGATTCATTTTCTTACGGATTAAACAATCCAGACTTCATCAAATGGCAGAAAGAACAAAAAGATAAAGAAAATGCAAAAGAGTCTTCTATTGAAGATGTTCAATCCAAAAGCAAACAAAGATCATCAAGATCAAGAAATCAAAGAAGGAGAAGGAAAAATCCTAAATCTAACTACTCTCAGAACAAAAATCAAAACAATCAAAATCAAAGAACAAATCAAGTTAATCAGTTTAAACAAGTGAAATTTGTGTCTGCAGGTACTTTTGATATAAACACAATTCCAGAAATCAAATCAAATTCAAAGAACAAATCTCACTCTGATCTGAAAACAGGTTCAGGTCCAAAGTCTTCCGTCGTTAACAAAAGATTTATATCTAAAGAATCTAGGAATGGTGTTAATGAACAAAAGTCAAAACCCAAATATCAAAAGAACAAATTCTCAAATCAAAAACAATAGATTAACTTTGTAACTCCTAAATCAAAACAAGGATCAAATGTTGCTTCCACATCTAAAGTTAATCAACAGTTGTTTAAATTTCAACAAAGGTACTGTGAAATATACGATATGTATAATCATAAGACTGATGAATGTTTCTTTAACAGGTACTGTCACATTTGTGATATGAAAAACCATTCAACAGCTGATTGTTATTTCAACAAGTATTGTACCATTTGTGATGAAAGAAATCACAACACTGAGAATTGCTACTTCAGAAGGAACTCGCCAAGGAATTGATATGTCAATCCAAAATTTCAAAGAAATCAAAGTGTTGGTTTTCAAAGATTGACAAAAAAAACTTCCTTAGGCTTGAGATCCTTTCGAAGGACTAATTCTGAATATGATGATTATTATGCTGTGAAAACAAAGAATTATAATCAAGAAAAATTCATTCAACGATCTGTGAGAATGAACAATGCAAAAATTGGTAATCCAACTTTTTCAAAAAATGTTTTTACTAATGGTTTTAATAACCTTGATGATGATCTTGAAAAACGCTATAATGCTTTGCGGATTAAACAAATCAAAGATAATCAAAAATTTGTTAAAAATGGAATTGGTAAATTTAAACAACAAAAGAAGCTTGATGTGAATACACTTCATTTTAAACAATTTATCATTGTTGATAAATTTGGCAAGCCCAAGACCATATTGGCTTGGGTTGATAACTTAACTTAAATTTATTTGAAATTCAAGTACGCCCAAGAAGACCAATTAGCACGTGGTATGTTGATAGTGGGTGTAGCCGGCATATGACAAGCAACCATGCCTTGCTTCAAGATTTTAAGTTAAAAGATGGTACTCATGTTGCATTCCGAGGTGATGTAGGTGGAAAAATAACAGGAGAAGGAATAGTTTCCAATGGGATTAGTAGCTTTGATAAAGTCAACTACTGTTCACAGTTGAACTTTAACCTCTTAAGTGTTTTCTAAATTTGTGACAAATCTTACTCTGTTCTATTTGATGATTCTTTTTTGTTATATTTTGAAACCAGGTTTTCAGATAAGCAAAGAATGGGTAGTTGTTAAAGCTGTTCATGATAGAGATGTATACAAGTTAGATATGTCTCAAGTAGATCCATCTATAGAAACAACATGCCTAATTGCTCAAGCATCAAATGTCGAAAGCCAGTTATGGCATAGACGCCTCGGGCATTCCAATTTTAAGAAATGAACAAGCTTGTAGTAGGAAATCATGTAGTAGGTCTTCCAACAAAGAAGTTTGCTACAATAGATCACTGCTCAGCATGTTTAAAAGGAAAGCATCACAGAGCGTCTTATAAGCCCAAGTTGATAAATTCAAATTCCAAGCCTCTCCAGATGTTGCACATGGACCTATTCGGACCAACTAATTTGTAGAGTATTGGAAAGAAATCTTATTATCATTGATGACTTTAAATGATTTTCATGGGTTTTCTTTTTGCATGCTAAATCTGAAACAGCTGAATTGTTAAAAGAATTCATCATTAAAGTAGAAAATCAATTAGATCAAAAGGTGAAAATTATTAGAAGTGATAATGGAACCGAATTTAAAAATCCTAATGTTGACAGGTTTTGTGCAGAAAAAGGAATTGCTCATCAGTTCAGTGCTCCTAGAACTCCACAACAAAATGGAGTTGCTGAAAGGAAAAACAGAACTTTGATTGAGGCTTCACGTTCCATGTTAGCAGATGCAAAGATTCCAGTTACTTTCTGGGATGAAGCCATATCCATTGCATATTTTGTACAAAATCAAACATTGCTAGTGAAAGATAAACAAAAAACTCCTTATGAGTTGATGTTTGGCAGGAAACCTAATATAGATGAAGGATTTTTTATGCAAAATCTAATGAAGGATTTTTCGTTGGATATTCGTCTGTTTCAAAAGCTTTTAGAGTTTATAACTCTAGGACAAATGTTATCCTTGAAACTTTCAACGTTAAATTTATTGAAAATTCTTTTCCATCAGTTGTAAATAGTCCAGCGTGGTTATTTAGTTTAGATTCTTTGTCAAACTCTTTCAATTCTAACATGTTTGAATCAACAGGTGAGAAGAAGAAACAAGAAGGAGATCTCGAATCTTTTAGTGATGATTCTGACTCTGATGATATGGATGATTCTAGCCCAGATTATCCATTCTTCTCTTTTGTTAAAGATCCTATATTTAGTTCTGAATCTCATGATCAATCTAGCTATCAACAAGCACAAGAACATTCCATGTCTGAAAATACCAATGTTTCACAACCTATTCCTAATGATGGTCCTGAAATTGTACAACCTGACTCTGGAACGTCGTCGATTTTTGATGATGTAATTATTACTGATAATCTTGATTACTTTATCAACTCACTAACTCAAGTTCCTAATTTCAATCCACATACTTCGAACTTATTGCATCAGCTTTTCGACTTGAACCAATCTAATCTGGATGTTCATGTTCAAGGGAATGAGATTACAAAGTCTCGTATTCACAAGAACCATCCTACATCTCAGATTATCAGTCCATTGAATGAGAGAACAACGAGAAGTCATTTAGAACAATCAAACCTCTGCTTATACTCATGTTTTCTAACTCAAATTGTTCCTAAAAACATCACCGAAGCATTAAAGGACAATAGTTGGATTGAGGCAATGCAAGAAGAGTTATTACAATTTCATAAACAAGAAGTATGGAAGCTTGTGGATTTTCCTGAAGGAGACAATGCCATAGGCACAAAATTGTTGTTCCGAAACAAGTCAGACGATCAGGGAATTGTTGTTCGCAACAAAGAAAGGCTCGTTGCACAAGGTTACACCCAAGAAGAAGGAATAGACTATGATGAAGTATTTGCTCTAGTTGCAAGACTTGAATCAATTCGTGTCTTCCTGGCTTATGCATCATACATGCAATTCAAGGTGTATCAGATGGACGTTAAAGGTGCTTTCTTGTATGGACCAATCACTGATGATGTGTATGTCAAGCAACCTCCAGGTTTTGAAGATTCAGAATATCCTTATCATGTGTACAAGCTTAGTAAAGCATTGTATGGTCTACATCAAGCTCCTAGAATTTCGTATGAAACGTTATCATAACATTTGATCCAGCATGGTTACACGCGAGGGAAAATTGATCCAACTTTGTTTATAAAGAAGGATTCAGATGATCTCTTATGTGTTCAAGTGTATGTTGATGATATCATATTCGGTTCTACAAGTCCAAAATTATGGAATGAATTTGAAGAAATCATGAAGTCCCGTTTCCAAATGAGTTCTATGGGAGAAATTAACTTTTTCCTTGGTCTTCAAGTGAAGCAGTCTGCAGATGGAATTTTTATCAATCAAGATAAATTTGTTGAAAAACTCTTGAAGAAATTTAAACTGCAAGATTGTCAATCCATCAGAACTCCAGCTGACGTAAATACCAAGATTGAACCTGATTCGAAAGGAAAATCAGTTAACCAAACTCTATACAGATCTATGATCAGACCTTTGATGTATCTTACTGCATCTAGACCTAATATTATGTATGCTGTTTGTGTCTGTGCCAGGTACTAATCTGACCAGAAGGAATCTCATCTAATCGCTGTTAAACAATTATTCAGGTATCTCAAAGGAAGACCGGCTTTAGGGTTATGGTATCTTTATGAAGGAAACTTCGAGTTACATGGATATACAGATAGTGATTATGGGGGATGTTGCCAAGATCGTAAATCTACAAAAGGTGGTTTTCAGTTTTTAGGTCCCAGATTAGTCTCGTGGCAATAAAAGAAACAAACAAATGTCTCCGTTTCAACCGCGAAAGCTGAGTACATAGCTGCTTCAGCAGGATGTTCTCAAATCCTTTGGTTACAAAACCAACTGCTAGATTACGGGTTCAATTTTCTTAAAACTCCTATTTACATTGATAACAATGCTGCTATGTTTATTACAGCTAATCCTGTCCAGCACTCAAAAACAAAACATATCGAAATGCGATATCATTTTCTCAGAGATAACTCTGAAAAAGTTTTAATCATTTTGATTCAAATCACAACTGAAAAACAGTCGGCTGACCTATTTACAAAAGCCTTTTTACCAGGTCGATTTGAATATTTGGTCGAGTCAATTGGACTTATTAATCATGTTTAAAACTGGTTTTTATGTATTTTAGTTGCCTGATTCATAAAAAATGATAAGAACCCTTCCTTAGCTTAATCATGAAAATAGAGAAACTGTCAAAGTTAACTGCTTGATTGTATATATTGTGTGTTCATGTTTAATAGAAAATGTAAAAGCAAATAAAAAAATAGAAAATTGCAAAATCAAAAGAGAAAAATATAAAAAAAGCTACAAAAAAAGAGTTTTTCTTGTTAGCTAATTGTTTAGGATTGAATGTGTCTTTGCAATTTGTGAAAAATGATAGTTACATTAGTTTTGATCAGTTGCATACTTCATTCACTACTAAAGTCTGACGTGATCAGATATGATGTGTAGGTAAAATCATGCAATTATACTAAAAAATTAAATTCTTGTGATTAAACTAAATCAATCATGTATTCATGTTTGTCCATTTTAGTACCAATGAGTAGTGTTGACTTCTAAAAATGATTGCTTGTAAAGTCATAAACTCACACCTGGTGGTGATATGAATAACCATTGAGCTCTAATTATTTAAAGCATCTATTCATTTCTCTATTATGAGTCATCATAGACCTGAAGTGACTACAAACCTGGATATTCTCACTTGATACAAAAGATGCCAATGTGCACAATCTAAACATGAGATCTGGTTATAAGTATATGTCAGGTTAACAAGTTGAGAAAAGTGATTTCTTGTATATCTTGATGAGAGTTGAACTCTCTAAATTTAAGTGTGACTTACATAATGTCATATCTAATCGTACCTTAATCAATCCAAGAATTGAAAAAGTAAGTGTGCTGAGTATCTTGCCGAAAGCACTCATTTTCTATCTTTAGATCTTGTGTCTCCTTTGCTACATAAATGTTGACCTGGAACACACTTGATCAGGATTTAATCACTCTCTACGACTATCCATCATTTTATTTTCTTTTAATGTGCTGATCTTACCTGAATGATCTCACTGCAGGCATGTGATTCAAATGTATATAGTAGATTTTTTATTCTGCTTTAATTTTTATTTTTGCATGATTTTATATGTGCAGGCATGTTGATAAGGATTGCTTTGCTCTAGTTGCAAAATAAAAGAAACTTCTAAGTTTGTGAACTTAAAAGTTTAGGGGGAGTAAAAATTGTAAAAGAGAAAATCAATGGAAAATTTTCAAAATGTGAAAAAGAAATACAAAATAAAGTGCTTTGGATGAAAAGTTGAAGCAAAATATTCAAGCATGTGTGTGTTTGATATGATGCAAAAATAAACCTGAAAAGAATTTAAAAGTGGAAAAGCTTCTTGCAAACAAAATGAGATTATTTGAAAAGTTTTAAAAGAAAGACTAAAATGACGGGAAATTGTTTGAAAAATAAAAATTTGATTCAAGTTGATTTTGAGAATGTGATTGATTGGTGATTAATTTGAAAATTCATGTTCACAAACAAAAGATTTTAAATTTCACATGATGTGTAATTGAGGGTAATTATTGATTTTTTTGAGTGATAGTCAAAAATTTAACTAAGTGTTGAGATAATGCGCTTAAACAGTGCTAATACACATAAACAGTGTTCATATGGATGGTGAAAATTTCAAAGTGTTAGACTCATGGAAGGTTCTTATATGCCTGAATAGTTCTAAAAAATCCAAATCAGGAGTATGATGAATTTCAGAAATTTGTACAAGTGTTGGGCGTTTTGCTCTAGTCCATACGCCTAAACAGTTGTGATGTTCTGAAAATGTTTAAGTATTGGGCGTATAAACATATGCTCATGCGCCTGAACAGAGACTTTCCAATGTGGTTAGACATTTGAAAGTGATGATTTCTCCAAGTGTTAGGCGTTTCATCAATTCTCATGCGCCTGAACAGTGTCCATACGCCTAAACAGTGCTCGAGCGTCTGAACAGTGCTCATGCGTCTCATCCAAATATGCCTTCACAGTGCTCATGCGCGTGAAACTCGGTGTGAAATGTAGTCTCATGTGCCTTCACAGTGCTCATGCGCCTAAGGATTTTTACACTTATATATATTCAAAACTTGTGTAGTTTTCATTCACTCAACACTCGATTGTTAAAGTTAATCCTTGTGATTTATAGGTATAATCGATGATTCTAAACATCATATCGATCTTAAAACATCTGATTTCATTACCAATTTTAATCTCTGATTGGGCGTTTGAACTCTATTTAGGCGTTCGAACCCTAGTTATTGAGAATTTTGAAGTCTGTAATTCGAAAGTGATATGATGACTAAAATTGAATATCAATTGATGATTACAATATTTTTTCGAACAGTTTGTGAGAATCAAATCTCATTTTCAACAAAATGTGTTCTTGATGATTCTGTGTTCATGCGTTGGTTTTTATGAACAAGAACTGAATAGTCAGTTAATAAATTTTTCATTAAAGTTGCATGTCAATCATCAAAATTCATCTATTAATATGATATTGAGAAGATTTTAATTGGTTTAGTGTATTTTAAATCATTTGAACCTTAATCTGAATATACTCTGTTCTTAATAGTGTATGTTTACACTTAGAAAATTTTAAGTGTAACAGTTAGGTTTAAAATTTTTTAAATGTGCTAATTCTATTGAAATTCAATCAATGTTCAAGTTACATAGTGTATTACTAGATTTAATCATAAATTAGGTTAAATAAAATTGTAACCAATGTACACTCTGTTCGCGTAATGGGATGTGCAAACACTTAAAAACAATTTAAGTGGTTTTGGTTCAAAATTGATAATTCACAATATGATTAAGAGTTTTGCAATTCTAATATGATTAACATTTTGTTCTATGTTTGCAGATGGTAAATCTCAAGTTTGAGCCAAAGCATAACGTAGCAGCTTATCTTAATGAAGATGTTTGTGAAGCTACTGGTTATGAAGAGATGATTAGAATTTTGTTGAGAACAAAATATGTATATGCCATGTGTTCACAGCCAGTCATATATGCTCGTCTTATCAAGAAATTTTGGAGTACTGCTGAAATTGCTATAGATGAAGAAGGAAGGAAAGTTGTTCAAGGTTTTATCACTAATGAACGTATGATTGAGGTCTCTGAGCAGTCAATCAGAGAAGCTCTAAGACTTGGTGATAATGATCCACAAGACTTGGCTGAACTCACTTTCAATTAGTGCAGAGAAACTTTTATAGGCATGGGTCAACCTGATCATTTTCCAAAGACACAATTCTTTGGAGCAAGAGTATATAATCATTGGAAACTCTTATGTTGCATCTTTCAGCATGGTATGTCCAAAAGAAGTGCAGGATGGAATTCTTTTCTTGTTGACATTGCTTCTCCTATAGTAGCCATTTCAACTAACAGAAGATTTAATATGGCAAAGTAGATTATGAATGGATTTATCTTCAATTTGGAGAAAGGAGTTAGGAACAAATACCTGATGTATCCTAGATTTTTACAACTGATTATCAATGAAGCAAATCCAGATTTTCATGCCTATGGAGTAAGTGGTGAAAGATTGATTCTAGAGCACATGACTGAAATAGTTTATAAAAGACTTGCTATGATTACCGGAGCTCAGAATGTACCAATGTTTGATTACATAAGAGCGATAGCATGTAAGGCCCCGTTCCCGGAGACCTCACAGTTAGTCAATCATAGCACAATATATATAACATTTTATAGTTCATAAACCAGTGCAGCGGAATTAATATCAAAAGACTTCATTAATAAATACCGTTGCTAAGCAATACATCATTGTATTTAAATTACAAAAGACTCTGTTAATTGCATTACAAAACAACAATATTATTAAAGATGAATGGATGCTAGTCTTGTCCCGATGAGTAGCTTCCCCCGCATGCCACCCTCAACAACATTCACCTGCCAACTAAAAATGCATAAAAGTCAATGTTGCTGAGTGAGTTCTAGTTTTAAAATGTTTAAAATGCCTTGTAGGATTTATATATGAAAATATCCTTTTCAATAAAATTCTTCCTTTACTTTCGCACGTGAGCATTCATCATACATACATCAAGGTATAAACTTCATTATCTTTCATTAACTCACGTATTCGTTCGTTTCGTAGATTTTCATTATCTTTCACTATTTCTAAATCCTGTCATAACTTTACCCCCATCGTTGGGCACAAAGCCACCTCATGCTCGGGGTTAAGTGACAAGGACCCTATTTCGTACGTATGGATCAATCACCAAGACTAATCCCCCTGGGTGTGAACCCTCATGGGTTAGCCAAGATCGCACGCTATAGTACACACAGTTGAGCTAGCAACTCTCAATGAGTTGTGAACCTCCTTCATCATTTGCTTGCAAGACTTTTCATTCATTTCTTATGTTCCACTTCTTTATTAACATTAATCTTTCACTTTCTTTACGATAATACTTTACGCATACGAGTATAAACACACCATGTAAAGTCACATTATACATAGTATAAAGCATCAACAACAGCCCACAACATGCATCACCACAATAGACAAGAACCAGCAAAACATTCCAGAACATACCCGTACATTCTACTTCCCAAGCTTTAGAAAAATCCTAAGTCCTTAGACAAATACGAAAGAACAATAACTAATATGAATGAACAAATACTAATGCGGATGAACAATAACTAATGCGGATGAACAAATACTAATGCGGATGGAAGTCCAGAGATTATTCCAAGTGTCCAACTAAATGCAGGTAGAACAAATGCGAGTGACTAAAACAAATGCGCATGAACACTGTAGCAAATGCGCATGAACAAAAGAAATGCGGAAGAACACTTGGGCGCATGAGCAACTACAAATGTGGATGAACATACAACAAATACGCATGAGCAAAGTTCTTTTTAAGTGTATGTTCAACTCTTAGATGCGGATGAATTAACCAACTTGCAATTGCACTTATGTAATTATTCAGTCCTTGATCTAACACATCCTTTCATAGATCTAACATGCTTAACATCTAGAGCAGGCATACAACCAATAAACACCAACAATTCCTAACCAATCCTGCTTAGCCATCTGTTCGAAGCTTATACTCAACATCCTAAGCATCAACTGCAAATAAACCACCATAAAGCACAAACATTATCACCCATATGCATACGGTAAAACATAAAACAACTGTAAAACCTTTTAAATCGGATAAAAACCGGGGTTTAGAACTCACCTAGTGCAGCAAACAAGAAAAACTCCTCCAAACTTGCTCGTACAAGAGTTCAAACACCTAGAACAAGCAAAAACAAACAACCGAACACATAAAACACATATTAATCGGTCCTAAGGTCAAAAACCCCACAAACCGAACCAAAAATACAAAGAACACTCACCACAAGCGAGAATCAGCCTCTTCTTTTCCTTGAAACCGAGAGAAATCGAATTCAGCTTCTTTTCTTCCTTTGCTTTGTCGAACAACAGCAGCAGCAGGAAGATATGGGCGACCATGCCTTTTAAAAAGTGATATTTTGACTTTTGTACCATATACACTTAGCACCCCTCAACTTTGGTTCCTTCTCCATTCTTTCTAGATACTTTTATTTTCTTTTATTTTGACAAGATTTTGGGTGTTACATAGCAAGAGATGATGTGAACATAAATGAAGATCATTTTCATTTGATTGATGTAGAACCAATCGATCCTAATGATTTGATTGAAGAAGTTCCTCAAGGACTGTCTGAGTCTGAAAATGAGGATGATAATGAAGAAAATGAAGATGATGATGAAGAAAGTTCATCTTCAAGTAGTGAGGATGATGATGATAATGATGGAGATGATGAAGTTGGTGAAGTTAATAAAGGTGTTAATGATGATGATGACATTACTGAGGTGAATGAAGATTTTAATGAAGAAAATATTCAACAATAAATGGAATTTGATTTTCCTATTGTTGATGTGTTGGAGTCCATTGAGCAAGAGAATGTGATTTCTAAGGAATCTTCTCTTGAGATTGTTAAAGTTGGAATTAGTACACCTAGTCATGTGATAGAAGAAGGTGAAAATTCAAAACAAGATGATAAAGTTCATACTAAGGAAGTGAACAATGAGATGATAATTGAATCTCTGAAAGAAGAGAATTCTCTCCAGCTTAAGATAATAGAGAGGCTAAGAGATGAGAATGAACAATTGAAAGAAGAATTAATAAAGAAAGATTTGAAAATTGCTGAGCTTGAAAAGATCAAGAAACAAACTTAAAGAACCTTGAGGTTATGCTTAAAGATTATAATTTAATGGGAGAAAAATTCAAGAAGTTGAAAGAAGATCATGTTAAGTTGAAAGAAGAGTTTGAAAGTATGAAAGATAAATCAAGTCTACAGTCCCAAGACTTGATTGTTGTGTTTGAAGATCAACCAACTGAAGTTAAAATATTTTCTGAGGCTGATAAAGGAAAACGAAAGATAGATGATCCTGATGTTCAAACATTGTATTAATCTTCTTCTAACCTTCCTTCAAAGATACAGAAGATTGTGTATGAAACTCTGAGTGTAGATGATACTTCCATACAGGCAATTGAAGAAGTTGAAGTTCAAAAGCAAATTGGAGCCTTATATGATTTGGATCCAGAATTTTCTGACACCTGGTATGATGAAGTTTTGGAGGAAGAGGATATAGTTGAAGCTGCATATTCTCCAACTGAAGCTACTGCAAAAGACATACCGTTAGACATTGATGACAAATTTAACTATCTGATCAAGAAAAAATACAACCGTGTATTTTTGGATGGTCTTACTGTCTCTCAGATAAATGAAGAATATGAAAAATGTATGATTGCAGAGTCTATAGCTCCTGTTGATCCTGAAGAAATTGTTATTGAACATGGAGAATGGATACCGATGCAAGAAAGCATTAATATTGAAGAACTTTCAGCATCTGAATTACACCATCCTGATCCAGAAAACATGACGATTGTTGAGCTCAGACTATGGTTGCAATCAAGGAATTATCCACGAAAGAGGTTAAACAGATTGCAAGCTGAATCACTAAGAAATTTAGTGAGAAGCTTTCAAGAAATAGAAAAACAAAACAATAGAATGATTGTGCTTAATATGGATAATCCTCAATACTTGGAAACTACAAAAAGATCTAGAATTCTAAAGCCTCATGAAATTAAAGAAATGGAATTAGTGAGACAGGGTCATGAAAGAAGAAAGGAATTGATGAGTATGTTCCCAGAAGCTGAGCAACAAGCCTATCAAGTTTCAGTTGATCAAAAACAACTATAGAACAAGGCTAGAACAACAGGTGATTTGGTAAGAAATGTATTGCAAAAAGGCCAATCAATTTCTAAATTACTGAATGCAATGATTGTGCCAGATAGTACAATGAATGTTAAGATCGTTGCTTGGAAATACGATGAGATTTTTGATGCGTTTTAATAAAACGGGTAAATGCTATTTGTGATGTCTATCATTTTTACTCAAGCATCATAGAATTACATGTTCAAGATGTCAAAGAGTTAAACAAATTACCTCTGATTAATCCAACAAAGTCTGCTCGAGGTGAAAACTCTTTGAAACTTCTAAATAGAGATATTTCTAGAATGGATTCGTTTCTCAAGACCCGATGTGATCAAGAGGACAAAGAATATTTCAAGTCAATAAAAAGTAAAAGAAGGTTAGCAGATCAACTAGAAGAAGAAGAACAATTTCTAGATGCTTACAGTGATCAATATTTTGAGAAAGTCACAAATCCGGGCTTAAAGGTGATAGACGGAACTCAAACTTCTAAACCGATTTTGAGATGGTTTGATCATACGGACTCGTTCCATTTGAAGCTCGTTCGTAATTTGGATGACTGGGATGAAGATATGATTTCCTTATTTGGAGCTTTTGAACTCAAACTTTTGCATCCAAGTTATATATCTTTCTTTTCCTATCAAAAATTTGATAGAGTTGCGTCTGAAGTTGCTAATAACGATAGGAAGTACTTTATGAAAATTATCAAAGTGATGGATGTAGCAATGGAGAGAATTTCCTTGAGAAAAGCTCTAGCTTTTGCTAATATCGTGAAGAGGAACATAAAGTCGATTGATTTTATGAGGATTTCAAGCAAAGGAGTATTGGAAGTGTACTCTCACGATCATCCTAAACTTTTGAATTTTATGCTAACGTAGACATTGCAGGTCTTACAAAAGAAACTCTGTTGGCAATAGACAAGATGGAAATTAAAACCAACGAGTTGAAGCCTGATCAAGCAATTCTAGCAAAAAAGTTCAAATTAGCAATTAAGAAAGCATTGAAAGAATTAGAGATTTACAAAGAAAAGCCAATGTTCAAGATAAAAGAAGAACCAGAAGAATTTATTGAAGACTGAAGACAATGTAAATCATAGGGGGAGTATTGTTAAAGCTCTTGGAAGATTAACATTTTGTCTATTTTGTCTTTTTAACTTTTTTGTCATAGTATAGGGACTTATTTTGTAAATATATGTTCTTTTGTTTTTTGATAGTATAAATAGGATATCTTATGTATTGTGCAGGGTAGACATCTAAGACATCTTAGAGAGAAAAACAGTTAGAACAGAACGAACTGTAACCCTTACACATTGTATCCTGTGCATTTGCTATCAATGAAATCTATAAATTTTTTGATGTAATTGCATGTGTTTGGTTACTTTGTGTTTGAACTGATCATTGCATTACGATATCATCACAGATCGATCATTTTGAACCGATCAGATGATCGGGTGATTTATGCTACATACCGTTATCACCACCTATCCATATCATCTCACCACCAAGTGAATGTATACAACCACTAGCTCCTTCACTTTCTCAAACATCAATGAACTCTACTGAAACAGAAGTGTTCTCATTTGATGACCTTTAACAATCTCCATCTCACCCAATAACACAACTAACTTCCTCACCCACACCTACTGAACCAATCTCACCTGCTGAAAGCCCAACTCACACTAAACTAGTCAATCTTGATGAGGATGATAAGCTTGATGTTGTGAATGATGGTGCTACAGAAGAGTTTTGTTTAGATGTAGAAGGGGAGAATAATGAAGTAGTTGAACAACCAGATGAGAGTAACTACATTGACATAGTTTCTCATGAAGAAAATGATCTGAGAGATGAAGAGATAGTTATGAGCAAAAGTTATCTACTGGCGAAATACAACAATCTCATCATCAAAGGAAATAAAAAGTTGGAGAAGTTGAGAAAATTAAAAAGGGAGATAATTGAGAAAGATTAGACAATCTCAAAGCTAGAAGCTACAATCAAGCAGTTACAAAAGGAGATTGAATCTAACAATGAAGTGATTGACTAGATGGATTAGTTTGCAAGTGAGGCATACAAATCTGTTGAGAAAGAAAAACAAGAAAAGGAGAAAGCAATGGCTGAGCTCAACAATGCACTACAAACTATCTCTGAAAATAGTTCCTTTACTTTCACACGTGAGCACAAAGCCACGTACATCAAGGTATAAACTTCATTATCTTTCATTAACTCACGTATTCGTTCGTTTCGTAGATTTTCATTATCTTTCACTATTTCTAGATCCTGTCATAACTTTACCCCCATCGTTGGGCACAAAGCCACCTCATGCTCGGGGTTAAGTGACAAGGACCCTGTTTCGTACGTATGGATCAATCACCAAGACTGACCCCCCTGTGTGTGAACCCTCATGGGTTAGCCAAGATCGCATGCTATAGTACACACAGTTGAGCTAGCAACTCTCAATGAGTTGTGAACCTCCTTCATCATTTGCTTGCGAGACTTTTCATTCATTTCTTATGTTCCACTTATTTATTAACATTAATCTTTCACTTTCTTTACGATAATACTTTACGCATACTAATATAAACACACCACGTAAAGTCATATTATACATAGTATAAAGCATCAACAACAGCCCACAACATGCATCACCACAACAGACAAGAACCAGCAAAACAGTTCAGAACTTGCCCGTACATTCTACTTCCCAAGCTTCAGAAAATCCTAAGTCCTTAGACAAATACGGAAGAACAATAACTAATACGAATGAACAAATACTAATGCGGATGAACAATAACTAATGCGGATGAACAAATACTAATACGGATGGAAGTCCAGAGATTATTCCAAGTGTCCAACTAAATGCTGGTAGAACAAATGCGAGTGACTAAAACAAATGCGCATGAACTCTTTAGCAAATGCGCATGAACAAAAGAAATGCGGAAGAACACTTGGGCGCATGAGCAACTACAAATACGGATGAACATAAAACAAATACGCATGAGCAAAGTACTTTTTAAGTGTATGTTCAGCTCTTAGATGCGGATGAATTAACCAACCTGCAAATGCACTTATGCAATTATTCAGTCCCCAATCCTCGATCTAACACATCCTTATCATAGATCTAACATGCTTAACATCTAGAGCAGGCATACAACCATGAAAATACCAACAATTCCTAACCAATCCTGCTTAGCCATCTGTTCGAAGCTTATACTCAACATCCTAAGCATCAACAGCACATAAACCACCATAAAGCACAAACATAATCACCTATATACATACGGTAAAACATAAAAAAGCTGCAAAACCTTTTAAACATGCATTTTCAGCCCCAAGAAGTTTAAAACACATAAAAACTGGGGTCTAGAACTCACCTAGTGCAACTAACAAGCAAAACTCCTCCAAACTTGCTCGTACAAGAGTTCAAACACCTAGAACAAGCAAAAACAAACAACCGAACACATAAAACACATATAAATCAGTCCGAAGGTTGAAAACCCCACAAAACGAACCAAAAATACAAAGAACACTCACCACAAGCGAGAATCAGCCTCTTCTTCTCCTTGAAACCGAGAGAAATCGAATTCAGCTTCTTTTCTTCCTTTGCTTTATCGAACAACAGCAGCAGCAGGAAGATATGGCCGACCATACCTTTTAAAAGTGATCTTTTGACTTTTGTACCATTTACACTTAGCACCCCTCAACTTTGGCTCCTTCTCCATTCTTTCTAGATACTTTTACTTTCTTTTATTTTGACAAGATTTCGGGTGTTACAAGTCTACCCCCTTAAAGAGGTTTCATCCCCGAAACCTATCCCTCCTCGAATAACAGTGGGTAATGCTGTCTCATTTCTTCTTCAGTCTCCTACGTAGACTCAGAAACCTTTCGGTGTTTCCACTGCACACGTACGAGTGGAACCACTTTATTTCTCAATCTCTTCTCCTTCCTGTCTATGATGGCCACTGGTTGCTCCACATAGTTGAGCCTTTCATCCACTTCGATATCCTCCAGTGGCACAATCATATCTTCGCCAGCTAAGCAATTTCTCAGATGAGATACATGGAACGTCGGGTGAATTCCACTTTACTCATCAGGCAATTCTAGTCGATAGGCCACCTCCCCTACTCGTGCAATGATTCGGAAAGGCCCTATGTATCTGGGACTCAGCTTCCAGAACCGGATGATCCCCTTCCAGGGCGAGACCTTTAACATGACTTTATCACCCGCGTTGAACTTGATCGGTCTACGCCTCTTATCGGCATACGACTTTTGTCTATCCTTGGCGGCCTTCATAAAGGCTTTGATCTTTTCTAGCTTTTCAGTCATAGCCTCGATTACCTCCATGCTTCCCAACTCTTTCTGCCCAATGTCTCCCCAACACACGGGCGTTCTACACCTCCTATCATATAGCATCTCGTACGGTGGCATGCCAATACTGGCATGATAGCTGTTGTTGTATGAGAACTCTGCTAACGGTAGATAATCATCCCAACTTCCTCCGAAGTCGATCACACATGCTTGGAGCACGTCCTTGAGCATCTGAATTGTCCTCTCAGACTGACCATCTGTTTGAGGATGGTAAGCTGTGCTGATGTGTAGCCTCATCCCCATCGCATCATGGAATCTCTTCCAAAACTTCGATGTGAACCGGGTGTCATGGTCCGACACGATAGACACCAGCACACCATGACGAGCTATAATCTATTTAATGAATAGATCCGCCAACCTCTCGGATGAATATGTCTCGCGGATCTGCAAGAAGTGAGCACTCTTTGTCAGACGATCAACTATCACCCATATGGTATCGTACCCCCTCGCCGTACGAGGTAGCTTTGTAATTAAGTCCATGGTGATGTGCTCCCACTTCCACTCGGGTATATCCAATGGTTGGATCTTCCTATACGGCTTTTGATGCTCGGCCTTCACTTGTATGCAAGTAAGGCACTTACTCACATACTCCACTACATCGCGCTTCATTCCCGGCTACCAGTAATCCTTCTTCATATCTTGGTACATCTTGGTAGTGCCAGGATGAATGAGGTATCGAGTCTTATGAGCTTCATCCATGATCCGCCCCCGTAAGTCTCCATAACGGGGAATCCACATCCGCCCGAAGCGGGTTCTAACTCCGGGAGTATTTTCTCCTAACTCTGCGACTAGACCTCTCATCCTTTCAGAGTTAAGGCGATCTTCTTTCAATGCCTCATCCTGAAATTCCTTAACCTGCGTCATCACGTTCGAGGTCATCACTAATTGATAGGCTTTCACCCGTATTGGCTCGGGTCACTCCTTTCGGCTAAGGGCATCAGCCACTACATTGGCTTTACCCAGATGGTAGTGGATTTCGTAATCATAATCCTTAATCAGCTTTAACCACCTCCTCTGCCTCATGTTGAGATCTTTCTGCTCAAAGATATACTTTAGGCTCTTGTGGTCCTTGAAGATTGTGCATTTCACCCCGTACAGGTAATGCCTCCAAATCTTTAAGGCGAAGACCATAGCTGCAAGCTCCAAATCATGCGTAGGATAATTGACTTCATGGGTTTTCAGCTGTCGGGACGCGTAGGCTATTACTCTCCCACGTTGCATTAACACACAACCCAGTCCCGAATAGGAGGCATCCGAATACATCACTAAGTCTTCACTTCCTTCGGGTAATGTCAAAACAGGAGCTTGAGTTAATCTTACCTTTAACTCCTCAAAAGCATCTTCCTGTTCCCGACCCCACACAAACCTTACGTCCTTACGAGTCAATTTGGTCAAAGGTGAGGCTATCTTTGAAAAGTCTTGAATGAGTCTCCTGTAGTAGCCTGCCAATCCCAAGAAACTTCAAATCTTGGATGGCGTCTTGGGAGACTTCCATTGCATCACCGCCTCAACCTTTGCCGGGTCCACCATAATTCCTTCAGAATTCACCATGTGACCCAAAAATTGAACCTCACGTAACCAAAAAGCACACTTAGAGAATTTCGCATAAAGCTTCTCCCTGCTAAGCATCTCCAATACTTCACATATGTGGCCGGCATGTTCTTCTTTGCTCTTTGAATAAATCAAGATATCATCAATAAACACAATCACTGATTTATCTAACATCGGTTGACACACTCGATTCGTCAAGTCCATAAAGGCAGCTGGTGCGTTAGTCAGACTGAAAGAAATAACGAGGAACTCGTAGTGTTCATATCGCGTGTGAAAAGCTGTCTTAGGAATGTCTTGCTCCTTAACCTTCAACTGATGGTAACCAGACCGGAGATCTATTCGTGAGAACCAGCTGGCACCTTGGAGTTGGTCAAACAAGTCATCTATTCTTGGTAGGGGATATCAATTCTTCACTGTCAACTTGTTTAAATCCCAGTAGTCTATGCACATCCTCATACTACCGTCTTTCTTCTTGAAAAACAGGACCGGAGCACCCCAAGGAGAGATACTCGGTCGAATGAAACCCTTGTCCAATAACTCCTTCAGTTGAACCATCAGCTCCTTCATCTCGGTTGGAGCTAATTGATACGGCGCCTCGGCAACGGGTTGAGCACCGGGTATCAAATCAATCTGAAACTATATCTCACGGTCCGGTGGCACGCTTGGTAAATCTTCTGGGAACACGTCTGGAAAATCACACACAACTGGTACGTTTGACAATTGTGGTACTTAAGCATCCACATCCTTCAAATAAGCCAGGTAGGCACTACTTCCGCATTTCATGCACTTCTCGGCCACCACCATCGAAATCACCATCGGAACTGTAGTAACTCGGTCACCGTAAACCGTTACCGAACTTCCATTGGGCGCTGTCAGTCGAATCATCTTTTTGCGACAGACGATGTTTTCCTCATAGGCTGCTAACCAAATCATCCCCAGAACTACATCAAATCCGCCTAGGGGCATCACAAATAGTTTAGCAGAGAACCTATGGCCTTCTAACTCTATGCCACAATCATCAATCATATTAGAAATTCTTGTAGACTTACCAATAGCAGTTTCTACATCAAATGGCTCATCAATTCTTCTACTACTAATAGGCAGCTTAGCACAGAAAGCAGCAGAAATGAAACTCCTACTAGCACCAGAATCAAACAATACATAGGCACAAGTTTGGTTTACTAGAAACATACCTGACACGACATCGGGATCCACCCTAGCCTTCTCCCGGGTCATAGTAAATGCTCTAGCGCTTGCCCTCTGCCCTTCACTCTCTGGCCTCTTCTTCACCCCGGAACTCTCTGCCCTTGGCTTCTTGCAATCCCTGCTCACATGCCCCTCCTCGCCATAGTTATAGCACTTTATAGCCCCACATACCTTTGCCACATGGCCTGGCTTCCCACACTTGAAGCATACATTTGATCCCCACTTGCACACACCAGTGTGAACCTTCCCACATTTACCACACTTCTTCATCCCTGAGCTTGATGGCCCCACTCTTCGGTCATCCATCCTCATCCTCTTATTATTTGGAGTGAAACCACCTGTGTCCGAACCGTTTCCCTTTCCAGTTCTTGTCACCACCACCCATCTTCTTCACCTCCACCACAACCTCCTCCCTTTCATCATACAATCTACCTCCCAGGTCTACCACCGATAGAAAGGTACCCAGTTGGGCAGCAATCAAATGCCTACGGATATCAGCCGGCAACCCTTGAATGTACCTCTTGATTTTCCTCGACGCGGGTGTCACCTGGTCTGGCACCAACCTAGCCATTTGGTTAAACTTGGTAGTGTATTGCTGGTGGGTCATGGCTCCCGCCTCAAGTTGTAGGAACTCTCTCTGTATCTTGTCTAGTTCCCTGTGAGGATAGAATTCCTCAACAACCAACTTCTTCAAATCTCCCCATCTCATCCTCCCGATGGCCCTGTTGCCCTAGGCTTGGACAATATTGTCCTACCAACACAAAGCCGAGTCAACGAATGAGTGAGTGGCAAATTTCACCTTCTGGTCCTCCCTGTACTCACTAATATCCAACACCACGTCCATCTCTCAAACCCAGCGGTGGGCAGCAGCAGCATTACCATTGCCGTAAAAAGTAGGGTGATTACACCATTGGAATGCCCCGTAGCTGCATCCCCTCGCAGTTTGCCGCACCTATACATCCTCTTCATCGTTGGAGGCTCCCCTTTCAGCATTCATCTCCTCCTCATCATCATGATCTCCGTCATTCTCCCTTCTCCCAGCCACAGCACTTCTCTTTTCCTCCTTTTCTTTACTCTCATCCTCCCTTACAGCCCGGATCACCTCAGTCACGACAGACGGTAGGATAGTCTGCATGACTTGGTGAACCTCCTCCACCACTGCCTCTTTCACTGAGGCCCTCAGGTTGGCACTCTCATCACCACCCTCCAGGTGATGAAGCCCAGGCTCACCAGGAGCCATCTCTCCAGTCCTTGCCTTGTTCTTTGCGGCCCGTGGTCTACCAGCAAGACCCCCCGTGCTCCACCTCTAGAAGCCTTAGATGATCTACCTCCAGCCATCCTCTAACACTATAAGATTCAAATACCAACACGGTCATTCAAGGTAATAGCTTAGTTTATGTCAAGTATAGTAAGTCCCTAATTACAGTGGCCAGTTGTGATTAGCCACTTACTTTACTCTTCATCCCCCGAGCATTTCCTATCCCGACTGCATCAGTATTCAAATCTACTAAAGGAACATAAATCAAATAGCACACGCACATAACACCGGTTAACATTAAGAAAAGAATTACCTGATGGCACGTAGCTACTCGGGCTGGCATCCCTCCATTCGGCCCATTCTCAGTTTAAGTTTAGGTTTTGAATATATTTACCTATTTCTCTTAAACTTTGGCTCTGATACCAACTTGTAAGGCCCCGTTCCCGGAGACCTCATAGTTGGTCAATCATAGCACAATATATATAAAATTTTATAGTTGATAAACCAGTGTAGCGGAATTAATATCAAAAGTCATTCACTTCATTAATAATACCGTTGCTAAGCAATAAATCATTGTATTTAAATTACAAAAGACTCTGTTAATTGCATTACAAAACAACAATATTATTAAAGATGAATGGATGACAGTCTTGCCCCGATGAGTAGCTTCCCCCGCGTGCCACCCTCAGCAACATTCACCTGCCAACTAAAAATGCATAAAAGTCAGCATTGCTGAGTGAGTTATAGTTTTAAAACATTTAAAATACCTTGTAGGATTTATATATGAAAATATCCTTTTCAATAAAATACTTCCTTTACTTTCGCACATGAGCATTCATCATACACACATCAAGGTATAAACTTCATTATCTTTCATTAACTCACGTATTCGTTCGTTTCGTAGATTTTCATTATCTTTCACTATTTCTAGATCCTGTCATAACTTTACCCCCATCGTTGGGCACAAAGCCACCTCATTCTCGGGGTTAAGTGACAAGGACCCCGTTTCGTACGTATGGATCAATCACCAAGACTAATCCCCCTATGTGTGAACCCTCATGGGTTAGCCAAGATCGCACGCTATAGTACACACAGTTGAGCTAGCAACTCTTAATGAGTTGTGAACCTCCTTCATCATTTGCTTGCAAGACTTTTAATTCATTTCTTATGTTCCACTTCTTTATTAACATTAATCTTTCACTTTCTTTACGATAATACTTTACGCATACAAATATAAACACACCACGTAAAGTCACATTATACATAGTATAAAGCATCAACAACAGCCCACAACGTGCATCACCACAACAGACAAGAACCAGCAAAACATTCCAGAACTTACCCGTACATTCTACTTCCCAAGCTTCAGAAAAATCCTAAGTCCTTAGACAAATGCGAAAGAAGAATAACTAATACGGATGAACAAATACTAATGCGGATGAACAATAACTAATGCGGATGAACAAATACTAATGCGGATGGAAGTCCAGAGATTATTCCAAGTGTCCAACTAAATGCTGGTAGAACAAATGCGAGTGACTAAAACAAATGCGCATGAACACTGTAGCAAATGCGCATGAACAAAAGAAATGCGGAAGAACACTTGGGCGCATGAGCAACTACAAATGCGGATGAACATACAACAAATACGCATGAGCAAAGTTCTTTTTAAGTGTATGTTCAACTCTTAGATGCGGATGAATTAACCAACCTGCAAATGCACTTATGTAATTATTCAGTCCTTGATCTAACACATCCTTATCATAGATCTAACTTGCTTAACATCTAGAGCAGGCATACAACCAATAAACACCAAGAATTCCTAACCAATCCCGCTTAGCCATCTGTTCGAAGCTTATACTCAACATCCTAAGCATCAACTGCAAATAAACCACCATAAAGCACAAACATAATCAACCATATACATACGGTAAAACATAAAACAGCTGTAAAATCTTTTAAATTGGATAAAAACCAGGGTCTAGAACTCACCTAGTGCAGCAAACAAGAAAAACTCCTCCAAACTTGCTCGTACAAGAGTTCAAACACCTAGAACAAGCAAAAACAAACAACCGAACAAATAAAACACATATTAATCGGACCTAAGGTCGAAAACCCCACAAACCAAACCAAAAATACAAAGAACACTCACCACAAGCGAGAATCAGCCTCTTCTTCTCCTTGAAACCGAGAGAAATCGAATTCAGCTTCTTTTCTTCCTTTGCTTTGTCGAACAGCAGCAGCAGCAGGAAGATATGGGCGACCATGCCTTTTAAAAAGTGATCTTTTGACTTTTGTACCATATACACTTAGCACCCCTCAACTTTGGTTCCTTCTCCATTTTTCTAGATACTTTTATTTTCTTTTATTTTGACAAGATTTCGGGTGTTACATAGCAAGAGATGATGTGAACATAAATGAAGATCATTTTTATTTGATTGATGTAGAACCAATCGATCCTAATGATTTGATTGAAGAAGTTCCTCAAGGGCTGTCTGAGTCTGAAAATGAGGATGATGATGAATCTGATGATAAGAAAGTTCATCTTCAAGTAGTGAGGATGATGATGATAATGATGGAGATGATGAAGTTGGTGAAGTTAATGAAGGTGTTAATGATGATGATGACATTACTGAGGTGAATGAAGATTTTAATAAGAAAATATTCAACAATAAATGGAATTTGATTTTCCTATTGTTGATGTGTTGGAGTCCATTGAGCAAGAGAATGTGATTTCTAAGGAATCTTCTCTTGAGATTGTTAAAGTTGGAATTAGTACACCTAGTCATGTGATAGAAGAAGGTGAAAATTCAAAACAAGATGATAAAGTTCATACTAAGGAAGTGAACAATGAGATGATAATTGAATCTCTGAAAGAAGAGAATTCTCTCCAGCTTAAGATAATAGAGAGGCTGAGAGATGAGAATGAACAATTGAAAGAAGAATTACTAAAGAAAGATTTTAAAATTGCTGAGCTTGAAGAAGATCAAGAAACAAACTTAAAGAACTTTGAGGTTATGCTTAAAGATTATAATTTAATAGGAGAAAAATTCAAGAAGTTGAAAGAAGATCATGTTAAGTTGAAAGAAGAGTTTGAAAGTATGAAAGATAAATCAAGTCTACAGTCCCAAGACTTGATTGTTGTGTTTGAAGATCAACCAACTGAAGTTAAAAGATTTTCTGAGGCTGATAAAGGAAAACAAAAGATAGATGATCCTGATCTTCAAACATTGTATGAATCTTCTTCTAACCTTCCTTCAAAGATACAGAAGATTGTGTATGAAACTCTAAGTGTAGATGATACTTCTATACAGGCAATTGAAGAAGTTGAAGTTCAAAAGCAAATTGGAGCCTTATATGATTTGGATCCAGAATTTTCTGACACCTGGTATGATGAAGGTTTGGAGGAAGAGGATATAGTTGAAGCTGCATATTCTCCAACTAAAGCTACTGCAGAAGACATACCGTTAGACATTGATGACAAATTTAACTATCTGATCAAGAAAAAATACAACTGTGTATTTTTGGATGGTCTTACTGTCTCTCAGATAAATGAAGAATATGAAAAATGTATGATTGCAGAGTCTATAGCTCCTTTTGATCCTGAAGAAATTGTTATTGAACATGGAGAATGGATACCGATGCAAGAAAGCATTAATATTGAAGAACTTTCAGCATCTGAATTACACCATCCTGATCCAGAAAACATGACGATTGTTGAGCTCAGACTATGTTTGCAATCAAGGAATTATCCACGAAAGAGGTTAAACAGATTGCAAGCTGAATCACTAAGAAATTTAGTGAGAAGCTTTCAAGAAATAGAAAAACAAAACAATAGAATGATTGTGCTTAGTATGGATAATCCTCAATACTTGGAAACTATAAAAAGATCTAGAATTCTAAAGCCTCATGAAATTAAAGAAATGGAATTAGTGAGACAGGGTCATGAAAGAAGAAAGGAATTGATGAGTATGTTCCCAGAAGCTGAGCAACAAGCCTATCAAGTTTCAGTTGATCAAAAACAACTATAGAACAAGGCTAGAACAACAGGTGATTTGGTAAGAAATGTATTGCAAAAAGGCCAATCAATTTCTGAATTGCTGAATGCAATGATTGTGCCAGATAGTATAAAGAATGTAAAGATCGTTGCTTGGAAATACGATGAGATTTTTGATGCGTTTTTAATAAAACGGGTAAATGCTATTTGTGATGTCTATCATTTTTACTCAAGCATCATAGAATTACCTGTTCAAGATCTCAAAGAGTTAAGCAAATTACCTCTGATTAATCCAACAAAGTCTGCTCGAGGTGAAAACTCTTTGAAACTTCTAAATAGAGATATTTCTAGAATGGATTCGTTTCTCAAGACCCGATGTGATCAAGAGGACAAAGAATATTTCAAGTCAATAAAAAGTAAAAGAAGGTTAGCAGATCAACTAGAAGAAGAAGAACAATTTCTAGATGCTTACAGTGATCAATATTTTGAGAAAGTCACAAATCCGGGCTTAAAGGTGATAGACGGAACTCAAACTTCTAAACCGATTTTGAGATGGTTTGATCATACGGACTCGTTCCATTTGAAGCTCGTTCGTAATTTGGATGACTGGGATGAAGATATGATTTCCTTATTTGGAGCTTTTGAACTCAAACTTTTGCATCCAAGTTATATATCTTTCTTTTCCAATAAAAAATTTGATAGAGTTGTGTCTGAAGTTGCTGATAACGATAGGATGTACTTTATGACAATTATCAAAGTGATGGATGTAGCAATGGAGAGAATTTCCTTGAGAAAAGCTCTAGCTTTTGCTAATATCGTGAAGAGGAACATAAAGTCGATTGATTTTATGAGGATTTCGAGCAAAGGAGTATTGGAAGTGTACTCTCACGATCATCCTAAACTTTTGAATTTTATGCTAACGTAGACATTGCAGGTCTTACAAAAGAAACTCTGTTGGCAATAGACAAGATGGAAATTAAAACCAACGAGTCAAAGCCTGATCAAGTAATTCTAGCAAAGAAGTTCAAATTAGCAATTAAGAAAGCATTGAAAGAATTAGAGATTTACAAAGAAAAGCCAATGTTCAAGATAAAAGAAGAACCAGAAGAATTTATTGATGACTGAAGACAATGTAAATCTTAGGGGGAGTATTGTTGAAGCTCTTGGAAGATTAACATTTTGTCTATTTTGACTTTTTAACTTTTTTGTCATAGTATAGGGACTTATTTTGTAAATATATGTTCTTTTGTTTTTTGATAGTATAAATAGGATATTTTATGTATTGTGCAGGGTAGACATCTAAGACATCTTAGAGAGAAAAACAGTTAGAACAGAAAGAACTGTGACCCTTACACATTGTATCCTGTGCATTTGCTATCAATGAAATCTATAAATTTTTTGATGTAATTGCATGTGTTTGGTTACTTTGTGTTTGAATTGATCATTGCATTACGATATCATCACAGATCGATCCTTTTGAACCGATCAGATGATCGGGTGATTTATGCTACAATCAGGAATAAAGAGTTAAGAGTGGATGAAGGAACCATTAGAAGGGTGTTGAAGTTCAGAGAGCAAGAAGTAGGTCATACTGATGTATTCAAACACGAATACATTCAGAAGGTATTTCACTTAATGTGGTATGACGGTGATTATCGAAATGGTGAAATCAAGAAGGGGAGGTTGTGCAAGTCCTACGGATTCTTGTGCCACACGTACTTAAAATTCATGTCCAACAGGAAGTCTGATTTGGATAGATTCTCAAGGCACATCTCATCAGGAATCATTGGTATATTTGAAGGGAGGACATACAATTATGCTAAGTACATTCTGGGATGTTTATGTGACCACATCAGGGGGGAGAAGGAAAATAAGATGTATATGTTTCCAAGGTTTCTTCAGCTGATATCAATAAAGCAATGCCCAATATTGAATGAAAAGGTGAAGTGGTTGTTCAAGCTCACCTAAGAAGATCTGTGCTCAACAAGATCAGTGGGCAATATCAAGGTGAAAAGATGGAAATGTTTGCACATGTGGCTGATGAGAATGCTGATATTCCACAAGAACTTGTGTACATTGAACAACAACAGCAACAAACATCATCCGCTGAGTCTTCTGATCAACAACAACAACAAACTCCACCAGCTGAATCCCTTGAACCACAACATCAAGAACCCAATCCTCCTTCACCACCATCCTTTACCAACATACCGTTATCACCACCTATCCATATCATCTCACCACCAAGTGAATGTATACAACCACTAGCTCCTTCACTTTCTCAAACATCAATGAACTCTGCTGAAACAAAAGTGTTCTCATTTGTTGACCTTTAACAATCTCCATCTCACCCAATAACACAACCAACTTCCTCACCCACACCTACTGAACCAATCTCACCTGCTGAAAGCCCTACTCACACTGAACTAGTCAATCTTGATGAGGATGATAAGCTTGATGCTGTGAATGATGGTGCTACAAAAGAGTTTTGTTTAGATGTAGAAGGGGAGAATAATGAAGTAGTTGAACAACCAGATGAGAGTAACTACATTGACATATTTTCTCATGAAGAAAATGATCTGAGAGATGAAGAGATAGATATGAGCAAAAGTTATCTAGTGGCCAAATACAACAATCTCATCATCAAAGGCAATAAAAAGTTAAAGAAGTTGAGAAAATTAAAAAGGGAGATAATTGAGAAAGATTAGACAATCTCAAAGCTAGAAGCTACAATCAAGCAGTTACAAAAGGAGATTGAATCTAACAATGAAGTGATTGACTAGATGGATTAGTTTGCAAGTGAGGCATACAAATCTGTTGAGAAAGAAAAACAACAAAAGGAGAAAGCAATGGCTGAGGTCAACAATGCTCTACAAACTATCTCTGAGCAGTTGGATCTGCTAAAAGCCAAAGATGAGGAGATAGAGGGATTAAAGAAGAAAGTGGCTGAACAAGAAAGAGTTAGCCTGCAAAAGCCAATCAAAGAAACTGCTGTCTTCTCCATGATCAAATCAAAGGAACCAACAATCAAATATCATAGGAAACTGTTCCAACTCATAATCTTTTTATCAGATGCCATCTTGCTGGGTTCACTGATGTTTTGAAACAGTGGAGTCAAGTGTTCTGGTTCTTTCTCTTTAACAAACCACTCTTATTTACTTAATTCAAAGACATCACCTTTAACAGAACTCCTTTACGCAATGTAAGTCATTGGACGCTCCTCTACTTCATAATATTCGGGTTCAGAATCATAGTCGACCAACTGTTCCTCATATTCATCTTCTTCATCTATAAGGTTCATCCCTGTATCCTTCTTGCTTTCTTCAATAGTATCTTCCCTAAGCACCTCAGCCCCAGTCAAGTCGATTTTTATATCTAACCCTAGATCAACAAACTCAGCCTCAACAATCACAAGCTCCTCTCTCGCATCACTTCTTTTATCACCCCTCTTCTCAGCCTCTGTTTCAACAACATTTGGACCACCATCACCACTACCACCAGCATCACCTCCTGCTATACTTGCATCTCCCCTAACCCTAATGACTTTCCTACTTTCAGGAATGAATACTTAGATGTGTTAGTTAGATCATCTAGCTCCTCTTGAGATAGCTGGTTTGGCACGCCAGCATTAGCCTTGAGCTCATTAACCTCCTTAAGTAGTCTTCTAATTAGTTTCTACTAATAAATCATCATTCTTTTGATACTCTCCAGTTGTTCATCTTTATCTTTTTCTCTTAATTCTTGATTGACCTACTTTGTCTTTGTCATACTCAATTCATTGGCCAGAGATGCATTTACATTTCGAATAACATCTTGATCCAATTCAGATCTAGAATCCCTCCTTTCTTCAAATACCGGTTGTTTATGCTTGGACCTTCTTTCAGTTTCGTGAGCCGGTTCCCTTTGATCAGATTTCCTTTTTGTCCTTCTTTCTCTTTGAGCTCTCAGCTCCTCCTCTACATCATCAATCTCAGCTTCTAGATCATATTCCTTCTCCTTTGCATACCTCTTTCTCTTCTTTATTGCTTCAGCTTATTTTTCCTGATTGTCTTTAGCATTTTTGTTTTCATTCTCAATTAGTCTCTTAATGTAGTTCCATCTCTCAGCTGGGTACATATTCTCTAGTAGATACGTAATTTTCCAGCTGAAGTCATGCCTAACTGCTGAGCAATCTGTAAGTATTCTAGTGATCATTTGCATCAGCCTTTTAACCTCTCCATGTCTTGGCAAATTTGGTTTCACATCATTAATAAGCATCTGAACGAACCTTGGATACAACAACCACTTATCCTTCTTTAATGCCATTACATTCTCAGACATGCATTCAAAGATTAATCTAGCAATGTTAGCTTTTTGTCCTCTACAAAAAACAATCATAGCCTTAGCCCAGTGTATATTCAACCCATCTGATCCTCCTTTTCTGTGATCCAAGCACATAATGAATACATGGGCAATATATCTCCACTCCATGGACAAAAATGACTTCTTGACTTCCTTCTTTGACTCAAAAGAGGGTCCTTCATACCCAATCCTTCTATAAGCATTTAGAACTTCAGCATCTATCATAATAACCTCATCACCACAATCTTCCTCTAGCTTTAGAACCCTTGTCACCGTCTCAGCACTAACAACAATATCCTGCCCGAGGATTCTGGAAGTAATCCTGTGTGGATTTGATCTCAGATCACACTCTGCATTTACCCAGAACTCTTTGATGTGAATATCATAAATCGTGGGAAGATGTGATATAGCATAGCTAATTGGAGACTGTTTCAACCACTTTATACAGTCTCTGAATCCAACAGTCTTGGGAATGTTGTCATCCAGAAAGGCAACAATGTTCGTCTTCTCGTCAAACTTTAAATTTGCCATATGAACTGCAAAATTTAAATAAAAATGGATTAGTTAAAACAAAAAAGAAATAGAGAATTAAACTAAATATATGAATATTCTGAAAATTCAACAGTTTCGCTGACATGTCAGCGAAACTGTAGTTTCGCCAGGCACATCTTGATAGATTCGCTGTTGTTTGAACCTTAGTTTCATCCAAACAAAGATGTAAATTCGCTGTAACTCAGGCCTAGACCAATGAGTTTAAATTCGCTGAGGACAAAATTATAATTCATACAACAGTGAAGTTGTAAATTCGCAGAACCATATACAAAAGATACTAAAGATCATGTGCGGAGCGAAAGTATAGTTTCGCTGATATTGTTCAAGCGAAACTGTCAGGTATACTTGGATAGCATTACAAGATAGACTCGCTCGGAACAATGAACTTTCGTTCAGTTTCGCTGGAAAGTTTTGTAAATTCGCTGAACAAATGGGCAACTTTTCCGACCTAGCGAATCAACACATAACCTTTGATTAGGGTTCAAAACGCTGATCAAAGCATGGAAACACATTCGCAACACCTACCAGAATGCTTAGTAACAAAACCACGCAACGGAAATCACAGATTTGGAACAATGTAGGTACGAAGATAGAGAACCTAGGGTTTAGTTTCGCGAGGAAATGGGTGAACTGAAATACACACTGTGCAATATATAGGATAGAGTTTCGCTGGTAGCGAAACTATAGTCTCGCTCGGCATCACAAAAGAAATCATGTAGTCAGTGAACAATGATTATGCCGGGTGAATCTATAGATTCGCTAGGCGAAACAACCCGCGAAACTGTAGTTTCGCTGGAGCCTAACACATAAAAAATAAAATAAAATAAAATAAAATAAAATAAAATAAAAAATTCTAAAAGAAAATAATTTTGTAATTACAAAACCTTTATGAAAAACATTCATTATCCCAAAATATCAACACACACAACAAAAGAGACTAACGGAAGATTAAAAAAGAAAAAATAAAGAAGAAAAAAATAAGGTAAATAACTAAGGAAAAATAAGAACAAATTTTTTTTTTTAAATAAAAGGATATAGAAACTTCTTTTTCAAAAATTGATCCAGAGAGTCAATGATTTGCGGTGTTGGGTCTGAAAAGGATAGTCTATATTATCAACACAGTCAAAGTCAACAATGTCAACGTCCCTGTCAACGTCAACGCAAAAGTCAAGCAGATGCGTTCGAGTCGAAGAACCGAGACGAGACGTTAAAGATATAAATGACTAGGAGTTTATTGTTAATAAATGTATTTTGTGTCAACAAAATATATTTATTTATGTTTAAGTCTTTTTTATGTTTTATATGTCATTTATTTAGTTTGTCTAAGTATAGGGGCTTAAGATGTCATTAGTGAATATTATCACTATATATAGATTAGTGACAATTAGTTTAAGGGAGCTTGAATGAGCCATTGATTGAGGGACTTTCACATTTGTAATATCATTTGAAATCAATTCAGATCAAACAAGGGTTTATTGATGTTCTTGAGGTGTTCATCTTGTTCATCTATATTTTATAGTATTTGATCTATATTGTTCATAAATATCATTGATATTTGCGTTATCAGTGGGTTTTGTTTGTATTTATCAATCAATTGCACTGCTATCTCGATTAACAGGACCAACATGCGGGATTACTGATATGTTTGTCTTTTTAAGCCCATGCTTTATTCTTTTCAACATGTAATCTGTAGCTGTTTTATCATGTTTTGGATTCATTTCAGAAACTCTGATGACTTGGTTCCCACAGATATTCAGCAAAGTACTAATCCTGGTCTCATAGTTTATTGAGAAATATGATTAACTTTGCTTTAAATTTTTTTTTTTTTAATTTTTTTTTGGGGACAGATGATGAGAGCTCCAGGTCTATACTTATGTATAACAGAGGAGATGACCATCTTATCTCGCTGATGAGAGCTTCAGGTCTATACTTACGTATAACAGAGAAGATCATCAGAATATGCTGATGAGAGCTCCAGGTCTATACTCACGTATAACAGAGGAGATCATTACTCCAGGTCAATGTTCACACATAGTAGAGGAGATAAGCACGAGATATGTCACCCATTTTATTCTAATTTTTTTTTTATATCAAAGCAAAGATTTGAAACTCTCAACCGATTTTTGACATGGCCATGTAGCTTTGTGCAGGCAGAGATATCATGAGGATAATCCTTATCATCGAGTTCTTAAACTTTAATTAAGCCACACGATCACTGTTTACTTTGATTTTAGGCTGAGCCTATCATGCATATCCCAAACAATGCTATTAATTCTCCTTCAAACTTCTTTTCCATGAAGTTCCTGAAAAGACAAAATTAATCCTTAGACAAAAACTAAATCTTATTCTCCCCCAAAATTTCTTTTAAGCAGCAACGAATCAAAAAGAAATTTCTTTTCCCCCTTTTTTAAAAATTTTTTTTTTGATTTTTTTTAAAAAAAGGTTGAAACAAAAAAAAGGATGTGAAGACATATGGGACTCAGAAGTTTATCAGTAAAAGTTTATAAACAAAAAGGAGTTATTTATAGTTCAATACATATTATGGTAAGAAAAGAGGTTTTAGAAAGATATTAGACCCAACATAGAGATCAATTCATAAAAACACGGTTTATCAAATGTTTTTGTGAAAAGATCCGCTCGTTGACTTTTTGTGTCAATCGGAATAATATCTATAAAACCCTTTTCCTGAGCGTCCCGGATGGCATGAATTCTCGTTTTAATGTCCTTGGTACGAGTATGATGAATTGGATTTTTTGCAATCCCAATTGCAGCTTCATTATCACATAAAAGTGGTGTATGAAGAAAATTTATTCCATAATCCATTATTTGATGTTGTATCCACAACACTTGACAACAGCAACGGGAAGCAACAACATATTCAGCCTCTCCCGTAGACAGAGATACTATAGATTGCTTCTTGCTTTACCAAGAAACGAGACAATGTCCTAGATATTGACATCTGCCAGAGACGTATTTCCGGTTGACCCTGCAACCACCATGATCACTGTCAGAATATGCATGTAAATCAAAGCTTCTTCCTTTAGGGTACCAAAGCCCCAAATGAGAGGAACCCTTTAAGTAACAAATGATTCTTTTAACAGCTTTTTTCATGAGATTCTTTCGGGTTGGCCTGAAAACGAGCACAATAACACACGGAAAATGTAATATCCGGACGGTTGGCCGTGAGATACATGAGAGATCCGATCATAGAACGATAGCGATGAGCATCCACGGATTTCCTATTATCATCTGGAGTCAAACAAGTTTGAGCAGTGAATGGTGTGAGCTCTGGTGAAGAATCATCCATTTTGAATTTTTTGAGAATTTCCAGAACGTACTTTTCTTGATGAATCAAAATGCCAGAAGGCTTTTGTTCAACTTGTAATCCCAAGAAAAAGCACAACTCCCCCATCATGCTCATTTTGAAACGATCCTTCATAACTTCTTCAAATTCTCTACATAGTTTCTCATTTGTGGACCCGAAAATGATGTCATCAACGTACACTTGAACAATCAACATTTCACCATCAACTTCCTTTTTGAACAGTGTCATGTCTATCAAACCACGAGAGAAACCTTTGCTTAGCAGATATTGTGTCAAAGTTTCATACCAGATCCGAGGAGCTTGATGTAATCCATATAAGGATTTGTCAAGTTTATACACTTTGTCTGGAAAATCTTGATCCTCGAAACCTGGGGGTTGACAAACTTAAATCTCCTCATTAATGTTCCGAGAAATGCCCACTTCACATCCATCTGAAAAACTTTAAAGTTTTTGTGAGCCTTGTGAGCAAGAAAGATTCTAATGGCTTCAATGCGATCAACTGGAGCAAACACTTCAGTATAGTCGATTCCATCCTCCTGAGCAAAACCCTGAACAACCAACCTGGATTTGTTTCGAACTATTACTCCCCGATCATCTGGTTTGTTCTGGAATACCCATTTAGTATCAATAGGAAATTTGTTTGGAGGAAGATCAACTAATTGCCAAACTTTTAGTTTCCTGAACTGCTGGAGCTCTATTTGCATAGATTCAACCCAACTTGGGTCTTGAAGTGCTGCTGAGACATTTTTGGGAACGATTTGAAACAAGAAACATGCATAGAGACATTCATTAATCAATCCAGATTGACTCCGTGTCCTCACTCCATCAATAATGGAACCAATGATGTAATCATATGGGTGGTATTTTAAGGTTTTGAAGTTAGTGTTATGGGTTAAATGATTAGAAGAAGATGAGGAGGTGTTTAGTGATGGTAGTGACGGTTGTGAAGGTTGTGAAGGTTGTGAAGGAGAAGTTGGTTGTGAAAGGGAAGGTTGTTGTGGTGGAGGTGTAGGTGGAACATCAAATGGAGGTTGAGGAGGAGGGTTGATTGGTGGTTGTGGATGAGGTTCAGGTGGAAGAGGTTTGGTCGGAGGTATGATTTCCACATTGGTTTGAGGAACAAAATCATCATCAACAACTGAAAATTGAAAGATTTGAAGACAGTATTTGAGTCATAAAACCATGCTGGATCAGATCCCATGTTTGGAGAGTTAGACTCTTGCCAATCAACATAGAATGATTCCTGCCCAATACGCGTTCTTTTGTTGTAGACCCAATACGTTTTTTGTGAGGAAGAATAGCCAACGAAGAAACATTCATCAGAAACTGCACCAAACTTTGATTTTTGAGCTTGAGTGTTTAGCAAGGTACATGAGCAACCAAACGGGCAAAAAAAGTTAATCAAGGGTTTCTGTTTATGAAGAAGCGCATAGGGAGTCTTCATTTTGTCTTTCACAATAAGAACCCTGTTTAGTACGTAAGAAGCACAGTTGACAGCTTCAGCCCAGAAGATGATTGGAAGCTTTGACTCAATCAACATAGTTGTTGCTGCTTCAATGATGGTCCGATTCTTCCGCTCAGCAACACCGTTTTGTTGAGATTTCCTAGCAGCACTGAACTGTCTGAGAATCCTCTTGCTTGCACAAAATGAGTCAAAGATAAGATTTCTGAATTCAGTACCATTATCGCTTCGAATGGCTATAACATTCCTTTTGTTGACGGTCTCGATAGAGAGGATTAGCTTTTGAAGCTCTTCGGCAGTATCTCCCTTGCTTGCTAGAAATCTCACCCAAGAATATCTTGAATAATCATCTGTAACAACCAAGCAATAAGATTTCTTAGCAATCGATTTAACACTTATAGGACCAAATAGAACAGTATGTAACAATTCGAGGGGTTTTGAAATTGTGTTTTCAAGCTTAAGCTTGTGTGGCTTTTTGTGTTGTTTGCCTTGAGCACAAGCCATGCATTTTTCTACCATTGAAAAATCTTTAAGTGGTAGCCCCCTCACAAGATTGTTCTTAACTAAATTATTTATATTTTTGAAATTAACATGTCCTAATCGTCTATGCCACAAAAAAGATTCAGAATAAGAGGCTTTGGATAGAAGACATGTCACAATGGATGTAGATTCTTGTGATCCCATATCCAGAAGATAAGTATCATTTTTTCTTGGAGCACGCATGATCACTGAATCTTCCAAAATAATGAACTCTGGTTTAAGAAACAAGCATTCATTTGACATAAACAGCACTGGTATATCTTTATCATAGATTTGTGATACGCTTAGCAGATTGAATGCTAATTCTGGAACATAGTACACTTTCTTCGGAGTTAAGGAACCATTTGAGACTTCTCCCTGACCAATCATCTTTCCACCCTTATTATCTCCAGCAAAAGCGACATATCCCCCATTTATTATGCTATAATTTGTGAGTAAGTCCTTCAACCCAGTCATATGCCTTGAACATCCACTATCAACAAGCCAAAAACTATTGATAGCCTTTTGGAATGTTCCTGGCATAAAAAACTTTGTTAAGACTTAGAAATTGGGACCCAAGTCTTGACTGACTTAGGTCTTGGAACAGAAGACTTTTTACAAAAGAAATTATTTACAAAATGATTTAATCTACTTCCTAAGGAACTAGTATTTATATTTCTATTAACAAATGCAGGACAAGTTTTTATAAATAATCATCCTTTCCATATCTAAAACATCAGGACTTTAAACCTTTCTTATTACATTTTAAAACAGATGCTTGATCAGTTAAGATTTCTTCCTCACATTCAGACGTGTATGAATCGGAATTGCTACAAGAGTCATATGATTCTTTTAATATTTCTTTTGTGGCCTTTATTTTAGCAAATCCTGGTACATTTACGTTAATACTATTAACGTTCGAGGAAGTTGTCTCTATATCTTTAGGGTTAGAAATCCGACTTGGTGTAAAAGATGGGATAGGATGAGAAAGAAAATTTTCAAAATAATTTGGGTTAAAATGTCTGTTTGAAGCTTTACTTAAACAATTATCACTACTATTAACAAGAGTATTTGAAACATCATGGTTTGATTCATCAACATCTGAGGATAAACAAGTTGAACTAGAACTAGAACTACATAAGCTACTGTCTGTAACGGACGTTTGGGAAACAAATCTACTTAAACTATTTTCTATGGAAGACTTTTTGGAATCTGAAATGTTAAGACTAGAGATTGTCCATTTTTCAAGTTTGGTTTTTAATTTGTTTGTTTCAAATTCAGCAAGTGCTACACGTTCAGTTAAAGCATTTATTTCAATGTTTCTTTCCAAAAGATTTCTTTTTAAATGCTCATTTTCTTTTAATGCTTCATTTAACTTAACAAAATATTTTGACTCATTTGTCTTAAGTTCTTTGTTAATTTGTTTAAATTCTTTTTCATTATTTAATAACAGTCTGTTTGCTTTATAAACCCCAAATAAATGAATTTTACATGGAGGAGAACACATGTCTTGAATTACCTCATAAGGGAGACCCATAACTACTTTTTCAGCAGCTAGGGCCTTGTCACACTGATAGACCGGACACTTCTTTTTGTCTTGTTCATTTTCCGTTGCTTTCTTATTGGTCTCCTCACCTTCACTTTCCTCCTTTGTTTCTTCTTTTAATTCACCTATCTTCTTTTCATACACATTACCATCAGTCACCTTCTTTTCAATACACTCACAATCACCCTTTTTAGTTTCAACCTTTTCAACCTTCAACCCTTCAACTTGAACCCGTTTCTCATTACTTTCACAAATAACCTCTTGAATATCACTCTTGAACTCTCTAAAGGGATCAAAATCCTCAACAGAATCCACATCACTATTTACTAACTCAGCCAATAGTGCATGATTGATTTCTTCTTCAGTTTCCTTAATCTCAGCACTCCAATCAAAGTTTAAGATGAGAGCTATTTGCTTCTTTGACTTAGCTTCTTCCTTGTTAGTGATTGGAATAACTTTAGAAGCTCCAGAAGTTCCTGGTTCAGTAATGATAGGAGATGGACATTCTTTTTTAAAGTGCCCCAGCTATTTGAAATTAAAGCATCTTAATTTTGACTTATCAAAGCCAAGCTTAGAATTCTGATTCTGATTTCTGAAGTTCCTTCTACCAGTTCGTTCCATGAATCTTCTCACACGTAGTGTGAGCATGGCCATCTGCCATTGGATATCTGTTTCCTCTAAATCATCTGGATCGACTTTATACATGTCTTCAACAGTCATTCCTTTTTCCTTCAGCTCCCCAGCAACCAGAGCCTCATAACTATGCACAAACATTCCAAATAATGCCATAGTATCTGATGGAAATTGAGCAGTGACAGATGTCTTTGAGCTTGAACCAACACCTGTAGACCCCCCACTGGACTTATTTGAAGCACCATATCCTGTAGAACCACCATAAGCTGAACCATACATAGACGAGTTTGCAGAGGATGACATTAATGTAGCATTTTGTGGATATACTGTGGCTGGCATCATGGATTGATTGTATTCTCTCCTCTTCAAATCCAAATCAAAGATTTCAATTTGTTGATTACATCCATAATTTTGTAATCAGCAAAGTTTCTTTCCTGCTTTAACATCCTAACTTGCAGGCTCCATTAAGGTGGGAGTGAGTCCAAGAGTTTAGACACTTGTTCATGATTACCCAAATTCTTATCATATTTCTTTAAGGTGCTTGAGAAGGACAAAAATTGATTTGTTGTGTCAGTAAGGCTTTCTTTTTTGTGTCCTACAAATGAATTGAACTCCTTTTTAGCTTGAGCTTTCCTGTCCTTCCTCAGATCCTTATTTCCATCATAAAATTCACACAAGGAGTCAAACAAATATTTTGCATTCTTATGTTCAGCAAAGCGGTTATAGATATCTTGAGATAAACAGAGAGTTAAAGCTCCAAAAGCTTTCTGATCATGATCAAATAGCTTGAGGTCTCTTTCAGTGAAGGTAGATGGATTAGTGTTTCATGAAGTAACTTGACCAACAGTGACAGTTGGAATGTGTGGACCATTTACAATTGATTCCCATTGATTATGATTAGTGTAATAAAATAAGGCTTTTAAACACCTTTTCCAGTCCTCAAAGTTATCACCATTTATAAGCCTCGGTGGCCTATTAGGAGCAACACTCTCCAAGACAGATATGGTGATATTGGTGGACGTCATTAGTTAAAATGTGATCGTTTCACTGACAACAGGCAGATTCGCTGGTAGCTTCACGGGTAAATTCGCTAGTAACTTCACTGGTAGATTCGCTGGCAACCAAATGGTAGTTTCCCCCGAATCAGAGATCAGCAATTCTAGTTTCGGCGATAGATTCCCTGAGATAGTAGAACTTTCATTCTAAAATTAAATTCAGCAGTACTTTCACTTGCAATGACTAACAATGAAGTTGAACTTTCGTTCAAAAGAGGCTACTTTCGCTGATAACAACACCAAAATTGAACACCACAAAATCACATAAATTCGCTGGCAGTTTCGCTGGATGAAAGATAGATTTGCCCAATTAATCTGAAAAACTTTTTCAGAACAAAATCAATCTAAACCCATCCAAAACCCAACTAATTTGAGATCTGATGATTTCAATAGCTTCGCACACCCAAAATGCACAATCCTTAATCAATTTCCATGACGAAAACAAGCAAATCAAATACAAAATCGATGGAACAGTAACTTGACTTCGAAAAAGCGCAAAAATCAATTAATCAAGAGCATAATGGCCCTGTCCTTATGATCGATTCAACAGTGCACTTGATGTATAAACAATGATTTCCCATTGATTCAACACAATTTTGCAATAATATAATGAAAAATTTAAAATCTAAACAATAACAATCAAACAAAGGATCAATGATAATAATAATAAGCTTCCAGCCGCACACATAAACTTGCAACAAAGATATTTCGTATTAGGGTTTTGCCATCCTCCCTTACACAGATAGAAAAATTACAATATATAAGCTATCCTAATTTCACTGGTAGTTTTGTTGACTAGCGAACTGCCTGACTATTAACTAGGTTCACCTGGCAGTGAACTACAGTTTCGTAGGGTGAACAGTCACAGCTGACTTCGGGCGAAACTATACTTTCGCACATAGTTTCGCTGGAACATAAAAGTCAACAAAATACAAATTACAAGAGAAAGACTAACATTTAACCTATTACATATCAAAATAAACCTATCAACTATAGTGAGTCCAACCTATACTAGGTCATCACCTTTTGACTAGTGACTATGACATGTCATAGCTCTCATCCTAATATATTACAAAAAAGAAGGGTACTTAAGCTTTCACTTAGTTAACACACTTAGGAGGATCTTAAGATCACTTAACAATTCAAATAGGGAACTGTGAACCTTTACTGAAGATACAAGATAAACACAAGTAAAACAAGAACAAGAGCATAAGATAAAGTTTTCAAGGAAGTTGTATATTGCTTCTCTAGTTCTTTTACAAGTGTTGTACAAGTATATTTTAAATACAAGAACCGGAGACTAATTATACTATATCCTACAACCGTCAATATGCAAAAAGACAGTTGGAAGTGACTAATCTAGACAACAAGATCAGCCTAAAGCCAAAAGGCAGATTGCCTTTTGACTAGTGACTATGACAAGCCATAGCTCACTGACTTTCCTATTACAAAAAGCCAAGAAGGAACAAAAACAGAAATTTGCAGGCGAAGACCTTATCTACTTTATCATAAAGAATGGAAGTTTCACCAACTAGTGATAGCAGGTGAACTACCAGAGCATGTAGCGGAAAGTAGATTGCTTTATAATAAAGTTGATGGAAAAGGTATCTTTTCTCTCTCTTCAGAGGAAAATCAGTCTTGTCTTTAAACAGCTTCGAAAGACTTTGTCTTGAGAGCTTCGGAAGACGTCATCTTTTACCTTCGGAAGAGTTGAGTCTTTGGCTTCGAAAGACTTTACACTTAGAATATTTTCCAAGTTCAGTGTAAAGCTTCCGCAGTAGTTTCTTCTGAACTTTGGCTTTGAAATATTTTACACTTAAAATTTTTCTTGAGTGTGTAAAACTTTCGAAGCTAGTTCACCGTTGTTCCAAAGTGCATGTTGGAAGACTTGGTTGTTTTGGTATCTTTTGGTTGCATCAGCCTCTTAACTTTAGAGGTTCCTACAAACTCCCCCTAGGCTGATGCTACCAAAACAGAGAGGTTCTTCAGACTGGGATAGTCCATATGAGGATCTTCAGAATTCCTTTCTTCATCAGTAGATCTGGATTCTTCAGACTCATGAAGTACCTTCTCAGGTCATAGAGATCATACAGAGGGAGTTCAAGTAGGTCACTTATGAAATAGACATGTTGTTCTCCCTGATCTCTAGTGACATACCATCTGTCTGGATCTTCAGCAAAAGTCCAGGACAGAATTTGTCTTCTAATAGAGAGAGGCTCTACTATGATAGGAGTTGGTTGAGAGTCCACTTCATGCACTTTCTCAGTATGTTCTGACTCATCCTGAGGTTGGGAGGAGGATGCCTTTCTTATTTTCTTCTTTGAAGATGATCTTCTTTTGGGCATCCTCTTTTTCCTCCCTGATGATTTTAACTGAGAGGGTTGGTCTTCAGTACCAAGTTCTTTAATGGATTCCCTCTCGGTTAGGATCTCCTCTCTCCTAGTTTCAGAAGGAGAGGGAGGAGAACCCTACTGTGGGTTAGAAGATGAAGTTGGCTATTGTGCAGCTTTAGGTGCAGGTGGTGTTGTCTCTGTAGGTTCCACCTTTACCTCAACTTCAGGTTGAGCTTGACTTGATAATGAATGAAGGTCCACAAGCTCTCCCTTTTTTATCTTCTGCTTGATCACCCTTATGTGCTCATCCATTGTGGATAAAGACATGGGACCAAGCCTCCTTCCGGAGAACCCATACAGCTTCAAGAAGCTCATCATCCTTTGCATATCTATAGACTTTTTCTGACTTTTCTGGATGATGGCTCTTGATTTTGCAGCTTCTTCCCTTTGTCTCTTCTTTGCAGCTTGCCTTTCTTTCTTGGCTTGCTTTTCCAGCTGCTTATTGTATTCAAATAATATATAATCATAAGGAAAGGGAAGGAGTTCAGGTGCCTGATAGAGACCTGTAGCACTCAGGTAGTTGATAATTTTTAATATTTCTTCTTCATCAACTACCTAAGGTTGTTCAGCAGCCACAGTCTCTGACTCAGGACTTTCTTGAACTGGGGAGAGGATAGGAATGTTCTTGTAAAGCCTTTTTCTCCTTATTTCTTCCTTGTGTTTGAGGGTCAAGGCTGCATCCTCTACTTTCTTCCTCTCCTTTGACAATTCAATGTCAGCCAGTTCATTTAACTCCTCTAAGGGGAGAGAGATGAGTTCATCTATGTTGTAGTTCCGGCACAGTACTATGCCGGGGTTTATAAATAAACCCCCACGTCAAGCAAAAAGGTGATTCAGAGAAAGCATGTCTTCTCTGTCTTCAGAAGAAATTAGTCTTTGGCTTTGGAAGACTTTGTCTTTGAAGATTCAAAAGACTTCATCTTTGGCTTTGGAAGATTTAGTCTTTTGGCTTCGGAAGATTTGATACTTAGCATAATTCACTGAGTTATATCAAATCTTCTGAAGTAACTTCCTTGTACTTCACATGTGCATGTTGAGAGCTCTTTTGGTTTCATCAGCCTCTAAGTGTAATCCTCACACCCATGCATAGATGATTTGTTTGATTAGCTGCAAGGGTCAAGTTAGTATTAGAAGATCAACTTGAGATCCAGATATCATTAGCTTAGGGTTCGTGAAGAAGATAATCCGAGACATATTTCCAAACTTGGTATGGTCACTTTGAGTTTGCAGTCATGCCATTTGGTTTAACCAATGCGCTACAGTCTTTATGGACCTCATGAATCGTGTCGACAAACCATATTTGGATAAATTTATGATCATATTCTATGATAATATTTTGATCTACTCCAAGAATAGGAAGAAACATGAGAAACATTTGCGTCTCATAATACAACTTCTTAAAAGGGAGTACTTTTACGCAAAGTTTTCCAAGTGTGGTTTCTGGATAAGAGAGGTACCGTTTCTAGGATATGTGGTTAATAAGAATGGGATACGTGTTAATCCGTCAAAGATCAAAATGATTAAGAATTGGTTAGCACTAACAACGCCCACAGAGGTGCGATAATTTCTTGGATTAGCACGTTACTACTGGTGTTTCATTAAGGGACTTTCAAAGATTGCTCAGCTACTCACTGCCTTAAAACACAAGGGTACTATCTAAAAATAGGATAAGAATAAAGAAATATCTTTTCAAACACACAAAGAAAAACTGAACAGTGCACCAATGTTATCCTTGCTAGAAGGAACAAAGTATTCCATGGTATACTATGATGTGCCAATTCAAGGTTCGGGTTGCTTATTGATACAATAAGATAAAGTAATAGCTTACGCATTCATGCACTCATTCATGCACTCAAGTATTACTTATATGGATCAATATGATAATATACATTGCTCACATAAGCCTTCAATATATTTATAAGCAGAAAGAGTTGAATATTCATCAATAAATGTGGCTAGAGTTATTCAATGATGATGATTATACCATCAAGTATCACCCAGGCAAGGCTAATATGGTAGCCAATGCCCGCGGCTAGAAGGAAACTTTCAAACCTTCCTCTTCCTCTCTCTCTTTTCTTCTTCAATCTCTTCAGGAGTCATCTTCCTTTTGCCTTTGTCAATTACAGATCTTGATGACTCATTCTGAGGAGCGCTTTGGCCTTCATTGCTTGATTTAGTAGTCAAGCTCTGGCCAAAGTGAGGTTGTGAAGCACCATCACCAGCTGGTGCCTCACTGAGGGTATGGGGTGCTGGAGGAGATCTTGTCTCAAGGTTCACAGTCTCAGCCTCTGGGCTTTCAGTCAAGGCTTTCCCTTTGAAGCTAATCTTGGGGTCTACCTCAACATCCAGTTGACCAAAGGCTTCAACTGCTAGCCTCTGACTATATAATGCAGTTCTCCTTTTGAATTCTACGAGCACCTAGTCTTTAATTTGATTGGCTAATCTGACAGCTTGTCTATTATTGCTTGGGTTGACAAGTGACAGATCTACTAAGTTTATACTCTCATAGAAACTCAGGGTTGAGATGTTGAGAATTTCTTGTTGACCCAGAGCTCTAGAGATCACAAGAGCTTTCCTATCATTGTCATACCCCTAATGCCAGATTAGGTTCTCAGATGGGGTAGACATTGCTCTTGGTACTCCCTCCTTAAACAGTTGTTGAATGAGCAGTTCCAGATCACTGTCTAGAGGAGGTTGCTGAGCATGGACAACTGCAAGATAGGATGGTGAGTCCTGTATGTCCATACTTGAGGAAGAACTCCTAGGTTCTGTGGCTGTCAGAACTTCCTCCCCCTTTTTGGTAGCATCACCCTCATGCATAGGCGAGCTGGGGAAGTGATCCATAACATCCATAGGTTCTTGTGGACCTAGACGAGTTTGTCCTATAGGTCTCTCAGCTAACTGGCCCTTGAGATCGGTGATCTCAAGTTACTGGTCATGGACCCTCCTTTGCAAGATAGTCACCTGTGATTCAAGGTGAGCTATCTATGAAACCAGTTGGGTACATGTCTTCAAGTTGGTGCAACTTGAGTTTCAGACTCCCCTCATCTTCAGTTGAAGAATCATTGGGGGATGAAGGAGGTGAATCGAGGTCTACTCCTTCACTGCCAGCATGGGGTTCTTGGCTGCTGAATTTCCCCTGCCCAATGACAGTGTCAAGAGGCTGGGTTGCCATGGTTGAGGTATTAAAGATGTAATCACTGGCAACAGTGAGAGCCTCTTCCACATGGATCTCCTGGACAATCACAAGAAGATCCACCTCAGTTTGGGGTGTCTGATGTGGACTATATAGGGGTGAAGTAGGAGTACTCATCTCCCCTTGAGTGTGGGTAGAGAGGGGAGAGTCATGATACTCACTGAAACCCAAATCTTCATCAAAGTAGAAGTCAAGGTTGGGTATGGGGCGGTTGAGATCAAGAGGCTAGGGATGGTAGCTTTCCCCTGAAGGTTGATCACTAGAGTGTTGAGATACAGAGTGATGGCTTAAGGCTGTTTATGGAGTTATGAGCTCATCAGGCTGAGCATGAGGAACCTCAGCACTGATTGTTTAAAAGATGGGAGTGGTCTGCTCCTTAGGGGAAGTGGGAGCTCGAGATTCCACTTCCTCCTATATGGGTTGTGATATAGGGGCCTGTACATGCTCAGTAGCAAGTGCAGGGGTTCGCTTGGATTTTCTTTGGTAGGTGAATTTGATGGTGGGTTGTATTTGAGGTCGGTGAGAGGTAGAGGGTGTTGGTTCACCACTAGCTGGGGCTGCTAGGATGTCACCCTGAGCAATGAGCTCAAAATTTTTTGGGACAAGGGCTGTTTCTACCCCAGAGAACCCAACAGTTGGCTTTTTCAATATCTTGAAAATGCCGGGCCTCATATGTGCAAGTTTAAGAACATTACCTGTTCCCCTCAACTGTGGTCCCAATTCACAGTTGAGAATGTCTTGAACATACCGGGGGAACATGTAATATTCTAAGGAATCCAAATTCGCTAGTAAATTTGTAAATACAAATTGAGAGTACCTGAGTTTGACCCCTTGAACCATCCTATGGACAATGAAGGAGAGGTCTTCTGGAATCTGGTCCCATCCTCCATGTTTGTTGGATAGGCTATGTATGACGACATGGAGGGGGTATTTCCATTGGAATGAGACCTTCCCCTTCCTGAAGGTTTTGACCGAAAAGTCACATTCGTAGCCCATCTGAGCAAAGGATTGGTTGACAGCAGCTTTTGGAAAGGACAGCTCACCTGCTTCATCATCCAGCTACAAATAGGTGTTTATAATGGCTGGAGTGATGAAAACCATCCTCCCCTACACTGTGGCAGACAGTGCCTTCTCCCCGTCCATGGTGACCTCTTGACAGGTCCGCAAGAACTCAAGCAACTGATCCTAATAGAGAGAAGGATCGATTGTAAGGGAGGTGAAGTAGTGAGACAAAGAAAGATACCTACACACGTCTGAGAAGCTTGGATCCTTCTCAGAGTTTAACAGAGCAACTTGATTGTGTTGCCTGTGTAGGTGCATGGTGAAATCAGGGTCGTTACGACAATCAAGATTGGCCATTTGAAGAAGCTTTGTAGTGAAGGAAAGAAGAAGAAGATGAAATTTTGGGGGTAATTTTAGGATAAGGAACAATGAGAGAAGTGACATGAAATACAACCGTTTGGAAAGATATACTCTGGATTTGAGACAGTTATGACAAAAAGATAAACTTTGAAATCCGCAAGTGGGTCCTACTTCTGAAAAAGACGCCCAAAAAGTTAGTTTTCTTGGAAATAGAAAAAGCTTCCGAAGGCAATTTTGGTTTCGGAAGCTTTGCAATCAAAGCTTCCGAAAGCAATTTTGCTTTGGAAGATACTTCAAAGAGTTTTGAAAATTTTGGCTTCGGAAGAAATAAATGAGTCTTCCGAGACTAAATTGCTTTCGGAAGAAATTTGTTCCTAAAATGCATTTAAGTACTTATACCAAAATTTAAGCTCCGGAAGATACTTCAAGAATTTCTTCCGAAGGTTCTCAGAGAAGCTGTTTAAACGATTTAGACATGAATTTCTTCCGAATGCAACTTTTGCTTCTTTCAAAGTTAAATTTTCATCACTCTAAGAGATATCATTTTAAAAATTCATTTTTCTTCCAAAGAGAACTGAGCTTATGAAGTGATCTCATATACAACCTAGGACACACAGTTTTAAGAAATAATATTGATTAAGTTATTAAGAAAAATCTACTCAAAGTTAATCATCCTAATAGCTGATACAAGATATTTAAATCTCTGTTCATCAAACGCTTTTGTGAACATATCAGCATATTGTTCATTTGTGTTAACTTTGATTAGTTTTATCAATCCCTTTTCAAAATTATCCCTAATTAGATGATACCTGATGTTGATGTGTTTGGTCCTTGAGTGCTACACAGGATTCTCTGTAATAGAGTTGGCACTGTTGTTGTCTATGTGGATGGGAGTCTCTTTGAAATCGAACCCATAGTCTAGCATCTGATTTTGAATCCAAAGCACTTAAGCACAGCAGCTGGCAGCAGCGATGTATTCAGCTTCAGCAGTTGATGCAGACACACAGGATTGCTTCATGCATTGCCAAGAGACTATCCTCTCACCCAGGAAATGACAACCCCTAGATGTGGACTTTGTAGTCATGTTGCAGCCACCATAATCATTATCTGCATAAGCATACTGATTGAAGTCTAAATTCTTTGGATACCAAAGGCCTAGATTTGGAGCACCTTTAAGATATCTAAGGATCCTTTTGATAGTGATTAGGTGTGACATCTTGGGGTTGGCTTGATATCTTGCATATATGCATGTGACAAACATGATATCAGGCCTGCTAGCAGTAAGATACATAAGTGACCTAATCATAACCCTATAGAGATGTTCATCAACACACTCCCCCTCATCAGGACCAAAGTAGTGGTTTCTGGCTATGGGTGTCTTTGCAACCTTACAGTCAGTCATCTTGAATCTTATAAGTATGTCCTGTACATACTTTGACTGACTGATGAAGATGCCATCTTCAACCTGCTTCACCTGAATTCCTAGAAAGAAATTGAGTTCCCCCATGGCACTCATTTCAAATCTATTCTTCATCAGCATCTCAAAGTCTTTGCAGAGCCTTGGGTTAGTTGAACCAAAGATGATGTCATCCATATATATCTGAACTAGCAGTATGTCATTTCCTGTTTCTTTAATGAAGAGAGTCCTATCAATAGTACCTCTTTTGTATCCATGTTGACAGAGGTATGTTGATTGTGTCTTTTACCACTTTCTTGGAGCTTGATGCAGTTCATAAAGGGCTTTATCAAGCTTGCAGACATAATCAGGATGATCTGGGTCTGCAAAGCCAGGTGGTTGTTTAATATAACTTCTTCATCAATCACCCCATAGAGAAAAGCACACTTCACATCAAGCTGGTAGACCTTGAAATCCTTGGATGCAGCATAAGCCATAAATATTCTTACAGCTTCAAGTCTTGCAACTGGAGCAAAGACATCAGTGTAATCAATTCCTTCTTCTTGAGTGTATCCTTGGACAACCAGTCTAGCCTTGTTCTTGATGATGATCCCTCTATCATCTTTCTTGTTCCTGAATACCCATTTGGTTCCTATGAAACTCTTCCCATAAGGAAGAGGACATAACTTCCAAACCTTCTATCTTCTGATTTAAAGCAGCTCATCTTGCATTGCTTCAATCCAGCTTCCATCCTTCAAAGCCTCATCAACCTTCTTCGGCTCTATCTGGGATAAGAAACAAGAATGTAGACAAACATGGCTGTCATGAGCTTGTCCTCTTGTTCTTACCACTAAGTCAACATTTCCAATGATGTTTGTGGAGGGATGTGACTTGTGGATCCGAAGTTGAGGGATCACAGCAAGTTGGTTAGACAGATCTAAATTTGAGAAATTCTGATCTGGCAATGAGGTGTCTCCCACCATATCAGCACACTTAGCAAAGAAGTTCAAATTAGCAATTAAGAAAGCATTGAAAGAATTAGAGATTTACAAAGAAAAGCCAATGTTCAAGATAAAAGAAGAACCAGAAGAATTTATTGAAGACTGAAGACAATGTAAATCTTAGGGGGAGTATTGTTGAAGCTCTTGGAAGATTAACATTTTGTCTATTTTGTCTTTTTAACTTTTTTATCATAGTATAGGGACTTATTTTGTAAATATATGTTCTTTTGTTTTTTGATAGTATAAATAGGAAATTTTATGTATTGTGCAGGGTAGACATCTATGACATCTTAGAGAGAAAAACAGTTAGAACAGAACGAACTATAACCCTTACACATTGTATCCTGTGCATTTGCTATCAATGAAATCTATAAATTTTTTGATGTAACTGCATGTGTTTGGTTACTTTGTGTTTGAATTGATCATTGCATTACGATATCATCACAGATCGATCCTTTTGAACCGATCAGATGATCGGGTGATTTATGCTACAATCAGGAATAAAGAGTTAAGAGTGGATGAAGGAACTATTAGAAGGGTGTTAAAGTTAAGAGAGCAAGAAGTAGGTCATCCTGATGTATTCAAACATGAATACATTCAGAAGGTATTTCACTTAATGGGGTATGACGGTGATTATCGAAATGGTGAAATCAAGAAGGGGACGTTGTGCAAGTCCTACGGATTCTTGTGCCACACGTACTTAAAATTCATGTCCAATAGGAAGTCTGATTTGGATAGATTCTCAAGGCACATCTCATCAGGAATCATTGGTATATTTGAAGGGAGGACGTACAATTATGCTAAGTACATTCTGGGATGTTTATGTGACCACATCAGGGTGGAGAAGGAAAATAAGATATATATGTTTCCAAGGTTTCTTCAGCTGATTATTAATGAAGCAATGCCCAATATTGAATGAGAAGGTGAAGTGGTTGTTCAAGCTCACCTAAGAAGATCTGTGCTCAACAAGATCAGTGGGCAATATCAAGGTGAAAAGATGGAAATGTTTGCACATGTGGTTGATGAGAATGCTGATATTCCATAAGAACTTGTGTACATTGAACAACAACAGCAACAAACCTCATCCGCTGAGTCTTCTGATCAACAACAACAACAAACTCCACCAGCTGAATCCCTTGAACCACAACATCAAGAACCCAATCCTCCTTCACCACCATCCTTTACCAACATACCGTTATCACCACCTATCCATATCATCTCACCACCAAGTGAATGTATACAACCACTAGCTCCTTCACTTTCTCAAACATCAATGAACTCTGCTGAAACAAAAGTGTTCTCATTTGATGACCTTTAACAATCTCCATCTCACCCAATAACACAACCAACTTCCTCACCCACACCTACTGAACCAATCTCACCTGCTGAAAGCCCTACTCACACTGAACTAGTCAATCTTGATGAGGATGATAAGCTTGATGCTGTGAATGATGGTGCTACAGAAAAGTTTTGTTTAGATGTAAAGGGAGAATAATGAAGTAGTTGAACAACCAGATGAGAGTAACTACATTGACATAGTTTCTCATGAAGAAAATGATCTGAGAGATGAAGAGATAGATATGAGCAAAAGTTATCTAGTGGCCAAATACAACAATCTCATCATCAAAGGCAATAAAAAGTTGGAGAAGTTGAGAAAATTAAAAAGGCAGATAATTGAGAAAGATTAGACAATCTCAAAGCTAGAAGCTACAATCAAGCAGTTACAAAAGGAGATTGAATCTAACAATGAAGTGATTGACTAGATGGATTAGTTTGCAAGTGAGGCATACAAATCTGTTGAGAAAGAAAAAAAACAAAAGGAGAAAGCAATGGCTGAGCTCAACAATGCTCTACAAACTATCTCTGAGTAGTTGGATCTGCTAAAAGCCAAAGATGAGGAGATAGAAGGATTAAAGAAGAAAGTGGCTGAACAAGAAAGAGTTAACCTTCAAAAGCCAATCAAAGAAACTGCTGTCTTTTCCATGATCAAATCAAAGGAACCAACAATCAAATATCATAGGAAAAAAAAGTATTTGGGAAAAACTGTAGAAGAAGTTACTCAACTTGAAGATACCCTAAAGAAAGCAAGAACCATCTCTACTGAGCACACTCCATCAGTGGATCTTTCTACTCTCAAGCCAACTAAACCTGATGAAGAATAAAATGATGCTGAATGGATAGGTTTAACAAAGGATGAGACTCAAAAGGAGGATGAAGAAGCAAGATCTGATGAAGAGCTATTATCAACTGAAGATATTTTTGAGGAAAGAGCCCAATCCTCAATGTTCATGATCTGATAACAATGGGTTCCCATATGACATGGTTGAGAAGATGAACATGGCTGAAATGATTCAAGTGCTAAAAGAATTTGATGCTGCTAGATTAATTCTGCCAATATGCAACTATGAATAAATCTCAAAGTTCAAGTCCATTGAAAAGATATGAAAAGATTTGGGTCACTATGACCCCAAGAAGCTGACAAAATATAACATGACTTGTTAGTTGCAAAGTCACAACTATGGGTCTTATGAGCTTAAGGGAAGATCAGTAGGAGAATTAAGAGCCATGATAGAATATGTAATGAAGGTTGATGTTGGACCAAAAGAACCAATGAGCCTGATCAGAAAAACCTTCAAGTCCCACAGATATTACAACAACTGAAGTAGTCTGCAACAGCTGAAGACATCAACTGATAACAAGGTCTGAAGACAAAGTCTGAAGTTAAAGAACTGAAGACAAAGTCTGAAGACAAAAGCTGAAGACAAAGACTGAAGACCAAGTTTCAGATGTTGTCACAAAGCTGAAGAAGACCTCTTCAGTAGTTGTGATGGTTTCCTTTCAGTAGTTATATTTTCCTTTCAGTTCTTTTGTAATCAGTAGTTTTATGTTTCTTGTAATCAGTACTTGTAGTTTCAGTAGTTTTAGTTTCATCTTGTACTTAGCATACTCTGAGATGTTCTCAGTTGTTGTGAACATTCTCAGTAGTTTGCTTACTTTCAGTTGTTTGTAATAATTCTGTTAAATGTCACTATCAAGTGACATCAGCAGACGTCACATTCCTTTATATAAGGAATGTTGACCTAATTGTAACCTGCGAAGCTTAGCGGCGGATATACCGAAGCATTTGTGCATGAATGATATTATCCCTTTTGCAGAAAACCCTCTTTCTCTATAACCGTGTACTGTTCCATTGAATATCTATTGTGTTCTTGCTATATTTGTCTAATTCTTGTTCTAATTCCGCTGCAATTCAACTCTAATTGATCAAACTTAGATCACTGATCCTGTCAAATGGTATCAGAGCAGGTTAATCATGATCGGTTTAACAATTGATCATTGAAACTGCTATTTCGATATCTAAAGTTTGATCGAATTAGCATATTTGCAAGAATTGGTTATAGAGATTGATCTTCTGCTGCTTCTGGTTATTCAATTTGAGTTTCTTCTTGGTTCATACTGAGTTTGTTGTGTTTTTGTGCTAAATCTGTTGAAACTTGATTGAATTGGTTTGAATCTGAGAATGACTACTCCATCTAATGACCCTCACAATACTGGCTCCTCAACCAAGCCTCCGATGCTGGTTAGGAGTGAGTATAACATATGGCAACGAAGAATGCTCCATCACCTGTCTGTTAACAGTTCAGGTTGTTGGACATCTGTGGTTCACGGTCCACACAAGCCTATGGTGAACAATCCGGAGACCAACCAAATGGTTCCGAAGAAGAAGGAGCAATACTCAGATGAAGATCGTAAACTGTTTGAGATTGATGCTAAAGCCCATGGAATTCTGGCCATGGCACTGCCTAATGAAATCTATTCTGGGCTTATGCATCATGAAACTGCTCATGACCTCTGGAATGCTTTGAAGGAACAATTCGGAGAACTGATGAGGTCTTAGCAAACAACAGAGAAACCTCGCCCAACAATATGAGACATTCTCTCATAGGAAGGGTGAGACACTGACTCAACAGTTTGAGCGTTTCTCCTGCTTGATCTCTGAGCTGAAAATGGTCAAGCATGAGTATACTAACAGCCAGATGAACAACAGATTCCTCAGATCACTGCCTGAGAGATGGGACACATACACCATTGTCCTACGCTCCAGTGCAAATCTGGATAGCCTATCTCTCACCCAACTCCATGGAAACTGCTTACATTTGAAAGAGAGATAGAGCAGAAAAGGAAACTGGCATCATCAGGAAAGCTCACTGATGACTTTGTACCAGGGAACACTGCCTTGGTCGGTCATGAGTCAGAATATGCTGGATCAGAAAGCCATTATGATGAGCATATAGATTTCTCTTCAAACAGTTCTGATCATGCATTTGTTGGTGTTGACAGTCATTCTGGGTGTAATAGTGATAATTTATGCTTTATCATGGATGATTTGATGGGTATTGCTGATGATGATTTAGAAGAGATGGATATTTTGAGCCAAATGGCCTTGATCAATATCAGATCTCAAAAGTTCTACAAGAGAACTGGTAGGAAATTTCCAGGACTCTCTGGCAAAACCAAAGTTGGTTTTGACAAGAGTAAGTTGAGGTGTCACAAATGCCACAGGCTTGGGCACTTTGCAAGAGAGTGTAGATCAACTGGATCTAACTCCTCTGCACCCTTTGTGACCTTTCCAAGCAATAGTTCACAAAACAAAGGGCAACATCCTGCTAGTTCTGGTCATCACTCACAACCTCAATCTCCTGCATATTTTGTCCCTCAGGGTCCAATGCCATATCCATATCCCTGCTATTACATGCCACAGCCAAATCCAGTTCAAGTTCCTATAGCACAACAACCTCAAGCCCTACCTGAGCCTCAACCATCTCCATCACAATCTCAACCTCATCACAGCTTCTTCACACCAGGAGTTGTTGACTGGAGCAGCTTACCAGATGATCTTTCTGGTTTCAATGAGCAATTATTTGCTGGTGCTGGTCAACATGGTGGTGAACATCCTTTTGGGAATCTTGCTCTCATGGCCCTGGAGTCTACTGAGGGTTCCTGCTCCAATGCATCATCTTCACAGGTAACCCAGGTATCTTCTGAGGCTAAAGCCAAGTTATGTTCTGAATCATGCATAGCTGCCTTTGTCTCTATTAGAGAGGCAAATGTAGCTTTAATCAATCAAAATCTTGAGCTTGAGAAAACTATTTCCAAAAGAAAAGCTGAGTATGAGTCTGCTCTTAATGACAAAGATGATGAGATTTACAAGCTTAAATGCCAACTTAATGATGAAAAGGCTAAGGTAGAGGTCATACTTGAGAACCACAGAAGTCTCAAAGAGACACTTGCAGCTACCCAAGTTGAGTGTGACCGCTGGGTAACATCCTGCAAGGGATTTGAAATGCTTCTCAGCAAGCAAACAGCTTCAAATGTGAAGTTTGGAATAGGTTACAATCATACTGCACCACCTACTGATTTTACTTCAAAATCAATAGTAAAATCTGAAGGTGAAAGTAATTTCCAAACCACATCATCATGTGATTCATCCTCAAATGATAATACAAAATTTAGAGGATGAAGTCAGTGTTAAGATCTCAGCAAATCAATTGCCTGATGGTTTAAATGCTGATAAACACATGAAGCTGAGCAATTCAGATGTTGTCCCTCAAAGTACTCCAAGTACTGAAGGGCAAGTCACAACATCTGAAAAGCATTTCAAATCTGCTGAAATAAAAGGATTAACAACTGCTGAGGAATCTATCATACGGTCTTTCAGGACGGATAGAGAACAGCTGAAGAACAAGTCTTCAGTTGTTACCGATCCTTCAGTACTTAACACAAGTACTGAAAGGAGGAAAGTACTGAAGATCACACCTTCAGTAGTTTCCACTTCAGCAGTTGATCAATCCAAGATGAAGAATAAGCCATGTGAAATATGTGGTAAATTCAATCATCTATCTGATGAATGCTGGTACAAAAAGGGTTCCAAACTCAACAGAGATAAGCTCATTAAAGAAGAGATTAATAAAATGAAAAATGAGTTTGAGACCAAGTTTGTACCACAGTCATCTCAAACTGATAAACCCAAGGCCTCACCAAAATCCAAAAAGAAGGATGGGGTTTATCAGAAAACAGCTGATAGTGTTCCTCATGATAAACATCAGACTAAGTCTGTGAATTTCAAGAAGGAGGAAATGGTGGGTCACAGGAACTCATCAAAAACAAGTACTGATGTGTCAAATGAGCTGAAGGCTTTAGCAACAAATCAGACACAACTTGTTATGATGGTTCAGCATTTGTTGGGGAGAGTTAACCAACTAGATGCACCTGTGATCAAACCACTGAAAAGGAAATCCAAGCCCAAATCTAAGAAATCCATTTCAGCACCATCTCCACCTTCATCAGCTGTTAATCATGAGAAACAAGTTATGGTTAAATCTGTTGATGAAAACAGACCCAAAACCAAAAAGGTTTGGGTCTCTAAAGCTAACTAGTTTCTTATGATAAATGCAGGGTTCTTCAGCATGCCAAAGAAGCATCTGGTATGTAGACAGTGGAGGATCTATGCATATGACTGGGAGCAGTTCTCTTCTTAATGACTACTCTCAAGGAAAGAAGGGATTTGTCTCATTTGGAAATGATGCTAAGGGTTACATCATCGGGAAAGGATTTGTGTCAAATGGAGAAATCAGATTTGATGATGTTAACCATGTGGAGAATCTCAAGTATAATCTACTGAGTGTCAGTCAGATGTGTGATAAAGGGCATGTTGCACTTTTCACAAGCCAGAACTGCCGGATTCTGTCTTCCAAAGTTCTGAGGCTGATTGACAAGGTATTGGATGAACATACTCTCCTGAAGGCCAACAGGATAGGAAGAGTATATGCCTTGGATTTGTCAAAGAAGATTGATTTAAAAGGTCATCCTTGCCTGTTCTCCAAGGCCTCTCCTCAGGAATCTAAACTGTGGCATAGAAGGCTGGGTCATGTTAATCTCAAAAACATGAATCAGCTGATCCACAATAGTTTAGTGAGAGGTCTACCAATAAAGGAGTTCCACTGTGATGAAACCTGCACTGCTTGTTTAAAAGGAAAACAACACAAAGTTTCATTCCCTCCTATAGAAGAACCAAAGTCCACTGCCTGCTTGCAATTACTGCACATGGATCTCTTTGGTCCTGTGAGAGTAATGAGCATGGCAAAGAAGAAATACTGTCTGGTAATTGTGGATGATTACTCCAGATTTGTATGGACCTTCTTCTTGCATTCAAAGGATGAGGCTGCTCAGACAATTATTAACTTTGTGTTGTATGTTGAGAAGCAGTATTCCCTATCAGTCAAGTGTATAAGAAGTGATAATGGAACTGAATTTAGAAACCATACACTTGATGATTTCTACCTTTCAAAAGGAATCAAGAGGCAGTATAGCATCCCAAGGACTCCAGAACAAAATGGAGTAGTGGAGAGAAAGAACAGGACCCTAATTGAAGCTGCAAGGTCCATGTTGGCTGACTCTGGTTTGCCACTGACCTTTTGGGCTGAAGCTGTCAACACAGCATGCTATGTGCAAAATAGAGCTTTAGTGAATCAGAGGTTGATGAAGACTCCTTATGAAGTTCTACATCATTTGGCTCCTCTAATTTCATTCTTCAGAGCATTTGGGTGTCCTTGTTACATTCTCAACACAAAGGATCAACTCCAAAAGTTTGATTCTAAGGTGGATGCAGGGTATTTTGTTGGGTATTCATCCACTTGCAAGGCTTACAGAGTGTTCAACTGCAGAACAAAGATGGTTGAAGAAACCTTGCATGTGAAGTTCAATGAATCTCCTAAGGACAAAATCCCACAAAACCCTGTGGAGTTGTTTGATCTGGACATACTGCAATATGTTCCTTATCAGCCTCCAGCTGTTGCAGATCATGTGAATTCATCACCTTCTGCAGCTAGTCATCCATCTGGTGGTACTGATGTTGATGATGATCCCAGTACTCACCTATTCAAGTTTAGTGATCAACTGCCTGAGTCTACTAAACTTGATGTTCCTGTAGCTTCAGTAGCACCATCCACAACAAATGCTGATGAGATTTCTGAATCCTCTACTTCATTTGACTTGCCATCTAATACTTGGTTTCAAGAATCTGGATCAACATCTGTTGCTGCTGAGCGTGCTACAAACACTTGCACAGATCTCATAGTGTACCAAGAGCTGAAGAATCACCCAATGTCTCAAATCATTGGTGATATCAATGCTGGTGTCTCAACTAGAAGTCAATTGTCCAACTTCTGCTTCTATGCTCTCTTCATCAGTCAGCAAGAGCCAAAGAACTATCATATTGCATTAAGAGACAATGGATGGGTTGATGCCATGCAGCTTGAGCTTCTTCAGTTCAAAAAGCAGCAAGTGTGGGAACTGGTTCCTCTACCCCCAGGTAAGTGTGCAATAGGCACTAAATGGGTGTTTAGGAATAAAACAGATGAAAATGGGCAAATTGTCAAGAACAAGGCCAGACTGGTTGTCCAGGGGTTTTCACAAGAAGAAGGTATTGATTATGATGAAACCTTTGCCCCTGTAGCCAGACTGGAGGCAATTAGATTGTTCTTAGCCTATGCTGCATTCCACAATCTTAAAGTTTTTCAAATGGATGTCAAAAGTGCATTTTTATATGGTAAAATAAAAGAAGAGGTTTATGTGTGTCAACCACCAGGTTTTGAGGATAATAAACATCCTGATTGGGTGTATAAACTTGATAAGGCTCTTTATGGGTTGAAACAAGCTCCTAGAGCCTGGTATGAAACACTGTCAAATTTTCTTCTTCAGAATAATTTCACTAGAGGCTCCATAGATAAAACTTTGTTCATTAAGAAAGTGGGTCAGCATAAGCTCCTTGTTCAAATTTATGTTGATGATATTATTTTTGCATCCTCTGATCCACAGTTGTGTGATGCATTTACAAAGTTGATGCAACAAAAATTCGAAATGAGTGCCATGGGAGAATTACAGTTCTTTCTAGGTTTGCAAATCAAACAAAAGGCTGATGGAACTTTCATTCATCAGTCAAAATACACAAAGAGTCTTTTGGAAAAGTTTGATTTACAAAACTGTAAGCCCTGTTCTACTCCCATGTGCAGCACCACACAACTGGATGCAGATCAGAAAGGTAAAGCTGTTGATGAAACACTTTACAGATGTATGATTGGGTCCTTGATGTACTTAACAGCTTCTAGACCAGATATTATGTTTGCAACTTGTGTTTGTGCTAGATTTCAGGCTGCTCCTAAAGAGTCTCATTTGATTGCAGTCAAGAGGATCTTTAGATATCTGCAAGGTACTCAATCTCTAGGTCTTTGGTATTCCACTGGGCACTCTTGCAAATTAGTTGCTTTTTCTGATAGTGACTATGCAGGGTGTAAATTAACTAGAAAATCAACTTCTGGTGGATGTCAATTCCTAGGCAACTGTTTGGTTTCTTGGCAGAGTAAGAAACAAACATCTGTTGCTACATCCACTGCTGAAGCCGAGTACATTGCTGCTGCAAGTTGTACATCTCAGGTACTCTGGCTTCAGAATCAATTATTGGATTATGGCATTACAGAGACTAAGACTCCATTACTAATGGATAGTGCTTCAGCTCTTTGTATTGTCAAGAATCCAGTCCAGCACTCTAGGACCAAACATATTGAGATCAGACACCATTTTATTAGGGATTGTTTTGAAAAAGGTCTGATTGATCCAAAGTTTGTTCCTAGTGCTGATGAGCTTGCAGACATATTTACTAAGCCTTTGGACAGTTCAACTTTCCAAAACCTAGTGTTAAGGCTTGGTATGCTGCAGCTAGAATAAGTGACAACTACTGATGATCTCAGTCAACAAGTACTGATGAGCATTCGTATACAAATAAGTACTGATAAGTTCTTTTATCCTCAGTAGTTTTCATAACTACTGAAGACTAAATTACTTAAAAGTACTGAAGTACTCTATCTGTTGAAAAGAACTGATGTGGTTACAACTACTGATGTAGTTACAACTACTGATGTCAGTATAACAGATAAGTACTGATGACCAATGAAACGTTTGAAAATCAGACAAAAAGTCTGATAAGTGTTGAGGTCAGAATGAAACAGCTGATGAGCTAAGAATTGACGACAACAGCTGATGAGAAACTTTTCTCTTCAGTTGTTTCTACAACTGCTGTTTCACTTCATACAACTGAAGCCAAAACCATGTCTTCAGTAGTTTTACAACTACTGATGACTAACACCAAATCTTCAGTTGTTTACAACACCTGAAGCCAAAACCATGTCTTCAGTAGTTTCACAACTACTGATGACTAATACCAAGTCTTCAGTTGTTACAACTTTTGAAAGTTAAAACCAGGTCTTCAGTTGTTTTCAAACAACTGATGACAGCACCAACACTTTCAGTCGTTTTATATCAGTCTACCATATACCCTGATTCCCTAAGCCAATTCTGGACCAACGTCTCTGTGCAAACTGGTGAGAATGATAGCCAAATCACTCTCTAGTCGTTGGTTAACCAGAAACAGGTGGTCATCACTCCAGACATCATTCGACAAACCCTAAATCTACATGATGCCACCTGTGTCACAGAATACCCGAAAGGCACAACTGATATGTCTTTCATCAATAACGGGTATGAAGGAGACTTAAGTGCTACCACCATTCTGAAGAAGCACTTCCATGATGCTGAACGTCTTATATTCCACATGGTGAATGTCTGCCTTGCATCAAAAACCTCCTCATGGGATCAGATGTCCTCCCGATGGCAACAGGTATTATACTCTATCTTTGAACGACAAAATCTAAATTTTTCTGAGATAGTTTTCATGGAACTAAAGGATCTGGCTTTGAAACCTGTGGCAAACAGATGGATATTATATCCCAGGTTTCTCATGGCCATAATTTTAAATCAGCTAAAATCAGACGGCCTTGTTGGCCTTGGAGTCCCTGCTCCGGCTGTATTGCCTGAAGTATACTCCAGGCACAACTCTGACCCTACACTGAAAGGGGCTGCCCGGCTGCTAAAACCCAAGCAGCGGGAACCCACAGCCTCCACTTCCAGATCCAAAGTCCCCACCAAACCCAACACCAAAAAGCCCAAAAAGGCTACTCAGGGAGATGAGTCCCCTGAGGATGCCCCTGTACCACCAATACAGGAAACACTTACTGGTTCTAACCCCCCAGTAGTGTCAAAGACTCCACCAGCCCTAGCCGCTCAGGCATCCTCTCAACAGGATCCTGATGCAACCATAATTGGGGATACCACAATGCTGGAACCTATCTCAATTGAGAAGGTTACCATTGAAGAGCACCAGTCACCCCGGGTGCAATCTGCTTCAAACCTATCTCCAAATGCAACCGCCCCTCAAAGCCCAACCATTATAGTTGCACAAGTGCTGAGTCAGCTGCATTCCTCTCCTCCTCCCCAGAAACCAATTACAATGGGGAGAACCTCAACAGCTGAGGAAGAGGACCAAAATGCTGCTGATAACCCACAGCACAGGGGTTATAATGTTCAATCTCCCCGTGTAGAGGAGGAGGTTAGAACATCTGGTGAGGCTGCCACTTCTACTGATTCAGCAAATGAACAGGATGCAGTTGGTAACATCTCTAAGACCTCACCAGAGGCAACTGCCGATGAAGGACTCAGTCCTGAGGCAGGAAGTCCCCAGAACCAAGAACAAGGGGCACATGCTACAACTGATCTACACTCAGGGCATGTACATCCTGATTCAATCAGGAGGTCAGGTGATTCAGCAAAGACTGATGATGACCTGGGCTTTTTCTTCGATGTCTTAGCCCATAACACAATCCTTGAGGCTGAGGTGAGCAGACTCAAAGAACTGCTTGCCAAAATGTCTCAGGATCAAAGTCCATCTGCCCCAATAAACCCACAGATGGCACCTTCATCTGAAGGTTCACCAAACACTCAGCCACTACACTCAACTGAGCCACCAGCCACTGCTTTTGGCACCACCTCTCAGGGACAGAACCCCTCTGAGCAGATGGTTGCTACCTTTCAACATTCCTTACCTCTCATCACTCCCATCATCAATGAGATTGTGCATAAAGCCATTGATGAGAGGATCTCCTCAAATCTACAAACACTTGTTGATGATGCTGTGCAAAAGAAGCTTTCTGCCATTCAAACCCCTGAACCCAATGCACCCAAAAAGGGGGAGTCTAAGGCAGTGAAAGAAAGAAAGAGAAAGAGAGTGGAAGATGAGAAACAACAAGAGAAAGAAAAGGAGTTAGAAAAGGAAAAACAGCTGATCACATACAAGAGAAAGAAAAGTGCTGAAACTCAAAAGCCTGATGAAGAGAAATCATTGGAAGATCTGGTTAAAGAAGCTGATGAAGCTCACAGCAGATCAATGGACAGAATAATAGACCAACTCTTCAGACAAGGCTTTGATACAGCTACATTAGACACTGAGATCAGAAGGCTGGAGATTAAAGAGATACAAGAGAGATGGGCCAGTTACAGTGTGATGGAAAGGGAGAGGTTGGAGATAATGATCAGGTTTATTGCAAAATACTTGGGAAGATCATTAATTGAGATTAAATCATGGACCAGAGACAGTATTCTGGCAATAACCACCAGAATCTGTGCTTCTGAAGCATTCAATAAGGGGTTGATTATCGAAGCCTTAGATGAAGCAGGTGCTGGGAAGAGAACTGATATGGCCAAGCTTTCCAAAGCCAAACTTACCACAAAAATGCTAGATCAGCCTTCCCAAACTCCCACTCAAAAACAACCAACCCCACAACTCTCCAAACCAATCCCTAAACCTAAACTTAAACCAACTCAACCCTCAAAACCAACTCCCTTACCCCAAAAACCACCTCAAACCACATCCAATGATGCACCCAGAAGGAGGAGAAGGGTGTTGAGGATGGAAGAAGAAGAAGAAGAAGATGATGAAGAAGACAGTCTGCCAATCTCTGCTGTTCTAAAAATACCTGAGCCCAGAAGTCAACAAATGATCACACCAGACTTTCAGAGGCAAATGGTGAAAGTTAAGATTGAAGAAGAAGAACAGCAGAAACAGCACGATGAGCAACTTTTGAAGATGGTTGACAAAGAGTTTCCTCAGTCATCATCTATACAAGCCATGAAGAAACACGCTCAAAGGCTGTATGCTCTCAGGCATACCTTTCAATATCAAAAGGAGAGAGTAAGGATTTGGCCAGACCCCAGGGTTAGTTCTAGAATTCATAAGAAATCCATACCAAGTAGATACAATGGCCAAGTGAGAAAGACCATAGATGCTGTTATTATGTTGGCCATTGTAGTCTCACCCTAGGAGATACTTGAAGACTTCAAGAGAGCCTACAAGTCAAAGATGACCCCTCAAACTCTAATGGAGAACAAAATGGTCAAGAAGGGGTTGTTATACAAGAGGCTTGAAGAGATCAAGAAAAATGAACTCCAGTTGTTATTAGAAGGGACTCACCCAGATGAATTTGCTTACAGAGAGATAACAACTATTGAGTTGAAAAATGGAAAGACAGTAAAGTACCTATCAGAGTACTATGGCCCAGAGTTCTTCTTTGAAGGAGAAGCAGAAGAACTCACTAAGGAGGAACAAGTTCTTCTCCTTGAGGCCTACGTCAGAGAGTCTTATAGACTCATCAATGGGAAGTAGGTTTCATGGTTGGGATAACAGCTCTGTGTCCAGTTCCCCAAGACAGAGTTCCATTCCATCCTTTGACATTCACATCTACTGAAACCTGTTCCCTGGCCTGTGCTTATCTGATATCTCTGAAGCTGATCAAGAGAGTATTTCTGCCATGAATAAGTGGGACCTCAATAAGCTTAAAGGTTTTGGCTGCATTGGTTCAGGGGGAGTTTGTTGGACCAAAAGAACCAATGAGCCTGATCAGAAAAACCTTTATGTCCCACAGACATTACAACAACTGAAGTAGTCTACAACAGCTAAAGACATCAACTGATAACAAGGTCTGAAGACAAAGTCTGAAGTTAAAGAACTGAAGACAAAGTCTGAAGACAAAAGCTGAAGACAAAGACTGAAGACCAAGTTTCAGATGTTGTCACAACAGCTGAAGAAGACCTCTTCAGTAGTTGTGATGGTTTCCTTTCAGTAGTTATATTTTCCTTTCAGTTCTTTTGTAATCAGTAGTTGTGATGGTTTCCTTTCAGTAGTTATATTTCCTCTCAGTTGTTGTGAACATTCTCAGTAGTTTGCTTACTTTCAGTTGTTTGTAATAATTCTGTTAAATGTCACTATCAAGTGACATCAGCAGACGTCACATTCCTTTATATAAGGAATGTTGACCTAATTGTAACCTGCGAAGCTTAGCGGCGGATATACCGAAGCATTTGTGCATGAATGATATTATCCATTTTGCAGAAAACCCTCTTTCTCTATAACCGTGTACTGTTCCATTGAATATCTATTGTGTTCTTGCTATATTTGTCTAATTCTTGTTCTAATTCCGCTGCAATTCAACTCTAATTGATCAAACTTAGATCACTAATCCTGTCAGTTGAGCTAGACACTGGTGTGAGATTTAGAACCGGAGCTCCCAATCCTGCTTACAAACAACAATCAAAACAAACTCATGCTGAGCCAACAGTTGCAGAAAGCAAGGATATGCACAGAGGAAAAGAAAAGCTCATCAGAGAGCCAAGGGATATAATCCCCAACAAAATCTAGCCTCTGGGAACAGCTGTGAGAGAAATAGCTACACAAAATTTTTCTCTGATCCAACTTTTTGAGCACATAACCACCCCAAGATCAGCAGAAGAAAACAAAATTGTAGCATGGAAGTTTAATTCTGAATGGGATTATGCTGTGATAAAGAGAGCATCTGGGATGGTGCAATATTTTCATTGGATGGAGACAATCCTATCACTCCCAGATGCAGACCTGTATTCTTTTCAAAACATCTCTATCATCAATTACCCAATCAGTCCAATAGAAAGAGATTTTTCTGTGCTGATTGTAAAACTCAGAAACAAGTTTAAAGGTGATGTGTTAAAGGAAGCAAAGAGAGAAGATGCTCAACACAATCAAAGAAGAAAGAGGCAGAAAAGGTCTTATTCTAGCTCATATCACTTAGTTGATGATGAATTTTTAAGAAGAGTTGGATATGAAGACAAAACTTCAGCATGTGTAAAGAGCATTGAAGGAAATCAGTACTCATTCCCTATCACAGGAGTGGGGATATGTTGAGAGAACAAAAGAGCTTGTGCTACAAAGGAATGATCCTCAAAAGAAAGCTTCTAGCATAAGACTATTTGACCCAATGGAGATCAAACTCCTTCATCCCAGCTACACATCCTATCTCCATGATAAGTGTTTTCCAAAATTGGATGACAAAGTAGCTCAAGATGACTTATGCTTATATGTCCATATCATCCAAGTGATTGACAAGCTGCATGCTAAAGCTGACAAAAGAAGAAGATTTGAAGCAGGCCAACTTATGGGATCTGACATATCATCAATGACTGAGCTCAGAATGTCAGAACAAGATGAATTGGAAGTGGTGTCAAACAACAGTGTTGTTGCCACACTAACCACTGAAGAGGACATTCTCGGACTGAATTACAAAACATTAAAGAAAATGAAGAGAATGAAGATCACGTATTTATATGATGATTATAAGGACCCGTCCCGGGACGCATATAGTTGGTCAATCATCACATAAAACATATAAAATTCATCATTTTGCAGCGGAAATTTAAACATTTCGTTAATAATTAGAAGCATGTCAATACATCATATCTTCAAAAATTGTATTAATACAATATCATCTCAAAATAGGGATGCCAGACTCAAAACATTCTGAGTAGCCTATGCATCCATGCCTGCACCTCCTCAGCATCAAACGGCTACCTGCCAACTATTATGCATACAAAAAAAGTCAGCAACGCTGAGTGGGTTCTAGTTTTATATTAAAATACTTTACTTCCTTTTAAAACGTTTCTTTTACGTTCGTACATGATCACACATCATAGATACATCATGGTAATAATTATTATCTTTCATCATCGTTCATCATTCGTACCTTCTTTCATTAATATCTTCCACCGTTATCTAGATCCTGCCATACGCTATACCCCCATGTCAAGCAAAAGCAGATACTATGCCGGGGTTTATAAATAAACCCCCACATCAAGCAAAAAGCCGACACAGTACCGGGGTACGCGACAAGGATCTTCTCACAGCTCATACGCTATACCCCCACGTGAAGCAAAAGCCGATAATGTGCCGGGGTTTATAAATAAACCCCCACATCAAGCAAAAAGCTGACACAGTACCTGGGTAAGCGACAAGGACTCCATCATTCATTACTTCCATTTTCGTCATTCGTTACCTTTCACTTCCATTACGTAATACTTTACTTACGTACATAAGTATATCATACCACGTAAAGTCACATCATGTATAGCAAGGAATAACATCATCATCATAACAATACACAATGCATACACATCATAAACAAGCATAAGCCACCACAAGAAATCATTTCATAGAACTTAAACTTTACTTCCCGAAATTCCAGAAAATCCTAAGTCCCAAAAGAAATGCGGATGAACAAAGAAATGCGGATGGGCAAAGAAATGCGGATGAACAGACAAATGCGGATGAACACTTCAGAAAATATTTTGTGTTCCAAAGAAATACGCATGGATACTGTAGCAAATGCGCATGAACAAATCAAGTGAAAGTCTTCAGAAAATATTCCAAGTGTCAGGAAATGCGCATGAACCAAATGCGGATGACCGAAACAAATGTGCCTGAACACTATAGCGAATGCGCATGAACAAAAGAAATGCGCATGATCACTGTGGCAAATGCGCCAGAACAAAACACTTATGCAAATATTCAAATCTAAATGCGGATGAGCAAAAGACTTATGCGAGTGAACAAGTCTAAATGCGGATGATCACCCAACCAATGCGGATGATCGTTACCCACCTGCAACGCAACTTATGCGATAACCAGTTCCCAATTATCATTCTAACACATCCTTAACACAGATCTTTCATGCCACGCACTTAGAACATACTACACATCTTAGAAAAACATCCGAAAACATATACCAACAGCACCCAGTGGCACATCATGCTAAAATTCATAGTTTAGTTTAGAAAACCTTCTGCCCAGTATGCATAACAGCCCCAAACACTTAGAAACCAGTAAAAGAGGAGATCTAGAACTCACCTTGAACAACTTTCGAGTAGAACACCTCAAACCTGAGAACCCAGTTGAAGTTCCAGCACCTAAAACACACGAAAACGAGCACTAAACATATGTAACTCTATCCAGAAGCTCAAACCTAGCTGAAAACCGAGAAGAACACCTTGAAATCTTACCTTTTGAAGATTTTCTTCCACTTTCTCTCACTAAAACCGGTTGAGAGCTTCTCTCTCTCTCTAAAACCGAAGGTTGTAGGAGAGAAAAGAGGTTATGGGCGGCTATACCTCTTTTAAACCCCACTATGTGCAAGTTTGGCCCTTGCATGCTTTTAACCCCTTGCTTTTGAAATAACTTTCTCTTTGCTCCTTTACTTTTCTTTTCTTCCATCTTTCTTTTTGAGATTTCCGGGTGTTACAAGTCCACCCCCCTTATATAGGTTTCGTCCCCGAAACCTGTCACTCCTTAAAGAGATCTGGGTAGTGCCATCTCATTTCTCCCTTTGATTCCCCAAGTGGCCTCCATTACTTTAAGGCAACGACCATAGCCGCCACTTTAGAGAATCTTTGGATAAATCTCCTGTAGCAACCCACCAAACTCAAGAAACTACGAATCTCAGATGGCGTCCTTGGAGTCTTCCATTACATCACTGCCTCAACCTTTGTCAGGTGTACCATAATCCCTTCAGGATTAACCACATGACCTAAAATCTGAACCTCGCATAACTAGAACGCACACTTGGAAAACTTGGCGTATAGCTTCTCCCTTTGAAGCGTATCCAGCACTTCCCAGATGTGACCGACATGTTCCTCTTCACTCTACGAATAAATCAAAGCATCATCAATGAACACAGTCACTGACTTATCTAACATAGGTCGGCACACCCGATTTATCAGATCCATAAAGCAGCTGGCGCATTAGTTAAACCAAAGGACATCACTAGGAACTCGTAGTGTCCACAACATGTATGGAAAGATGTTTTAGGAATATCCTGCTCCTCCACCTCAATTGATGGTAACCAGATCGGAGATATATCCTCGAGAACCAACTAACACCTTGAAGCTGATCAAACAAGTCATCAATCCTCAGTAATGAATACCGGTTCTTCACCGTCAACTTGTTCCACTCACGGTAGTCGATGCTCATTCTTATGCTACCGTCCTTCTTCTTCACAAACAAGACCGGAGCACCCCGGGGATAGATACTCGGTCGAATGAACCCCTTATCCAGCAACTCCTACAACTGGACCATCAGTTTCTTCATCTCGGAGGGAGCCAGTCGATACGATGCCTTGGCAACAGGTTGGGCACCATGTATCAAATCAATCTGAAACTCGACCTCACGGTCTGGTGGCACACCTTATATACCCTCCAGGAATACGTCTAGGAAGTCGCACATGACCGGTACGTCCGTCAATCGTGGTATTGATGCATCCACATCTTTCACATAAGCCAGGTGCCTAACTACACCCACATCTCATACACTTCTCTGCCACAATTATCGAAATTACTTTCGGGATCGTACTAACCCTATCACCATAGATCATCACCGAACTCCCATCAGGACCTATCAGTCGAATCATCTTCTTATGACACAAGATGTTTGCCTCATAGGCCGCTAGCCAATCCATCCCTAGGACCACATCAAATCTACCTAAGGGAATCACAAACAACCTAGCAGAGAACCTATGGCTTTTCAACTCTATATCACAATTCTCTATCTGATCAGAAATCCTAGTAGACTTACCAATGGAGGTTTCTACATCGAAGGGCTCATCAATCTTTCTACTCCTAACGGGAAACTTATCATAGAAGACAGCATAATTAAAACTCCCACTAGCATCAGAATCAAAATATAAAGAGGCATAATTTCGGGTTACTAGAAGTGTACCTGACACAACGCTGGGATCCACCCTAGCCTCCTCCTGAGTCATCATGCATGCTCTGACCTTCATCCTCTGCTCTCCTTCTCCTCCCCTTTCTTTACCCCAGAGCTCTCAGCCCTCGACTTCTTGCAGTTTCTGTTCATGTGCCTAGTCTCGCCACAATTGTAACATTTCACCACACGACAATCCCTTGCCATGTGGCCCTCCCTTCCACACCAAAAGTAGATGTTGGATCCCCAATTACACTCCCCCGCATGCTTCTTCCTATACTTATTACACCTCTTTATCCCCGTACCTGTTGTCACTACTCTCCGGTCATCCACCCTTGCCTCTTTGTTCTTTGGAGTGAAACCACCACAACCAAATCGTCTCCCATTCCAGTTTCTGTCACCATAACCTTTCTTACTCACATCTTCTATAGTCACTTCCTCCCTCTCGTCATATAATCTCCCTGCCAGATCGACCACCGACCTAAACGTGCCTGGCCGGGCAGAAATTAGATGTCTATGGATATCTGCCGGCAACCCCTAAATGTATCTCTTTATTCTCCGTGACACGGGTGTCACCTGCTCTAGCACAAGCCTTGCCATCTCATTAAGCTTAGTTGTGTACTGCTGATGCGTCATAGTTCCCGCCTCCAACTGCAGGAACTCTCTCTCGATCTTGTCAAGTTCCCTATGAGGACAAAACTCCTCGATCACCATCTTCTTCAGTTCACCCCGTCTCATCTTCCCGATCGCCCTGCTACCCTCGACCTGGACAATGTTGTCCCACCAGCACAAGGCTGAATCCACAAATGAGTGGGTAGCAAACTTCACCTTCTCATCCTCCCTGCACTCACTGATATTCAACATAGCCTCCATCTCTCTCACCCATCAGTGAGCAGCAGCAGCACTCCCATTCCCATCAAATGTCGGGGGCTTGCATCTCTGGAATGCCCCATAGTTGCACCCCTTTGTAGTTTCCTGCACTGCTTCCTACTCCTTATCATCACTGGAAACAACCATCTCAATCTCTAGTTGCTCCCTTTTTCTTAAACCTCCCTCTCCATCGCCTATTGGCATTCTCCTTCTCCTGTTTCTCCTTCTCCTCATTTTCTCTCACAGCTTTAATAACCTTGGTCACCACCGACGGCATAATCATCTGCATGACTTGATGAACTTCCTCTTCTACTGCCTCTTTCATTGGAGCCCTCAGATTAGCACTCTCATCCTCACCATCATGTTGATGAGGCTCGGGGTTCTTCAGGAGCCAATTCGGCAGTCTTAGCTCTGTTCCTTGTTACACGCAGTCCAACACCACATCCACCATGACCTCCACCTCGAGAAGACTCCGAAGATCTACCACCAGCCATCTCTAAACGCTACAAGATTCAAACACCAACACGTTCATTCAAGGTAATAGCTCAGATTATGTCAGGTATAGTAAGTCCCTAATTACGGTGGCCGGTTGTGATTAGCCACTTACTTTACTCTTCATTCTCCAAGCATTTCCTATCCTGACTACATCAGTATCCAAATCTACAAAAGGCACATAATACACATAACACGCGCACATAATTCCTTTTTATTAACCTTCGTAAAACGTTTACATAAAACCTTTACCTGCAAGCATGTAGCTACTAGGACTGGCATCCTTTCCCTTTCATCCCATTCTCAGTTTAAGTTTAGGTTCTTTGAGAATATTTATCCAATTCTCTTAAACTTTGGCTTTGATACCAACTTGTAAGGCCCCATTCCCGGGACGCTTACAGTTGGTCAATCATCGCATAAAACATATAAAATTCATCATTTTGCAGCAGAAATTTAAACTTTTCATTAATAATTAGAAACATGTCATATCTTTAAACTACATCATCAAAAATTGTATTAATACAATATCATCTCAAAATATGATGTCAGACTCAAAACATTCCCAATAGCCTATGCATCCATGCCTGCACCTCCTCAGCATCAAACGGTTACCTACCAACTATTATGCATACAAAAAAAGTCAACAACGCTGAGTGGGTTCTAGTTTTATATTAAAATACTTTACTTCCGTTTAAAACACTTCTTTTACTTTCGTACGTGATCACACATCATACATACATCCTGGTAATAATTATTATCTTTCATCATCGTTCATCGTTCATACCTTCTTTCATTAATATCTTCCACCGTTATCTAGATCCTGCCATACACTATACCCCCACGTCAAGAAAAAGCCGATACTGTGTCGGGGTTTATAAATAAACCCCCACGTCAAGCAAAAACCCAACACAGTACCGGGGTACGCGACAAGGATCTTCTCACAACTCATACGCTATACCCCCACGTCAAGCAAATGCCGATAATGTGCCGGGGTTTATAAATAAACCCCCACATCAAGCAAAAAGCCGACACAGTACCGGGGTAAGCGACAACGACTCCATCATTCATTACTTCCATTTTCGTCATTCGTTACCTTTCACTTCCATTACGTAATACTTTACTTACGTACATAAGTATATCATACCACGTAAAGTCACATCATGTATAGCAAGGAATAACATCATCATCATAACAATACACAATGCATACACATCATAAACAAGCATAAGCCACCACAAGACATCATTTCATAAAACTTAAACTTTACTTCCCGAAATTCCCGAAAATCCTATGTCCCAAAAGAAATGCGGATGAACAAAGAAATGCGGATGGGCAAAGAAATGCGGATGAACAGACAAATGCGGATGAACACTTCAGAAAATACTTTGTGTTCCAAAGAAATGCGCATGGATACTGTAGCAAATGCATATGAACAAATCAAGTGAAAGTCTTCAGAAAATATTCCAAGTGTCAGGAAATGCGCATGAACCAAATGCGGATGACCGAAACAAATGCGCCTGAACACTGTAGCGAATGCGCGTGAACAAAAGAAATGCGCATGATCACTGTGGCAAATGCGCCAGAAGAAAACACTTATGCAAATATTCAAATCTAAATGCGGATGAATACATACAAATATAGATGAGCAAAAGACTTATGCGAGTGAACAAGTCTAAAAGCGGATGATCACCCAACCAATGCGGATGTTCGTTACCCACCTGCAGCTCAACTTATGCTATAACCAGTTCCTAATCATCATTCTAACTCATCCTTAACGTAGATCTATCATGCCCACACTTAGAACATACTACACATCATGTACATATTAGAAAAACACCCGAAACATATACCAACAGCACCAAGTTGCACATCATGCTAAAATTCATAGTTTAGTTTAGAAAACCTTCTGTCCAGTGTGCATAACAGCCCCAAACACATAGAAAACCAGTAAAAGAGGGGATCTAGAACTCAGCTTGAACAGCTTTCAAGTAGAACACCTCAAACCCGGGAACCCATTTGAAGTTCCAACATCTAAAACACACGAAAAGGAGCACTAAACATATGGAACTTGGTCTAGAAGCTCAAACCCAGTTGAAAACCGGTTGAGAGCTTCTCTCTCTATCTAGAACTGAAGGTTGCAGGAGAGAAAAGAGGTTATGGGCGGCCATACCTCTTTTAAACCCCACTATGTGCAAGTTTTGCCCTTGCATGCTTTTAACCCCTTGCTTTTGAAATAACTTCCTGTTTGTTCCTTTACTTTTCTTTTCTTCCTTCTTTTTTTTGAGATTTCTGGGTGTTACAATGATCAAAAGAATGCAATTGAATACATCAACACAAGAATTTTCAGAAGATTTCAAGAATTAAGAGCTCTGAACCGATAATTACAAGAATCTAAATCTAAGGGGGAGTATTGTTAGGTCTAGATCTTTTGTATAGGTTTAGATGATGAATCATTTCTTGTAATGAACTTCTGTAATTCTTTATCATTTTATAATGCATGAATTATATGTTAACACAAATATTATTTGTGTTGATTTTATGTGATTGCAGGAAAACATCATACTTGGTCAATTTGGAAAAATTGACAAAATACAAGAACAGCTGCAGATGAACAATTTTGTTCTTCCGTAGATGTTCTCTGGACCATATCTGGACAAGTGTACATCCATAGATCTCCTGCAGAAGCTCAACATCTACTGAAGAACAAGTTTGAAATCAAGTTGCTGCTACTGCGGAAGAAGGAAGACCAATTTCCTGCGAAAGACCAAATTCCTACGGAAGATCAAATTGCAGGAGCACTCATCAAGTACCAACACATGATCAACAAGTAGCTGCCTAAAGTGATGTCATCAAGTCAACATCTACGAAAGACTAACTTTATGTGAGAGAACTTAGGATGTCACATTAGGAATATTACAGCTATAACTTATCACAATAGGGAAGTTATAATTTCCATTATTAAATCCTTCTACCGCTAAAAATAAGGCATGGATCCACACTTTTAGGAGAGTTTGTTAGGTTATTGAGGGAGATCGATACAACTATAAAGAGACATATTCTTAGTATCGAAATCAATCAATCACTCAAGAAAAATAGCAAAACAGCAAGAACATCAAGAACATCATTGGAGATCACAAGATCACCATAGCATCATAGCAATTGTAATCGATTGTGTATTAATGAAAAACAATTGAGACAAATCTTTTGTTGAATTATATTATTCTGTTTTCAATTTGTTTTATATTTTGTTTGTCGATTTCAATTTCACAAACAATTAAATTAAAAATCAAATATTGATAATTCCACTATCTTTATTTGTTCAATCAAACTGATAATTCCTGATTCGATCCTTGGATTCACAAAAAGAAAGATGGAACCTTTTGTATATGTATAGATTATTAGGATTTGAATAAGGTTATGATAAAGAATCGTTACCCTCTCCCATTGCAGGACTAGTTATGATCAATGCAATAGTTTCACAAGGTGGAGAGAGTTGAAAAACACTTAGCAAAATCAAATAGGGAACCGGTTATGATGAACCAAAGAACACAAGTAACAAGCACAAGAACATTCGAAGATGGTTTTCAAGAATGATGTATATTGCTCTCAAGTTCTATTACAAGTGTTACAAAGCTTATCTAAATTACAAGTACTTGAGACACTTTATACTACATCCTAAAGCTGGACATACTTTGAAGGCTAGCTGGAAACACTAATCTAGACAAAAAGAACAATGTAAAGTAAAAAGGTAGATTGCCTTTTGTTGGTCCTTATGATCAATTCAATAGTGCACTTGATGTATAAACAATGATTTCCCATTGATTCAACACAATATTTGCAATAACATAATGAACAATTTAGAATCTAAACAATAACAATCAAACAAAGGCTCAATGATAATGATAATAAGCTTCCATCCGCACACACAAACTTGCAACAAATATATTTCATATTAGGGTTTTGCCATCCTCCCTTGCACATATAGAAAAATTACAATATATAAAATATCCTAATTTCACTGGCAGTTTCGCTGACTAGCAGCGAAACTGCCTGACTATTAACTAGGTTCACCCAGCAGTGAACTACATTTTCGCCAGGTGAACAGTCATAGCTGACTCCGGGTAAAACTATAGTTTCGCCCGTAGTTTCGCTGGAACATAAAATTCAACAAAATACAAATTACAAGAGAAAGACTAATATTTAGCCTATTACATATCAAAATAAACCTATCAACTATAGTGAGTCCAACCTATACTAGGTCATCAATTCTCCCCCTAGGTTGGACCTCACTCTTGGTCTTCTTGCCCATCTCTCGCTTCCTCTTCGGCTTTATCAGATGTTTCTTAATCCGCTCCTGCTGTACTTTTCTCTTATGCCCTTGAACTTGCCCTTTCAAATTGTCTTGTAAGATCCTGCACATCCAACCTTAACTCGTCAGCCTTTGATACCTTCTCAGTGAGCTCCCTGACCTCTGCCCTCATGCCACGAGCTTTATTAGCCACATTCATAAACAAACTGGCTTTTTTTCTTGTTTCAGTTCCAGCTCCAGCTTTGATGTGATTCTCACATAGAATCAGTAGATCCTCATTACAGAATGAAAATACCTCCATTGGATCAAAAAGCTTAATCTCTACACCACCTTGCAATCTAATTACTGCTTCCCCAGTATTGTTATCATAGAACCATTTTTCGAACTTTTGTAGTCTAGGAGGAAGTGGATTGGGCACCCTTACTCTGTTTACAGTTTTAGCTGGCTTCAGCTTCAATACAATCTTTCCTTTTCCAGTGGCCCAATCCAAGTCTTTCTTCGATCTTCTTTTTTCTATCCTTATAAACCCGAATGCTTCAAAATTGTCATTCATTCTTGCCTTAATTTCCTTCTCCAAAATCATTGCACGTTCACTCAAATGTGCATAAAATAATAGAATTTCAGACAATCTCCTCAAGTCCCATCTAGGCAAGGTCTTGAACGCCTTCCTTTTATGCATGTAAGAGATGTCCCCGCCCCTTCGTTTAATCATGAACATCTTTAATTCGTGGTTGTATTTCCAACTCATAATCTTTTTATCAGATGTATTCTTGCTGGGTTCACTGATGTTTTGAAACAGTGGAGTCAAGTGTTCTGGTTCTTTCTCTTTAACAAACCGCTCTTATTTACTTAATTCAAAGACATCACCTTTAACAGAACTCCTTTGTGCCATGTAAGTCATTGGACGCTCCTCTACTTCATAATATTCGGGTTCAGAATCATAGTCGACCACCTGTTCCTCATATTCATCTTCTTCATCTATAAGGTTCATCCCTGTATCCTTCTTGCTTTCTTCAGTAGTATCTTTCCTAAGCACCTCAGCCCCAGTCAAGTCGGTTTCTATATCTAACCCTAGATCAACAAACTCAGCCTCAACAATCACAAGCTCCTCTCTCACATCACTTCTTTTATCACCCCTCTTCTCAGCCTCGGTTTCAACAACATTTGGACCACCATCACCACTACCACTAGCATCACCTCCTGCTATACTTGCATCTCCCCTAACCCTAATGACTTTCCTACTTTCAGGAATGAATACTTAGATGTGTTAGTTAGATCATCTAGCTCCTCTTGAGATAGCTGGTTTGGCAGGCCAGCATTAGCCTTGAGCTTATTAACCTCCTTAAGTAGTCTTCTAATTAGTTTCTACTAATAAATCATCATTCTTTTCATACTCTCCAGTTGTTCATCTTTATCTTTTACTCTTAATTCTTGATTGACCTGCTTTGTCTTTGTCATACTCAATTCATTGGCCAGAGATGCATTTACATTTCGAATAACATCTTGATCCAATTCAGATCTAGAATCCCTCCTTTCTTCAAATACCGGTTGTTTATGCTTGGACCTTCTTTCAGATTCGTGAGCCGGTTCCCTTTGATCAGATTTCCTTTTTGTCCTTCTTTCTCTTTGAACTCTCAGCTCCTCCTCTACATCATCAATCTCAGATTCTAGATCATATTCCTTCTCCTTTGCATACCTCTTTCTCTTCTTTATTGCTTCAGCTTATTTTTCCTGATTGTCTTCAGCATTTTTGTTTTCATTCTCAATTAGTCTCTTAATGTAGTTCCATCTCTCAGCTGGGTACATATTCTCTAGTAGATACGTAATTTTCCCGCTGAAGTCATGCCTAACTGCTGAGCAATCTGCAAGTATTATAGTGTTCATTTGCATCAGCCTTTTAACCTCTCCATGTCTTGGCAAATTTGGTTTCTCATCATTAATAAGCATCTGAACGAACCTTGGATACAACAACCACTTATCCTTCTTTAATGCCATTACATTCTCAGATATGCATTCAAAGATTAATCTAGCAATGTTAGCTTTTTGTCCTCTACAAAAAACAATCATTGCCTTAGCCCAATGTACATTCAACCCATCTGATCCTCCTTTTCTGTGATCCAAGCACATAATGAATACATGGGCAATATATCTCTACTCCTTGGACAGAAATGACTTCTTGACTTCCTTCTTTGACTCAAAAGAGGGTCCTTCATACCCAATCCTTCTATAAGCATTAAGAACTTCAGCATCTATCATAATAACCTCATCACCACAGTCTTCCTCTAGCTTTAGAACCCTTGTCACCGTCTTAGCACTAACAACAATATCCTGCCGAGGATTCTGGAAGTAATCCTGTGTGGATTTGATCTCAGATCACACTCTGCATTTACCCAGAACTCTCTGATGTGAATATCATAAATTGTAGGAAGATGTGATATAGCATAGCTAATCGGAGACTGTTTCAACCACTTTATACAGTCTCTGAATCCAACAGTCTTGGGAATGTTGTCATCCAGAAAGGCAACAATGTTCGTCTTCTCGTCAAACTTTAAATTTGCTATATGAACTGCAAAATTTAAATAAAAATGGATTAGTTAAAACAAAAAAAATAGAGAAATTAAATAAATATATGAATATTCTGAAAATTCAACAGTTTCACTGACATGTCAGCGAAACTGTAGTTTCGCCAGTCACATCTTGATAGATTCGCTGTTGTTTGAACCTTAGTTTCATCCAAACAAAGATGTAAATTCGCTGTAACTCAGGCCTAGACCAATGAGTTTAAATTCGCTGAGGACAAAATTATAATTCATACAACAGTGAAGTTGTAAATTCGCAGAACCATATACAAAAGATACTAAAGATCATGTGCGGAGCGAAAGTATAGTTTCGCTGATATTGTTCATGCGAAACTGTCTGGTATACTTGGATAGCATTACAAGATAGATTCGCTCGGAACAATGAACTTTCGTTCAGTTTCGCTGGAAAGTTTTGTAAATTCGCTGAACGAATGGGCAACTTTTCCGACCTAGCGAATCAACACATAACCTTTGATTAGGGTTCAAAACGCTGATCAAAGCATGGAAACAAATTCGCAACACCTACCAGAATGCTTAGTAACAAAACCACGCAACGGAAATCACAGATTTGGAACAATGTAGGTACGAAGACAGAGAACCTAGGGTTTAGTTTCGCGAGGAAATGGGTGAACCGAAATACACACTGTGCAATATATAGGATATAGTTTCGCTGGTAGCGAAACTATAGTCTCGCTCGACATCACAAAAGAAATCATGTAATCAGTGAAAAGCGATTATGGCGAAACAACCCGCGAAACTGTAGTTTCGCTGGAGCCTAACACATAAAAAATAAAATAAAATAAAATAAAAAATTCTAAAAGAAAATAATTTTGTAATTACAAAACCTTTATGAAAAACATTCATTATCCCAAAATATCAACACACACAAAAAAAGAGACTAGCGGAAGATTAAAAAAGAAAAAAGAAAGAAGAAAAAAAATAAGGTAAATAACTAAGGAAAAATAAGAACAAATTTTTTTTAAAAAAATAAAAGGATATAGAAACTTCTTTTTCAAAAAATTGATCCAGAGAGTAAAAGATTTGCGGTGTTGGGTCTGAAAAGGATAGTCTATATTATCAACACAGTCAAAGTCATCAAATGTCAACGTCCCTGTCAACGTCAACGCAAAAGTCAAGCAGATGCGTTCGAGTCGAAGAACCGAGACGAGACGTTAAAGATATAAATGACTAGGAGTTTATTGTTAATAAATGTATTTTGTGTCTACAAAATATATTTATTTATGTTTAAGTCTTTTTTATGTTTTATATATCATTTATTTAGTTTGTCTAAGTATAGGGGCTTAAGATGTCATTAGTGAATATTATCACTTTATATAGATTAGTGACAATTAGTTTAAGGGAGCTTGAATGAGCCATTGATTGAGGGACTTTCACATTTGTAACATCATTTGCAATCAATTCAGATCAAACAAGGGTTTATTGATGTTCTTGAGGTGTTCATCTTGTTCATCTATATTTTATAGTGTTTGATCTATATTGTTCATAAATATCATTGATATTTGCGTTATCAGTGGGTTTTGTTTGTGTTTATCAATCAATTGCACTGCTATCTCGATTAACAGGACCAACATGTGGGATTACTGATATGTTTGTCCTTTTAAGCCCATGCTTTATTCTTTTCAACAAGTAATCTGTAGCTGTTTTATCATGTTTTGGATTCATTTCAGAAACTCTGATGACTTGGTTCCCACAGATATTCAGCAAAGTACTAATCCTGGTCTCATGGTTTATTGAGCAATATGATTAACTTTGCTTTAAAAAATTTTTTTTTTAATTTTTTTTTTGGGGACAGATGATGAGAGCTCCAGGTCTATACTTACGTATAATAGAGGAGATGACCATCTTATCTCACAGATGAGAGCTTTAGGTCTATACTTACGTATAACTGAGAAGATCATCAGAATATGCTGATGAGAGCTCCAGGTCTATACTCACGTATAATAGAGGAGATCATTACTCCAGGTCAATGTTCACACATAGTAGAGGAGATAAGCACAAGATATGTCACCCATTTTATTCTAATTTTTTTTTATATCAAAGCAAAGATTTGAAACTCTCAACCGATTTTTGGCATGGCCTTGTAGCTTTGTGCAGGCAGAGATATTATGAGGATAATCCTTATCATCGAGTTCTTAAACTTTAATTAAGCCACACGATCACTATTTACTTTGATTTCAGGCTGAGCCTACCATGCATATCCTAAACAATGCTATTAATTCTCCTTCAAACTTCTTTTCCATGAAGTTCCTGAAAAGACAAAATTAATCCTTAGACAAAAACTAAATCTTATTCTCCCCCAAAATTTCTTTTAAGCAGCCATGAATCAAAAAGAAATTTCCTTTCCCCCCTTTTTAAAATTTTTTTTTTGTTTTTTTTAAAAAAAGGTTGAAACAAAAAAAAGGATGTGAAGACATATGGGACTCAAAAGTTTATCAGTAAAAGTTTATAAACAAAAAGGAGTTATTTATAGTTCAATACACATTATGGTAAGAAAAGAGGTTTTAGAAAGATATTAGACCCAACATAGAGATCAATTCATAAAAACACGGTTTATCAAATGTTTTTGTGAAAAGATCCGCTCGTTGACTTTTTGTGTCAATCGGAATAATATCTATAAAACCCTTTTCCTGAGCGTCCCGGATGGCATGAATTCTCGTTTTAATGTGCTTGGTACGAGTATGATGAATTGGATTTTTTGCAATCCCAATTGTAGCTTCATTATCACAGAAAAGAGGTGTATGAAGAAAATTTATTCCATAATCCATTATTTGATGTTGTATCCACAGCACTTGACAACAGCAACGGGAAGAAACAACATATTCAGCCTCTCTCGTAGACAGAGATACTATAGATTGCTTCTTGCTTTACCAAGAAACGAGACAATGTCCTAGATATTGACATCTGCCAGAGACGGATTTCCGATTGACCCTGCAACCACCATGATCACTGTCAGAATATGCATGTAAATCAAAGCTTCTTCCTTTAGGGTACCAAAGCCCCAAACGAGAGGAACCCTTTAAGTAACAAAAGATTCTTTTAACAGCTTTTTTCATGAGATTCTTTCGGGTTGGCCTGAAAACGAGCACAATAACACACGGAAAATGTAATATCCGGACGGTTGGCCGTGAGATACATGAGAGATCCGATCATAGAACGATAGCGATGAGCATCCACGGATTTCCTATTATCATCTGGAGTCAAACAAGTTTGAGCAGTGAATGGTGTGAGCTCTGGCGAAGAATCATCCATTTTGAATTTTTTGAGAATTTCCAAGACGTACTTTTCTTGATGAATCAAAATGCCAGAAGGCTTTTGTTCAACTTGTAATCCCAAGAAAAAGCACAACTCCCCCATCATGCTCATTTTGAAACGATCCTTCATAACTTCTTCAAATTCTCTACATAGTTTCTCATTTGTGGACCCGAAAATGATGTCATCAACGTACACTTGAACAATCAACATTTCACCATCAACTTCCTTTTTGAACAGTGTCATGTCTATCAAACCACGAGAGAAACCTTTGCTTAGCAGATATTGTGTCAAAGTTTCATACCAGATCCGAGGAGCTTGATGTAATCCATATAAGGATTTGTCAAGTTTATACACTTTGTCTGGAAAATCTTGATCCTCGAAACCTGGGGGTTGACAAACTTAAATCTCTTCATTAATGTTCCTGTTGAGAAATGCCCACTTCACATCGATCTGAAAAACTTTAAAGTTTTTGTGAGCCTTGTGAGCAAGAAAGATTCTAATGGCTTCAATGCGATCAACTAGAGCAAACACTTCAGTATAGTCAATTCTATCCTCCTGAGCAAAACCCTGAACAACCAACCTGGATTTGTTTCGAACTATTACTCCCCGATCATCTGGTTTTTCCGGAATACCCATTTAGTATCAATAGGAAATTTGTTTGGAGGAAGATCAACTAATTGCCAAACTTTTAGTTTCCTGAACTGCTGAAGCTCTATTTGCATAGATTCAACCCAACTTGGGTCTTGAAGTGCTGCTGAGACATTTTTGGGAATGATTAGAAACAAGAAACATGCATAGAGACATTCATTTATCAATCCAGATTGACTCCGTGTCCTCACTCCATCAGTAATGGAACCAATGATGTAATCGTGTGGGTGGTATTTTAAGGTTTTGAAGTTAGTGTTAAGGGTTAAATGATTAGAAGAAGATGAGGAGGTAGTTAGTGATGGTGGTGATGGTTGTGAAGGTTGTGAATGAGAAGTTGGTTGTGAAAGGGAAGGTTGTTGTGGTGGAGGTGTAGGTGGAACATCAAATGGAGGTTGAGGAGGAGGGTTGATTGGTGGTTGTGGATGAGGTTCAGGTGGAAGAGGTTTGGTTGGAGGTATGATTTCCACATTGGTTTGAGGAACAAAATCATCATCAACAACTGGAAAATTGAAAGATTTGAAGACAGTATTTGAGTCATAAAACCATGCTGGATCAGATCCCATGTTTGGAGAGTTAGACTCTTGCCAATCAACATAGAATGATTCCTGCACAATACGCGTTCTTTTGTTGTAGACCCAATACGCTTTTTGTGAGGAAGAATAGCCAACGAAGAAACATTCATCAGAAACTACCCCAAACTTTGATTTTTGAGCTTGAGTGTTTAGCAAGGTACATGAGCAACCAAACGGGCAAAAAAGTTAATCAAGGGTTTCAGTTTATGAAGAAGCTCATAGGGAGTCTTCATTTTGTCTTTCACAATAAGAACCCTGTTTAGTATGTAAGAAGCACAGTTGACAGCTTCAGCCCAGAAGATGATTGGAAGCTTTGACTCAATCAACATAGTTGTTGCTGCTTCAATGATGGTCCGATTCTTCCGCTCAGCAACACCGTTTTGTTGAGGTGTCCTGGCAGCACTGAACTGTCTGAGAATCCTTTGCTTGCACAGAATGAGTCAAAGATAAGATTTCTGAATTCAGTACCATTATCGCTTCGAATGGCTATAACATTCCTTTTGTTGACGGTCTCGATAGAGAGGATTAGCTTTTGAAGCTCTTTGGTAGTATCTCCCTTGCATGCTAGAAATCTCACCCAAGAATATCTTGAATAATCATCTGTAACAACCAAGCAATAAGATTTCTTAGCAATCGATTTAACACTTATAGGACCAAATAGAACAGTATGTAACAATTCGAGGGGTTTTGAAATTGTGTTTTCAAGCTTAAGCTTGTGTGGCTTTTTGTGTTGTTTGCCTTGAGCACAAGCCATGCATTTTTCTACCACTGAAAAATCTTTAAGTGGTAGCCCCCTCACAAGATTGTTCTTAACTAAATTATTTATATTTTTGAAATTAACATGTCCTAATCGTCTATGCCACAAAAAAGATTCAGAAGAAGAGGCTTTGGACAGAAGACATGCCACAATGGATGTAGATTCTTATGATCCCATATCCAGAAGATAAGTATCATTCTTTCTTGGAGCACGCATGATCACTGAATCTTCCAAAATAATGAACTCTAGTTTAAGAAACAAGCATTCATTTGACATAAACAGCACTGGTATATCTTTATCACAGATTTGTGATACGCTTAGCAGATTGAATGCTAATTCTGGAACATAGTTCACTTTCTCCGGAGTTAAGGAACCATTTGAGACTTCTCCCTGACCAATCATCTTTCCACCCTTCTTATCTCCAGCAAAAGCGACATATCCCCCATTTATTATGCTATAATTTGTGAGTAAGTCCTTCAACCCAGTCATATGCCTTGAACATCCACTATCAACAAGCCAAAAACTATTGATAGCCCTTTTGGAATGTTCCTGGCATAAAAAACTTTGTTAAGACTTAGAAATTGGGACCCAAGTCTTGACTGACTTAGGTCTTGGAACAGAAGACTTTTTACAAAAGAAATTATTTACAAAATGATTTAATCTACTTCCTAAGGAACTAGTATTTATATTTCTATTAACAAATGCAGGACAAGTTTTTATAAATAATCATCCTTTCCATATCTAAAACATCAGGACTTTAAACCTTTCTTATTACATTTTAAAACAGATGCTTGATCAGTTAAGATTTCTTCCTCACATTCAGACGTGTATGAATCGGAATTGCTACAAGAGTCATATGATTCTTTTAATATTTCTTTTGTGACCTTTATTTTAGCAAATCCTGGTACATTTATGTTAATACTATTACCGTTCGAGGAAGTTGTCTCTATATCTTTAGGGTTAGAAATCCGACTTGGTGTAAAAGATGGGATAGGATGAGAAAGAAATTTTTCAAAATAATTTGGGTTAAAATGTCTGTTTGAAGCTTTACTTAAAAAAATTATCACTACTATTAACAGGAGTATTTGAAACATCATGGTTTGATTCATCAACATCTGAGGATAAACAAGTTGAACTAGAACTAGAACTACATAAGCTACTGTCTATAACGGACGTTTGGGAAACAAATCTACTTAAACTATTGTCTATGGAAGACTTTTTGGAATCTGAAATGTTAAGACTAGAGATTGTCCATTTTTCAAGTTGGGTTATTATTTTGTTTGTTTCAAATTCAGCAAGTGCTACACGTTCAGTTAAAGCATTTATTTCAATGTTTCTTTCCCAAAGATTTCTTTTTAAATGCTCATTTTCTTTTAATGCTTCATTTAACTTAACAAAATATTTCGACTCATTTGTCTTAAGTTCTTTGTTAATTTGTTTAAATTCTTTTTCATTATTTAATAACAGTCTGTTTGCTTTATAAACCCCAAATAAATGAATTTTACATGGAGGAGAACACATGTCTTGAATTACCTCATAAGGGAGACCCATAACTACTTTTTCAGCAGCCAGGGCCTTGTCACACTGACAGACCGGAGACTTCTTCTTGTCTTGTTCATTTTCTGTTGCTTTCTTATTGGTCTCCTCACCTTCACTTTCCTCCTTTGTTTCTTCTTTTAATTCACCTGTCTTCTTTTTATACACATTACCATCAGTCACCTTCTTTTCAATACACTCACAATCACCCTTTTTAGTTTCAACCTTTTCAACCTTCAACCCTTCAACTTGAACCCGTTGCTCATTACTTTCACAAATAACCTCTTGAATATCACTCTTGAACTCTCTAAAGGGATCAAAATCCTTAACAGAATCCACATCACTATTTACTAACTCAGCCACTAGTGCATGATTGATTTCTTCTTCAGTTTCCTTAATCTCAGCACTCCAATCAAAGTTTAAGATGAGAGCTATTTGCTTCTTTGACTTAGCTTCTTCCTTGTTAGTGATTGGAATAACTTTAGAAGCTCCAGAAGTTCCTGGTTCAGTAATGATAGGAGATGGACATTCTTTTTTAAAGTGCCCCAGCTATTTGCAATTAAAGCATCTTAATTTTGACTTATCAAAGCCAAGCTTAGAATTCTGATTCTGATTTCTGAAGTTCCTTCTACCAGTTCGTTCCATGAATCTTCTCACACGTAGTGTGAGCATGGCCATCTGCCATTGGATATCAGTTTCCTCTAAATCATCTGGATCGACTTTATACATGTCTTCAACAGTCATTCCTTTTTCCTTCAGCTCCCCAGCAACCAGAGCCTCATAACTATGCACAAACATTCCAAATAATGCCATAGTATCTAATGGAATTTGAGCAGTGAAAGATGGCTTTGAGCTTGAACCAACACCTGTAGACCCGCCACTGGACTTATTTGAAGCGCCATATCCTGTAGAACCACCATAAGCTGAACCATACATAGACGAGTTTGCAGCGGATGACATTAATGCAGCATTTTGTGGATATACTGTGGCTGGCATCATGGATTGATTGTATTCTCTCCTCTTCAAATCCAAATCAAAGATTTCAATTTGTTGATTACATCCATAAGTTTGTAATCAGCAAAGTTTCTTTCCTGCTTTAACATCCTAACTTGCAGGCTGCATTAAGGTGGGAGTGAGTCCAAGATTTTAGAGACTTGTTCATGATTACCCAAATTCTCATCATATTTCTTTAAGGTGCTTGAGATGGACAAAAATTGATTTGTTGTGTCAGTAAGGCTTTCATTTTTGTGTCCTACAAATGAATTGAACTCCTTTTCAGCTTGAGCTTTCCTGTCCTTCCTCAGATCCTCATTTCCATCATAAAATTCACACAAGGAGTCAAACAAAGATTTTGCATTCTTATGTTCAGCAAAGCGGTTATAGATATCTTGAGATAAACAGAGAGTTAAAGCTCCAAAAGCTTTCTGATCATGATCAAATAGCTTGAGGTCTCTTTCAGTGAAGGTAGATGGATTAGAGTTTCATGAAGTAACTTGACCAACAGTGACAGTTGGAATGTGTGGACCATTTACAATTGACTCCCATTGATTATGATTAGTGTAATAAAATAAGGCTTTTAAACACCTTTTCCAGTCCTCAAATTTATCACCATTTATAAGCCTCGGTGGCCTATTAGGAGCAACACTCTCCAAGACAGATATGGTGATATTGGTGGACGTCATTAGTTAAAATGTGATAGTTTCACTGACAACAAGCAGATTCGCTGGTAGCTTCGCTGGTAAATTCGCTAGTAACTTCGCTGGTAGATTCGCTGGCAAGCAAACGGTAGTTTCCCCCGAATCAGAGATCAGCAATTCTAGTTTCGGCGATAGATTCACTGAGATAGTAGAACTTTCATTCTAAAATTAAATTCAGCAGTACTTTCGCTTGCAATGACTAACAATGAAGTTGAACTTTCATTCAAAAGAGGCTACTTTCGCTGATAACAACACCAAAATTGAACACCACAAAATCACATAAATTCGCTGGCAGTTTCGCTGGATGAAAGATAGATTTGCCCAATTAATCTGAAAAACTTTTTCAGAACAAAATCAATCTAAACCCATCCAAAACCCAACTAATTTGAGATCTGATGATTTCAATAGCTTCGCACACCCAAAACGCACAATCCTTAATCAATTTCCATGACGAAAACAAGCAAATCAAATACAAAATCGATGGAATAGTAACTTGACTTCGAAAAAGCACAAAAATCAATTAATCAACACAATGGCCCTGATACTATATTATTGGTCCTTATGATCGATTCAACAGTGCACTTGATGTATAAACAATGATTTCCCATTGATTCAACACAATTTTGCAATTATATAATGAACAATTTAAAATCTAAACAATAACAATCAAACAAAGGCTCAATGATAATGATAATAAGCTTCCAGCAGCACACATAAACTTGCAACAAAGATATTTCGTATTAGGGTTTTGCCATCCTCCCTTACACAGATAGAAAAATTACAATATATAAGCTATCCTAATTTCACTGGTAGTTTCGCTGACTAGCAAACTGCCTGACTATTAACTAGGTTCACCTGGCAGTGAACTACAGTTTCGTCGGGTGAACAGTCACAGCTGACTTCGGGCGAAACTATACTTTCGCCCATAGTTTCGCTGGAACATAAAAGTCAACAAAATACAAATTACAAGAGAAAGACTAACATTTAACCTATTACATATCAAAATAAACCTATCAACTATAGTGAGTCCAACCTATACTAGGTCATCACCTTTTGACTAGTGACTATGATATGTCATAGCTCTCATCCTAATATATTACAAAAAAGAAGGGTACTTGAGCTTTCACTTAATTAACACACTTAGGAGGATCTTAAGATCACTTACAATTCAAATAGGGAACTGTGAACCTTTACTGAAGATACAAGATAAACACAAGTAAAACAAGAACAAAAGCACAAGATAAAGTTTTCAAGGAAGTTGTATATTGCTTCTCTAGTTCTATTACAAGTGTTGTACAAGTATATTTTAAATACAAGAACCGGAGACTACTTATACTATATCCTACAACCGTCAATATGCAAAAAGACAGTTGGAAGTGACTAATCTAGACAACAAGATCAGCCTAAAGTCAAAAGGCAGATTGCCTTTTGACTAGTGACTATGACAAGCCATAGCTCACTGACTTTCCTATTACAAAAAGCCAAGAAGGAACAAAAACATAAATTTGCAGGCGAAGACCTTATCTACTTTATCATAAAGAATGGAAGTTTCACCAACTAGTGATAGCAGGTGAACTACTAGAGCATGCAGCGGAAAGTAGGTTGCTTTATGATAAAGTTGATGGAAAAGGTATCTTTTCTCTCTCTTCAGAGGAAAATCAGTCTTGTCTTTAAACAGCTTCGGAAGACTTTGTCTTGAGAGCTTCGGAAGACGTCATCTTTTACCTTCGGAAGAGTCGAGTCTTTGGCTTCAGAAGACTTTACACTTAGAATATTTTCCAAGTTCAGTGTAAAGCTTCCGTAGCAGCTTCTTCTGAACTTTGGCTTTGAAAGATTTTACACTTAGCATTTTTCTTGAGTGTGTAAAACTTCTGGAGCTAGTTCACCGTTGTTCTGAAGTGCATCTTGGAAGACTTGGTTGTTTTGGTATCTTTTGGTTGCATCAGCCTCTTAACTTCAGAGGTTCCTACAAACTCCCCCTAGGCTGATGCTACCAAAACAGAGAGGTTCTTCAGACTGGGATAGTCCATATGAGGATCTTCAGAATTCCTTTCTTCATCAATAGATCTAGATTCTTCAGACTCATGAAGTACCTTCTCAGGTCATAGAGATCATACAGAGGGAGTTCAATTCTCCCTGATCTCTAGTGACATACCATCTGTCTGGATCTTCAGCAAAAGTCCAGGACAGAATTTGTCTTCTAATAGAGAGAGGCTCTACTATGATAGGAGTTGGTTAAGAGTCCACTTCATGCACTTCCTCAGTATGTTCTTACTCATCCTGAGGTTGGGAGGAGGATGCCTTTCTTATTTTCTTCTTTGAAGATGATCTTCTTTTGGGCATCCTCTTTTTACTCCCTGATGATTTTAACTGAGAGGGTTGGTCTTCAGTACCAAGTTCTTTAGTGGATTCCCTCTCAGTTGGGATCTCCTCTCTCCCAGTTTCAGAAGGAGAGGGAGGAGAACCCTACTGTGGGTTAGAAGATGAAGTTGGCTGTTGTGCAGCTTTAGGTGCAGGTGGTGTTGTCTCTGTAGGTTCCACCTTTACCTCAACTTCAGGTTGAGCTTGAATTGATGATGAATGAATGTCCACAAGCTCTCCCTTTTTTATCTTCTGTTTGATCACCCTTATGTGCTCATCCATTGTGGATAAAGACATGGGACCAAGCCTCCTTCCGGAGAACCCATACAGCTTCAAGAAGCTCATCATCCTCTGCATATCTACAGACTTTTTTTGACTTTTTTGGATGATGGCTCTTGATTTTGCAGCTTCTTCCCTTTATCTCTTCTTTGCAGCTTGCCTTTCTTTCTTGGCTTGCTTTTCCAGCTGCTTATTGTATTCAAATAATATATAATCATAAGGCAAGGGAAGGAGTGCAGGTGCCTGATAGAGACCTGTAGCACTCAGGTAGTTGATCATTTTTAATATTTCTTCTTCATCAACTACCTGAGGTTGTTCAGCAGCCACAGTCTCTGACTCATGACTTTCTTGAACTGGGGAGAGGATAGGAATGTTCTTGTAAAGCCTTTTTCTCCTTATTTCTTCCTTGTGTTTGAGGGTCAAGGCTGCATCCTCTACTTTCTTCCTCTCCTTTGACAATTCAATGTTAGCCAGTTCATTTAACTCCTTTAAGGGGAGAGAGATAAGTTCATCTATGTTGTAGTTCCGGCACAGTACTATGCCGGGGTTTATAAATAAACCCCCACGTCAAGCAAAAAGGTGATTCAGAGAGAGCATGTCTTCTCTGTCTTCGGAAGAAATTAGTCTTTGGCTTTGGAAGACTTTGTCTTTGAAGATTCGAAAGACTTCATCTTTGGCTTTGGAAGATTTAGTCTTTTGGCTTCGGAAGATTTGATACTTAGCATAATTCACTGAGTTATATCAAATCTTTCGAAGTAACTTCCTTGTACTTCACATGTGCATGTTGAGAGCTCTTTTGGTTGCATCAGCCTCTAAGTGTAATCCTCACACCCATGCATAGATGATTTGTTTGATTAGCTGCAAGGGTCAAGTTAGTATTAGAAGATCAACTTAAGATCTAGATATCATTAGCTTAGGGTTCGTGAAGAAGATAATCCGAGACATATTTCCAAACTTGGTATGGTCACTTTATGTTTGCAGTCATGCCATTTGGTTTAACCAATGCAGCTACAGTCTTTATGGACCTCATGAATCGCGTCGACAAACCATATTTGGATAAATTTATGATCATATTCTATGATAATATTTTGATCTACTCCAAGAATCGGAAGAAACATGAGAAACATTTGCGTCTCATAATACAACTTCTTAAAAGGGAGTACTTTTACGCAAAGTTTTCCAAGTGTGGTTTCTGGATAAGAGAGGTGCCATTTCTAGGATATGTGGTTAATAAGAATGGGATACATCTTAATCCGCCAAAGATCAAAATGATTAAGAATTGGTTAGCACTAACAACGCCCACAGAGGTGCGATAATTTCTTGGATTAGCATGTTACTACTGGTGTTTCATTGAGGGACTTTCAAAGATTGCTCAGCTACTCACTGCCTTAAAACACAAGGGTACTATCTAAAAATGGGATAAGAATGAAGAAATATCTTTTCAAACACACAAAGAAAAACTGAACAGTGCACCAATGTTATCCTTGCTAGAAGGAACAAAGTATTCCATGGTATACTATGATGTGCCAATTCAAGGTCCGGGTTGCTTATTGATACAATGAGAGAAAGTAATAGCTTACGCATTCATGCACTCATTCATGCACTCAAGTATTACTTATATGGATCAATATGATAATATACATTGCTCACATAAGCCTTTAATATATTTATAAGCAGAAAGAGTTGAATATTCATCAATAAATATGGCTAGAGTTATTCAATGATGATGATTATGCCATCAAGTATCACCCAGGAAAGGCTAATATGGTAGCCAATGCCCTCGGCTAGAAGGAAACTTTCAAACCTTCCTCTTCCTCTCTCTCTTTTCTTCTTCAATCTCTTCAGGAGTCATCTTCCTTTTGCCTTTGTCAATTACAGATCTTGATGACTCATTCTGAGGAGAGCTTTGGCCTTCATTGCTTGATTCAGTAGTCAAGCTCTGGCCAAAGCGAGGTTGTGAAGCACCATCACCAGCTGGTGCCTCACTGAGGGTATGGGGTGCTGGAGGAGATCTTGTCTCAAGGTTCATAGTCTCAGCCTCTGGGCTTTCAGTCAAGGCTTTCCCTTTGAAGCTAATCTTGGGGTCTACCTCAACATCCAGTTGACCAAAGGCTTCAACTGCTAGCCTCTGTCTATATAATGCAGTTCTCCTTTTGAATTCTGCCAGCACCTAGTCTTTAATTTGATTGGCTAATCTGACAGCTTGTCTATTATTGCTTGGGTTGACAAGTGACAGATCTACTAAGTTTATACTCTCATAGAAACTCAGGGTGGAGATGTTGAGAATTTCTTGTTGACCCTGAGCTCTAGAGATCACAAGAGCTTTCCTATCATTGTCATACCCCTAATCCCAGATTGGGTTCTCAGATGGGGTAGACATTGCTCTTGGTACTCCCTCCTTAAATAGTTGTTGAATGAGTAGTTCCAGATCACTGTCTAGAGGAGGTTGCTGAGCATGGAAAACTGCAAGATAGGATGGTGAGTCCTGTATGTCCATACTTGAGGAAGAACTCCCAGGTTCTGTGGCTGTCAGAACTTCCTCCCCCTTTTTGGTAGCATCACCCTCATGCATAGGTGAGCTAGGGAAGTGATCCATAACATCCACAGGTTCTTGTGGACCTGGACGAGTTTGTCCTATAGGTCTCTCAGCTAACTGGCCCTTGCGATTGGTGATCTCAAGTTGCTGGTCATGGACCCTCCTTTGCAAGATAGTCACGTGTGATTCAAGGTGAGCTATCTGTGAAACCAGTTGGGTACAGATGTCTTCGAGTTGGTGCAACTTGAGTTTCAGACTCCCCTCATCTTCAGTTGAAGAATCATTGGGGGATAAAGGAGGTGAACTGAGGTCTGCTCCTTCACTACCAGCATGGGGTTCTTGGCTGCTGAATTTCCCCTGCCCAATGACAGTGTCAAGAGGCTGGGTTGCTGTGGTTGAGGTCTTAAATATGTAATCACTGGCAATAGTGAGAGCCTCTTCCATATGGATCTCCTGGACAATCACAAGAAGATCCACCTCAGTTTGGGGTGTCTGATGTGGACTATATAGGGGTGAAGTAGGAGTACTCATCTCCCCTTGAGTGTGGGTAGAGAGGGGAGAGTCATGATACTCACTGAAACCCAAATCTTCATCAAAGTAGAAGTCAAGGTTGGGTATGGGGCGGTTGAGATCAAGAGGCTGGGGATGGTAGCTTTCCCCTGAAGTTTGATCACTAGAGTGTTGAGATACAGAGTGATGGCTTAAGGCTGTTTGTGGAGTTATGAGCTCATCAGGCTGAGCATGAGGAACCTCAGCACTGATTGTTTGAAAGATGGGAGTGGTCTGCTCCTTAGGGGAAGTGGGAGCTTGAGATTCCACTTCCTCCTGTATGGGTTGTGATATAGGGGCCTGTACATGCTCAGTAGCAAGTGCAGGGGTTCGCTTGGATTTTCTTTGGTAGGTGAATTTGATGGTGGGTTGTATTTGAGGTGGGTGAGAGGTAGAGGGTGTTGGTTCACCACTAGCTGGGGCTGCTAGGATGTCACCCTGATCAATGAGCTCAAACATTTTTGGGACAAGGGTTGTTTCTACCCCTGAGAACCCAACAGTTGGCTTTTTCAATATCTTGAAAATGCCGGGCCTCATATGTGCAAGTTTAAGAACATTACCTGTTCCCCTCAACTGTGGTCCCAATTCACAGTTGAGAATGTGTTGAACATACCGGGGGAACATGTAGTATTCTAAGGAATCCAAATTCGCTAGTAAATTTGTAAATACAAACTGAGAGTACCTGAATTTGACCCCTTGAACCATCCTATGGACAATGAAGGAGAGGTCTTCTGGAATCTGGTCCCATCCTCCATGTTTGTTGGATAGGCTATGTATGACGACATGGAGGGGGTATTTCCATTGGAATGAGACCTTCCCCTTCCTAAAGGTTTTGACCGAAAAGTCACCTTCGTAGCCCATCTGCGCAAAGGATTGGTTGACAGCAGCTTTTGGAAAGGACAGCTCACCTGCTTCATCATCCAGCTACAAATAGGTGTTTATAATGGCTGGAGTGATGAAAACCATCCTCCCCTACAATGTGGCAGACAGTGCCTTCTCCCCGTCCATGGTGACCTCTTGACAGGTCCGCCAGAACTCAAGCAACTGATCCTAATAGAGAGAAGGATCGATTGTAAGGGAGGTGAAGTAGTGAGACAAAGAAAGATACCTACACACGTCTGAGAAGCTTGGATCCTTCTTAGAGTTTAACAGAGCAACTTGATTATGTTGCCTGTGTAGGTGCATGGTGAAATCAGGGTCGTTATGACAATCAAGATTGGCCATTTGAAGAAGCTTTGTAGTGAAGGAAAGAAGAAGAAGATGAAATTTTGGGGGTAATTTTAGGATAAGGAACAATGAGAGAAGTGACATGAAATAGAACCGTTTGGAAAGATATACTCTGGATTTGAGACAAAGTTATGACAAAAAGATAAACTTTGAAATCCGCAAGTGGGTCCTACTTCTGAAAAAGACGCCCAAAAAGTTAGTTTTCTTGGAAATAGAAAAAGCTTCCGAAGGCAATTTTGGTTTCGGAAGCTTTGCAATCAAAGCTTCCGAAAGCTATTTTGCTTCGGAAGATACTTCAAAGAGTTTTGAAAATTTTGGCTTCGGAAGAAATAAATGAGTCTTCCGAGACTAAATTGCTTTCGGAAGAAATTTGTTCCTAAAATGCATTTAAGTACTTATACCAAAATTTAAGCTCCGAAAGATACTTCAAGAATTTCTTCCGAAGGTAAATCTCAGAAAAGCTGTTTAAACGATTTAGACATGAATTTCTTCCGAAGGCAACTTTTGCTTCTTTCAAAGGTAAATTTTCATCACTCTAAGAGATATCATTTTAAAAATTCGTTTTTCTTCCAAAGAGAACTGGGCTTATGAAGTGATCTCATAGACAACCTAGGACACATAGTTTTAAGAAATAATATTGATTAAGTTATTAAGAAAAATCTACTCAAAGTTAATCATCCTAATAGCTGATACAAGATATTTAAATCTCTGTTCATCAAACGCTTTTGTGAACATATCAGCATATTGTTCATTTGTGTTAACTTTGATTAGTTTTATCAATCCCTTTTCAAAATTATCCCTAATCAGATGATACCTGATGTTGATGTGTTTGGTCCTTGAGTGCTACACAGGATTCTCTGTAATAGAGTTGGCACTGTTGTTGTCTATGTGGATGGGAGTCTCTTTGAAATTGAACCCATAGTCTAGCATCTGATTTTGAATCCAAAGCACTTAAGCACAGCAGCTGGCAGCAGCGATGTATTCAGCTTCAGCAGTTGATGCAGACACACAGGATTGCTTCATGCATTGCCAAGAGACTATCCTCTCACCCAGGAACTGACAACCCCTAGATGTGGACTTTGTAGTCATGTTGTAGCCACCATAATCACTATCTGCATAAGCATACTGATTGAAGTCTGAATTCTTTGGATACCAAAGGCCTAGATTTGGAGCACCTTTAAGATATCTAAGGATCCTTTTGACAGTGATTAGGTGTGACATCTTGGGGTTGGCTTGATATCTTGCATATATGCATGTAGCAAACATGATATCAGGCCTGCTAGCAGTAAGATACATAAGTGACCTAATCATAACCCTATAGAGATGTTCATCAACACACTCCCCCTCAAGATCAGGACCAAAGGAGTGGTTTCTGGCTATGGGTGTCTTTGCAACCTTACAGTCAGTCATCTTGAATCTTATAAGTATGTCCTATACATACTTTGACTGACTGATAAAGATGCCATCTTCAACCTGCTTCACCTGAATTCCTAGAAAGAAATTGAGTTCCCCATGGCACTCATTTCAAATCTATTCTTCATCAGCATCTCAAAGTCTTTGCAGAGCTTTGGGTTAGTTGAACCAAAGATGATGTCATCCATATATATCTGAACTAGCAATATGTCATTTCCTGTTTCTTTGATGAAGAGAGTCCCATCAATAGTACCTCTTTTGTATCCATGTTGACAGAGGTATGTTGATAGTGTCTTTTACCACTTTCTTGGAGCTTGATGCAGTTCATAAAGGGCTTTATCAAGCTTGCAGACATAATCAGGATGATCTGGGTCTACAAAGCCAGGTGGTTTTTTAATATAACTTCTTCATCAATCACCCCATAGAGAAAAGCACACTTCACATCAAGCTGGTAGACCTTGAAATCCTTGGATACAGCATAAGCCATAAATATTCTTACAGCTTCAAGTCTTGCAACTGGAGCAAAGACATCAGTGTAATCAATTCCTTCTTCTTGAGTGTATCCTTGGACAACCAGTCTAGCCTTGTTCTTGATGATGATCCCTCTATCATCTTTCTTGTTCCTGAATACCCATTTGGTTCCTATGAAAGTCTTCCCATGAGGAAGAGGACATAACTTCCAAACCTTTTGTCTTCTGATTTAAAGCAGCTCATCTTGCATAGCTTCAATCCAGCTTCCATCCTTCAAAGCCTCATCAACCTTCTTCGGCTCTATCGAGGATAAGAAACAAGAATGTAGACAAACATGGCTGTCATGAGCTTGTCCTCTTGTTCTTACCACTGAGTTAACATTTCTAATGATGTTTGTGGAGGGATGTGACTTGTGGATCTGAAGTTGAGGGATCACAGCAAGTTGGTTAGACAGATCTAAATTTGAGAAATTCTGATCTGGCAATGAGGTGTCTCCCACCACATCAGCACACTTATCAAGAGAGAATTGATCCAATGAGTGTGTGACATCATTCATGTTGTCTTCAATGGAGTGGTTTTCAGCATCAAGAAATTCTTGATCACTGTCACCACCTCCAGTTCCTCCTCCGACATTTGAAGTTCCTTCTCCTGAATTCTGAGCCTCTGAGCTGGAATTTGAAGGCAATTCATTTGAATCAGCAGTATTTATCATGCTAGTGCTGATGGGAGCTTCAATTGCAGGGTTAGTCACCATTGGAGCTGAAGTAGTCTTCTTGTTTGGTCTTCTCAGCTCAAATCTTAGCCAGATGTAAGTACTACCACACATAACACAATCCAATTTTCCTTTTGAGAGTCTTCTTTCACAAAGAAGACTGAGTTTGAACACTTTCCTCTTCTTTCTCCACCTTTTTAGATGATGCAGCAGGCTTCTTAGGGTGAAGCTTGCTCTTTTGAAATGGATGGTTCAGGCTGTGTAGCAGTGACACATAGCTGATCAGTCTTCTTGTTGTTGCTGGAGTGTGTTGAAGCTGAAATAGAACTCTTGGTACTAGAATTCTTGATAGGATCTTCATCTTTCATCACATTGAACCCTATAGAGATAAATACTTGTTTCTGTTTGGGATCAAAAGTGGTCTTGATCTCTTGAGCTTTTTTGGATCTTCTCTTTGCTCTTCTAATGAAGTTCGTTCTCTTGGTTTTGCTCAAACCAGCTTCTTTTTCCTCCTTAGGAGCATGGTGACCCTTTTTGGATTGACTCTCTTCACTCATCTCAGAGTCATCCCTCACCTTCTCCTCTTCATCCTCTTCATCATCAGGGTCTATGGATGGTAGCTCATCTTGACCAGTTCCACAGCTAGGAGATCTGACTGATAGTAAAGTGTGTGGAGGAGCTATCTCACTAGATCCCAGTCCCTGCTAATTCTGATAACACACTTTTGCATGCAGAGATGAGGATATCATGTTCTTGAAGGTCTCTTCTTCAAGAACACATTTTTCTGCCCTGGCTTTGCTAATCACAAGCTCAGCCTGGCATTCAGTCAACTTGGTAATGAGATCCTTAATTTGAGTTCTGTAGTTTGTCTGCTCATGTTTAAGAGTTGAAACTATTTTCTCTGGATCTTCTGTCTTAAGTTTATAGTCATTTGCAGCTCTTTTAAAATTAGCTTTTAAAATATTTAAAGACTCAATATCAGATCTCATTTCCAAGTTGTAGGACCTGTATCTATTTACTTTAGCAATACATTTAGGAGAGCAAAGATGTTCATGTACCTTGGCTTCATCATGATCAGCCATGAGTGCTTGGTTTGGAGATGCATCTTTAGCTTGAAATCTCCAGTCAAAGCCACCTTCTTCAACAGCAACTGCAGCTTGCTGTCTTGGCCTCTCATTCTGGTTCCCTCCTTTAGTGTAGTTTGGCCTGGGTGAAGCTTGGCCACCATTTGACTTAGGTGCCTTGCATTCTCTAGCAAAGTGTCCCATCTGGTTACAGTTGTAACACTTGACTTTGCTCTTGTCCAGCCCAAACTTGCCACTGGCAGCATTGCTAGGAAACCTTCTTCCAGTCCTCTTGTAGAACTTCTGGGCTCTGTGAGTGAGAAGAGCCATTCGCTGGACTATCTCCATGTACTCCAAATCATCTGGATGGATACAGTCTAGGTCTTCAAGAGTGAAAAGAAAGTTGCCTGTACTTTCATCAGTGGAGACAAAAGCTTAAGAAGAACTTGTCTCTTGGAAGGGACTTCCTTGGATGTAGCTCTCTCTGGGTGTCTCTGGGAAGGTGATGAAAGGACCCTTTTGTGAGTTTTCAGGGTAGCAGATGAGATGATGTTGTGGTTCTCTGCTATCCCTTTCAACCACATGAAGGGCTAAACTCTGGTGAGTGTTGGAGTTACCAGATGAATTTTGCATGTTCATCTCCATCTGGTATCCACTGAGTATCCCATACAACTCAGTGAGAGTAAGGGTCTTGAGGTTTTCAGTCCTCTTAATGACCACACAGTAGTGTGTCTATTGTCTGGGAAGAGAGGACATGAACTTCCTTACAATATCCCTGTTCTCAATAGTTACCCCAACATCAGTCAGAGTATCCACAATCTCAACATACCTGAAGTATTGTTGAATCATGGTCTCACCTATCTTGAAGGAAAAGTTTTCAAACTGCTGCTTCAAGAGATCCTTCTTGTTATCCTTGGCTTTATTTGAACCCTCATACATCAATTTCAGTGCATCCCATAGCTGTTTAGCGATCTTGCACTTCTTGAAACCTATGTAGATGGAGTTTGGAAGAGCAGTTTGGAGAGCTGTCATGGCTTTCTGATCAACATTAATTCTTTTCCAGTCTTCATCAGAAAAGTCAGCCCTTTCCTTTGGTATCATGCCACCACCACCAGCAGCTGAAGAGGTTCATGGTACATGAGGTCCATTGACAACAGACTCCCACATCCTGGAATCCTGAGACTTGATAAAGCCTTCCATTCTTTGACACCAAGTGTCAAAATCCTCAGGAGTGATCAGTGGGGACTTTTTCATGGTTCCAGTTTCCATATCAGCTTTGGAGATAGCTGCCATTTGAAGAGTTAAGTGATGTGTGTAACTAAGAGGATTTGAAGATGGTGAGATCTTACAATCAAGAGCCTGGAAGGCTCTGATACCAAATGCAGGACCGTTAAAGGGTACTTAAGCTTGCACTAAGTTAACACACTTAGGAGGATCTTAAGATCACTTAACAATTCAAATAGGGAACTGTGAACCTTTACTGAAGATACAAGATAAACACAAGTAAAACAAGTGTTGTACAAGTATAGTTCTAGAGCATAGATAAAGTTTTCAAGGAAGTTGGATATTGCTTCTCTAGTTCTATTACAAGTGTTGTACAAGTATATTTTATGTACAAGAACTGAAGACTACTTATACTACATCCTACAACCGTCAATATGCAAAAAAGACAGTTGGAAGTGACTAATCTAGACAACAAGATCAGCATAAAGTCAAAAGGCAGATTGCCTTTTGACTAGTGACTATGACAAGCCATAGCTCATTGACTTTCCTATTACAAAAAGCCAAGAAGGAACAAAAACAGAAACTTGCAGGCGAAGACCTTATCTACTTTATCATAAAGTATGGAGGTTTCACCAACTAGTGATAGAAGGTGAACTACCAGAGCATGCAGCGAAAAGTTGGTTGCTTTATGATAAAGTTGATGGAAAAGGTATCTTTTCTCTCTTTTCAGAGGAAAATCAGTCTTGTCTTTAAACAGCTTTGGAAGACTTTGTCTTGAGAGCTTTGAAAGACGTCATCTTTTACCTTTGGAAGAGTTGAGTCTTTGGCTTCGGAAGACTTTATACTTAGAATATTTTCCAATTTTAGTGTAAAGCTTCTGCAGCAGTTTCTTCTGAACTTTGGCTTCGGAAGATTTTACACTTAGCATTTTTCTTGAGTGTGTAAAACTTCCGAAGCTAGTTCACCTTTGTTCCAAAGTGCATGTTGGAAGACTTGGTTTTTTTGGTATCTTTTGGTTGTATCAACCTCTTAACTTCAGAGGTTCCTACACTATGTTAGATAATCTCGTAGAACTATTAATGGATGAAGAACACAAGGCTTGTTATTTGATACACCCAAGATCTGATAAATAGTACTAGGATCTGCAAGTTCTCTACCGGTGGCCTGATATGAAAGCTTATATTGCCACCTAAGTGTCGAAATGCTTGACCAGATTAAAAATAAAAGTGGATATGAGAAACCATCGGGATTACTTTAGCAACCAAACATCCGATATCGAAATGGGCAAACATCTCGATGGATTTTTTCATGAAGTTACCTCAGTCTTAAAGTGGAAACATCACTATCTTGGTGATAGTGGACCGCTTAACCAAATCAGCACATTTCTTAGCCGTTCATAAAACTTTCAAGATAGATAAACCGGTAGAGATTTATTTGAAAGACATTATGTCCTTGCATGGTGTGCCACTTTCACTCATCTTGGATACCGATACACAATTCACCTCTTATTCATGGAAGTCAGTGCAAATATCTTTAGGCATTCTACTAGATATGAGTAGAGCCTTCCATCCGCAGACTGATGGTAAAATAAATTGTACAACCCAAACTCTCAAAGATATGCTTAGAGCATGCGTCATAGATTTTGGAATTAGTTAGGAAACTAGTCTACCATTAGTTGAGTTCTCCTATAATAACATCTATCACACGAGCATCAAAGCTGCACCATTTGAACTACTCTATGATCAAAAGTTATATCATCTCTTTTTGGAAAGAAGTCGGCGATAGTCAGTTGAAAGGTTTGGAGCACATTCATGAAACCACTAAAAAGATTGTTTAGATTCATAACCATATGGCTGCTGCTTAGGATCACTAGAAAAGCTTTTCTGACAAAAGAAGAAAACCTTTAAAATTTCAAGTAGGTGATAAAATGTTGCTGAAAGTGTCGCCTGTGGTAAACAAAATCAAAGATATGTTGGACCATATACGATAGTTAAAGGACCAGTCTAGTAGCTTATTAGCTAGTTTTGTCGGATGAACATAATTGGGTAGACAACGTATTTCATATTTCCAATATGAAAAAGTGCTTAGCCAACGAATCACTTATCATTCCACTAAAGGAGTGATCGATGAGCACCTCTATTTTCTTGAGAAACTGGTAGAATTAATGAATCAAGAAGTTAAAAGTATTAAGCATAGCAAAATCCCCATTATGCGTTCTTCTACTTCCCTACTTACTATTACTATCACCTAAACTGCTTTGACCTACTCACTTAGAATGAAGATCAATAATGAGCGGAAAGGAGTTCACACAAGACCACATAGCGAAAGAGAGAGCCTTTGCTTACTTTTTTAACCGTGCCCTCTTATCACACCTATCTCCCTTTTCCTTTAATCACATCCAGTCTCAGCTTTGCTTCTAACTACCGATGGGTGAGAGCTTGGATGTATAGCAAGATTGAATAAGAGATATGGCATATAGGAATAGTATACAAAATCACAAAGCATGAAGATCAAATGATGAAGAAGTATCCAAATCTATTTAAGGATCAGACATTAACCTCTTAAGGTACTTTTAAATTTTAGGGCGAAATTTGTTTCAATAATGGGATGATGTCATAACCCTTTTGCAAAAATTCTTCGATTCTTTCTCTTAAGGTTATTCCTAAAATTCTTAGACTCCTTCTTTGTGCATGTTAGATTTTTAACCCTGGTGTTCAAATTTCCGGGATGAAAATTATTTTAATAAGGGGACGAGGCGACACCTCGTACTTTCAAGTTAACACTATTAACTCTAGTTTACTTATTATAAACCGTTCTGCAATACTTATCCAATTATGCTTGTACAATCTGGATTAATTATTTAAACATAGGGTTGGGTTGTAAAGAATAAATTCACTTGATTAAAGTCTTTTGTTCTATAATGTATTGTGTATTGTGCTTAAAGTCTTTGAAATAATGTATTGTGCTTTTAATACTTTTGTTCTAATCTTGAGGAGCGTATTCTTGCGCAATTATTGATTTTGAATTATCTTATCTGTTGGATCGGGTTATAGATTAACAAGAAATTCTTCTTTGATCAGTAGTTAACGAATGCGGAATCTAAGTTAACTACTTACTAACAATACAAAAATACTTTGAGAAAAGGTAAATACAAAAGTAATTCTTTCGAAGTATTCATTTTATTAATCTTTTGAGTACAAATGATATAATAGGCAGATAAAACTATGTGGCTTGAAAAGCTTGCCTCTTCTGTACAAGTGCGAGGACTTTTATACTATGATATCTAAATGATATGAATAAACTATTATATGTTAAAATTCTATAACAAAATAGATAATCTATGTATCAGAGTTGGCATCTTCAGTACTATGTTATCTCTAAAAGGTGAAACACAGCAGCCGTCGGCACAAACAGTCTTGTTCTGAGTAGCAGTTGATTAGCAGCTCATGGAGTTCATTGCTGATCATTAGCAGTCGATCGACAACTCATTTGTAGAAGGATGATTGGTAGTTGCCCAACATATGTTGATCCATAGTCATTCAGCTATGCAATTCGGTAGTGGATTTAGTACTTGGCTTAATTCGGCAGTTGGCAACCTGTGCTAAATTCCTGAGTTTTTGGTAGCTTTATCCTATTCGTAGATTAACAAATTCCCCTAGGATGATGTTACCAAAACTCTATCTTCATCCTTAAAGCATTCTGATTAGAAGTAGTTCATACATGTATCCTTTTCTATCTCCTAAGGGGTTGTCAAGAGGTAGATTCACCAAATCCTTCGTGTTGTGCCGGGATAGTCTAAAAAGATGATACTCTTTGAATTTAACTTTGCCAGCACCAACATATGTTAGGCTGAAGGTGTTGTTTGAGGAATTGTAACTCCAATGGGTGATTGGGTCATGTATGCTTAGGGGAGTCACATGTAGACCTTCTTCTTCATCGTCTTCTCTTTGCTCAGCCTTGTTTCTAAATTTTATTCTCATAATTGCAGCCAAGGATTTGTATTTTTCTCGCATGTCTTCATTTTCGGAAATTTACTTGTGCATCCTCTTTATGTCTTCAAGGTTGAGCTTCCAAACCTCCAACTCAGATAGATAGAAATTAACTTGTTCATCCTTTTTCTTCTCAGAATTGCAACCATGAATTGACTTGTTCTTTCTTTATATGAAGAAACGCTTAGCTTTCAAGTCATAATCCCATTGGGTGTTATTGTATCATCATTCTCTAAGTCTTCTTCTACCTCAGATTTTGAGAGTTCTTTTTTTTGTTCTGTATGTTCCAACCTATGTCTTATTCTTTCAGCAACATATGGGACAATCACTTCATCTGCTAAATTTTTAGATTGGCTCTGGGTAGGGTTTTAGCTATTTCAGAAGCTTGTTGGACTTATGGAGAACCAAGCTCAGTGGCTTGAGCAGGTGGAGAAGTAGTAGGAGGTGATTGTGGTTAGTTGCTGGGTTCGACAAATGGAGTGATTTCAATAGCTTCAGACTCTAGTTTCTTCTTTCTTTGTTCTGAAGCCCACCTTGACCTTTCTAGATGAGATTTGTAGATCTTCATCGGTACTTTTTCCACTTCCCTCACCTCAGAATCATTGCTCGGATTTCTTAGTCTTAGCCTTGTCAAGTCAGCTATCTCAAACATGTTGAAGCATAGTAGTTGGTTCCTTGAGTAAGCCACTCTACTATGATCGGTTCAAAAGGATCAAATCTATGATGATTTCGTGATGCAATGATCAATTCAAACACAAAGTAATCAAACACATGCAATTACATCAAAAAATTCATAGATTTCATTGATAGCAAATGCACAAGATACAATGTGTAAGGGTTACAGTTCGTTCAACTAACTCTAACTGTTTCTTAGATCTGAGATGTCTAAAGATCTAGTCTTTGATCTCTCCTCTCTACCCTGCACTTACATAAAATATTTCTATTTATACTATCAAGAAACTAAGGAACATATATTTACAAATAAGTCCCTATACTATGACAAAAAACAACATAAAGACAAAATGTTAATCTTTCAAGAAGTCTAACAATACTCCCCCTAAGATTTATATTGTTTTCAGTCCACATTGAACTCTTTTGTCTTATCTTTGATCTTGAACACGAGCTTCTATTTGTAGAGTTCCAACTCTCACAAAGCCTTCTTGAATGCAGACTTGAACTTTTCTCATCATCCATTTGAACACTATTTAAACACATTAGTGCTGTTACACTCAATTTTTCAACACTTGGTCAAAATTGTTTGACTATCACTCAAAATTTTCAATAATTTCAATCAATTTTAATATTTTTGAAATTCAAACTTTTAATTTTTTTTTTGACCAATATTTTTATTTTAAAATTTCAAAATTAATTTCCTATCATTTTAACATTTTTGAAATTCAAACTTTTTTTTTTTTGACCATTATTTTTATTTTAAATTTTCAAAATTAATTTCCCGTCATTTTAGTCTCTATTTAATATTTACACGCAAATAATCTCATTTTGTTTACAAGAACCTTTTCCACTGAATTTGAATTCTTTTTCAGGATTATTTTTACATCATATCAAACACACACATGCTAGAAATATCAGCTTCATCCTTTCATCCAAAATACTTTATTTTTTGTTTCTTTTTCACATTTTGAAAATCAATTATTTTATTTTTTTTGTTTTTATTCCCCCTAAACATTTAAGTTTTACAAACTTAAAAGTTTCTTTGATTTTGCAAGAAGAGAAAACGAATCATTATCAACATGCATGCACACAGAAAATCATGCAAAAAAATAAAAATAAAGCAGAATAAAAATCTAATATATACAATAGAATCACATGCCTGCAGTAAGATCATATCAGTTAAAATCAGCACATTAAAAGAAACTAAATGATGGATAGTCATAGACAGTAATTAAATACTGAACAAGTGTGTTCCAAGTCAGCATTTCTGCAGCAAAGGAGACATGAGATTTAAGGACAGAAAATAAGTGCTTTTGGCAAGATACTCAGCACACTTACTTTTTCAGTTCTTGGATTGATTAAGGTACGATTAGATATGACATTATGTAAGTCACACTTAGACTTAGAGAGTTCAACCCTTATCAAGATATGCAAGAAATCACTTTTCTCAACTTGTTAACCTGGCATATACTTATAACCAGATCTCATGTTTAGATTGTGCACATTGGCATCTTTTGCATCAAATGAGAATATCCAGGTCTGTAATGACTTACAACAAAGGATATCTCATCACCTCAGGTCTATGATGACTCATAACAGAGAAGTGAATAGATGCTTTAAATAATTAGAGCTCAATGGTTATTCATATCACCACCAAGTGTGAGTTTATGACTAGCAAGTAATCAGTATGAGAAGTCAACACTACTCATTGGTACTAAAATGGACAAACATGAAAGCATGATTGATTTAGTTTGATCACAAGAATTTACTTTTTAAGTATAATTGCATGAGCTTACCTGCACATCATATCTGATCACGTCAGACTTTAGAAGCGAGTGAAGTATGCAACTGATCATAACTAATATATCTATCATTTCTCATAAATTGCAAAGACAGATTCAGTCCTAACAATTAACTAACAAGAACAACTCTATTTTTTTGTTTTTGTTTTATATTTTTCTATTTGATTTTGCAATTTTCTATTTTTGTATTTACTTTTTCATTTTCTATTGAACATACACACACAATATATACAATCAGGCAGTTAACTTTGATAGTTCCTCTATATTCATGATTAAGCTAAGGGAGGGTTCTTATCATTTTTAATGAATCAGACAACTGAATTAAACTCAAAACCAGTTTTTAAACATGATTAATAAGTCCAATTGACTAGACCAAAAATTCAAATCGACCTGGTAAAAAGGCTTTTGTAAATAGGTCAGCCAACTGTTTTTCAGTTGTGATTTAATCAAAATGATTAAACCTTTTTCAGAGTTATCTCTGAGAAATTGATATCGAATTTCGATATGTTTTGTTTTTGAGTGCTGGACAGGATTAGCTGTAATAAACATAGCAGTAGTGTTATCAATGTAAATAGGAGTTTTAAGAAATTTGAACCCGTAATCCAGCAGTTGGTTTTATAACCAAAGGATTTGAGAACATCCTGCTAAAGCAGCTATGTATTCAGCTTATGCGGTTGAAACAGAGACATTTGTTTGTTTCTTACATTGCCACGAGACTAATCTAGGGCCTAGAAACTGACAACCACCCGTCGTAGATTTACGATCTTGGCAACATCCCCCATAATCACTATCTGTATATCCATGTAACTCGAAGTTTCCTTCATAAGGATACCATAACCCTAAAGTCGGTTTTCCTTTGAGATACCTGAATATTCGTTTAACAGTGATTAGATGAGATTCCTTCGGGTCAGATTGATACCTGGCACAGACACAAACAACATACATTATATTAGGTCTAGATGCAGTAAGATACATCAAAGATCCGATCATAGATCTGTATAGAGTTTGGTCAACTGATTTTCCTTTAGAATCAGGTTCAATCTTTGAATTTACGTCAGCTGGAGTTCTGATGGATTGACAATCTTGCAGTTTAAATTTCTTCAAGAGTTTTTCAATGAATTTCTCTTGATTGATAAAAATTCCATCTGTAGACTGCTTAACTTGAAGACCAAGGAAAAAATTTATTTCTCCCATAGAACTCATTTGAAAACGAGACTTCATGATTTCTTCAAATTCATTACACAACTTTGGACTTGTAGAACCAAATATCATATCATGAACATACACTTGAACACATAAGAGATCATCAGCATCCTTCTTAATAAAAAAAGTAGGATCGATTTTCCCTCGCGTGTATCCATGTTGGATCAAATGTTGTGATAACGTTTCATAACAAATTCAAGGAGCTTGATGCAGACCATACAATGTTTTGCTAAGCTTGTACACATGATAAGGATATTCTGAATCTTCAAAACCAAGAGGTTGCTTGACATACACATCATCAGTGATTGGTCCATATAAGAAAGCACCTTTAACATCCATTTGATACACCTTCAATTTCATAAATGATGCATAAGCCAGGAAGACATGAATTGATTCAAGTCTTGCAACTGGAGCAAATACTTCATCATAATCTATTCGTTCTTCTTGGGTGTAACCTTGTGCAATGAGTCTTGCTTTGTTGCGAACAACAATTCCCCAATCGTTTGTTTTGTTTCGAAACAACCATATTATGCCTATGGTATTTTCTCCTTCAGGTAAATCCACAAGCTTCCACACAACAAAATTGCAATAACTCTTCTTGCATTGCTTCAATCCAACTATTGTCCATTAACGCTTCAGTGATGTTTTTAGGAATAATTTGAGATAGAAAACACGAGTATAAGTAGAGGTTTGCTTGTTCTGAATGACTTCTCGTTGTTCTCTCATTCAATGGACCGATAATCTGAGATGTAGGATGGTTCTTGTGAACACGAGATGTTGGAATCTCATTCACTTGAATATGAACATCCAGATTAGATTGATTCAAGTCGGAAAGCTGATGCAATTTCGAAGAATGTGGATTGAAATTAGGAACTTGAGTTGGTGAGTTGATAAAGTAATCAAGCTTATCTGTAACAACTACGTCATAAGAAATCGATGACGTTTCGGACTCAGGTTGTACAATTTCAGGACCATCATTAGGAATAGGTTTTGAAACATTGGTATTTTCAGACAAGGAATGTTCTTAAGCTTGTTGAGGTTGATAATAAGTTTCAGACTGAAATATAGGATCATTAACAAAAGAAAAAAATGGAAAATCTAGGCTTGAGTCATCCATATCATCAGAATCATCCCTGAATGATCCGAGATCTCCTTCTTGTTTCTTCTTCTGACCTGTAGATTCAAACAAGTTAGAATTGAAAGAGTTTGAAAAAGAATCTAAATCAAATAACCAAGCTGGACTATTTGTAACTGATGGAAAAGAGTTTTCAAGAAATTTAACATTGAAAGTTTCAAGTATAACATTTATCCTAGAGTTATAAACTCTAAAAGCTTTTGAAACCGATGAATATCCAATAAAAAAATCCTTCATATGATTTTGCATCAAATTTTCCTAGCTGGTCACTTGAGTTTAAAATCAAAACTGGACAACCAAAAGATTTAAGAAAATCTATATTAGGTTTCCTACCAAATATCAACTCATAAGGAGTTTTCTGTTTATCTTTCACAAGCAATGTTCGATTTTGCACGAAACATGTAGTGGATATGGCTTCATCCAAGAAAGTGATTGGAATTTAGGCATCTACTAACATAGATCATGCTGCTTCAATCAAACTTCTATTTTTCCTTTCAGCAACTCCATTTTGTTGTGGAGTTCAGGGAGCACTGAACTGATGAGCAATACCTTTTTCTGCACAAAACCTGTCAATATTAGCATTTTTAAATTCTGTTTCATTATCACTTCTAATTATTTTCACCTTTTGTTCTAATTGATTTTATACTTTAATGATGAATTCTTTTAATAATTCAGCTGTTTTAGATTTAGCATGCACAAAGAAAACCCATGAAAATCTTGTAAAGTCATCAATGATAACTAAATAGTAAGATTTCTTTCCAATACTCTGAACATTTGTTGGTCCGAATAGGTCCATGTGCAACATCTGGAGAGGCTTGGAATTTAAGTTTATCAGCTTGGACTTATAAGACGCTCTGTGTTGCTTTCCTTTTAAACACGCTGAGTAGTGATCTGTTGTAGCAAACTTCTTTGTTGGAAGACCTACTACATGATTTCCTGCTACAAGCTTGTTCATGTTCTTGAAGTTGGAATGCCCGAGACGTCTATGCCATAACTGGCTTTCGATATTTGATGCTTGAACAATTAGGCATGTTGTTTTTGTAGATGGATCTACTTGAGACATATCTAACTTGTATACATCTCGATCACGAACAGCTTTAACAACTACCCATTCTTTGCTTATGAAAACCTGGCTTCAAAATATAATAAAAAGAATCATTAAATAGAACAAAATAAGATTTCTCACAAATTTTGGAAACACTTAAAAGATTAAAGTTCAACTGTGAATAGTAGTTGACTTTATCAAAGCTAATAATTCCATTGGACACCGTTCCTTCTCCTGTTATTTTTCCATCTGCATCACCTCCGAATGCAACATGTTTACCATCTTTTAACTTAAAATCTTAAAGCAAGGCATGGTTGCCTGTCATATGCCAGCTACACCCACTATCAACATACCACGTGTTAATAGGTCTTCTCGGGCGTGCCTGCATTTCAAAAAGAATTAAGTTGAGTTATCAACCCAAGCCAAGATGGTCTTGGGCCTACCAAATTTATCAACAATGGTAAACTGTTTAAAGTGAAGCTTTTTCAAATCAGGCTTATTGTTAACAAATTTACCAATTTCGTTTCTTACAAATTTTTTATTATCTTTGATTTTTTTGCCCTTAAAACATTGTAACATTTTTCAAGATCATCATCAAGATATTTCAAACCATCAAACAACAAAATTTTGTTTACCAAACTTCCCACCATTCATTCTCACAGATCGTGGAATGAATTTTCCTTGATTATACTGTCTTGGTTTTGCTGCATAAGAATCATCATAAACAGAATCATTTCTTCAAAAGGATCTCAAGCCTAAGGAAGGTTTTTTTGTCAATCTTTGAAAACCAACACTTTGATTTCTTTGAAATTATGGATTGACATATCCATTCCTCGGCGAGTTCTTTCTAAAGTAGCAATTCTCAGTTTTGTGAGTTCTTTCATCATAATAGATATAATATTTGTTGAAATAACAATCAGCTGTTGAATGGTTTTTCGTATCACAAATGTCACAATACCTGTTAAAGAAACATTCTTTAGTCTTATGATTGTACATATCACATATATCACAGTACCTTTGTTGAAATTTAAACATCTATTAATTAACATTTGATGTGGAGGCCATATTTGATCCTTGTTTTGATTTAGGAGTTGACAAGTTAATGGCTTGTTTTTTATTTGAATGTTTGTTCTTTTAAAATTTGGGTTTTGACTTTTGCTCATAATCTCTATTCCTTGACTCTTTAGATACAAATCTTTTGTTGACAGCAAAAGACTTAGGAACTGAACCTGTTTTTCAGATAAGAGTTAGATTTGTTCTTTGAGTTAGATTTGATTTCTGGAATTTTGTTCATGTCAAAAGTACCCGCAGATACAAACTTTATTGGTTTAAACTGATTAGTTTGATTTGTTCTTTGAGTTTGATTGTTTTGAGAAGAGTTAGATTTAGCATTTTTTCTTCTCCTTCTTTGATTTCTTGATCTTGATGATTTTTGTTTGCTTTGGGATTGAACATCTTCAGTAGACGGCTCTTTTGTATTTTCTTTATCTTTTTGTTCTTTTTGCCATTTAATGAAATCTGGATTGTTTAATCCATAGGAAAATGAATCTTCAGATGTTACTTCATCTAGTTTTGCTTTCTCTTTATTCTTTGAGTTTTGTTTGTCATTCTTTACCATCACTTCTTCAATAACAGACTCTTTTAGAACAAACATCTTTTTATTCTTTAGTCGTGGTTCATAAGATTTTACTTTTATAAGATGACTAGTTTTAATCTTCTCTGAATCTTGTTCCTCAAATATCTCAATATTTGTTTTCTCTTCATCACTTTCACAATTCTTTTCTTGTTTTGAAAGGCTTTTAGCATAGCTTTGTTTTCAGGTGAGTGATCATGTGTGTTAAAGTTTTCTGGCAGAGTGTTTGTGATAGATTCAGGCATTGGTTCATGTGTAAATCCTAGACCTATTTTGTTCTTATCTTTCCTCTCACTTACCAGCTGTTCTATAATAGTTTTAGAACTTTTAACTTTAGCTAGATCCATCTGAGTTGTAGCATGAGCTATTTTTTCTTCTTCTAAATTCTTTGTCATCTCTTTAAGTTCAAGTTCTTTTAGAGTTTTATTCCATGAGGTTTGTAAAGATAATATCTTTTCATCAGAGACTTTGTGATCATTTTTCAGTTTGTTATGCATTACTTCTTCTTGATTAAGTTTATCACAGATCTTATATGAATATGTTCTGTAATGCTCAACTTGATCAAAACATGCTTTTGTGCACATTTTCTCTCTGACTTCAACAGGAATTTCAGGATAACTTGAAGATGAAGTCTTAGAGTCAGATGATGGATTCTCAACCTTTGATTGGTCAGACTGAGCCATAAGTCCAATCTCTTCTGAATCCTCTTTTAGGTCAGATTTGTCACTCCAGTCATAGTCTTCATCATCATTTTTTGAATCACTATCAGCCTTTGGATCATTATCTTCAAACCAGTCTTCATTTTGAATATCTGCAACAAGAGATAAACTAGAGGTTAGATTAACTATAAATTGTTCAGCATAAGCACTCCAGTCATATCCATCTTTAATGCTAACAACAAGAGCTTTCTTTATCTCTTCAGATGATTTTGATTCATCTTTAATTTCTGGCATAGGAAGACTCTGATAAGGCTTTAGGAAGGTTTTCTAAGACTGCTGATGCTATCTTTGACTGCTAGAACTTGCTTGACTATTTCCTCCTTGGTTTTTGGGAGCTTTACATTCTTTAGAGAAATGACCATAGCTGCTGCAGTTGAAACACCTTGATTTTGATTTGTCAAAGCCAACAGTTTTGTTAGCACTTGGCTTGTAGTTCCTGTTAACATAAGAGTGTTTCTGGGTTCTATAAGCAATCATCACCATCTGCCAGTTCAAGTCCATCTCTTCTATATCATCAGGATCCATCTCGAACAAATCCTGCAAAACAAGATCTACTTGTGTTAGATGACTACCTTGATAAGCTTGAAAACATGCCATAAAAGCAGTAAAAGCTGATTTAGACTCATCATCCTGTAGAAGGATATTAATAACATATTTAACTTTGCTAGTTTTAGCAGAGTTAGAAGATGGAGTCTTAGTTTAAGGTTTAGGAGTTTGAGTTTTAGGAGGAGACTGAGATTGAGGTTGAGTTGTGTAAATAGTAGCACTTATGTAAGAAGAATCTGTAAAGAAACCAGTTCCAACAAACAAATCACCCTCTTCGTCTGGAGTATTATTATCTTTAGCCAGAAAAGCATTCTCCACTATGTTAGATGGAAAGGCAACATACTTGTATTGAGACATTGAAACAACTCTATCATTGTTTCTGGAGCTCTCATCAATCTCAACTAATTCAATCTTGGCAATCAAAAGATCTAGATCCATAGGAAACTTTTCAGTATGCTTTATCAGTATAACTGTCTGTTTCCATGAAGATGGAAGAGCATTCAGAAGTTTGTAGTTTAGATCTTTTAGATCATTTTTGATACCAACAGTTGACATCTCAGTAGTTAGTTGCATAAATCTCTTCATCATCTGATTGATTGTTTCACCAGAAAGATGCTCAAATAACTCCAATTGCCTCTTGAGTTTTTGCTTTTTCGAGATCTTGTATCTCTTTACCACCTTCACAAATGATTTTCAAAGCCTTGTACATAGTGTACCCAGTTTGATAACCATCAAGTCTAGTCAAGACTTCTAATGGTAATCCCTTACACATTTGTGAATAAGCTTTGATATCATTCTTTACTTTCCTTAAGTCATCACCTTGCAGACCATCCTCAGGATAAGGTACTTGAGAGTCTTTTATGTAAACAAATTCTCTATCAGGACCATCAGATGTAATTGGTATATGAGGTCCTTTCTCTATTGACTTTCACAAGTCAGTGTCAATAGAATTTAGATGATGCTTCAGTCTTAAAGACCAGTTCATGAAATCAGCTCTGTTCTTTAGCTTTGGAACCCTGTTCTTAGAATCTTCAGACTTAACCATTTTGTATTTTTGAATTTAAGATAAAGACTTGTTTTTGTTGTTTGTAATTTTTGAATTAAAAACTATGGAATGAAAACATTTTTGGATTTTAGTTTTTGAAAAAAAAAATTCTAAGTGTAAACTAATAAGTCTGAAAGCTGATGCGCCTGAATAGTTGACAAGCACCTACTCAGTAGTGAAACGCCTACACAGTTCTCAAACACCTGACTTTGAAGTAGAAACGCCAAAGGGAATGCCTTAGTAGAATTCTGAAAAATGCCCAACTGAAATGCGGCTGAACAGTTGAAATGCGCCCAAACAGTTGTTAAACGCCTGGGGTCCAAACAGTTCAAATGTGCCAAAACAGTTGAAATGCGCCTAGAATTTCTTTGTTTCTTCAAAGTCACCAAGTGTCCAAACAATCTCAAAACGTCACAACAGTTGTCAAGCGCCTGATCTGAAACGTCTACACAGTATCAAAACGCCCAAATAGTGGAAATGCGCCTAGATACTTAGACAATTTTCAGCAGTTTTCAACCATAATGTGCCTAATTCATCAGCTTCAACAAACACAGATCTTATGAAAATCTTCAAAACTTGATTAACTAATCTAAAAACTTCCAATTTGGTAGCAATTAGGTCGATTAACAATCATTAATCCTTAATTCGCTCAAACAACAACAACAAATCATTATTATGATTGAATTTCAGTCCGAATATGAAGAACAAAGTTCGAACACTAATTTGATCAATTTCTCAGATTTGAATGAAATGAACACAAAATTATGATTCAAATCATGTTTCTATGGATGAAACACAACTGAAAATTAATTGATCAAATTGCAATCAATCACAGATTTCAAGTGATTCAAAGAGCTCAAAATGTCGATAACTTCTGATCACTGAACCGAAGGCTCTGATACCAATTGATCAGTTCAAAAGGATCGAATCTGTGATGATTTCATGATGCAATGATCAATTCAAACACAAAGTAATCAAACACATGCAATTACATCAAAAAATTCATAGATTTCATTGATAGCAAATACACAGGATACAATGTGTAAGGGTTACAGTTTGTTCAACTGACTCTAACTGTTTCTTAGATCTGAGATGTCTAAAGATCTAGTCTTTGATTTCTCCTCCCTACCCTGCACATACATAAAATATCCTATTTATACTATCAAGAAACTAAGGAACATATATTTACAAATAAGTCCCTATACTATGACAAAAAAACAACATAAAGACAAAATGTTAATCTTTCAAGAAGTCTAACATACTAGCAACTAATCTGGTTATGAAGTATGTATTCTTTTTAGATCATATTCCCACTCCACTATATGATAATGTGCTGATAGTGGAGTTTCAGGGATCTCTTCACCAGCATCAGCTTTGACTAAGGACAATACTTTATGTAACAGCACTTTGGATTCATCATTCTTACATTCGAAGATGCTGAAGTACTTAGCAAATAGCACAAGAACATCAAGAGGCAAATCATGTACCTCATTTTCATGATCATAGTACATGATTTTTGCACTAGCCCTCTTGACTGCAAATTTCTTCATATGAGCAAGATGACCGGTAGCCAACACCTTTATTCCTTTCAGAATTTCTCCTCTACTTTTGGATCAACAATACTTGCTTTTATACCTTTCATTGGTTCTTTCTTCTTTTTGCAAGGATTAAGGAGATGGATTGATTGTCATTAGACGTTTTTGAGTCAGGGGATGCTGGAGGCTAAGTCGACAGATGGGAGGACTTTTGATTGACTTTCTTTGTTTTGGCAAGTTGTCTTTCCCATTCCTCCCTGGCTTGTTCAAACTTTGGAAGCTCTCTAGCAGCAATCTTTTGTCTGGTTCCTCTGATACTATATCAAGGATTTACATACTTATTGGTCCTACTTTTCTGCCAGAGAAGCCACAGTATTTGAGGAACTGCTTCATTTGTTAATTATCCCTGAACTCTTGCTGAACTCTTTCTGTTTCCTTCCTCTCTGATGCAGCTTTCTTTCTTCTAGCTAACTTAGTTGTTTTCTCCATCTTAGTATGAGTTGCAGATATCATTTAAGATTAGATCTCATAAGTGCTCCACTATATAATCTTACCAAAATTGAATGCTTTCAACTCAAGTTGAGCTACTAGGTGACATTTTTCTTGATCCTTTGTTTCTTTTTTTTCAGTGGAGATCTTGGGTTTGGGTTTGGCAGTTTGTAGTTGTTAAAGCCTGCTGAGTAGCTATTCTTTGGGTGCTTTCGGAAAATGTCCTGGATGACTTAGATGGCACCTTCTTGATAGCTTTGTCCTTTGTTTTAGGTGGAGCTTTTGATGTTGTTCTGCTGGGTTCACCACCACGGTTGAATTCTTTTGCTGCAGTTCTTGCAGCTCTCAAATCCTTTGCACTTTTGACTAGTTACACCTAATGCCTCACCAGCTGACTTGGAATCATCAGCAGTTGTCTAAGCTCTCTTATCATCATTAGTGACTTCTGGGCCAATAGTTTCCATATTTTCCTCAGAGTTAACTAGGGTTTTAGATTCAACCTTCGGTTGACCAAATATCACCTCAATTTTTTGGAGTTCTGACTCAGGTGTATCCTTTTGTTGTTTATGAAGTTTAGTTGGTTCAACTTCAAGAGTCACTCCATGCCTTTCCATATCATCTTCTATTGCCTGGGTGTCTATTGTTTAAACCACCATTTTCTTTGAGGATTCATCTACGGAGGCATCTTGTTGCCTAGTGCATTCAGCAATTGCATCAGTTGCTAATTTATTCAGAACTTTCACAACTTCCAATAGCACTTTTAGTAATGGTGCTTCTTCTTCAGTAGATGTCTGGGAGGGGCTTCAAGTCCTTGGACAAGCTCTCTTTTTGATGATTTCTCATCATATATCTTTATTTTTAAAGAGAGCAATGAAGAAGAGTTGGATCTATTCATCACTGCCATTCTCCTCTTCCCAAGAAGAAATTTTTTGGTTCATCCTCTTCATCACCCTCCTGGCTTCTATTCCCCTCTTTCGAGCTATCATAGCCCTATCTATTGAGAAGCTCATTCATTTTGGCTTTAGCTTCTAATAGAGGCTCATATTGGTCAGTCTATTTGGAAGAGAAAGATATTAGATGTACAACATGTACAACTTGGGTAGCCAATCTTTAGAGAATATCTTCACCTTCTTTGGCTCATCTTCCCCCTTTTTGGTAGAATCATCTGATATTCCAGATGACACTAAGTTGGCACATCCAAAGATTCTTGTGGTGCTAAAAGTTGAAGACTCAGGATGATGGATTGTTGAAGGTCAATGGTCTCTTGAAGTTGTTACATTTTGTGTTCAAGATCCATTGCATTTGTTGTAGCTTGTTAAAGAGTTGTGAGTTGTTCTTCAAGAATGGTAACTCTTGTAGCATGTTGTTGTAGAGTTCTAAGCTATGCTTCTACCTCAGATACTCTTCTTGCTGAAGATTTTAGCAAATAGTTCTTAAATTCAAGAACTATTGCTCTTTAGGCATAACTTTGAAGTCTTTCATAACCTGTATCTGTTGTATTTTTCCCTCATCCATAGATGTGGAATCCTTAAGAGATGAGGTACTTGGCCGAGCCTCTGCACCCTCACCACCAGATGTGGTTTCTTGGCACCCTAGATTCCTCGCCCCGAGAGATGACTCCAAAGAGACATTCTCAGGGTGAGTTGTCGTGGTTGAGGTCCTAAGAATGTTGTCTCTGTCCTATGATCAATTGATGGATCTACAGTAGAGACAACCTCTTCCATATTGATTCTTTCCTTAATAGGATCAATCTCTTAGGATAAAGGATGTGGGTTAGAAGCTACTACAGGCACATCATTCTCCACTATCTGTAGTGTATGGGAAGGGGGAGACAGTGGATCTTGCTAAGGTGTAGTAGGAACATAATCATACTAGGTAGTAGATATGTGTATGGGAGATGGAGGAGCTCAGTCTAATGGCCTGGTATGTGAACCAAACCCTAATAAGTCTTTTTCCTCAGAAGGTGTCTCAGCAATATAGGTATCCCTTTTGGTTTTCTCAATAGAGTGACGGTACTCTAAATGAGGGCTTAGCTTGGGAGTAGGTCTGCTCAAAAGAAGGAAGAGAAACCTTATTCTTTGAGCCTTGTCTAGGTATCGATGACACCTTAGACTTGACTGGGACCCTTGTTTCCAGTCTTGTCTTTTTATGGGGAGGTGATTTGGGGGCCTGCAGTAGAAGATGTAGGGGTTTGCTTTTGTTTGTGTACCTTAGGCTTTGGTGTAAAAGGTTTTGGATAAGTAGTGGTGGGTGTGGCCATACTGTCACCCTAAGGCTCACTGACCTCAATCATGTGAGCAAACAAGGGAGTTACCTTCCTAGAAAAAAAATTTGGAGTTGCTTTGAACTTTGAAAATATTGCTTTGTTTAAAGTTCCTAAAGCATGCAAAACTCTACTAGGTTTAAGTTTATCCTTGAATTCTTCTTGTAAAATAAGTTGTATGAATCTAGGGTACATTTAAAACTTAAATTTTACAGCAACAGTTACATTTTTAAATAGATTTTGAGAAATGAAGTTTGGAAAATCATAACTCTGTTGTTTGATCAGACCATGGATAGCTCCTCCTAATCCAATGGTACTTGATCATACCCTCCCGACTTGTTTGAAAGACGGTGTAGGAAGATATGAATGATGATTCTCCAGTTATGATATACTAGTGATTTGGAAAAGGTAGATATCGGGAGGGGTCCTTCATATCCTATCTCCTTGAAAGTGGGACTGATCACTTCTTTGAAGAAAGAAGATTCACCATTTGAGTTGTTCAACTTCAGATGTTGATGAATTTTGGTGCATGAAATGGTGACCTTCATCCTTTGCATCATCACAATGAGGACCTTTGTTCCTTGTTCCCTTGGAATGGAACACGTACTATAGAAATCCCAAATGTTTGTCTCATAGGTCACCGGGTCTATGGTTATCGCAAAAGCATAATTGTTATTGTGTAGAAATTAAAGAACGGGCTCATAGACAGGATCACCTATGGGTTGAAGTGATGTGGTGATGTTGTGATTCAGAAGAAATTCTAGGGTTGGAGTTTGAGCTGCCATTGAAAGTTGAGTGATTATTGTAGGACTTTAGAGATACAAGGTTTAAGGGTTTTCTTTGTGAAGAAGATTGTAGATGACAAAGGTAGGAAAACCTTTGATTTTATCAGTAGTGGATAATATATAAAAATCTAAATTTTAAAATGTTTTACCACCGTAACTGTAAAATCGATGCCGTGAGTTGATGAAACAGTCTTTCGGGTAACTTCTCCGATGCCACTACATATCGGAAGATGAAAGTGGGACCTACCCGATATTTTTCAAAGACATGTGCCGAAATCATCCTATCTGCCGAACCACCCATTCGGCAGATGTCCCATTTTGCCCAGTTATCTGCTGAGATACCCAGTTATATGCTAATATTCAGTAGATACCTATTTATTTGCTGATTTGCAAATTTCGGCAGATACACAGTTTTACCATTTTATCAAAAGAAGCATTTGTTTACAAAATTATCAGCTATAACTAATTAAATCATTTAATTATTCAAAGTTCATCATCCTAATAGCAGATACAAGATATTTAAATCTGGTTTCATCAAAAGCCTTTGTAAATAAATCTGCATATTGTTCATTTGTATAGACTTTGATTAATTTAATGATTTTCTTTTCTGCATAATCTCTAATAAAATGATACTTGATGTCAATGTGCTTTGTCTTTGAATGTTGAACGGGATTGTTGGTGATTGAGATGGCACTGTTTTTGTCAATGGGGATTGAAGAATTAATGAGGGTTACTCCATAATCTCTAAGTTTAGTTTGAATCAATAGCACCTGAGCACAACAATTTGATGCAGCAATGTACTCTACTTCAGCAGTTGATGTGGAGACACATGTCTGCTTCTTGCATTGCCATGAAACCAATCTTCCTCCTAGAAATTGATATCCTCCTAAGGTGGATTTCTTATTGATGTTGCATCCTCCATAGTCACCATCTGTATATCCACAGATACTTTAGTCAGCACTCTTAGGATACCATAATCCCAACTTAGGTTCTCCTTTAAAATACTTTAGAATTCTCTTAGCAGCCATTAGATGTGACACCTTTGGAACTGCATGGAATCTTGAACACAAGCATGTGGCAAACATGATATCTTGTTTGCTGGCTGTAAGATACATTAGAGATCCAATAATGGCTCTATACTGCTACTGATCAACCACTTCCCCCTCAAGATCAAGAGTTAATGAACATGTCTTCGACATTGGGGTTTTTATAGCCTTGCATCAGTAGCTTGAAATATTACTAAGATATCCTAAATATACTTACATTGATTTATAAAGATGCCATCAGAGGTTTGTTTTACTTGCAGTCCTAAAAAGAAAGTGAGCTCTCCCATTGAACACATCTCAAATTTTATCTTCATGAGATTTTCAAAGGCTTTGCACAAGTTCTCATTTGTAGACTCAAAGATGATATCATTCACACACACTTGTACCAAATTGATGTCCAAATCAACCTTCTTGATAAAGATAGTTTTATCTATGGGTCCTCAGGTGAATCCATTATTCAGGAGAAAGGTAGAGAGTGTCTCATACCATTTTCTTAGTGCTTGATGAAGACCATAAAGGGCTTTATCAAGTTTGCATACATGATTTGGATACATAGGATCTTCAAAGCCAGGAGGTTGGCAGACATAAACTTTTTCATCAATATCACCATAGAGGAATGCACACTTGACATCCATCTGATACACCTTGAAGTCTTTGGTGGTAGCAAATGCTAGAAAAATTCTGATTGCTTCAAGCCTGGCCACAGGAGTGAAGACTTCATCATGATCAATCCTTTCTTATTATGTGTACCCTTGTACCATAAGTCTGGCTTTGTTCTTGATAACAATACCCTTGTCATCTTTCATATTTCTAAAAACCCAATTGGTCCCTATTGCTGTCTTCCCCTCTTAGAAGTTCACATAGGTTCCAAACCTTTTGCCAAGTGAATTGAAGAAGCTCCTCTTGCATGGCTTCTACCCAACTATTATCTCTTAAGGCCTTATCAACTTTCTTTGGTTCCAGTTGAGAAAGAAAGCATGAAAACAAATAAGTTTTTGCTTTATTCACCCTAATTTTTGTCTTGACACCAACATCTACATTACCAATGACATTCTCAACTGTATGCTCTTTATGAATTCTTAGCCTTGATATTACTTGGAGTTATTGAGATAGATCCAAATTGGAGAAATTTTTTTCAGGAGGTTCGGCAGATGGATTAACTGGTGCATATATCGAATTGACTCTATCTTAACATTTGTCATACTTGGTTCATTTTTAAGAGATTGTCTAGTACCAGAATGACCATGAGACTCTTTATCTGATGAGTCATAATAAGTAAGTGATGGATAACCCACATTGTTAATGTGGTTGGATTATATCAGCAGACGACCTATTGTGACTGATCCCTTGTGGTAGATCTACCTTATGATCTTCAACACTTAGGATTTGTATGTCTGCTGACATGGTGAGAGAGTCTACTCAAACATTCTCAATCAAATGGTTAAATGCATATGTGAATCCATCTAGATCAAACATCCAACTTAGGGTACTTCCAACACTTTGAGGAATTTTCATTAAGTATGACATTTTCAGATTCCTTAATTGTGTGGTCAACTTTGTTGTATGTACTCTAAGCCTTAGCTTATGATGTGTATCCTATAAAGAACGTATGTATTGATTTCTCAGCAAATTCAGATAAGTGATCTTTGATATTTAGAAGAGTGCATGGACATCTAAAAGGTCTTAAGAACCCTATGAATGGTCTTTTCTTATGCTACAATTGAGAAGAGGTTCTACCATGTTTCTTGACTATCAACACCTTATTCTGAACATAACATGTAGTGCTCACCGCTTCAGCCTAAAATATTATAGTAAGTTTGGAGTCAGACAGCATGGTCCTTGCAGCCTCAATAAATGTCCTAATTTTTCTCTCAGCAACTCCGTTTTACTAAGGAGTTCTAGGAGCATTATATTGTCTATCAATACCTTTGGATTCATGAAAAGAGTCAAGAGTGTGGTATTTAAATTCTGTTCTCTAAATGCACCTGATACTTTTAACCTTTTGATCAATTTGGTTCATAATTTTAATAACAAATGATTTTATAATTTTAGTAGTTTCATCCTTAGTTTCTAAAAAAATAACCCAAGTGAGTCTAGTAAAATCATATTTTATTACTAAGCAATATGTTTTTCTTCCCAAACTCTTTACACCTGTTGGACCAAACAAGTCCATGTGCGACAAATGTAAAGGAGTTGTGATAGAATTCAACTCTTAGGAGTTATGATAAGGTTTGTGTTGCTTTTCCTTTAAACAAGCAATGCAATGATCAGTACATGCAAACTCCTTGTTCGGCAGCCTAGTGAGTTACCCATTTCGAACTAGTTTATTCATGTTTTTGAGATTTACATGTGCTAGTCTTCTATGCCATATGGATGATTCATTCATTGAAGTTTTTGAAATAAAACATGATACATTTCCTGAAGGTGATGCATTTTGCATATTGAGCAAGTACATATTGTCTCTTTTAGGGGCTTGTAAAAGTATTTTATCATTTGGTACTAAAAAACCAATAGATAAAACAATACATTCATGCTCTACGAAAAGCGTGTTATGTTTTTTATCACACAACTGAGATACACTCAGCAGATTATAGTTCAACTCTTTCACATAATTCACCTTATCAAAGATTATCTTTCCATTGTTGACTATCCCTGTGGAAGTAATGTATCCTCCTCTTGTATCACTTCCAAAGGCAATAGATCCACCATCATATGGTTCAAGATTCAGCAAGCATGATCTGTTACCTGCCATGTGCCAAAAACATCCACTATCCACAATCCACAAGTTATCTTTGGTCTATGGAGGTTCCTACACATGAATAAACTAATTGGCATTGAATAGTGACCTAAGCTTGTTTTGTCTTGGGTCTTCCAGATTTTAGCAATTTTTCATCAATTTTAAGTGCTGAAAGCTTGATTTCAGGTTTTAGGTCATCTAAGGTTTTATCAAGTTCGGCAAATGTCTTTGGTCTCCAGGATTTCCTATTGGCTTTGACAGTATCTCTTCCCTGATGACTTGTTGAAGCTTTAGGAGATGGTGAAGCTTTCTTAAAAGTTTTCTTCTTGAGGTTTGCAGCTGCTGACTTGTTCAGTAGATCTTTTAGAGGAGCCAAAATTTTCTTGAAATAAGTACTTGATTTGTTTGACTTCGAACTAATTTGTAAGTATCATTTTTTCATTTCAATGGTTGATAAACAGCTACAAAAGTTTTCAAGGGAATGTATTGATAATCTTTTGCAAAGTGACTGTCCTCCCCACACACTAGGCATATGATCTTTATCTATTGCCTAGCTATCATGATCTCAAGCTTGAGTTCTGTAGTTCCTTCTTCATCTCCTGTATCTTTCTTTCTTTATCAGCTCACGGTCAATGAAATCTTCAAGTGTGACCTTCTTCCTTGAAGACCTCATCTACTAATTTTCCTCAGTTCCACACATATTCTTATTCAAATTGTGGTCAATATAGGTGGCAAGATCAATTTTCTTCCTTGGGAACTTCTTCTTGTGGATCTTTACTAGTTTTGTAGTAGACTTTCGAGCATATGTTTATGGTCTCACTTCTGAAGAGTTTGTGGTGCCTGCATTGTAGTTTCTATTATGTGTTTTCTTGTTTTAGCTGTGCTTTGATTGGGGTTTTGCCTCTATAAAGGGGATTGACTCAGCAGTTAGTCTATTGATTTTGGAAGATGAGTTTTACTTGACAAACTTCACTTCTCAAATGTCACACCCCTAAAGGCGCAACGAAAGGGCACGCTTGTGACGGAGATAACGGAAGTTGGATTATTTCCAACAATTATCAAGCAAACAAATCATGGACACCAAATATAAAAATGTCATTACATCGTTACAAGAAGAAGTCTTAAAGATAAAACTTAAGCAGTCGTAACATAACATTGTTTTTAAACATTAACAAAAGATCTTAATCGGCAGCGGATTTTGGTCCCGAAAGTGTATCCAATTTTGATTAGTTTGCTGTTAAAACCCTTTTCATTCCCATGCATCCCTAAATAACTGAAAAACATGCCCAGACGTTTATCAGCAAAAAGCTGGTGAGTTCATAGATTTATACAAAAAAAGGTTATCATAGTCTCCTTTTATAAAAAGATTTGATTATCCTAGAATCAACCCCTGGATCATCAAGGACCAGCTAGGTCCACGGATTATGATCGCAACCAAGAGCCCTATAATCAAACCAAGACACAGTGTCCCTTAGGTTTCTTTCAACATATATTCTCTCCGTACCAGACCGGTGCGACCGATCCCAAGGGGAGGTTGTCAAACCCAATAGATCTACCAATATATCCTGTGCCCCCTCAAAGGTTAATAATTATGGCCGAGGGCCATCGTGCACAAATAACAAAACAACTCAAGGCCATCATAAAGATCACACACTTATTCCATAATTAAATCATATCATATACAAAATGTTTATAGCATGTTTTTCCCCCAAAATAATTAAATACAACCGTTATTTAAAATAGGACTGTGAAAACTCACCTTAAAGCGCGTCAAAGAGGGTCTAGCAAAATTGAGCCTAAGGACTTAAAAGACCAATTAACACCATAAACATAAAGGACCCATTAATGGTTAAGTGATAAGTCTACCACGCAAGTTGTTCACCCAACTTACGAGACTCGTCAAGAAATCCATTTTTAAACGATCCGTTGGTGACTTTCGGTTTGGTTAATTCATTTATTTTATAATTTTCAAATATTATTTATTAAATAAACCATTTATCCTCAAATGATAACCATATATTACACACACAAAAATAAACATATAAAAATATATAAAAACATGACCGTAAAAAATAGTATGTTATGCATTAAATAAATAAATATATAGAAACATAATAATTCATAATAACATTTCTAAGACTAATAATAAAAGTATATTCATAGTCTTGTACTTGTTAAGAAAACTATTTCTTATTTTTATTATCTTTTTATAAAATATTACATTATTTTTTATTAATCAACATTAGTTAATATTTTTAACAAGTAAACTTATTTTTCAGTAGTAAAACATGTATAAATCATTTTAAGACAAGTTTTATTGTAAAAACATATTCTTTTATGTTTAACCCGAATTTTTACCCGTATACGGTGATTTTTAACCCGAAACCGCAAGGTTTTACGCGCAAAAACCGTATATAAACCCTTGTATACCTCATGATCATTATATGTGTTTTAAAATGAATCTAATATAATAAAAATATCCTGAAATTTTCTGTTTAAAAGAAGCCTCAAAACAGTCCCAAATTTTTAACCCGAAATTATCAGTGTTCGGCTTTTTTGCGTGTATAAAATCAACACCGATGACTATACTTGTTAAGGATTTGTTACATACTTAAAAACATAAGTTCCTAACTTAAAACACAAAATTATTTTCTGTTCAAAACCGGACATGTGCAAAAACACTCGTTTTTTACTCGAAAAATAACGTTTTTAACGTGTTTTTAAACGTAAAGAGTTTACGTAATTACACCCAATCATCAAAATCATTATTTACAGTAAGATTACTTATTTTTAACTTATTAGTAAAAAAAATTTAACTTATTTTTCCAAATTTGAAAAGATCATTGTTTTGATGATGTTTACATCTTGTAAAATCATTAGTAGTGGTGATGTGCAATCAACACTTGAGTACCATTATTTCTAACTTGTTTTTAACTTTTTCTTTTAAGTCAAAAATTACTTAAAATTTCAAACATCCAGATCATGATCACCATATACATGGATCATTTCAATCATCACGAAACTCATAAATTAAGAAGATATCAATATCAAAAACACCAATCATACATACATATTACGATACCTACATATTTACCCAAATAATCAACTTTTATCTTGTGTTCTTAGTTTTTATTTTAGCAAAATACACTTTAAAAACCTAAAAGATTTCAGATCATGATCACTATCATTCAAGGATCATCTCAATCATTTATGAAATCCAAAAGCAAGATGAGCTCAAGAACATCATCCACACATACATTCATGTATCACCCATTTTCATATTCTTTTAAATATATTTGATTTGATGGATGGGTTTATTATGATGTTCATAAGTTAAGATCATAAGTTGATCATCTTGCATGTCAAAATCAAACAAAAATATAAAGAAAATTCCAAAACTCATCAACATCGAACATACACACACACATACACATACACGGTTCACACACACATATATACCTTCTTTTAAAACCCATTTTCTTGTTTAAAAACTATTGCTAGTACCTTGGATTTCAAGAAAATCTAATTTTTGGTGAACAAAACTTGCAAAAATCATTCATTTGTCAAGTTGCAAGTGATTTTTAAAGAAAATATCCTTACCCTAGGATGAACAACTTCAAGAAATATGGATGATTTCTTGATGATTTCTTCTCCTTGGAGTTGGATTTTTGCAATTTCTTGCATCAAACTCACTAAGGGATCCTCAGTTGTTTGAAGCTTTATTAAGCTAGTATGATCAAAATTTGGAAGTGGTGAGGGTGTGTGATGGGGGTCCGGCGGTATGTGGCGGAGAAAGAGAGGAGAGAGTGAGAGTAGCGAGAGAAAGTGTGGTTGAGTGTGTGTAAAAGATGGAGTGTTGAGTTGGGTTATATAGGAATGATTAAGTGTGATTATTGTGAGCTAATCACGTGATTAAGTTGATAAATTGGCTGGTGGATCTCCAAGTGGGATGCCACCTGGTGTAAGCCGGGTGTCGGTCTCGCTAATTTTATTTGTAAAAATTTTAAACGTTCGGGTCTTTACGCGAAAATTTTATATAAAATTAAAGTATTAATTTGATTCTTTCCAAAGGTTCATAACATTAGTAATAATGATCAATAGTCTAAATAATAATTTTACATAGTCTAACACAGCATGCAACAGACTGTATATTGCATTAATACAATATTTGAATAGTCTAAATTTTACGCGATCAAGGTTAACAATAACCATTATTATTTTTCATGACTAATAATATTTTCACTTAAGATACATTAAACTATAAAAAATCAAAATATATTGACCAAATTTAATCAAATTGTCACCAACGCTCTTTAAAAGTTTTTATCGCAAAATTACCAATCATAAATTTTTGCACAAAAGGGCTTTGATAGACCTTAGATGACCTTAATTATCAGAAATTTAAGTCTTATAATGCTTTCAATTAATTTAGCACATTTTATTGATGTACGGATATTAACCTGGAGACACGAGATGTCACAGTCTCCCCTCATTTAGGAAATTTTGTCCCGAAAATTAAGTTGTAGCTCCAGATTCGATCTAGACGGAAAGAGGTTAATAATTATGGCTGAGGGCCATCATGCACAAATAACAAAACAACTCAAGGCCATCATAAAGATCACACACTTATTCCATAATTAAATCATATCATATACAAAATGTTTATAGCATGTTTTTCCCCCAAAATAATTAAATACAACCGTTATTTAAAATAGGGCTGTGAAAACTCACCTTGAAGCGCGTCAAAGAGGGTCTAGCAAAATTGAGCCTAAGGACTTAAAAGACCAATTAACACCATAAACATAAAGGACCCATTAATGGTTAAGTGATAAGTCTACCACGCAAGTTGTTCACCCAACTTACGAGACTCGTCAAGAAATCCATTTTTAAACGATCCGTTGGTGACTTTCGATTTGGTTAATTCATTTATTTTATAATTGTCAAATATTATTTATTAAATAAACCATTTATCCTCAAATGATAACCATATATTACACACACAAAAATAAACATATAAAAATATATAAAAACATGACCGTAAAAAATAGTATGTTATGCATTAAATAAATAAATATATAGAAACATAATAATTCATAATAACATTTCTAAGACTAATAATAAAAGTATATTCATAGTCTTGTACTTGTTAAGAAAACTATTTCTTATTTTTATTATCTTTTTATAAAATATTACATTATTTTTTATTAATCAACACTAGTTAATATTTTTAACAAGTAAACTTATTTTTCAGTAGTAAAACATGTATAAATCATTTTAAGACAAGTTTTATTGTAAAAACATATTCTTTTATGTTTAACCCGAATTTTTACCCGTATACGGTGATTTTTAACCCGAAACCGCAAGGTTTTACGCGCAAAAACCGTATATAAACCCTTGTATACCTCATGATCATTATATGTGTTTTAAAATGAATCTAATATAATAAAAATATCCTGAAATTTTCTGTTTAAAAGAAGCCTCAAAACAGTCCCAAATTTTTAACCCGAAATTATCAGTGTTCGGCTTTTTTGCGTGTATAAAATCAACACCGATGACTATACTTGTTAAGGATTTGTTACATACTTAAAAACATAAGTTCCTAACTTAAAACACAAAATTATTTTCTGTTCAAAACCGGACATGTGCAAAAACACTCGTTTTTTACTCGAAAAATAACGTTTTTAACGTGTTTTTAAACGTAAAAAGTTTACGTAATTACACCCAATCATCAAAATCATTATTTTCAGTAAGATTACTTATTTTTAACTTATTAGTAAAAAAAATTTAACTTATTTTTCCAAATTTGAAAAGATCCTTGTTTTGATGATGTTTACATCTTGTAAAATCATTAGTAGTGGTGATGTCCAATCAACACTTGAGTACCATTATTTCTAACTTGTTTTTAACTTTTTCTTTTAAGTCAAAAATTACTTAAAATTTCAAACATCCAGATCATGATCACCATATACATGGATCATTTCAATCATCACCAAACTCATAAATTAAGAAGATATCAAGATCAAAAACACCAATCATACATACATATTACGATACCTACATATTTACCCAAATAATCAACTTTTATCTTGTGTTCTTAGTTTTTATTTTAGCAAAATACACTTTAAAAACCTAAAAGATTTCAGATCATGATCACTATCATTCAAGGATCATCTCAATCATTTATGAAATCCAAAAGCAAGATGAGCTCAAGAACATCATCCACACATACATTCATGTATCACCCATTTTCATCTTCTTTTAAATATATTTGATTTGATGGATGGGTTTATTATGATGTTCATAAGTTAAGATCATAAGTTGATCATCTTGCATGTCAAAATCAAACAAAAATATAAAGAAAATTCCAAAACTCATCAACATCGAACATACACACACACATACACATACACGGTTCACACACACATATATACCTTCTTTTAAAACCCATTTTCTTGTTTAAAAACTATTGCTAGTACCTTGGATTTCAAGAAAATCTAGTTTTTGGTGAACAAAACTTGCAAAAATCATTCATTTGTCAAGTTGCAAGTGATTTTTAAAGAAAATATCCTTACCCTAGGATGAACAACTTCAAGAAATATGGATGATTTCTTGATGATTTCTTCTCCTTGGAGTTGGATTTTTGCAATTTCTTGCATCAAACTCACTAAGGGATCCTCAGTTGTTTGAAGCTTTATTAAGCTAGTATGATCAAAATTTGGAAGTGGTGAGGGTGTGTGATGGGGGTCCGGCGGTATGTGGCAGAGAAAGAGAGGAGAGAGTGAGAGTAGCGAGAGAAAGTGTGGTTGAGTGTGTGTAAAAGATGGAGTGTTGAGTTGGGTTATATAGGAATGATTAAGTGTGATTATTGTGAGCTAATCACGTGATTAAGTTGATAAATTGGCTGGTGGATCTCCAAGTGGGATGCCACCTGGTGTAAGCCGGGTGTCGGTCTCGCTAATTTTATTTGTAAAAATTTTAAACGTTCGGGTCTTTACGCGAAAATTTTATATAAAATTAAAGTATTAATTTGAGTCTTTCCAAAGGTTCATAACATTAGTAATAATGATCAATAGTCTAAATAATAATTTTACATAGTCTAACACAGCATGCAACAGACTGTATATTGCATTAATACAATATTTGAATAGTCTAAATTTTACGCGATCAAGGTTAACAATAACCATTATTATTTTTCATGACTAATAATATTTTCACTTAAGATACATTAAACTATAAAAAATCAAAATATATTGACCAAATTTAATCAAATTGTCACCAACGCTCTTTAAAAGTTTTTATCGCAAAATTACCAATCATAAAATTTTTGCACAAAAGGGCTTTGATAGACCTTAGATGACCTTAATTATCAGAAATTTAAGTCTTATAATGCTTTCAATTAATTTAGCACATTTTATTGATGTACGGATATTAACCTGGAAACACGAGATGTCACAGTCTCCCCTCATTTAGGAAATTTTGTCCCGAAAATTAAGTTGTAGCTCCAGATTCGATCTAGACGGAAAGAGGTGAGGGTATTTACATTTCATCTGGTCCTGTTCGTTCCAATGTGAATTTGGGAACATGCTTATAATTCCATCTAACCTTCACCAACTTAACCCAACTCCTTCTGAATTTCTAAACTCTCCAATCCATAATTTCGACAGGTTCCTTAGTGAAATTTAATTTGTCATCGATACAAACTTCTTAAGGTAGGAGAACCAAAGTATCATCAGCAAAACACTTTTTAGATTGGATACATGGAACATATCATGTACCCCACTAATCTCACGAGATAGCTTGATTTGATATGCAATGGGACCAACTCGCGCCAGTATCTCAAATGGTCCGATATAACGAGGGCTAAGCTTTTCCTTGCTTCCCAAGCCTAACAACTCCTTTCCAAGGTGAGACCTTTAGATACACTCTGTCTCCAACCTGGAATTCTAATGGCTTCCTTTGATTATCCGCATAACTCTTTTGCTGACTCATAACAGCTTCCAATCTCTTTCTGATTTTAACAATCTTGTCCGTAGTCTCCTGGATAATCTCGGGTCTAGTTAGTTACTTCTCTCTAACTTCTTCCCTGCAAATCGACGAGAAAACTTTCTTCCATACAAAGCTTCAAATGGAGTAGGTTTGATACTACTGTGACAACTGATGTTGTAGGAAAACTCGACTAAGGGCAGATGAGTATCCCAATTTTCTCCAAAATCAATTACACAAGCTCGCATCAGATCTTTCAATATTTGAATAATGCTCTCACTTTGACCATTTGTTTGCAGATGGTAGGCAGTACTCATGTCCAAACGAGTACCCAAAGCTTGGTGTAAGGATTGCAGAACCTCAAAGTAAAATGAATGTCTCTGTCAAAGATTATTGAGATCAGTACCCCATGACAAGATACCACCTTCTTGAGGTAGATTTTGGTTAGCTTTTCCATCCGATCTGTTTCCTTAATTGGTGGGAGATGAGCAGACTTAGTCAATCGGTCAACAATTACCCAAATAGTGTCATGACCACTTGATGTTCGGGGTAACTTCGTGAGAAAGTCCATTGCTATCCGTTCCCATTTCCATTAAGTAATTTTTGGTTGTTGAAGAAGTCTTGATGCTTTTTGATATTCAGCCTTCACTCTAGAACAGGTTGAACACTTGCCCACATAGGTGGCTATCTCACCTTTCATATTGGGGCACCAATAATGTTCCTTCACATCTTTGTACATCTTATCCGAACAAGGGTTAATCGAATACTTGGATTTATGAGCTTCATCCAAAATCAATTCACTTAGGTTTCCAAAATGTGGAACCCAGATTCGGTCCATGAAGTACATCACATTATTGGATTTAGGCACTAACTCCTTGACCATGCCTTTCCAACCTTCGTTCTTCAAATTCTCATCTTTCAAAGCTTTGAGTTGAGCATCTCGGATTTGAGTATCAAGACCCGAATGAATAGTTGGCTCCAAAGCACAAACACGCTTAGACTTATCAGTCTCCTTCCTGCTCAATGCATCAGCCACAACGTTAGCCTTGCCCGGATGATAGCGGATTTCATTGCAGAGCTTTGGATTAGTTGAACCAAAGATGATGCCATCTACATATATTTGAACTAGCAGTGTGTCATTTCCGGTTTCTTTGATGAAGAGAGTCCCATCAATAGTACCTCTTTTGTATCCATGTTGATAGTGTCTCATACCACTTTCTTAGAGCTTGATGCAGTCCATATAGAGCTTTATCAAGCTTGCAGACATAATCAGGATGATCTGGGTTCGCAAAGCTAGGTGGTTGTTTGATATAAACTTCTTCATCAATCACCCCATAGAGAAAAGAACATTTCATATCAAGCTGGTAGACCTTGAAATCCTTGGATGCAGCATAAGCCAGGAATATTCTTACAGCTTCAAGTCATGCAACTGGAGCAAAGACATCAGTGTAATCAATCCCTTCTTCTTGAGTGTATCCTTGGACAACCAGTCCAGCCTTGTTCTTGATGATAATCCCTCTATCATCCTTCTTGTTCCTGAATACCTATTTGGTACCTATAACAGTCTTCCCTTAAGGAAGAGGGCATAAGTTTCACACCTTCTGTCTTATGATTTGAAGCAGTTCATCTTGCATAGCTTCAATCCAGCTTCCATCCTTCAAAGCCTCATAAACTTTTTTTAGCTCAATCTGGGATAAGAAACAAGAATGTAGACAAACATGACTGTCATGAGTTTGTCCTCTTGTTCTTACCCCTGAGTCAACATTTCCAATGATGTTTATGGTGGGATGTGACTTGTGGATCCAAAGTTGAGGGATCACAGCAAGTTGGTTGGACAGGTCTAAATTAGAGAAATTATGATCTGGCAATGAGGTGTCTCCTACCACATCAGCACACTTATCAAGAGAAACTTGATCCAATGAGTGTGTGACATCATTCATGTTGTCTTCAATGGAGTGGTTATCAACATCAAGAAATTCTTGATCACTGTCACCACCTCCAGTTCCTCCTGTATTAGAAGTTCCTTCTCCTGAATTCTGAGCCTCTGAGCTGGAATTTGAAGGCAATTCAGTTGAATCAGCAGTATTTGTCATGCTTGTGCTGATAGGAGCCTCAATTATAGGGTTAGTCACTATTGGAGCTGAAGTAATCTTCTTGGTTGGTCTTCTCAACTCAAATCTTGGATCAGGATCTTCTGTTGATCTATTATCTATAGATCCTGAAACATTCTCACAAGACTTGTTAAAACAGTTGGTAACTAAATCAAGATCAAATAGCCAATCCAAACCAGAACCTTTCACACAGGGTGTGTGTTCATTGAAAGTCACATTGGCTAACTCCTCAATGATTCTAGTTCTAAGATTGTATACTCTAGCAGCTTCTATAAGTGTCCTGTTTCTCCTCTCAGCAACACCATTTTGCTGAGGAGTCCTGAGAGCACTATATTGTCTTGAAATACCTTTTTCATCATAAAATGTATCAAGGATTTGGTTTTTAAATTCAGTTCCTTGATCACATCTTATGGTCTTAACCTTGTGATCAGATTGATTCTCAATTTTCAAAATGAAGTTCTTTAAGATTTTAGGGGTTTCATCCTTAGTTCTAAGGAAAAACACCCAATTGAATTTTGTGAAATCATTTGTGATCACTAAACAGTAAGAGGTCCTTCCTAGACTCATTACACTAGTGGGGCCAAATAGATCCATATGTAACAAGTGTAGGGGAGTAGTGATAGAGTTCATTTCCTTTGGCTTGTGAGACACTTTTTGTTGCTTCCCTTTCAGGCATGCAACACAGTGGTCATCACTTGTAAACTCTTTCTTTGGCATTCCAGTTACCAAATCATTCTTAATTAATTTATTCATGTTTTTAAAGTTTACATGGCACATTCTTTTATGCCAAAGGTAAGACTCATCACTATTTTCTTTAGACAGAAAGCAAGAAACTTCTCCAGAGGGAGATGTTTCCTGCAGATCCATCTTGTACATGTTCCCTCTCCTGGGGGTTCTAAGCAAAATATGCTCTTGAGGAATGTCAACCCCGGGCTTGAGAACAATACACTCATGCTCAGTAAAGAGCATGTGATGTTTTTGGTCCAAAAATTGGGACACACTCAAAAGATTGTATCCAAGCTCCTTGACAAAGTTTACCTTCTCAATCCTGAGCTTATCATTTGTAACCTGGCCCCTGCCAGTAATGTAACCTCCTGCATCTCCTCCAAAAGTAATTGGTCCTCCATTAAATCTTTCAAAGTTTTGAAGTAAGGACTCATTGCCTGTCATGTGCCTGGAGCAGCCACTATCAATGATCCACACATTTCTATTTGCCTTTGGCTGTCCCTGCACAAAAAGAGATGATTTAGTTATATTTGGAAACCTAAGCCTCATTGGTCTTGGGCTTGTTGAAATGAGTTGAAGGCAATGAAACAGTAAGTGATCCTATGTTCAGGCTTTGAGGATCAATTGTTGTTGCTGATGAAGAATCTTCAATCACACGGTCTTCCTTCATCTTCCACACCACCTTTGTAAATTTTGGCTCGACCTTCAAAGCTTCGGAAGCTTTTGCAGCTTCGAAAGATTTGGAGACTGGACCTTCAGAAGATCTTGCTTTCACTGCAGCAAGCTTCAGTACTTCGGAAGCATTCCTTTCTTCTGAGACCAAATTTTCTTCCGAAGGTGTGGCAATTTTTCACTTGCCTTCTTATTCATTTTGGAGCTTCCGAAGGAAACAGATTTTCCTTCCAAAGCTTTCCTTTCCTTCTTCTTCCCATAAGCCATCTCTTTGACCATGTGGATAGTACTTTTAGGATTGTAGATGCAATCCTTAGCTAGATGAGAAGTACTACCACACATGATGTAGTCCATTTGCTTCCTTCTAGGAGTCTTCTTCTAAGAGAAAGACTGAACTTGAACACTTTCTTTCTCCAGCTTCTTCTTCACAGATGATGCAAAAATTTTCTTAGGGAGAGAATTGCTCTTGGAGGAGGATGGTTCAGACTGTGTAGCAGTGGTACATAGTAATTCAGCCTTCTCTTAGCTGGAATGAGTTGGAACTGTACTAAAACTCCTGGTACTAGAGTTGTAGTTGATTCCTCAGCCTTTACCACTTCAAACCCTACAGAGATGAACACTTGTTTCTGCTTGGAGTCAAAAGTGGCCTTGATCTCTTGAGCCTTCTTTGATCTTCTCTTTGCTCTTTTGATCAAGTCCTTTTTCTTTGTCTTTGTCATACCAGTCTTCTTGCTCTCCTCAGGAGCATGGTGACCCTTTTTGGATTGACTCTCTTCACTCCTTTCAGAGTCATTCCTCACCATCTCCTCTTCATCCTCTTCATCACTGGGGTCTATGAGGGGAAGCTCATCTTCACCAGTTCCACACCTTGGAGATCTTACAGATAATAGAGTGTGTGGATGAGCTATCTTACAAGATCCCAGTCCCTGCTTATTCTGATAACAAACTTTTGCATGCAGAGATGAGGATATTATGTTCTTGAAGATCTCTTCTTCAAGAACACATTTTCTGCCCTGGCTTTGCTGATCACAAGCTCAGCCTGGCATTCTGTCAACTTAGTAACAAGATCTTTTATTTGAGTCTTGTAGTTTGTTTGCTCATGTTTAAGAGTTGAAATTGTTTTCTCTAGGTCTTATATTTTAAGCTTATAATCATTTTCAGCTCTCTTAAAATCAACTTTTAAAATGTTTAAAGACTCAATATCATATCTCATTTCTAAGTTGTAGGACCTGTATCTGTTTACTTTAGCAATACATTCAGGAGAGCAAAGATTTCTAATACCTTAGCTTTATCATGGTTAGCCATGAGTGCTTGATTTGTAGAAGCATCTTTAGCTTGGAAGCTCCAGTCAAAGCCTCCTTCTTCAACAGCAACTGCAGCTTGCTGTCTTGGCTTCTCATTCTGGTGCCCTCCTTCAGTGTAGTTTGGCCTAGATGATGTTTGGCCACCATTTGACTTAGGTGCCTTGCATTCTCTGGCAAAGTGTCCCATCTAGTTACAGTTGTAACACTTTACTTTGCTTTTGACTAGCCCAAACTTGCCACTGGTTGCATTGCTAGGAAACCTTCTCCCAATCCTCTTGTAAAACTTTTGGGCTCTGTGAGTGAGAAGAGCCATCTGCTGGACTATCTCCATATATTCTACATCATCTAGATGGATACAGTCCAGGTCTTCAAGAGTGAAAAGAAAGTTGCTTGAATTTTCATCAGTAGAGACAAAGGCTTGAGAGGAACTTGTCTCTTGGAAGTGGCTTCCTTGGATGTAGCTCTCTCTGGGTGTCTTTGGGAAGGTGATGAAAGGACCCTTTTGTGAAGTTTTAGGGCAGCAGATAAGATGATGTTGTGGTTCTCTGCTATCCCTTTCACCCACATGAAGGGCTGAACTCTGGTGAGTATTGGAGTTACCAGATGAATTTTGCATGTTCATCTCTATCTAGTATCCACTGAGTATCCCATACGACTCAGTAAGAGTAAGGGTCTTGAGGTTTTCAGTCCTCTTAATGACCACACAATAGTGTGTCCATTGTCTGGGAACAGAGGACATGAACTTCCTAACAATATCCCTGTTCTCATAGTTACTCCAACATCAGCCAGAGTATCCACAATCTCAACATACCTGAAGTATTGTTGAGTCATGGTTTCACCCGTCTTGAAGGTGAAGTTTTCAAACTATTGCTTTAGAAGGTCCTTCTTGTTTTCCTTGGCTTCATTGGACCCCTCATACATCAGTTTTAGTGCATCCCATAGCTGTTTAGCGGTCTTGCACTTCTTGAAACCTCTGTAAATGGAGTTTGGAAGAGCAGTTTGGAGGGCTGTCATGGCTTTTTGATCAATATCAATCCTTTTCCAGTCTTCATCAGAAAAGTCAGCCCTCTTCTTTGGTATCATGCCACCACCAGCAGCAGCTGAAGAAGTGCATGGTACATGAGGTCCATTGACAACAGACTCCCACATCCTGGAATCTTGAGACTTGATGAAGCCTTCCATTCTTTGGCACCAAGTGTCAAAATCCCCAGGAGTAATCAGTGGGGACTTTTTCATAGTTCCAGTTTCCATATCAGCCTTAGAGATAGCTGCCATTTGAAGAGTTAAGTGATGTGTGAAGCTAAGAGGATTAAAGATGATAAGATCTTACAATCAAGAGCCTGGAAAGCTCTGATACCAATTGTAGGACCGGGTAAGGGTGCTTAACAATTAGTTTCACACTGAGGAGAGATCTTAGATCACTTAACTATTCAAATAGCGAACTGGTAACTTAAACAGATGATACTAAGAACATAAGTAAATTAAAGAGACAGAACTAAGAACAACACAAGAACACAAGATTGGTTTTCAAGGATGCTGTATATTGATCTCAAGTTCTTTTACAAGTGTTACAAAGCATACATAAATTACAAGGACCTGAGACACTTTTATACTACAACCTACAACCGTCACTTACATGTAAAGACGGTTGGGATTTGACTAATCTAGACAACAACATCAACCTACAGTCAAAAGGCAGATTACCTTTTGACTAGTGACTATGACATGCCATAGCTCATTGACTTTTCCTAATACAAAAAGTCTACATGAACAAGTAAGGTAAGTAGGTGAACCACCAGAGCAAGCAGCGAAAAGTGTGCCAGCTTTATCAGAAGTTGATTTAGAGAAAGCATATTTTCTCTGTCCTCTGAAGAAATCAATCTTCACAGCTTTGGAAGACTTTGTCTTTGAAGCTTTGGAAGATTTCATCTTTGGCTTCGAAAGATGCTGGTCTTTGGCTTCGGAAGATTTCACACTTGGAATATTTTTCTGTTTGAGTGTGAAACTTCCGAAGTAACTCCTTCTGAACTGTTAGCTTTAGAAGATCTTACACTTAGACACATTTGAGAGTGTAAGACTTCCAAAGCTAGTTCATCTTTGTTCCTTAGTGCATGCATGGAAGACTTGGTTGTTCTGGCTTGTTGGTTGCATCAGCCTCATAATCTTTAGATGATCTTACAGAAACCTTGGTTGAAGGCCCAGTAGTTGAGCCTGTGAACCTTGAGACAGCTACTACTTCAACACCCATTACCCTCAGTGGGCCATCAGCTTGTGAATGTGTCTCACAGCCTCACTCTAGCTAGAGCTTAAGTGTAACACCAAGCAATGAAGACCAAAGCTCTCTCCACCCTGAGTCAAACAAGTTAGTGACTAACAAAGGGAAGAGGAAAATGGCCTCTAAGGAGATTAAGGAGGAGAAGAGAGAGAGGAAGAGGAAGGAAAAGGGCGAGAGTTCAAGTAGGACCCCTAGCTTTATGGAAGCTGCCATCAGGGCTGCCCCCAGGCCAAACACTCAAAAAGATGAGTTGAGGGTAGCCAGGCTTAAGTATCTGGGGTCCAGGAACTATGATGTTAATGAACTCATCTCTCTCGCCTTAGATGAACTAAATAAATTAGCTGACATGGAAGTGTCAAAGGAGAGGAGGGAACCTGTGGAAGTAGAATTGCTCCTCAAAATCAAAGAAGAAAGGAGAAAAAAAAGACTCTACAAAGCTCTTATCCTCTCCCCAGTTCAAGAAAGCCCTAAGGCAGATGTTGTGGCCACTGAGCAACAAACTCAGGCAGTAGGGAACAAGACACGCAAAATATGATTACCTACCTGAGTGCCACAGGCCTCTATCAGGCAGTAGACCTGCTTCCCTTGTCATATGAGTACATTGAATTTGAATACCTCAAGCAGCTTGAGCAAGAAGTGCTGAAAGAGCAAAAAGCTGCTAAGAGGAAGATGAGGGAGGAGGCTGCAAAATCAAGAGCCACCATCAGAGCAAATCTAAAGAAGTTTGCTGATAGATAGAAGATGATGAGCTTCTTGAAGCTGTATGGATTCTCCAAAAGGAGACTTGGTCCAATGTCTCTATCCACCATGGATGAGGACATTAGAGTGATCAAGTAGAAGATCAAAAGGGGTGAGCTAGTTGACTTGCATTCTCCACCAAGTCACGTTGTACCAGAAGTTGAGGTCAAGGTTGAACCCCAAGAGATAACACAACCTGGACCTAGTACTGCATCACAGCCAACTTCATCTTCTGATACACAGCAGGGTCCTGATCCCTCTCCTTTTGAACTTGTGAAGGAAAAGGACCCAACTGAGAAGGACAAACAAGAACCATCTGGTGCTGCAGGCCAGCCTTCTTAGTTAAAGTATAGAAAGAGGAAGAGGATAGCCATTAAATGGGATAAGAAGAAGAAGAAAAAGTTCAAGGCATCCACCTTTGCACCTCAGGATGGCTCGAAACATCTTAAGGGTGATCAAGAAGAGGCTGCTCATCCAACTCCTATTCAAGTAGAGCCTCTTGCTGCTGAGAGACCCATCATGTCCTGGTTGTTTGCCAACAATCCAAACAGATGGTATGTCACTAGAGATCAAGGGAGTCAAGACATGTACTTTTGGCAAAACATACTTGACCTCTCTCTGCATGATCTCTATCACATGAGGCAACACTTTGAGAGTTTGGGGAATCCTGACCAACTGATGATGAAAGGAATGGTCTTGATTCTGATGAGGACTGTCAACAAAATAAAGACAAACTTTAAAGCTCTCCTTTAGTTTTGGTAGCATCAGCCTATGGGGATTTTGTAAGGATCACACTTAAAGGCTGATGCAACCAAAGAACTCTCAACATGCGCATATGAAGTACTAGGAAAGTACTTCAAAAGAGTTGATATAACTAAATAAATTATACTAAGTATCAAAACTTCGAATCCAAAAGACCAATTCTTCCGAACAAATTCTTCCAAAGCCAAGACTGATTTCTTCCAAAGACAGAGAAGGCATGTCTTCTCTGACTTACTTTTGACAAAAGCTAAAACACCTTTCTGTTGTCATCTCTGAAGACTCAGCAACTAGCATGAGTTGGTGAAAAGTCCATGCTTTTGTCAATTGTAGATTAAGGTGTTGAGTCTGTAACTTTCCAACTATGTACTTTTATCCTTTTTGTATTAGATAAGGATATGAGCTATGGCACATCATAGTCACTAATAAAAAAGGCAATCTGCCTTTTTGACTCAACATTGATCTTGTTGTCTAGATTAGTGTTTCCAGCTGGCCTTCAAAGTATGGCCGCCTGTAGGATGTAGTATAAAGTATCTCAAGCACATGTATCTTCAGATAAGCTTTGTAACACTTATAAGAACTTGAAAGCAATATACAACATTCTTGAAAACCATATATTATATTGTTCTTATGCTTGTTCTTTACTTGTGTTCTTAGTTTCATCATAAAGACCGGTTCCCTATTTGATCTGTTAAGTGTTCTAAACACTCTCCAAACATTGTGAAACTATTGCATTGACCACCCTTCAACGGTCCTGCAAGTGACCTTAAGAATTTTCTGAGAATATCATTATTCTCCATCTTCCATTCGAATTTTTCAAGTATCGTAATCATGTGGTGTAAACATGGGAGGTTTAGTATGAGTGCCTTTCTCCAAGTTGTGCTTACTTGAGATGGCTATAGCGGTCATTATGGAGGGATAAGGGAGGTGTGAGGGAATAAGGTGTTTGAAAGTATGATCAAAAGAAAACAAGTAATTTGTAGAAAGGTGACTTCAAGCAAATCAAGAGCCGGAGCTCTGATACCACTTGTTGGATCGGGTTATGGACTAACAAGACTTTTCTAGTTATCGGCAGATGAAAAATGTAGAATCTAAGTCAACTGTCTTACTAACAAACACAGATACTTTGAGTAACAATAAAGACACAAGCTGTTTTTTTAAAGTATTTAGTTGATTAATCTTTTCTGATTACAATGAGTAAGTATCAGCATATAACAAGTGGGCTAACGAGCTAACCTCAAAACTATACAAGTGAGAGATATTCATACCAATAAAGGTAAACACTAAGAAAAAAATCACTTGACATCTATTCCTAGTTTAGGACAACACATGTACATCGTAGACAGGCAATCGGTACATCAGAGATCAGCAGCTTCAGTACAATATTGTCTCAAAAGACAAAACATTAATTCGGTGCAGACAATCTTGTTGTAAGACCCGTTCCCGGAGACCTCACAGTTGGACAATCATAGCATTTTTAATATAAAATAAATACATTTCATAAAAACATCGCAGCGGATTAAGTTATCAAAAACCATTCATGCATTAATACTTGACGTTGCTAAATAATACATCATTGTATTTTAAAAGTTACAAAAAGAATCATCCAGTTGTATTACAAAAAAACAATATCATTAAGCACGAATGGATGCCAGTCTTTGCCTGCCAAGTAGCCTCACCCGCGTGCCATCCCCAGCAACAAGTTACCTGCCAACTGAAAATGCATAAAAGTCAGCGTTGCTGAGTGAGTTCTAGTTTTTTAAATTAAAGTCCCTTGTATATATATATAAAAATATCATTTTTCGTAAAATACTCCTTTTCATAAAATCCATTACTTCTGTACGTGTTCACGCATCATACATACAACAAGATAATATTTATTATTATCTTTCATCATTCTTCTCATTCAGTTCATACATTCATCATTATCTTTCACTTTCTTCTGAACCAATGTGCAATACCCTGAACATTGTGCACGAAGCTGGTACTGGGCCTAGGGCCTATAAATAGACCCCGAACATTGTGCACGAAGCTGACTCCAGTACCTGGGGCAAGCAACAAGGGTCACGTCAATCTCTAGGATTAACCCTGTGTGCATCCTTCGGGTTAGCTAAACCGCACACAGTTGAGCTGACAACCCAATGGCTGTGAACCTCCTTTCATTTGCTTGCAAGACTTTCATTCATTTAATATATTCACTTTTCATTATCATTAATCTTTTGCTTCTTTTATGATAATACTTTACATATACGAGCATAAACACACCACGTAAAGTCACATAATAATACATAATATGGAACATAACAACAGGCCATAAACATGAAAAACACCAACAAACATAACCATCAAAACATCCCAGGGCTTAGTCTTAAAATTTCTATTTCCCAAAATTTTAGAAAATTTTCTAAGGCATTTAGGCGCATGAGCACTATGCAGGCGTACGAGTACTATGTAGACGCACGGGCACTTTAGGCGCAGGCGCATGAGCACTGCTTGGGCGCATGAGCTTTACTTAGGCTCATAAGCACTTAGGCGCATGAGCAGTGGGCGCATGGGAAACTGTTTGGGCGCATGATCAACACTTCAGCAAAATTTTAGGCGCATGGGGTACTGTTTGGGCGTATGATCAGGTACTTAGGCACATGAACAAAATTCCAGGCGCATGGGCACTATGTTGGGCGCATGGGCAGTTGTAATTTCAAACTTACACTATTTTTCAGACCCAATCATCGTTCAACATGTTCCTAACCCAAATCTATCATGCCAAACACCTACATCAAGCATATACACACGAAACACAACAATTCATACACAAACATACATTCACCCGTAAAAACAGAGTAATAACATACGGTTTCATACACATAATTTGTAAAACATTTTTACATGCATTTCAGCCCCGAAAACAAGTTTAAAAACAGAAAACCGAGGATCTAGAACTCACCTGCAGCAGCTTTCGAGCAAATCTCCTCCAAACTCGTAAGCACTTGGAGTTCAAACACCTAAACACACCAAAAGCGCAGAACCGAACACAAAGAACACATAAGAATCGGTCCCGAAGCCGAAAACTCAGCTAAAACCGAATAAAAAAGCAAGAAAACACTCACCTTCGAAGGTTTCTCTCACTAGAAACCGATAAAAAACCCTGTTCTTCTTCTTTTTCTCTTCTTTGCAACCGAGAGAAGGTGAAGTGCAGATCTAGTGGGCGGCCATGCTTCTTTTAAAGATAAAATAATAAGGTTTTGTCCTTTATACAACTTTAGCCCCTCCACTTATGCAAATTCTCCTTTCTTTCTTGATACTTTTCTTTTCTTTTCTTTTTAGCAAATTTTCAGGTGTTACACTTGTCTAGTGTAACAGTTGATCAGCAGCTCATCAAGTTAAGTGTAGATCAATATTAGTCAATTAGCAGCTCATTATGTTGAGTGCTGATTGGCAGCAATTCAGCACTTGGCATATTTCGACGATTAACAGCCAGTGCTGAATCTTTGAGTTTTCGGTAGCTTCATTCTCTTTATGGATCAACACTAAGCATTGACCTTGAAAGGGTATATCTTATGATGTGTGTAAACACTGATCTAAAGACTTAGATACACAATAACTTTGTTGACTTGAATGAAAGATTGAATAAATATGGAATTCTAGATTCATAACTTCTTTCTATTTTCTTTCCAATTGAGATTTTATGTACTAATCAAGGGCCAGCTATGTATAATAGCTTTATAATTGTTAATGTGGAACGTTAAAGGTGGTTTTGTGAATTCTTAATAAATCTTTAGATTGGGTAAATATTTAACAATCTCCCTTTTGGATATGGGTCTATAAAGTCTTAGTAATATGACAAAACATGATAATCACATATGCAGGTTTTGAAACCATATTCAAATTCCACATTACCATATTTAAGTTTAAAAGGATAAGTATACATGTAATCATGTTAAGCTGGTTGCCTATGTTTACATACATTTATATGTTTAAGTATATCTGAAAAATGTGATCTTATGATTGAATCAGCTCTTAGTCTTTGTTAAAACTTGAGAGATTAGACATATGGTTTGCTTTCACTTGTTATAGTATGTTTAGTTAATTGTTTCAACTTAAAAAATTAAAAACATCATAAAGATATTGTTTTGTGTGTCTGCTTATTTTTGTTTTAAATTATTTTTAAAGTGTTTCATATTTAACAAAATGAATTCATTTAATGCATTCACACAAAACTACATACATAAATGAACATGGATTTGTTTGGAAACTAAAACGATCTAACAAGAAATCTGGAGTTTGTGTTTGTGATTATGTACAATTATTAGCTACAAATGATGTCCTATCATCAATTGAGCAAGTTAGTAGACCAAAGAACATGTTCTTTAAGCTTGTAGAAGATACCTAAAAATCTTCTACCCAAATATTCTGAAGCACTCAAGAAAAGAAAGTTGTAAAAGTTTTTTTTCTTTTCATATAAAAGTAATGCATCCAAAGAGGGGGAGATTATCTCATAAATTCAAAGTCAAGCAAATTTATAGAACATTAGTCTAAGGGAAGATTATTGATTCAAGAAATTTAGACTGAAGTATGCTTAGATTGTTATATTTGAGGATAAAAGAAGACTCAAATTGTAGTCTAATGTTATCAAGACAAAAAGTCAAAGTTAAAAAGTCAATCTCGTAAAGTCAAAGTCTTAAAGAACCTAATATGAGCTTACTCCTAATAAATATTTTTAAGTTTTACAACTGAAAGAACGCTTGACATCTTACGTTTTTGCAATCTCTTTTCATTGGGAAAGTACCAAAGAAATTCAATTGGGAAACTTGTTGTATGATTAGAAATCTTAAAAAACCTAATATTAACCTTACTCGTAATAAAGATTAACAAGTATCACAACTAAATTATTCTAAGATTGTTGGCTTCACATGTTTGTTTATGATCTGTACTAGACCTAATATTGTATTTGTTATTAAAAAGCTAAGTAGGTTTATAGAATTTATTTATAATCATTGTTTGATCTATAACATCATCATAGAAAAAAAAAATCATTTTATGTTGTGGCATTTAATCTTTATTTTGATGTTAAGAAAAAGAAACTTACACAATAATTACTTTTGATCAATAATTCTATTTATGATATGATATTCTTATGTAATAAATGTCATCCAAGTTTGTAAAAGTTGTATGACATATTTAAAAAATTATGTGGTAGTATATAAGGTAATAAAGTTGTATTAAACATACAATATGAAAACTAATAGTATCTAATCAATTAATGAAGATACTTTTAATCAATGATTCTATTTATGATATGATGTTGTTACGTAATAAATATCATCCAAGTTAGTAAAAGTTGTGTGACATATTTAAAAAAAATTATATGGTAGTATATAAGGTAATTAAGATGTAGTAAACATACAATATAAAAAACTAATAATATCTTATCAATTAAAGAAGATACTTTTGATCAATGATTCTATTTAGATATGGTATTCTTATGTATTAAATGTCATCCAAGTTTGTAAAAGTTGTGTGACATATTAAAAAAAAATTATATGGTAGTATATAAGGTAATTAAGTTGTAGTAAACATACAATATAAAAAACTAATGATATCTAATCAATTAATGTCTTCATTATTTATAGTCAAAGTAGTGCAGATGTATATTTAATTACATTCACATAAACTTGCAATCATAGATGCACCTACCCAAATAGTTACATGTATTTACATATATTACACACACATACATGTGTAGGTAGGTATATATATGTGTGTGTGTATGTATGTCTATGTATTATTAGAAGTTTAACCCCACACACTGTTGAGAAAATGAAGCCAAGGAGTTTAAATTTAGCCCAATTCCTTGTTATATTTCTCGTTGTTAGCACTTTAATGGCATCTTCTACACCAACTATTGAATCAGGTTCAGATTAATTTCTTAAATTATAATATATAGTATTTTAACTATAATTTTCATATTTTGTTTATAACCTAATGGTCATATTTAGTAGAAAAAAAGCCAAAATTTGTTTCTCCAAATTCTTCCAAGTATAATGGATATATATTTTTTGTGAAAATCAAATACAAGAATTATGAATAGTCATCTACGTGTGTGTGGAATATTTATGGTTTATTGTTAAATAATTAACAATTACTACATAAAAGACATAGATTCAGCTTTGGTTGAGGGATCAAGTTATATTATAGACAGATATTGAAGATTTAGAAGTTTAGTGGGCGTGTGATTTTATCATTGAAAAAATAAATAAATTCAACTTTTGTCTTTCAAGATGTTTATTTTAAGTTTTAGCATTTGATCTATGACTAAATATATTAAGTAATTTTAATATTCGGGTATGTACACACTAATACTTTCTGTATATTTATTTTGTAAGTATTTAATATTTTCAAGTTATAATATTAAGGTTTTTCTTCTATCTTATATAAATTATATACATGTGTAGATAAAGAAGCGAGGATTATCAAGGTGATGTGCAACACAGGAATGGCATGTAGAGAGGAGGACTACACGTTTGACTTGTGTGAGAAATATTGCAATGATGATAAAGGACCAGATGGATGGCATGCTGTTTGTCAAGTTGGAATGTGTTGCTGTAAAGCACATGACTAGCTAATGTATTAGGAAATGTTGCAATTGTATGCTTCTTAGTATGTCATGAATACTATGAGTCATTTTAAAGCATTTGAACAAAATTTTGCTACATAATTAATAGAAGTTGTTAAAAAAGTGTTAGAAACATGCTTAATGGTTTTGATATATACATCAAAACAAGTAGTGAAACCGACGTGTTGCCGCAGGTGTGTTGAATTTTTATGCCTCGGTTCCGATGACTTAGACATTAATATTTATCAAGTAAAAGTATTCAGCTCTAAACATTGATTAAAACATGCAGGTGATTACCTTTCTCGACATGTACCTTTTTCGTTAAATGACATGTATATTAATTTATATTATTACGTATAACTTAGTATTTAGTGAAATTTACACCAAAACATATGTAAAAATCAACATATTGTAATGATATATTAAAAAAAGTTATTAAACATTATATTTCAAAAGTTATAAAAGAAAAATTAACAAAAAGAGTTTTTAGTGAACCGCTTGTCATAACTTGGTTGGTGTATAAAAAGAAAAAAAAATTAAGATTAATTTCATATATATCTCTATAAAACTAGTTAAATATCATATATATCCAAATAAAATTTTAAATATTATATATGTCCCTCTAAAACATATTAATATCATATATATCCTTTTATTATATATATATCATATGTATCCATTTCATATATTTCATAAAAACCATTCATAATATAACCATTTGGATTTTATTAAAACTTTAATCTTCATATTTACTTATAATTACTCATCTTTTTATGGGTGTTTTCTTGTGTTTTTACAACCAAATTTTTATTGCTTTTCTAAGTGACTCGATTTTTGTAGCATTTTCTATTATATCTTTTACTCGATTTTATAGTAATTTTTTATACCTTTTTTAACTGTTTCCCGGTCGTCTTGATTAAATATCCTTTTTAAACCTCTTAACAATAAAGTTTTATTCATATAGGCTATATTAATGTAGATTAGACTTGTTCATACATTCTTTTCAGTTGGATACAAACTTCTATGAAAAAGATAAAAATAAATAAATAAAAGCATAAAAGAACGATAAAAATTATAGTAGAAAGATGAGTTTAAAGTGTGTAAAATAAAATTTTAAGAAAATAAAGGATAAATTGGTTATATTTTATATTATATGCATAAAATATGTTAATATAAATATATTATATTTTGATTATTTTATCCATATATATGGTATTTAGAATTTAGAATTTGTTTAGAATATATGTGATATTTAAAAGGTTTTGTAGGATATATATGCTATTTATTATGTTTTGTAGAGATATATATGATACAAAAATTTTAATTTGGATATATATGATATTTTGTAAGTTTGTACGGATATATATGAAATTAACCAAAAAAAATTATTAGCATAGTATCTTTGTAAATTTTGAATGGCAAATTTATAAGTTTAAAAAGTAATGCTAATTGTCATGATGACGTAAGCACATACTTTAATATATCTTTACTACTATATAATATATTTTACGAGGATAAGATAGTAATTTTACTCAAATTGTAGGACGTCTAATGCAATATTTTAAACATAGAGTATAAGTGTCCTATGCAATAATTCTATTTTTACCCTATTTAATAAACTCTATTAATTAATACACTATTTAATACACGTTATTAATATATTATTTAATAATATGATATTATTTAATTCAATACATTAAATAATATATTACTTGTAATACTAAATGACATTTAAATTTGTTAAATACTATTTAAATAATTAAGTATACAACTCATATTTATAATAGCTAATAGTTATATTTTTAAGGGGTATTTTGGGTAGTCGATAATTTTAGTATTTATGAGTAAACTTGTTAGTAAATCACATATTATTTAATAGGTCTAAAAAATATAATAATAAAAATATAATAATGTTAATAGTAATGATTATTTTTATTAAAAGGTTAACTAAAACAAGAACAATATTGTGTTAAAATCTAATAACATATCATCAATCATGATATAATATTTTAAATTTTATGATACTTTTTATTCAAATACTTTTAATGTATTTATTTTACTTGATATCCACGACTTATTAAATATCTTTGTTCAATAATAGTATGATGATGATATAATAATGAATAACTAAAGCATGTGTAGATATCCATGAGAATCCGAACGCTTATATCATTGAACTCGCTAAAATCATGATAATCCAAAAAACTATTATTGCAACGTTCACATATACATTTAAAATCAAACAACGGCGAAGCGTGGGTGTCCACTATACTACTATATAAAGCAATACCTTAAGATACAAATATAATTTTATAAAAAAAATTAAAACACCTAATATAATTTTTTAATTATTAGGTACAAGTATTCAATACAATTATTCGTATTTTACCCCTTATTAATAAAATTTTTTTAATTAATACATTATTTAATATTGTAAGATTATTTAATTCACTACATTAAATATTATATAATTTTTAATATTTTAAATTAACATATAAATTTATAAATAAGTATTACCTTAGTTGAATACTTAACTAAATACTTTTATTATTATTATTATTATTATTATTATTATTATTATTATTATTATTATTATTATTATTATAATAATAAAACTTATAAATAAGTATTATTCTATTTGAATACTTAACTATATAATTACTATATACTTTAATAATAATGATGATAATAATAATCTATATCTATATCATCTATTATATATTACTGTCTATAAAATATCTCTTTAAGACAAGGTTATAATTTTATAATAATTTTAAGATAACATATAAAGAATTGCAACCTTTAATCTTTAATATTATAAGAAATCTTCCTATTATACTGATTCAAAGAAATGTATCACATGGTTTTCTATAAATATATCTATATTTAACATTTAATGTCATAACAAATCTTTTAACATGTTCAACATTTATGTTTACTTAAAAATTGAGTCACTCAACTATTCTTGTTAATGCTAATTAATTTTATAACAATGTGTTAGCTCTAACATATGATAATAATCATAAGCCGTATAAGAGATTTAAACCATAAAATAAAACAAATGATAAATTAAATGAAATATAACAAGTATTAGACTTGTAAATTGTTCACTCCGCCGCAACGCGTGGGTTACCCATGAGTGTGTGTGTATATATATATATGTATATATATATATATATATGTGTGTGTGTGTGTGTGTGTATATATGTATATATATGTGTATATATATGTATATATATGTATATATATATATATGTATATATATATATATATATATATATGTATGTATATATATATGTATGTATATATATATGTATGTATATATGTGTGTATATAGGGAGAGGATCATGTGAGAACTAGTTTTAATTTGAGAATTTGATAACTAATCCTATTATTTCTTTAAACTCCTAAAACTCTTTCATGCGATATTATTTTTTTATAAAAATTGAACTATGATATCAAGAATTGTTTTTATTTAATCTTGGTATAATATTCATCTATTACATATGTGTTGTATATTAGTATATGAAACTACATATATGCAGTATATCATATTATATATTATGTTGTATTGTAATACTACATATATGTAGTATTTGTTAGGATTTTCACAAGTTTATCAGAGTCATTTTATCCTTATAAAATGAAATGCAGCGGAAATGGAAGAAAAAAACTTGTTTACAGTTAATATATATAAACCAGATTATATATCTGTTAAAAACCCGTAATGGATCGTTATATGAAAAACCATGCTTACAAACAACCATAGAGTGTTTGGAAATCTACCTCTCGAATGGGATAAAGGAAGAAGATCTTTGATCGGCAGCTTCCAAAGTAGGAAACCTCAAGCTTGTCAACTGTCACACCCCAACCTTAACGGCTGAAACTTCAAGATGTGGGGGTTAAGATTGTTCATGCCACACAACGCTAATTTTAAAATGACAATATTATTAAAGATCAATATTCATGACGTACAATAAAGAAATAGAGCAAGTTCAAACATCCAACAATACATAAAAAATTCGAAGTCACAAAATGATCAATGTCTTTTATTTTAGTCTAGGTCCAATCCTAGATGTATGTAAGTCTTCAAGGCATGCTAAACAGTATCATTTCCTGAAACATGTTAAAAATAAAAGGTCAACATAATGTTGGTGAGTTTTCCATAGTTTTCATACATAAATATATATAAAAGATGGCAATTCATGTCATAGGTTATTAAATAAAATAACTAGGGATGGATGAACAAATGTAACAATCAAACCTTGATAGATTATAAGATTAGAAGATTAAACGATTAGCTAAGTGTACTTGGTTTAACACCAAGTAGGCTTGTCAAGCCCATAGATCTATGACGTCGCTAGGCTAGCAATAGTTAATGATTGTACATATTATAGTCATCACATGGTAATTACAAGAGTTCAACTAACCACGACAAATAAGAAGAATTGCCCAAGTGTTTACAAGATTCAAACGAGTTTACAAGTGCATTTATCATAAGGTTAACATGTTTCACCCTAAAGTGTGAAAATATATGAAAGGGGTATGGAAAAACTCACATGGATTATAAGGATGAAAAATAAGAAAAGCTTGTATATAATGCCAAGGATTCGTTAACGTTCAACCTAAATAAACGTCGTATTAAATTAATCATGATGTTAACAATACACTGGAATTCACATTTAAATTTGGGATGATATTGTTTATAAACACTAACCCATGATTATTCTATAGATGCAATTTATTATTATTTTGATACTTAAACAATTAAATAGGAACTTTAATGATTAACACTATTAATAAAAGTTAAACTTTTATTATCGAAAGGTTATTATTTACCATTAAATAAAATAGTAATTTTGTAGATTGAAACAATTAAGATAATTCCATTAATAACAAGACGTGTACATTTTAAATATGTACTTATATATTTATCTAAATATATAAATGAATTTTTAAAATATGTTTTATAACTATAAAACATTTATTAAATTAGAATTGTTAAGAATTAAATGGGATTTATTAAAATTAATAATAAATGATACTTTTGTAATAATTTTTATAATCTCCAAACATGAAAAATTTATTAATTGATTATCTACAAAAAAAACAAAAATTTAAAAGAAAATAATTTTTATTTAGTTTCTGATTAAAAATGATTTTTATAAGAATAATAATAATATTTAAGTACTTTCTGAAATTTAATTATTAATAAATCTCTAAAAAAATAGTGGCAGGGCCTCGGGTTCGAACCCGGGCCCTTTGCCACACCAGACACAACTAAACCACCGGGCCAAAGCCCTGTTTGTGTCAAAGAATAGAATTTAATAGTTAAAAACTTAAACCCATAAAATCCCCGATTTCCATATAAACCCTAGATTGAACTCCCAACGAATTGAACCCCAATCTGATGAGAACAAAGAAATTAACCATGGGGCTTTGCATCCCCATGATTTATCGTGTATGTTGATGCTTAGATTCACCAGGATTGGTTGTTGATTCCACGAATACGAAGTCGAGTGAGACCGCGACTGTGCTATTCTCGATTCAAATGGTTAAAGTTGATTACAATCAAATTAGTTGCACCAACAGCTTCTAAGGATGCATATGATCGAAAGCCCTCTGCTGATTTCGGACTAGGATGTACTGAAGTTGGAAATTGGTCGAGTCGCAGGTTCGGAGGTTTGCAGAGGATTAATTCGATGAAAGGGTTAAATTCAGATGAAATTAGGAGTGAGTGAGTGTTATAACAGTCTTTTAAGTGATTAAAACCATATAATTGCACATGATTGTATACGTTTCAAGTCAATTGATGTCCAAGCTTGAATGAGTTTCGGTTTTGATTAAATGAAATGGGAAACCGCCGATTAATGTCGAATTAACTTTGTTATAGTGTTCGAAACCGGTGTACGTTGGTAAGGGATGGTTTAATTTGGGTAGAAATGATAAATTTCGAGGATTATGAAGTGGCCGGAGCTCCGCCGGAGTATTGGCCGGAAATAGGCCGGGGAATCGGGCGATGGGGGGGGGAATGTCTTGGGTTTTGAAATAAATTACATTTAGGTCCCTGCGGTTTATGATTTGTCATTTTAAACCCAAAGCTTAGTTTTAATCAGATTTTCAGTTTAGTCCCTAAGGTTTTGGACTTTATTATTTCATGTACAAACTAATTATATTTTTTTACAAGTTTTAAAAATGTTAAAACATTTTGTTTTTATTAAATTTCAAGATTTAACATTCTTTTAAGATTATTTACAATTATTAGTATTATTATTTTGCCATTTTATTATTATTTTCACTATTACAATTAATATTGATATTTTCTTCTATTTTTTTGTTATTATTATTATTATTATTATTGTTATTATTATTATTATTGAATTATTTAATTATAACCAAACTATAACGATTTCAAGGAATTACATATAATTCCTCGTACTTGCATTCATAACAAAACGAATCCTTACAAGAGATAACGACGTTAATCAAACGTTAAATAAAAATACGAGAGGTCACAGTCTTCCCAACTTTAAGGAATTCCGTCCCGAAATTAAATTTCCAGGACACTTATGATAAAAAGATCAGGATACTTGAATTTCATTTGGTCTTCACATTCCTATGCGAATTTTTAGGGCACATTTAGAATTCTAACGAACTGTGATTGGTGTTCGGTTATGGGTGAGTTACTTAGGACAGAATGCATGCAATTTGAACTCCTCCAGTAGGATGCGAAAGTTATCATTGACAAGATAAATTTTGAAGTTTGACACAAAAAATGTTGGATAAACCATGCAGAGTTCTTAGGATAGTTTTAAGCTTATAAGCCACTTTTTTTAATACGCTTAAGCATTTTGAATGAACTTACAAAATGAGATGACATCATGATGCTCCTGGAAAGGCCTGTAATTGTATGAAAGTTTGATCAACGAAAATTGAGAATCCCAAGAGTTACTAAATAAAATGACACAAGTTCAATGCATATCTTGAAAGGTTGTAACGTTCTTTCAGCTTTGGTTTGCGAATGATGAATTGTACTAAAATTGTCTTATGTTTTCGTAGACGATTTAAAGGTTCGGCTAGAACGAAAGATAAGTAGACCATCCCGATCAAAGATTTTTAAAACACATCACGGTGGCTGACTATTTTGTTGACGTAGATACGAGTCAATTTCTTGACTCGATATTCCTCAAGAATCGTCACGAATTGCACCGGTTTAGTCATTCGATCAATGATGAATCAGGTGTTATTATGATGTCTAGAAATACGAGACATATTGGTGATGAACTTCATCAATAAATGTTTCCTTTTACACACAGACTTCAAGTTAGACAAACGATTCAAAGGGATGCTGATGTTTGGCTTTGACTTTTGAGCAGATGATGCACTTGGACACATACCAAGCTATGCCCTCTTTTCCTTTATGCCAAACCATGAACACTAATCGCGAAAATCCATGAATCTTTTTCTTTGCATCGAGATGAATAACGAGTCTTGTAAGTCGCAAACAAGATAGAGATTTAAAGATTTTCAAGGTTAAGAATTCAAAGACGATCCAAGAAATGACACAAACAATAGGAATTGCATTTTTAATTATAATGCAAGGATCAACAAAGATGTCGTTCATAACCGGATTAAAATTTGAATAATATATCGTCGATAAAGACAATCACACGTGGTTCATCAAACCCATGAACACAGCCGAAACGTTGGCATGACAAGAAAGGCATAAACATAAATTTATAATGATTTTATCTTGTACGAAAGAGTGTTATCATCGCGCAATTAAGTTTTGATGATAACCCGAATGAAGATCAATAAGTAAGAAATAAAATGTTTCATAAAGCTAGACCAGACGACAGATTGAAACATAAAGGCGTGAGAAAAATTCGATTAGGATTTAAATGTTCCAGCCTTGGAATGAAGATTAACCTAAGGTGGTCAGGACCTCTTTTGAGTTCAGGAATCATGCTTTGACTTGATAAGTTGGAATATCATCACCGATAATTCAGGTAGCGGTATTCACCCTTCAAGTTACTACATGTTTCTTGTCAATAGGAATCTTAAGACCTTGGTAAAATTGAAATCAATGAATGGGAACAGTTACCAAGGTGTGGATATCACTCCTAGCTTGGTGGTGTAGTTCTCAAAACATGACTCTTAACTTACCAAAACGAGAGCTTGATCCTAATTCATTGTTAAGGATCCACAGGAATAAGATGAGGTAAATTGCCATTAAGGTAAGGAAAATCACTCTTATCTTAACGGTGAAATTTTTAAACAAAATATAACCAATTGAAGATCTTCATCAAAGTACATAATTCACTCCTACTTTGAAGGGGTAATTTCATTTGAGGAAATACAAATCCATAAAATTTAGATGGGTGAAATTGTCATCAAGATATGGAATTCACGCCTATCTTAATGATTGAATTTCGTAATAATAAGAAAACAATCGAGAATTGAAATTTGTCACCAAAGTACGGGATTCACTCCTATTTTGGTGAGGTCATTTCATTCGTGAAATACAAGTCCATGATAAAAAAGAGTGAAATTTGTCCTCAAGATAAATAAATCACCCCTATCCAAAGGATGAAATTTCATAAAAAAACCAGCAATAGAAAAATTTGAAGCCATCATTGAAGTATGAATTTACTCCTATTTTAATGAGGTAATTTCATTGGTAAAATACGAGTTCATAAGAACAAGAAGAAAGAAATGGTCATCAAGATAAGGGATTCACTCCTATCTTGATGAGGTAGTTTCCTTTAGGAGATTCGAGTGCTCTTAGTCATAAGTTGACTTGCAACCTCTTGCATTTCCTATGTTACAAAATGGTTAAAAGATTTTATCACGCAATATTATTACAAAGCTCGACTTAGCAAGCGAAAAGAAAAAAAATCGGTTAGAAACTCTAGAAAACTTCAATGTAACATTAACAGGATAAAGAAGATCATGCTTGCTAGGATTAAGGTTACAGTTCGGAATAACTGAATCAATTGTGGTAGGTTTTCAAAGCTTGAACGGTTTAAATCTAGAAAACAAAATCAATGACAAAAACGATTCAAAACAACAATGAGATACTCCAAATGTAAACGTTCGTTTCGCAAACCAAAGGGAATACGTTGACTTTTCAAAGTGTTTGGTCAATCATAACTTTATTGAAGACATGCGTACCTATAAGCGGACACTCACCTCATAGGTTCCCAGGTAAGGTAAACAGATCCATCAGTCGAATCGGACCAATATGGATACCTTGCCTTGACAAAACATCCCGAGATACAGGCATCCCACTTTTGCAGCATTGCATGAATTCACTTATGGGACACACTTTAAGGAGATTTGAAAACCATAAGTAACAATTTAAAATATTGAAAACCCTTCAATTTAGGAACACGATGCCTTTAAATATATATTAAGATTTATGTACGCATTGATCAAGGTATAGAGATAGTCACATGAGGCACATAACGTATAATAATGTTTAAACATAGGAATTTATGAGTAAAACGAGTTCAATAATAACGAGCACATTTTTAAGATTTAATAAACATATACAGGATTGTTCCATTTGGTAACTCAAAGCCAATAGGAACATGGACACGTCGAGGTGACTTAATCCCAATTACCTTGGGGAAGATGTGTATGTTGACCATAATTTTGCACTCATCCCGGAAATCCCCAGGTAAGCATAACAGATCTCGCAATAAGATTTATACGAAATGCTTGCCTTAGCCCGAGGGCCTTTTGCCAGGAAATCCAGAATATAGGTGTTTATGTGTCACACACTTCCCTATAGGCTACTAGAATTAAAATCTCGATGGGATTTTCAAGATTTAGACATATCGTCTAAGGAATTTTCTCCGCTCGATAAGATGCGTAGATTTCCACACGTAGTCAAGAATAAGATTTAGAAAGGATTAGACGCGGTAGAACGTAGAGGCATAAGAAGAGGATTAGGAAGCTGGGGTAAACAAGGTCCAAGGCATATTCCTAAGGCACTATTTTCTAAATGTAAACAAATAGCACATAAAGGTATTGATCATGTAACATGTAACAACACGTGTTATGCATATAGGTATCCTTACAAGATTATAGAAAAAGCCATGTAGAGGGGTCCCTAATTTAACCATAGTATAGGCCACCATTTCTAATAACCTAAATCCCTATAGTTATGGGCTCTAATACTAATCTGTCACACCCCAACCTTAACGGTGGAAACGTCGAGATGTGAGGGTTAAGATTGTTCATGCCACACAGCGCTATTTTTAAAATAACAATATTATTAAAGATCAATATTCATGACGTACAATAAAGAAATAGAGCAAGTTCAAACATCGAATAATACATAAGAAATTTAAAGTCACAAAATGATCAATGTCTTTTATTTTAGTCTAGGTCCAATCCTAGATGTATGTAAGTCTTCAAGGCATGCTAAACAGTATCATTTCCTGAAACATGTTAAAAATAAAAGGTCAACATACTGTTGGTGAGTTTTCCATAGTTTTCATACATAAATATATATAAAAGATGGCAATTCATGTCATAGGTTATTGAATAAAGTAACTAGGGATGGATGAACAAATATAACAATCAAACCTTGACAGATTACAAGATTACAAGATTAAACGATTAGCTAAGTGTACTTGGTTTAACACCAAGTAGGCTTGTCAGGCCCATAGATCTATGACGTCGCTAGGCTAACAATAGTTAATGATTGTATATATTATAGTCATCACATGGTAATTACAAGAGTTCAACTAACCATGACAAATAAGAAGAATTGCCCAAGTGTTTACAAGATTCAAACGAGTTTACAAGTGCATTTATCATAAGGTTAACATGTTTCACCCCAAAGTGTGAAAATATATAAAAAGGGTATGGAAAAACTCACATGGATTATAAGGATGACAAATAAGAAAAGCTTGTATATGATGCCGAGGAATCGTTAACGTTCAACCTAAATGAACGTCGTATTAAATTAATCATGATGTTAACAATACACAGGAATTCACGTTTAAATTTGGGATGATATTGTTTATAAACACTAACCCATGATTATTATATAGATGCAATTTATTATTATTTTGATACTTAAACAATTAAATAGGAACTTTAATGATTAGCACTATTAATAAAAGTTAAACTTTATTATCGAAAGGTTATTATTTACCATTAAATAAAATAGTAATTTTGTAGATTGAAACAATTAAGATAATTCCATTAATAACAAGATGTGTACATTTTAAATATGTACTTATATATTTATCTAAATATATAAATGAATTTGTAAAATATGTTTTATAACTATAAAACATTTATTAAATTAGAATTGTTAAGAATTAAATGGGATTTATTAAAATTAATAATAAATGATACTTTTGTAATAATTTTTATAATCTCCGAACATGAAAAATTTATTAATTGATTATCTACAAAAAAACAAAAATTTAAAGAAAATAATTTTTATTTAGTTTTTGATTAAAAATGATTTTTATAAGAGTAATAATAATATTTAAGTACTTTCTGAAATTTAATTATTAATAAACCCCTAAAAAAAATAGTGGCAAGGCCTCGGGTTCGAACCCGGGCCCTTTGCCACACCAGACACAACTAAACCACCGGGCCAAAGCCCTGTTTGTGTCAAAGAATAGAATTTAATAGTTAAAAACTTAAACCCATAAAATCCCCGATTTCCATATAAACCCTAGATTGAACACCTAACGAATTGAATCCCAATCTGATAAGAACAAAGAAATTAACCATGGGGCTTTGCATCCCCATGATTTATCGTGTATGTTGATGCTTCGATTCACCAGGATTGGTTGTGGATTCCACGAATACGAAGAAAAGTGAGACCGCGACTGTGCTATTCTCGATTCAAATGGTTAAAGTTGATTACAATCAAATTAGTTGCACCAACAGCTTCTAAGGATGCATATGATCGAAAGCCCTCTGAAAATTTCGGACTAGGATGTACTGATGTTGGAAATTGGTCGAGTCGCAAGTTCGGAGGTTTGCAGAGGATTAATTCGATGAAAGGGTTAAATTCAGATGAAATTAGGAGTGAGTGAGTGTTATAACAGTCTTTTAAGTGATTAAAACCATATAATTGCACATGATTGTATACTTTTCAAGTCAATTGATGTCCAGGCTTGAATGAGTTTCGGTTTTGATTAAATGAAATGGGAAACCGCCGATTAATGTCGAATTAACTTTGTTATAGTGTTCGAAACCGGTGTACGTTGGTAAGGGATGGTTTAATTTGGGTAGAAATGATAAATTTCGAGGATTATGAAGTGGCCGAAGCTCCGCCGGAGTATTGGCCGGAAATAGGCCGGGAATCGGGCGACGGGGGGGGGGGGGGGGGGGGGAATGTCTTGGGTTTTGAAATAAATTACATTTAGGTCCCTGCGGTTTATGATTTGTCATTTTAAACCCAAAGCTTAGTTTTAATCAGATTTTCAGTTTAGTCCCTGAGGTTTTGGACTTTATTATTTCATGTACAAACTAATTATATTTTTTTTTACAAGTTTTAAAAATGTTAAAACATTTTGTTTTTATTAAATTTCAAGATTTAACATTCTTTTAAGATTATTTACAATTATTAGTATTATTATTTTGCATTTTATTATTATTTTCACTATTACAATTCATATTGATATTTTCTTCTATTTTTTTGTTATTATTATTATTATTATTGTTATTATTATTATTATTATTGAATTATTTAATTATATCCAAACTATAACGATTTCAAGGAATTACATATAATTCCTCGTACTTGCATTTATAACAAAACGAATCCTTACAAGAGATAACGACGTTAATCAAACGTTAAATAAAAATACGAGAGGTCACATATACCACAAGCTTCCAATAAAACACCAGGTTGCTAGGATTTTCTGCACTTGAATCGAGTTCAGTTCTTGGTTTTCTTCGACCGATCGAGAGAAAAGCTACAGTAACACCGATCTGCACCTTTGTGTGTGTTGTAAGTTATCAGAGAGAGTGGTTGATTGCAATCATATATTGCACGTCCTATGAAACTGAATTTCAAAGTGAGAGAAAAGTGGACGGGACTCATCTGTATTTCTCTAATATTCATCCGCATTAGTAAATGCGGATGAACAAACTCTAACCGCATTTGTAAATACGGAAGAAGAAACCTCATCCGCATTTCCCAAATGTACATTCGCATTTGTAAATGCGGATGAACAGTTCATCAGCATTTCCCAAATACGCATCCGTATTAGTAAATACGGATGATCAGTTTCATCAGCATTTCCTTAAATGCTCATCAGCATTAGTAAATGCGGATGAAGAAATTCCTTCAGCATTTCCACAAATGCACATCCACATTTGTAAATGCAGATGAGGATCATTCATCCGCATTTCCTCAGTAATACATCCGCATTTGCTAATGCGGATGAGTAAAAGAAATGTGGACAAAAAGACTTGTATTGTTTGTTCAACCATTTGAATAACAATACAAAGTACTCTCTCTTTAGAATAAATTATCCATATAATTTATTCATAACACAAGTGCAAATATTTAGAAAACCAGTTTCTAAATATTTCAAGTGTCAATATTTATTTACATGATCATATCATAAAATAAATATTATAGGTGTTTTAGCTTATTATTGGGTATGACCCGACTTGGATCATAACGTACTAGCCACATCAATTCAATATGTATCTTGCGCAGACCATTCCTAACAATTTCCCACTTGCACAAGATACATAGAGAATTGATACAAGCAGTAAATACCGCCTAACAATGGTTTACTACCCCTAATACGCATGATGAAGTGCCATTCAATAACATCATCTTCCTCAAGTCCCTTACTTGAAAATGATTTAGGTGAAGCAATCATTTATCCTTTTGTTTCAGATGTCTTGTTAAATCCAGAGACACAGAATGACCATTCTCTATTGATTTAACTTAATCAGGCCTTAGACATCATACTCTCAATGAATAAGAGGAACAAATCCCATCTTGACTACATACGTTTCTCACACTCACCTTGTATCACACCTGAAACTAGCCTTATGTACTGTCCATTATTTCAGAACAGTGAAGAACAGATCAAAGTATAATATTTGGTGAATATCAAAACCCAATATGTATCTCAGGTCGGAGGATACAATGATATTCGCCTTTGCTCAAATTTACTTATGATCAATTACATAATTCCATGCAGTAAAATTTGAGAGCGGGTCTGTCCAATATTTGCATCCCATAAATATCTGTGAACCTTGGTAGCAACCTCTTATGCTATATTCATACCTTATGAATATCCACCAATCCAAGTTCATAATAGTCTTACCTTCATATCTGTTCTCACAAATATGACCGACTATGGACATTTAGAATAATTAACATATTCATGGATCTAAACATGCTAAAATAGAACATAACTCATAGTATCATAATCATATATATATATGAGTCAAAATAACAATTGTTCCGATATTTAAATACTAAATAGATCAAATCCAATCACTAGAATATCGAAGTCCTAAGGCACAAGTATGACTCTCATGCTTTGGCCTTTCAAGGAGCTTCGTGAGTGGATCCTCAACATTTTGATCAGTATGAACTTTACGAATACATACCTTTCCTTTTTCAATTTCATCCCTTATGTAGTTGAATCTCCGCTCAATGTGCCTTGTCTTTTGATGTACACTGGGTTCCTTGATTTGAGCAATCGCACCCTCGTTATCACAAAAGATCTCTAGGGGATCTTGAATGGTAGAGACAACCCCTAGATCGGCAATGAATTTTTTCAACCATGCAGCTTCCTGTGCTGCCAATGAAGCGGCGATGTATTCTGATTTTGTAGTGGAAAATGCTACTACATCCTGCTTTGAACTCTTCCAGGACACTGCCCCTCCATTCATAATGAAGACATACCCCGATTGTGATCGAGAATCATCTCGATCAGTTTGGAAACTTGCATCCTTGTAACCCTTTACAATGAGTTCCTGTTCACCAGATCCATATATTAGAAACATATCCTTAGTCCTCCTAAGGTATTTCAATATACTCTTAACAGCCATCCAATGACTATTTCCTGGATTCTGCTGATATCTGCTTGTCATGCTTAAAGCGCATGACACGTGCGGTCTAGTGCATATCATTGCATACATGATGGATCCTATAGAAGATGCATATGGGATTTCCTTCATCCTTTCTTGCTCATCCTTTGAGCTTGGAGATTGAGATGCACTCAATATTGTCCCTCTTTGAATAGGTACCAAAACCTTTCTTAGAGTTCTCCACCTTGAACTTTTTCAAGATTTTATCAATGTATGCACTTTGGTTTAAACCTATCAACCGCCTTGATCTATCCTTATAGATCTTTATTCCCAAAACATAGGCGGCTTCATCAAGATCTTTGATGGAAAAACAACTTCCAAGCCAGGTTTTAACACCTTCTATGGTTGGAATGTCATTTCCAAACAGTAGTATATCATCAACATACAATACCAAGAATGTGATGATGCTCCCACTAGCTTTCTTATACACACAAGCTTCATCAGCGTTCTTGATGAATCCAAATTTCTTGATCTCTTCATCAAAATGTTGATTTCAACTTCTCGATGCTTGTTTCAATCCATAGATTGATTTCTTTAACTTGCATACTTTATTAGGATATTGTGGATCGACAAAACCTTCGGGCTGAACCATATAGACATTCTCTTCGAGATGTCCATTAAGGAAAGTAGTTTTGACATCCATTTGCCAAATCTCATAGTCATAATATGCAGCTATGGCAAATAATATCCTAATTGACTTTAGCATTACCACAGGCGAGAAGGTCTCATCATAATCAACCCCTTGAGTCTGAGTGAAACCTTTTGCTACAAGTCTTGCTTTATAAGTATCCAAGTTTCCATGCATATCGGTTTTCTTCTTAAAAACCCACTTACATCTAACCGGTTTGGAGTTAAGCGGTGGCACAACTAATTCCCACATTTGATTGTTATACATGGATTGCATCTCTACGTTCATGGCTTCAAGCCACTTGTCACAATCCGAATTGGACATTGTATCATGGTACGTAGTTGGTTCATCCGAGTCAACTACATAGCATCCATTTACGAAAAATCCATATCTTTTAGGTGGATAGCTAATTCTACCAGATCTGCGAACGTTTTGTGTGTATTGATCAACCACTTGATCATTATCAACAACCTCTTGTTGATTTCTAGTATCAACCAAACGTGTATCGGCTTGTGGTTCTCGATCCTCATCAAGTTCCACTGTTCTATTGGTAGTTCTTTCCATAAGGAATTTAGTTTCCAAGAACTCAGCCTTTCGAGCAATAAGTACCTTTTGCTATGTTGGATTGTAGAAGTAATATCCCATCAAGTCTTTGGGATATCCTATAAAGATACAATTAGTGGATCGGCTTTCTAACTTGTTTAGGGTGTTTTGCTTAACATAAGCTTCACAACCCCATACCTTTAAATATGATAACGATGGAACCCTTCCATGCCATATTTCAAAATGTGTCTTATCAACTTTCTTGGTTGGGGCCATATTCAGAATACGAGCCGCGGAGAGTAATGCAAAACCCCAAAATGATAGAGGTAGTGTGCTTCTAGCCATCATAGATCGAACCATATCCAATAGGGTTCAGTTTCTCCTCTCAGACACACCATTATGCTGTGGTGTTTCGGGTGGAGCAAGCTGTGAGACAATCCCAAAACTCCTAAGATGATCTTGAAAGGCATCACTAAGGTATTCACCTCCTCTATCCGAACGAAGAACTTTGATGGTTTTTTTGAGTTGATTTTCTACTTCATCCTTGAAGATTTTGAACGTTTCAAAAGCTTCATCTTTGTGTCTTAACAAGTACACATAACCATAACGACTATAATCATCGATAAAGGTAATGAAGTATCTTTCACCATTCCTGGTCATTGCTTTAAAAGGACCACATACATCCGAATGTATGATTCCTAATAAATCTTTTGCCCTTTGGTTAGTACCACTAAAGGGTTCCTTGGTCATCTTTCCTTGTAAACGAGATTCACACTTATCAAATGAACCCTCTTCATTTGCTTCCAAAAGACCATTCTTTTGAAGTGTTTGAATACAATTCTTGTTTATGTGACCAAGGCGACAATGCCAAAGATATAATTCACTTAAACCCATTTTAAGTTTCTTGGTGCTTGATTGGTATAACGAGTTAATAAAGGATGAGTCATCATGAACCAATTCATAAATACCATTAAAAGGCATAGCCTTAAAATAAAATATATCATCCATAAAGACACAAATACCATCATATACAAACTTTAATACATAACCAAATTGTTTTAGAAGAGAAACAAAAATTACGTTCCTAGTCAAACTAGGAGCATACAAAACATTCTTCAAAATGACTTCCAAACCACTTGGAAGCTTCAAGATATAGTCTCCTTAGGCTTCGACATCAACCTTTGCTCCGTTGCCCATGTAGAGACTAGTATCCCCCTTCTTAAAATGCTTATTTCTTTTGAACCCCTGCAACAAATTGCAAATATGAGTTCCACATTCGGTATCTAATACCCATGTGTTTGAAGAAATAACATTAAGTTCAATATGGATCATGAAAGTTGCACTTGAGGTCTGCCCAGCATCCCTCTTGTTTCTCAACTTTTTGAGATAGATTGGACAATTCCTCTTCCAATGTCCTATCTCACCACACTCAAAGCATGGGTCGTTCTCCATAACCTTTGGCTTTTTAAGCCTCGTTTTGGTGGTCCCGCTTTAGTCTTTCCCTTACCCTTTCCGTTGATGTACCCCTTGCCTTTGGCAACATTTGCCTTGGGTTCGGGGTGATGCCTTTTCTTGTTGCCACCCTCATTGATCATGAGAACTGGTAAAACCCTTTTACCCATCCCTGCCTCGGCTGTTTTGAGCATTGTATGAAGTTCCCTAATGCTCTTGTCCTATCCATTCATGTTATAATTCATGATAAAAGTCTCAAACTTCTTGGTTAGACCATTGAGGATCAAATTCGTGGCCAACTCTTTTGTGATGGGACAATTCAGCCTCTCAAGGCAATCAATGTGGCTTTTCATCTTCATCACATAAGATGACACAGATTGGGTTTCTTCCATTCGACATCCATGAAGCACTGGAACCGTTTCGAAGCGCTCTACCCTCGCTTGTTGAAGGAACATTTCCTTCAGCTGGGTAATCATGTCTTATGCCCCGTGATGTTCAAAATCCTTTGAAGCTCGGGAATCATGGTTCCTAACATGAGGCAAGAAACTTGCACAGAATCCTCAGTGTGCATAACCCAATCATCATAGGCATCAACATCATTAGCATTGGGTTCATCGAGAATAGGATCGTCCAACACATATGATTTCTTTTCTTGCTTGAGAACAATTCTCAAGTTTTGAAATTAATCCATGAAATTATTATGGTTTAGACGATCCTTTTCCAGGATAGTTCTCAGTGACAGGTTATGGAGGGTTGGGGAGGTAGCGTTGTTATTATTAGCAGTCATTACTACAATACAAACAAAGTTCAATTTTAGTATTTACAAAAGGACATTTTAATAATTAATACCCTTTCATGTCTCAAAGACAATTAATAATTAAAATCTAGAATCCAACATTACATTCAAATAATGGTTAGGTGACCTTTATCCCATTATTTAAATTAACAAGGTAGTCAACTTTTGACAATTGCAACCCTTTGCAACTTCTAGTTTATGGGATCGGTTAAACATCTTTATGTTTAGTCGGCATGTTTAATCCCATCAACACCATTGTACACCATGCTTCGGTGACCCTATTCACATGGTTTCCAACTCAAGTCGTCCTACTTACACACACGTGTGAGTTTGCACATACAGGTGGTTAGGTGACCTTTATCCCACAAATATGCCAAACCCACCTCAAACACACAAGTTCCCTAAATGTGGTTAGGTGACCTTTATCCCACAAATAGTTCCTAAGTGATTCGAGTGTTGTATAAAAGGATGGTGTTGAACTTGTTTAAAAGGGATTTTGTTTCCATTAATCCTAGTTATGAAAACATTTTGTACCTTACATTTGCATGCATTCAAATGCATGGTACATAAGTGAAACCAATTTCCAAGGTTCTTTTAATAAAACCCAATTTTATTGCGAGTTAACCTTTAATAAAGCCATTTTATTACCCATGTTAACGTTTCTAAAAGAACCGTTTGCAGCTTGTTGTTGATTTGAAATTGTTAAACAGTACATATCCAAATATCACATGAACAACAAATTAAATCAACTATACAAGCAACATATATAAAAACAAGTTCATAACCATAGCCAACTACTTTAACATCACTTGTTGACAGAAACAAGTGAATTATTAGGTCCTTCCTAAGGGTAACGCTTGTGTCGGTGAACTTCCACTTAATCCCGCATCCAAATGCTTCAAGTGTCCACTTTGTGTTGTGATTCTTTCATTCGATTTGAGCTTCCAAATGGACTTAAAATTCTGCACCAAACCCCTTTGGGCCTTCAAAATATGTTTTCAGTTATTGGGCTTAAATCCCATTAAGAGCTATAAAGCCCTTTGGGCCCAAAATTGGCCCAAACCGAAAAACATTCTTGTTGCATCTTCTTTTACAAAATTATATATCCTATATGCATTTTTCTAGTAAAAGTGAAATGCAACTAATCTATTTATTTACATACCAAATGAAAATAAATAAATTACATAGCCAATAGGAAGAACAAATAAATTTAATTATTACAACCCTTTGAATAATCAAATACAAATCACGACACAACCAAACAAAAGGTCTCAGCTAGGTTATGAACATCAAGATACATATCCAAATATGTAAGCAAAAACCGAGAGTTTTCCCCTTGAATCACAGATTTTCGGTTAATGTAAAAACAAATCGAATATCATGATTCTTGTCCAAACAACTAAATCATCCAAATGATTAAATTTTTCAAGATTACAATATGCATGAAAAGTAGAATCTTGAAAACCAGGAGAAACATAGACCTAAATTTTTGGTCTGTTGGTGAATAACAGCAAGAAACCGAGAATTCAGTTCAGATGAAGCATGTATCCATATAACCGGCTCTGATACCATTGTTGGGGTTTTTATAAGTTTATCAGAGTCATTTTATCCTTCTAATGGACCGTTATATGAAAAACCATGCTTTCAAACAACCATAGGGTGTTTAGAAATCTACCTCTCAAATGGGACAAAGGAAGAAGATCTTTGATCGGCAGCTTCCAAAGTAGGAAACCTCAAGCTTGTCTACCCCAAGCTTCCAACAAAACACCAGGTTGCTAGGATTTTCTGTACGTGATTTGAGTTTAGTTCTTGGTTTTCTTCGACCGATCGAGAGAAAAGCAACAAGAACATCGATCTGCACCTCTGTGTGTGTTGTAAGTTATCAGAGAGAGTGGTTTATTGCAATCATATATTGCACGTCCTATGAAACTGAATTTCAGAGTGAGAGAAAAGTGGGCGGGACCTATCCCTTTAACCCATCCGTATTTCTCTAATATTCATCTGCATTAGTAAATGCGGATGAACAAACTCTAACCGCATTTGTAAATGCGGAAGAAGAAACATCATCGGCATTTCCCAAATGTACATTTGCATTTGTAAATACAGATGAGCAGTTCATCGGCATTTCCAAAATACACATCTGCATTAGTAAATATGGATGATCAGTTTGATCAGCATTTCCTTAAATGCTCATCCGCATTACTAAATGCGGATGAAGAAATTCCATCAGCATTTCCACAAATGCACATCCGTATTTGTAAATGTGGATGAGGATCATTCATCCGCATTTCCTCAGTAATACATCCGCATTAGCAAATGTGGATGAGCAAAAGAAATGCGGACAAAAAGACTTGTATTGTTTGTTCAACCATTTGAATAACAATACAAAGTACTCTCTCTTTAGAATAAATTATCCATATAACTTATTCATAACACAAGTGCAAATATTTAGAAAACCAGTTTCTAAATATTTCAAGTGTCAATATGTATTTACATGATCATATCATAAAATAAATATTGTAGGTGTTTGTCTAGCTTATTATTGGGTATGACCCGACTTGGATCATAACGTATTAGCCACATCAATTCAATATGTGTCTTGGGCAGACCGTTCCCAACAGTATTGACATATAACTTTTTTATTTTTGATATAATAATATTATAATCAAATTAAGAGTTAATTACATTATTGGTCCCTGTGGTATGCCCATATTGCCGAATTGGTCCCAACTTTTGAGAAATTACATCATTAGCCCCAACTGTTTACCAGATCTTAACACAATTGGTCACTAACACTAACTTCTGTTAAGTTTATCAGTTTAGTGGAGGTGAAAAAACCAAAATACCCCTGAATTAAAAAAACAAAATACTATAATAAATGTGGGACCTACTTTATAAATAATTAATTACACATACACACTAATATATATAATTTTAGTATGTATATATGTATCAACCACCACCATCGTGTCTTACCCCCACTGTCTGACCACCACCACTGTGTGATCACCACCACCACAGTCCGACCACCACCACCACAGTCCGATCACCAGCACCGTGTCATCACCACCACCACAGTCCAACAACCACCACTGAGTCACCACCACCGAGTCACCACCACCACCATAGTCCGAACACCACCATCGTGTCATCACCACCACAACAGACCGACCACCACCATCGTGTTATCATCACCACCATAGTCCGACCACAACCACCATCTCATCACCACCACCCAGCCACCCCTCCCCTTTGCAGCAAATACTGCCCGTAGCCATAATAGTTTCTTAACCACCACCGTCACCAAACCACCACCATCACCGGTGTTTTTTTTGGAACACCAACCACCTAACCATCCCTGTCATCAAATCACCACCATCACCAGTTCACCATTGATCCATTCAAATGCTAGTAGCTAACCCCCACCGTCACCGAACCACCACCTTCACCACTGTTTCTTTTCAACACCAACACCGAATGACCAACAAACCACCACCATTAAACTTTGGGCCGCCATCACCACTATTGGAGCTGCCCACAACCATCACCATGGTCTTCGCTGTTGTTATGATGTCCGCTACCATCATGACCTAAATTAACCACTGTGATCCAAAATTAGTGATGCTCAAACATCGTGATGATGAGGAGGATGGCGCTAATGATGCAGATGGTGTTGATGATGACGGTGGTGGATTCAAACATAAGAGGTGGAGGAACGATGGTTGGTTCAATTCTGGGGATAGGGCGGGTTGGGGTTCAAATGAAACTAAAACAAAGAGAAAGGGAAGGAAATGGTAGTGCACCGGCTGCGGTGGTGTGCGGCGGTGGTGGTGTGTGGCGAGTGTTGTGTTGGTGGTGTTGTGCTAGGAAGAAAACGAAGAGGAAGGGGATAGGGTGGGTTGGGTTTTTAAATATATTTATTAGAAAAATTGGGTCCCACATATAATGTTTTGTTTTTCAGTTAAGGGGTATTTTAGTCTTTTTACACTCACTTAACTGAAAAACTTAACAGAAGTTAGTGACAGTGACCAATGGTGTTACGGTGTGACAAACAGTTAGGATCAATAATGTAATTTTTTAAAAGTTGGGACCAATCTTGTAATATGAGCATACAATATGAACCAATCATGTAATTAACTCTCAAATTAAAGACTAAAAAATTTGTAGTTTAATGGTGTAATTTTCCTTAAAAAATAAAATATGAAATAGTTATAGTCGTTTAAAAATAAAAAAGAAGAGTTCTCGAGTCAACAAGTTAAAATTGGTTCTCAAATGAACCATACCCAATATAATATCCATTGATTTGATTGATCAATGCTTGTTATTAAATGGGGTAGAAAATCTAAATTAGTATTAATTTTATATTTTTATTTATGCCATAACGGTAACATAGTAAACAAACAAATAACTTGGCTATTAAATCACTCAAATCACTTGAAAGTTTCCGATTTTTACTCTTGACTTTCCTAGAATTTTTCAAAACTCCTATCAGAGCTAAATTCGTGTATTTGGGTAATTAAAATTGCATGAATTGTGGTGTTGGATTATTCCTTTTACCATCTTTTAAATTTTATACTATGCATTTTGAATTTTCTTATGTCATTATGATTTGCATATGGTTGTGTGTTTGGGCTTTTGAATTGCAATTTTACATGTACATACATGTCAAAAGTTTAGAATCATCGATGTTTTTGTATATGTTCTATTGGTAAGAATAAAAGAAATAAGTAGATTTGTATATTATGCTAGTGATAACATGTTTGTAATATGTGTAAGACACGCTGATTGAGTATTTAATATATGTTTCTAGGTTTCAAGGAAAAAAAGACAATTCATAATTTTTTTCTTATATATTTTGTTCATTATTGTAAATACTCTTTTTCATTTGATATTTATTTTTCTAGCTTTAGTCTTTTGATTATTGCTATTATTTGGATGAAGATTGTATTAATGTCATCATACAATAACAGTTTAAAAAAGATGTATGTAAAAAAAAGCAACTCAAGATATGGAGGCAGAAGGCATACGTATATACAAATAGTCGATTTGCACATATGTAAATCATCAAGTTTACATATATGTAAAAAAAACAACTCAAAATATATTTTTTTATACAAATGTATATGTAACCAGTTGATTTACACATATATAAAACATTTATGTATATGTAAATACATTATCCGTTCGAAATTTACATATATATTTAAATAGAGTGCGACTAGAAAACCAAATGATTAGTATGCAATTTACACCTATGAAAATAGTTATTAGTTTGAAATTATATAATCAATATGAATATTTACATATATGTAAATGAATATCCATATTTGTAAAGTTGGTTATACATATATGTAAAAAGAATTTTTAAATATTTACATATAAATAAAAATTAACCCTCATATTGAATATCATTTTTTATGTTTAAAATGTTTGTAAACACATTATCATTTTATTGTTTAACATATGTGTAGAAACTTATACTTTTAACATATGTCAATGATTTGAACTATGATCGATATTCTTAACAAACAATCATCTACAAGCTTGTTCATATTGTGATAATTGTATTCTTGATTGTCTATTGCAAAAATACTATTAATTCAGGAAGATATCACTTTAAAAAGATACAATAAAATAAAAATTTAAAAATATATATAAACTACACTACTAGATTATGTATAATCTTTTGGGATTGCATCAATACATAAAAAGTTTAACAATTAAGGTTGTTGAAATAAAGTCACTTTAAGCATTCAAAATCAAGATTGTGCTTTGTATAAAGAATAGAGAATATGAATTACATATTACCAAATGTTTAGTTTTTTTATGACTATAAAATATAACAACAAAAAACAGAGAATATGAGTTACATTTACGTTGAAGATCAAAACAATGGAAATTTGAATGACGTTGATTGAAACTTTCAATTGTATTCAAGCAATACCTTTTTTGGACCTTGGTCAACATTTGATCGGGATATAAATCAGCTGTTAATTCGTGATGCTTTTTATTTTCAACTAAGGATCTTTAATTTTATTAGCACAAGCAATGAACTGTGAAGAAATTGACAGAAATCAATGATTATCAATTTGTTTCAATCTGGAGAATTAGACTAATTTGAAATGGAAATCATGAAACTTCCTAATATGAAGGAGATATAGTAGTCTGTTACAACTCATCAATATGTTAAATTACATTCATACCCTTTATTGAATAATAAATATATAAATACATATATTAACATCAATGGCTGAGATTAGTTCTTGCGGTTCTTGAGATCTTTATGGGTTCTGAAAATATACTGACTCTCTCTCTCTCTATATATATATACATATATATACCTATATATACATATATATACATATATATACAATACACACACACATATATACACACACACATATATACACACACATATATATACATATATAGGATGAGGTTCAAATAAAAAATAATATTTGCCTAAGAAGATTAAGAAGAAATGAGGTGGTGACATGTGACAAAACTAGAAAATAGGGTTAAATGGTATTTTGGTCTATTAAACATTTAATTTAGTTCACTTTCTCCTTTGAAAAATGTAGCACATCTCTTTTACGCACTCTTTTCACCCACAAACTCTATCAACAATTAACATCAAAATACAACCAAAGCTCAAAGATGTCTCATAGAAACATAATAAATCATAGAAACAACGCATAATATTTTATTGTTTTAGCGCAAAACAACATAGAATATATTACGCAAAACAATACAAAACTGTGTTGTTAGATGCAAACCAACACAACACTGTGCTGTTTTACGCAATACAACATGAAAATGTGCCGTTTGACGCAATACAGCACAAAACTAAGCTGTTTGATGCAATACAGCACAAAACTGTGATGTTTGAAGCAAAACAGCACAAAACTGTTTCCTGTTTAACGCAAAAATAAAACTGTGTTGTTTGACGCAAAAGCAGCACAATTTTGTGTTGTTTTTATGAAATACAGCACAAAAACGTTAAAATACAGTACAATTTCGCATCGTTTATTTTTTTTTGTAAAAAATATAGCAAAACTATACTCAATTTAAAGCGGAAAAAATACTTGATTTTATGATGCAATTTGTTTAAAAAAAGAATCTAGTATGAAAAAGTTATAAACGTTTAAAAAATTGGAGGAATCTCAAAAAGTCAACAAAAGTGGTTAAATACCCAAAATACCCTTTCATGTTTTATTTCCAACATTATCATCTTAGCATTAGTTGAGAAATAAAAGGATAAGATCATTTCTTAGCATTTTTTGACAAAATATATTTTTTAGTTGAACCTTCCTACATATATATACACATATATATACATATATGAGGAGGTTTAAATAAGAAAATTATTTTCATCAGGACCCTCGCCCTATGTTAACCAGTTTCAACTCTGGACCATACCGCAGTAGCGGTTGCCGCTCGATCGAAATGGGTCTAGTCCTGATATGGGGAGTTTTCCCACCCTCGAAGTATCCATAAATGGAATCGGTTTGAGTGAATTACTTACCGCAGTCAAAGCCAATAGGGAAAGTCAGGTCAAGAGAGAGTCTCTTTCCGATTAGTGCATCTCGCACTTCCAATTCATTCCGAGTTAGAAAAAGTCAGTTCCTTCCCTCCCTTTTACTTTTTCTAGGGTAAAGTCCTCTTAAATGGATTACTAGTTCTTTGCCTAAGTATACTAAGAAACAATAATAGGATGGCATGTGGCATAGTAGAAAAAAAAATATGAAAGGGAAATTTTTTCAAGTAAAAAATTAAATATATTTTAAGATGCTCCTTTTTTTCACTGCACCGTCTATTAAATCCAACATATTTTGTTGGAACTCTCAAAGGACTCTCATTTTGTTTAAGTTAATCATCATAATTCTTCGAAAGAGACTTTAGATCTCTTTAAGATTCCATAGCTTTCTTGATCTTATGAAGCCATTTGAATCTTTAAATTTTTCTTTTTGTTGGATTCTATCTTTGTGCTGTATTTTGTGTCTTGGATTTTAAAATAGAAATATGCTATATTTTATATGTTTCATTAAAACACACTGCATTTATTATATTTTATTCTTTTTAAAAATCTTCATTACATTTTTTGAAGCCATTTGAATCTTTAATTATTATAATTGAATCTTCAATTATTATATTTTTTACGTATTGGATTTAATGCATCATAACAATGTGTTCTTTTGATGTAATACAGGTTAGAAAGTGCCCCATTGACATAATACAGCACAAAATATGTTGTTTTAATGTAATACAGCACAAAATTAAGTTGTTTGATGCAAAAACAACACAAAATTGTTCTGTTTGACGCAAACAGCATAAAATTGTTCAGTTTGACGCAAAATAGCACAACACTATGTTGTTTGACGCAGAACAGCACAATTTTGTGATGTTTTCCGTCAAACAGCACAAAACTGTACTGTTTGACGCAAAAGACGCAAAACAGTACAATTCTGTGCTGTTTTAATGAAATACAACACAAAAACATTAAAATACAGCACAATTCCGCATCGTTTCGTTTTTTTTTTTTTTGTAAAAAATATACTAATACTATACTCAATTTAAAGAGGAAAAAATGCTTAATTTTATGCGGCAATTTGTTTTAAAAAAAATGTAGTATGAAAAAGTTATAAACATTTAAAAAAATTAGGGGAAACTCAAAAAAGTCAATAAAAATGGTTACATACCCAAAATACCCTTTTACATTTTTATTTGCAACATTATATCTTAGGCATTGATTGAGAAACAGAAGGCTAAGATCATTTTTAGGCATATTAGGTAAAATATATATTTTTAGTGGAACCTATATATATATATATATATATATATATATATATATATATATATATATATATATATATGTGTGTGTGTGTGTGTGTGTGTATATATATGTGTATGTATATATATATATGTATGTATATACACACTACATATAAAACAAAAGTTTGGAACACAAGTGTAATTTTCCAAAAATAAAACATATTAGACACCTAATACAACTTAATAAGCATTAGGTATAAGTGATGTATGGAATCATTTCTATTTTGCCTCATATTTAATAAAATTTTTCTAATTAATATATTAATTAATTGTAACACCCCGAATTTTATTAAAAAGAAAACGAAAAGAAAAGTATCCAGAAAGAAAAATAAATGAGCACAAGTTGAAGGGGGCAAAATGCAAAAGTGCACAAACTTCATTATTTTAATAATATAAGAGGTATGGCCACCTATTTAAAAGCGAAGATCTGCTTTTGGCCCTCGGCCAAAGCAGAAAAAAGGGTGAAAGGGCTCGGGTTTTTGGAGAAAGAGGAAGAAGAAGCTGCTAAGGTGAGTTCTCTTGAACACGAGTTCGGTTTCAGTTGGGTTTTAAGTCCTAAACCGAAGTTCTTGATGTTTTAGAAGTTGTTCTCGGGAATTTGAAGCTGAAATCGCAGGTGGAAGTACCTGGTTTGAAGATATGCTTCAGGTGAGTTTCTATACCCCTCTTTTATAGATTTTAAAGTGTTTGGGGCTATTATGCATACCGAGAAAAGGTTTTTCAAAGATAACCGTATGTTTTAGCTTGTTGTGGTTCGTATGGTGTTCTGTGGTTTTATGTTTTGATGCTTGTATTGAGGTTAGAATTCTTGTCTGTATGTTTAGATGCCCTTAGTATACTAAATCTGTGTTTGGGTTAGGCTAGAAATGTTTCGGGTGTGTTCTTGGCAGATTAGATGTTCAGAATGTTCCTATGCGCCCAACTGTCTTCATGCGCCCAGGGTCATGCGCCCCAACAGGGGACATGCGCCCAAAAGTTGGCCATGAGCCTAAGTGTTGCTCATGAGCCCAAGGGTGCTGATGCGCCCAGGTGATGCGCCCAAATAGTGGCCATGCACCCAAATAGTGCTGATGCGCCCAGGAGCTTTTATACTTAAAATTTTCTGCTCATGCGCCTAGAATGTTATGTTGTGCCTAGTTTTGGACTTAGGGTTTCTTAGGGGATTTAAGAGGTGATGTTTGAGATAGGTCCCATTGGGTTGTGTTGGCTTGTGCTTGATGCATGCTTGGTGTTGTGTTGTGGTTTCTGGTGATGTGTGTGGTGTGTTGTCTTTCTTCATTAAACGGTTTTCAAAACGTAGGTATTATGTTTATTATACGTTATGTATGATGTTATGACTTTATGTGGTTTGATGTATGACTATGAATGAACGTAAAGTATTATGTAACGAAGTGAAAGATAACTTTAATGAAAAGTGGAACGTAATAATAGTCTTGTAAGCAATACTGAGGTGAGTGACTGTGTTGTCACAAAAGACTTGTAAGCCAAGGTTGACGTGAGTGACTGTGTTGTCACAACAGACTTGTATGGCAAGGCTGAGGTGAGTGACTGTGTGTCACAACAGACTCGTAAGGGGTTTAATCCATGAGATTGACTCGAAGGATGTCGTGATGCTCGCCCCGGTACTGTGTCGGTCTTCGGACATGATGCGGGGGTTTGTTTACAGACCCCGGCACAGTACCCGTCTTCGAACATGAGTCGGGGGTGTTACAAACAGAGACGGGGTCCTTGTCGTGTACCCTGGTACTGTGTCGGTCTTCGGACATGAGTCGGGGGTTTGTTTACAGGCCCCGGCATATTATCGGTTTTCGGACATGAGTCGGGGGTATTGCATGAGACAGGATCCAGATTGAAGTGAAAGATAATGATGAAAGTATGAAATGTACGAATTGAATGATGATGAAGATAATAATAAATATTATCAATGTGTACGTATGATGTGTGATCGCATACGATTACAAAGATTATGTTTTAAGGAAAAGTAAAGTATTTTATTTATAAAACTAGAACTCACTCAGCGTCGCTGACTTTTTGTATGCATGATAGTTAGCAGGTATGTTGTTGATACTGAGGAGTTGCAGGCATGGATGCACACGCTACTGGGGACGTTTTGAGTCTGGCATCCACATTTTGATATGATGATGTAATCTGATATGTAAACGATTTATGTACTGTAATGATATGTTTTTAATTATTAATGAAAGTTTTTAAATTCCGCTGCATAAGTAATGTTTGTTTTAAATATTTTATGCGATGACGGTCTAGCTGTAAGCGTCCCGGGAACAGGGCCTTACATTAATGCATTATTTAATAATGTATGATTATTTCATGCATTATATTATATATTATATTATTTATAATACTTTAAATTAACATCTAAATTTATTAATAAGTATTATCCTATTTGAATATTTAACTATATAATTGCTAAATATTTTTATAATAATAATAATAATAATAATAATAATAATAATAATATTAATAATAATAATAATAATAATAATAATAATAATAATAATAATAATAATAATAATAATAATAATAATAATAATAATAGTAATCATCATCATCATCATCATCATCATCATCTTAGATTCTAAAAGGATCATGCATGCCAATTTAAGTAGTGATGGAATTTTTTCTTATTGGAAATCTACAAGTGTGGATTTTTACGGATGAAGATTGAAGCAATACTGATAGAAGAAAAAGGCTAAGTATTGTTCAGCCGCATTAGTCTTTGCGGGTGAACAAAGACAAATGCGGATGAGCATTTGTCTACCCACTAAGAACTAATGCAAGTGAACTCAAACAAATACTTATGCCTAACTACAACATATGCGAACATGACTTATACATCCGTAAAAACAAATGCGGATGTACAAAGAACAAATGCGGGTGAAGAACAACTTTTGCGGATACTGTTATTTTGTACTTTGTATTTGGTATTCCTAAATTATATGTCAGGGTAGTTAAGTCATTGTATATGTCATAGTATCTGACCTATAAATAGATAAAGTTTTTACCCTTTTTGTAACTCTTACACAACTTTTGTAACCCTCAGACCCAAGAACAAATAGAAACCCATATTGTAATATTGAATGCTTATTATCAATATCAATGAACTTTATAAGTACTTCTGATTGTTTTGATCATTGATTAATGTATTTCCGCTATAATCATCATAGAAATCAATTGATATATTCAATCCTTATTGATTGTTACCTAGTCAATTGATATCAGAGCCTTGGCTCTCGAAATCAAGAAGAAAACCCACTATTCTTCATAATATCGATCAAACTTTTAATTGATTTGTTTATCATTGTGTTTCACACAATCGATTTGACATCAAAATAGAATTACTTCATATTTGAATCAATTTACACGTCAAATTCATCATGAATTGAAGATACTGTTTCATTGATTAAATTTACATCAAAATCAAACCCATTCAGCAAATTACTAAGTAGTTGTGAGCTAAATGACCTTAGATTAGCTAAGAGTTCCTAATCAAATGGTTTTACAACAAATTTAAGGGAAAACAAAAAATAATTTCATTGAAATCAGACAAACAGAATGGAACATTGTTCATCGCATTCACCTTGAACACATTTCATCGCATTCGCTACGGTGCACAACTATTCATCGCATTTGCCTTAAAATCATTGTTCATCGCATTTGTTGAATCAAATGTTAATCAAATTTCTTTGAATACATAATCACGAGTCAATAATTCAGTGTTTAATTGATCTAAATGTGTGATTTCACATCATGAATATGGAGGAATAGTTTAAAGTTGTTTGTGTTTTGATTTATAGGTGTTTGGAGCTAAAGGATGCTTATTTTGGAGAATAAGGAGCCAAACACAAAACTACAAGGACTGAAGATGTAAATATCAAAAGTTACAAAAAGGCACAAATTTAGGTGTACAGGCGTATGATACGCCTGGTATGGGCGTATAATACGTCGGTCGGTGTATCAGTGGGCGTATTTGGAAAAAAATAAAGAAAGTTAGGCGTAGGAAGGCTGAGGGGGGCGTATGATATGCCGAACCTAGGCGTATCATGCGCCGGTCATCAACAAACACCCGGATTTTGTGGATCTTCATGTTTATTTAAGCCTATCCAACCCCAATTCGAAGAACTTTTCCCAGCTGAAATCTAGCAAATTCAAGGTGCTTTTGGGTGCTTTCAAGCTTCCTAACTCACACTAAATCATCATTGACTATCATCAAATCAAGATTGAAGAAGTAATAAAGATGATGAGTGGCTAGTTTGTTCTTGATTGCTTTCGGGTGGATAGTTCTTGCCAAGTGAGATGGTTAGTCGTGTTTAGGGTTTTTTTTATGTTAAACACTTTGTGATTAAATGTAATTGATGGTTTTGATTGAGTTAAACAATTTGTTTATAAAGAAAGTTATTTGCTTTATCATAAGTTTTCGGTTTCCTTGCATCGTCAGCTCATTGAAACAAGTAGATAACTTGATATAGATGAATTGGTAACTTTATGAATGAACGAGTCTTAAAAGATTGTTCTTTGGTTATCACTTCAATCAAAAGCTAAGATCTTGAGTCGTATTATTCAACCCTAAAGTACACTTGACAACCCATTGATCTTGTAGAACTTGAAACCCGAAAGTGATTATTTCTTATTATTTAATCAAATTCGTTTCAAAGTTTGTTGCTTGTTGCAATTGTGTTCATTAATTAGTTCAAAGTTTTAATCTTTATTTCAAAAGTTTGTGTCTTTAATTTAATCGAGTTATATTGTTAAACACTTTTCACTTATTCCTAGTGGAGACGACCTTACTTACCCTTACGCAATAAAGGTAGCTAAGACAGATATAATAACTTGTTTTTGATCGAGTCTCGACAACCAGATCAAAAATGGTACCGTTGCCGGGGAATTAGTGCACAAAGTGTTATTTTTTTGTAAATATTTTTTAGTTTTATCTTCTTTCTTTTGTTTTGTTTTGTCCTGTTCTATGCGAGGTGTTTTATGTCTTGCAGGTTACTCTCAAGTAGTTAAAACTAACCATGAATCAGGTTTATTATTGATGTATTAGTTGCGGGAGTCCATTTCACACACGAGATGATTGCCTGAGTACTTGCAAAAGTGTGAAGATGTGAGAAAAAAATTATATTTATTGGATATCTTATCCGTACTACGAGGCATCTTCACTATACAATAAAGAATATTATCAGTCAAAGGCGAACTAAAACTTTGAGCAAGATTTGTATTTCAATAATTATGAACCAGAGATGATACAAAGCTCAAGTTATAAGGAATATCATAATGACTATCATCAAGAATACTCTCTGGCAACATATGTGGATGTTAATAGGCATAATCAAGGAGATTATGATGGATGCTCGAACCACTCAAATACTTCTCAATGTTATGATCAGAATCAATGTCACTTTCCTTATCAAAAACAAGAAAATATTGATATCCATAATGTTAAGCAATTTCAACATACTTATCAATCTGAGGAGGAGGAAAAGATTGCTCGATTCGAAGTGATGTCCGGTATCGATGAAAGTTTATCACAACACCAACTTTTAGATCAATAACGACTCGACTACCTTAGCATAAAATGTGATGTGCTTTTGATGAAAATCCAGATTGAAGAGTCACTAGGAAACGAGGTAATGGAGGAGGTTGTGGATACTAATACCACACTACTTCCCTTGGTTATAGAAGAATCAAATATTGAATCCCCCATTGCTGTGGAAACAGTGGAAGAACTAGTTATGAATCTTTCGGAGCAAGACATGAAACTTCTTAAAAAACCAGAGACTGTGTTAATCAAAGTTTATCCAGACCCTTCTCTTGTACCTATTACTCCAACTTACAAAGTTAAGGAAGAGGATTTAAGGATGAAGAAAAGAAAGGTGACATTACATGACATTGGACAAGCTATCATGAAGTGGCTTCCCAACAACTTCTTAATTTTACATGCCAATCATTGGAAAGAAATTATGGAACTGGTATGTTAATTATCGAGCATTTGTTGGAAACTCTCTAGGAAAATGTGTGCTTCGACCACCTTAGTGGTGACAGGTATAGTCCGGCTAAAGACTTTAAACTTAGCGCTAACAGGAGGCAAGCCGCGAACTTTATGGGTGTGTTCACTAGAAACCCTCATGAGACTACAACTCGTCCACTCGAGTCTACCGAGGGGTTTAAAGGCTTGTTGCATAAGATAAATGCAGCCGTGATTCCTATGAAAGTGAGTTTATTTATTCTATTAGTTTGTGTGTTCTTGTTTTGTTTTGATAGTCAATCATGAGATGCAAGCACTCAAGTGTGGGGAGGCACAAGTTGGTTGATGAAGGCTTCTGATAATGATTGTGATCAGGTCCATGTGCTCTTTCTACTACTTTGGTTTTGAACAATATTCTTTTCATGCTTTCATTGAAATTGATTGATAATATGTTAGAATATGTAATAATAGTCTTCCTTCGCAATGAATTGTCTTGATTAGCTTATAGGAATGAAATTACGAGTATACTTCCCTATGTTATGAAAAGACCAATTGTGACCACCATACCTTGAGGACAATGTATCTCAAGTGTGGGGATAAGGGGAGAAATGAGAAAAAATTGAACCTTTTGAAAAAAAATAAATAAATAAATCCTCAAATAAGCTTAGTTGTGCATGAGACCCAAAAAGTTTTCATGCATGGTTAATTATCACTTGTTTGTGCATTTATGGATCCCTTGGCATGCTTGTTTTGAAATTATAATAAGCCATTAAGATCATGAACCAATATGTGCATAAATGTGATAGTTAGAGCTCATGTAATTGATGCGTGTTAAGATCATGAACCAATTTGTGCATAAATATGATAAAGGCATTAGGAATGAACCATTTGTTTGAACCTTTTCCTTTGAAGTCCATACCTTGATAATTTCCCTTTAGACACCATGTTGAGCCCCAACTTGTCGTTTGAATAACCCAAAACAACAAGCCTATAAAGCCTTAGCCTTTTTATGAAACCTAAGATGATGAAGTCCAATCCATAACTTGTCTAGAAGTGTCTTTTAAGAATTAGTTCAATAATAGTATGATTGGTTTGGATTTGGCTATATATATATATATATATGAAAAAAAAGAAAAAAGGGGAGAAAAGCTGAATATGAGGTCAAAATGACCAAAATATGAAGCAACAAAAATAGTGTGAGAATTTCATGATATGATTGAAATTAGAGGAATGAAATTAGTAAACATGACATCTAGCATGTTTAAATTGGATTTCATTACCCGTTAGCCACTCTAAAGTCCCTACTCTATCCCTCCTTAAACCTTAGCCTAACATTACAACCCATGAAAGACCTCTTGATTTATGTATTATATTGTGTTAATTGATGGTGATATGATTAATATACGAGTTATGATGAAAATGTACATTCTTGGTTTTAGAGTTCCAGATATACTAGTATGTAATCACTAGTCCAAAAAACAAACCGAGGGGAGTGTTCATTGTGAGGAATGTGAATGCATGAATGTTTGAAGCAAAAGGTGAAGTTATGACAACTAAGGTGATTCTAAGTTTAAAAAATGAATGATATTACATGTTGGGTTGTGAATCTTACATGATGAAAGTGAAAAAGAATTACGCCTTGGGACCTTAATTTATAAAAAATTGTGATAGTTTAGCATGTTTGATTGATTAATGTAAAATGTTGCAAGCAAGTTTGTTTGAGGACAAACAAAAGGTTAAGTGTGGGGAAGTGATCACGAGTTAATAATTCAATGTTTAATTGATCTAAATGCCTGATTTTACATCATGATTATGGTGGAATAGTTTCAAGTTGTTTGTGTTTTGATCTATAGGTGTTTGGAGCTAAAGGATGCTTATTTTGGAGAATAAGGAGCCAAACACGAAACTACAAGGACTGAAGATGTAAATATCAAAAGTTACAAAAAAGGCACAAATTTAGGTGTACGGGCGTATGATACGCCGGGTATGGGCGTATAATACGTCGGTCTGTGTATCAGTGGGCGTATTTGGAAAATATTACAGAAATTCGGGCGTAGGAAGGCTGAGGGGGGCGTATGATACGCCGACCCTAGGCGTATCATACGCCGGTCATCAACAAACACCTAGATTTTATGTATCTTTAGGTTTATTTAAACCTATCAACCCCAATTCAAAGAAGAACTTTTCTTAGCAGAAATCTAGCAAATTCAAGGTGATTTTGGGTTCTTTCAAGCTTCCCAACTCACACCAAAGCATCATTGATCATCATCAAATCAAGATTGAAGAAGTAATGAAGATGATGAATGGCTAGTTCGTTCTTGATTGCTTTCGGGTGGATAGTTCTTGCCAAGTGAGATGGTTAGTCATATTTAGAGTTTTTTTTATGTTGAACACTTTGCGATTAAATGTAATTGAAGGTTTTGATTGAGTTAAACAATTTGTTTATAAAGAATTTTATTTGCTTTATCATCAGTTTTCGGTTACCTTGCATCGTTAGCTCATTGAAATAAGTAGATAACTTGATATAGATGAATTGGTAACTTTGTGAATGAACGAGTCTTAAAAGATTGTTCCTTGGTTATCACTTCAATCAAAAGCTAAGATCTTGAGTCATGTTATGCAACCCTAAAGTACACTTGACAACCCATTGATCTTGTAGAACTTGAAACCCGAAAGTGATTGTTTCTTATTATTTAATCAAATTCGTTTCAAAGTTTGTTGCTTTTTGCAATTGTGTTCATTAATTCATTCTAATATTTATTTCTAAAGTTTGTGTCTTTAATTTAATCGAGTCATATTGTTAAACACTTTCCATATATTCCTTATGGAGACGACCTTACTTACCCTTACGCAATAAAGGTAGCTAAGACTGATATATTAACTTGTTTTTTATCGAGTCTCAACAACCAGATCAATACACTATTCGTCGTATTTGCGATTCATAAAATTATTGAGGACTGACACTATTCCTCGCATTACTCTAAAGAACTGCTGACCACATTTGTCTGCTTCACTATTTACAGCATTACTTTATCAGCATTTGTATCCAAGGACTGTTTTCATCATTAGTTTCTGACACTATACAATTAATCACTATGTAAACCAAATAAAAATCAAGAAAAAATCATGGATACAATAAGCTCAGATGAACTTGGGCATAACCCTAAACCACCAATGTTGAAACATAAGTTTGAGTTTAAATAATGGAAAATTAGATTTAAAAATTATGTCATTGGTGTTGATGCAGATTACTTGATATCAATCTGTAGAGGTCCTCACATTCCTACTTCATTGGATGAAGATCAATATAGGAATGCATGGATTCCTGTTGAAGGTCCAACCATAATTTTTGATCCAAAAGACTACAAGAAAATAAAAATTGATATGAAGATGGAAGTGCTGAAAAGGCTTAAGAAGTATGTAAGGATCTATTTGAAGATTATGAGGCTGATGCAACCAAAGATCTTCCAACATGTACTAAGGAACAAGGATGAACTTGCTGTGGAAGCTTTACACTCTCTAAAACTCTAAGTGTAAAGTCTTTCGAAGCCAAAACTTCAGAAGAAATTACTTCGGAAGCTTTACACTTAACAGAAAATATTCCAAGTGTAAAAACTTCCGAAGCCAGAGGCCAAGTTCTTCCGAAGCCAAAGATGAAGTCTTCCGAAGCTTCAAAGACAAAGTCTTCCGAAGCCATTTTGCTGTAAAGACTAATCTCTTCGGAAGATAGAGAAAAGATGCTTTCTCTGATCTACTTGATAAAGCTGACCAACTTTCTATTGCAACTCTAATAACTCACCAGGTTGTATGAGTTTGTGAAACTTCCATGCTTTAGTGAATAGTAGATAAAGTCTTTATCTATAATTTTCTTGTTTTGTTTCTTTAGACTTTTTTGTACTAGGAAAAGTCAGTGAGTTATGGCATGTCATAGTCACTAGTCAAAAGGCAATCTGCCTTTTGACTCCAGATTGATCTTGTTGTCTAGATCAGTCAATTACAACTATCCTTCCAAGTATTAACGGTTGTAGGTTGTAGTATAAAAGAGTCTCAGGTCCTTGTATTTTATATTATGCTTTGAACATTTGTAATAGAACTTGAGATCAATATACAACATCCTTGAAAACTAATATTTGTGTTATTGTTCTAAGTTTTGATTTATTGTTACTTGTGTTCCTTGTATCTTCAAAGTTTCTTGTTCCCTATTTGAACTGTTAAGTGATCTAAGATCTCTCCTCTTGTGAAACTAATTGTAGTTAACACCCTAACCCGGTCCTGCAATTGGTATCAGAGCTTTCCAGGCTCTTGATTGTAAGATCTCACCATCTTAAACCCTCTTAGTTTCATACTTCACTTAACTTTTCAAATAGCAGCTATCTCAAAGGCTGATATGGAAACTGGAACTATGACAAAGTCCCCACTGATCACTCCTGAGGATTTTGATACTTGGTGCCAAAGAATGGAAGGCTTCATCAAGTCTCAAGATTCCAGGATGTGGGAGTCTGTTGTCAATGGACCTCATGTACCATACACCACTTCAGCTGTTGCTGGTGGTGGTATGATACCAAAGGAAAGGGTTGATTTTCTGAAGAAGATTGGAAGAAAATTGATATTGATCAAAACGCTATGACAGCCCTTCAAACTGCTCTTCCTAACTCTATCTACAGAGGTTTCAAGAATTGCAAGACCGCCAAACAGCTATGGGATGCACTGAAGATGATGTATGAGGGGTCCAATGAAGCAAAGAGAACAAGAAGGACCTCTTGAAGCAACAGTTTGAAAATTTCACCTTCAAGACAGGTGAAACCATGACTCAATAGTATTTCAGGTACGTTAAGATTGTGGATACTCTAGCTGATGTTGGGGTAACCATTGAGAATAGAGATATTGTTAGGAAGTTCATGTCCTCTCTTCCTAGACAATGGACACACTACTGTGTGGTCATTAAGAGGATTGAAAACCTCAAGACTCTTATTCTCACTGAGTTATATGGAATACTCAGTGGATACCAGATGGAGATGAACATACAGAACTCATTTGGTAACTCCAACACTCATCAGAGTTTAGCCCTTCATGTGGTTGAAAAGGATTGTAGAGAACCACAGCACCATCTCATATGCTACCAAGACAAATCACAAAAGGGTCCTTTCATCACCTTTTCAGAGACACCAAGGGAAGGCTACATCCCTGGAAGTCCATTCCAGGAGACAAGTTCTTCACAAGCCTTTGTGTCTTCTAATGAAAGTTCAGGCAACTTTCTCTTCACTTTTGAAGACCTGGACTGTATCCATCCAGATGATCTGGAATATATGGAAATAGTCCAGCAGATGGCTCTACTCACTCATAGAGCCTATAAGTTCTACAAGAGGACTGCGAGAAGGTTTCCCAGCAATGCAGCCAGTGGAAAGTTTGGGCTGGACAAAAGAAAGGTGAAGTGTTACAATTGTAACCAAATGGGACACTTTTCCAGGGAGTGCAAGGCACCAAAGTCAAATGGTGGCCAAGAACAATCCAGGCCAAACTACACTGAGGGAGCTCACCAGAATGAGAAGCCAAGACAGCAAGTTGCAGTTGCTGTTGAAGGAGGCTTTGACTAAAGCTTTCAGGTTGAGGATGCTTCTCTAAACCAAGCACTAATGGCAGACCATGATGAAGCCAAGGTATTGGAACATCTTTGTACTCCTGAATGAATTGCTAAAGTTAATAGATACAGGTCCTATAACTTAGAGATGAGATCTGATCTTGAGTCCTTAAATATCTTAAAAGCTGACTTTAAAAGTGCTGAAAATGATTATAAACTTAAGATAGAAGATCTAGAGAAAACCATTTCAACTCTTAAGCATGAGAACACTAACTACAGGACTCAAATCAAAGACCTCATCTCAAAGTTAACTGAATGCCAGGCTGAGCTTGGATCAGCAAAGCCAGGGCAGAAAAATATGTTCTTGAAGAAGAGACCTTCAAGAACATTATTTCCTCATCCCTACATGCAAAAGTTTGTTATCAGAAAAAGCAGGGACTGGGATCTACTGAGCTAGCTCCTCCACACACTCTATTGTCTGTAAGATCTCCAAGGTGTGGAACTTGTGAAGATGAGCTTCCCCTCATAGACCCTATTGTTAAAGAGGATGAAGAGGAGATAGTGAAGGATGACTCTGAGAAGAGTGAAGAAGATAATCCTACGAAGGGTCACTATTCTCCTGAGGAGAGGAAAGATTCTGGAATGACCAAGTCAAAGAGAAAGAACTTGATTAGAAGAGCTAAGAGAAGATCAAAGAAGGCTCAAGAAATCAAGGCCACTTTTGACTCAAAGCAGAAACAAGTGTTTATTTCTTTAGGTTTTGAAGGGGTAAAGACTGAAGACTCAACTATGAACTCTAGTACCAAGAGTTCTAGTTTAGTTCCAAATCATTCCAGCAAGAAGAAGAAGACTAACCAGCTGTGTACCATTGCTACACAGCCTGAACCATCCAGCTCCAAGAGCAAGCCTCTCCCTAAGAAGCTTGTTGCATCATCTGTAAAGATGAAGATGGAGAAGAAAAGTGATCAAACTCAATCTTGCTCTCAAAATAAGACTTTCAGAAGGAACGTACTCAACTGTGTCATGTGTGGTAGTACTTCTCATCTGGCTAAGGATTGCAAGTACAGTCCCAAAAGTACCATCCACATGACCAAGAAGAACACTTCTGAGAAGAAGAAGGAACAAACAGCTTCGGAAGGAAAATCTGTTTCCTTCAGAAGCTCCAAAATGAAGAAGAAGACAAGTGAAAAGTTGCCTTTGGAAGAAAAGTTGGTCTCAGAAGAAAGGAATACTTTCGAAGTACTAAAGCTTGCTGCAGTGAAAGCAAGATCTTTTGAAGGTCCAGTCTCCAAAACTTCCAAAGTTGTCAAAACTTTTAAAGCCTTGAAGGTCAGGCCCAATCTTCCAAAAGGGTGTGGAAGATGAAGGACGACCATGTGACTGAAAGTTCTTCATCAACAACAGCAAATGATCCTCAAAGCTTGAATATAGGATCACTTACTGTTACATTGTCTTCAACTCATTTTAATAAGCCCAAGACCAATGAGGATTGGGTTTCTAAGTGTAACTAATCACCTCTTTTTGTGCAGGAATAGTTAAAGACCAAGAAGAATGTTTGGATTATTGATAGTGGCTGTTCCAGGCACATGACTTGCAATGGTTCTCTGCTTCAAAATTTTGAGAAAATTGAGGGAGGACCAGTTGCTTTTGTAAGGGATTCTGGTGGTTACATTTCTGGAAGGGGCAGAGTCACAAATGGTAAGCTCAGCATTGAGAAGGTAAACTTTTCAAGGAGCTTGGATACAATCTTCTGAGTGTATTCTAATTTTGTGATCAAAAACACTATATGCTCTTCACCGTGCATGAGTGCATTGTTCTCAAGCCCGAGGTGGCCATTCCTCAAGAGCATATCCTGCTCAGAGCCCCCAGGAGAGGGAACATGTACAAGATGGATTTACATGAAACATCTCCCTCAGGAGAAGTTTCTTGCTTTCTGTCTAAAGCAAATAGTGATGAGTCTTTTCTTTAGCATAAAAGAATGTGCCATGTAAACTTTAAGAACATGAATAAATTGATTAAGAATGATTTGGTAACTGGAATGCCAAAGAAAGAGTTTACAAGTGATGATCATTATGTTGCATGCCTGAAAGGGAAGCAACACAAAGTGTCTTACAAGCCAAAGGAAAGGAACTCTATCACTACTCCCCAACACTTATTACACATGGATCTCTTTGACCCCACTAGTGTAATGAGTTTAGGAAGGACCTCTTACTGCTTAGTGATCACAGATGATTTCATAAGATTCACTTGGGTCTTTTTCCTTAGAACTAAGGATGAGACCCCTGAGATCTTGAAGAATTTCATTTTGAAAATTGAGAATCAATCTGATCACAAGGTCGAGACCATAAGATGTGATCAAGGAACAAAATTTAAGATCCAAATTCTTGATACATTTTGTGATGAAAAGGGTATTACAAGACAATATAGTGCTCCCAGGACTCCTTAACAAAATGGTGTTGCTGACAGGAGAAATAGGACACTTATTGAAGCTGCAAGAACCATGTTGTCTGACTCTAAACTGCCTATAACCTTCTGGGCAGAGGCAGTTAACACAGCCTGCTATGTGCAGAACAAAATTTTAGTGGTTAAGACTCATGGTAAGACTCCTTATGAGCTGTGGCACAAAAGAAGACCATTTATTGGTTTCCTCAGGTCATTTGGATGTCCTTGCACCATCTTGAATACCAAAGATCAAGTAGCCAAATTTGATGAGAAGTCAGATGATGGACACTTTATTGGATATTCTTCCCAAGCTAAGGCTTATAGAGTATACAATCTCAAAACTAGAGTAGTTGAGGAGTCAGCCAATGTGACCTTCAATGAGCACACTCCTAGAGTGAAAGGTTCTGGTCCTGATTGGCTATTTGATCTTGACATAGTTAGCAACTGTTTTAACAAGTCTTATGAGAATGTTTCAGGATCTACAAATAATATATCAATAGAGATCCTGACCCAAGATTTGAGCTGAGAATACCAAGCAAGATTACTACTTCAGCTCCTTTGGTGACTAACCCTGCAAATGAAGATCCTATCAGCACAAACATGACAAATTCAGCTGATACATCTGAGGTGCCTTCAAATTCTAGCTCAGAGGTTCAAAACTCAGGTGAAGGAGCTTCAAATGTAGGAGGAAATGGAGGTTGTGATAGTGATCAAGAATTTTTTGATGCTGATAACCACTCCATAGAGGACAACATAAATGAAGTCACACATTCATTGGATCAAGTCTCCTTGATAAGTGTGCTAATGTGGTGGGTGACACTCCATTGCCAGATCTAAATTTCTCTAATTTGGATCTGTCCAATCAACTTGCTGTGATCCCTTAACTAAGGATCCACAAGTCACACCCCACCACAAACATCATTGGAAATGTTGAGACTGGGGTAAGAACAAGAGGACAAACCCATGACCAAAATGTTTTCTGGACTCTTGCTTCTTATCCCAGATTGAGCCAAAGAAAGTTGATAAGGCTCTGAAGGATAGAAGCTGGGTTGAAGCTATGCAAGAAGAGCTACTTCAAATCAGAAGACACAAGGTTTGGAACCTATGTCCTCTTCCTCAAGGGAAGACTGTCATAGGAACCAAATGGGTTTTTAGGAACAAGAAGGATGATAGAGGACTTGTCATCAAGAACAAGGTAAGACTAGTTGTTCAAGGGTACACACAAGAAGAGGGAACTGATTACATAGATGTTTTTGCTCCTGTGGCAAGACTTGAAGCTGTAAGAATATTCCTGGCCTTTGTTGCATCCAAGGGTTTCAAGGTCTACCAACTTGATGTCAAGTGTGCTTTTCTGTATGGGGTGATTGACGAAGAGGTGTATGTTAAACAACCACCTAGATTTGCAAACCCAGATCATCCTGATTATGTCTGCAAGCTTGATAAATCTCTTTATGGGTTGTACCAAGCTCTAAGGAAGTGGTATGAAACACTATCTTAGTATCTCTGCCAACATGGTTATAAGAGGGGTACTATAGATGGAACTCTCTTCATCAAAAGGACAGGGAATGACTTAATGCTGGTTCAAGTATACGTGGATGACATTATCTTCGGGTCAACTAATCCAAAGCTCTTCAAAGACTTTGAGAGGCTGATGAAGAACAAATTTGAAATGAGTGCCATGGGGGAACTAAATTTCTTTTTGGGAATTCAAGTGAAGCAAGTTGACAATGGAATCTTCATAAGTCAGTCAAAGTATGTGCAAGACATACTTACAAGATTCAACATGGCTGAATGTAAGGTTGCTAAGACACCCATAGCCAGAAACCACTCCCTAGGACCTGATCTTGAGGGGGAGTGTGTGGATGAACATCTTTACAGGGCTATGATTGGGTCTCTTATGTACCTAATAGCCAGCAGGCATGATATCATGTTTGCCACATGTATTTGGGCAAGATATCAAGCCAACCCCAAGATCTCACACCTGGTTGCTATCAAGAGGATTCTTAGATGTCTCAAAGGTGCTCCCAAGCTTGGCCTTTGGTATCCAAAGAGTTCTGACTTCAATCTGTATGCTTATACAGATAGTGACTATGGTGGTTGCAACATGACTGTAAAGTCTACTTCTGGGGGATGTCAATTCCTTGGTGGAAGAATTGTCTCGTGGCAATGCAAGAAACAATCCCGTGTCTCTACATCAACTGCTGAGGCTGAATACATTGCTACTGCAAGTTGCTATGCTCAAGTGCTTTGGATTCAGAATCAGATACTGGACTATGGACTCAACTTCAAAGAGACTCCCATTCACATAGACAACAACAGTGCTATCTCCATTACAGAGAATCCTGTGCAACACTCAAGGACCAAACACATCAACATCAGGTATAATTTGATTAGAGATAATTTTGAGAAGGAATTAATCAAATTAGTCAAAGTTAACATAAATGAACAATATGCTGATCTGTTCACTAAATCCTTTGATGAACAGAGATTCAAATATCTTGTATCAGCTATCGGGATGATTAACTTTGAGTAATTTTTTCTTAAAAACTTAAATCAACTTTATTTCTAAAACCTGTGTGTCCTAAGTTGTCTATTTTATCACCTTGATAAGCCTAGTTTATTTTGGAAGAAAATTTTTAATGATATTCCTTAGTTTTTTGAAAATTTTTCAAAACATATTTTCCTTCGAAAGATCTCAAGTTGCATTCGAAAGAAATTTATATTTTCAAATCAAGAACTACTTATAAGAAATTTACCATCGGAAGAAATTTTGAGAATATCTTCCGAAGCTTAAATATGCTTCTAAGTACTTGCATGTATTTGAAGGACAAATATCTTCCGAAAGCAATTAAGTCTCAGAAAATTTATTCTCCTTAGAATAAATCTCCCAAGACTTAATATCTTCTGAAATCAAATATGTGTCGGAAGAAAAACTCTCTAAGTATTTTTCTTCCGAAGCCAAATTTTCACATTTCTTAAGAATATCTTCCGAAGCCAAATTTGCTTCGAAAGCTTTTTCTCAAAACTTTCGAAGCAAAAAATTACCTTCGGAAGATTTTCAGCTTCCAAGAAAACTACCTTTTTGGGCGCTTTTTTCAGAAGTGGGACCTACTTTCAGATTTCAAAGTTTATCCTTTTGCATTAACTTTGTCTTATATCCATTCTATATATATTCTCAACGGTTCCCCTTCTTCTCACTCTTTTCTTCTTCCACAAATTCTTGACCTAAAATTCTCCCAAAATTACCCTTCTTCTTCACCAACAAACTTCCTTCATGGCAAACATTGACTGACAAAACCAACAGGGTTTTACCATGCACCTTCACAGACAACACAATTAGGTTGCTTTGTTAGACTCTGAGAAAGATCCTCATTTCTCAGAGGTCTGTCGATACCTTTCTGTGTCTCACTACTTCACCTCCCTTACCATTGATCCTCCTCTTTATGAGGACCAGTTACTTGCATTCTGGAGGACCTGCCAAGAGGTCACCATGGATGGGGAGAAGGCACTATCTGCTATAGTGCAAGGGAGGACAATCTTCATCACTCCAGCCATCATAAGCTCACACCTTCAGCTGGATGATGGAGAAGGTGAGTTGTCCTTTCCAAAAGCTATTGTCAACCATTCTTTTCAGCAGATGGGCTATGAGGGTGACTTCTCAGTCAAAACCTTTTGGAAGGGGAAGGTCTCATCCAAATGGAAATACCTCCTCCATGTCATCATATACAGTCTCTCCAACAAGCATGGAGGATGGGATCAAGTTCCAGAGGACCTCTCCTTCATAGTCATGGAATGGTTCATGGGGTCAAATACAGGTACTCTTAATTTGTCTATACAAATTTACTTGCTAATTTAGACTCCTTAGAATACTACATGTTCTCGCGATATTTCCAGCACATTCTCAACTGTGAACTGGGCTCACAGTTGAGGGAATAAGTAATATTCTTAAATTGGGACAGATGAAGCCCAACATCTTTTAAATACTGAGAAAGCCTATTGTTGTCTTCTTCGGGGTAAAACAGCCCTGGTTCCAAAAATGTTTGAGCTCATTGCTCAGGGTGGCAACCTAGCAGCACCAGCTAGTGTTGAACCCACACCCTCTACCTCAACTCCACCCCCACAGCCTCAAATTACCATCACCTACAAAAGAAAACCAAACAAACCCCTGCCTGCTACTGAGCATGTGCAAGTCCCCATATCACAACCCATACAGGAGGAAGTGGAATCTCAAGCTCCTACTTCCCCTGAGGAGCAGACCACTCCCATCTTTCAAATGATTAGTGCTGAGGTTCCTCATGCTCAGCCTGATAAGCTCATATCCCCAACAGCCTTAAGACATCACTCTGAGTCTCAACACTCAAGTGATCAACCTTCAGGGGATAGTTACCACCCCCAGCCGCTAGACTTAAACCACCCTATTCCCAGCCTTGATTTCAATAATGATGAGGACTTGGGTTTTAGTGAGTACAATGAGTCTCTCCTTTCTTCCCACACTCAAGGAGAAATGAGTACCTCTGACTCACCCAGGTCTAGCCCATATCATATACCCACAACTGAGGTGGGTCTTCCTAAACATGTTCAGGAGATCCATATGGAAAAGGCTCTCACTTTAGAAAGTGATTACATCAGTAAGACCTCAACCATGGCAACCCAACCTCTAGACACTTCTTTTGAAGTTGTCATGATATAGGGGAAATCCAGCAGCCAAAGGCACTATGCTGGTGATGAGGAAGAAGACTTAGGTTCAATTCTCTCATCCCCCATTGATTCTTCAATTAAAGATGAGGGGAGTCTGAAACATAGGGTGCACAAACTGACAAACACATGCACCTATCTAGTTTCAAAGATAGTTCATCTGGAATCACAGGTGACTATCTTGCAACAAAGGGTCAATGACCAGTAACATGAGATCACCGATCTCAAGGTCCAGTTAGCTAAGAGATCCTTAAGGAGGACTCAACCAGGTCCACAAGAACCTGTGGAAGTGATGGATGACACCCCCAGCTCACCTATGCAAGAAGGTGATGCTACCAAAAAGGGGGAGAAAGTCCTCACAACCACAGAACATGGGAGTTCCTCCCAGAGCATGGACATAGAGGAGTCACCAACCTCTCTTGCAATTGTCCAGACTCAGCAACCTCCTCAAGTCATGAACATAGACTTACTCATTCAACACTTGCTTGAGGAGGGAATTCCAAGAGCAATGTCTGCTCCCTCTGAGAATCCAATTATGGGATAGGGGTATGACATAAACAGAAGAGCTCTTGTGATCATTAGAGCTCAGGGTCAACTGGAAATCTTCAACTTCTCACACCTGAGTTTCTATGAGTGCATCAATCTGGTGAATCTTCTATTTGTCAACCCAAGCCACAACAGACAAGTTGAGAGATTAGTAGATCGGATTCAAAATAGGGTGCTAGAGGAATTCAAATTGAGATCAAAATTATATAGACAAAGGCTAGCAGGTGAGATCTTTGGTCAACTGGATGTTGAGGTGAACCCTGAGATTAGCTTCGAAGGGAAAACCTTAACTGAAGGCCAAGAGGTTGAGCCTGTGAACCTTGAGACAGGATCTCCTTCTGCACCCAGTACCCTCAGTGAGGCACCAGCTGGTGAAGGTGCCTCACAATCTCTCTCTGGCCAGAGGTTGACTGCTAAACCAAGCAATGAAGGTCAACGTTCTCTCCACCCTGAGTCACCAAGGCCTGTGGTTGACAAAGGGAAAAGAAAATTAACTCCTGAGGAGTTGGAGGAGGAGAAGAGAGAGATGAAGAGGAAGCTGAGGGGAGAGAGTTCAAGTAGGTCCCCAGGCTTCATGGAAGCTGCAATCAGGGCTGCCCATAGGCCAAATACTCAAGAAGATGAATTAAAGGTAGCCAGGCTAAACTACCTGGGGACCAGGAAATACAATATAGATGAACTCATCTCCCTCCCCTTAGAAGATTTAAATGAGCTGGCTGACACTAAGCTGTCAAAGGAGAGGAGGGAGGCAGAAGATGCAGTATTGCTCCTTAAAGTTAAGGAAGAAAGGAGACTAAAAAGACTCTATAAACATGCTCTTGTCCTCTCCCAAGTTCAAGAAAGTCCTGAGACAGAAACTGTGGCACAGGCACAACCTCAGGTAGATAGGGAAGCTGAAAGAAAGAATATGATCAACTACATGAGTGCCACAGGACTCTATCAGGCAGCTGCACTTCTTCCCATATCCTTTGAGTACATAGAGTTTGAATATCTCAAGCAGCTGGAGGAAAAACCCACAAAAGAAAGAAAAGCTGCTAAGAGAAATCTAAGGGAAGAAGCTACAAGGTCAAGGGCCATCATCCACAAAAGCCAAAAGAATTATGAAGATAGACAAAGGATGATGAGCTTCTTGAAGCTGTATGGATTCTCCGGAAGCAGGCTTGGTCCTATGTCTCTATCCACAATGGATGAGCATATAAGGGTGATCAAGCAGAAGATCAAAAGGGGAGAGCTTGTGGACTTACATTCTCAACCAAGTCAAGCTCAACTTGAAGTTGAGGTAAAGGTTGAACCCACTGAGACAACACAACCTGAACCTAGAGCTGCATCTCAGCCAACTTCATCTTCTGATCCATAGCAGGGTCCTCTTCTCTCTCCTCCTGAACCTGTGAGAGAAGAGAACCTAACTGAGAGGGACACTACTGAACAATCTGGTGCTGAAGACCAGTCCTCTCAGTTGAAATCATCAAAGAGGATAAAAAGGATGGCTAGAAGAACCCCTTCAAAGAAAAAGAAAACTAAGGCATCCACCTCTACACCTCAGGATGAGTCAGAACATCCTGAGGAAGTGCATGAAGATGCTGCTCAACCAACTCCCATCAGAGTAGAGCCTCTTGCAGTTAGAAGACCCATCGTGTCCTGGAGTTTTACTGACAATCCAGACAGATAGTATGTCACTAGAGATCAAGGAGGTCAAGATGTCTACTTTCAGCAAGACATGCTTGCCCTTCCTTTGCATGATCTCTATGACATAAGAAGATTCTATGAGAGTCTGAAGGATCTTGACCATATGATGAAAAGAGGTTTGCTGCTGATCCTAATGAGGACTATCAACATCTGAAGAATCTCTCTATTATGGTAGCATCAGCCTAGGGGGAGTTTGTAAGGATCTATCTAAAGATTAAGAGACTGATGCAACCAAAGATCTTCCAACATGCACTAAGGAACAAGGATGAATTTGCTGCGGAAGCTTTACACTCTCTAAAACTCTAAGTGTAAAGTCTTCCGAAGCCAAAAGTTCAGAAGAAATTACTTTGGAAACTTTACACTTAACAGAAAATTTTCCAAGTGTAAAAACTTCTGAAGCCAGAGGCCAAGTTCTTCTGAAGCCAAAGATGAAGTCTTCCGAAGCTTCAAAGACAAAGTCTTCCGAAGCCATTTCGCTATGAAGACTGATTTCTTTAGAAGACAGAGAAAAGATGCTTTCTCTGATCTACTTTTGATAAAGCTGACCAACTTTCTGCTGCAACTCGGATAATTCACCTGGTTGTATGAGTAGGTGAAACTTCCATTCTTTAGTGAATAGTAGATAAAGTCTTTGTCTGTAATTTTCTTCTTTTGTTTCTTTAGACTTTTTGTACTAGGAAAAGTCAGTGAGTTATGGCATGTCATAGTCACTAGTTAAAAGGCAATCTGCCTTTTGACTCCAGATTGATCTTGTTGTCTAGATCAGTCAATTCGAACTATCCTTCCAAGTATTGACAGTTGTAGGTTGTAGTATAAAAGAACCTCAGGTCCTTGTATTTTATATTATGCTTTGAACACTTGTAATAGAACTTGAGATCAATATACAACATCCTTGAAAACTAATATTTGTGTTATTGTTCTAAGTTCTATCTTATTGTTACTTGTGTTGCTTGTATCTTCAAAGTTTCTTGTTCCATACTTGAACTGTTAAGTGATTTAAGATCTCTCCTCTTGTGAAACTAATTGTAGTTACCACCCTAACTTGGTCCTGCAAAGTACACAATTGCTAGAGTGTGGGATGCACTCAACATCATATGTGAGGGAAGCAATGAAATCACTAAGATCAACAAGGATAAACTGATCAATTAGTATGAGACTTTCCATCATATCAAGGGTGAATTAATCTCAAAACAACTATATAGGTATGTGTAGTTGGTTAATGACCTTGAGATTATGGGTGTCACTAATAATGAAAAGGATTTGAACAAGAAGATGCTTCACTCTTTGCCTGAGAGCCGGAAGCAGAGTGTCATAATGCTGAAGAATACTCTTAACCTTGATAGCACTAGTCTACACACTATGGTTGCTAACCTTGAATTTGACTAAACTTGAATTTGAGAAAACCAAGGTTAAGAGTAACAACTGTGGTGTAAACGGGCACTTCTCAAGAGAATGCAATGCACCAAGAAGCAGCCATAATAAATTTCAAAAATTTTAAAACATGAAATGAGAGATTTTGAAACTAAAATTAAATATCTTCTTGCAAATATCGAAAAGCTTTATGGAGAGAAGTACACCATTGAAGCTTACGTTGAGAATTTGAATAAACTTTTAACAAAGTCAAAAGCTGATCAATTAGCTACTGAAGTCAAACAGGAGAAATTCTAATTCTCATAAACTAAGATTGAAAAGTTACATGATACAAAAAAGATATAAAGGATATGACTAGAATAGGCTACAATGCATGTCCTCCACCTTACAATGACAATTACACTGTTATGCCAGAGCCTTTGACAAAACTAGATGTCACTAACATCAATGTTGTTGAAACTAAATCTGTTACATATTTTCAAACAGCAAATCCACATAATAAACCTCAAGTTTGTATGGAAACTGATCTTGAAAGGATAAAAAATGGTCACCCAATCAAGATCAAAGATTGTTTAGACAAATCAATGATATTGCAAAACCTAAAAGTCTAGTGAAATCAATCATACCCTTTGTGAAATTTACTCCAGCAAGCATATTGAATTATAAGGATGTTAAATCTAAGATGAAATCATCCGGTGAGAGCAAATCTGATAATAGGATCAAAACTCAAAACATTTCAAACAAATCAGATTATGATTCATCTAAAGGTAAAGCAAAAGCATCCTCATCAGTCAAAGGAAAAACAAAAGCTGAAATATAACAAAAATGAAAACTATAATTTAAATCATTTGTTCCAAAAGAAAAACAAGTGGTATTTGTTATTTTCTCAAAGACTGATGTTAAAAAGTTTAAGAAGGAATGTCATAAATCAACAAGGAAGAAAAGACACTCATCAAAACCTCAAAAAGTAGAGTTGTGAAACAATCTACTGAGGTTAAGAAGACTGAAATTGCTTCATCATCAGAACAACAATCAAAGAAGCAAAGTGTAACACCCGGCCCTTCATACCACCAATATTGTCTGCTTTGCCAACGAGGAGCTCACGGATTTGCTTTTGGTTGCCCAGGTGAAAACTTCCCAGGGAGGTCACCCATCCCTGGATTGTTGCTACCTGAGCACGCTTAACTGTGGAGTTCTCCTCTCATCCACAGCCAATGCGCCCAAAACATGTTGGTGATATTAGAGACTAGATATTACTTATGAACCAGGAAACTCTCCTGTCCACAACCGATATGGGAATATGTAGGGTGTCGCAATCACCCCCATTGGAATCATCGTCCTTGATGAGCCTGAGAAGTCACCATCCTCGGTGAGGTTTGTCCCACCATCCCGAATGGTACAGGAGTGGCTCTGATACCATTCTGTCACACCCTCAATTTTCACAAATGGGGTTTTACCGTTAAGCGTGTGACATACCAGGATCTCAGCCATTAGCTACACCAAACGACACAATAGTTACAAAACGTTTAAATCAATTACTAATTGTAAAATAAACTCGTAATGTTAAATCATTGTGGAAGCGAATTTAAGAAACATTTAAATAACTGTTAAAACTACGCAAACACGTGTTCAAACCAATTTAAGTAAAAGTAAATGTAAATAAATCACTAAACTAGTTTAAAGTAAATAATGAAGGTATGAAATGAATGTTGTGCTCCTAGACTTGCCACATCATTGCCATGAGAGAAAACATGCTAAGATCAGTACAAGACCGATGAGTTGACAGGGTTATAAAAAAAAACAGTAAGTAATAGTAATGAAATCCAGATTCAGTAATCAAAGCATATAAGTAGGTAGCTACCCTATAACAAGTTACTATGTGTATGAATTTCATGACCGAATTGACAATAATAATGTAATGAATGCCCCGGCTATGGATACCAGACCACAGCATAGTAAAACAAGCTAACCATTCACCCGTTTGACCTCCAGTCAAGCTAGCGCGACTAGCCCAGGCGGGGTTTGTCAAACCCAGTGATCTACTAACAATCACTTCGCTAATACCATATTAACGGTCCGAATGAGGCGTAGTGGTATCATAATAGTAAACCAGTATATGCAGTTATACCAATCTAAAGTACCATACAGTTTGTGAAAAACAGCATGTTTCTCTCCCCCAGAAGAGAGTATAGTATGAAAGTGGGGCTGTAAACTCATCTTATGCGCATAGAAATTCAATAAATGCAACACGAAAGCTTAGACACCCAAACCACCTGGATTAACATTTAAGGTTTCATCACTATTACTTATTAATATTAGAACAACACGGTTTCACGATCGCGGCTTGGTTACAACGCAGGTCATTGATTGTTCCCCATACGAGCAAACACACACAACACAATCCACGCAAATATGATGCAAACCGACCCATACATAACACACTTACATATACTAAATATATGTTACGTACAAATATATAAAATATATATATTACACACACCTATAAAATATATATGTATACGTATATTACACACATATATTATTTATATATTACACACAAAATGCACTACCATAACCATGTACATATATCTCCAATGCCTCATCCATACATAACCCCATGACCATCGAGAACCCAAAACTAAGAAGTCACATATGAACATGCATTCAATGCAATATACACACATCATAATACATAAACATACACATGCAAATTATATATTACACACACAATGCCCATTATTAATCCAAAACCCATATGAAAATCACAAAATTGAGATCCAAATTGTTTTCCCACACACCCACTGCCAAACATACGCATTCACATCCATAAGCAGAATTCCACACATATATACATACACCATGTACCACACACATCACGCAAAACTCCCACCAACCAAACCCACACAATGAACCCCAATCGGCTACACTTTTCCAACCCCACTACCCATCGAACCACAACAAAAAGATACAATAAACATCACTCATACTAGCCCCCAAATCCGAACACACAACTCATGCATATATATATATATATATATATATATATACATATATATATATATATACATATATACACATACATATATATATATACATATATATATGTATATATATATATATATATATATATATATACATACATATATATATATACATATATATATATATACATACATATATATATACATATGTATGTATATATATATATATATGTATATATATATATGTATGTATATATATGTATGTATATATATATGTATATATATAAAATGCCGCAAGTACATACATACCCGATGAGCACACACATATATATACGAGATCTACATCACCACCAAGCACATACCCATGCATAACAAAACACATACATCGCACATCACACACACACAGCGCACATACACATATAGCGCACATCACATACACACAACGCACATATACACACAGCGCGCGCGCACACACAGCGCACGTCACACACACAGCGTACATACACACATAGCGCACATCACACACAGAGCGCATGGAAACAACCATGAAACAAACACATGTGACGAGCATACAATCGCCGAAGCATAACCACGCACCCACGAGCCCCCATAGAAACCGATTTACCCGAAACAACAGTCGAGTACCCCCGCACCCAACCAGCCCTAACCGAGGACAACATGGAAGCTAAACTTGGTTGACTATCGAAACCTAGCCGAAACCACTGAAACCACGACGAAACGAACTCAATAACTAAAGGAGAATTCGTGCCGAACAGGATGCGGAGAAAAGAGGACTCCACCAACGCTGCCCGCTCTCTAGCCGGGACTGTCGGATGATAGAGGCGGTTGTTAGTTACGACAATCAACAGGATCGACGAGGTTGTAGTATGACGATGGCAGTGTTTGTTGATGGTGCAGGACCGTGTGAAAGGTGGTCAATACAATCAGTCTCACAATGAGGAGAGATTTAGAACACTTAATAGCTCAAATGGGGAACTGGGTTTGAGTATGATAATACTAAGAACACAAGTAAGTAGTGAGGTAGAACTAAGAACAAGAACAAATAAGTATTGTTTTCAAGGATGCTGTATATTGCTCTCAAGTTCTATTACAAGTGTTACAAAGCATATTCAAGTTACAAGGACCTGAGACACTTTATACTACATCCTACAACCATTAATACTTAAAAAGATAGCTGGAAATACTAATCTAGACAACAAGATCAATGTAGAGTCAAAAGGCAGATTGCCTTTTGACTAGTGACTATAACATGTCATAGCTCACATTCTTTTCTAATATAAAAAGGTTTACAGGTTCAAAAGTAGGAAGTTACAAACAGAGAACTTATTTTATTGTTTACAAAAGCATGGACTTTTTACCAACTCATACAAGTTATGAGTCTTCAGAGTTGTAGCAGAAAGTGTGTCAGCTTTATGTAAAGTAGATTAGAGAAAGCATGTCTTCTCTGTCTTTGGAAGAAATCATTCTTCACAGTAAAATGGCTTCGGAAGACTTTGTCTCTGAAGCTTCGGAAGACTTCATCTTTGGCTTTGAAAGATTTGGACTTTGGCTTCGGAAGATTTTACACTTAGAGTATTTTCTGATGTAGAGTGTAAAACTTCCGAAGTAACTTCTACCTTGTACGTCCAGTGCATGCATGCAGGAAGACCCTTGGTTGTTTTGGCTTCTTTGGTTGCATCAGCCTTATAATCTTCTGATATTACCATACAAACTCCTCCTAGGCTGATGCTACCAAAATAGAGAAGTTCTTCAGATGTTGATAGTCCTTATTAGGATCATGACCAAGCCTCTCTTCATCATCTGGTCAGGATCCCTCAGACTCTCATAATATCTTCTCATATCATAGAGATCATGTAGAGGAAGATCAAGCATGTCTTGCCAGAAGTAACATCTTGACCTCCTTGATCTCTGATGACATACCATCTGTCCGGATTAGCAGCAAAACTCCAAGACAAGATGGGTCTTCCAATGGTAAGAGGCTCTACTCGAATAGGAATTGGTTGAGCAGCCTCTTCATGCACTACCTCAGGATGCTCTGACTCATCCTGAGGTGTGGAGGTGGATGCCTTGGTCTTCTTCTTCTTTGAAACACTTTTCATGGCCATCCTTTTCCTCCTCTTTGAAGTTTTTAACTAAGAGGACCGGTCTTCAGCACTAGATTGTTCTGTTGTGTCTCTCTCAATTGGGATCTCTTCTCTTACAGGTTCAGAAGGAGAGAGAAGAGTGTGGATCAGAAGACGAAGTTAGCTGAGATACAGCTCAAGGTTCAGGTTATGTTGTCTCGGGGGTTCAACCTTCACCTCAACTTCAGGTTGAGCTGGACTTGGTGGAGAATGCAAGTCTACAAGCTCTCCTTTGTTGATCTTCTGCTTGATCACTCTTATATGCTCATCTATAGTGGATAGAGACATAGGACCAAGCCTCCTTTCGGAGAATCCATACAGCTTCAAGAAGCTCATCATCCTCTGTTTGTCTTCAGACTTCTTTTGGCTTTTGTGGATGATGGCTCTTGACTTTGCAGCTTCTTCCTTTAACTTTCTCTTAGCAACTTTTTTTTCTTTTGTAGCTTAGTCCTCCAGCTGCTTTAGATATTCAAATTCAATGTACTCAAAGGATAAGGGAAGAAGTGCAGCTGCCCGATAGAGTCCTGTGGCACTCAGGTAGTTGATCATATTCATTCTTTCAGCTTCCTTGTCTAACTGAGGTTATGCAGCTGCCACAGTCTCTGTCTCAGGACTTTCTTGAACTGGAGAGAGGACATGAGCATGTTTGTAGAGCCTTTTCAGTCTCCTTTCTTCCTTGATCTTGAGGAGCAATACTGGATCCTCTGCCTCCTTCCTCTCCTTTGACAACTCATTATTAGCCAGCTCTTTCAACTCTTCTAAGTGGAGAGAAATGAGTTCATCAATGTTATAGTTCCTGGTCCCCAGGTAGTTTAGCCTGGCTGCCCTTAACTCATCATCTTGAGTGTTTGGCCTGGGGGCAGCCCGGATAGCAGCTTCCATGAAGCCTTAGGACCCTTCTGAACTCTATCCCCTTAGCTTCCTCTTTCTCTCTCTTCTCCTCCTCTAACTCCTTAGATGTCATTTTCCTCTTCCCTTTGTCACGCATAGGCCTTGGTGACTTAGGGTGGAGAGAGCTTTGGCCTTTATTGCTTAGTTCAGTAGTCAAGCTCTGGCCAAAGAGAGGATATGAAGCACCTTCACCAGCTGGTGCCTCACTAAGGGTACTGGGTGTTGAAGGAGATCCTGTCTCAAGGTTCACAGGTTCAACTTCTGGGCCATCAGTTAAGGCTTCCCCTTCGAAGCTAATCTTAGGGTCCACTTCAACATCCAGTTGACCAAAAATCTCACCTGCTAGCCTCTGTCTATATAATTTTGATCTCATCTTGAACTCTTCTAGCACCCTTCCTTGAATCCAATCTGCTAATCTTTCAGGTTGTTTGTTTTGGCTTGGGTTGACAAGTGGAAGATCAACCAGATGGATGCACTCATAGAAACTCAGGTTTGTAAAATTAAAGATCTCTTGTTGACCCTAAGCTCTAGAGATAACAACAGCCTTTCTTTCTGTGTCATACCTCCATCCTAAGATTGGGTTCTCAGAGTGAAGAGATGGGGTAGACATGGCTCTGGGTATACCCTCCTTAAATAGGCTATATATGAATGAGTCCACATCAATGTGGACTTGAGGAGGTTGTTGAGTATGGACTATTGCAAGTAAGGATGGTGAATCCTCTAAGTCCATACTCTAAGAAGAACTCCTAGGGGTTGAGTCTATCACATTCACAGGTTCTTGTGTACCTGGTTGAGTTGTTCTTAGTGGTCTCTCAGCTAGCTTGCCCTTGAGATCGGTGATCTCAAGTTGCTGGTCATTGACCTTCTTTTGTAAGATAGTCACCTGAGATTTCAGGTGACTAATCTTAGATACTAAATAGGTGTAAGTTTTAGTCAATATGTGCACCTTTAGTTTCAAACTCCCCTCATCTTCATCAAAAGAATCATGGGGGGATGAGAGAATAGGACTAATGTCTTCTTCCTCATCACCAGCATATTGTTCTTGGCTGCTGGATTTCCCCTACATCATGACAACTTCAAGAGAAGTGTCAAGAGGCTGGGTTGCCATGGTCGAGGTCTGAATGATGTAATCACTTTCTAAAGTAAGATCCTCTTCCATATGGATCTCCTAAACAGGTTCAGGAAGATCCACCTCAGTGGGGGGTGGATGATGTGGGTTAGATATGGGTGAGACAGGGGTACTCATCTCTCCTTGAGTAGGGGTAGAGAAGAGAGACTCATGGTACTCACTGAAGCCCATGTCTTCATCATCATAGAAGTCAAGGCTCGGAATTAGTTGGTTTAGATCCAACGGCTGGGGATGGTAACTTTCCCCAGAAGGTTGTTCACTAGAGTGTTGAGATTTTGAGTGAAGGCTTAAGGTTGTTGGGGTTGTGAGCTTATTAGGCTAAGCATGAGGAACCTCAGCACTGATCATTTGAGAGATAGGAGTGGTTTGCTCCTCAAGGGAAGTAGGAGCTCGAGTGTCCACTTCCTCTTGCATGGTTGGTGATATAGGGGCCTGCACAGGCTAAATAATATATACAGGGGTTCGTTTGGTTTTTCTCTGGTAGGTGATGGTTATTGGTTTTTCTCTGGTAGGTGATGCCCAGTTCACAGTTGAGAATGTGCTAGACATATCTAGGGAACATGTAATACTCTAGGGAGTCTAAGTTAGCAAGTAAATTGGTATATACAAATTATGAATACCTGAACTTGACCCCTTGAACCATTCCATAGACTATGAAGGAGAGGTCTTCTGGAATCTGGTCCTATCCTCTATTCTTGTTGGATAAGCTGTGTATAACAACATGGAGGAGGTACTTCCATTAAGAGGAGACCTTCCCCTTTTTGAAGGTCTTGACTAAGAAGTCACCTTCATAGCCCATCTACTCAAAGGATTGGTTGACATCAGCTTTGGGAAAGGACAAGTCACCTTCTACATCATCCAGCTGAAGATGTGTGTTTATGGTGGTCGGAGTGATGAAGATTATCCTCCCATGCATTATGGCAGACAGTGCCTTCTCCCCATCCATGGTGACCTCTTCGCAGGTCCGCCAGAATGCCAACAAGGGATCCTCATAGAGAGGAGGATCAATGGTGAGGGAGGTGAAGTAGTTGGACAAAGAAAGGTAGCGACAAACCTCTGAGAAACCTGGATCTTTCTTAGTGTCTAACAGAGCAACCTGATTATGTTGCATGTGAAGATGCATGGAAAAATCGGGTTGGTTTCTGCGGTCAAGGTTGGCCATTTAAAGTAGCTTTACTATGAAGGAAGATAAGAACAAAGGCGGTTTGTGGGTGAAATTAGGTTAGAGAAATGCAGATGAAGAGGTTAGTGAGAAGAGGAGGAACCATTATGAGAATATATATGAAATGGATTTGAGACAAAGTTAAAACAAAAGGATAAACTTTGAAATTCGGATGTCGGTCCCACCTCTGAAAAAGTGCCCAAAAAGGTAGTTTTCTTGGAAGTTGAAAATCTTTCGAAGGTAATTTTGCTTCGGAAGTTTTAAGAAAAAGATTTCGAAGCCAATTTGGCTTCGGAAGATATTCTTAAGAGTTGTGAAAATTTGGCTCCGGAAGAAAAATACTTAGATAATTTTTTGTCCGACACATATTTGGTTTCGGAAGATATTAAGACTTGGGAGTTTTATTCTAAAGAGAATAAATCTTCTGAGACTTAATTGCTTTCGGAAGATATTTGTCCTTCAAATACATGCAAGTACTTAGAAGCATATATGAGCTTCGGAAGATATTCTCAGAATTTCTTCCGAAGGAAAATTTCTTATAAGTAGTTAATTGATTTGAAGACATAAATTTCTTCTGAAGGCAACTTGAAATCTTCAGAAAGAAAATATGTTTTGAAAAATTTTCAAAAATTTAAGGAATATCATTAAAAAAATTTCTTCCAAAATAAACTGGGCTTATGAAGGTGATAAAATAGACAACTTAGGACACACATGTTTTAGAAATAAAGTTGATTTAAGTTTTAAGAAAATCTACTCAAAGTTAATCATCCTAATAGCTGATACAAGATATTTGAATCTCTGTTAATCAAAAGCTTTAGTGAACAGATCAGCATATTATTCATTTGTGTTAACTTTGACTAGTTTGATTAATCCCTTTCAAAGTTATCTCTAATAAAATGATACCTGATGTTGATGTGTTTGGTCCTTGAGTGCTGCACAGGATTCTCTATAATAGAGATAACATTGTTGTTGTCTATGTGGATGGGAGTCTCTTTGAAGTTGAATCCATAGTCCAGCATCTGATTCTGAATCCAAAACACTTGGGCACAGCAGCTTGCAGCAGCAATGTATTCAGCTTCAACAGTTGATGCAGAGACAGGATTGTTTCTTGCATTGCCATGAGACAATCCTTCCACCAAGTAATTGACATCCCCCTGATGTAGACTTTGCAGTCATGTTGTAGCCACCATAGTCACTATCTGTATAAGCATACAGATTGAAGTCAGAACTCTTTGGATACCAAAGGCCAAGCGTGGGAGCATCTTTGAGATATCTAAGAATCCTCTTGACAGCAACCAGTGAATCTTAGGGTTGGCTTGATATCTTGCACAAATGCATGTGGCAAACATGATATCAGGCATGGTGGCTGTGAGGTACATAAGAGACCCAATCATAGCCCTGTAAAGATGTTCATCCACATACTCCCCCTCAAGATCAGGTCTAAGGGAGTGGTTTCTGGCTATGGGTGTCTTAGCAACCTTACAGTCAGTCATGTTGAATCTTGTAAGTATGTCTTTTACATACTTTGACTGACTTATAAAGATGTCATTCAACTTCTTTACTTGAATTACCAGAAAGAAATTAAGTTCCCCCATGGCATTCATTTCAAATCTATTCTTCATTAGCCTCTCAAAGTCTTTGCAGAGCTTTGGATTAGTTGACCCGAAGATAATGTCATCCACATATACTTGAACCAGCATTAAGTCATTCCCTGTTCCTTTGATGAAAAGAGTTCCATCTATAGTACCCCTCTTGTAACCATGTTGACAGAGATATTGAGATAGTGTCTCATACCACTTCCTTGGAGCTTGGTACAGCTCATAAAGAGCTTTATCAAGCTTGCAGACATAATCAGGAGGATCTGGGTCTGCAAAGCCAGGTGGTTGTTTGACATACACCTCTTCATCAATCACTCCATACAGAAAAGCACACTTGACATCAAGTTGGTAGACCTTGAAATCCTTAGATGCAGCAAAAGCCAGGAATATTCTTACCTCTTCAAGTCTTGCCACATGAGCAAAAACATCTGTGTAATCAATTCTCTCTTCTTGTGTCTACCCTTGAAGAACTAGTATTGCCTTGTTCTTGATGACAAGTCCTCTATCATCCTTCTTGTTCCTACTTGGTTCCTATGGTAGTCTTCCCATGAGGAGGAGGACATAGGTTCCAAACCTTCTGTTTTTTGAATTGAAGCAGCTCCTCTTGTACTGCTTCAACCCAGCTTCCATATTTCAAAGCCTCATCAACTTTCTTTGGCTCTACTTGAGACAAGAAGCAAGAGTATAGACAAACATTTTTGTCATGGGTTTGTCCTCTTGTTCTCACCCATGTATCAACATTTCCAATGATGTTTGTGGTGGGGTGTGACCTGTCGATCTTGAGCTGAGGGATCACAGCAAGTTGATTGGAAAGATCCAAATTAGAGAAATTTAGATCTGGCAATGGAGTATCACCCACCATATCAGCATACTTATCAAGTGAGACTTTATCCAATGAGTGTGTGACATCATTTATGTTGTCTTCTATAGAGTGGTTATCAGCATCAAGAAATTTTTGATCACTGTCACCACCTCCATTTCTTCCTACATTTGAAGCTTCTTCACATGAGTTTTGAACCTCTGACCTAGAATTTGAAGGCATCTCAGATGTATTAGCTGAATTTGTCAAGTTTGTGCTAATAGGATCTTCATTTGCAAGGTTAGTCACCATTGGAGCTGAAGTAGTATTCTTGCTTGGTCTTTTCAACTCAAATCTTGGGTCAGGATCTCCTGTTGATATATTACATGTAGATCCTAAACATCCTCACAAGACTTGTTAAAACAGTTGGTAACTAAATCAAGATCAAATAGCCAATCCAAACCAGAACCTTTCACACTAGGAGTGTGCTCATTGAAGGTCATATTGGCTGACTCCTCAACTACTCTAGTTCTGAGGTTGTATACTCTATAAGCCTTAGCTTGAGAAGAGTATCCAATAAAATATCCATCATCTGATTTCTCAGCAAACTTGGCTACCTGAACTTTGGTATTAAAGATGGTGCAAGGACATCCAAATGACCTGAGGAAACCAATGAATGGTCTCCTTTTATGCCACAGCTCATAAGGAGTTTTACCATGAGTCTTAACTACTAAAACTCTGTTTTGCACATAGCAGGCTGTGTTAACAGCCTTTGCCCAGAAGGTGATCGGCAGTTTAAAGTCAGACAGCATAGTTCTTGCAGCCTCAATAAGTGTCCTGTTTCTCCTCTCAGCAACACCGTTTTGCTGAGGAGTCCTGGCAGCACTATATTGTTTTGTAATACCCTTTTCATCATAAATATATCAAGGATTTAGGTCTTAAATTCTGTTCCTTGATCATATCTTATGGTCTTGACCTTGTGATCAGATTGATTCTTAATTATCAGAATGAAGCTCTTCAAGATCTTAGAAGTCTCATCCTTAGTTCTAAGAAAAAAGACCCAAGTGAATCTTATGAAATCATCTGTGATCACTAAACAATATAAGGTCCTTCCTAAACTCATTACACTAGTGGGGTCAAAGAGATCCATGTGTAGTAAGTGTAGGAGAGTAGTGATAGAGTTCCTTTCCTTTGGCTTGTAAGACACTTTGTGTTGCTTCCCTTTCAGGCATGCAACATAATGATCATCACTTGTAAACTCTTTCTTTGGCATTCCAGTTACTAAATCATTCTTAATTAGTTTATTCATGTTCTTAAATTTACATGGCACATTCTTTTTCGCTAGAGGAAAGACTTATCACTATTTGCTTTAGATAGAGAGCAAGAAACCTCTCCTGAGGGAGATGTTTCCTCCAAGTCGATCTTGTACATGTTCCCTTTCCTGGGGGCTCTTAGCAGGATATGCTCTTGAGGAATGATCACTCCAAGCTTGAGAACAATGCACTCATGCTCAGTAAAGAGCATGTTGTGTCTCTGATCATAAAATTGGGATACACTCAGTAGATTGTACCCAAACTCCTTAACAAAATTTACCTTCTTAATGGTGAGCTTACTATTTGTGACCATGCCCCTTCTAGTGATGTAACCACCAGCATCTCCTCCAAAAGCAACTGGTCTTCCATCAATTATTTCATAATTGTGCCTGGAACAACCACTATCAATGATCCACACATTTCCCTGGGTCTTTAGCTATTCTTGCATAAAAAGAAGTGGTTAGTTAAACTTGGAAACCCAAGCCTCATTGGTCTTGGGCTTTTCAAAGTGATTTGAAGACAATGTAACAGTAACTGATCCTATATTCAAGCTTTGAGGATCATTAGTTGCTGTTGATGAAAAACTTTCAGTCACCAGGTCTTTCTTCATCTTCCACACCACCTTTGAAAGATTGAACTTGACCTTCAACACCTCGGGAGTTTTAACAACTTCTGAAGTTTTGGAGACTAGACCTTCAGAAGATCTTGCTTTCACTACAGCATGCTTCAGTACTTCGGAAACATTCCTTTCTTTCGAGACCAAATTTTCTTCCGAATGCAAGTTTTCACTTGTCTTCTTCTTCACTTTGGAGCTTGCGAAGGAAACAGATTTTCCTTTCGAAGCTAGCTTCTCCTTCTTCTTCTTAGAAGTTTTCTCTTTGATCATATGGATAGTACTTTTAGGATTGTAGATGCAATCCTTAGCCAGATGAGAAGTACTACCACACATGATGCAGTCCATTTGCTTCCTTCTAAGGTCTTCTTCTGAGAGGAAGACTGAACTTGATAACTTTCCTTCTCCATCTTCACCTTCACAGATGATGCAACAAGCTTCTTAGTGATAGGCTTGCTCTTGGAGCTAGATGGTTCAGGCTGTGTAGCAGTGGTACATACCTGATCAGTCTTCTTCTCCTTGCTGAGATGATTTGGACCTTAACTAGAACTCCTGGTACTAGACTTCATGGTTGGGTCTTCCGCCTTCACCACTTCAAACCCTGTAGAGATAAACACTTGTTTCTGCTTAGAGTTAAAGGTGGTCTTGATTTCTTGAGCCTTCTTTGCCTTTATCTTGGCTCTCCTGATTAAGTTCTTTCTTTGAGACTTGGTCATCCCAACTTCTTTATCTCTCTCCTCAGGAGAATAGTGTCCATTCTTAGGATGGTCCTCCTTACTCTTCTCAGACACATCCTTCACTATCTCCTTATTATCCTCTTTAGCAATGGAGTCTATGAGGGGAAGCTCGTCTTCACAAGTTCCACATCTTGGAGATCTTATAGATAAGAGAGTGTGTAGAGGAGTTATCTCAGTAGATCCCAGTCCCTGCTTATTTTGATAACAAACTTGTGCATGCAGAGATGAGGATATCATGTTCTTGAAGGTCTCTTCTTCAAGAACAAGTTTTTCTACCCGGGCTTTACTGATCACAAGCTCAACCTAGCATTCAGTTAACTTAGTGATAAGAACTTTAATCTGAGTCATGTAGTTGGTGTGTTCATTCTTTAGAGTTGAAATGGTTTTCTCTAAATCTTCCACTTTTAGTTTATAATCATTTTCATCTCTTTTGAAATTAGCTTTTAAGATATTTAAGGACTCAAGATCTGATCTCATCTGTAAGTTATAGGACCTATACTTATTTACTTTAGCAATACATTCAGGTGTACAGAGATGTTCCAATACCTTGGCTTCATCATGGTCTGCCATAAGTGCTTGGTTTGGAGGAACATCCTCCACCTAAAAGCTCCAGTCAAAGCCTCCTTCTTCAGTAACTGTAGCTTGTTGCCTGGGCTTCTTATTCTGGTGTGCTCCTTCAGTGTAGTTTGGCTTGGCTTGTGTTTGGCCACCATTTGACTTAGGTGCCTTGCACTCTCTGGCAAAGTGTCCCGTTTGATTACAATTATAACACTTCACCTTGCCTTTATCCAGCCCAAACTTTCCACTAGACATATTGCTAGGAAACTTTCTCCCAGTCCTCTCTGTGAGTGAGAAAAACCATCTACTAGACTATTTCCATATACTCTAGATCATCTGGATGGATACAGTCCAGGTCTTCAAGAGTGAAGAGAAAGTTGCCTGTACTTTCATCTGAAGACACGAAAGCTTGGGAAGAGCTTGTCTCCTGGAATAGGCTTCTAGGGATGTAGCTCTCCCTTGGTGTCTCCGAGAAGGTGATGAAAGGTACCTTCTGTGAGGTTTCGGGGTAGCAGATAAGATGGTTCTGTGGTTCTCTGCAGTCCCTTTCAACCACATGAAGGGCTGAACTCTATTTGATGCTAGAGTTACCAAATGAATTTTGCATATTCATCTCCATCTAGTAGCCACTAAGTATGCCATACAACTCAGTGAGAGTACAGGTCTTGAGGTTTTCAGTCATGGTTTGGGAAGAGAGGACACGAACATCCATCCACCCCTGTTCTCCAAAGTTACTCCATTGTGACCACCAGCAGCAGCAGCTGAAGGGGTGGATGGTACATGAGGTCCAAAGACTACTGACCCCACATCCTAGAGTCCTAAGACTTGATAAAGCCTTCCATTCTTTGACACTAAGTGTCAAAGTCTTCAAAAGTGATCAGTGGGGACTTAGTCATAGTACCAGTTTTTATGTCAGCCTTGGTGATAGCTACCATTTGATATGTTAAGTATTTTATGAGAGTGAAAGGATTAAAGATGGTGAGATCTTACAATTAAAAGCCTAAAATGCTCTGATAACAATTGCAGGACCATGTGAAGGGTGGTCAATACAATCAGTTTCATAATGAGGAGAGATTTAGAACACTTAACAGTTCAAATGGGAACTGGGTTTGAGTATGATGATACTAAGAACACAAGTAAGTAATGAGACAGAACTAAAAATAAGAACAAACAAGTATTGTTTTCAAGGATGCTGTATATTGCTCTTAAGTTCTATTACAAGTGTTAGAAAGCATATTCGAATTACAAGGACCTGAGACACTTTATACTACATCCTACAACCGTTAATACTTAGAAAGACAGTTGGAAACACTAATCTAGACAACAAGATCAATGCAGAGTCAAAAGGCAAATTGTCTTTTGACTAGTGACTATGACATGCCATAGCTCACATCCTTTTCTAATATAAAAAGGTTTACAGGTACAAAAGTAAGAAGCTACAGACAAAGACCTTATTCTACTGTTTACAAAAGCATGGACTTTTCACCAACTCACACAAGTTGGTGAGTCTTCAGAGTTGCAACGAAAAGTATGTCAGCTTTATGTAAAGTAGATTAGAGAAAGCATGTCTTCTCTGTCTTCGGAAGAAATCAGTCTTCACAGCAAAATGGCTTCGAAAGACTTTGTCTCTGAAGCTTCAGAAGACTTCATCTTTGGCTTCTGAAAGATTTGGACTTTGGCTTCGGAAGATTTTACACTTAGAGTATTTTCTGATGTAGAGTGTAAAACTTCCGAAGCAACTTCTACCTTGTACGTCCAATGCATGCATGCAGGAAAGCCCTTGGTTGTTTTGCTTCTTTGGTTGCATTAGCCTTATAATCTTCTGATATTACCTTATAGATGGGTTCATAATGGTTCATGGCTGCGCGCAGGTGGGAACAACCGCTGGAGCCTACCGTCACAATGGTGATGAGGGGAGAAGTTTAGGGTTTTTAAAAGAATGGAGGTGTTTTCAAATGAAAGAAACCGTGGGTGAGGAGTTATATATAACAAGAATATAATATAGTAACAATAAACTAAGTAATTACCATTATTTAATTAATTAGTTTTTTTAACTGGCTTTAATAGTTAATTTAAATAATTATCGATAGAAATAGACCAAGATTACTAAAATAAGTTGATGGTGTTGACCTGAAATACGGGGTGTCATATGACCCACCAGATCATCTCCATTATTATAGTACGGAACCCAATACCACTATTGGGAGAAAACCCTCTCTACCAACCTGAAATCTCATTTTTATCAAATGCTGAAATTGAATCCGAAAACCTTCGCCTATTTTAATAAAGTATTAGAATATCTTGAATCAACCATTTGAGCTAGTGTTTTATTCTTGTAAAACCAATTTTGATTTATTCTTAATTATAAAATATAAAATATCTATGGATCCCTTGGCGTGTTTGTTTTGAAATTATAATAAGCCATTCCCATCATGAGCTTTTATAAAATGAGGTAGAATTCTTAGAAAGCATAACGAACCGGTTGTAGATGACATACGTGCTTCATATTTTTAACCTTTTCCACCGTTTCCGTAAGAGTTTGAGCCTAATTAAGCAATTCATAGCATATGTTGATTTGCTTTATATTTTTTCATAACGAGGGAAACCGTAATGTGCTTTTAAGTTAGAAATCGTGTAATTGATGCGTGTCAAGATCATGAACCAATATGTGCATAAATGTGATAGAGGCATTAGGAATGAACCATTTGTTTGAACCTTTTCCTTTGAAGTCCATACCATGATAATTTCCCTTTAGACACCATGTTAAGCCCCAACTTGTCGTTTGAATAACCCAACACAACAAGCCTATAAAGCCTTAGTCTTTTTATGAAACCTAGGGTGATGAAGTCCAATCCATAACTTGTGTAGAAGTGTCATTTAAGTATTAGTTCAATAATAGTATGATTGGTTTGGATTTGGCTATATATGTATATATATACATATATGTATATATACATATATATATACATATATATATATATATATATATGTATATATGTATATATGTATATATGTACATATATACATATATACATATGTACATATATACATATATACATATATATATAAGTATATATAAGTGTACATATGTACATATATACATATATACATATATATATAAGTATATATAAGTGTATATATGTATATATGTACATATATACATATATACACTTATATATATATGTATATATACATATATACATATTTACATATATACATATATACATATATAAGTGTATATATGTATATATGTACATATATACATATATACATATATATATATACATATGTATATATGTATATATATACATATATACATATATATACATATAAGTATATATACATATAAGTATATATATACATATATACATATATATATACATATATACATATATATACATATATACATATATACATATATATATACATGTATATACATATATACATACATATATACATATATATATATATACATATATATATACATATATATATACATATATATATATACATATATATATATATACATACATATATATATATATATACATACATACATATATATATATACATACATACATATATATATATACATACATATATATATATATACATACATATATATATATACATACATATATATATATATATATACATACATATATATATATATATATAAAGGGGAGAAAAGCTGAATATGAGGTCAAAATGACCAAAATATGAAGCAATAGAAATAGTGTGAGAATTTCATGATATGATTGCAATTAGAGGAATGAAATTAGTAAACATGACATGTAGCATGTTTAAATTAGATTTCATTACCCATTAGCCACTCTAAAGTCCTTACTCTATCCCACCATAAACCTTAGCCTAACATTACAACCCATGAAAGATCTCTTGATTTATGTATTATATTGTGTTAATTGATGGTGATATGATTAATATACGAGCTTATGATGAAAATGTACATTCTTGGTTTAAGAGTTCCAGATATACTAGTATGTAATCACTAGTCCACAAAACAAACCGAGGGGAATGTTCATTGTGAGGAATGTGAATGCATGAATGTTTGAAGCAAAAGGTGAAGTTATGCCAACTAAGGTGATTCTAAGTTTAAAACATGAATGATATTACATGTTGGGTTGTGAATCTTACATGATGAAAGTGAAAAATAGTTATGCCTTGGACCTTAATTTATACAAAATTATGATAGTTTAGCATGTTTGAATGATTAAGGTAAAATGTTGCAAGCAAGTTTGTTTGAGGACAAACAAAAGGTTAAGTGTGGGGATGTGATCACGAGTCAATAATTCAGTGTTTAATTGATCTAAATGTGCGATTTTACATCATGATTATGGTGGAATAGTTTCAAGTTGTTTGTATTTTGATCTATAGGTGTTTGGAGCTAAAGGATGCTTATTTTAGAGAATAAGGAGCCAAACACGAAACTACAAGGACCGGAGATGTAAATATCGAAAGTTACAAAAATCACAAATTTAGGTGTACCGGAGTATGATACGCCGGGTATGGGCGTATAATACGTTGGCTGGTGTATCAGTGGGCGTATTTGGAAAATATTACAGAAAGTTAGGCGTAGGAAGGCCGAGGAGGGCGTATGATACGCGGACCCTAGGCGTATCATACGCCTGTCATCAACAAACACCCGGATTTTGTGTATCTTCATGTTTATTTAAACCTATCCAACCCCAATAAGGAGAAGAACTTTTATCAGCCAAAATCTAGCAAACCTATCCAACCCCAAGGTGATTTTGGGTGCTTTAAAGCTTCGCAACTCTCACCAAATCATTATTGATCATCATCAAATCAAGATTGAAGAAGTAATGAAGACGATGAGTGGCTAGTTCGTTCTTGATTGCTTTCGGGTGGATAGTTCTTGCCAAGTGAGATGGTTAGTCATGTTTAGGGTTTTTTTTATGTTGAACACTTTGTGATTAAATGTAATTGAAGGTTTGATTGAGTTAAACAATTTGTTTATAATGAAATTTATTTGCTTTATCATCAGTTTTCGGTTACCTTGCATCGTTAGCTCATTGAAACAAGTAGATAACTTGATATAGATGAATTGGTAACTTTGTGAATGAACGAGTCTTAAAAGATAGTTCCTTGGTTATCACTTCAATCAAAAGCTAAGATCTTGAGTCGTGTTATGCAACCCTAAAGTACACTTAACAACCCATTGATCTTGTAGAACTTGAAACTGAAAGTGATTGTCTCTTATTATTTAATCAAATTCGTTTCAAAGTTTGTTGCTTTTTGCAATTGTGTTCATTAATTCATTCTAATCTTTATTTCTAAAGTTTTTGTCTTTAATTTAATCGAGTCATATTGTTAAACACTATCCACATATTCTTTATGGAGACGACCTTACTTACCCTTACGCAATAAAGGTAGTAAAGACTGATATATTAATTTGTTTTTATCGAGTCTCGACAACCAGATCAATACACTATTCGTCGTATTTGTGATTCATAAAATTGTTGAGAACTAACACTATTCCTCGCATTACTCTAAAGAATTGCTGACCACATTTGTCTGTTTCACTATTTACAGCATTAGTTTATCAGCATTTGTATTCGAGGACTGTTCTCATCATTAGTATCTGACACTATACAATTAATCACTATGTAAACCAAATAAAAATCAAGAAAAAATCATGGATACACTAAGCTCAGATGAACTTGGGCATAACCCTAAATCACCAATGTTGAAACATAAGTCTGAATTTAAATAATGGAAAATTAGATTTAAAATTATGTCATTGATGTTGATGCAGATTACTTGATATCAATCTGTAGAGCTCCTCACATTCCTACTTCATTGGATGAAGATCAATATAGGAATGCAAGGATTCCTATTGAAGGTCCAACCATAATTTTTGATCCAGAAGACTACAAGAAAATCAAAATTGATATGAAGATGGAGGTGCTGAAAACGCTTAAGAAGTACACAATTGCTAGAGTGTGGGATGCACTCAACATCATGTGTGAGGGAAGTAATGAAGTCACTAAGATCAACAAGGATAAATTGATTAATCAGTATGAGACTTTCCATCATATCAAGGGTGAATTAATCTCAAAACAACTACATAGGTATGTGTAGTTGGTTAATGACCTTGAGATTATGGGTGTCACTAATAAAGAAAAGGATTTGAACAAGAAGATGCTTCACTCTTTGCCTGAGAGCTGGAAGCAGAGTGTCACAATGTTGAAGAACACTCTTAACCTTGATAGCAACAGTCTAGACACTATGGTTGCTAACCTTGAATTTGACTAAACTTGAATTTGAGAAAACCAAGGTTAAGAGTAACAACTGTGGTGTAAACGGGCACTTCTCAAGAGAATGCAATGCACCAAGAAGCAGCCATAATAAATTTCAAAAATTTTAAAACATGAAATGAAAGATTTTGAAACTAAAATTAAATATCTTCTTGCAGATATCGAAAAGCTTTATGGAGAGAAGTACACCATTGAAGCTTATGTTGAGAATTTAACTAAACTTTTAACAAAGTCAAAAGCTGATCACTTAGCTACTGGCACAAGGTGGCTATTCAGAAACAAAGCAAGTGACAGAGGGATTGTCATAAGAAATAAAGCAAGGCTTATAGCTCAAAGTTATACTCAAGAGGAAGGCATTGATTATGATGATGTCTTTGCTCCTGTAGCAAGACTGGAAGCCATCCAAGTATTCCTTGCTTATGCCTCATCTCAGAAGTTCACTGTCTACCAAATGGATGTAAAATGTGCATTCCTTTATGGTAAGATAGATAAAGAGGTGTATGTTGCTCAACCTCCAGGGTTTGAAGATCCAGATTTCCCTCACAGAGTATACAAGTTAGACAAAGCTCTGTATGGTCTTCACCAAGCACCCAGGAAGTGGTATGAAACTCTATCAAAGTTTCTTCTACAAAAAGGTTACACTAGAGGTAAAATTGATCAAACATTGTTCTTAAAAAAGAAAGAACAAGACTTGTTAATAGTGCAAGTCTATATGGATGACATAATATTTGGCTCCACAAACACACAGCTTTGCAAAGAGTTTGAAACTCTTATGCAATCAAAATTCCAGATGAGCTCAATGGGAAAACTCACATTCTTACTAGGCATACAAGTTCAACAATCAACAGATGGAATTTTCATCAATCAAAGAAAATATGTGTATCAGATACTCAAGAAGTATAACATGACTGATTGCAATTCAAGCAAGACACCATTTGCAACTGGATTGAAGTTTGGACCAGATCCAGAAGGAACATCAGTTGACCAGACACTCTTCAGATCTATGATAGGTTCTCTAATGTACCTTACAACAAGCAGACCAGATATCATGTATGCAGTATGCATGTTTGCAAGATATCAAGCAGATCCCAAGAATTCACATATAAATGCTAAAAGAGAATCTTTTGATACTTGAAAGGCAAACCAGGTCTTGGTTTGTGGTATCCTAAAGATGGAGATTTCTCATTATGTGCATACACAGACAGTGATTATGAGGGATGCAATAACAACAGGAAATCAACCAGTGGAGGCTGCCAGTTTCTTGGATCAAGATTGATCTCTTGGCAGTGCAAGAAGCAGACAAATGTCTCTGTGTCAACAGCCGAAGCCGAATACATAGCTGCTTCTGCATGCTATTCTCAAGTGTTATGGATTCAAAACCAAATGCTTGACTATGGCTTTAATTTTCTTAAAACACCTATACACATTGACAATTCTACAGCCATGTTTATCACTAACAATCCTGTTCAACATTCAAAAACAAAACACATAGAGATCGGATATCACTTTCTGAGAGATTGTTCAAAAAAGGGTCTGATCAAGTTGATCAAGGTCCATACAGACAATCAATTGGCTGACCTCTTTACAAATCCATTTGACTCAACAAGATTTGAATTTTTGGTTCAGTCACTTGGTATGATCAACTATGAATCAACAAATTAATGTTTTTCAAAACATTAAAATCAAACATGCTTGATTTTGTCAAAGTCCAAGATTAACACCAAACTTACCTTTTTCAAAATCAAGAAATCATGCAAATCATTCATTTTTAATATTAAATCACACATATATCTCATGAGAAATGATAGTACAGTAGCATCATTCTTCACTTGAGTCCTTTTCAACTAATAAAGATTGACAATACTTTGTTGGATATATTGATAGGCTCAGCATGGGACACCTAACATCACATACAACAGTGAAGAACTAAATTCTCATGATTGTGTGGTCAACAACACATCTTGGTTTATGGTGAGTATTAATCTATAATAAGTTGCTTTTAAAGTAACTACAATACACCAAGTGAAACATTTTATAAATTACTTAATCATACAAGTGTCTCCTCTATTATGATAATCATAGACCTGGAGTACACCTAGGCATTCTTTGTTATGCTAAGCACAGACCTGAATGACATACATCATGATCCAAAAAGATTTCCAAAAAGGAACACATCCAGTTTGGATGAAAAATCAATAAAGTCTTTAGACTACATTCCTGTGAATGAATCAAAAGAATCCCAAAGCGGATCACCTTTCAAAGTGAAGTGAAAAAGAATCCCAATGATGATCAAACAACATGGATCAAATTGAGCATTTATACTCCTAAGTAGTTAGGTTTTAAGTATTGAAAGTGCTTTCTAGCATATCTTGAGGAGGGTTGTACCAATCATACAATCAGATATGGGGTACATACAACTCATGTCAATAAACTCAAAACATGATAATCACTTACTGTTTCAATCAATCATTAATACCATGCATGAGTTTAAGTGGATCACAATATCTGCAATCAACATTGTACTTGTCTATGTCTATTCTCAAAACCATACAAACAACTCAGTGAGAAATGTAGACTAGTATGATCTCATGGTATGTGCAAAAGATTCATGTTCAGACATGAAAATCATTCATTTATTAGTTACATAAGGCATTATCTTTCTAACTTTTATCAAGCAAGCAATCAATTGGACTTTGATAATTTCCACTCAAATACATACAAATTTTTGTCATTTTGTAAAAGATTTTTATAACTATGTAAAAATTTAGGGGGAGAAATTGAACATGGAAATATCAAAGGTAGCAGAATTGTGCATATTCATACATTTTAAAATTTGAAATTTTCTAAATTTTCAGTTTTAAACAAAGCCAAGACAAGCCAACACCCAAACATAGCAGTTTGACACACATACATATGTACAATATTGCATAATATTGCTTGTGAGTGATATTTTAACATCCATATATTGAATATGTTAAAATTTCAATATTTTAACATACATTGTAAATCAAAGATTTAAACAAACATTTTGATTTAAACAAGTTTCATCAAACAAATGTTCTTTCGGAAGAAAATTTTATCAAACATATGCTTCAGAAGACATTAGTTCAAAACAAACAAAAATCTGAAATTTTTTAAAAACTGTTGTCACAGCGGACACACAAACATACATCCGCTGTAGCTACAGTAACCATCATATCATGCAAAATACACCAAGTATATATCGCGGACAAAACAAACAACATCCGCTATGCACTTGTGAACATACAAGTGTTCACAGCGTATGATGTTGGTAAGGCATCCTCTATGAATACAGTGCCATTCCACAACGCATGACTAACATAAGTCGTCAGTTGTAGAAATTGTACAAGTGTATACAGCATATGCACATAGATAATCATACGCTGTAAACATTCACACATCACATCTAAGTGTTCACAGCGCATGAAAAAAAGTGTTCATCCACTGTGAACAATCAAAAATCATTCAAGTGACCACAGCGCATGAACAAATGTTCATCCGCTGTGAACAAACAACCATTTCAATAACATACAATCATGCAATCAAACGGTTTAAGAGATAACACACAATCAGTACAATCTTTCATATCAAACTCACACATACATTTTCCTAACAAACAAATCATTAACAAGAACCAACACACACATATTGTTTCTAACAAACAAAACATTAACAAGCAATCATTAAAGGATGGAAACATTATCCTTAGGGGGAGTATTGTTGGACTAAACAAGTGCATTAATGGATTAATGCTTTTGTAAGGCCCCAATCCCGAGACGCTCACAGTTGGACAATCATCGCACATAAAACATATAATTTACATTTACAATTTCTAAAACATTGCAGCGGAATAATTTTAAACCATTTCATTATAATTGCTTTTGCAAAATAATACATTGTAGTTAACTGTTACAAAATGTCATAATTTGCATTAGATCACAAAAACATTATCGTAATACGAAATGGATGCCATCCAAAATAATCCAAGTAGCTGCCCCGTGCCATCCTCAGCAACATTCACCTGCTAACAGGAAACACATAAAAGTCAGCGTTGCTGAGTGAGTTCTAGTTTTATAAAATAAAATAATTTTCTTTCGTTTAAAAACCATTCCTTACTTTCATACGCGATCATACAACATACGTACACATAGATAATATTATTATTATCTTCCATTACCATTCATTACTTTCATACCGTACGTTTCATTCATTAACCTTCCTTCGTTCATTTCTTCCGGATCAATGTCATCAGCTATACCCCAAACGTAGGCACAAAGCCGGTACTGGGCCGAAGTTTATCAGACTTCCATTCATTGCGCACAAAGCCCGGCACCAGCACCGGGGCAAGCAACCAAGGATCCCATACATAAGTTTACCCCAAACGTAGGCACAAAGCGGGGACTGGGCCGAAGTTTATCAGACTTCCATAACGCATATAGCCTGGCACCAGCACCGGGGTAAGACTTATCCATTCATTTATTACTTCATTAATGCATGCATTCCTTCATACTTTACGTTCCTCTTTTCATTATCTTCCGTTTTTCATTACATACTACTTTCCATTTACTTTTCATAATCATACCACGTAAAGCCACGGAAATAATATACATAACAAGGAACATAACATAAACATAACAATATCATGCATCACATCATCACATCATCATCACATCACATATGACATCATAAAGTCAACTTACATTATCCCCGGGAACATCCCAAGTCAAATCCTACACATTACATTTTCCCCAAAATTTCAGAAAATAAGCTAAGTCTTAGGCGCATGGGCACTATGCAGGCGCATGGCCTTCTGGGCGCATGGGAACACTTAGGCGCATGGGGAACTTTCAGGCGCATGGGGAACTTTCAGGCGCATGGGCACTATTTGGGCGCATGACCCAACACTTAGTCATTCTAGGCAAATTTCTAGGCGCATGGGCACTATGCAGGCGCATGAATGCCTAGGCGCATGGGCAGTTTTGGGCACAAGGACACTTAGCCAAATTCAGCCTATTCTAGGCGCATGGATACTATTTAGGCGCATGAGTTTTGGGCGCATGGGACTACACTTAGGCAATTTGACCATTGGGCGCATGGGCCAATTTCAGGCGCATGGGCAACCAACTCTCACTATCAGCATCATAATCAGTCCCAACATCATCAATTCAACATGTTCTAACTTAGTTCTAGCATTAAAGCATCATAATATGAACATGGCATCATCATAACATCATAAATCACCCAAATCATAAGCCACCCACATTCACACATACACATTCATACGGGTATAAAACCCATTTTCATAAAAACATACATACATGCATTTCCAGCCCCAAAATCAGTTAAAACATGTAAAAAGGGGGTTCTAGAACTCACCTTTGACAAACTTCCGGATGAACTTCTTCAAACCCGATTGTACTATGAGTTCAACCACCTAAAACCCACCAAAACACACAACCCGAACACACAAACACACATAAGCATATAACCGAGGCATAGGCCGGCCAAGAACAACTTAAAACAACGAATTCTTACCTTGAATTCGAATTCCTCTTCTTCTTTCTTCAAAAACCCGAGAGCTCTGCTCTTTCTCTCTCCAGAAAAATACGGATGAAGAGAAATGTGCAGGGAAGTGTGGGCGGCCATGCCCACTTTATGCACCCACTTTTATTCTTTTTGTCCTTTTAACACATTTAGCCCCTCAACTTGGGTTAAATTGTGTTTTCTTTCTTATACTCCACTTTTATTCTTCATTTTGCACCACTTTAAAATATCCAGGTGTTACAAGTCCACCCCCTTTATATAGGTTTCGTCCCCGAAACCTGTTATTCCTCAAACAGATGTGGGTAATGTTATTCCTTAAACATTTCTCCTTATGATCAACGATTGCCACTGGTTGCTCCACATAATTGAGCCTTTCATCAACTTCAATATCTTCCAGTGGTACAACCATATCTTTGTCAGGTAAACACTTCCGCAGATGAGATACATGGAATGTAGGGTGATTTCCATTTAACTCATCGGGTAACTCCAACCTATAGGCCACCTCTCCTACTCGAGCAATGATTCGGAAAGGCCCTATGTATCTCGGGCTCAACTTGCCTCGCTTTCTAAACCTAATGATACCTTTCCAAGGTGAGACCTTCAACATAACTCTACGTCTCTTATCGAAAAACGACTTCTGCCTATCTTTGGCTGCCTTCATAAAGGCTTTGATCTTTTCAAGCTTCTCAGTCGTAGCCTCGATCACCTCAATACTTCCTAACTCCTTCTGACCAATATCACCCCAACAAACGGGTGTTCTACATCTCCTACCATATAGCATCTCAAAAGGGGGCATACCAATACTGGCATGATAACTATTATTATACGAGAACTCAGCTAACGGTAAGTGGTCATCCCAACTTCCTCCAAAGTCAATGAAGCATGCCCGAAGCATATCTTCTAGCGTCTGAATAGCCCTTTCCGACTGACCATCCGTTTGAGGATGATAAGCCGTACTAATGTGTAACCTCGTCCCCATAGCATCATGGAATTTCTTCCAAAATTTAGATGTAAACCGGGTGTCACGATCAGATGTTAGATCTAGGAATAATAGGTCTAGATCATTTTGTATAGGCTCAGAACTTTAATCGATACATGTAATGAATATTTGTAATTCATTATGTATATATATAGGTTAACCCATATGTGTGTTGCTTTATGTGTATGATTACAGGTACAAACATTATACTTAGTCAATTTGTGAAATTGACTAAGTGTGAAAAAACATCAACGAATGAACATTTTTGTTCTTCGTAGATATCTTTCTTACAAGACATTCATCAGAAGATCTTCTACGGATGAATATTCACATGAACACACAAAGTAGCTGCGGAAGACCAAGTAGCTGCGGAAGAACAAAGTAGCTGCGGAAGACCAACTAGTTGCGGAAGAACCAGATGTAAATCATACAAGTGTTTCTAGTCAACAAGTCAACAAGTCAATCACAGACTCCAAGAGATTTGTTGTTTCCTTAACAGAAACACGCGTGTCTATAAATATGAGTCCTAGGTTTCATATCAAAGAGAGAGAGACGGCGATAAAAATACGATCACCTCGTTTCGCACGATCAACATAAACCCTAGCAGTCGTAACATCAACACACCAAAATTATAAACACAATCATAGCATAGAATTTTGTTAGCAATTATTATTTGATTCTTTGTGATCATTAATCGGTTTTAATGAATTACGTTTGATTCAAATCATTATTCTTTGCATATTGTTAATTCGAAACCAATCTAACACTGATAATTCCTTATTGCGATCCTTGGATTCACATCAGACACAATAGACACCGGCACACCATGACGAGTCACAATCTCTTTAATGAATAGATCCGCTAATCTTTCAGAGGAGTACGTCTCGCGGATTGGTAGAAAGTGGGCACTCTTTCTTAAACGATCAAATATCACCCATATGGCATCATACCCTTTCACGGTATGCGGTAACTTCGTAATAAAGTCCATGGTGATATGCTCCCACTTCCACTCCGGTATATCCAATGGTTGGATCTTCCCGTACGGCTTCTGATGCTCGACCTTCACTTGCAAGCAAGTAAGACGCTTACTCACATACTCTGCTACGCGCTTCATACCCGGCCACCAATAATCTTTCTTCATATCTTGATACATCTTTGTAGCACCGGGATGAATGGAGTATCGAGTCTTATGAGCTACATCTCCAGAGCACACTTCTTTAGTGGATGTTTCCAATTCAAAGCCTAAGTCTCATGCTGAAACTGAGAGTGATGCTGAATGGGATGAGCTTGCTAAAGATGAGTCTCCCAAAGAACAAAAAGAATCAAAGGCTGATGACCTACCGTCTATCAAAGACATATTGGAAGAAAGGCCTGAATCAACTATGTTTATGACCCTGATAAATCATGGGTTTCCGTATGACATGGTTGAGAGAATGAACATGACAGAAATGAAGGAAGCACTGAAGGAATTTGAACTAGCAAGCTCCATGATTCCAGATTGTGATATGAAACATTCACAACCTTCCAATCAATTCAGAGAATAAAGAAAGAACTAGGCCATTGTGATACAGCAAAGCTGAACAAATACAATATGACTTGTAGGTTACAAAGTCATAACTACAAGATACATGAGCTGAAAGGAAGATCAGTGGGAGAGCTTAGAAGGATGATGGAGCATGTAATGAAAGTTGAGCTTGAAACTGGTGTGAAATTCCGGACTGAAGCTCCAAATCCAGCTGCTGAGCATTACAACAAAGTCCCTGCTGAGCCTGTCACTGTTGAAAGTAAAGACCAGCATAAAGGGAAAGATAAACTAATTAGAGAACCAAAAGAAGTGATACCTAGCAAAGTATGGCCACTTGGAACAATAGTCAGAGAAATAACTGAACAGAAGTCCACCTTGATAGAGTTGTTTGATCACCTCACAACTCCTAACTCTGTGGAAGACAACAGGATTATGGCTTGGAAATATGATCAAGAGTGGGATTGTGCAGTTATAAAGAGATCATCTGGAAGGGTGCAGTACTTTCATGATTTAGAACAAGTCCTGTGCATGCCTGAATATGACATCAGAGATCTACAAAGCCTAATCATGACTAACTACCTAATTCACCCAAGAGGAAGAGACTTCTCTATATTTGTGGGTAAGTTACAGACAAAATTCAGAGATGATGTGCTAAAAGAAGCTAGGAGAGAGGATGATGAGAACAAAAGAAGAATAGAGAGAATGAAAAGATCAAAATCCAACTCCTCTACATTAGTAGATGATGAGTTTCTAAAGAGGGTTGGATACCAAAACAGGAAGGAAGCAACTACTAAAAGCTTTAATGGTAATCAATATACATTACCCATAACTGAATGGGGATATGTTGAGAAAACAAAAAAGTTGGTGCTGCTGAGGAATGCAGAGAACAAAAGAGCTGATCGAATCAGAATCTTTGATCCAGTGGAAATCAAGCTACTCCATCCCAGCTACACTTCATACTTACATGACAAATTCTTCCCAAAGCTGAATGATGAAAGAGCTTAGAATGATCTATGCCTACATGTTCATATAATTCAAGTGATTGATAAACTGCATGCCAAGGCTTACAAGAGAAGAAGATATGAGGCAGGGATTTTGAGAGGATTAAACATCAAGGAAGTGAGTGAGCTGAGGATCTCAGAGCAAGATGAGTTAGAGATAGTCCACAACAATAATGTTTTGGAAACTCTTACAACTGAAGAAGATGTTCTAGGTCTCAGTTTTGAAACATTACAAAAGATTAGCAAAATGAAGATCAACTACAAGTATGATGATCAGAAGACTGTTGTCTCATACTTCATAAAGGCTTTGATCTTTTCAAGCTTCTTAGTTGTAGCCTCGATCACCTCAATACTTCCCAACTCCTTCTGACCAATATCACCCCAACAAACGGGTGTTCTACATCTCCTACCGTATAGCATCTCATAAGGGGGCATACCAATACTGGCATGATAACTACTATTATACGAGAACACAGATAACGGTAAGTGGTCATCCCAACTTCCTCCAAAGTCAATGACGCATGCCCGAAGCATATCTTCTAGCGTCTGAATAGTCCTTTCTGACTGACCATCCGTCTGAGGATGATAAGCCGTAATAATGTGTAACCTCGTCCCCATAGCATCATGGAATTTCTTCCAAAATTTAGATGTAAACCGGGTGTCACGATCAGATGTTAGATCTAGGAATAATAGGTCTAGATCATTTTGTATAGGCTCAGAACTTTAATCGATACATGTAATGAATATTTGTAATTCATTATGTATATATATAGGTTAACCCATATGTGTGTTGCTTTATGTGTATGATTACAGGTACAAACATTATACTTAGTCAATTTGTGAAATTGACTAAGTGTGAAAAAACATCAACGAATGAACATTTTTGTTCTTCCGTAGATATCTTTCTTACAAGACATTCATCAGAAGATCTTCTACGGATGAATATTCACATGAACACACAAAGTAGCTGCGGAAGACCAAGTAGCTGCGGAAGAACAAAGTAGCTGCGGAAGACCAACTAGTTGCGGAAGAACCAGATGTAAATCATACAAGTGTTTCTAGTCAACAAGTCAACAAGTCAATCACAGACTCCAAGAGATTTGTTGTTTCCTTAACAGAAACACGCGTGTCTATAAATATGAGTCCTAGGTTTCATATCAAAGAGAGAGAGACGGCGATAAAAATACGATCACCTCGTTTCGCACGATCAACATAAACCCTAGCAGTCGTAACATCAACACACCAAAATTATAAACACAATCATAGCATAGAATTTTGTTAGCAATTATTATTTGATTCTTTGTGATCATTAATCGGTTTTAATGAATTACGTTTGATTCAAATCATTATTCTTTGTATATTGTTGATATCGTTTGATCATTTATTGTTTATTTTTCTCTGGCATCTATATTTATTTGTTAGTCAATTAAACAACGATTAATGGTAATTCCATGATCATTAATTCGAAACCAATCTAACACTGATAATTCCTGATTGTGATCCTTGGATTCACAGGTGGAGCCCATAACAGTTTATCACTAATAAACGGAGAACAAACTCTAATGTGAATTGAATGTGGAGCCCATAACAGTTTATCACTAATAAACACGAAAACATGATAAACAGCATGTCTAGTTGTTTCCATACTCTTGTTTGGATTTAAGTGGACAAACATACTTGCAATCAGGACTAGAATCAGGTCATATTTCAACAATCATCTCAATCAGGAAGAAGTTTAGTGTCATAGTATGATCTCATTATATGTGTTTATATGCATGTACATATATTTAGTTCAATTTTGTTACTTTTTGCTTATTTATTGTGTGTAATCTTTGGATAGTTATGTGTCTTTCATGCTATTTTCTTCATAAATTTATGATGAATGCAACACTTTATCATTAATCACAAATTTAGGAGTAGTTAATACATGAAATACATGAAACATAAAAGCTGATTTCAATTATCAAAATTCAAATGAAGGAATTGGAACTTGAGCACTAACTTGGCTGAAGGATACATGAAGTTTTTCAAATTAATTCTTGTGCACAAATTGTCATGCAAACAAAGTCAACAAGGTCCAATAGCAATAAATGGTTTTATCAGTTGATTAGGACCATACAATCAAAGAAGTTTTAATCTTGCATCTTCAGCATCAGCAGGAGCTACAGTACATTTTCCTGTTCAGTAGATGCTACAATACGAAAAAGGAATATAACCATCCGTAGATTGGTAACCTACGGATGTGGTAGTATTTAAAAGTATAATAGTTCCATAGACTGGTAATCTATGGAAATTCAAATTATACTCATAAAAAAAATCAGTTTAGAATTCTAAGTCACCCGTAGATGATCTATGGAAGAACTAAAATCTGCGGAAACATAAAATTGGTAATAAGGATAGGGGGTCCCACCTCATTTAATAAATGAAATTAATATATCTGAGGGAGTATAAATGATGTTTTTGACCTTAATGTTCATTATTCACTTTTTTTAGAGAACTTTGACCTAAAAGAATAACGTTCGTCAAAATCTCTCCCTCCTTTGTTCAAACATTCAAATTACCGCATCAAAACATCAAACAACTCTTAAACTTGATTTCAGATTCTTGATTTGAAGGTAAAACATGTCATTATCATCAATAATGAACTGTTTGATTCAATGTCACCATTAAAACTTTTCATATTCTCATATCTATAATATTGATTTTAACCTAATCTTCTTAACTCTTATGAACAGATGGCTAATCGGTTTGCTAGAGAGCATAATGTGTGTGCCTTTCTCAATGCCGATGACCATGTATCAGCAGGATGTCGAGATATCATCCGTTATTTAAGAAGATCTAGGTTGTTTTATGCCCTATCAGCGGAACCTGTGATTCATCAATCACACATTGTTGATTTCTGGAACTCGGCAATAATAGAAAAAGAAGGAGAAGATGAGGTGATACATGCAGATATTGGGAATGAACACTTAAGAATTAATGAACAGAGCATTAGGAGAAATCTCAACTTGGGAGATATAGAGATAGGTCATCCGGATGTATATTAGAATGAATACATAGAAAAGATCTTCTACCTGATGGGGTATGATGGTGATTTTGATAAAGGTGAAATCAAGAAAGGGAGATTGTGTAAGCCTTACAGATTCCTATGTCACACTTACCTCAAGTGCATCTCTAACAGGAAATCAGGATTAGACAGATTTTCAAGACACATCTCATCCGGAATCATTGGTATCTTTGAAGGGAGAACTTACAATTACTCAAAGTACATACTGGGATGTTTGTGTGACCATGTTAGAGTTCAAAAACCTGAGAAGATGTTCATGTTTCCAAGGTTTATGCAACTGATCATCAATGGTGAATTACCTGGGATAGCAAGAGAAGGCGATGTGCTTGTTCAAGCATATCTGGGGAGATCTGTACTGAATAAGATAAGTGGAAAGTATGAAGGAGAAGATATGCCAATGTTTGCATATGTGGCGGATGCTAATGCCAACATTCCATCAGAACTGGTGTGGGAAGATCAGCAAGATAGTCAATATGCTGATGCTGAGCAAGACTTACCTCAACATTCCACTCCTCAATCTCCCATACACCATCATCATCAATCTTAACAAATCCAATCACCAGCCAGTCAAAACACCCAACCAATCTCTCTAATTCACCCTCAATCACCCATTCTTCAGCAACCTCTAACTCCACAAAATCTATCTCCTGAGAGTACTCATACAGAAACCATCTCAGTTACTCAATCTCAAAACTCAGTACACACTGGTGAGACTGAGTTAGTATCTCAAGCAAGTACCATTCCACTCACAATCACCAGCACACAAACCCCTATCATGTCTAACCAAACTAAACCAATATCTCCAATCATTGATCCTCAACAACAACAACAACTTGATCAAGAGAAAACAGATCAAGCAGTTGAGTGTATTTCAAGCTCAGCAAGTATAGCTCATGCTGTAGGTAATGAGGTTGAGATTGCTGGTCAACATCAAGAAGGTGAAGAAGAAGCTAACTATGTTGATGTTATAGCCTATCATGAAGATGACTTGGAAGACGATGATATAGATGTGAGCAAAAGTTATCTGGTTGCTGAGTATAATAAACTTATCATCAAATCAAATAAGAGGTTGGAAAGAATTAGAGAGCTCAAAGGAATGTTAAAAGAAAAAGAGGAGCTGATGAACAAACAAGAATCCAGGCTGATCAGATTAAGAGAAGATGCTCAAACCAACAATGAAGTAATTGATGCATTGCATGAGCTGGTTGAAGAACTTAAAGACTATGTGAAGCATGAGAAGACTGAAAAGAGAAGCTCATATTGGAAGTTGAACAAGCAAACAACTCTCTCACTGCTCAGTCTATTTTGTTGAAAAGGAAAGATGAACAAATTGATGAACTCAAGATGAAAATTTGTGCACTTGAATCGAATGCTGCTCCATCAACAAAAATAAAAGAATCTACTGAAGCTTCAAAGCAAATCATTCAGTACTCAAGAAAGAGGAAGTATTTAGGGTATGTAGAGAAAGAGGTGATTAATGTTGAAGATTCACCAAAAAGATCAAGGCCTACATCTCCAGAGCACACTTCTTTAGTGGATGTTTCCAATTCAAAGCCTAAGTCTCATGCTGAAACTGAGAGTGATGCTGAATGGGATGAGCTTGCTAAAGATGAGTCTCCCAAAGAACAAAAAGAATCAAAGGCTGATGACCTACCGTCTATCAAAGACATATTGGAAGAAAGGCCTGAATCAACTATGTTTATGACCCTGATAAATCATGGGTTTCCGTATGACATGGTTGAGAGAATGAACATGACAGAAATGAAGGAAGCACTGAAGGAATTTGAACTAGCAAGCTCCATGATTCCAGATTGTGATATGAAACATTCACAACCTTCCAATCAATTCAGAGAATAAAGAAAGAACTAGGCCATTGTGATACAGCAAAGCTGAACAAATACAATATGACTTGTTGGTTACAAAGTCATAACTACAAGATACATGAGCTGAAAGGAAGATCAGTGGGAGAGCTTAGAAGGATGATGGAGCATGTAATGAAAGTTGAGCTTGAAACTGGTGTGAAATTCCGGACTGAAGCTCCAAATCCAGCTGCTGAGCATTACAACAAAGTCCCTGCTGAGCCTGTCACTGTTGAAAGTAAAGACCAGCATAAAGGGAAAGATAAACTAATTAGAGAACCAAAAGAAGTGATACCTAGCAAAGTATGGCCACTTGGAACAATAGTCAGAGAAATAACTGAACAGAAGTCCACCTTGATAGAGTTGTTTGATCACCTCACAACTCCTAACTCTGTGGAAGACAACAGGATTATGGCTTGGAAATATGATCAAGAGTGGGATTGTGCAGTTATAAAGAGATCATCTGGAAGGGTGCAGTACTTTCATGATTTAGAACAAGTCCTGTGCATGCCTGAATATGACATCAGAGATCTACAAAGCCTAATCATGACTAACTACCTAATTCACCCAAGAGGAAGAGACTTCTCTATATTTGTGGGTAAGTTACAGACAAAATTCAGAGATGATGTGCTAAAAGAAGCTAGGAGAGAGGATGATGAGAACAAAAGAAGAATAGAGAGAATGAAAAGATCAAAATCCAACTCCTCTACATTAGTAGATGATGAGTTTCTAAAGAGGGTTGGATACCAAAACAGGAAGGAAGCAACTACTAAAAGCTTTAATGGTAATCAATATACATTACCCATAACTGAATGGGGATATGTTGAGAAAACAAAAAAGTTGGTGCTGCTGAGGAATGCAGAGAACAAAAGAGCTGATCGAATCAGAATCTTTGATCCAGTGGAAATCAAGCTACTCCATCCCAGCTACACTTCATACTTACATGACAAATTCTTCCCAAAGCTGAATGATGAAAGAGCTTAGAATGATCTATGCCTACATGTTCATATAATTCAAGTGATTGATAAACTGCATGCCAAGGCTTACAAGAGAAGAAGATATGAGGCAGGGATTTTGAGAGGATTAAACATCAAGGAAGTGAGTGAGCTGAGGATCTCAGAGCAAGATGAGTTAGAGATAGTCCACAACAATAATGTTTTGGAAACTCTTACAACTGAAGAAGATGTTCTAGGTCTCAGTTTTGAAACATTACAAAAGATTAGCAAAATGAAGATCAACTACAAGTATGATGATCAGAAGACTGTTGTCTCATACTTCATAAAGGCTTTGATCTTTTCAAGCTTCTTAGTTGTAGCCTCGATCACCTCAATACTTCCCAACTCCTTCTGACCAATATCACCCCAACAAACGGGTGTTCTACATCTCCTACCGTATAGCATCTCATAAGGGGGCATACCAATACTGGCATGATAACTACTATTATACGAGAACACAGATAACGGTAAGTGGTCATCCCAACTTCCTCCAAAGTCAATGACGCATGCCCGAAGCATATCTTCTAGCGTCTGAATAGTCCTTTCTGACTGACCATCCGTCTGAGGATGATAAGCCGTAATAATGTGTAACCTCGTCCCCATAGCATCATGGAATTTCTTCCAAAATTTAGATGTAAACCGGGTGTCACGATCAGATGTTAGATCTAGGAATAATAGGTCTAGATCATTTTGTATAGGCTCAGAACTTTAATCGATACATGTAATGAATATTTGTAATTCATTATGTATATATATAGGTTAACCCATATGTGTGTTGCTTTATGTGTATGATTACAGGTACAAACATTATACTTAGTCAATTTGTGAAATTGACTAAGTGTGAAAAAACATCAACGAATGAACATTTTTGTTCTTCCGTAGATATCTTTCTTACAAGACATTCATCAGAAGATCTTCTACGGATGAATATTCACATGAACACACAAAGTAGCTGCGGAAGACCAAGTAGCTGCGGAAGAACAAAGTAGCTGCGGAAGACCAACTAGTTGCGGAAGAACCAGATGTAAATCATACAAGTGTTTCTAGTCAACAAGTCAACAAGTCAATCACAGACTCCAAGAGATTTGTTGTTTCCTTAACAGAAACACGCGTGTCTATAAATATGAGTCCTAGGTTTCATATCAAAGAGAGAGAGACGGCGATAAAAATACGATCACCTCGTTTCGCACGATCAACATAAACCCTAGCAGTCGTAACATCAACACACCAAAATTATAAACACAATCATAGCATAGAATTTTGTTAGCAATTATTATTTGATTCTTTGTGATCATTAATCGGTTTTAATGAATTACGTTTGATTCAAATCATTATTCTTTGCATATTGTTAATTCGAAACCAATCTAACACTGATAATTCCTTATTGCGATCCTTGGATTCACATCAGACACAATAGACACCGGCACACCATGACGAGTCACAATCTCTTTAATGAATAGATCCGCTAATCTTTCAGAGGAGTACGTCTCGCGGATTGGTAGAAAGTGGGCACTCTTTCTTAAACGATCAAATATCACCCATATGGCATCATACCCTTTCACGGTATGCGGTAACTTCGTAATAAAGTCCATGGTGATATGCTCCCACTTCCACTCCGGTATATCCAATGGTTGGATCTTCCCGTACGGCTTCTGATGCTCGACCTTCACTTGCAAGCAAGTAAGACGCTTACTCACATACTCTGCTACGCGCTTCATACCCGGCCACCAATAATCTTTCTTCATATCTTGATACATCTTTGTAGCACCGGGATGAATGGAGTATCGAGTCTTATGAGCTTCGTCCATTATCTTCCCACGTAGGTCTCCATAACGAGGAATCCATATCCGTCCGAATCAGGTTCTAACACCATAAGTGTTTTCACCCAACTCCGAGTAAGAAGCATCCGAATAGACCACTAAGTCCTCGCTTCCTTCAGGTAATGATAAAACTGGAGCTTGATTCAACCTTTCTTTTAACTCCTCAAAAGCACTCTCTTGAGCTTGACCCCAAACAAACTTCACATCCTTGCGGGTCAACTTAGTCAACGGAAAAGCTATCTTAGAGAAGTCTTGAATGAATCTCCTATAATATCCTGCCAACCCTAAGAAACTACGAACCTCGGATGGCGTCTTTGGAGACTTCCATTACATCAACGCTTCCACCTTTGCCGGGTCCACCATGATCCCTTCCAGATTCACCACATGACCCAAAAACTGAACTTCGCGCAACCAGAACGCGTACTTGGAGAACCTGGCATACAACTTCTCCCTTCTCAACGTCTCCATCCCCTCCCGAATTTGACCGGCATGCTCCTCGTCACTCTTCGAATAAATCAAGATATCATTGATAAACACAATCATTGATTTATCAAACATCGGCCGACACACTCGATTCGTCAGGTCCATAAAAGCAGCTGGCGCGTTGGTCAAACCAAAGGACATAACGAGAAACTCGTAATGTCCATAACGCGTGCGAAAAGCTGTTTTAGGAATATCTTGCTCCTTCACCTTCAGCTGATGGTAGCCAGATCGATGATCTATCCTCGAGAACCAACTGGCACCTTGGAGCTGATCAAACAGGTCATCAATCCTCGGCAATGGACACCGATTCTTCACCGTCAACTTGTTCAGCTCGCGGTAGTCTATGCACATCCTCATACTACCGTCCTTCTTCTTCACAAAAAGACCGGAGCACCCCAAGGGGAGATACTCGGTCTAATGAACCCCTTATCAAGCAACTCCTGCAGTTGCTCCATCAATTCCTTCATCTCGGTCGGAGCCAACCGATACGGTGCCTTAGCAACAGGTTGAGCACCGGGTATCAAGTCAATCTGGAACTCGATCTCGCGGTCCGGTGGCACACCTGGTAAGTCTTCGGGAAACACATCTGGGAACTCACACACAACTGGTACATCTGACAGTTATGGTGTTGGCGTATCTACATCCTTCACGTAGGCCAAGTAGGCACTACATCCACGCCTCATGCACTTTCCCGCCACCGCCATCGAAATTACCTTCGGAGTAGTCGTAACTCGATCACCATAGATCGTCACCAAACTCCCGTCAGGCGCGGTCAGATTAATCATCTTCTTGCGACACACAATGCTCGCCTCGTAGTCCGCCAACCAATCCATTCCTAGGACTACATCAAACTCGCCTAAGGTCATCACAAACAGTCTAGCAGGAAACTTATGACCTTCTAGTTCTATATCACAACCTTCTATCAGATCAACAATCCTGGTAGACTCACCTATGGCAGTTTCTACATCGAAGGGCTCATCAATACTTCTACTACTAACAGGCAACTTAGCACAGAAAGCAGCAGAAATAGAACTCCTACTAGCACCTAAATCAAATAACACAGAAGCAAGAGTTTAGTTTACGAGAAACGTACTGACACAACATCGGGGTCCGTCCTAGCCTCCTCCCTGGTCATCGTGAAAGCCCTGGCACTAGCTTTCTGCCCTTCAGCCCTGGCTGTTTTCTTCGCCCCGGAACTCTCAGCCCTCGGCTTCTTGTATTCTCTGCTCATGTGGCCCCTTCCACCACAGTTATAACACCTTATAACCCCACACTCTTTTGCCACATGACCAGGCCTCCCACATTTGAAATAGAGGTTTGATCCCCACCTACACTCTTCTGTATGCTTCTTCCTACAATTACCACAACTCTTCATCCCCACACTGGATGTGACCACACGCCGGTCATCCACCCTCGCAGCCTTGTTGTTTGGAGTGGCCCCACCACGTCCAAACCGCTTTCCATTCCAGTTCCGGTCTCCACCACCCTTCTTGTTCACCTCAATTACGGCATCCTCCCTCGCCGCTCTAATCACCTCAGTCACCACAAATGGCAGAATCGTCTGCATGACCTGTTGAACTACCTCGACGACCGCCTCTTTCACTGCGGTCCTCAGATTAGTACTCTCATCACCGCCTCTTGTGTGATGTGTCTCGGGCTCTTCGGGTGCCATTTCAGCAGCCCTAGCCCTACTTCTCGTGACACGCGGTTCAGCACCACGTCCACCACAACCTTCACCTCGAGAAGCATTCGAAGATCTACCACCGGCCATCCTCAAACACGCTATAAGATTCAAACACTAACACGGTCATTCAAGGTAATAGCTCAGTTTATGTCAAGTATAGCAAGTCCCTAATTACAGTGGCCAGTTGTGATTAGCCACTTACTTTACTCTTCATACCCCAAGCATTTCCTATCCTGACTTCATCAGTATCTAAATCTACTAAGAAGCACATAAATCACATAACATGCGCACATAATACCGGTTAACATCAAGAAAATACCTGATGGCACGTAGCTACTCAGACTGGCATCCCTTCCCTTTGTCCCATTCTCAGTTTAAGTTTAGGTTTCTTTTGAAAATTTTAACCCGATTCACTTAAACTTTGACTCTGATACCAACTTGTAAGGCCCCAATCCCGGACGCTCACAGTTGGACAATCATCGCACATAAAACATATAATTTACATTTACAATTTCTAAAACATTGCAGCGGAATAATTTTAAACCATTTTATTATAATTGCTTTTGCAAAATAATACATTGTAGTTAACTGTTACAAAATGTCATAATTTTCATTAGATCACAAAAACATTATGGATGCCATCCAAAATAATCCAAGTAGCTGCCCCGTGCCATCCTCAGCAACATTCACCTGCAAACTGGAAACACATTAAAGTCAGCGTTGCTGAGTGAGTTCTAGTTTTATAAAATAAAATACTTTTCTTTCGTTTAAAAACCATTCCTTACTTTCATACGCGATCATACAACATACGTACACATAGATAATATCATTATTATCTTCCATTACCATTCATTACTTTCATACCGTACGTTTCATTCATTAACCTTCCTTCGTTCATTTCTTCCGGATCAATGTCATCAGCTATACCCCAAACGTAGGCACAAAGTGGGTATTGGGCCGAAGTTTATCAGACTTCCATTCATTACGCACAAAGCCTGGCACCAGCACCGGGGTAAGCGACAAAGATCCCACCTGTATGCTATACCCCAAACGGGGGCACGAAGCGGGTACTGGGCCGAAGTTGATAAAGAGACTTCCATAACACACATAGCCTGTCACCAGCACCGGGGCAAGCAACCAAGGATCCCATCCATAAGTTTACCCCAAACGTAGGCACAAAGCGGGTACTAAGCCGAAGTTTATCAGACTTCCATAACGCACATAGCCTGGCACTAGTACCGGGGTAAGACTTATCCATTCATTTATTACTTCTTTAATGCATGCATTCCTTCATACTTTACGTTCCGCTTTTCATTACATACTACTTTCCATTTACTTTTCATAATCATACCACGTAAAGCCACGGAAATAATATACATAACAAGGAACATAACATAAACATAACCATACCATGCATAGCATCATCACATCATCATCACATCACATATGACATCATAAAGTCAACTTACATTACCCCCGGGAACATCCCAAGTCAAAGCCTACACATTACATTTTCCCCAAAATTTCAGAAAATAAGCTAAGTCTTAGGCGCATGGGCACTATGCAGGCGCATGGCCTTCTGGGCGCATGGGAACACTTAGGCGCATGGGGAACTTTCAGGCGCATGGGCACTATTTGGGCGTATGACCCATCACTTAGTTATTCTGGGCAAATTTCTAGGCGTAAGGGCACTATGCAGGCGCATGGGCAGTTTTGGGCGCATGGACACTTAGCCAAATTCAGCCTATTCTAGGCGCATGGATACTATTTGGGCGCATGAGTTTTGGGCGCATGGGACTACACTTAGGCAATTTGAACGTTGGGCGCATGGGCAAATTTCAGGCGCATGGGCAACCAACTCTCACTATCAGCATCATAATCAGTCCCAACATCATCAATTCAACATGTTCTAACTTAGTTCTAGCATTAAAGCATCATAATATGAACATGGCATCATCATAAATCATAAATCACCCAAATCATAACCCACCCACATTCACACATACATATTCATACGGGTATAAAACCCATTTTCATAAAAACATACATACATGCATTTCCAGCCCCAAACTCAGTTTAAACATGTAAAAAGGGGGTTCTAGAACTCACCTTTGACAAACTTCCGAATGAACTTCTTCAAACCCGATTGTACTATGAGTTCAACCACCTAAAACCCACCAAAACACACAACCCGAACACACAAACACACATAAGCATATAACTGAGGCATAGGCCGGCCAAGAACAACTTAAAACAACAAATTCTTACCTTGAATTCGAATTTCTCTTCTTCTTTCTTCAAAAACCCGAGAGCTCTGCTCTTTCTCTCTCCAGAAAAATCCTGATGAAAAGAAGTGTGCAGGGAAGTATGGGCGGCCATGCCCACTTTATGCACCCACTTTTATTCTTTTTGTCCTTTTAACACATTTAGCCCATCAACTTAGGTTAAATTGTGTTTTCTTTCTTATACTCCACTTTTATTCTTCATTTTGCACCACTTTAAAATATCCGGGTTTTACAGCTTTAAAGGATGATACTTGCCATAATCACACATAATCAAACATAATCAAACATAATGTGTTCTAACATTCAAACAATCATTAACTAACACATTAGCATCATTAACAATCATATCATACACTAATATAGCTTAAATTTCTTTTTCAGGTTTGTAGATAAAAAGGAATTTTTGCCAAGTGTCGGCAGCGGATGAAGAGTTTTCCACAGCGGATGACTAAGAAGATGTAGCGGATGAAGATCAAGTCCAAGTGCCCACAACGGATGAACAACACACACAGCGGATGCCAAAGTCCACAGCTGATGAACTGTCCACAGCGGATGTTCATCCACAGCGGATGAACATTCCACAGCGGACAACATACAAGCAAGCACACTCAAGTGTTCACAGTGGATGTTCATCCACAGCGGATGAACATTCCACAGCGGACAACATACAAGAAAACACACAAGTGTTCACAGCGAACAACATCCACGACACAACGAACATGCTATCTGACTTCCACAGCGGATAGCTTAACATCCACAGCGGACAGCTAATCATCCACAGCGGACAACTTATAGACTTAGGATTATTTATGTAATACTCGTTTACATAAGGATAGTTCAGTAATTGTATTTAGCTATGTGTATAGGCTATAAATAGCATGCTACCCTAATCCTTTGTAATCTTTGAACGAATTCAATACAAACAAGCAGTTATTTGATTGTGCTTTTGCACACACACCACACACACAAACACACACACTGATTTCATACTCTATTATCATGGGTTTTCGCACCATGATTCTAGTGTGTTGAAGTTTGAGAGATATTAAAAAGATCCTTGGGGGAATCAACCTTTTATTCATGTTGAATATGTTCATGTTCATTGTGAGTTTAAGCTGATTTCATCAGATACCAATTGCAGGACCGTGTGAAGGGTGGTCAATACAATCAGTCTCATAATGAGGAGAGATTTTGAACACTTAACAGTTCAAATGGGGAATTGGGTTTGAGTATGATGATACTAAGAACACAAGTAAGTAGTGAGACAGAACTAAAAACAAGAACAAACAAGTATTGTTTTCAAGGATGCTGTATATTGCTCTTAAGTTCTATTACAAGTGTTACAAACATATTCGAATTACAAGGACCTGAGACACTTTATACTACATCCTACAACCGTCAATACTTAGAAAGACAATTGAAAACACTAATCTATACAACAAGATCAATGTAGAGTCAAAAGACAGATTGCCTTTTGACTAGTGACTATGACATGTGATAGCTCACATCCTTTTCTAATATAAAAAAGTTTACAGGTACAAAAGTAAGAAGTCACAGACAAAGACCTTATTCTACTGTTTACAAAAGCATGGACTTTTCACCAACTCATACAAGTTGGTGAGTCTTCAGAGTTGCAGCGAAAAATGTGTCAGTTTTATGTAAAGTAGATCAGAGAAAACATGTCTTCTCTGTCTTCGGAAGAAATCAGTCTTCATAGCAAAACGGCTTCGGAAGACTTTGTCTCTGAAGCTTCAGAAGACTTAATCTTTGGCTTTGGAAGATTTGGACTTTGGCTTCGGAAGATGTGATGAGGGGAGAAGTTTAGGGTTTCTACGAGAATGGAGGTGTTTTCGAATGAAAGAAACCGTGGGTGAGGAGTTATATATAATAAGAATATAATATAGTAACAATAAACTAAGTAATTACCATTATTTAATTAATTAGTTTTTTTAATTGGCTTTAATAGTTAATTTAAATAATTATCGATAGAAATAGACCAAGATTACTAAAATAAGTTGATGGTGTTGACCTAAAAATATGGGGTGTCACATGACCCATCAGATCATCTCCATTATTATAGTACGAAACCCAATACCACTAATGGGAGAAAACCCTCTCTACCAACCTGAAATCTCATTTTTATCAAATGTTGAAATTGAATCCGAAAACCTCCGCCTATTTTAATAAAGTATTAGAATATCTTGAATCAATCATTTGAGCTAGTGTTTTATTCTTGTAAAACCAATTTTGATTTATTCTTAATTATACGAACATAAAATATCTATACTTGAATATAAATCTCCTTACTCTAATAAAAGGGTATCTAGGAGGGACATATATCAACACCATATTATTTCTCATCAATTTTTTTTCGCTTCTCTCTCATATTTAATAATCATATTAATTACTAATAATATAATTTAATATTTTTTATTAAAATAGTTTTTTAATAAATTAAGCAATAGATATTTTTACTAATGTTATTTCTAAGGAAATAATTTTTCATAAAATTAGGAAACTTTTAGAACGTCAAATTTTTTAAAAAATACAAAATATTTTATAACTGGTGTTTTTAAAAAGTAAAATTTTTATAAACACAAAATAACAAAAATTAGAAGTGATAAGAAAGAAAGTTTCTAAGTATGACATTTTTTAAAACATTTTTTTAAATAATTTTTTATTTAATATAAAAAAATTTTTAATCATATTTTATTTTAAAATATCTATTTATAATTAAAATTACTAGATACAAGTGTTATTATGCGAGTGAACCTCAAATCACGGGTCCAAGTTAAGACTCCTGTTGAAGACCAAACGCCGCGATTACCTAATCCAACACACAGAAACCCACCCACCAGAGACTGACACAAGGTACTGGGGTTTCCATCATCTCCATCTTCAGTCTTCACAATATCTTCTATGTGATGTGAAACCCACACTTAGATCTTGGCTGTAGTGGGTTTCTCGATCTACGTTTGTATGTGATTGATTACAACACCCATCTCAAATGTTTCAATCTTTTGCTCTCACTGTGTCCTAAGAATGTCTGCTTCATTGACAGCATTCCCGCGTTCCCGAATTGGAGCTTCAAACACGGTAATTCTTCTATTTCTGTATGGAGTTCCTTGTTAAAGACTATAACATATTTCCCTTTGGAAGGGATGAATCAATTACTTAAATCAAGGGTTTAATTTAACGTCCCAAGCTCGGATTGAGTTAATTTTATGGAATATAATATTTGCTTGTTTTAATCTGTAATTAGATTGCTCTTTTCATGCATAATTTTGACTCGTTTCGAAATATTGCAGGTTTTCAAGAGCGGTCCACTGCTTATATCTTCAAAAGGTGCGTTCAAGTTTTCCTATGGCTGTATACAGACTTAAAGAAAACTAAAACATGTAATATTGTTAATATAGCCAATGCATATTTTATAGATTATAGCTGCCAAATTAAGCCAGGAAATGGTACATAGAAGAATAGACAAAATTATCTATTAGCTATGCCCCTAATCGCCAATGATCCTCAGCCCAAGTGGTTTCCTCCTAAGGGTGGTCTTGGGTTCTCTCACCGAAGGTGGGTTTCCTCCTAAGGGTTTCCAATTTTATAGTAATTGGAAGCCAACACTCCTTGATTGTTAAAAAAAGGATCTCAGGGTGCATCTATGTATGTACTACTTATAAAGCAAGCAAAGAGAGGGACATAATTGTGAATTAAGGTTCTAGAAGCTAAAATATAATCTAAATTTGGGGGTGAACATGTATATAGCATAGAAACATAAGTAATAAACATCATACTGCTTTCATGTCCTAAGATATAGCATATTGGAATCCTAAGTTTCATGACTGTGTATATGTACAATTGTCTCTTAAATCAAATAAGTACTTTATGTTAAATTTTACCCATTTAATTTATTCTTTCTACTTTTATTGGAATCCTAAGTTTCATGACTGTGTATATGTACAACTGTCTCTTAAATAAGCTAACAATTTTGATTTTGCACTAATTCTTTGCTTCAGGTTTAGGGTGGAAGTCATGGAAGAAACGCTGGTTTATTCTCACTCGCACTTCTCTCGTTTTCTTCAAAAATGATCCAGTTAGTATTTCGGAAATGTTGATGTTTTTTCCCCCTCATTATTGCTTCTTTTCTGTTTTTCAATCTGTTTCTGTCTTTGAACCTGTTGCATATGTAATTTAGTCCAAAGATACAACTAAACAACAATCCCATTTAGTTTAGTCTAAACTGCCGTATGAGTGCTGAGAATAAATTAGTTAGCTAAAAAATCATATTCATTATCTATATTGCATCTACTTATATTATAGACACGTCCTTAACCATGAATACAAGCAAATTTATTTTCATGATCGTATCCCTGCATTTCTTGTTAAGAAATCGATAACCGAACAACAATCACTAATAAGTATGTGATCCTAAAAGCGCACAAGAACATTGGCAAGACATAGTAAATTTACAGAAAAAATAAAGTACACACATGACTTACACTGTGTAAGTTACATGGTTCAGCCGATCAGCATGATCAACCTTGTGCAGGGCTGCACCAGCAAGTCTGTCTTGTTGAGTTTGTTAGGGTTACATTTATGTAGGAGATATATTCATAGTGACCAAATTAGGTTGAATTCTCATACGGGCCAAGCCCCTCCTTGACAACGCCCTTGGAGACCATGCGGTGACAATCAGTCTTCACTACTCACATTGACACCTCCCTGTCTTCAGTAAAGCTTTAAACCTTTGATTATCTGGGATTCTTCTTTTTTATTTATTATGTAAAGATTCTCATGTCCAATTCACTTATGAATTTTATAATCTTGAGAATGCAGTCCTTTGGGTTTAATTACTTTGTTTTTTGTTTAGAGTGCACTTCCTCAGAGGGGAAGTGAAGTAAATCTGACATTGGGAGGAATTGACTTGAACAATTCAGGAAGGTAATGGTGGTTCTTGGGTGTGTATGTGTGTATTTATTGAGGAATTGCTTAGTTTAACATATGGTTTATGGGAATTTTTATTTGCAGTGTTGTTGTTAGAGAGGACAAAAAGCTGTTAACTGTTTTGTTTCCTGATGGACGCGAAGGCCGGGCATTTACTCTCAAGGTTTTACACGCAAAGCATATTTCTATGCATAAAACCTCCTAAATCTTCTAGCTAAGAAAATTAGTTTATGATTAAAGTAATATGATTTCGGCTCAAGCTGAGTCATTTTGACACGTACCAAAATTACTTGTTTTGATTTGTTACCCAAGTATACCTGATCTGATCTTTTTTTTATCCCCTATTTGTTTGGGACTTGTTCCATACCTCCCCCCTTCCTCTCATTATAATAAGGTCAAATATTAGGATGGATGTGCGTTAGAATTTGGGTGTACTTGAATTTTAGGTTATTGGCCCATGTTAATTTTTTTTTTTATAATTTCAGGCTGAGACATCAGAAGATTTGTACGAGTGGAAGACGGCCCTTGAACATGCTCTTGCACAAGCTCCAAGTGCCGCCCTTGTTATGGGACAAAATGGAATCTTCCGGAATGATACTACTGATTCAACTGACGGTTCCTTTAATCAATGTTTGTGAACTTTTATTTCTTGTAACTTTTTTCTTTTGGCTTCATGGGCCTGCTTTAAACCTTGTTTCAATGTGGTCACTAAACTTAGTCTCTTCATCCAATTCAAGTCATAGGTTCAATAAATTTTGAAACCCAACCAATCTTAAATAAGTATGAAAATTAATAACATTTTTTTCTTCTTTTCAGGGAGGGATAAACGCCCCATTAAATCTTTAGTTGTTGGAAGACCAATATTATTAGCATTGGAAGACATAGATGGAGGCCCATCTTTCCTCGAGAAAGCTCTTAGATTTCTTGAGCAACATGGTAGTTTTTTTTTTCATGAATAATATTATGATGTGATGAATTAATATGAAGAACATATGGATGATAAGCAAATTTGGTTCTTTTATTGAGCTAACCTGTACTCTAAACCCCACCCCCTATTTTTTTTTTGTTACAGGAAGCAAAGTAGAAGGAATCTTGAGACAATCTGCAGATGTGGAGGAGGTAGATCGCAGAGTTCAAGAATATGAAACAGGTGTCATTTCTTCTATTTATATTATTGCCTACTGTAAATGTGATTAAATGGTAAAGCTTACTTTCCTTTGTTGTAGGCAAGAATGAATTCAATTCAGATGAGGATGCACATGTTGTTGGCGATTGTGTTAAGGTACATACTTGATTTAATTTAAGCTACTCCTGGCAGAAGATTTATTACTTCAGGTTATGTTATACCTATTGAAAGGGAAAACTCCTAAAATGGAAGAAAACCATAGTAGGCTTCAATGGTTATATTATACATCTTGTTCTAATTATGGATCACTCTTTCACTGCAGCATGTCCTTAGAGAGCTTCCCTCTTCACCGTTCCTGCATCCTGTTGTACTGCTTTATTGGAAGCTTATAGTGAGTTCACCTCCCTTTTATCCAAGCATCAATTATACTTAGGGACATATATGTCGTTTATCCTTCATGGTTAATGGGGTACCTCATAGTTATTTTTAAATCATTAATTACTTTTCTTGATGTTCTTATTTAGTTTAATGTTGATTAAATTCATTTCTATGAATTATGTTTATTATCATCTTTTATCTTCTATTTTCTGCTTCATGTTCCATTTTTTCGTATGGACATTTAGGGGAAACTTTTTTTGTATGAATTTGCATGTCTAATTCTTTGGTGAAAATGTAATCCAAATTTCCGTTGGCCATTGTATCTGGGTATTGAGAGTATGAATTTTTAAGGAACTTATTGTATTATGAATGTGTACTGATAATGATTGCATGATTCAGAAATTGATTGGAAGGAAGCTCGAGTAAATGCTATGCGTGCTGCAATCTTTGAAACATTTCCAGAACCAAATAGGCGCTTGTTACAGAGGTGATGTTTCTCTCTTTCCTCTGTTCCAAGTGGATCAAATTAAACAAAATACCTAAAAAAGGAATGGGTGTATGGTTTGAACATTTCAAAATCGCCTAAAGTCCATATTAATATGACTTTTTAAATTGTTTTATTGGAGTTTTAGATTATTGTCATAAATTAGTTATGTTGTTTTTGTAATTGTACGTAATATGTTAACCGTTTAATAAAAATTTGAAAGCAAGTCAAAAAGGTTTTTGTGGGTCACCCCAAACCCAGCCCTCTTTGACCTATCTACCTGGTTAAACCGAACCTTTTGCCACCTTAAGTTTTTCACTGTTATTTTTAATTGTACTCTTTGTGCTTGTTTGATTACAAATCCATGTATATTGAATTAAAGTCCTTGACTTGCAGAGTCTTGAAGATGATGCACACTGTATCCTTGCATACTTCTCAAAACCGAATGACAGCATCAGCAGTTGCTGCTTGTATGGCACCATTGCTCCTACGCCCACTTCTAGCTGGCGAATGCGAGTTTGATGATGATTTTGATGATAAACTTGACAATTCTGCACAACTGCTTGCTGCTGCAAATGCTGCTAATAATGCCCAAGCTATTATTACAACTCTCCTGGAGGAGTATGAGAATGTATTTGATGTAAGTTCCTTCTATTTTGTTCAGAGGTGTCAATTCTAACTCAGTTATCTTTAAATTGGTTGATTTCAGTTGTGTATTATATCAAACGGGTCTAATGGTCAAAGTAAAAATAATACTTAAAAAAGGGGAACATGCCGCATGGGTTTAACAGGTTGATAGTTGTCCAGAGTTTTTAATTCATACGGCCTTCTTGATCATTTTATTTGAAAATTCAGGTTACAATTTGTAATCATGATTAACGTTTACTCATTTAAAATTTTTAAATATACAAAAGTGTGTGGGTAAGCCCTGTTCTGGCCCATACTGATAATGACATATTTAATCCAAACCCTTGTTGTGACCTGTTATGCAACCCACCCAACACACTCATCTTGCAACTTTCATTTTGCTGATTGCTACTAAGATGCTTAATTTGTGGCTCTTGTTGCTAATCGTGAATTATCTTTCTTTCAGGATGATGTTATGCTTAGATGTTCTATATCAGCAGATTCTCAGGACATTAGTGCGAGGGAAGATTCAACTGATGACGAAAACATGAAATTAGAAAACAACGTTTACCATGATGCAGAAAACGATGCTGATCAACAATCTGATGATCATGAACGTTTATTGAGTGGAAAGTTGACTGAAAGCAGCGATTATTCTGAAAGTGATCTGTATGGCTTTAAGGTACTTTCTTACTGTTGGGTTGAGGTGGCAAAATGGCCGGTTGGATAATGAATCAAAATGGTGTGAACCAATTAAATAATTAGCGTGTCAAATATGAATACATGGTTCATATAATTTTAATTATAATTTTACTTTCAGAGTAAAATGATCTACGTGGTTTGAAGTGCTAAAATACACTTTGGGCGAGTTTTGGCATGGACCATCTCTGTTTACACTAACAATTTTTTTTGTTACTTGTTAACCCGCTAGAGATAAAACATAACTCAAATTGATTGTTTATTAGTAAATGAGTTGAGTTGCAACCTCTACTATAGGATCATCAGGATATCATCATATCGTTGTATTTTTATTTGAGTTAATTTTGATTTTCGTCCCTCAAGTTTACCTAGTTTAACCTTTTGTGTACAAATTCTTATTTTTTTTTGAATCATGGCTCAAGTAAACTTTTTTTAACCATTTGAGTCTTTTTGGCGACGACATCCATTCTGGCCGTTAAATGCCCGCACGTGCTTCCTACCTAAGGCATTTTTATCTATTCGTATTGCTCATTTAAACCCTTAAAAGTTTAGACATTTACTCTATCTCCTATCTTTTATTTGTTTCTCTCACTGTCTCTCGTCTATTCTCTACCTCATCGTTGCAACAATCCTATCGATCTCTCTCCTCCTCCAGCCACACCCGTCCATTGCTACTCACCGCTAATCTCTCACAAATCTTTATCTTCAATCCGCCCTAGCTTCTCCCTTCTCTGATGTGGATGTGCTCTCTGCGCGATTGCCGCCTTCGATTTATGACCCACAAATCCACCTTCTTAACTGCCACCACTACGTTTCCAATCTGAGCAAGTGTGGTCGGGTTTTAGTCTGCAAGGATGGTTGGTTATTGTTTTTAGGGTGGGGATGGCTGGTAGCCGATGGTTTTGATGAAAATGAAGGGTGGTCGAGGTAGAGGGGGAGAGTGAGAGGACACAGAGAGAGAGGGGGTTTTGAGAACAAATGCAAGAGGGAGAGGGAGAGGGAGAGGGAGTAAAGGTGCTTAATATGAATGGATGAAAATGCTCTTGTTGGGTGTAGAGGGGCACATTACTAGGATTTAACAGCCAAAATGAACGGTGTTGGGCAAAAGGACTCAAATGGTTAAAAATGTGAAACTCAAACCATGATTTAAGAAAAATAAAGATCCTGTACTCAAATGGTTAAACTGGGTAAACCTTTGGGACGAAAACAAAATTAACTCTTTTTTATTTTAAACTTTCTGAATTCCTATAGTTATAATCTGCTTATAATATATTTTATTCTCAATGTAGTAATTTCTTGATGCTTGGCACATGATATAGGCATATGGAGCTGATGAATCAGATGTGTTATCTCCAAAAAACAATGTTAATTCAGCAGCAAAATCAAGTTTAGCTGCAGATTCTCAACCTCCTGAAGATTCTAACATTGAAATTAATGAGCAACATATGCAGTCAAACAGGGAAAGTGAAAATCAGATGGATCCACCTCAGTCTTTCTCTGGACATGAATCAAGCACAGAGACTCCTATTAGCAAACTGACAGGATCCAATTCTAAATCTAGGCGTTCAACAATTTGGGGACGAAAAAATGTAACGTCCATTTGTCTAGACAGAATTTTATAAAAAATAAAAAATTGATAAACAACATATCACCTTTGTATTGAAATGAATACCTTCACCATGATTTTGTGGTAATTTAACAAGTTCCATACATTCTGATTTATTGTTCTCTTTCCTTTCACAGGGCAGAAAGACTCCTTCAGTGGAATCAGTTGATTTTTCTGGAGAAGAAGAGTAAGATTACACTTCATTCTGTTTTTCATTCTAGTATTTTTCATACTAACTACCAAGTTTTTATGATACCTAGTCTAATTCAAAAACCATATTGATTGCTTTTGATGTTACAACAGCCAATTAATTGACAACATCTATTGTAAATAAAATGTGCAATTAGCTTCCTTTTGAATCTGATTTCATGAAAAGAGTTGTGTGTTTGTAGACTTGCTATTCAAAGGCTTGAGCTCACAAAAAATGACTTGAGGCAAAGAATTGCAAAAGAGGTAATACTGATGGTTGTTATTGTGCTTATTTTGCAGTGATGATAAATTTTAGTAATATTAGTAGTTTATTTATTTTATATTTATTTTAGGCCAGGGGAAATGCGATACTTCAAGCTAGCTTGGAAAGAAGGAAGCAAGCATTGCATGAACGCCGTTTGGCACTTGAACAAGATGTAAGCCTTGCTCTCGTATCATTTTATATATGTTACTTTAGGTTATAGGTGGCAATCTCACCCCAGTTATATGGAAAGTAGTCATTTCAGGTTGTATTTTTGTTGTAACATACTAAATGTAGATTTTTTTTTTGCAAAATATGAACCATTTCAATTGGGTGAATGATTTTGGCGGGTCAAAAAGTGTTCAAAGTGTGCGCATATGCTTGCATACCTTAAATTCTTTTTATCTAAATGATTTTTTTTTTCTTTTTGATTTTTGGCAATAGTTTTGTAATCATATATATGGTTGGTAACTCAGATAATCAACACATACAACAAACACTTCCTTTTGGGACGTGTTGACCATGTTGTTCCCTTCTAAAGTATTTGATATGCCTCGTCCTTCCCTTTTCGTGTTTGATTTCTTAATTCTTGATGTCCTACGTAATGGGAACACCCTTGTCCTCTCGCTCCACTTTGGCCTCCTCGATCATAAGAGGGTGATCCACGACCTTGACCATTTTGGCTTAATCAAGTTTGTTCGCGGGTCACATCTTGGTTTTAAAAATAGCGCTTGAGGCGCGCTTAAGGCGTGAGGCTCTAGAGGCAATCCGGAAAACGCCTCAGGGCTTTGAGGTGGCTTCTCATGCACATCTAGGTCAAATTTGGTCAACATTGGTCAAGATTGAGGTCTATAAAAGGATGATACGTAGAAATAACCAAAGGGATGATGAGATTATGAATGATTTACATGGTAAAAAAAGCCAATATGTAAAAAAGTTTAGAATAATGCAACTTTTGGCTGTACATATGGCTTATTTTGTTGTACATATGGCTTATTTTGTTGTACATAGAACAACGCCTCACGTACGTGAGGTTCTTGCCTCACGTCTCACACATAGCTCCTCGGCTTTTCAGACTTAAACGCCTCGAAGCGCCTAACGCTTTTTAAAACCAAGGTCCAAGGGTCACATAGGTCTCGAACAGCGGGTCTGCAAGTTAATGGGTCATGGGTCAAAGTTATGGATCAATTCATGGGTTTAGCAGATTTTAAATCACATATTTATTTGTTTTACTTCACATGTTCTATTAGAGCTTAACGGGTCAAAGTCGTGGGCTTGTTTTTCCTGGCTTCTAGGTAATTCACGTAGCAATAGGTTAGGTACCTTTTCTTAAGGATCAAGTTTGTTCATTTCTTATTTAATGTAAATTTTGCAATAAATAGTTCAAGCAATAAACACAAATCCACATTAAATGAGATTTGAGTTTGAGTGGTTGTGTGTGTTTTGTGGGGCTAAACCAACAATTGGTATCAAACCCTAGGGCTCATATCGTAGGAAGCATGTTTGAAGATCAGAGGCAGCTTCTGTCGGAGGTGTGTCATAATCAGGAGTCTAGCATTATCATAAGACAGAGACAGTGTGGTGTTTCAAGTCAACTATTGTTTGGAGAGTATTGATCGGTGATTAGAACATTAGAGGTTTGTGGCTGTTAATGGCTATTTGAAAGGAGGATAGCGACAGTCTCTGGGTTTCCACAAAAATCTTTGATTTGTGGTGAAGGGAGACGGACTAGAGGCGCGGAAAAGATGAGCAGAAGGAAGTCAAAGTAGGTGGCTTTGGGTTTGGTTCGTTTTGCGTGTGATGTCTACCCTGTTTTTCTAATCGGTGGAAGACGACACTTGGAATAGGTTTGATTGAAAAAGGATTGAGGTTGTCAAATAAAAAAAGGAGATTAGAATGTGTCTTTCATTTGTTGGTTGCTCTTTCTCACCTAGGGGAAAAATCTTAAGAAGGCCTCGAAAACTTACAGCAGAAAAACCAACGGTCTAGTACGGTAGAAGCAAAACATTGGGGTGCCTAAGATATTCGTTTAGCGACTTGAAGACGGTGGAGCGGGTGGCTAGTGTCTAGTGGTTGATGCGTAGGGGTTACTTGTCTTGGAAGAGTTTGACATAATAGTGAAATTAGGACCATACATGGCTTTGGGACGTGGCCTAGGCGGAGGCCGGTGTGTCACGATATTGTTAGGGATCCGGGTGTAGATCGACACACAAACACAATCAAACGGCGAGAGAAAGTAATAATAAAGATGAACACGCGAGATTTAACATGGTTCGGTCGATGTGACCTACGTCCATGGGCTGCAACCAGGATACTATTTTATTGCTTTCTGCCTCACTCGTGAGGAATTACAAGTACAATGACACAATATAAATAGAGAAAATTAGGGTTTACAACTTAATCCCTAAAAAAACCCTAATGGGTTAAAATTAAATGAAAACGGGCCAAGTCTTTAATTTAATTAATCTGCCACTGAGTTGTCTTTTAACCCGAGCCCAAGTCAAGACTCCACAAACCCAACAATCTCCCACTTGGAGGCTTGATCATCTTCAAACTGCCTTCCGATGTGAACACTTGTACCTCTTGTAATCTTCCTCGTCTTCCTGGTTGCAGTGGCCTTCTCATCAGTTAACCTGAAGGCCCGTTAAAGCTCCCCCGAGCTTCAATAATCAGTCACGGCTGTATCTGCCCCTGACCTGTTCTCCGTCCCTATCGGCTCCCACCGAAACAAACTGCCAGATCCTGGAACACCCTGAGAACAAACACTCTCCATATTCAGCAAGTAATCATCTGGAGATATTTTATTTGATGGAATATTAATTCTTTTAACCCACTGTTGTCTAGGAACTGTAACTGAAGCACAACCTGTGCTCCCACTGCCACAAAATCCTTTAACTGGTTTTTCTGAACTCTTCCATGCACATTCATTCTGAATCTTTCTTGTGACTCTAGGTTTCTTACTTGCAAAGCAAACCTTCTTCTGCCCACGAGATTCTGTGAACTGGACTTTGGTATTTTTCTGAACTGGAACATCACTTCCTTTAGATGGTAAACTGACCATATACAATGAACCCATTTTCTTTCCACGAGCAATGACAAGATTCCCTTTAACAACTTTCCACTGCTTATTCCCGAACTTAACCTCATGCCCCTGTTCATCCAACTGACCGACAGAAATCAACTGTTTCTTCAAATCAGGAATCACCCTGACATCTTTCAAAGTCCATGAACCAGCTGAAGTAACTAAATCCATGTCACCCATGCCCGTAGCATCAAGAACATCATTGTTCGCCAGTCTTACCTTACCAAAATCGCCTTCTTTTAGATTCTGCAATGCTTCGTTGCTGTGGGTAGCATGAAACGAAGCTCCAGAATCCATGACCCAGGAATCCACACTGCTCTCCACGCTACAAATTAAAGCATCATCGTCTGAGTAGTCTGCTGCAGTGTTAACTTCTTTTTGATCATTCGGACACTGATTCCTGAAATGTCCCACCTGTTTACAGTTCCAACAAGTCACATCATTTCGAGCCCTAGACTGACTCCTTTTCCTGTTCTTGCTCCCACTACCTCTGTTATTCTTTCTTCCTTTGCCAACATTCAATAGTTCACTTGATGTTTCACCTGAATTTCTTCGTCTGGTGTCTTCGCCCATAATAATATCCCGAACCCCATTTAAAGTGAACGTGCTGGTGGAACTAGTAATTGCTGTAACAGTACCAGCCCAGCTATCAGGCAATGATGATAACAGTAGTAGAGCCTGAACCTCATCCTCGAATTTGATGCCAACTGACCCAAGTCTTGACAAAATCGAGTTCAAGTTGTTGATGTGCACTAAAATTGAACTTCCCTCTTTCATCTTTGTATTAACCAGCTCTCGAATCAAGAAAACTTTATTTGCTGGCGAAGGCTTCTCATACATATTAGCTAACGCATCCATGATACCTTTTGCTGTAGTTTCCTTCAGAATGTTGAACGCAACATCCTTTGTCAGCGACAACCTAATAACCGCCTTGGCCTTTTTATCCAAAGTTTCCCATTCAGCTGGTTTCATATTTTCTGGTTTCTCACCCAAAACAGCATCCAAGTCTTTTGAACAAGCAAATCCTCTATTTGCATTTTCCACCAACCAAAATCGTTTCCATTAAACTTCTCAATCTGAAGTTTCCCGCTCTCAGCCATTATCCCAGACCACAGATGCTTAACAGTCGAGTCGGAACTGAGTTTTGAAATGCAGCACACAATCAAACTACCCAGTAAGTTCGATAGGAAACCCTAATTTGACAGAACAGTGGCAACAACAGAGTGGCGGCGGCGGCAGAACAGCGGCGGCTGCAGAACGACGGCGGCGGGACGACGGCGGCGGCGGAACGGCGGCGGCGGCGGAACGGCGGCGGCGGCGGAACGGCGGCGGCGGCGGAACGGCGGCGGCGGCGGAACGGCGGCGGCGGCGGAACGGCGGCGGCGGCAGAACAGCAGACGGCGGCAGCGGATGCTAATTCTTGAAAACCTATATCGCTACTTCTCTCGCGATTCGTGTTTCTTGCGTGTGTAACGAGCCAAAGCTCTGATACCACTTGTTAGGGATCCGGGTGTAGATCGACACACAAACACAATCAAACGGCGAGAGAAAATAATAATAAAGATGAACACGCGAGATTTAACGTGGTTCGGTCGATGTGACCTACGTCCACGGGCTGCAACCAGGATACTATTTTATTGCTTTCTGCCTCACTCGTGAGAAATTACAAGTACAATGACACAATATAAATAGAGAAAATTAGGGTTTACAACTTAATCCCTAAGAAAACCCTAATGGGCTAAAATTAAATGAAAACGGGCCAAGTCTTTAATTTAATTAATCTGCCACTGAGTTGTCTTTTAACCCGAGCCCAAGTCAAGACTCCACAAACCCAACAGATATGTCAAGATGATTCGAGTCGATCACGGTGAACCAAAGTTGCGGTGAGCAAGTGTTGTGAACAAAAGATTAAGAGGGTGATTGTTGGGTTAATTTCTGCAAGTGAACTGGTCACAGGTGATGGATAAGTTCATGGGTTTAGTAGATTTTTATTCAATTATTTATTTGTTTACTTCACATATTTAATTAGAGTTTAAAGAGTCAAAGTCGTGGGCTTGTTTTTACTGTTTAGGCAGTTCACGTAGCAGTAGGTTAGGTACCTTTTCTTTAGGATCAATTTTGTTCGTTTATTATTTAATGTAAATTCTGCAATCAATGAAAAATAGTCCAAGCGGTAAACGCAAATCTACATTATATGAGTTTTGAGTGTGAGTGATTGTGTGTTTTGTGGGGCTGAATCAACCACCTGTTGCTGAAGTCATCTGATTGGTATGATTCTCGGTTCTTGTGAACGCTAGATTGTCTTCGCTATTTGAATTTTTGTGGCATAGTTTGTCTATCTTCATAGGTATTCAATTTTTCAATTGCCCATTGAAACGACTTGGTCTCTACGTTCGAATAGTGCAAGACCAGCGCTACCAATTGCAAGTACCTATTAGAAACTGAGTCACAGAGTTTTCTCATCAGTATGTTTTCCTGAGCGTGGTTCCAAGACTAGTGTATTTCAAGGACATCCCAATGAGTTTTTCTCATCAGTATGTTGTCCTGAGCGTGTGTAGCCTTACCTTTTAAACCTGGTTAGCACCCAAATATCATACCTGAAGTGACTTCCAGATTTCTTTTGCCATCTTTTTCTTCACGATCTAAAGGATATCCTACGTTATTAATTGGAAAATGTAAGCCCGAGCCATTTTGTTTTTTTTTTCTCATCCTTGACGCCCCTGGCTGGTGACTGGTGGTTTGCTGGCATCCATGATTGCCTTCATTTTTTATGGCCCATGTGGTGTAGTTCATTGTTGTTAACATCGGACACTAAGGAGGAAAGGTACTGGTTTCTTTTGAGACACCTGAAGTCTTGCTACTGTTGACATGCTATTGAAACGAAGATACTTCGGCATGCATGAACGGACCTTGAAGGCTCTGATACTTACAACAACAACAACAACAACCATACCTAATAAATCCCATCCATAGCAAAGCTATTGGTGGGGTCTAGGAAGGAGGGGTGTAGGCAATTCTTACGTCTATCCCTAGGGATAGAGAGAGGCTCTGATACCAATTGTTTGTAAATCAGAGAATTAAAACACACTTCTTTTTGGGACATTTTCTGGTGTTTATTTATTGCAATCAAAATTACAATAGTCTAAAAGAAAACTACATGAAGGAATAAACTGAAGAGAACGGACTACATACTACTGCTATTATGTTCGGTGAAAATAACAACAAAAAAACCATAAACTAAAACCCATGTTCTGCTCACAAGTAGGCGACTGACTCCCCACTAGTTCTTCAAATATTGTTTGTCTCGTTCTGATTTAATCGCAACATATATTACACTAATTTTTAGAAAATACCAAACAAAATTGGGAAAAGCGTCGGTGGTGTCCAAAACAACCCGATTGGTTTTCACTACCATTCAAAATTCGGTTTGACCTGAACCCATTTTGTTGTTCAGATAGTTGCATAAACTGTATGTTAGCAATAACAATCAGATCAGAACTCAAAGTGCAGCAGCAAAGCTAATTGTCGGCCTGCTTCTTATTATTCTTTGAAAAGAGAAATGAAAACAAAACAGAATTTTCTGAATACAAAACACCGGAAGATTCTAACTTATATAAAGGCTAAACACAGCCTAATTACAGCCAAAACACAGCTGTAGAAAATACCAAAAACAAAACTTTCTAAAATGAAAAAACGGGTTATTCCAAAAATAAGAAATCTTCCAGCCGTAATTGATTTTATCCGGAATTAAGCAATAATCACCCCCTTAATTCTGGTCTTCACTTCAACACGTCTTTTACTTTATGGTTGTCATTCCCATGAGCTTTCTCATTTCTTCAAATTTGATTCTCGGCAGCGCCTTAGTAAGTATATCAGCCTTTTGTTGGTTCCTGTTGATATGCTCAACCTTAATTTGACCTCGTTCAACACACTCTCTAATAAAGTGATGGCATGTGTTAATATGCTTGCTTCTCCCGTGAAAAACTCGGTTTTTCATAAGGGCAATAGCAGACACATTATCCACAATAATAGTCACTTGTTCTTCCTTCTGACCAGTTAATTCAGCTATCAAGCTTCTCATCCACAGGGCTTGACATGCTGCTGATGTGGCTGCCATAAATTCAGCCTCACGTGAACTCAAAGCCACCATACCTTGTTTTTGTGAGTTCCATGCCACTGGTCCATCATCAAAATAAAACACCAGGCCTGTTGTTCCTCTCCCATCATCAACTCCCACAGCATGGCTGCTATCGCTAAAACCATGTAGAGTTTTGCTTCCATTTCTTCGATAGCTTATGCCTAGATCAGTAGTTCCTTTTACATAACGAAGAATCTGTTTAACAGCCTGGAGATGGGCTAATTTTGGTGCCTGCATAAACCTGCTAGCATATCCAACAGAGTAAGATAAGTCTGGTCGAGTGTGGGTTAAGTACCTTAGGCACCCGATCGCCCGTTGGTACTGCGTTGCATCAATTGGGTCTCCTTCATTTTTTGACAGCTTCAAATCAGGTTCCATTGGGAACTTGGTTCGGTTACAATCCCACGACCCAGCTTGTTGGAGTATTTTCTTAGCATAACCAGCTTGCTTTATTGAAATTCCTTCACTGTTTTGAATAACCTTGATGCCAAGGTAATAAGATAGAAGACCGAGATCACTCATCTCGAACATGGCTTCCATTTGTTTCTTGAACTCAGTTATGCCATCATTATTTCCTCAGGTGACGATTAAGTCATCAACATACACCCTCACAATCAAAGAATCCTTGCTCCTTGTGTATACCGCTTGCTCCTACTTGCATCTTTGGAACCCAAACTGTTTTAGAACACCATCAAGTCGCGTGTTCCATGCTCTTGGAGCCTGTCGAAGGCCATAGAGCGCCTTTGACAGTTTGTATACTTTATGCTCACTTCCCTTTTTTATAAATCCATCCGGTTGGGAAACGTACACTTCTTCTTTAAGTTCCCCGTGTAGGAAAGCCGACTTCACGTCTAGATGATGGACTTGCCACCCTTGTTTAGCTGCAATCGCCAAGATCAACCGAACAGTTTCGAGTCTCGCTACTGGGGCGAAAGCTTCATCATAATCCACCCCCGGTTGTTGTACATAGCCTTTTGCTACGAGTCTAGCCTTGTACTTCATGATCTTTCCATTTGCATCCTTCTTTACCTTATATAACCACTTCAGCCCTATGATTTTGTGATTGGATGGTAACTCGGTCAGTTTCCATGTCTTGTTTTTCTCTATAGAAGCAATCTCACTTTCCATTGCTTCAACCCATTCCTTTTTACCTGCTGCATCCGAATAGGAATATGGTGCTTCCTCCATTAACATTAAATTAATGTTACCTGTTAGGGATCCGGGTGTAGATCGACACACAAACACAATCAAGCGGCGAGAGAAAATAATAATAAAGATGAACACGCGAGATTTAACGTGGTTCGGTCGATGTGACCTACGTCCACGGGCTGCAACCAGGATATTCTTTTATTGCTTTCTGCCTCACTCGTGAGGAATTACAAGTACAATGGCACAATATAAATAGAGAAAATTAGGGTTTACAACTTAATCCCTAAGAAAACCCTAATGGGCTAAAATTAAATGAAAACAGGCCAGGTCTTTAATTTAATTACTCTGCCACTGAGTTGTCTTTTAACCCGAGCCCAAGTCAAGACTCCACAAACCCAACAATCTCCCACTTGGAGGCTTGATCATCTTCAAACTGCCTTTCGATGTGAACACTTGTACCTCTTGTAATCTTCCTCGTCTTCCTGGTTGCAGCGGCCTTCTCATCAGTAAACCTGAAGGTCCGTTAAAGCTCCCCCGAGCTTCAACATATCAGTCACGGCTGTATCTGCCCCTGACCTGTTCTCCGTCCCTATCGGCTCCCACTGAAACAAACTGCCAGATCCTGAAACACCCTGAGAACAAACACTCTCTACATTCAGCAAGTAATCATCTGAAGATATTTTATTTGATGGAATATTAATTCTTTTAACCCACTGTTGTCTAGGAACTGTAACTGAAGCACAACCTGTGCTCCCACTGCCACGAAATCCTTTAACTGGTTTTTCTGAACTCTTCCACGCACATTCATTCTGAATCTTTCTTGTGACTCTAGGTTTCTTACTTGCAAAGCAAACCTTCTTCTGCCCACGAGATTCTGTGAACTGGACTTTGGTATTTTTCTGAACTGGAACATCATTTCCTTTAGATGGTAAACTGACCATATACAATGAACCCATTTTCTTTCCACGAGCAATGACAAGATTCCCTTTAACAACTTTCCACTGCTTATTCCTGAACTTAACCTCATGTCCCTGTTCATCCAACTGACCGACAGAAATCAACTGTTTCTTCAAATCAGGAATCACCCTGACATCTTTCAAAGTCCATGAACCAGCTGAAGTAACTAAATCCATGTCACCCATGCCCGTAACATCAAGAACATCATTGTTCGCCAGTCTTACCTTACCAAAATCGCCTTCTTTTAGATTCTGCAATGCTTCGCTGCTGTGGGTAGCATGAAACGAAGCTCTAGAATCCACGACCCAGGAATCCACACTGCTCTTCACGCTACAAATTAAAGCATCATCGTCTGAGTAGTCTGCTGCAGTGTTAACTTCTTTTTGATCATTCGGACACTGATTCCTGAAGTGTCCCACCTGTTTACAGTTCCAACAAGTCACATCATTTCGAACCCTAGACTGACTCCTTTTCCTGTTCTTGCTCCCACTACCTCTGTTATTCTTTTTTCCTCTGCCAACATTCAATAGTTCACTTGATGTTTCACCTGAATTTCTTCGTCTGGTGTCTTCGCCCATAATAATATCCCGAACCCCATTTAAAGTGAACGTGCTGGTGGAACTAGTAATTGCTGTAACAGTACCAGCCCAGCTATCAGGCAATGATGATAACAGTAGTAGAGCCTGAACCTCATCCTCGAATTTGATGCCAACTGACCCAAGTCTTGACAAAATCAAGTTCAAGTTGTTGATGTGCACAAAAATTGAACTTCCCTCTTTCATCTTTGTATTAACCAGCTCTCGAATCAAGAAAACTTTATTTGCTGCCGAAGGCTTCTCATACATATTAGCTAACGCATCCATGATACCTTTTGCTGTAGTTTCCTTCAGAATGTTGAACGCAACATCCTTTGTCAGCGACAACCTAATAACCGTCTTGGCCTTTTTATCCAAAGTTTCCCATTCAGCTGGATTCATAATTTCTGGTTTCTCACCCAAAACAGCATCCAAGTCTTTCTGAACAAGCAAATCCTCCATTTGCATTTTCCACCAACCAAAATCGTTTCCATTAAACTTCTCAATATGAAGTTTCCCGCTCTCAGCCATTATCCCAGACCACAGATGCTTAACAGTCGAGTCGGAACTGAGTTTTGAAATGCAGCACACAATCAAACTACCCAGTAAGTTCGATAGAAACCCTAATTTGACAGAACAGAATGGCGACAGCAGAGTGACGGCGGCGGCAGAACAGCGGCGGCGGCGGGACAGCGGCGGCGGCGGAACGGCGGCAGCGGATGCCGATTCTTGAAAACGTATATCGATACTTCTCTCGCGATTCGTGTTTCTTGCGTGTGTAACGAGCCAAAGCTCTGATACCACTTGTTAGGGATCCGGGTGTAGATCGACACACAAACACAATCAAGCGGCGAGAGAAAATAATAATAAAGATGAACACGCGAGATTTAACGTGGTTCGGTCGATGTGACCTACGTCCACGGGCTGCAACCAGGATATTCTTTTATTGCTTTCTGCCTTACTCGTGAGGAATTACAAGTACAATGGCACAATATAAATAGAGAAAATTAGGGTTTACAACTTAATCCCTAAGAAAACCCTAATGGGCTAAAATTAAATGAAAACGGGCCAGGTCTTTAATTTAATTACTCTGCCACTGAGTTGTCTTTTAACCCGAGCCCAAGTCAAGACTCCACAAACCCAACACTTTTTACCTGCTGCATCCGAATAGGAATATGGTGCTTCCTCCATTAACATTAAATTAATGTTACCTGTTTGCATGTGCAGAGCTCTTGCATAAACATCATCCAAGGGTCGGAGTCCCTTTGGAGGAGTATCATCATAGACATCTGAATCAATCTGGTTCGGGCTGCTAAGTTCATCAAATTCTCCTTGAATTGGCCCACGTCTGTGAGCAAAAGCTGAACTACTGGGAGTCTCACTACGGGCAGCAGATGTCGGGCTGTGTTGATGCGACAGGCCTTGTGTCACAGGCGGACTCGCACCTGTTTTGAGGAACGGGCTGCCTGGCTCATCTGGGTTATTTCTAATGGGCTGCCAGTCTCGTGCTCTGTATTTCCAGCACTAGCAGTGTTCTCTGGGTTAGTTAGTGTACCTGGGCCACCTGCAGTCGGGCTGAATGATCCTGCAGTTGGGCTGAACGATCCACCAGGTCCACATGATGGGCCCAACTCGACAGAAAATTCAGTCCTTTTGGACCATTTTTTGTCAGATACTCGCTCCAATCCCACTTGCGGTTTTCATCAAATTTAACATCCCGGCTCACAACTAGTTTCTTTTTTTCGACATCATACATACGGTATGCTTTTGAACCAGGTTCTGTGCCCAAATGCACCATGGGTACACTCCTGTTATCCATCTTCTTTAACAGGTTTGAAGGTGTTTTGACATAGCCCACACACCCAAAAACTCGCAGATGATCCAGTCTTGGTTTGCACCATTTCAAAGCTTCGTATGGACTATGGAGTTTGATCCTTTAGTGCCTTATTAGGCAATCTGCTTAGGACATAAACAAAATACCTGACCCCTTCTGCCCAAAAGTTTTGTAGTGCACCCATTGCATTCAAGATACTTCATGTTGTGCTTAGAACAGTGCGATTTCTCCGCTCCACTACTCCATTTTGCTGTGGAGAATATGGTGCGGTTAGCTGTCTTGTTATCCCTTCCTGTTCACAAAAAGAATTAAAACTTTGGGAGGTGAATTCTCCCCCCCCGATCAGTTCTAAGTACCTTAATCTTCCTGCCAACTTCATTCTCTACCACAATTTTGAACCTTTTAAAATGATCCAGTGCTTCATCCTTCGTTTTGAGCATATAAGCCCACATGTGTCGACTGAAATCGTCGACAATAAGGAGCACGTACCTGTTCCCTGCTTGTGTAGCAGGTGTAATGGGCCTGCACAGATCTGCATATACTTGTTCAAGAGGTTTTGAGGCCCTATAAGCTGTTTGATCCGGGAAGGATTGCCGGGTATGCTTACCAGCCAAACACGCCTCACACATTTGTGTGGGGTGGTTTATATGTGGAACCCCATGAACCAATTCCTTTGTTGTCATCTGTTTGATGGCATCAAAGTTTACATGGCCTAGCCGGGCATGCCAAGTCCAAGACAAATCATCGATCTTGGCATGTAAACACATCGGTAATCCGATCCGAAGGTGGATCTTGTACAACCGGTTTGACGATCTCTTCACCTTCATTAACAGCCTGCCATATGCCTCATATATCCACAAGTATTCTTCCTTCATCTTCACTTCACAACCTCCTTCGTTAGCTTGACCAAGACTAATAATGTTGCTTTGCAAAAATGGGATGTAGTAGACGTCCGTTAGTAGACGTCCGTTAGTAGACGTTGTTCTCCATTCTTGCATTCCAACAGAATTGAACCCCTGCCCTCTATCTCCACACACGATCCATCACCAAAACTTACTTTTCCCCCTACTTTTTCATCAAGTTTTGAGAACAGGTTTCGGTTCCCTGTCATATGGTTAGATTCTCCGTTATCTAGGTACCACGTGAACTCTTCATCAGGACTTGAGACATATTTGACTGGTATGACTCTTTCTTCATTCAAATAAACCATCTCCTGTTGGTTTTGCACACGAACTGTCATTAAAAGAGCAGGTTCTTCGGCATTGGCTTGGGTCAAATTAACTTCTTCTTCCTTCTTTTTGGTTGGACAGTCAGATACAAAGTGCCCATTCCTTCACATCTGAAACATTGGATGTTGGACCGGTCTTTCTTTTGGTTTCCTCGTCCGGAACTTCTGCCCCGACTGGTTGACCGACCACGGCCCCGTCCTCGGCCTCGGTTTTCGCAGCCATTTCCTCGGCCTCAACCACCTTGCAGATTCTTCCTTCTAGCTTGCCCTTCTTTGCAAGAAAACAACAGCTGGTTGCTTTTGGATCCTTGCCCTTTATCACTTGACTTGATCCTTTCTTCAAATGCTCTAAGTCAATTGCCTCTTGAAAGGACATGATAGAAGCAACTATAGGTAAGCAACGATCGGGAAGAGAACCAAGAAATTTCCTGACCAGCTTTATATCTTCAAGCGTGGCTCCTAGGCTGTTCGCTTTCGAGACTATGCTGCTGATGCGTCCTGCAAAAGTCTTTGATCTCCTCTCCATCTTTCATTTTCAATGCTTCGAAATCAGTCATTAAGGATCCAAGCCGAGCTTCTATAACCTGATCGACCCCTACATAGCGAGCCTTCAAAGCATCCCAGATCTTTTTCGCTGTTTCGAACCGGGAAACTTGGAGGACAAGCTCTTCGGGTAACGCCTGGTACAGGTAGGCTATTGCTATATTGTTCTTCTTCGGGTCAACGTTCACGCCTGGCTCGATTGCTTCCCAAACGCCGTGAACATTAAAAATATCCTTGATTTTGACAGCCCAAATTGTGTAGTTTGTGGCTGTCAAAACAGGGCATTGCAGTGACAGATTGGTAGTCTCTTTCACCCCTACAATCTGGTTTGCTGCTGGAGTCTGTTCCATCTTTTCTTGCTTCTTCTCTGATTGATTGCACAGTCCTTCGGCTCTTGATTACACCCTTCTGACCAATGTTTGAGCGCTGGTTGTCCCTTTGAACCAGGCTCTGATACCAATTGTTAGCAATAACAATCAGATCAGAACACAAAGTGCAGCACCAAAGCTAATTGTCTGCCCGCTTCTTATTATTCTTTGAAAAGAGAAATGAAAACGAAACAGAATTTTCTGAATACAAAACACTGGAAGATTCTAACTTATTTAAAGGCTAAACACAGCCTAATGACAGCCAAAACACAGCTGTAGAAAATACCAAAAACAAAACTTTCTAAAATGAAAAAACAGGTTATTCCAAAAATAAGAAATCTTCCGGCTGTAATTGATTTTATCCGGAATTAAACAATACTGTATAGAACAGGTGTACAGATTACTTTGAATATGTTGAAATTGCATTAGTTATTGTTTCAGGCTTCTGATTGTATTCGCCTATTATGACAGGTTTCAAGGTTGCAAGAACAGTTACAAGCTGAGCGAGATTTAAGATCAGCATTAGAAGTCGGGTTAAGCATGTCTTCTGGACTGATTTCTGGATCTCGTAATATGGATCCAAAGGTTTCTTTTCTTTTTCTTTATGTTTGACTTGTTGTATCTCGTAGTTTCCTTAGATGTGGCAATTGCACTAGTTGGGTTTACCAGAAACATTTTTTGTCCAAAAATTTTGAATTGCTTCTATAAATAATTAGTGCGCTAGAATCTGATTACATAAATTATATTATGTCAATAATAGTATGATTTTCTAAATAGATGTAGTTGGGAGATTTTGTGAACTAAAAATATTATTTTGGGTTACTTTGGACCTGTTTACGCCCTTGTTGATTTTTTTTCTTTTAATATAATCCGATTGATCAATTAGAGCTATAGCATAATGTGAATCAACCCATTCCTAAGTAAATGCATTGAACTGCCATCTCTATGTTTACTAAAATATTTTCTAGTCAATATTTTGATAAAATTCTCTCAAATGAAGACAAGGGCAGAGCTGGAGGAGATTGCTCTTGCTGAAGCAGATGTTGCTCGATTGAAGCAAAAAGTAGCAGAACTGCATCAACAACTTCATCAGCAACGCCAACATCACTATGGCTCCCTGTCTGATGCTTCTGATAGACATGACCATCTCCATAACCTTAATTCTCAACCGTGAGTACTTCAGTTATTTTCTTAATATAAGGTTTCATCTTAGTACAATCTTTTGGAGGTTTTCCCATGTGCATTATGAAATCATAACCAGAGTATCAACTGTTACAAAATAAATTGTAAGAGATAGCGTTTGGATGTGCTTTTGTTGTTTTAGAAGTTGATGCATACAGTGAAAGAAAAGGATATGCTTGTGAAATAGGACATACATCTAATGAGATGGGAGTAGAAGTGTCGAATTAGGTTAAAAGAAGGGTAATTAGGTAACTTCACTTTACTTTTTGATAATTTCTTTTGTTGCAGCTAGTTTCATTATCCAAGGTTAATTAATGATTACTAAGTCATCAGATACTCACAAGCTTAAAAATTGCAAAATCTCTTTTGTGTAGCATAATGTGAGCTTACATACACATCTTGTAAGTTATCACCCCGACGCCGAAGTTATGTTATAAATTCATATGAACTTTTGTCATTTGGAAAACCATGCTGGATACCTGTTGACCTTTTGCATTTGTTCATGTTTTACTTGAATTGTCAACAAATTGATGTACTGATATCTCTTAGATGTACAAATTCACTGATACCAGACTACTTATGTTTTGGTGATGTATTGATTTTATTTTGCAATATTCTTCTTATACTTTTTACATATATTTTTCAGCAGGATAATTTATAATCAAGATTTTGACTCTACCATTGCTTTCATCAACCATCAACGAAAGCAAAGATCAGAGGTAACTGTACTCCAAACTATGATGTTGATATGTTGAAGTGGTTGTATTTCAACCCATTTACCTTTAATTGGTTGATTTTTGCTACATTTATACCTAACGAGTCAAACAGAACTGGGTCAATAGTCCTCTGAAGTGTGCCAATAGTTATCTGAAGTGTTATGATATGCATAAAACCTTCAAACTCTTCTTTTAAAGCCAACTTAATTGCGGGATTTTGTCGGCCCACCGGCTGTTTTTTCACATGTCACCTTTTTTTGAACAGCTAACACCTAGAACTTTCTAGAATAAAATCACCACTTGAAACTTTTGTTTACATGTTACCTAACATAACATTTTCCACCTCTAGAAAAATGTTTACCTCATTTGAACATGCCATGTATCTTTCCTTGATACCTTGCAGGAAACTTCCTTGGGAGCAGAATCCAGAAATTTCAAAGGCCAAACCTTAATGAATGGTAACACAAACAAACAATCTTCGCGTAAGCAATTTCCGGACTCATCAAGCTTGAGTGATTCTAAAAGTACCGAGGCATCCACAAGTTTATCCATGGATGATTTTGGGGCCGTTGATTCTGTTGGTATGCCATCTACATCAAGACGAGCTGAGGTTAGGCTTGATAAAATTGATGCAATGATTTTTTTTCTTTTCCTTAAGTTTGCATATATTTTTTTTAAATTTGCTTGAGTACTTCATGCTCATACCCAAAGGGTTGTTTGGAATGTGCTTTGAAAGTGATTATGTGATATTCAATAATCATAATCAGATAATTTGTTGTAAAAGGATGTCATATTTGGTTCGTAGTTTAAAAATTAGATGTGAGTGACTGGTTATATAAGAAATTGATAGATGCATGACCAAAAGGAGGTTTTATGAAAAAGTTGAGATATTCTAAAGTGAAAATAAAAGTCTCTTATCTCTCTCTCACTATATATATGTATATATACATATATAGGGAAAGGAACGAATGTTAACCTTCTTTTATTGCGATAACCCACATTAACCCATCAAGACCACTCAAAATCATAATTTTTTTTTTGTTGGAATAACATTATTACACTTATAGAACATTATGTTCTATTATGTATATGTGTCGGTTCATAATTGTAAAAAAGTTAAAGAAAGGTGTAAGCTACACTTTCACCGGCAAATATTTATAGGTGCAAGTGCAACCGACATTTGTCTTAATCTTACACTTGTAAATCCACACGTATACATAAATGAACATAATGTTATTAAGTGTAATAATGTTATTCCAACAAAAAAAAAATAATGATTTTGATTGATCTTGATGGGTTAACGCAGGTTGTCACAATAAAAGAGGGTTAACATTCGTTCCCAACCCTATATATATGTATGTATGAGTGTGTTTCTATATATATATGTATGTGTGTGTTTCTATAAATATGTATATGTGTGTCTATATATGTATGTATGTATGTATTTGAAAATTTTATAATATTGTAATGACAGTGAATGTGTGAACTGTTCAGGTGATTGACTATCCTAGGAACCCGTCGACAACATTGGTAGAATTAACAACCCGTCTTGATTTCTTCAAGGAACGACGTTCTCAGCTCATGGAACAACTTCACAACCTTGATATAAGCTATCGAAACTCCTCACAAGACTTTACACATAAGCAACATACTTAAAAGAACCTGATCCTCCATTTGTATGTATATCATCTCTTCTCATGATTCTTTGCCACTTGGGGTCAGAAAACTAGAAACCCATCCGTTTTCTGGTTTTTATAATCTTTCTGTAGTTGGTTATGTATTATTCAGTCCAATGTGGTGAACATGAACTGGAAGTGTATTCTGACCTTTTCAGTATAAGCTGGGACAAAATGTAACGAATGATTTATCTATAATTAACGAATGCTTTATGTATAAATTTGTTTGTGGATCTGATACATCGTGTGCTGCCTATTGGTCATCATCTAAATGGATTGATTTAAACCATGTCTTTAAGTAGTTTGTAAACTTTGAATCAATTTATAAAGCCTTTTGATTTGGCGATGCTGTCTTGAATAAATGTTGAGGAAAGGCTTCCATGACTTATTGCCTATTTCATATGTTTACATATTTTTATTATTACTGTGTTAACAATAGAATAGCTAAAGATACTAAAATGGAATTAGAAGAGTTTTCATCAATCATTTGCTTATTGTACTTTATTCAGGACTCATGACGGTTTATGCGCCTGTCATATTGTTGAAACTATTTATCTTTACACTTCGCATCACTTAACTATGAATTATTACATCACTACTCCTTATACCTAGTACTTTGCCTTATAAAATCCTTTACCCTGTTAGGTAAGTATCACGGCTCAACAGAAACCTTTCTGTTCTATTCTTGATATTCTGGATCAACAGAGCAACAACCACCGAAACACAGCAGCAAGATGAACTTTTTATTTAGTGTGATCGACAGCTATAGCTTGGTGGTGATGATAGAAAAGCAACGAACTACAAGAACAGCATAAATAGAAGCTGTGATTTGTAGTTTAATCTCATCAAAACTAGTGTGAGACTGTAAATAATTGCTATCTACATATGGTTGATGTTAAAACCTGGTGACATGTTAATAATGTTCTAGATCTACTTGTGAAAGATGTAGATCTGTTGATGAGGATGAAAAGCAACGAACAAGAACAACTGCGATTTGTTATTTAATATGATGTGTGTCGGGTAGCGTGAATAGTTGTTGATCTATAACGATCTAGTGGTTTATAGATATGCTTGGCGAGGTTGTATATCTGGTGATGAGGATGGCACAAAAAAGAACAAGAACACACAAATCTTGCCAATAGAACAATAATCGAGCACAAGACTTGGTTCGGTCTAAAGCGGACCTATATCCTTAACCGCACTATCGTGTGCGTGAACTAACTTTTGACTTATTTAACTTTTAAAAAGTTAATAAGTCAATAAGAATGTTTGAAAAACATAAAAGACATTTTGAAAATAACTTTTCACAAAGGATAAAAAAGCAAAAATTGAAAAGTTAAGGAGAGTTATTTTGAGAAGTTAAAAACTCCTTTTACACCCACAATTACCAATTTTCCCCAGGCTGGAACCCTCGATGATCTGCTCACTCCACAACTGCGACGCCATCCACATCGACCGCCATACCCATCTGCTCATTCCTCCACAACTGCAACGCAATTAATGGCGATCCCGACTCCCTCCGCCTATGAACGCCACCCTACTCCCCTAACATGCGACGCCATTAACCCACGAGCCATCCCCTCCACAACCTGCGACGCCATTAAAACTCCACCCACCTCCCCATTACTCCACCTACCGTTCCATCAGTCCATCATCAATAAAACCCTAATATTTCAGACTCCAAACAATTTTCTGAAGAAGATGTTGTGATTTGAAGCTCTCTAAAGGATTATTGCAGGTTTGGTTCAAACGTGAGTTTATGATTGTTGATTAGGTTATGAATTATGATGATTGTCGATTAGGCTGTAATTGATTTTGTGGGTTGCAATTTTTGATTTTGTGGTTTGTAAATAGGTTATAAGTAAAGATTAGAACAAGTAAAGTATTTTGCTCAAATGTATAAAATTGAAATAGCACTTTGTTTGGTTTAGACTTTAGTTTATGTGATTGATGTTTGGTATGCAATGGTTTAGAAAATAGGTTCTACTGGTATGCAATGGTTTAGAAAATGGATGTATGTGATTCATGTTCTATATGGTATGGAATGTTTTAGAAAATAAATTCTACTGGTATGCAATGGATTAGTGTTCATTAAGTGTTTTCCTTAATGTATAGCCTATTTTACATAATTCTTATTGTTTTGATCAAAAAATTTGTTTGGTTTTAGTGTTCATTAAGTAAAGATCAAGAACAAGTAAAGTTTTGTGTTTTTTTTAACGGTTACCTCAATGGCTTGTGAAACATCAACTAAAAAGGATTAAATCAAATTTTTTGTGGGATGATGTTACGTACAAGGAGTTTATTGATGCATGCTTGCTTGAACTTAGAAGGAATAAACCTAGTACTCACTTTAATAAGCTTGGGTGGGATAATATAGAAAAAAACCATGTACGAAAAAACTGGCAAAACCCTTGATAAAAAACAAATAAAATACAAATATGAGGGCATGAAAAAAGAATGGAAGCTTTATGATCGCTTAATGAGGCTTTGAAATTGAGATCGGTGGGATGAGAAGCTTAATCGATGCATCGCATGAGTGGTGGGAGGAGAAAATAAAGTTAAGTTCTACTTTTACTTTTAATCAATCGTAGTTATGGTTACATCGTGAAATCAATTAATTAATCCGTATATGTTGTAGGAAAATAAAGAGTTTGCCAAATTCATGGGTGCAAATTTGGACATCTTCAAGACGCATTATGGTCTTTTGTTTCGGGATTCGGTTTCCGTAGGAGATCAAGCTTTGAATCCATTACAATTTCAAAATGATATCAATCCAAGTGGTGTTGGATGTGACAAAAATATATAAGGAAAAGGAGACAACGATGAGATATGTTTAGGTGATGACGAGCCTTTGTTTCCAACTAGCGTTGAAAGTAGTTCGAGTAAAAGGAAGATGGCCACGTCACAAGTCGACAAAAACAAGGCACATGTTTATAACTGAAATATTAAATGGGCATCCTAGACGATGTTATGAAATATTAGAATGGACGTACTAGTTTTTAAGCAATAATGCGTAGAACTTGTTGCTAATTATGGATTGAAACAAACACATAATATGTCTGTTGTGGAGTCGGTCGGAATCTTCTTGATGACTTTGGCTCATGGGTGTACGAATAGGTTTTTCCAAAAATCTTTTAATCATTCCGGTGAAAACATTCATAGACATTTCCATAAAGTTATGGCAGCCATTCTTAAGATGAGTGCCGACATCATTAGGCCACTCGCAAACCATGATGGTGATGTACTTGCGTATATATTAAATAGTCCTTGGTATTATCCAATGTTCAAGGTATTATCTAATGTTTCATGTTTCTAATGTTCCAACTACTTTAACAAAGGAATTAATTATTTCATCTTTTTGTATTTGTAGCATTGTATTGGCGCTATTGATGGGACACAAATGAGGGCATCGGTTCGGTCGATGGACCAAACAAAGTACATTGGTTGAAAAGGATATGCGACACAAAATATAATGGTTGTTTGTGATTTTAACATGTGATTTACATTTGTATGGGCCGGATGGGAGGGGAGTGCACATGATACGAGAATCTTCAATGAAGTCTTACGGAGGCTGGAACTTCAGTTTCCACATCCAATTAGTGGTTAGTATATTGATCCATTATTTTTTTGTGTATTTTTATTTTTTTATACATGTTTGAAAAGGCTAACTATTTTTTGCACTAATTGTAGATAAATATTACATTATGGATGCCAGATACTCAAATACTAAAGTTTATCTTGCTCATACAAAGGTCCAACCATTCGCGTCACACCCTCGCTGGTAGCGGAAACACGTGGATGCGATGGACGGGATCGTCATAACACATTGGGGCTTAAGAGAATCTCTAAAGAAATTCTTTGTAAATGGATCATGACGTCACCCGACACAAAAATAAGTGTTAAGAACAATCAATACCATAATGTTATTTCATAATGTAAGGCCCCGTTCCCGAAACGCTTTCAGCCGGTCATTCATAGCATAAAACATATAGAATATAAAATTTAAAATCACATCATTCTTGCAGCGGAAATTGAACTTTTCATTAATAATTAAAAAGTCATGACAAAACATCTTATTGTTTCATTTAAATCCCAAAAATTGTATTAGTACAATAACATTCTCAAAATATATGGATGCCAGACTCAGATCATCCCCAGTAGCTTATGCATCCATGCTTGCACATTCTCAGCATCAACAAATTACCTGCCAACTGATATGCATATAAAAATCGGCGACGGTGAGTGAGTTCTAGTTTATATAATAAAATACTTTACTTTTAATAAAAACCTTTCCTTTACTTTCGTTCGTGATCACGCATCATACGTACATCTTGATAATAATCATTTATTATCATTTATCATCGTTCATAATCGTTCGTTTCGTACTTATTATCTTTCACTTCTATCCGGTTCCTGCCATGCCCCATCTTCGGCGCACAAAGTGACTAAAGTCTTGGGAGCAAGTGGCAAGGACCCCGTTTCGCACGTTTCTATCAGTCACAAAGACTGACCGTTAGGTGTGCACTCGGCACACTGTCGAGGTGGCAACCCATGAAGAGTTGTGAACTCCCTTTTATATACTTGCAAGACTTTTAATTCATTCATTACGTTCCACTTTTCATTATCTTTATCTTTCACTTTCATTACAATAATACTTTACGTACAAGAGTATTAACACACTACGTAAAGTCACATACTAATACGTAATATAGATCATCAACCACAGCCCACAAACATACATAACATTAACGGACATAAACCAACAAAACATTTTAGAACTTAAGACTATATTCTATTTCCCAAGATTTCAGAAAATCCTAAGTCCCCAAAGAAATACAGATGAACAGGCCAATGCGGCTGAATGTTCAGCAAATGCGGACACGCAAATGCGGATGAAAATCTCAAAAAATATTCTAAGTGTCTAAAAATGTGCAGGTAAACAAAATGTGGATGAACAAGTCCAAATACGGATGAACAATACTAAATGCGGATGAACAATGCCCACAGCGGACAGCCAAAGTCCACAGCGGATGAGTAAAACACTAAATGTGTTCATAGCGCACAACTAAAACATTCAAGGGTCCACATCGGACAGCCAAGTCCACAGCGGACAGCCAAATTCCTAAGTGTCCACAGCAGACACATTAATAATGTCCAAGTGTTCACAGCGGACAGCCAAGTCCATAGCGGACAGCCAAATGCCTAAGTGTCCACAACAGACACATTAATAATGTCCAAGTGTCCACAACGGACAGTGAGTGTCCACAGCGGATGACCTGTACAACCTTCCTAAGTGTCCACAGCGGACATACGAGATCCACAGCGGACAGCTTATTGCACCTGCGATCTAACTTACTCAATTTCCAGTCTCCATACATCATTTTATGCATATTCTTAGCTTAGATCTATCGGTCTAACACATAGAACATCTTAAACATTCATACAATCATCATGAAAATCATAAAACATATCTATATCATCATAAGCAACCGTACCATACATTGAAAATCATAACTTGATTCAAAAACATCAATTTAATATGCATACCAGCCCCAAATAAGTAGAGAACATTTAAAAGAGGGGATCTAGAACTCACCTCTAACTGCTTTCGAGTAAAACTCCTCCAAACCAAAGAGCAACCTGGAGTTCTAGCACCTAAACACACGAAAACACACAACTAAACACATAAACACACTTAAGGATCGGTCCAAAAGCTGAAAACCCAACTGAAACCGAGAAGAACACCATAGAATCTTATCTTTCGAAGACTTTCTCTCTCTAAAACCGGGTGAAGCTTCTTCGTCTTACTTCAGCCGAGATTTCTTGCATGAGAGAGAGAAGTATGGGCGGCCTTATCACCTTTTTGAACCCATTATAGGGCAAGTTTGGCCCTTTTCCGCTTTTAACCCCTTGTTTTACAATAATTCTTTTTTTCTCCCTTGCTTTCTTTTCTTTTCTTCATGCTGAAATTTTCCGGGTGTTACACATAAATGCACAAATAATCCAAAAGTTCTAAACCAGAACAACAAGTACAGGATCAATCCAAACAAATTACAAATCCAACAATAACATAGTATAAAACTAATATTCCAATGTCTAATGCTCTTAAAAGAGCGGTATCGTTTAAACTCCCTGTCCAGGTACCTAAGCAACATTACTTGAAAAGACATGCTCTAAAAGTCAACATACATCGGTGAGTTCATAGGTTTAAAAATACAAATAAGTTTCTATGTGAGTCATGTACAAAATATGTGTGTGTGTATGAGAACATGAAGTCATAGAAATCAACATAAGCTCATGACTAGTTCAAATGACTAGATTATATTCACCCAAGGGTGCGCACATGCCACGTCGGGGGGAGGGGGGGGGGGGGGGAGATGCCAAGCCATTACTGCTAATAATACCTTTCCACAACAGTACAGTACAAGTTCAAAATAAGCCCAAATACCCGTGAAGGGAATCTAGACTTGATCCTATGACTCAAGCCACACATGATAGTCCAATCCAGGTCCAAAACAAAATTTAACACGGCATAGCCCAAAAATATTAAGTATGCTTTTCCTCCAAATAAAACATATTAAAAAGGTTTGTGAAACTCACCGTGATAATAGCAAAATCCCATGATCATAACAAGTAACTAAATATACAATAAACACAAAAGAATTATAAAATTTCAAGATGACCAATATGGATTTAATCCTTGTAGCCCTGTCCTTAATGCCCATCAAGGTTATTATTTAATAAAAAATGATTTATTTTATTTTAAAAGTCCAACGTTAAATTTAATCTCCAAGTCGCACCTTATCTAGGGTTTTAGTTATCGTCATATATTAAGTCATAAACATCGTTCGATGTACATCTATCAGACCATATTCATAGAGTTATAAGTATTAATTGTCAACTTTTTAAAAGTATTATAATTAATTTTTGGATACAACTCTTGTTTTTATTTGATGACTTAATCCCAATTTTTAGTATTTAAGATCGCCAAAAATATTTTAGCTATTAGAGCTGATCGCGCACCATTCTTGCGTAGGCTGTTTGGAGGTCAAAACGGTCATGAAAACGTTGCGTAATAGGTATATTTTGGAAGATAAGACTCTAAAAAAAATTCCAGAAAAAGAATCATCCCAAATGGATATAGTATGAGGGATATATGACCTTATGAACATCAACCAACATTCTGCCCGAATTTAAAAGCCTTGACCTTCAGTTTTGTTTACTACGTTTAAAGGACCAAATGATATTGAAGCGACACGAGACCACTTTGGTTAGTTAGAAGACTTACTAAAATTGTTTTTAGATAAAAAGTTTGACCCATTAGGAATTATTATGACCAACTTAAAACAAGCTGTCCAAATTTTTTAATCTTTTCCCTTTGCATCCCAAACCTCAATTTTTGACCATTATTGACCCGAAACCTTAAGGAACATTCATTACATGAGCTAATTGACAAAAACTTGAATTAAAAACTTAGATTATCACCAATATTCAATCCCAAAATAGTTAGTTTAGATTTTAATCTTACGGTTCACATTATTAGTTAATCGCTACATAGTTTTGATTCCCCAACGCGTCTATCAATTCGAGAATAAAGATTAATATTTTTTAATAATAGATTATGTACCCAAGATGTCCATTAAGACTAGATCTCACAAGCTTACAACCCAATGCAATAAATCCAAGAGCATATAAGCATCAAAACTAGGGTTTTACCAATTTTAAAGAATCAACACCGTAGACACTTATTTCTTCACGATCCAATGCCCAAAACCAAGAACATAAAATTATTAGATGATGATTTTGATTTTAGATGATAAACATCATCAATAACATGATTAAACAAGAACCAAGTGACCAAAATGAATGATTTTCTTACAGGAAAAGAAATAAATGAATAATGCTTGAACAAAAACCAATCTTGAGTGATCCAACACATAAAAATTTTGATGGAATAATTTTGATGATGATGATTTTCGAAGATGATGAAGAAGATAAAGAGAAACATAACGACGGCTAGGGTTTTCTCTAGATAGAAAACTTGGAGAGAGTTTTGAAAAATAAAAAAAAATGAAAAACAAGGGGAATCCCCCCTTTTTATTTAGGATTTGGCCAAGGGTGGCCCATAGATGGGCCTCTCGGGCCCTTTTCCCATCTCGTCCAAGTCAATATTAGGTCAACTTTCAAGTCAAAGTTCATATTCAGACAAGTCAAAATCCAAGAGTCAAAGTCAAAGTCACTGGTCAATGCACCTATTTTGGTAACGGATGTCACAATTTGTTATCATATACTGGAATATCAACGTGGACAGAGTAGTGCTATGCGTGCTCCTTGCAGTCCAAAAGAGACATTTAACTATTATTAGTGATTGTTGGGAAACATCATTGAATGAACTTTTGGAGTGTGGAAAGCTAGACGAGAGTTATTAGGAGATATGCATGTTAACTACACATACAAGTACCAAGTGAGTATTGTGATAGCATTTGTGGTGATTCATAACTTTATTAGAAAGGCCGGTGGGTTTGATGAAACATGTAACACCGCCCAACAAGAATCCTCCAATCCAAGAGAAGGTGGCACTACACATGAACTTAATGAAAAACTCCAATCCAAGAGAAGGTGGCACTACAAATGAACTTAATGAAAAACTTCTAACTACAAATCATTCGGATTAGATGTTACGTATATGGCAGCAATAAGAGATATAATTATGCAAGATATGGATTCATGGAGATGAATGTAGTACGACAACTTATTGACTTTTTAGGTTATAAGTTAATCTAAAGGCTTTTTTTAAAAACTCATTTTGAAAAGTCATAAGTTAATAAGTCCTTTCTTTCAAAAATCCTTTTCAACAAAATAAGCAATCCCAAACATGGCCCGAGTCAATATTATTGTGACAATTTGTGATTACAATCATTAGAGAGATGAATCGGCTAAATAAATAGGGTATGGTTATAGTAAAAATGATGTTTAATCTAAAAAGCCTAAGAAGATTGTGGGCTTGACATGTGTTCTTTTATTATTTTAAAAAGGAGAGCATTTTAGTCATTGTGTTAAATACATAAGCTCATTGTGTCTTATATGTTCATTGTGTCGTATATTGCACATTATTTGTTATGTGTATTAATCATTATGTTTCACGTTTTAGATTATTTTGTGTTATTTTGTTATTGCTTTCATAGATTATAAACTTTTTATCTATCATTGTATTTTACAATTAGAAGTACAATGATAATTTCACCAATGTATTTTTAAAAACTTATAGTGTTAAAGATAACACAATGTGTAATTTTGTCATTATTTTTTAATAGATTACATAATCTTGTTGTTATCTATCATTGTGTTTTACTATTATAAGTATATAATACTATTATTTCATCAATGTATTTTTCAAAACACATAGTTTTCAAAATAAAACAATGACGATCAAAAGACACAATGAAACATTATGTTATTTTGACATTGTTTTTACTGTATTAGATTAATTAGTTGTTAATTTATTATTATGTTTTACATATTAGAGTTACACAAAATGTTATTCCATCATTATATTTTGTAAAATTCATCATTTTAGAAAAACATAATAGTATTAAAAAAACACAACAACTAACAAAAAGTCACAATCAACTATATTAAAAACACATTGACGAGAGTTGGGCTTAAATAACATAATTTTTTTTCTTTTTATATAACAATAATGTACTCGTTTTAAAGATAAGAAAACGTTTGTGTTTATGGTGTTTTGTAAAAGAATAATGCGTACATAAAAGTTATGAACGTTTTAAAACAATGGGGGAATTTGCAAAAAGTCAACAAAAGTGACTGTTCAAAAATACACATTTAATAATTTTTTCTACACAATTTGATCTCAATCATTTGTTAAGAAGATGGATGGTTTGGATCACTTTTTTTACAATTTTTTATTTTTTGAATCTTTCCCAAATAAATAAGCTATCCTAAATCAACTCTTATTCTGTCATAGTTAAGAAACTCAATTTGACTTAAAGTTGAATTCCTAAAAATCAGGATTTCCCTAAAAACTAGGATATGAATTTTTTCCGTGGAGCCAAAGGTGGCCTTATTTAACTGACCCTAGTCTAATTTCTATTCACTCTCTACTCAAATGCATTAAAGAAATTCATTAATTTTATTCTCCAAATACAATCAAATTATGTAAGGATCACACTTAGAGGCTGATGTAACCAAATAGCTTTCTGCATACACATGTGAAGTACAAGGAAGTTACTTCGGAATATTTGATATAACTCAGTGAATTATACTAAGTATCAAATCTTCCAAAGCCAAAAGACCAAATCTTCCAAAGCCAAAGATGAAGTCTTCCGAAGCTTCAAATACAAAGTCTTCCGAAGCCAAAGACTGATTTTTCCAAAGACAGAGAAGTCATGCTTTTTTAGAATCATCTTTTGACAAAAGCTGAACTACTTTCCGCTGCCACCTATGAAGACTCACCAACTTATATGAGTTTGTGAAAAGTCCTTTCTTTTGTCAAAATGTAGATTAAGGTCTTATGTCTGTAACTTCCTACTTATGTACTTTTATCCTTTTTATAATATATTAGGATGTGAGCTATGGCATATCATAGTCACTAGTCAAAAGGCAATCTGTCTTTTGACTCTACATTGATCTTGTTGTCTAGATTAGTGTTTTCAGCTGGTCTTCAAAGTATGGCCGGCTGTAGGATTTAATAGAAAGTATCTCAAGTACTTGTAACTTTAAAAGTAAGCTTTGTAACACTTGTAAGAACTTGAGAGCAATATACATCATTCTTTAAAACCATATTATCTTGTTCTTGTTCTTGTTTTGTAATTTACTTGTGTTCTTTGTTTCATCATAAGCCGGTTTCCTATTTGTTCTGTTAAGTGTTCTAACACTCTCCAATATTATGAATCTGTTGCATTGACCTCTCTTTAACGGTCCTACAATTGGTATCAGAACATCTCAGGCTTTTGATTGTAAGATCTCACCATCTTAGATCTTTTCAGTTTCACCAAATACTTACCAACTCAAATGGCAGCTATCTTAAAGGCTGATATGGAAACCGGTACCATGACAAAGTCCCCGCTGATCACTCTTGATGACTTTGATACTTGGTGCTAACGTATGAAAGGGTTCATCAAGTCTCAAGATAGCAAGATATGGAGATTTGTTGTTGAAGGACCTCACATCCCAAGCACCTCTTCAGCCACTGCTGGAGGTGGGATGATTCCAAAGGAAATGGCTGATTATTCTGAGAAAGATTGAAAGAATATTGATGTAGATCAGAAAGCCATGAGTGCTCTCCAAACTGCTCTTCCAAACTCAAACTATGTATACATAGGCTTCAAGAAGTGCAAGACTGCTAAGCAGCTTTAGGATGCACTTAAGCTCATGTATGAGGGGTCTGTGGAAGCTAAGGAAAACAAGAAAGGCATCACGAAGTAGTAGTTTGAGAACTTCACCTACGAAATAGGTGAAACTATGACTTAACAATAGTTTAGGTATGTTGAGATTATAGATACTCTAATGGATGTTGGAGTCAAGCTTGAGAATAGGGACATAGTGAGGAGGTTTATATTCTCTCTTCCCAGACAATAGACTCACTACTATGTGGCCATTAAGAGAACTGAGAACCTCTCCACTCTTACTCTCACAGAGCTGTATAGTATCCTCAATGGCTACAGATGGAGATGAACTTGCAAAATCCATCAAGCAACTCTCCCAACAATCAGTAAAGTTCAGCCCTTCATGTGGTTGAAGAAGATAGTAGAGAACCACAACATCATCTCATCTGCTTCCCTAATAACTCATAAAAGGGTCCTTTGATCACCTTACCTGAGACACCAAGGGAGGAGAGCTACATCCAAGGAAGCCCATTCCAAGAGACAAGCTCTGCTTAAGCCTTTGTATCTGTTGTTGAAAGTTATGGTAATTTTCTCTTCACTCTTGAAGACTTGGATTGTATCCTACCAGATGACCTAGAGTACATGGAGATAGTTCAACAGATGGCTCTTCTCAAATATAGAGACAACAAGTTCTACAAGAGAGCTGGATTGAAGTTCCCAAGCAATATGACTAGTGGAAAGTTTGGCCTGGATAGAAGCAAGGTGAAGTGTTACAACTGTAACCAAATGGGACACTTTTCTAGGGAGTGCAAGGCACCAAGGAAAAAATGGTGGTCAAGCACAATCCAGACCAAACTACACTGATACAACCCCCAGAACTAAGAAGCCAAGCCAACCAAAACAATATGTTGCTGATGCTATTGAAGAAGAAGGCTTCGACTAGAGCTTTCAGGTAGAAGATGCTTCTCCCAACCAAGCACTGATGGCTGATCATGAAGAAGCCAAGGTATTAGAACATCTTTGTACTCTTGAATGTTTTGCTAAAGTTAATATGTACAGGTCCTACAACTTGGAAGTGAGATCTGATCTTGAGTCCTTAAATATTTTAAAAGCTGACTTTAAAAGAGCAGAAAATGATTATAAACTTAAAATTGAAGATTTAGAGAAAACAATTTCTACTCTTAAGCATGAGCACACAAACTATAGGACTCAAATCAAAGATCTCATAACCAAGTTAATTGAATGCCAGGCTGAGCTTATGATCAGCAAAGCTAAGGAAGAAAATTGTGTTCTTTAAGAGGAAACATTCAAGAGCATAATATCCTCGTCCTTGCATGAAAAGATTTGTTATCAGAATAGGCAGGGACTAGGGTCAAGTGAGATAGCTCTTCCACAAACACTCCTATCTGTAAGATCTCCAAGGTGTGGAACTTGTCAAGATGAGCCGCCTCTTATTGATCCTATCCAAGAAAAGGATGAAGATGAAGAGGAGATAGTGAAGGATGAACCTAAAGTGAGTGACAAGGGTTATCCTAAGAAGGGTCACTATTCTCCTAGAGAGAAGGACCTAGAGATGACCAAGTCTGTAAGGAAGAACTTGATCAGGGCAGCCAAAAGAAAGTCAAAGAAAATCCAAGAAATCAAGACCACCTTCAACTCCAAGCAAAAGCAAGTTTTTATCTCTGCTGGATTTGAAGTGGTGAAGACTGAAGACTCAATTGTGGACTTTAGTACCAGGAGTTCTAATTCATGTTCAAATCATCATGGTCAAGAGAAAGAGGCTGATCAAATGTGAACCACTACTGCACAGCTTGAACCATCTAGTTCCAAGAGCAAGCCTCACCCTAAGAAGCCTGCTGTATTATCTATGAAGATGAAGAAGGAAGTGGAAAGAGATCAAGTTCAGCCTCCTACTCAGAAGAAGACTCTCAGAAGTATGTCAATTAAATGCATCATGTATGGTAGTACTTCTCACATTACTAAGGATTGCATCTACAATCCCAAAAATACTATCCATATGACCAAAAGGAAAATCTCTTACTTTTGGAAGCTCTAAAAAGAAGAAGAAGATAAGTGAAAACTTACATTCGGAAGAAAATTTGGTCTTGAAAGAAAGGAATGCTTCCAAAGTACTGATGTCTGCTGCAGTGGATGCAAAAACTTTCGAAGGTCCTGTCACCAAAACTTCTGATGTCATCAAAACTTCCAAACCATTAAAAGCCAAGTCCAGTCTTCCAAAGATGGTGTGGAAGATGAAGGAAAGCCATGTGAATGAAAGTTCTTCATCAACAATAGCAAATGGCCTTCGGAGCTTCAGTTTACTTTGACCAGCCAAAGACCAATAAGGATTGGGTCTCCAAATATAATTAACCATCTTTTTATGTGCAGGAACAGATAAAGACCAAAGGAAAAGGACCCGACTGAGAAGGAAAAACAAGAACCATCTGGTACTCAAGGCCAAACTTCTCAGTTAAAGTATAGAAAGAGGAAAAGGATGGCTATCAGAAGCGACAAGAAGAAGAAGAAGTCCAAGGCGTCCACCTCTGCACCTCAGGATTGGTCAGATGATCCTGAGGGTGATCAAGAAGAGGCTTCAAAGTCAAGAGCCACCATCAGAGCAAATCAGAAGAAGTCTGCTGATAGAGAGAAGATGGTGAGCTTCTTGAAGCTGTATGGATTCTCTAGAAGGAGACTTGGTCCAATGTCTCTATCCACCATGGATGAGTACATTAGAGTGATCAAGCAGAAGATCAAAAAGGGTGAGCTAGTTGACCTGCATTCTCCACCAAGTCAGGCTGCACCTGAAGTTGAGCTCAAGGTTGAACCCTAAGAGACAACACAACCTGGACTTAGTGCTACATCACAGCCAGCTTTATCTTGTGATCCACCTGATCCCTTTCCTTTTGAATCTGTGAAGGAAAAGGACCCAACTGAGAAGGACAAATAAGAACCATTTGGTACTCAAGGCCAACCTTCTAAGTTAAAGTATAGAAAAAGGAAGAGGATGGCTATTAGAAGGGACAAGAAGAAGAAGAAGTCCAAGGCATCCACCTCTGCACCTCAGGATGGGTCAGAATATCTTGAGGGTGATCAAGAAGAGGCTGCTTAACAAAGTCCACTCATTGTAGAGCCTCTTGCTGTTAAGAGACCCATCATGTCTTGGGTTTTGCTAATAACCCAGATAGATGGTATGTCACTAGAGATCAAGGGGGTCAAGATGTGTACTTCTAGCAAAACATACTTGACCTTCCTCTGCATGATCTCTATGACATGAGGAGATACTTTGAAAGTCTGAGAAATCCTCGCCAACTGATGATGAAGGGAATGGTCTTGATTCTGATGAGGACTGTCAACAGATGAAGATCAATCTTTAAAGCTCTCCTTCAGTTTTAGTAGCATCAGCCTAGGGGGAGTTTGTAAGGATCCCAATTAGAGGCTGATGCAACCAAAGAGCTCTAAGCATGCACATGTGAAGTAAAACGAAGTTACTTCAAAAGATTTGATATAACTTAGTGAATTATACTAAGTATCAAATCTTCTGAAGCCAAAGACCAAATCTTCCGAAGCCGAAAGACCAAATCTTCCGAAGCCAAAGATGAAGTCTTCCGAAGCTTCAAAGACAAAGTCTTCCTAAGCCAAAGACTGATTTTTTCCGAAAACAGAAAAGACATACATTTTTAGAATCACTTTTGACAAAAGCTGAACTACTTTCCGCTGCCACCTATGAACACTCACCAACGTATATGAGTTTGTGAAAAGTCCTTTCTTTTGTCAAACTGTAGATTAAGGTCTTATGTCTATAACTTCCTACTTATGTACTTTTATCCTTTTTGTAATATATTAGGATGTGAGCTATGGCATGTCATAGTTACTAGTCAAAAGGCAATCTGTCTTTTGACTCTACATTGATCTTGTTGTTTATATTAGTGTTTCCAGCTGGTCTTCAAAGTATGACCGACTGTAGGATTTAATAAAAAATATCTCAAGTACTTGTAACTTTAGAAGTAAGCTTTGTAACACTTGTAAGAACTTGAGAGCAATATACATCATTCTTGAAAATATATTATCTTGTTCTTGTTCTTGTTCTTGTTTTGTTCTTTACTCTTGTTCTTTGTTTCATAATAAGCCGGTTTCCTATTTGATCTGTTAAGTGTTCTAACACTCTCCAACATTATGAAACTGTTGCATTGACCTCCCTTTAACGGTCCTGCAAATTATAATCTTAAGAACTTCAAAATTTGTGCAAAACTAATATGACCAACAACTTGAAATTTATCATTAACTTAAATGTTCTTATGATTTAAAAATTTTAATATATTGATAGTGAGATTTTAAAATGAAGTCTAAATAAAAAGTAATATCTAACTTTAGTCGATTTACAAATGAATAATGCAACTTAAGAGTTGGTTATATATTTATAAAATGACACTTATTTTTAGTGGTAGTTCTACTGGCTAGCTTAGTAAAAATACAAGTATCCTATAAAAATAATAATTAAAATTTATAAAATTAACATTAAAATTTTTTTATAAATACAAATTAAATATGTATCTTTGACCGGCTACCTACCAAACATCCTTACTTTTTGTAGCTTCAAATAAAAATTTATAAGGTAATATTATAAAATCTATGGGTAATATGATATATTCAATACACAAGTTTCTAATGAATGATATATAATAAGCTAATGATCTTTAAGCATGATTTGTAAAAAAATGATATTAATTTGTTTAATATAAATATACATCATTATCCTTATAAAAACTAGTCATGTTTTTTTTTATGAAAATTGGAACTAAGATAATATTTAAACGGTTTATAAGAGCAATTTAGATAAAAAAACATTTATTCATAATTCGTTTGCTTAAAAATGAACAAAAATAGAAAGCCTAGTACTTGCTCATTCATATTATGCTTTCTGAGATATTTAGTATCTATGGATATTGAGAAGTTTTTGGTTTTATAGAACTTATAATATTTGATAATAATTTGTACAAAAAAGTTGCAATTTTATTTTTTTATCATGAGATTTATATTAAAAAATGATTTCGTGATATACAAATATGAGGTAGGAATTAAAAAAGTAGTTGTATTTATTAAGAATATTATATTATTGATTAAAAATTATAACTGATTGCATTTATTGAGAATAGGGTGTTCTTTTTTTTTTTTGAACGGCCAACGAATAATTTTTAAGCCCGGTCACCAGGGTAAACCCATTGGCGAAAGGCCACCCACGCCCGCGAACACAGACAGCGCTAGTGACCCGGCTCGCCCACCATTCCAAGAGAAACCCACCACCCACAGGCCCACTGTGGTAAAACCTTGGCCCACTTGGAGCATCCTGCACCTAGTGAGACTCCAACCCATGACCTCCACTTTGGAAAGTCATAGGGTGCCTCCTCCTATACCAGTTGATCTATGACTCATTGGCGAGAAGAGGGTGTTCTAGATTAGGGTGTAATAAGCACACACTAAAGATTTCAAATTCAATAACTTTTTCTTTGATGTCTATAGGAAGAGTTTTAATTGACTTCAACTAGATCGACTAATCCTTAGGGTTGAAATCTCCTAATTGATTATAAATAACAATGTCGACTGCCTTGGGCTGCAAGGTACCTCCCAGACCATCTGCCGCGACACCCGATATTGTGTAATCTCTTCCTCGATCTAGTGTAATGCTTTTACTCTAATAAACCTTGTAGGCCATTTAAAGCTACACATGGTTTAAACTCATCTAATTTCACAACTTTTGTGAACATATCTGCCAATAGTTTTGTTAGAATTCATGTTTAGTTCTTTTTTTGCTAACTCCATTTCTTTTTGCATAACCCACTCCCGTCATAAGCTTTTTACCCTGTTACCTTCTGAATGACCCAAGGGTTCACATTCTCTATTGAAAACAAGTAATTAATTAATGGGAAGAATTCATATGGAGTTGTTGTGACTCGAGTGACATTTTCAAACTCATAATAGAGCTAGATCTAGAGCTACAACCAGAGGAGGTGAATCACCTTCAACCTCTATGCTCCAACTATCAGGAATATCTCCTCAACCTTTAGTTCCATTGATCTCTTATAGAGAAATTAAAATCAAAGCCTGAATAATTTCAGAATCGTGTGATCACTTTCAGATTGAAATTATTCGATAGTTCACCTAAATATCTATATCATATAAAATGCAGATGTTGATAAAAATAAAAGTATGGATTTTTGTATGTGTTTTTTGAACCAGAATAAGAAATTCAAGGGTGACCAAATTCAAAAGACAATTCAATTTCATGGAAGGGTGAGTGTTTGTTTTTTTTTAAAGTATGTGCATGACTACCCTTATGTGGTATATCGATAAAGATAGTATGAATGACGTTTTCTAGCTAAAGAAAGAAAGAAAATTATAAGTATTGATATTGTTAAAATAAAGGAAAAGAGAAAGAAATAATAGTAAACATAGCAAAGTTCATATGTGAAATGTTAAAGACTTGAATAATAATTCAACAATAGTTACCTCGCTAAAGCATAGTTGTGATAATGCTAAAGTATGCTAAAGAATATAGATCTTGACGTATTTCAAGCCTCGACATAGGGCTCTTGCGTGATGGAAAGTGACAAGAGTCTTGCATGTGTTGGAAGCTAGATAAAAGTATTGTGTAATAGCAAGTGCAACGAAGTCGTGTGTTTTGCACGAGCAATGGCTTAAGGAGTTTTGTGCAAAGTACCGACTCATGATAAAGTAAAGATAAAGTAACGATAAAGTAAAGGCTAAAGTATGGTTAAAGAATAACATAGTAGTAGCTAATGAAGCCTTACCTTAATGTAAGAACAATGATAAAGTTAATAAAGTCTAAATAAAGTATGATTTATAGCTAAAGTTTAAAGAATTGCTAAGTATGATAAGAAAGGCCAGTTAAAGATAAAGTATGAGTAAAGTATTTTGCCAAAGTAAAACTAGAACTCACTCAGCGATACTGACTTTCGTATGCATATCAGTTTGACAGGTATGTTATATGAATAAGATGTGAGCTTGGCATGGATTTGTAAGCTACCTGGCATATGATCAAGAATGACATCCTAGCATGGTTCTCCGATGGTTAGTTAAAGATATCTTGGTTTTGATGTAATAGTTGGTTTAAGAAAATGTTTTATTTTCGCTGCTTATAAATGATGATTGGTTTAAGAACTGTGTTTCTGATGTTCAGATCCAACTATGGGGTTGGCTGGAAATATGGTTTTACAATTTTAATACTTGAAACTTGATAATTTAAATTATTAACTTAAAATTGGTTGTCTATCTCACAATAAACCTATTAGGGTATTAAAATATGATGTCCCAAGAAATGTAAGTGTTTGTCACATGTTGACATGAACTAAATATTATAAAACTATGTATGACTTAGTCATTTGTTACGTTTAACCCTATTCGTTAAACACTAAAAATTAGACCTGATAGATAAAAAAATAATCTATGCCACCCTATTATAAAGAACACTTGGAACATTAAGCGATCCATCAGTGTTTAGAGCCACAACACCGCACTTGCAGTGACGAACCTAGAAAATAATTTTACGGGGGTCAGAAAATTTTTAGGAACGGTTATGTATCACTAAAAATATTTTTTTTTGGTCATGGACTAGTCGGATCGGATCATGTAATAAAAAAATATATTATTAATATAAGATATGAGAGAGAATAATGATGCTTCCACTAATTACATGAAAAATACTACTAAACTATTTTTAACAACTACATAATTATCAACATAACTTATTAAATATAACAGCATAAACAATCTAAAAATTCCTCAAGATATTCTAAAAAACATAACTAAAAAAGATACAAAAGATGTATTTTCATATATCAAAGCAATATAATAGAACATGTAAAAGATATTAGAAATTTATTTTAATTTTTAATGCTTATAAAAATAAAATAAAACAAACAATGATTAAAAATAAGAAACTAAACAGGTATCTAGGTTCGATTTATCTATTTGATTTTAAGTTGAGACTATAAAAAATTACTTGATTTTAAGATAATAATAACTGGAATATCAATAAAAAAGAGTTTACGTGATTAGAAAGACATTATCTATAAATTAGCCAATTGAAATCTTTAAACTCTGAAAGAATAAATTATTCTTACAATCACAAGAAATTACCTAATTGGTTGAATGCAATTATCATATTATAAAATAATTATCTTTTGCACACATTGTCTTGAAATCATTTGTCCTCTTAGCACATAGCATTCAACACAAATTTATATTTTCACTCACTCAAAGAGTCCAAGGTATAAAAGTTTCATTTCTTCTTCTTCTTTTTTTATTTTCAAGTCTACAACCCTTCTTCTTCTTTGAGTTCTCTCTTTTATTTTTGTGACTCTCCAACCCTTCTTTCTCTTAAGTTAATTTTAGGTTTGTTCAAATTTCTTGGGGTTCTGTATTAAAATTTATTGGGGGTCAGTCAGAATTTGATCAAATATATACCTACTAAACCAAAAATTTCATGGGGTGCGGACGACCCCCGCCGGAGGCACTTAGGTGCCCCCCTGCGCACTTGATGTATAGTTTATTCTTCCGAGGTGCAAGGGCTTCGTTGACACATCTATACTTTCACGCGTACCTGTTTTAGGACGACTATTACTTTTCTCTATTTTATGCTTCTCTTGTTAGTTGCCACAGCTGTCTAGAGAGGAAAGTGGGTATGGATGAGGCTAAATGTATCAATGCATTCACAAGCGTTGTCATTGTGGCCTCATACTTGAGAGTTTTGTAGTTTTCCTTGTCAGTCTCTCTAATCACTTACTAATGTTGCATGTCCTTGTTGCTTTTAGTAACTGAGCAAGCCATATTCTCATTCCTTATTCAAAATTACTGTACATGTGTCATTAATTAAAATAAGAAAGTAACATGCTGATAATAATAATTATATTATTTTTATTTATTTAATAGATTGTCTTCTAAAAATAATAACTCCTTTATTCTAAAGTCTTTTCTTAAGTAAGAGAAACTTGATAACACCGAGTTTCTCACATTGCACTACAATCTAAGAATCATACTCATGATGGCAAAAATGCTCTATGTTCGGATAACATTTTGAAAACAGTATGAACGTTGCCCGTAGAACTTCTGAAAAATTTAAGAAGATGCTGATGAGATATCCTGACTTATGCTAGCCACCATGTCCCCTGATCTCTAGAAGAACATGGATGACAAGAGTGCATTTAACATGGTTGAGCAACCAAAGGGCATGTTTCACAAACAAGCCCGACAAGAGCATTATGATTCCATGAAGTAGCTAATATCCTGCGAAATGCAAGAAGGCTAGCATTGTGACCTTTCGAATATTCGTTAATTAATTGTTGTTTCCGTTATCTCTTGTAAGTATTATTTATGTCAATAATAGAACTATGAGAGTTCATTTGAAATTCTAATAATCCCAATATACCTATTAATTTGTAATCTTAACTATACTTAAAATTTTCATAATTTGAGTAGTTATTAAATAAATAAATTAATAAAGTGCTACTTGTAAATTTATAAATGTTCCTATATTTAATATATATATATATATATATATATATATATATATATATATATATATATATATATGAATAAATAGATAAATAAAATCTCTTTGTTAAAAATGCAAATTTTGAAACCTAATAACATGTTTTGGCATAAAATAATAAGTTTTTAAAACCACAGGGACCAAAGGCGAAAACTTTTTAAAACCCAAACCCCCCCCTTTTATCCCTCGACTTTCAGTCATCAAAACCCCCTTAAAAACCAACTTTAAAACCTCAAATCGCTCTTAATCATTTCGTGAACCCGTTTCCAACATGAAGGTGTGTATTAATTTGAATTTAAATGCGGATGTGTTAATCTTGAACATGAAACCGAATCTCATCAAACTCCAATTTGTTTCTATACTTAAAACATACCATTAATGAAATTAATCGACATACACGCTCGTTAAATCATTTTGAAACCAATGGTGTGATTAATTTCACTTGAAACGGCGAATTACACATCTAAATCGACTCGTAACAACCGCATTCAAGTTTGAAGTCGGTTAGGTTGAAACCAATCAAATCGAAGTGATTAAACAGAGGGGAAAGGTTCCATTCGACCCTCTTACATTCTCTGCACTCTCAATTTCACCAAAACACTCACACGCATCGCAATTGGATCAAGACCCAGTCCCGACTTTGTTCAAACCCGTACTAGTCGATACTACATCAAATCAGGTAATTCAACAGGGCTTTACACTCGGTTTCACATAGGGAACAAAAGCCCTATGTTTTCTCTTGTTAACAGAATCGAATGATGCTTCAATTTGATCCAAATCGTTCTAGGGTTCTTGGGGTTCTATCGTTGAGATTGCATTTAAAATTTAAAACCCAGTTCTTGGTAGGCGCAGGCACCCTAGCCTGTTGGTTAAAGCAAAAGAGGGACAAACAGGAGGTCCCGGGTTCGAACCCGGGCACCTGCAATATATTTTTAAAACTTGATTTTTAATTATTTTTAATCCCAGAAAATTCTAAAATGTTATTAAAATGATATAAAAATCATTTTTAATAACTTAAACTAAACGAAGATTTATTTAGTAATTTTTAAAATTTTTAGAAATTATAATTTGATAAATCCTTCATTTTTTTCTTTAGATTTCTAAAGTTACAAAATTAATATAATTATCTCTACGAGTTTAGATTATATAAATTTTTTTGCAAATCAAATAGGAAATATATTCAAATTATTTAAACTGGAATCTCATAAACCGTTATTAGTAAACTAACTACTTCTTTTATATATTTATATTTACATTTTGCACACTAAATCAATATAACCTAAACATTTAAGGGTGTTATTTAAATAAAGACAACATACTTTATTTCAATTATTATTGATAATAATCCCTAAATTATTATTAATTAATCATTTTTGTCTCATTTTATTTAACCAAGTTAAATAATAAAAACATATATATTATTATTTTAAACTATTTTACTAAACCAAAAATCCCGATTACAATCGAAACCCTAGTCTTCGCGAATCGTCTTTTGACCTTACCGGCTAAATTCTAAATCTTGGAACACTCACTTTTAGGCAACTTGTGAAGACATCGTTGGAGTTACCTTATTCTTATTACTCCAAGTACGTCATATATCAAGTGAGTTTCTCATACCCCGTTTTACTTTAATTCACACGTTTTGGGATGAAACATATTACTCATATCATAAGCACACTTAAAAAAAAAACGTTTAAATACTTGTAATGCAAGTGTAATTCATTTACATTTTGTCATGGTTATTTGGGACTTGTGCAAATATTATGTGATAGACTCTTGTAAAAACAATCTTTAACTATTGCTAGCCTAGCAACGTCATAGATCTATGGGCTTGACAAGCCTATTTGGTACTAAAGTCGAGGTTATTGCCGGCTCCTGATGACGTATTCTTGTTCATCATGGGAACTAAGTACACTTAGCTAATCGTATATTTCGTTGTGGCCATATCTTTGTCAAGGTTTGATTGTATCATTATGCAATTCATTTATTTTTGCATTATCCTTTAACCTATGACTTGAATTGCCACTTAAAAGATTTATATATATGTACGTACAATCTATGGGAACTCACCAACATTATATGTTGACCGTATTTTCTAACATGTTTCAGGAAATGCTCAAGCTTAATTGTTGATCTTGAAGATATGAAATCATCTAGGAATGGACCTAGAGAAAATAAAAGATTTATTTTGAATCTGGATGTTTTAAATTTAACTTGTGTTATGATTTGTTTGTTTGAGTCTTATGAATGAAATGTCATGTTATGAACTTGATGTTTAATAATATTTACATTTGGAAGTAGCGTTGTGTGGCTTGAACAATCTTAACCCGCACATCTCAACGTTTCCACCGTTAAGGTTGGGGTGTGACAAGCATGTTAGTGCCCATGTGCTTAAGTTGAAAGTGTACATCGACCAAATGGTCAAACTTCGTTATCCCATGCAAGATAAAATGGCAGTGACTTTGGTTTAAACTCCCTCATAAGTTCTTATGACTAATTCGTAATGAACTTCAATATGAATGCATGGGTGAAGACAGTGGCTGAACTACATGGTATTCTCAAAACTGTTATGTAATATATATAAGGTAATGCTAAGCAATAGTTGATTGTCAGATCTATTAGTGTTAATAAGCCTAATGCCAAGAAGAGAGGTTATAATAACAAATGTAAAGAGAAGATTATTGCTACTAACCTTATCACCAATAACAAGCAAAGGATATCAAAACAACCAAGTCTTCTAACATGCACTTTGGAACAAAGAAGAACTAGCTTCGGAAATTTTACACACGCAAGAGAAATGCTAAGTGTAAAATCTTCCGAAGCCAAAGTTCAGAAGAAACTGCTGCGGAAGCTTTACACTTAACTTAGAAAATACTCTAAGTGTAAAGTCTTTCGAAGCCAAAGACTCAACTCTTCCAAAGGTAAAAGATGAATTCTTCCGAAGCTCTCAAGACAAAGTCTTCCGAAGCTCTCAAGACAAAGTCTTCCGAAGCTGTTTAAAGACAAGACTGATTTTCTTCTGAAGAGAGAGAAAAGATACCTTTTCCATCAACTTTATCATAAAGTAACTTACTATCCACTGCATGCTCTAGTGGTTCACCAACTATTATCATTTGGTGAAACTTCCATGCTTTATGATAAAGTAGAAAAGGTCTTTGTCTGCAAGTTTCTATTTTTGTTCCTTTTTGGCTTTTTGTAATAGGAAAGTCAGTGAGCTATGGCATGTCATAGTCACTAGTCAAAAGGCAATGTGCCTTTTGACTTTAGGCTGATCTTGTTGTCTAGATTAGTCACTTCCAACTGTATTTTTGCATATTGACGGTTGTAGGATGTAGTATAAGTAGTATTCGGTTCTTGTATTCAAATATACTTGTACAACACTTTTAATAGAACTAGAGAAGCAATATACAACTTTCTTGAAAATTTATCTTGTGTTCTTGTTCTTGTGTTTACTTGTGTTTGTCTTGTATCTTCAGTAAAAGTTCATAGTTCCATATTTGAATTGTTAAGTGATCTTAAGATCCTCCTAAGTGTGTTAACTAAGTGCAAGCTTAAGTACCTTTAACGGTCCTGCATTTGGTATCAAAGCATTCCAGGCTCTTGATTGTAAGATCTCACCATCTTCAAATCCTCTTAGCTAGACACATCAATTAACTCTTCAAATGGCAGCTATCTCCAAAGCTGATATGGAAACTGGAACTATGACAAAGTCCCCACTGATCACTCCTTAGGATTTTGACACTTGGTGTTAAAGAATGGAAGGCTTTATCAAGTCTTAAGATTCCTGGATGTGGGAGTCTATTGTCAATGGACCTCATGTACCATGCACCTCTTCAGCTACTGCTGGTGGTGGTATGATACCAAAGGAGAGGGCTGACTTTTCTGATCAAGACTGGAAAAGAATTGACATTGATCAGAAAGCCATGACAGCCCTCCAAACTGCTCTTCCAAACTCCATCTACAGAGGTTTCAAGAAGTGCAAGACCGCTAAATAGCTATGGGATGCACTGAAATTGATGTATGAGGGTTCAAATGAAGCCAAGGAGAACAAGAAGGATCTCCTAAAGCAGTAGTTTGAAAACTTCACCTTCAAGACAGGTGAGATCATGACTCAACAATACTTCAGCTATGTTGAGATTGTGGATACTCTGGCTGATGTTGGGGTAACTATTAAGAACAGGGATATTGTAAGGAAGTTCATGTCCTCTCTTCCCAGACAATGGACACACTATTGTGTGGTCATTAAAAGGACTAAAAACCTCAAGACCCTTACTCTCACTGAGTTGTATGGGATACTCAGTGGATACTAGATGGAGATGAACATGCAAAATTGATCTGGTAACTCCAACACTCACCAGAGTTCAGCCCTTCATGTGGTTGAAAGGGATAGCAAAGAACCATAGCATTATCTCATCTGTTACCCTGAAACCTCACAAAAGGGTCCTTTCATCACCTTCCCAGAGACACCTAGAAGAGATACATCCAAGGAAGTCCTTTCCAAGAGACAAGTTCTTCTCAAGCTTTTGTCTCTACTGAAGAAAGTTTAGGAAACTTTCTTTTCACTCTTGAAGACCTGGACTGTATCCATCCAGATGATCTGGAGTACATGGAGATTGTCCAGCAAATGGCTCTTCTCACTCATAGAGCCCAAAAGTTCTACAAGAGGACTAGGAGAAGGTTTCCTAGCAATGTTGCCAGTGGCAAGTTTGGACTGGACAAGAGCAAAGTCAAGTGTTACAACTGTAACCAGATGGGACACTTTGCTAGAGAATGCAAGGCACCTAAGTCAAATGGTGGCCAAGCTTCATCCAGGCCAAACTACACTGAAGGAGGGCACTAGAATGATATGCCAAGATAGCAAGCTGCAGTTGCTGTTGAAGAAGGAGGTTTTGACTGGAGCTTTCAAGCTGAAGATGCATCTCCAAACCAAGCAGTCATGGCTGATCATGATGAAGCCAATGTACTTGAACATCTTTGCTCTCCTGAATGTATTGCTAAAGTAAATAGATACAGGTCCTACAACTTGGAAATGAGATCTGACATTGAGTCTTTAAATATTTTAAAAGCTGATTCTAAAAGAGCTGAAAATGACTATAAACATAAGATAGAAGATCTAGAGAAAACAGTTTCAACTCTTAAACATGAGTAAACAAACTACAGGACTCAAGTTAATGATCTCATTACCAAGTTGACTGAATGCCAGGCTGAGCTTGTGATCAGCAAAGCCAGGGTAGAAAAATGTGTTCTTGAAGAAGAGACCTTCAAGAACATGATATCCTCATCTCTGCATGCAAAAGTGTGTTATCAAAATAAGCAGGGACTGGGATCTAGTGAGATAGCTCCTCCACACACTCTACTATCAGTCAGATCTCCCAGGTGTGGAACTGGTCAAGATGAGCTGCCATCCATAGGGCCCAGTGATGAAGAGGATGAAGAGGAGAAGGTGAGGGATGACTCTGAGGTGAGTGAAGAGAGTCAATCCAAAAAGGGTCACCATGCTCCTAAGGAGGAAAAAGAAGCTGGTTTGAGCAAAACCAAAAGAAAGAACTTGATCAGAAGAGCAAAAAGAAGATCCAGAAAAGCTCAAGAGATCAAGACCACCTTTGATCCCAAACAGAAACAAGTATTTATCTCTGCAGGGTTTAAGGTGATAAAAGCTGAAGATCCTGTCAAGAATTCTAGTACCAAGAGTTCTACTTCAGCTTCAACTCACTCCAGCAACAACAAGAAGACTGATCAGCTGTGTGTCACTGCTGCACAGCCTAAACCATCCATTTCAAAGAGCAAGCTTCACCCTAAGAAGCTTGTTGCATCATCTGAAAAGGTGGAGAAAGAAAAGGAAAGTGTTCAAGCTCAGTCTTCTTTGGGAAAGATGACTCTCAGAAGGAAAGATTTGAATTGTGTTATGTGTGGTAGTACTACACATCTTGCTAAGGATTGTCAATACAATCCCAAGAGTACTATCCACATGATCAAGAAGAAAACTTCTGAGAAGAAGAAGAAACAAACAGCTTCAGAAGGAAAATTTGTTTCCCTCGGAAGCTCCAAAATGAAGAAGAATGCAAATGAAAAGTTGCCTTCGGAAGGAAAGTTGGTCTCGGAAGAAAGGAATGCTTCCGAAGCACTGAATCTTGCTGCAGTGAAGGCAAGATCTTCTGAAGGTCTAGTCACCAAATCTTCCAAAGTTACCAAAACTTCCAAAGCTTTGAAGGTCAAGCCCAATCTTCCAAAGGTGGTGTGGAAGATGAAGGAAGACCATGTGGCTGAAAGCTCATCATCAGAAACAGCAAATGATCCTCAAAGCCTGAGCATAGGATCCATTACTGTTTCATTGCCTTCAACTCATTTTAACAAGCCCAAGACCAATGAGGCTTGGGTTTCCAAATATAACTAAATCATCTCTTTTTGTGCAGGGACAGCTAATGACCAACAGAAATATCTGGATCATTGATAGTGGCTGCTCCAGGCACATGACTGGCAATGAGTCCTTACTTCAAAACTTTGAAAGAATTGATGGAGGACCAGTTGCTTTTGGAGGAGAAGCAGGAGGTTATATCACTAGGAGGGGCAAGGTCTCAAATGGTAAGCTCAGCATTGAGAAGGTAAATTTTGTCAAGGAGCTTGGATACAATCTTTTGAGTGTGTCCTAATTTTGTGACCAAAAACATCACATGCTCTTTACTGAGCATAAGTGCATTGTTCTCAAGCCCGGGGTTGACATTCCTCAAGAGCATATTCTGCTCAGAGCCCCCAGGAAAGGGAACATGTACAAGATGGACTTGCAGGAAACATCTCCCTCCGGAGAGACTTCTTGCTTTCTATCTAAAGCAAATAGTGATGAGTCTTTCCTTTGGCATAAAAGAATGTGCCATGTAAACTTTAAGAACATGAATAAATTGATTAAGAATGATTTGGTAACTGGAATGCCAAAGAAAGAGTTTACAAGTGATGACCACTGTGTTGCATTCCTGAAAGGGAAGCAACACAAAGTGTCTCACAAGCCAAAGGAAATAAACTCTATCACTACTCCCCTACACTTGTTACATATGGATCTGTTTGGTCCTACCAGTGTAATGAGTTTAGGAAGGACCTCATACTGTTTGGTGATCACAGATGATTTCACAAGATTCACTTGGGTGTTTTTCCTTAGAACTAAGGATGAAACTCCTGAAATCTTAAAGAACTTCATTCTGAAAATTGAGAATCAATCTGATCACAAGGTCAAAATCATAAGATGTGATCAAGGAACCGAATTCAAAAACCAAATCCTTGATAGATTTTGTGATGAAAAGGGTATTTCAAGACAATACAGTGCTCCCAGGACTCCTCAGCAAAATGGTGTTGCTGAGAGGAGAAACATGACACTTATTGAAGCTGCAAGAACCATGTTGTCTGACTCTAAACTGCCCATCACCTTCTGGGCAGAGGCTGTCAACACAGCCTGCTATGTGCAGAATAGAGTTTTGGTAGTTAAGACATATGGTAAGACTCCTTATGAACTGTGGCACAAAAGGAGACCATTCATTGGTTTTCTCAGAACATTTGGATGTCCTTGCACCATCTTGAATACAAAAGAACAAATAGCCAAGTTTGCTAAAAAATCAGATGATGGACACTTTGTTGGGTACTCTTCTTAAGCTAAGGCTTATAGAGTATACAATCTCAAAACTAGAATCATTGAGGAGTCAGCCAATGTGATTTTCAATGAACACACACCCTGTATAAAAGGTTCTAGTCCGGATTGGCTGTTTGATCTTGACTTAGTTACCAACTGTTTTAACAAATCTTGTGAGAATGTTTCAGGATCTACAGATAACAGGTCAACAGAAGATCCTGATTCAAGATTTGAGCTGAGAAGACCAAACAAGAAGACTACTTCAGCTCCAGTGGTGACTAACCCTGCAATTGAAGCTCCTATCAGCACTAGCATGACAAATACTGCTGATTCAAATGAATTGCCTTCAAATTCTAGCTCAAAGGCTCAGAATTCAGGAGAAGGAACTTCAAATGCAGGAGGAGGAACTGGAGGTGGTAACAATGATCAAGAATTTCTTGATGCTGATAACCACTCCATTGAAGACAACATGAATGATGTAACACACTCATTGGATCAAGTTTCTCTTAATAAGTTACTAATGTGGTTGGGGGCTCTTCTTTGCCAGATCAAAATTTCTCTAATTTAGATCTGTCCAACCAACTTGCTATGATTCCTCAACATAGGATCCACAAGTCTCATCCCACCACCAACATCATTGGAAATATTGTCTCAGGGGTAAGAACAAGAGGACAAACTCATGACATCTATGTTTGTCTAAATTCTTGTTTCTTATCCCAGATAGAGCCAAAGAAGGTTGATGAGACTTTGAAGGATGGAAGCTGGATTGAAGCTATGCAAGATGAGCTGCTTCAAATCAGAAGACAAAAGGTGTGGAACTTATGCCTTCTTCCTCAAGAGAAAAGTGTCATAGGAACCAAATGGGTATTCAGGAACAAGAAGGATGATAGAGGGATTATCATCAAGAATAAGGCTAGACTGGTTGTCCAAGGATACACTCAAGAAGAAGGGATTGATTACACTGATGTCTTTGCTCCAGTTGCAAGACTTGGAGCTGTAAGAATATTTTGGCTTATGCTGCATCCAAGGATTTCAAGGTCTACCAGCTTGATGTTAAGTGTGCATTTCTCTATGGGGTGATTGATGAAGAAGTTTATATTAAACAACCACCTGGCTTTGCAAACCTAGATCATCTTGATTATGTCTGCAAGCTTGATAAAGCCCTTTATGGACTACATCAAGCTCCACGAAAGTGGTATGAGACACTATCAACATATCTCTGTCAACATGGATACAAAAGAGGTACTATTGATGGGACTCTCTTCATCAAAGAAACAGGAAATGACACATTGCTAGTTCAGATATATATGGATGACATCATCTTTGGTTCAACTAATCCAAAGCTCTGTAAAGACTTTGAGATGCTGATGAAGAATAGATTTGAAATGAGTGCCATGGGGGAACTCAATTTCTTTCTAGGAATTCAAGTGAATCAGGTTGAAGATGGCATCTCCATCAGTCAGTCAAAGTATGTACAGGACATACTTACAAGATTCAAGATGACTGACTGTAAGGTTGCAAAGACACCCATAGCCAGAAACCACTCCCTTGGTCCTGATCTTGAGGGGGAGTGTGTTGATGAACATCTCTACAGGGCTATGATTGGGTCACTTATGTATCTTACTGCTAGCAGGCCAGATATTATGTTTGCCACATGCATATGTGCAAGATATCAAGCTAACCCCAAGATGTCACACCTAATCACTGTCAAAAGGATTCTTAGATATCTCAAAGGTGCTCCAAATCTAGGCCTTTGGTATCCAAAGGATTTAGACTTTAATCTGTATGCTTATACAGATAGTGATTATGGTGGCTGCAACATGACTGCAAAGTCCACATCTGGGGGGTGTCAGTTCCTAGGTGGAAGGATAGTCTTTTGGCAATGCAAGAAGCAATCCTGTGTGTCTGCATCAACTGCTAAAGCTGAATACATTACTGCTGCCAGCTGCTGTGCTCAAGTACTTTGGATTCAAAATCAGATGCTAGACTATGGGTTCAATTTCAAAGAGACTCCCATCCACATAGACAACAACAGTGCCATCTCTATTACAGAGAATCCTGTGCAGCACTCAAGGACCAAACACATCAATATCAGGTATCATCTGATTAGAGATAATTTTGAAAAGGGTTTGATAAAACTAATCAAAGTTAACACAAATGAACAATATGCTGATCTGTTCACAAAAGCTTTTGATGGACAGAGGTTTAAATATCTTATATCAGCTATTAACTTTGAATAGATTTTTCTTAATAACTTAATCAATATTATTTCTTAAAACTGTGTGTCCTAGGTTGTCTATTAGATCACTTCATAAGCCCAGTTTTCTTTGGAAGAAAACAAAATTTTTAACTGATATTCCTTAGAATAATGGAAATTTACCTTCAGAAGAAGTAAAAATTGCCTTCGGAAGAAACTTATGTCTCTAAACCATTTAATAGTCTATCTGAGATTTACCTTCGGAAGAAATTTTTGGAGCATCTTCCGAAGCTTAAGTTTATTATAAACTATTTAATGTTATTTTAAGAACAAATCTCTTCCGAAAGCAATTTAGTCTCGGAAGACTTAATCATTTCTTACAAAGCCAAATTTTCAAAATTCTTGGGGATATCTTCCAAAGCATAATTTACCTTTGGAAGCTTTGTTGCAAAGCTTCCGAAGCCAAAATTGCCTTCGGTAGTTTTACATCTTCCAAGAAAACTTACTTTTTGGGTGCCTTTTTCAGAAGTAGGACCCACTTGCGGATTTCAAAGTTTATCTTTTTCATTAACTTTATCTCAAATCCAGACTATATCCTTCCAAACAGTTCAATTTCATCTCACTTCTCCCATTTTTCCTTAACCTAAAAACACCCCCAATTTCATCTTCTTCTTCCTTCCTTCACTACAAAGCTTCCTCAAATGGCCAATCTTGATCATCATAACGACCCTAATTTCACCATGCACCTACACATGCAACAAAATCAAGTTGCCCTGTTAAAGTCTGAGAAGGATCCAAGCTTCTCAGACGTGTGTAGGTATCTTTCTTTGTCTTATTACTTCACCTCCCTTACAATCGATCCTCCTCTCTATGAGGATCAGTTACTTAAGTTCTGGCGGACCTGTCAAGAGGTCACCATGGAAGGGGAGAAGGCACTGTCTGCCACAGTGTAGGGGAGGATGGTTTTCATCACTCTAGCCATTATAAACACCCATTTGCAGCTGGATGATGAAGCATGTGAGCTGTCCATTCCAAAAGCTGCTGTCAACCAATCCTTTGCGCAGAAGGGCTACGAAGGTGACTTTTCAGTCAAGACCTTCAGGAAGGGGAAGGTCTCATTCCAATAGAAATACCTCCTCCATGTCATCATTCACAACTTATCCAACAAACATGGAGGATGGGACCAGATTCCAAAAGACCTCTCCTTCATTGTCCATGGGATGGTTCAAGGGGTCAAATTCAGGTACTCTCAGTTTGTATTTACAAATTTACTAGCAAATTTGGATTCCTTAGAATATTAAATGTTCCCCCTGTATGTTCAACACATTCTCAACTATGAATTGGGACCACAATTGAGGGGAACAGGTAATGTTCTTAAACTTGCACACATGAGGCCCGACATTTTCAAGATATTGAAAAAGCCAACTGTTGGGTTCTCAGGGGTAGAAACAGCCCTTGTCCCAAAAATGTTTGATCTCAGTGCTCAGGGTGACATCCTAGCAGCACCAGCTAGTGATGAACCAACACCCTCTACCTCTCACCCATCTCAAACACAGCCTACCATCACCATCACCTACAAAAGAAAACATAAATGAACCCCTGCACTTGCTACTGAGCATGTGCAGGCCCCCATATCACAACCCATACAGGAGGAAGTGGAATCCAGAGCTCCCATTTTCCCTGAGGAGCAGACCACTCCCATCTTTCAAACAATCATTACTGATGTTCCTCATGCTCAGCCTGATGAGCTCACAGCCTCACAAAAATCCTTAAGCCATCACTTTGAGTCTCAACACTCTAGTGATCAACCTTCAGGGGAAAGCTACCATCCCTAGCCTCTTGATCTTAACCACCCCATTCCCAGCCTTGACTTCTATTCTGATGAAGATTTGGGCTTCAGTGAGTACCATAAGTCTCTCCTTTCTTCCCACACTCAAGGAGAGATGAGTGCTCATGTTTCCCCTATTTCTAGCCCACATCAGACACCCCAAACTAAGGTGGATCTTCCTATGATTGTCCATGAGATCCATATGGCAGAGGCTATCACTGTTGCCAGTGATAACATCACTAGGACCTCTACCATGGCAACCCAGCCTCTTGACACTTCTCTGGAAGCTGTCATTAGGCAGGGGAAATCCAGCAGCCTAGAAACCCATGCTGGTGGTGAGGAAGAAGACTTAGGTCCAATTCTCTCACCCCCCCATGATTCTTCATCTAAATATGAGGGGAGTCTGCAACAACAGGTGCACAAATTGTCAAATCTGTGCACCTACTTTGTGTCAAAGATAGCTCACCTTGAATCACAGGTGACTATCTTGCAACGGAGGGACAATGACCAGCAACTTGAGATCATCGATATTAAGGGAAAGCTAGCTGAGAGACCCATGAGACCAACTCATCCAGGTCGACAAGAACCTGTGGATGTCATGGATCAATCTCTTAGCTCACCTATGCAAGAGGGTGATGCTACCAAAAAGGGGGAGAAAATTCTAACAATCATAGAACCTGGGAGTTCCTCTCTGAGTATGGACATAGAGGACTCACCATCCTCTTTTGCAGTTGTCCATACTCAGCAACCTCCTCTAAACAGTGATCTGGAACTGCTCATTCAACAACTATTTGAGGAGGGAGTACCAAGAGCAATGTCTGCCCCATCTGAGAACCCAATCATGGGTTGGGGGTACGATAGTGATAGGAAAGCTCTTGTACTCTCTAGAGCTCAGGGTTAACTAGAAATCTTAAACATTTCAAACCTGAGTTTCTATGAGGGTATAAATCTAGTAGATCTGGCACTTGTCAACCCAAGCAATAACAAACAAGCTGTCAGATTAGACAATCAAATTCAAGAATGGGTGCTGGCATAATTCAAAAGGAGAACAACATCATATAGACAGAGGCTAGTAGTTGAAGCCTTTCATCAACTGGATGTTGAGGTAGACCCCAAGATTAGCTTCAAAGGGAAAGCCTTGACTGAAGGCCCAGAGGCTAAGACGGTAAACCTTGAGACAAGATCCCCTCCAGCACCCCATACCCTTAGTGAGGCACCAGCTGGTGATGGTGCTTCACAACCTTTCTCTAGCCAGAGCTTGACTGCTGAATCTAGTAATGAAGGCCAAAGCTCTTCTCAGGCTGAGTCATCAAGATCTGAAATTGACAAAGGAAAAAGGAAGATGACTCCTAAAGAGATTGAAGAAGAAAAGAGAGAGAGAGGAAGAGGAAGCTGAGGGGAGAGAGTTCAAGTGGTTCCCCAGGATTCATACAAGCTGCAATTCTGGCTGCCCTTATACCAAACACTCAAAAGATGAATTAAGGGTAGCCAGGCTTAACTATCTGGGGACCAGGAACTACAACATAGATGAACTCATCTTTCTCCCCTTAGAGGAGTTAAATGAACTGGCCGACATTGATTTGTCAAAGGAGAGGAAGGAAGCAGAGGATGCAGCCTTGACCCTCAAACACAAGGAAGAAATAAGGAGAAAAAGGCTTTACAAGAACATTCCTGTCCTCTTCCTAGTTCAAGAAAGTCCTGAGTCAGAGACTGTGGCTGCTGAACAACCTCAGGTAGTCGAAAAAGAAGAAAGATTAGAAATGATCAACTACCTGAGTGCCACAGGTCTCTATCAGGCACCTGCACTCTTTCCCTTTCCTTATGATTATATATTATTTGAATACAATAAGCAGCTGGAAGTGCAAGCCAAAAAAGAAAGGCAAGCTGCTAGGAAGACACAAAGGGAAGAAGCTGCAAAATCAAGAGCCATCATCCAGAAAAGTCAGAAAAAGTGTGCAGATAGGCAGAGGATGATGAGCTTCTTTAAGCTGTATGGGTTCTCCGGAAGGAGGCTTGTCCCATGTCTCTATCCACAATGGATGAGCACATAAGTGTGATCAAGCAGAAGATAAAAATTGGAGAGCTTGTGGACCTTCATTCATCATCAAGTCAAGCTCAACCTGAAGTTGAGGTAAAGTTTGAACCTACAGAGACAACACCACCTTCACCTGAAGCTGCACAACAACCAACTTCATCTTCTAACCCACAGCAGGGTTCTCCTCCCTCTCCTTCTGAAACCGGGAGAGAGGAGATCCCAACTGAGAGGGAATCCACTGAAGAACTTGGTACTAAAGACCAACCATCTCAGTTAAAATCATCAGGGAGGAGAAAAAGGATGGCCAGAAGAAGATCATCAACTAAGAAGAAAAGAAGAAAGGCATCCACCTCCTAACTTCAGGATAAGTCAGAATATCCTGAGGAAGTGCATGAAGAGGACTCTCAACCAACTCCTATCATAGTAGAGCCTCTCTCTGTTGGAAGACAAATTCTATCCTGGATATTTGCTGAAGATCCAGACAGATGGTATGTCACTAGAGATCAGGGAGAACAACATGTTACTTCACAAGTGACATGCTTGAACTCCCTCTGCATGATCTCTATGATATGAGAAGGTACTTCATGAGTCTGAAGAATCCAGATCTGCTGATGAAGAAAGGAGTTCTAAAGATCCTCATGTGGACTATCCTAGTCTGAAGAACCTCTCTGTTCTGGTAGCATCAGCCTAGGGGGAGTTTGTTGGAAACTCTGAAGTTAAGAGGCTGATTCAACCAAAGGATACCAAAACAACCAAGTCTTCCAACATGCACTTTGGAACAAAGAAGAACCAGCTTCAAAAGTTTTACACACTCAAGAGAAATGCTAAGTGTAAAATCTTCTGAAGCCAAAGTTTAGAAGAAACTATTACGGAAGCTTTACACTTAACTTAGAAAATACTCTAAGTGTAAAGTCTTCCGAAGCCAAAGACTCAACTCTTCCGAAGGTAAAAGATGAAGTGTTTCGAAGCTCTCAAGACAAAGTATCCCAAAGCTGTTTAAAGACAAGACTGATTTTCTTCTGAAGAGAGATAAAAGATACCTTTTCCATCAACTTTATCATAAAGTAACTTACTATCCGCTGCATGCTCTGGTGGTTCACCAACTATCATCATTTGGTGAAACTTCTATGCTTTATGATAAAGTAGATAAGGTCTTTGTCTGCAAGTTTCTGTTTTTGTTCCTTTTTGGCTTTTTGTAATAGGAAAGTCAGTGAGCTATGGCATGTCATAGTCACTAGTCAAAAGGCAATCTGCCTTTTGACTTTAGGCTGATCTTGTTGTCTAGATTAGTCACTTCTAACTTTTGTTTTGCATATTAACGGTTGTAGGTTGTAGTATAAGTAGTCTCCGGTTCTTGTATTCAAATATACTTGTACAACAATTGTAATAGAACTAGAGAAGCAATATACAACTTCCTTGAAAATTTATCTTGTGTTCTTGTTCTTGTTTTTACTTGTGTTTGTCTTGTATCTTCAGCAAAAGTTTACAGTTCCCTATTTGAATTGTTAAGTGATCTTAAGATCCTCCTAAGTGTGTTAACTAAGTGCAGCTTAAGTACCCTTTAACGGTCCTGCAAATATATATAAGGTAATGCCAAGTAATTGTTGATTGTCAGATCTATTAGTGTTATTAAGCCTAATGCCAAGAAGAGAGGTTATAACAACAAATGTAAAGAGAAGATTATTGCTACCAAGCTTATCACCAATAACAAGCAGCTAGCTACTAAAAACAAAGCACCCCCTCCTGAGAAGCGTCACTGCTTTGAATAAAACAAGATGGCCCCCAACTATCTAGCCAAGCTGAGTATGAAGAAGGCCAATGGTGAAAGCCCTTCTTCAGGTATTCTTATTTATGTTATAGAACTTTTCATTGGTTCTAGCAACACATGGGTATTGGATACTAGATATAATTACCACATCACTAATGTGTTGTAGGAGCCTATAAAGTGGAAGAAGCTCAAACAAGGCAACATGGAGCTTATTGGTGGTGATGGGAAGAGAATGCCAGTTCTAGCAATTGGAACTTATAATCATTTATGTCCATCTGCCTTGTAATTACTTTAGATATATGTGGTTCTTTTTGACCCATGTCTAGGTCATGAAAGATACTTTGTTACATTTATTGACAACTATAGTCGATACACTTATGTCTAGCTTATGAAGCATAAATATGAAACCTTTGAAAAGTTCAAAGAGTTTCAGAACAAAGTAGAAAACCAACTTAGTAAGACTATTAAGGTACTTAGATCATATTTTGGTTGAGAATACCTAAGTCAAAAGTTCATTAATCATCCAAAGCAATAAGGACTTATTTTACAGTTCACTCCACCCGGCACACCCCAGCTTAATGGAAATTGAACCCTACTTAATATAATCCAATCGATGATGTGTAGAACTAGCTTACCTCACTCACAAGGTAAAAAGGTTATTTATGATAGATATTATAACAGAAGTGGATATACTTCTACCATCCTGATGCAAATATGATTTCCATCAAAAGGAAGGCACACTTTTTCAAGAAAGAATTTCTTGATCAAGGAACTAGAAGTAATATTATGCATCTTGAAGAAATTCAAGAAACACAAACAAATACTGATGTAGTTGGTGCATCTGAATAACAAGAAGTTGTTGCTTATTCAGACATAAGCACAAACCTTCATAGAAGTAGCGGGTCTCACAAAGAACCTAACAAATATCTTTGGAATCTAACATGTCCTAAGGTATTGGTACTAGCTGATTCTGGTGATGAACCTACTAACTACAAATCTATTAACTCATATTCAAAATATGTGAAATGGTAAGATGCCATGAATGCCGAGATGTAATCTATGTGTGTCCATCAAGTTAGGGACTTGATTGAGCTGCCCTCCGGTTCACCGGTAGTAGGGAGCAAGTGTATTTTCAAGAGAAAAACTGACATGCATGAAAATGTACCCACCTATTGAGCACGACTAGTTACAGATGGTTTCACTCAAACTCAAGGCGTTGACTATGATTAAACTTTTTTGCGTGTTGCTACAATTAAATCGATCATGATATTACTTTCCATAGCCGCGTCCTATGACTACAATATATGCCAAATGGATGTCAAAAAGTTCTTTCTAAATGGACATCTCTCTAGCGATCTCTATATGGTACATCCTGATGGTTTTGTTGATCCAAAATATCAAAATAGAGTGTGTAAACTAAATATGTCTATTTATGGATTTAAGCAGACATCTCGTAGCTGGAATCTTCATTTTGATCAGAGAATCATGGAAATTGGTTTTGTTAAACGTGAAGATAAGCCTTGAGTTTATAGAAAGGCTAGTAGGAACATTATATCATCCATCATATTGCATGTGGATTGTATACTGATCATTGGAAATAACATCCCTATGCTTAACAAAGTCAAACAATGGTTGAGAGCTAATTTCGCAATGAAAGACCATGAAACTGCTTACATTCTAGAATCAAGATTGTTAGGGATAGATCTCTTGTATAAGTTTTGATGATAAAGATCACTCTTGTAATCATGATTGTAATTATTGTTCTTGATGATATAATATAAATATATTTGATTATAATTGTGTTTATGAATTAAATAACATTTATTTTGCACTTCATAATATATATTAATCTATGATATAATGTATTTCAGAATGTATGTGTGAATGTGCAGTAAACATTAAACTGTGTCAATTTGGAAAATTGACCAAGTGTTGGAACAACTGCGGATGAATAAAGTGTTCTTCCGTAGATGTTCTTAGAAACATAACTGAAGTGTACATCCGTGGATCTCTTACGGAAGAACAACTTCAGCTGAACAAGAAAAGAACAAGCTACTGAAGGAGGGATTGCTGTGAAAATTAAGAACTCCTACAGAATCACAAGAACAAGTACTGAAGAACAAAGTGTTGCTGTGGAAGACAGACTACCTGCGGAAGAGTAAATTCCTGCAGAAGACCAATTAACTCAGAAGTCAACATCAGGTCAACAAGTCAACATGGGAGAACAACAACAACATTAATGATGATTGAAGAAGTATTATTCAAGCAGATATTCCACGTCACATCAACAAACTTTATTCATATTAGATTCGCTGTAAATCTCAAATTCCTAAGCCGATAAACATGGCGAGGATTTGGATAAGTTTAATTAGCTTAATTATAGTAACAAAATAGCTAACAATAGAACAGAATTAGATCTCTATATATATATACGAGATCAACAACATAGATCATACATAACAATAGTTGAGAATCATTAGAATCATCAGTAATCATTATCTGAATCATTGTATTCAAGATCGGCAACATCAATAGCAACAAGAAAGCATTACGATCAACATTATTGAGTTCTCTCGGTTTGATTATTCTTATTTTATTTGTTTGATTGGTTGATTTTAGTATTATTAATAGATTAAACACCAAGTATTGATAATTCCACGATCAATACTTGTTCAAATCAATTCTGATAATTCCTGAACGATCCCTGGATTCATAGGTATCAAAAGCCTTGCACATAAGTTTATGTTGTATCCTCATATGAGCACAGTTAATGAGCCTATATACCTGTTGTTAATGTTTTGAACTTATTCTAAGTTGATCATGCCTAATGATTCAATTAAGAACTTAAATCTTACTGAATCAAAGGCCTTAGTGAATAAATCAACAAGCTAATTTGTTGTGTCCACTTTGAATAACTTAATTAGTCCCTTTTTTGAGCAGTCTCTTAGAAAATGGTATCTGATTTCTATATGCTTAGTTTTACTATGCTGGACTGGATTAGCAGTGATAAACATAGCAGCTGAATTATGTATATATATTGGTGTCTGGAGAAAATTGTAACCATAATCAAGTAATTGTTTTTGTAACCATAGAACCTGGGAGCAGCCTACTGAAGCAGCTATGTATTCAGCCTCGGCTGTGGATACTGAAATATTTGTCTGCTTTTTGCACTGCCAAGACATATGTCTTGGTCTTATGAATTGACATCATCCTGTTGTTGATTCTCTATTGTTGTTGCATCCTCCATAGTCACTGTCTAAATAGTAGTAAAGCTTGAAGTCTCCTTCTTTGGGATACCAAAGTCCAAGTGATGGTTTCCCTTTGAGGTATCTGAATATTCTCTTTACTGCATTCAAGTGAGACTCCTTTGGATCTGCTTGATACCTAGCACATATACACACAACAAACATTATTTCAAGTCTACTAGCAGTTAAGTACATTAATGATCCTATCATAGATCTATATAATCTTTGATCAATAGACTTCCCTGTTAGATCTGGTACAATTTTATCTATAGTAGATACTGGTGTTTTGCATGATGCACATCTTTTACACATTTAGATGAAGCGAGGGATTCGACCATACCATCGGTAAAGTTTGGAAGACCATGACTGATCCTGAAAGGGAATGAATGGAAAAAATAGCATGTCGTATTAATTAAGAGTTCTGAGAATATTTTATTCTTTCTGGTTTGATACAAAGCCTTCGTTAAAAATTGAAATGATTTGAAGGGAGCAAATCGAAGTCAATTTCATAGTCTACAAGGTTGTATTTCTTCAGTGTTTGAAGGATATACTTTTCTTGATTGATAAAGATGCCATCTGTTTTCTGATGAACTTGTAATCCTAAGAAGAAAGTTAATTCTCCTATTGAACTCATTTGAAACTTAGATTGCATTAAGGCTTCAAACTCTTCACAAAGTCTCTTGTTTATTGATCCAAATATGATGTCATCAACATATATTTGAACAACTAAGAGATCTTGATGTTCATGTTTGAGGAAGAGTGTCTGGTCAATTGTTCCTCTCTTGTATCCATGTCTTAGGAGAAACTTGGATAGTGTTTCATACCATTTTCTTGGTGCTTGATGAAGTCCATATAAAGCTTTATCAATCTTGTACACCCTGTGAGGGTAATCAGGATCTTCAAATCCTGGTGGTAGAGAAACATAGACCTCTTCATCAACTTTACCATATAAGAAGGCACACTTTACATCCATTTGGTAAACTGTGAACTTCTTATATGATGCATATGCCAAAAACACTCTTATTGCCTCAATCCTTACAGCTGGTGCAAAGACTTCATCATAGTCTATGCCTTCCTCTTGTGTGTAGCCTTGAGCAATTAGCCTTGCTTTGTTTCTGATTATTATTCCTCTGTCATCTAGCTTATTTTAAATAATCACCTTGTGCCAATGGGATATTGGTCTTCAGGGAGATCAACTAGATTCCACACCTTCTGTTTCCTGAATTGCTGAAGTTCTTCTTGCATTGCTTCAATCCAGCTGTTGTCTTTCAAGGCTTCTATTATGTTGGGAGGAACTACTTGTGATAGAAAGTAGGAGAATAGAAAAGTGTTTGTAGCTCCCCTTTGTCTTCTGGTAGTTCTGTTATGGAGGTCACCTATCATGTTATCAATTGGGTGATACTTATATGCTCTAACTGTTGATACATCATTAACTTGGATGGATGAATCCCGGTTTGTGATGTTGGTTGTTGAAGATGGGGTTAGTTTTGATGGAGAGTCAACAAAGTAGTTCATCTCATTTTCTAGTGCAACTGTCTGAGTTTCCGCAGAAACATGTATGCCTTCCGGGGTAGTGGACATGTCTTCCGTAGCAGGGACTTGATCAACTGTAGTTTCATAGCAAGATATTTCTGTGTGTGACAATGGTGTTGAATGGTTTTCTTATGTGGTTTGATTCTTAGGGGATCTCAGACCATCATCTGCAGAAGCAGGAACATCTACGGAAGTAGATGGTACTTCAGCTGATGTGCATGGTGTGAGATCATCAGAAACATCTTTACTAGTTTGTGCTGATGCATCAGGATCAGTATTACTTTGGTTCTCCAGGAAAGTGACTCTAGGTGGGTCAGCTGTCAATGGTACACCCATATTAGGAGGAACATAAGGGTAACATGTCAGCAGCACCTGTCACGTTAAGATAACCAAAGTTAAATGAGTTAGTTAATGCATCTATATCAAATAGCCAAGAAGATCCTTTCACTGACTGTGGAAATAAGAATTCATCAAAGGATACATTAGGAGTTTCTTCCACTATGTTATCATGTGGAATATCGACTCTATATGATTTAGATGTTGATGAGTAACCAATAAAGAAACCATCATAGGCTTTTTCAGAAAATTTTCCTAACTGTTCTTTTGTGTTTAATACAGATACGTGACACCCAAAAGCTTTAAGATATCCTATAAAAGGTTTTCTTTTAAACAGAAGTTCATAGGGTGTTTTATTATATTCTTTGACAATCAAAGTTCTGTTTTGAACAGTGCAGGCCGTGTTCACAGCTTCTGCCCAAAATGTTATTGGCAGATGTGAGTCAGCTAGCATTGTTCTTGCTGCTTCAATTAGAGTTTTGTTTCTCCTCTCAGCAACTCCATTCTGTTAAGGAGTTATTAGAGCACTAAATTGCCTAGCTATGCCTTTATCCCTGCAAAATGAGTCTAAGACATAATTAACAAATTCAGTTCCATTATCACTTCTCAGTATCTTGATTCTTAGATCAAGTTGATTTTTTATCTTAGTGATGAAGTCCATTAAAATTTCTGATGTTTCACTTTTATGTTTTAAGAAAAATACTCAAGTAAATCTAGTGAAATCATCAACAATCACCAAACAGTACTGCCTTTTGCCAATGCTTAACACATTGGTGGGACCAAAAAGATCCATATGCAGTAACTTTAGTGGTGTTGTGTTTGTGTTAATTGTTTTGGACTTATGGGATACTTTATGTTGTTTGCCTTTATAGCATGTTAAACAGTGATTAGAATAGTAAAATTCTTTCTTTGGAACACCAATGACTAAGTCATTTTTCACCAATTTATTCATGTTCTTCATGTTAGAATGAGCCATCCTTTTGTGCCAGAGTTGTGCTTCATCTTCTGATGATTTAGAGATCAGGCATGTTTCTTTGCTTGTTAGTGCCGTGTTGTTCATATCCAACACATACGTGTTACCTTTTCTTGGTGCTTTAAGAAGGATCCAGTCTTCTGGAATTCTAAAACCTGGCTTAAGAATGTAGCAATCAGAGTTATCAAAGAAAGTAGTATAGTGTTGGTCACAGATTTATGATACACTTAGTAAGTTAAACTGTAAGTTTTCACAAAAGTTAACCTTTTCAAACTTTAAAATTCCATTTGTTACCATTCCTTCACTAGTAATTTTACCTCCCTTCTTATCCCCACCAAATGCTACATATGAATCATTCTTATGTTTGAAGTCCTGCAAGAGGGTGCAGTCTCCTGTCATATGTTTGGAACAGCCACTGTCAATATACCACTTGTTGTTAGCCCTCCTTGGATGTTCTTGTAAATAAAAATGAACTTAGTTAGACTTAAGCCAAAGCCTTGCTGGTTTGGGCTTGACATTGTTATCTAATGTATCAACTTTCTCATGAATAAGACTTGAAGTTTCTAGATTAGTTGTACAGTCTGTTAATTCACTATGTTTAGTTTGGGGTGAGGATGTAATGGTTGATGAAGTTGAGGTGATGTCTTCTTGATTCATATTGACTTGGTTAGTCATTTTTGTTTGAGACTTCTTCTTTGATGTGAATGATGAGGAATTGCCAGAAAATGTTTCTGCATCCTTTGCTTTGGACTTAGGCACATCATTGCCTTTGTTAAAGTGATCAAAGAAGTTGTCTTCTTCCTCAAGTGTTTTGTGTGGTGCATTCTTTTGCACTTGTGATTTCTCCTTCTTATTCTTTAATTGCACCTCAACAACTTTGTTGTTTTTCTTAGTAACTTTCTGTTCTTGTTGTTGTTTCTTTTGGTTTGAATCTCTATCATCTTCAGAAGATTGTGAGTCTGACTCAGAGGTATCTACTTTCTTTGTCTTGACAATCGTTGTTTTGTTCTTCTTGTTGAAGTATCATTCCTTTGTAGTATGGTTGTTTTTGTTGCATATTGCATAATATTTGTTGAGGTAACAATCTGAAGTCATGTGATTGTTCATGTTACATATTGAGCAATAGCTACTGAAGTAGCATTCTTCTGTGCTGTGGTTGTGCATGTCACACCATTTACAGTAAACTTTATCTTCACTGTCAGATGCATTTCTTTTCTTTGCCTTCTTCTTGCTCATCAGTTTTTGCTTCTTTAATTCCTTTTCAAATTTAGCTGCTGATAAGTCTTTTCCTCTTCCAGACATGATATCAAAAGGTTCTTGTGTTGTACTTTTGTGTCCTTTTTCTTAGTCTGTTCTGATTTCTTCTGTAGATGATCTGCGGAAGTTATGTTCTTTTCTTCTGATCCTCTTTTTGCTAACTTTTCTTTATTTAGTTTATTGAATGCATGTATGCCTTCATTTAATTGCTCAATCCTTGTGTGGATTGTCTTTAGCAGATTTCTTTGTTTTGGTGGATAGGGTAGTTTAAGTTCATTTAGTACCTTTGGAATTGAGTATTCTTTTAACACCGTTTTATCCTTACCCAACCCAGCATTATTAGTCTCAGCCTTTTCATCTAAGTCATCACAGTTGTCATAATCAAATTCTGACAGCTCGGAATCTGATGAACTAGATTCAGATGACTCAGTATTATTAAGTTTATCTGATAACTCAGGTATGAAGTGATTAGATAAACTGTTGGTCATTGACTCAGGTAAAGGAATATAATTGTTGGTAACTGGTGGTGCAACTGCATGAAATCCCAATCCTGACTTGTTCTTAGACTCAATATGAGAGTTTAACAGTTTCTCATACTGTTGTGATGACAATTAGAATTTTTGCAGTTTCACCTCAGTAGATGCATGTTCTGAGATAGATTTGGTTAAAGATGTAGTCAGATGCTTAACTTGTGCTTTTAGATTGTAATTTTTAGGTACAAGTTTATCTAAATCCTTTTGTAAAGAATTAATTTTGACTTGATAAAGTTTGTGTTCTCTAACATGAGATTCATTTAAGAGTATGGTTTCTTTTACTTTATCAGCTAATTGTTGAGAATGTGTTCTATATCTTTCTACTTCATCTATGCAAGAAGGGGAACACAACCTTTCTCTTAGCTCAGTGGCCATTGGAGGGACTTTGTTTTCCATATTGGCCATCAAAGCTTGGTTTCAGCAAGTACTTCCTTCTCATACATGCTCCAATCATAAGTACCATCCTGCAAAATAATTAAACCAGTTTCTTTAGTGTTAGAGATACCTGTTGTATTGTTTGGTGGGGATGCATTGGTTAATAGTGGTTGTGTGAAACTCCTTTTACTAGGCTATCTTGAGTTAGTTGACTGCTGTTGGCTGTTATTGCACTCCCTTGAAAAGTGTCCAAACAGATTGCACTTAAAGCATCTCACTTTGGAATTATCTACACCAAATTATGTTGTTCTTCCTCCAACAGACAATCCTTTATTTCTTTTCATGTACATCTTGGCTCTATAGGCAATCATTGCCATTTGCCATTACAGATCCATCTCTTCCACTTCATCAGGATGAAGTTCTTCTAGATCTTGTTGACAAAAGTGAGCAGGAGTCAAGGTGCTTCCTAGATAAGCCTGAAAGCTTGAGCTGAAAGCTGCAAAGGCAGCTTTCTATTCTTCAGTCTCTAGAACCACAGTAATTGGTTCTGTTTGATTGTTATTCTTCTTGCTTTTGGATTCATCAGCCTTTCCTTTTGTCTGTTTGTGCTGATTGCTTTGAGTTCTTGATTTTGAAGGCTTTGCTGCGTAGAAACTTGTTTCTCCTTCCTGTTCACCTTCATCACTGGAGTTGTATTCATCTTCATTGCAAATGAATGCACTGCCAGTAGTCTTCAGTTCTTTGAATTGATAAGGTGCTATAGGTGCTTTCACACTTTTGTTTCTTGTCTTTTCATCCAGCTCCAATGCTTCTACTTTTGCCACTAGAGTGTCTAGACCTATTGTTTTTAGATCAATAGTATTTTTAAACATGGACACAGTCTGTGTCTAGTTTTCAGGCAAAGAATGAAGCATCTTTTTATTCAATTCTTCATTGCTGTACTTAAGTTCAAGGATGTTCATCTCTGTAACAAGTTGCATGAATCTATGCAATTATTGAGGGACTGACTCACTCAGAATATGATGGAATGTTTCATATTGTGCACGGAGAGTATCCTTCTTTATGCTTCTAATCTCGTCACTACCTTCACACAGAGTGTGCAGGATTTTCCATAACGAGTTAGCTGTTTTGTATGATTCACACCTGATTAAGAGTTCTTCAGGCAAAGCCATAGTATGCATACTATAAGCTTTGATGTCAATCTTGACTCTCTTGGCATCATCAGGTGATAGATTCTTTAAACTGATGGGTTGATTATTATCCTTATAATCCGCTCCTAAGGCAGGTGGGATATAAGGTCCTTTGGTAATCGAAGCCCATAAGTCAGAATCTATGTAATTAACATGATTCCTGAACCAGATATTCTAGGTTTTAAAATCAGATTTGTTTTCCAGTTTAGGAGGTTGATAAGCACCAACAACTGAGTTACTCATGTTAGTTAAATTTGAAAAACAGAGGTTTTTTTTTAAAACTAAATTCGATTAAACTAATCAAAGCTGATAGATCAATTGATGTAAATCAATGAGCACCAAGCTCTGATACCACCTGTGAATCCAGGGATCGTTCAGGAATTATCAGAATTAATTTGATCGCGGAATTATCAATAATTGGTGTTTAATCTATTAATAATACTAAAATCAACCAATCAAACAAATAAAATAAGAATAGTCAAACCGAGAGAACTCAATAAAGTTAAAAGTAATGTTTTCTTGTTGCTATTGATGTTACTGATCTTGAATACAATGATTCAGATAATGATTACTGATGATTCTAATGATTCTCAACTGTTGTTATGTATGATCTATGTTGTTGATCTCGTATATATATATAGAGATCTAATTTTGTTCTATTGCTAGCTATTTTGTTGCTATAATTAAGCTAATTAAACTTATCCAAATCCTCGCCATGTTTATCGGCTTAGGAATTTGAGATTTACAGTGAATCTAATATGAATAAAGTTTGTTGATGTGACGTGGAATATCCGCTTGAATAATACTTCTTCAATCGTCATTAATGTTGTTGTTGTTCTCTCACGTTGACTTGTTGACTTGATGTTGACTTCTGAGTTAATTGGTCTTCCGCAGGAATTTACTCTTCCACAGGTAGTCTGTCTTCTGCAGCAACACTTTGTTCTTCAGTACTTGTTCTTATGATTCCGCAGGTGTGACATCCGGTAATTTTCCATTACTAAACTCCATTAGTTCCATTAAGTCTTGCATACACGTGTCGGGAGCACACTCTAGTTGTCGTTGAACGTTGGTGACTTATTAATAATTAATAATGTGAAACAAATAATTACTATGTTGATTATTAGTTGTGATTATGTGATTTAAATGTTTATTGTAAATTTTATCGCATAACGTGAAAACGTGTGTATTTAATTTGTGTATTGTGTGACTAGTAAAGATAAAGCATATAATTGTTATTATTAGTTCATATGTTTGTTATTTTGGTTAAAAACATCTTAAAAGGGTGTTAAAAGCTTAATTTTATAAAAATACAAATTATAAGGGTTAAAAGGGTAATTATGATTAATTAAATAAGAAAAAACCCAACCCTAGCCCCCCACACCATTCTCGGCCGCGATCATCATCTCCACACACACACCTGTGAATTCAGCCTAGAACAAGCAATTGTGCTTCGGTTTTGGTCGATTCCAAGAACTACAACACGTTAGAGGCTTCAATTCTCACCCATTACGTGATTAAAGGTTAGTTTCTTTGTGGTTTCCATGGATTTTTAGTCTTGGCCGAACCCTAGTTCGAAACCTGCAATTGAAGGTTGATTCTTGGTTGTTTGTTGATGTTATTATGTTAGTTAGGTTAGACTGATGCTAGTTAACGTCGATTAAGCAAGAAAGCTATGATTTTGATACGTTGTTCATAGGTTACTAATAATAGTAACTTTATTTGCATGGATATGGTGATTTGATGATGAATTGATGTTGTTGATGTGTTTGTGATGATAATTGGATGTTAGATTGTTGATTTGAATGCTAGAAATCCAAGAATGAATGTTGTAGTTCATGTCTTACTAAATATAGTAACTTTTGGCTATGAAGGTTGATGAATTGTGATAATTGGATGTTGTTGATCATGTCTAGATGTTATCATGAGCTTGAATTGGTATATTGTTAATGGATTCATGAATGTATTTGGGTGTTAGATAGATTTGGGATGCACTTTCCCAAAAGGGAAACTTTATTTGCACAAAATCTTGAATATGATGGTTTGAGTATGTTTGTGACGTTAGGATCATGCTAGTATGTTCATGGATGGTTTCTAAGGTGATTAAATGTGTTGTTTAGGTTGTATGAATGTTGATTTGGTTTGTTACCTGTTTTGGCCTGTTTGTGGAAAAATCATGGTATGAGTCATATAAGTAAGCTAGGACTTTTGTTGATTGATGGTTGATTAAGAATGAATATTTTGGATGATATGAGCTATGGAAAATTGGTATGTTAATGATCATCATATGCACGTGCAAATCTGAGGCCCCTACTTAGTAGGATTGGCAGGGTTTAGGGTGTGAAGTTGTGAGTGGCTTCACATGGCATGTGATGCGTGATTTGATCCTTGTATGGTGTATTATTTGTGTTACAGATGTTATGAGCATGATGATAGTTTGAGATTCGCATGACTTGTATGATATCTGGCTGTATGATGATCTAATTAGTACATGTGGTTAATGAAGTGTTATATGTAATCAGTTTGTATGTTAATCATGTGTGATAGACTGTTATGCTTGTTTGAATGGAATTTCACCTATAATGTCACCAACGGGTCAAACAGGTCAACTGGGTCAAATGTGTCTTGTCTTCTAAAACTTTGAGTTCTTTGGTTTGTAAAGCACTTAGGGTTTCATTATGATTCTGTGAACACGTACTTATGTACTCTTGTGTTCTAGGTAACCTTTGAAGGGTTGTCTTTGCACCTATCACCAGTTCTCTTTAGTCATTATCTTTACACACCAGGTGAGTTGATGCCCCTCTATTTTTATAAACCTTCTTCTTGGGGGAGGTAGCATACTTGTACTCAAACACTATTTTATTATTATAAGTTGTGTATGTTTTAACATAGTGCTTAATACCTTGAAAGTCCTCACACTTTCGGATCGTTAATAATGGTAACTAGCGGGAAATCTTGGGTAGTACTACTGGGTCTGACGAGCCCCACCTGTGCGACTCGAGGTCAAACGGGTGCAATATTGTCCTAGACACAAATATCGTCACGACCTTGTAAGTCGTGACGGGAGGCAACAAACGCAACACAGTCAGCTTCGATCGCGAAATCACTATGGTTATTACTTGTGAATATAGACTAGCTATATATTTCAATGCACTTCTTATGTTATGCAAATGTTATTGATTATGATAAACGCAAACTCTTGAACTCACCAACCATTGTGTTGACATTTTAGTATGCTATTCTCAGGTTGTTAACTCTGCTTGCCATTAGGAGCACCACACGGGTCCAGCATGCATTCTAAGACTTTATTTTAAAGACATATTTGTTGGTATCTATTTATGAGTGTTTAAATATTTTGGGTTGGCGCATGTTTTGCCAAATATGCATTTTTATATTTTGGGTTTGTCTTATTTACAAAACGCTTCCGCATGGTTTTAAAGTTTGAACTTTGGTTGGTTTTATTTTTAATGTGGCATATAGTGTCGTCCTAAGTAACTATTGACTGTGATCCTGGTTTGTTCACACGCCTCGCGGTAAAACTCCGCACGTGGATTTTGAGGGTGTGACAGATGATTTTGAGGGTGTGACAGCAGGAGTTCTTGATTTCCGCAGCAATCCCTCCTTCAGTAGCTTGTTCTTTTCTTGTTCAGCTAAAGTTGTTCTTCCGCAGGAGATTCACAGATGTACACTTCAGTTATGTTCCTAAGAACATCTACGAAAGAACACTTTATTCATCCGCAGTTGTTCCAACACTTGGTCAATTTTCCAAATTGACACAGTTTAATGTTTACTGCACATTCACACATACATTCTGGAATACATTATATCACAGATTAATATATATTATGAAGTGCAAAATAAATTTTATTTAGTTTATAAACACAATTATAATCAAATATATCTATATTATATCATCAAGAACAATAATTACAATCATGATTACAAGAGTGATCTTTATCATCTAAACCTATACAATCATGACATATATCCTGCCTACACCCAACCAACTAACTACTGATCTGATGTGTTGAATATGTGAATAGGTTCATCCTGAGTGGAAAATAAGCTATGTCATGCTCAACATAAAGCCAAGATGACTTAGTATGGACAAGTCATTGTGAGGAATTAACAAGTCTCATTAGAAAGTACACAACTCATCACTTATGCACACTTACTATGTTGTAACACCTTATAACCTCTATCTTTGCTCATCATGACCCTCTGTTTTGCGTAAGCAAAGACCTGGGTCAAAGGGCACCTCTGTTTTATGTAAGTAAAGACCTGGTGACCTGATGCTGATCATTAAAAGTTCCTAAAAAGAACTGCTCCCAAAAGAATCCTAAAGGATCAAGTACATAGTATTCAAAAAGCATTCATAAAAGGCATTAATAAGATTTCAAAGAAATCTTAAGATAGAGCTTATAATCTACGAAACATGGTATGTGTGATAAAGTGATGACTTGATCACAATCTGGGAGACAGACTTTCATACACCTTGCATGATGCATCCTTGTTTATCTTTAATTCTTACCAAAACATGATAACTAGCCGGACATGCCCAACATACACTCTAGGTTGAACTTCTGCGGATCATCATATTTGTAATTTGAACTAGATCCAGTAGGATTTTCACTCAACCAAAATAAGCAGGAATGTGTTTGATTTATAGTATGATCCTTAGTTTCTCAACCAATTGCCTGCCACAGAACACTATACTCATGTGATTTTCAGTTACACATTCACTGATCATTCAATCTTCGTATAAATTTTTGATGAACTCATCTGTAGATGATTAATCACAAATTTAGAGGGAGTAGTACCTCGTGAATCTGAGTATAACTGATCAATTAATTCCCTTAATCTGAGTAGTATAACTAATCAATTAATTCCCTTCTGAACCGCAGGTGTACTACGGAAGACATGAGCTATCTTTCGTAGATACAGTGAAATCTGTTCATCCGCAGATGTTTCTGCTGAAGACAGAATGGGTCCACTTCCGTAGATAAAGTATAGAAGAAACAGAAAACTATGATTTCTGTGGATATTATACTTTGCTTAATTATGTGATCATTAATTGCTATTAATTATTTATTAGGCATAGTTAATAACCTTGGAGGGGTAAAAATTGTAAATGGGTGTCTGAAAAGGTATAAAAAGGTACTTCGACCATTGGCCTTTCTATTCATTTTCAAAACACAGACCTAAAAACCCCTTCATCCAAAACCTCCTTTTTCATCATCTACATCGAACACTAGGCTAACACCATTGTCACCATGGCTAATCGGTTCGTAAAAGACCACAATGTCTATGCATTTCTGAATCCAGATGTGGAGGATGAATGCAGAGACATTATAAGATACTTGAGAAGAACAAGACTCTTCTACGCGCTGACTGCTGACTCAGTCATCTATCTATCCCACATGATAGATTTCTGGAATACAGCTGCAATAGTTGAAGGAGATGAAGGAACCATGATCACTGCGACCATTGGGAACTTACCCCTTTGGGTAAACTAAGGATTAATCCGTAGTGCCCTAGAACTGGGAGAGAATGAACAAGGTCATTCGGATGTATTCGACCATGAATACATCCAGAAAGTATTCAATCTGATGGGCTATGATGGTGACTATAAACACGGAGAAATCAAGAAGGGTAGGCTATGCAAGCCTTACCGGTTCCTCTGCCATACTTACCTCAAGTGCATCTCCAACCGGAAGTCCGGGTTAAATAGATTCTCATGCTACATCTCATCTGGGATCATAGGAATCTTTGAAGGAAGAACCTATAATTATGCCAAATACATCATGAACTGCCTTTGTGATCATGTGCAAGTGCAAAAGGAGAACAAGATGTTCATGTTCCCTCGGTTCCTCCAATTGATAATCAATGAACAAATCCCCAAAGTGGAGAGAGAAGGTGATATAGGTGTACAGAGCCACTTAAGCAAATCCCTTCTTAACAAATTAAAAGGGCAGTATGAAGGAGGTGGTGTGGAGATGTTTGCTCACATACTAGATGAGAATGAGGATATTCCTCAGGAGTTGCTGTGGGTAGAGGAGCAACCAACTACAAGTTCATCAGCCCCATCTGTCACACACTCCTAGCCTGAAACACCATACCATAATTCACCCATGTCACCCCACCAAGAATCACAACCACCACCATCACCCATCCACTTGACATCTTCAAGTGAGGACACCGAACCAATCTCTCCTGGCCAATCTCCAACACAATAAACACTACTTCTACGAAAGTAGTTGGTCAGGAGGAAATCCAACCTACTCTCCCACACTCACCAATCTCCATAACTTCCATAGATACTGGTGCCATAGAGCCCATATCTCCTCCACTACCAGCTGAACCAATCACCTCACCCACTCCCACTAAACCCTTTGACAGCCCAACACAAAAAGAAGAGCTTAATCTTGACGAGGAAGAAGTTGAGGCTGTCAATGATAGAGAAACAGAAGAAATCTGTAGTGGGGCAGAAGATAAAGATGAGGAAGTTGCACAGGATGAGGGTGCTTACACTGATGTGATTGCTTACAAAGAAGATGACTTGGAAGAGGAATAAATTGATGTAAGCAAAGGCTATCTGGTGGCAAAATACAATAATTTGGTGCTTAAAAGTAATAAGAAGATGGAGAAATTGAGAAAGATGAAGAAAGATTTGATGAAAAAGGAGAGGACCATAATTGAGAAAGATGCCATTATAAAAAGATTGAGGGAAGATGCAGTTATGAATAATGAAGTAGTTGATGCTTTGAATGATTTGGTCGATGAACAAGCTGAAAGACTGAAACTGAAAGATGATGAGATTGAAAGGTTGAAGAAGAAATTAACTGAAGCTGAAAAGAACAAAAGTGATTCAGCAATGATCACTTACACCAGAAAGATGAAATATTTAGGGAAGATGACTGATGTTGCTGGAGAATCATTAAAAAAGACAAAATCAAATTCTCCAGAGCAGCAAACCCAAGTGATACAGCTTCAAGAAGACAGTGATGAAGACTGGGAAGAACTAACTGAAGCCAAACAAGAACAATTACTAATGACATAGTAGAATAACGACCACAGTCCTCCATGTTCATGCAATTAATCAATCATGGATTTCCATATGACTTGGTTGAGAAGATGAATATGGGAGAAATGGTTGAAGCTTTAAAAGAATTTGATGCTGCAAGACTGATGCTTCCAGTCTGCACTTATGAAACATTCTCCAAGTACAAGGAAATGGAGAAGATCAGGAAAGAGTTTGGCCACTATGATACAACCAAGCTTACAAGATATAACATGACATACTGGTTACAAAGCCATAACTACCAGCCCCATGAGCTAAAGGGAAGATCAGTTGGTGAACTCAGAGTAATGATGGATCATGTCATGAAAGTAGAGCTAGATACAGGAGTAAAATTCAGATCCGGAGCTCCCAATCCTGCCTATCAACAAACTCAAACTCCTGCTGAGCCCACAATAGTAAAATCCAAAGATATGCATATGGGAAAGGAGAAAATGATTAGAGAGACAAGGGATTTAGTTCCTCACAAGATCTGGCCTCTAGGCACTGCTGTGAGAGAGATCACTGAGCAAAAATATACGTTAATACAATTCTTTGATCTCATCACAAGGCTTGAAGAAGCAAAGGAGAATCAAATAATTGCTTGGAAATATGATGGGGAATGGGATTGCACACTTATTAAGAGGGCATCTGGCATGGTGCAATACTTTCCCATAGTAGAATCTTTACTAGCCCTGCTAGATGTAGACCTACATACATTACAAACCATCCCCATCACCAATCATCCCATAATTCCAAGGGGAAGAGACTTCTCCAGACTTGTGACCAAACTGAGTCACAAGTTCAAAGGAGATGTTCTCAGGGAGGCAAGATTGGTGGATGCAGAGCATCTGAGGAGAAAACTAAGGAAGTCTTAGCCCAAATCTCGAGTGATTGATGAAGAATTTTTTGCAGAGAATAGGTGCTGAAGACAAAGCTAGTGCATCCATCAAAATAATGGAAGGCAACCTGTTTACATTTCCTATTACTAATTGGGGATATGTTGAGAAGAATAAGGAACTGGTTCTGCTAAGGAAGGATCCTCAAAGGAAGGCAGCCAGTATAAGGATTTTTGACCCGGTTGAGATAAAACTGCTGCACCCAAGTTACACATCATATCTGCATGACAAGTTTTTCCCAAGGCTGCAAGATCAAACTATTCAGAATGACTTGTGCTTATACGTACATCTTATCCAAGTCATAGATAAGTTGCATGCCAAAGCTAGTAAGAGGAGGAAGTATGAAGTAGGTCAACTTATCGGATCAGAAATAAAGCCAATCACTGAACTGAGAATTTCAGAACAGGACGAATTGGAGGTGGTGTTAAACAATAGTGTTGTTGCAACACTCACTACTGAAGAGGATGTCCTGGGCTTGAAATACAAAACTCTGAAGAGGATGAGCCGAAGGCAGATCATGATTAAGTATAAAGATCAACAAGTGATTGCTGATTACTTCAAAGCAAAGATTTTGTCAAGAGTGAATGAGCTTAAAGTATTAAACCAATAATTACTAGAGTCTAAACCTAAGGGGGAGTACTGTTAGGGATAGATCTCTTATATAGGTTTAGATGATAAAGATCACTCTTGTAATCATGATTGTAATTATTATTCTTGATGATATAATATAAATATATTTGATTATGATTGTGTTTATGAATTAAATAACATTTATTTTGCACTTCATAATATATATTAATCTGTGATATAATGTGTTTCAGAATGTATGTGTGAATGTGCAGTAAACATTAAACTGTGTAAATTTGGAAAATTGACCAAGTGTTGGAACAATTAAAGTGTTCTTCCGTAGATGTTCTTAGGAACATAACTGAAGTGTACATCTGTGGATCTCCTGTGGAAGAACAACTTCAGCTAAACAATAAAAGAACAAGCTACTGAAGGAGGGATTGCTGCGGAAATCAAGAACTCCTGCGGAATCACAAGAACAAGTACTGAAGAACAAAGTGTTGTTGCGGAAGACAGACTACCTGCGAAAGAGTAAATTCCTGCGGAAGACCAATTAACTCAGAAAACATCAAGTCAACAAGTCAACGTGGGAGAACAACAACAACATTAATGACGATTGAAGAAGTATTATTCAAGCGGATATTCCACGTCACATCAACAAACTTTATTCATATTAGATTCATTGTAAATCTCAAATTCCTAAGCCAATAAACATGGCGAGGATTTGGATAAGTTTAATTAGCTTAATTATAGCAACAAAATAGCTAGCAATAGAACAAAATTAGATCTCTATATATATACGAGATCAACAACATAGATCATACATAACAACAGTTGAGAATCATTAGAATCATTAGTAATCATTATCTGAATCATTGTATTCAAGATCAGCAACATCAATAGCAACAAGAAAGCATTACGATCAATATTATTGAGTTCTCTCGGTTTGATTATTCTTATTTTATTTGTTTGATTGGTTGATTTTAGTATTATTGATAGATTAAACACCAATTATTGATAATTCCGTGATCAGTTCTTGTTTAAATCAATTCTGATAATTCCTGAACGATCCCTGGATTCACAAAGATTTATAGGATAGATCTAAGAAGCTTCTAGGGCTTAGTCAAAGCACATACATAGATTAAATGATGACACCTTAAGATGGAAAACTCTAGGAAAGAAGGTGTTCCTATGACTAAAGGTAATGTATTGAACAAATCATAATCTCCGTCAATAAGCATTGATATTAAGCGAATGGATACAGTTTCATATGCTTCATTAATTGGTTCTATTATGTATGTTGTGTTGTGCAATAGACCTGACGTCTCGTATGCTTTAAGCATTACTAGTCATTATTAGAAGAACAATGGCTTTGCCAACTGGACTACAGTTAAGAACATTTTAAAGTATGTGAGAAGGACTAAAGACATGTTTTTAATATTTGGAGGAGTTGAAGAATAGCTCACTATGAGGTGTTACACTAATGCTAGTTTTCAAACAGACCAAGACAACTCTTGCTCATAATCTGATTTCGTATTCACACTCAGTGGTGGAGCCATCTCTTGGAAAACTTCCAAGCAAAGTGTGATGGCAAATTCCACCACTGAATTTGAATATATTTCACCATTAGATGCCGCAAAAGAAGCTGCTTGGATGAATAAATTCATAGCCGATCTCGATTTGGTTCCAAGTATTCAACAACCAATCAAGGAAGTTTCACCATATATACTAGACATATTAAAACAGGGAGACATCATGATAAGCAAAATAGAGACAGATCAAAATCTAGTAGACCTATTTACTAAGCCCATGACTTAAGACAAGCATGATCAACATAGGGATGTGATAGGCCTTAGATTAGCTAGTGGCATGTTTTGGTTTACCATTTAGATGTACGAACTTTTAATAGTTATACTTTTGAATTTATTTTGATATACTGATTTAAATGCAATTATGAATCTTATAATTGTGTTTGTTTTTAATATATTTAATCCGTGAATATTGTTTTCTAAATTATTTATAGTCGGTAAGACTCTCATAATAATTTTAAATTAAGACTATTCTGGATTTAGACTTTAGGAGTTGACTTCAAAATTCACAAACCTTATTATAAATGACATTGGATGTAACTTCATCACAAACCATTTTTTTTATAAGATGCTTTGATATTGGTACTAATTTAGTATCCTCTAACCTGAGATACGTATTAGAACTTCCGTGTACTATCACTATCAACCGCTGTCACGTAACAACCGGTCATAAAGGCTTTGGTTGGGAATAATTCTAAAGTTTAATGGGAGTTGTAAGAAGTCAATAAGGGATTCTGTACTCTTACATTGCATATAATAGTTAGACATCATGGCACCCTCGCTAATTCAAAGTAGTGAAGTCTAGGCCTCACCCAAACTGACTATGTGTTTGATTAGACCATTTTGAATATTGATCGAGCACAATAATGATTGAGCTCCGCATGAGAATTAATCTCAATGACTGAATTGATGTCTTTTTTAGATATGATAAATGACTATGATTACCATAAGTCTATTGTTTTGTTAAAGTAAAGGTGTTACTAAAACAAGATGTTTTGGTTAATGACTTTAAAGTGTCATACCGTTGCTAACTGAGCAATGACCCGAATGAGTTACACCTTGGGTAACGATTCACAAACCCATTTAATTTGATTAACTTTATGCACCATTCATCAAGTGTTAATAAATTTGTAATAGTTATAAATTGGTTGCTTAAAATGTTTAATCATTAAACGTTATTGTTTTGGTTCTCAGTTTAATCACGGCTTAAAAGATTAATCCCTATTTAATGATTAATTATTGGGATTATTAGGGATAATCCCTTCACCCATTTTATATTTCAAACTCTCGACCAACTAAGGAGAATTATTTCCTAATTATTGATCACTTCCAAACCCAATTTATACATATAGCACGTATTAGCCAGAAACAATATTATCATCTCCACAATTGATTACTCCAAAACAAAAACACCTTTGTTTTTGTTGTTAATTTACGGCTGAAATTTTTTTTACTGTTTATCTTCCAGCCACCAGCAAAGACCGCATACCACCGCATCATTGCTGCTATTGCGCTATGATCGTGATCCAAACCGAGAGAACTAGACCTGCGCCTTAACAAAGCCATGGCTCTGGTGCACCTTTTGTCATGTTAGTTTTGATTCTAGCATCTAATTAGTTGAACCCTCAGTGTCTCAAAAGGTTATTCATTAATCGCAAGATATAATTATCTCATTAGTAGGTTAAAAATAATCTGAATTTGCATGATTTGTAAGCCAGATCTTATCGGGTTCACGTTTAGTATTAATTAAGATTCCGCTTTGTTTATCAATTGTTAGTGTGATTGATTACAATCAAAAGTGTTTTAATAAATAAACTTAATCATGATACCGCTGAGCCCAACAATATGATCCAAAAAGATCAACATGAAGAAAATATTTCATGTATATGTCTTCAATATTTCACACAAATTAGCGGGAAGCCGTCAATGAAGCTAATCAAGGATGAAAGTATATTTGTAAACTGGTTTAATGTATACACTTGGTTATTATGTCAAGGATATTATTATTTAAGTAAATTGGTAATATTATTTGAATATCATATATTATTTATTCTATAAAAATATTTATGTAATATTTAGGTATATAGATGTTTATTTGTATAAATGATTCAATGCAAAAATCATGAGTTTCATGACATAAATTTGGAACATACGTTATTATAAAATTATAACATTTATAATTTCATATGAGATTTACATATTAGTTAATGTAAACAAAATGCGTGAATCTATATAACAAAAGGTATAACATCGGTTTTGATTTGAATCTTTAACCGTGGTTAATAGTACAAGTCTGAAGTCACACTCAAGTTTTTTCTCTCCCTCTCCTTCATAGCTTGACCAAGACCATGGGGTCCCCATCTTTTTTGTTTGTATTTTCATGCTGTCTCCCATGCTTCTTAAAACTTCATGTGTTGTACTTGTTGTTTGAAAGAAAGTGACAATAAAACATCTTTGAGAGAATGTGTAGTTATATTAACAAAAATAACTACCGTTTGGAATGATATGTGAGCCATTAGTTTCGAGAGAGAAAGTGAGTTTCATGTTTTGAACTAATACGCAAGACTAACTTCTACAAATACTTAATAATATTACTAATTTGTCATGTTAGTATAAGGTGTTTGGACCTCATAAGCTGATATCACATCCCCGCTAGTAGTGGAAACACAAGATGCGACGGAAGATATCACTATAACATATTAAGGGGGGGGGAGGTCTAAAAGGATCACTAAAGGCATTCTCCATCAATAGATGATCATAACGTCGTCCGACACATAAGAACAAGTGTCAAGTACGGTCAGTCCCATAACGTCATACCATAATGAAAAAATAATCCAAAGGTTCCTGTCACACCCCAAAATCGCAGTGGAGAGACACGTGTGGCGGCAGTATTGGAAGTTGGTTACCAATAATTAATAAACAAACATATATAACTGGAAAATTTTAATACCATTTTTACTTTTAAGAAGTTCACATTATTACAAATGATATTTAAGTGTACTAAGTCTTAAGAATTAATTATATCAATAAAATGTTAAATAATAGCAAAAGATTAGTCCCAGAAGTAGTATCCAAAGTTATACGTTTGCCATAAAAACCATTTTTATTCCCATGCATGCTCAAGTACCAGAAAAACATACCCAAAAATATGTCAGCATAAAGCCAGTGAGTTCATAGGTTTAGTAAAAAGGTAAGTAAAGTTTCCTTTTATAGTTGGAAGTGTTTATACTAGGACTAACATGTGGGTCGTCAAGGATTACCTAGGTTCAACGATTCTTATCGCAACCAAAAGCCCATAATCAACCCAAGACTTAGTGTTATCTCTTGGCTTAGTTGACCAGAGCAACTAATCACGAGATTGGGTTGTCAAACCTTGTAGATCTACCAATATAATATGTGGCCTTCCATAGGCTAATGATTATGGTGTGAGGGCCATCACGTGCAATAAATAGAAAACGACTTAAGGCCATCATAATGATCATGTAGTTATCCCACCATTTAATCATATCAAATAAAATTACATGTTTTCCCCAAAATTGTGTCAAAAAATCCTCATGTGAGGTTTTACCGCTAGACGTGTGAATAAAAGGATCCAGCTCATTAGTTACTCAGAATGGCCAGTATATGAATTTTCAAAATAAACCTCAAAGCTTATAAATACTAAAAAACTAGGGAAGCCTAAGCTAAATGTTCAAACCGAAACGTTCAAATGTAAATGCGCAAAACACATGCCCAAAACTATAGTTTAAAATGTAACATTTAACCAAAGCTCATAAAATAAATGTTTGAAATATCATGTCTTGTATTGTGCTCCTACATGCACCTGCTGCTAATGACCTAACAAAAGCATGCTAAAGTGTCAACACAAAGTTTGGTTAGTTCAAGAGTTTATAAGTAAGTAAAAACAGATGCGTTTGTAAAACATAAGTAATGTGTACTGAAATAGATAGCTAGTCTATATCATAGCAATAGCAATAGTGTTTTCGTGATTGAAGCTGACTGAGTTCATTTGTTTGCCTTTCACCATGACTTACCAAGTTGTGACAATGTGTTAGACTTATAGGACAATGTTGCACCCGCTTGACCTTAACTCGTACGGGTGGGGCTTGTCAAACCTAGTAGTACTACCAAATATTTCCAACTAGTTTCCTTAATTAACGATCCAAAAGTTGAAGGACTTTTTAATGCTAATCTACACTATGTTAATGCCATACACAACTGATAGGATCAAAATGGATCGATCTGTGATGATATTGTAATACAATTGAATCAAAACTAACACAAGTAATCAAATCAATGCAAACATATCAGAAAAATTCATAGTTTTTCATTGATAGAAAGCATAGAAATACAAGTGTAGAGAAAACAGTTACAATTCGTTCAACTGATTCTAAGGTGCACTAGTCTAGTCTCTGTGCTTACCTACACAATACATAATCTATGCTATTTATACTATCAAAGAAAACAAAAAGGAAATATATTTACAAATAAGTCCCTAAACTATGACAAAACTATTAATAAAGAAAATAAAGACTAAATGTTAATCTTTGAGAGGCTTCTACAATACTCCCCCTAAGATTGACATTGTCTTCAGTCTTCAAAATCTTCAATCTTTGGTCTTCGGTCTTCAAATCTTTAATTTTTGTCTTCATTCTTCATACATCAAAGAAATCTTCTGGTTCTTCTTTTACTTTGAACATAGGCTTGTCCTTGTACATCTCTTGTTCTCTTAATGCTTTTGTAATTACTGACTTAAATTTTTTTGCCAGAATAGCTTGCTCAGGCTTTGATTCATTTGTCTTTATCTCCATCTTTTCCATTCTTTCCAATGTCTCCTTGGATAAACCTGCAATGTCAATGTTAGCATAAAATTCCAGAGGTTTAGAGAACTCTTACGAGTGAATTTCTAACACCCCTTTGCTCGAAATCCTCATAAAATCAATCGACTTAATATCCTTCTTCACAATATTTGCATATGCTAAGGCTTTGCATAATGCAATCCTTTCCATTGCAGCATTCATGACTTTAATGATTGTCATGAAGTACTTCTTGTCATTTTCAGCAACTTCAGAAGACACCCGTTCAAACTTTTGAATTGATAAGAAAGAAATGTAACTTGGATGAAGCAATTTTAGCTCAAATACTCCAAACAAAGAAATCATATCTTTATCCCAATCATCCAGATTTCTAACAAGCTTCAACTCAAATGTATCAACATTATAAAACCATCATAGAGTTGGTTTTGTTGTTTGAGAGCCATCAATCACTTTCAGACCAGGATTTGTTACTTTATCAAAGTATTTATCACTAAAATTATCCAAAAATACATCTTCTTTTACACATTTTTCTCCAAGTTTTCTTTTGCTTTTCAATGATTGAAAGTATTCTTTATCTTCCTGATCACATCTCGTTTTAAGAAATGAACTCATCCTTGATATTCCTCGGTTTAGCAACACCACGACTAGCTTTTGTTGGGTTAATCAAAGGAAGTTTGTTCAGCTCTTTCAAGTCTTGCATAGGTAGTTCAATGATGCTTGAGTAAAAGTGATAAACATCACATATAGCATTTACTCTCTTGATCAAAAAGGCATCAAATACTTCATCATATTTCCAAGCTACTATTTTAACTTCTTTTGATTTATCAAGAACAAGTCTTCCAAGCTACTATTTTAACTACACATCCTTTTTGTAAAACATTTCATACCAAATCTCCTACTGTTCTAGCTCTATTCCACAATTGCTTTTGTTCAATTAAGACTTGATAAGCTTGTTTTTCATTTTCGTCTTTCATGTCCAATTCTTATCAACTCCATGTTTTTGATCTCTTGAGGCTTTAGAATTCTTGTTCTCTTTATGATCTCGAGATACTGTGGGTTGTCCATGTCGAGGACTATCATTCTGTTTGTTTGTTTCTTAGTTTCTTGGAAACTTCGCACCAAGTTCCTCAACGATTCTGCTTGAAGTCTGTTTAATTTATTCCTAGGATAGTTACATGATTATAGCCATATCCTTAAAGCAGTTACATTCATATCATCTGGATCAGGATGGTGTTACTCAGAAGTTGAAAGTTCTTTAACATTGATGCTTTCTTGAAGCGGATTCCATTCACCATGTTCCACTATGATCTCATTTGGATCCATTGGAGCACTCGATTCAGCAGTTATACATTTTTTATATTCTTCATTTATTTGAGATACAGTCAATCCCTCCAAGAATACTCTGTTGTACTTCATTTTGATCAAGTAATTGTACTTATCTTCAATATCAATAGGAATGTCATCAGTTATTTCCTGGATTGGAGAATGAGTAACTTTAATCATGTCTTCATCTTCCAATACTTCATCGTACCATGCATCTTCAAACTCAGATTCTAAATCATAAAGTGCCTCAATCTTCTCTTGATCTATAGGTTCTTGACTTTCTAGAGTTTCAACTTTAGATGCAGTCTTTTGAACTTTTGATGATTCAGCTAAAACTGAAATGTCTACATCATCAATTTTTCTTTTTCCTTTATCTATCTCAAATGTCTTCTCAACATCAATTGGGGTAACTTCAGAAACTATCATAACTTCAGGGGATGGAGATTTTAGACTATCTTTCATTCTTTTGAATTCTTCTTTTGAAACCTCATTATTTTCTTTCAAATTTTTGAACTTTTCTTCCATTAGGTCATAATCTTTCATCATGACATCAAAATTTTGCAAATTTGTTTCTTTATCTTTCTCCAAATCAGCAATCACTTTATCTTTCTTTTGTAATTCCTCCTTCAATTTCTTATTTTCTTCTCTTAACTTTTCAATGAGATTCACTTGCTTAGCATTTTCTTCTTTTAATTCATCAATAATCAACCGAAAGTTTGTTTCTTCCATCACATGTGTATCCTGTTGATTCAAACTTATAGGATCATCATGTATCACATCTTCAAATACTTCAAAGTTTTGAACATCTTCATTAACTTTAGTTTGTTCTTCAGTTTCAATAGCTTCTTCAATCATATTAACTATCTCCTTAATAGTTTGACTTTCTTCATTTTTATCTTCAACTTGCTTAACTTCTTCCATAACTTCTTCAATTACTTTATTAATAATTTCATTAATTTCATTTCCACCATCATTACCATCATCATCATCATCAGATGTGGAACTAGAACTATCATCATCAATATTCTCATCATTATCATCATCTTCATCTTCATCTTCATCTACTAACTCCAGAGGATCTACTTCAATCAGGTTATTTGGATCAACCGGTTCATCCTCAAGTAAATGAAAATGATCTTCATTTATGTTTACCTCATCTTGCGCCACAACCCTCATATAGTCAAACATTGGTACATTAGGAGCACCAGTAATCATTGATAGTCGTTTGTATGAAGTTACTGTCATATGCTCAAGAATCAATCTTTCACCACCAACTCCATAAGCATGATAATCAGGATTTGCTTCATTTATGATCATCTGCTGGAATCTTGGGTACATCAGATACTTGTTTCTAATACCCTTTTCCAAGTTGAAAATAAATCCATTCGTAATCCATCTAGCCATGTTAAATCTTCTATTTGTGGCTAATTCAACAATTGGTGATGCAATATCTACTGGAAATGAATTCCATCCAACACTTCTCTTTGACATACAATGTTGGAAGATATAACATAAAAGCTTCCAGTGATTTAACACTCTAGCTCTGAAAAATTGCTTCTTTGGAAAGTGGTCTAGATGACCCATAGCAATAAAAGTTTCTCAACATTCATTAAATGAGAGTTCTGCTAAGTCTTCAGGGTCATTGTTTCCTGCTAAGTCTTCAGGGTCATTGTTTCCAAGCCTTAATGCTTCTCTAATGGATTCTTCTGATACTTCAATCATTCTTTCATTGGTTATGAATCCTCTCAAAACTTTTCTCCCTTTTTCATTGATCTCAACAGTTGCAGTGTTCTAAAATTTCTTTATCAGTCTAGCATAGATGACTGGTTGGTAACACATAGCATAAACATACTTAGTCCTTAACAGGAATCTAATCATCTCTTCGTAGCCTGTAGCATCATGAACTTCTTCGTTTAGAAATGCTGCTACATTGTGTTTAGGCTCAAACTTAAATTCAACCATCTGAAAGGATAAGACAAAAAGAATTAGACACTTAAGAATTTGCAATATTGAATCAAATTGATATTTAGAGAAATTCAAATGAATTATTATGTTTTAAATCTGTTAACCTAACTTGCACTTTGAAAATTTTCTAAGTCTTCAAGTATTCTGTCAAAAAACAAAATACATTCAAGTTAGAGTGTAAATGATTTCAAACATATCAATTCATTAATTTTTCTCAAAAAACAGATTAAAGAATGAATTTGTGATTAATTTTCCATTTTTATTAAAAATTCATGAATGTGACTGTTCATATTCAAGAACTTTGACTGATGAACATGAACATCATCATCAAGAACAAATTTAATGAAAATCAGATTTGATTATCACAATATGTTCGAAATCAAGTGTATATCATCAATCAATGTTCAATTTCAGTTAAACACTTACATTAAGTTCACAGATTTCAAAATTTCAGTCGAACTAGGGTTCATACGCCCGTATAGCTATGAAACGCCCAATCAAATTCAAACTATAAACTTTAAATTGTATGAATTTTTTCATGAACTTACGTTTAGAATCTGAAAAACAATCAATCGCAAGTATTGAACAAATAACAATCAGAAAGATGAACTGGTGAATCAAGGGTGTTCGATAGTCGGGTGCAAGATCAGGGGATTTGAGAGTGAATGAGAGACCTGAAATCACAAGTGTTGTATTTATACTAAGTGTAAATTTTTAGGCGCATGAGCACTGTTTGTGCGCATCAGACTCAATTTTACATAAAGAACTTAGGCGCATGAGCCTGTTTGTGTGCATGGGTTGATTTTTACACTAAGTATTTAGGCGTATGAGCACTGTTTGTGCGCATGAGGTTTAGACGCCTGGGCACTGTTCAGACACATAAGCACTGTTTAGGCGCTTTTGCAATGTTTAGGCGCATGGGACTAATTGAAACGCCTAATTTGTATTTTTTCACTTGAAACGCCCAACTCTTGAAAGCCTGGTACTGTGTAGGCGCATGAGTATGGATGAAACACCCAACACTTAACCATAAATTTCAGACATATGACAACTGTTTAGGTGCATGAGGTTGTCTGAAACGCCCAACACTTGTACAAATTTCTGAAAAAACATCATGCTCCTATTTTGGACTTTTGAACACTGTTTAGGCACATGAGATTACTTCCATGAGTCTAACACTTGTAATTTTCAAATCTTCCACCTGAACACTGTTTAAACGCATTAGTACTGTTCATGTACTAATTTTTAAAACAATTTGTCAAATTTTGACTTTCACCCAAAATTTACATAATTGACCCTCAATTTTGTACTTTTGACATTAAAATTTTTTATTATTTTTTTATTTTTAATTTAAAATTATATATATATATATATATATGTTTTGACCTTTTTATTTTTGTTTTAAATTTTTTTTGAAAACAATTTTCTTTCATTTTAGTCTCTAATTTTAACAAAAAGTCTCATATTAAAATGTTGCAAGAAGCTTTTCCACTTTAAAATGTTTTCTTCAGGTTCAATTTTACATTATATCAAACAAATACATGCTTGAACTTTTTAGCTTCATCCTATCCATCCAAAACATTTAATTTTTGATTTTTCATATCTTGAAATGTGAAAATTTTCTCATTGAAACTTTTACTTTTTATTCCTTCTAAACTTTTATGTTTAATAAAACTTAGAAGTTTCTTGAAAGTCACAGGAAGAGCACACTAATCATTGTTAATATGCCTGCACATAGAAAAACATCCAAAAATCAAAATAAAAGCAGAATAAAAATCTATTATGTACAATTGAATCATATGTCTGCAATGAGATCATATCAGTTAAGATCAGCATATTGAAATAGAAAAAATTGGTGGATAGTCATAGACAGTGAATAAACCCTGATCAAATGTGTTCCAGGTCAGCATTTCTGTAGCAAAGGAGACACGAGATCTAAGGACAGAAAATGAGTGCTTTTGGCAAGGTACTCAGCACACTTACTTTTTCAACTCTTGGATTGCTTAAGGTACGATTAGATATGACATTATGTAAGTCACACTTAGACTTAGAGAGCTCAACCCTCGTCAAGATATGCAAGAAATCACTTTTCTTAACTTGAAAACCTGACATATACTTATAACCAGATCTCATGTTTAGTTTATGCATATTGGCATCTTTTTGCATCAATTAAGAATATCCAGGTCTGTAATTACTTATAACAAAGGATATCTCGTCACTTATGGTCTATGATGACTCATAACAGAGAAGTGATTAGATGCTTTAATATAATGATATAAACAGATCTCATGGTTATTTATATCGCCATCAGGTGTGAGTTTGTGAATTTACAAGCAATCAATTTGAGAAGTCAACACTACTCATATGTACTAAATGGACAAACACGAATGTATAATTGATTTAGTTTGATCACAAGAGTTTACTTTTTCAGTATAATTACATGAGCTTACCTGCACATCATATCTGATCACGTCAGACTTTAGTCGAAAGCAAAGTATGCAATTGATCAAACTAATGTATCTATCATTTCTCACATATTGCAAAGACACATTCATTCCTAAAAAAATGAATTAAGAAAGAAAAACTCTATTTTTGTAGTTTTTGTTTTATATTTTTATCTTTTGATTTTTCAATTTTCAATTTTTGTATTTTGGTTTGTTTTTCTATGAAACATGCACACATAATTTACAATCAGGCAATTAACTCTGACAATTTCTCTTGTTGTTTCCTATTAAGTTAAGGGAGGATCCTGATCATTTTAAGACTCAAGTAACTGAAATGTTTAAAAACCAGTTTTTACACATGGTTAATAAGACCAATTGACTCTACCAAATACTCAAACCTTCCTGGTAAAAAGGCTTTTGTAAATAGGTCCGCCAACTATTTTTCAGTTGCAATTTGGATTGAAATGATTAAACCTTTTTCAAAGTTATCTCTGAGAAAATGATATCGAATCTCGATATGTTTTGTTTTTGAATGTTTGACAGGATTAGTTGTAATGAACATAGCAGCAGTGTATCAATGTAAATTGGAGTTTTAAGAAAATTGAACCCGTAATCCAGCAGTTGGTTTTGTAACCAAAGGATTTGAGAACATCCTGCTGATGCAGCAATGTACTCAGCTTCTGCGGTTGAAACAGAGACATTTGTTTGTTTCTTACATTGCCATGAGACTAATCTGGGTCCTAAAAACTGACAACCATCTGTCGTAGATTTAGGATCTTGGCAACATCCCCCATAATCACTATTTGTATATCCATGTAACTCAAAATTTCCTTCATAAGGATACCATAGCCCTAAAGCCGGTTTTCCTTTGAGATACCTAAATATTCGTTTAACAACAATTAAGTGGGATTCCTTCGGGTCTGATTGATACCTGGCACAGACACAAACAACATACATTATATCAGGTCTAGATGCAGTAAGATACATCAATGAACCAATCATAGATCAGTATAAAGTTTGGTCTACAGATTTTCCTCTCAGATCAGGCTCAATCTTGGTGTTTACGTCAGCTGGAGTTCTAATTGATTGACCATCTTACAGTTTAAATTTCTTCAAGAGTTTGTTAACGAACTTCTCTTGATTAATGAAGATTCCATCTACAGATTGCTTGACTTGAAGTCCAAGAAAGAAACTTATTTCACCCATAGAACTCATTTGAAACCGAGACTTCATGATTTCTTCGAATTCATTGCACAATTTTGGACTTGTAGAACCAAATATGATATCATCGACTTACACTTATACACATAGGAGATCTCAGCATCCTTCTTTATGAATAAAGTTGGATCGATTTTTCCTCAAGTGTATCCATGTTGGATTAAGTGTTATGACAATGTTTCATACCAGATTCTAGGGGCTTGATGTAGTCCATACAAAGCTTTGCTAAGCTTGTACACACGATGTGGAAATTCCGAATCTTCAAAACCCGGAGGTTGCTTTACATACACATCATCGGTGATCGGTCCATATAAGAAAGAGCCTTTAACATCCATTTGGAACACCTTGAATTTCATGAATGATGCATAAGCCAGGAAGACACGAATTGATTCAAGTCTTGCAACTGGAGCAAATACTTTATCATAGTCTATTCCTTCCGCTTGGGTGTATCCTTATGCAACGAGTCTCGCTTTATTTCTAATAACTGTTCCTCGATCATCTGTTTTGTTTCTGAACAACCATCTTGTGCCTATGACATTTTCTCCTTCAGGTAAATCCACAAGATTCCACACTTCTTGTTTGCGGAATTGCAATAATTTTTCTTGCATAGCCTCAATCCAACTATTGTTTTTTAACGCTTCGGTAATGTTTTTAGGAACAATTTGAGATAGAAAACATGAGTATAAGAAAAGATTTGCTTGTTATGATTTACTTCTCGTTGTTCTCTCATTCAATGGACCAATAATTTGAGACGTTGGATGGTTTTTGTGAATACGAGATGTTGGAAAGATTTGCTAACATGGATCGTGCAGCCTCAATCAAAGTTCTGTTTTCCTTTTAGCAACTCCATTTTGTTGAGGAGTTCTGGGAGCACTGAACTGATGAGCAATTCCTTTTTCTGCCCAAAACATGTCAATAGTTACATTTTTAAATTCCGTTCCATTATCACTTCTTATTATTTTTACTTTTTGTTCTAATTGATTTTCAACTTTTGTGATAAATTCTTTTAAAAATTCAGCCGTTTCAGATTTAGCATTCAAAAATAAAACCCATGAAAATCTTGTGAAGTCATCAATGATAACTAAACAATAATATTTTCTTCCAATACTCTTCACATTTGTTGGTCCGAAAAGGTCCATGTGCAACATCTGGAGAGGTTTGGAATTTGAGTTTATTTGCTTGGGCTTATAAGACGCTCTGTGTTGCTTCCCCTTTAAACATGCTGAGCAGAGATCAGTAGTGGCAAACTTCTTTGATGGAAGGCCGATAACATGATTTCCCGCTACAAGCTTGTTCATATTCTTGAAGTTGAAATGCCCGAGACGTCTATGCCAAAGCTGACTTTCGTCATTTGATGCTTGAGCAATAAGGCAAGTTGTTTCTATAGATGGATCAACTTGAGACATATCCAGCTTGTATACATCTTGATCCCTAACAGCTTTAACAACCACCCAGTCTTTGCTAATCTGAAAACCTGGTTTCAAAATGTAATAGAAAGAATCATCAAAAAGAACAGAATACGATTTATCACAAATTTGGGAAACGCTTAACAAATTAAAGTTCAACTGTGAGCAGAAGTTGACTTTATCAAAGCTTATTATCCCGTTGGATACTGTTCCCTCGCCTGTGATTTTTCCTCCTGCATCACCACTGAAGGCGATGTGTGTACCATCTTTTAACTTAAATTCTTGAAGTAAGACATGATTGCCTGTCATGTGCCGGCTACACCCACTATCCACATACCATGTGTTGATAGGTCTTCTCGGGCATACATGTAAGACAAAGAAAATTAAGTTGAGTTATCGACCCAAGCCGAGATGGTCTTGGGTTTGCCAAACTTATCAACAATGGTGAATTGTTTAAAATGGAGTTTATTCACATCAGACTTGTTTTTGATGAATTTACCAATTCTATTATTCACAAACTTATGATCATTATTAAGAAAATTCATACCATTTGAATGACCAATTTTTGAAAAATTTTTATTTCCAAAATTTTTATCATTCATTTTCACTGACCTTGGAATGAATTGATCTTGAATGTATTGTTTTGGTCTCACAGAGTCATTTCTTTTGAAAGATCTCAAGTCTAAGGAAGGTTGGTTAGTTAATATTTGAAAATCAACAGTTTGATTTCTTTTAAACTGAGGATTAACATAACCTTTGCTCAATTGTGTATTGTCAAATCCTTTCCTTGGCGAACTCTTTCTAAAGCAACAATTTTCTGTATTGTGAGTCCTTTCATCATAGAAGGTACAATACTTATTAAAGTAACAATCTGCTATTGAGTGATTTCTCATATCACATATATGACAGTATTTGTTAAAACAACATTCAGCAGTCTTATGATTATACATGTCACAAATTTCACAGTACCTTTGTGATGTTTTAAACAACTGTTTATTAACTTTTGATGTTGATGCAATGTTTGATTCTTGTTTAGATTTAGGCGTCGAAAAGTTAATCTTTTGTTTTTGATTTGACAAATTTTGTTTTAGATTTAAAAATTAGTTGTTTTGAATATTTGGTTTTGACTTTTGTACGTGAACTGCATTCTTAGAATCCTTAGAAACAAATTGTTTAACGACATCGGAAGACTTCGAATCTGAACCTGTTTTCAGATCAGAGTTTGGCTTGTTCATAGGAGTTTGTTTAACTTCTTGAATTAAGTTCATGTTCAAAGTACCAGCAGACACAAATTTTATTGGTTTAAATTGAGTTGCTTGATTTGTTGTTTTTGTCTGATTTTCTTGACTCTTATTTTGATTAGTTTTAGCTTTAGTCAATTTTCTTCTTCTTCTTTGGTTCCTTGATTTTGTAGAACTTGATTTTATTTGAGATTGAACATCTTCAGGTGAAGATTCTTTTTTAGTTTCTTTCTCTTTCTGATCTTTTTGCCATTTAATAAACTCTGGATTATTTATACCATAAGAGTTTAAATCTTCTGATGTTCCTTCTTCTTGTTTTGCTTTATCTTTGTTTTTGGAGTTTTGTTTATTATTTTTAATGACCACTTCTTCCAACACAGATTCTTTTGAAACAAATATTTTCTTACTTTTCGGTCGTGGTTCATATGATTTTACTTTTACCGGATGACCATTTTTGATCTTTTCAGTATCTTTTTCTTCAAAGATTTCAACATTGGTTTTCTCTTCTTCACTATCAGAAATCTTGTTATTTTTGTTTCGGAAAGCTTTATGTTTAGCTTTATTTTCAGGAGAATGATCATGCGTGTTGAAGTTCTCTGGTAAAGTGTTTGTTGTGAAGTTCTCCGGTAAAGGCATTAGTTCGTGTGTAAAACCTAAGCCTGCTTTTTGTTTGTCCTTTCGTTCACTTACCGGTTGTTCCACCATTGTTTTGGAACTTTTGACTTTTGCAAGATCAACTTGTGTAGCAGCATGTGCTATTTTCTCCTCTTCCAAGTTCTTATTCATTTCTTCAAGTTGTTTGTAACCAATTTCTAGTTCTTTCAAAGTTTTGTTCCATGAAGTTTGTAGAGAAATGATCTTTTCATCTGATATTTTGTGGTCATTTTTAAGTTTATTATGCATTAATTCCTCTTGCTTGAGCTTTTCACAAATTTTGTATGAGTAAGTTCGGTAATATTCTACACGTTCAAAGCAAGATTTGGTGCATAGTTTTTCTCTTACTTCAGCTGGTATTTCAGGATATTTAGGTGAAGTGGTCTCAGAGTTAGAAGATAAATTTTTAACCTTTGGTTGATCTTTTACTGTGCCATTAATGCAACTTCTTCTGAATCCTCTTTAGGATCAGATTTATCACTCCAGTCATACTTTTCTTCTTCATTTTCAGAGTCATCTTTAGCCTTTGGATCACTGTCTTCTGACCAGTCTTCACCTTGAACCTCTGCAATAAGAGATAAACTAGAGGTTAAGTCAGCTATAAACTGCTCTGCATACGCACTCCAGTCATATCCATCCTTGATGCTCACGACAAGAGCTTTCTCAGGCTCTTCAGAAGACTTAGATTCATCTTTAAGTTCAGGCATTGGTAGACTTTGATATGGCTTTTGGAATGTCTTCTGAGACTGTTGTGGATATCTTTGATTGCTTGAACTAGCTTGACCATTCCCTCCTTTGTTTCTGGGAGCTTTGCATTCCCGTGAGAAGTGGCCATAGCTATTGCAGTTGAAACACCTTGACTTAGATTTGTCAAATCCAACAGTCTTGTTAGCACTTGGCTTGTAGTTCCTATTGACATAGGAGTGTTTCTGGGTTCTATATGCAATCATCACCATTTGCCAGTTTAAATCCATCTCTTCTACATCGTCTGGATCCATCTCGAATAAGTCCTGCAAAACAAGATCTAATTGTGTTAAATGACTACCTTGATAAGCTTGAAAACTAGCCATAAAAGTTGTAAAAGCAGTTTGGGACTCCTCATCCTGTAATAGGATGTTAATAACATCTTTAACTTTGCTAGTTTTAGTAGAGTTAGAAGATGGAGTCTCAGTTTGAGGTTTAGAGCTTTGAGGTTTAGGAGGAGACTGAGGTTGTGGTTGAGTTGCATAAGCAGGAGCACTTGTATATGAAGAATCTGTAAAGAACCCAACTCCAACAAATAGATCACCCTCTTCTTCTGGTGAATTCTCATTCTTTGCCATAAAGGCATTCTCCATTATGCTAGCTGGAGATGCAACATATTTGTACTGATACATTGATGCTGCTCTATCATTGTTTCTTAAGCTTTCATCAATCTCAACTGACTCAATTTTGGCAATCAATAGATCAATATCCATAGGGAATTTTTCAGTGTGCTTCAACAATGTCACTGTTTGTTTCCATAAGGATGGAAGAGCATTGAGAAGTCTGAAATTTAGATCTTTGAGATCATTTTTGATGCCAGCAGTTGACATCTCAGTTGTAAGTTGCACAAATCTATTCATCATTTGGTTTATAGTTTCACCAGATAAATGCTCAAACAACTCTAACTGTCTCTTCAGTTTCTGCTTCTTGAGATCTTGAATCTCCTTACCACCTTCACATATTATCTTCAAAGCTTTATACATAGTATATCCAATTTGATATCCATCAAGTCTAGTTAAGACTTCTAATGGTAATCCTTTACATGTCAATGAATATGCTTTAATGTCATTCTTTACTTTTCTTAGATCATCACCTTGTAACCCATCTTCAGGATAAGGTTCTGGAGAGTCTTTTGTGTAGACAAAACCTCTATCAGGACCATCTAATGTAATTGGGATATGGGGTGCTTTTTCTATTGACTTTCACAAGTCAGTGTCAATAGAATTAAGATGATGTTTCAATCTATGAGACCAGTTCTTAAAATCAGCTATGTTCTTCAACTTAGGAACTCTTTCCTCAGAATCTTCAGATTTGACCATTTTGAATTTTTGTTTTTTAAGAAAAAGATTTGTTTCTTGTTGTTTTTTTAAGTTTTTGAATTAAAACAATGAATTGAAAATATTTTTTTGGATTTTTAAATTTTTAAAAAATTTCTAAGTGTTGAGTTGATGCGCCTAAACAATGATGAAGCGCCCACACAGTTGTCAAACACCTAACTTTGATGTAGAAATGCCTAAGGGACTGCCTTAGTAGAATTATGAAACGCCCAACTGATAATACGCCTGAACAGTTGTCAAGCGCCTGGGTTGTAGAACGCCAAAACAGTTCAAAAGCGCCTAAACAGTGGTTATGCGCCTAAAATTACTTAGTTTCTGAAAAGTTTCAAAGTGTCCAAACAGTTGTAATGCTCCTCAATAGTGATCAAACGCCTAGACCAAAAACGCCTGAATAGTGTTCAAACGCTTAAACAGTTGTCAAGTGCCTATACACTTAGGCAATTTTCAGCAGTGTTTTAACCTAATGCGCCTAATTCAACAGATTCAAACGAACTCAAATCTTCTGAAAATCTTCAAAACTTATTGAATTGATCTAAAAACTTCCAATTAGGTAGTATATAGGTCGATAATCAATCCTTCATCTTCAATTTCAACAAACAACAATAATAATTCAATCTTCTAATTGAAATACAGTCCGAATATGAAGAACAGGTTCGAACAACTTGTTTGATCAAATTATCAGATTTGAATGAATTAAACATGAAATTGTGATTCAAACCATGTTTCTATTGATGAAACACAACTGAATTCAACAATTATTTGATCAAATTGCTTACCAATAACAGATTCAAGTGATTTAGAGAGCTCTAAATGTCGATAAGCTCAAATCACTGAACCAACAGCTCTGATACCATTTGATAGGATCAAAATGGATCGATCTGTGATGATATTGTGATGCAATTGAATCAAAACTAACACAAGTAATCAAATCAATGCAATCATATCAGAAAAATTCATAGTTTTTCATTGATAGAAAGCATAGAAATACAAGTGTAGAGAAAACAGTTACAATTCGTTCAACTGATTCTAAGGTGCACTAGTCTAGTCTCTGTGCTTACCTACACAATACATAATCTATGCTATTTATACTATCAAAGAAAACAAAAAGGAACATATATTTACAAATAAGTCCCTAAACTATGACAAAACTATTAATAAAGACAATAAAGACTAAATGATAATCTTCAAGAGGCTTCTACAACAACTTATAATAAATAAAGTGTTTGAAAGTATGATTTCTCCCCCAAATGGAGCATGTAAAAGAGGGGCATTGAACTCACCTGAAGTGTAAGCAAGGAATAATGCAATTGAATGATGAAATGGAAAGACAACCCACCACAGGTTACCTTCAATACGTGAGAACATGAGTACGCGAAAGACAAGATGGTTTAACAAACCTTAAGTGTTTAATAAATCTCATTGATTTAAGTGATTTTGAAAACATTGACCCGTTTGACCCAGTTTACCCATTAGACCCGTAGGTGACCATGTTAAGTGAAATCAGGCTTGATTATATTTAACAAACCAACTATTCATAAGTTTAACTCAATTCATTCAAGTAAAGAACATAATGAATCCTAAACTCTATTAGGATTTTTATACTAGCATAACTTATCCTACAACAAATATGAATCTCAACAAGTAATCACCATATACTCTATAGTCATAAATCAATCCTAGATATATCTAATCACACATAGGGTTTAACCATGCACTACATGTCCTGTGAAGTAACTTGCTACTTTACATCCTAAATCTTGTCAATCCTACTAAGTAGGGGCTTTAGATCCGCATGCGTGTATGATGTTCACAATCATATTCCAAAAATGACTTATGTTAGCAAAACAATCCAAACATACCATATTAATCAAACATATCATTAAGACACGAAAACCTAATTTTCTAACATCAATCCAGCAAGTTATATAATCGCATCAACAATTACTACACAAGCACTTAACATTCAAATTTACCAAATTAACATCCATATGATCTAACCATTGCATTCTAACCCGTTAAATGATCCCAACAACCAATATAGCATGATCCTAACACAATTTGCATGCTCAAACATGAAATTCTGCCAAACTCATTAATAAAGTTTTATCTTCAGGAGAGTAATATCCTATAACCTAAAGTTCATCGGAACGAATAATCGATTCACCATTTATATGCTTAATCTAGTTAATAGAAATCATTAGAATAAAAGAAACAACATAGAATCACAAAAACCCAAGTTTTTAAAAATTAAAGTTTCTACTTTAAGTAAGGTATGAACTAGATGTTGAAATCATGATTTTTATGCATAATCAATGTAAATCATCAACAATACTATTAAACTAACATAATGACATCATCCAATATCATCAATTTCTTGTTATTATGAAAAATTAAACTAAGGTTTGTTCATAATCAACTATTATGAAAAACAATGATAAACTTGATGGAAAACTCACCTTATACACGTTGTTTATCCACAAACTAGCTTGCTAATACTTTGTACTCCTCGATTGATGCAAGAATTCAGGTATGTGTGTGTGTTGGAGTTGAAAATCGCAAAAGGGGAGGGAATGAAGGTTCACGGCCGCAAATGGGGAATAGCGGTGTTTTGGGTATATATATATGGTAACAATTATAATATTTAAACTTTTGTTGTTTTATGATTTATAAAACTCATTTTTTCACATCTTTAAATTATTTTCTTTTCTTTAACTTTTGAATTTCATAAACTAATAACTAAAAGGTTAATCAAGTAATTATAATCTTTCACACAACCATGCGTTGAAATGTAAATCGTAAAATAACACGTAACACCTTGTTTCACATAATCACATATCAATAATCAAAATTATTAATCAAGTTAATATTAGTAAGTGCTTACAACACTTGTATGCAAGACTTAACATAACTAACGGAGTTTTGGTAAGGATAAATTACCGGATATTACAAAAGTAAATAAAACATTACTTAAAAGGGATTATGAAATCTCACTTTATAGTGCGTCAAGAATTAACAAGCAATGACAAAGCCTAATCGAAAGTACCGACCAATTAATGTCCTAAACATGTTGGACTCATTAATAGTCCATGACAAGTCTACTATGGATGTTGTTCACCCAACCTAGAAGATTAAGTGATTATTTTACTTAGTGAAGAGAACTGTTTTTCAAACGACCGGTTGGTGACTTTAGTTTCGGTTAAGTTATGTGTTTGTTAGTAGGAAATTATTTTCTTAACAAATCAGTTAACACTTTAATATCTAACCGTGCATTCCACACATTTAGCTATTATTTAATAATATATAGATAAACATATTCATGAAAAACCCTAAGTCATGCTTCTAATAAAACAATGTTATCACAAGTGATAACATTTCATACATGACCTTTATTAATATCACAACTTCACATTCACATACATAATCATGAAAATTACCATAAAATTCACATAATCTAACATCTAGTTATAAAAATATGTCGAAGACTTGGTATTCCTTGTAAAAGTCATTCTTCATGTAATTTTATTACAATTTCCATAAAAATCATATTTTTAATTATTATAATAATATACTAAAAAAATTTGTACTTAATCATCCAATATAAATATTTAGTTTTTAATATACTCAAAATACACATTTAACCAAAACTTGTAATTTTAATATTTTTCAACATATGTTTTTCAATGTTGACGGTCACATGCGTTTTGAGTGATACAATTAACTTTAATCAACCGATTTTTATGTTTTAATCAAATTAACATATTTTCAATCAAAATACATCTAAATAATCACATTAAGTCATATTTCAATCATTAAAATGTCAACATGCAAGTTAAGATACTAATCACTTCAATATGATAATGTTTTGCATAACCGTAAGATTCTACATGACAAGTATCACATGTAAACACACTTATACATCAAAAATTTTATACACACATTCAAATTTGTATTTTGTACACAAAGTATGATCAAAGTTTCTGACTAAAACTAGTTTTATACATGCACTTGTTTTTAGACAAAATTAGGCATTTATGGAAAATTTTAAGCATATATTTCTAAGACAATGCATATACATCACATATGACATAACTTAAAAACACACTTAAAATATGAGTTTTTCTCTATACATCATAAGGTTTACTTCTTTCCAAAACTGAAGTCATGTTAAACTTCTCATTTCAAGGTTAAAACACATATTTTTGTTGCAAAAAAAAAAAAAATAAATAAATAAAAACTCACATAAAAAATCATCCAATCATCAAAGATTGAAATTTCATATGAGAATAAGTATTTTTAACTTAAAATATAATCAATATAGAATTTGTTTTTTGAGATCCTCAATGATGTCACACATACAAGTTTGAACTTTACCAAAAATCACCATTATTGAACATGAAAAATATATTAACATCAACATGCAAAACCCAAACATACTTATAATCATTTGTTTTTAAACATAAAAAACTTTTAAAATCAGATTCTAAAACATTCATCCATGGATCATCATTTGCATGTTAAAATCTAACATTTATGAGTACATTTTGCTAACATATACCACACATATATACATACATATACACGCCCATATACATTATACACTAGAGGTGTGTTTCTTAATGATTTTAGCTCTCACATTTGGTTTTAACAAAAGTCAAGTGTAAATCATTCCTTGCATATGATGATCTAGCAACAATCATGTAGATTTAAGAATTCTTTCATCACATACGCATACATTGATTCATACGAGGCACACACATACACATTTGCTTGTTAAAAAACCCTTATTTTCTTAAAAAATAATTTTTATAACATTTGATTCAAAAAGTATTTTGATTTGGTGAACATCCTTTGTAAATATCAATATTTAAACTTTGCATGCAAGTGAAAAGAAAAAGATTAGGGTTCATACCCTTGATAAACACTTGAATAGTGGAAGAAGAATGAAGGTTTTATTGAATATTTCTTCCTCTGGAGCTTGAATATCACCAACACTATAACACCCAAAAACTTCAAAAGAGAAAAGTAAAGGAGAAAATGAGATATTTATTTTAAAAGCATGGGGTAAAAGTATGCAAGGGCCAAACCGGCCCATGAAGAGGTATAAAAGAGAGATGGTCCCCCATACTCTCTCCCATGCGCCTCAAATCATATGGCTTTAGAGAGAGAAATAGCTCCCACCGGTTCTAGAGTGAGAAAGTGGAAGATTTCTTTAAAAGGTTAGATTTTATGGCGATTTCTTCTCAGATCTGTGTTGGGTTTAAGCTTCTAGGCAGATTTCTATGTGTTTTTATATGTTAAGATTGAATCTTTACGTGTGTATAGGTGTTAGAACTCCAGGTTGCTCTCGGGTTTTAGTGGTTTGCTCGAAAGTTGGTTAAGCTGAGTTCTAGGTCCTTCTTTTTACATGTTTTCTACTTGTTTCGGGCTGATATATGTATTAAAATGATGTTTCTTGACAAAACTATGTTTTCCATAGTTAAAGAAGACTTTTTATGAAAAATGTATGTTTTTTAAAGAATTCTGTGATGATAATTGATGTTTATTATGTGCTAAGTGTGAATTTGTAGAATTATGCTAAGTATACATTTAAAGGTATTATATAGAACAAGAAATGACATAAGCTGGACTGTAAGTATTAAACAGCTCTCTGCTGTAGGCATTGGTTGTCCGCTGTGGACACTTGGAATGATTTAGTGTTGTCCGCTGTGGACACTTAAGTATTTATGGATGGCCGTTGTGGACACTTAAGGGATAAGAAGTCATCCGCTGTAGACCTTAATATGCCTTAGTCATCCCCTGTAAACTTTGTTCATCCGCTGTGGACCTTGGTCAGCCGCTGTGGACCTTGGTCGTCCGCTGTGGACCTTGGTCGTCCGCTGTGAACTTTGTTCATCCCCTGTGAACTTTGTTCATCCGCTAAGGACCTTGGTCGTCCGCTGTGGACTTTGTTCATCCGCTATGGACTTTGGTTGTCCGTTGTGGACTTGTTCATCCGTTATAGGACCTTATTCATGCGTTGCGAACAATTAGTTTTATCCTGAATTTTTTGAAAGAAGTTTAAGTGACTAGTACTTATGTTTTAATGACAGAATATGTTAAATGTTTTTAATGTTATAATTCTTTATGGGCTACTGTTATGAATAATAATTAACATTTCATGTTATGCTATTATAAAGACAATGGATATCCTATAAGTATTACGCATAATCATGTGGGACATAAAGGAATACAAGAAAGATAGTGGAACCTAATGAATATTACCCCCGGGCCCTTATAAAGAATGAAAAGCCTTGCAAGCAAAATGAATGGAGGGGCACAACCTTGTTATTGTTAGCTCAACTGATGTACGGCTGTTTCAACCTATGAGGATGCACATCTGGGGTCTAATCCTTGTGATTGACCAATGAATGAATGAATGGGACCTGTATACATAAGCAGGTTTCGTGCCTAGCAGTTTGGGTCAACTGCCAAGGGGTTAGCTACCATGATAAACATGTACTGGTAGGGGTTTGACATTTGTTGCCAACCATATGATGTAGGATCTTGCTTTGTGCAATGCTAGTTAATAAAAGAGAAAGGTAATGAAAGAAAGAATGATAAAGAAAGCCTTAATGAATATCATCAGTCAATTTGACTGCTATATATATAATGGATGGGTGATCATTAAATGAAGTTTTCAAAAATGTAGATTTTCTATATATTAATAAAAACTAGAGCTCACTCAGCAACGTTAACTTTATATGCATATTAGTTGGCGGGTAATGAGGTTGCTGGGGATGGCACAAGGATGGAGCTACTTGGGAAATAAAGAATGGCATTTATGCTTATTCAGAATCAATGTTTTTGTCATGTAATACAACTGAAATGTTGATTTTTGAACCTAGTAATAATGATGTATTTCTTGGAAAAAATGATCAATAATGCATGAAATGGATTTGTTAAATTATTTTGCTACAATGTTTTTCTTTTTTTAATGTATTTTAATATGTAATATGCTATGAGTAACCAACTGTGGGGTTTCCCAGGATCGGGGCCTTACAAGTTGTTATTAGAGCCAAAGTTTAAGAGAATTGGGAAAATTATTTTCAAAACCTAAACTTAAACTAAAAAAGGGACCAAATGAAGGAATGCCAGCCCAAGTAGCTACATGCCATCAGGTAAAATTTTCTTAAAGTTAACCAGTACTATATGCGTGTGCTATCTGAATATATGTGCTTAGTAGATTTGAATACTGATAGGTGTAAGGATAGTGAGTGTTTAGGACATGGGGTAAGGTAAGTAGTTAATCACACTTGATCACTGTAATTAAAAACTTACCATAGTTATCATGATCTGAGCAATTACCTTGAATGACATTGTTGGTGTTTGAATCTTAAAAGAGGTAGAAATTATGGCGGGTAGGAAACTTGGGAAGGCAACCTAAGGAGGTGCACGTAGCGGGCGTGCTACTGGGCCACGTGTCACCAGGAGCAAAGCTAAGGCTCCCGAGACGGTTCATGAGGAGTCGGATCACGTTAGCCATCATGTGGGTGAAGGGTCAGCTACCCTCAAGTCTACTGTGAAGGAGGCTATTGCTGATGAGGCCTATAACATTATGCAAAATATCTTACCTTCAATGGTGACTAAAGTGATTAGAGCTGTTAAGGATGGAGAAAAAGCTGAGAGTAAGGGGAAGAAGAAGAAGACAAAGTCAGGAAAGTCAACTAAAGTTTGCCGCCTATTATTTTGTTGACTCGGCACTATGCCAGTGGGACAACATTGTCCAAGTCGAGGGAAAACAATCAATATCAAAAAATAAGTGGTCGGAGTTGAAGGAGTTGGTGCTGGAGGAGTACTGTCCATATCGAGAGTTGGAAAAATTGAGAAGGAGTTCTTGTTTTGGAGGCCGGTTACATGACTCATTAAGAGTACACTTAACGAACTTGCAAGACTTGTACCAGATATGGTAACACCTATGTCCAAGAAGATCAAGAGATACATGCAAGGTTTGCCAGTGGAAATTAGGAGGAACATGATCACCACTAGACCGAGCACTTTAGGTCGGTGGTGGATTTGGCGGGAAGGTTATATGATGAGAGAGAACCGACGCTAGTTCAGAAAAAGATTTAGAAGTGGAGTTGGAATAGGAATGGGAATGGGAAGAGGTTCAGGAATGACAACTACGGGATTGGGGAAAAGAATATGAGGGTCGACGACCATCGCACAAAACAGAGGAAGGGGAATGACCAAAGGGAGTGTAAGAAGTGTGGGAAGAGTCATGTGGGTGAATGAGACTAGGAACGAATAAGTCTTTCAAATGTGGGAGCGAGGGCCAGTATGTTAAGGAGTGTAGGGTACCGAGGTGTTACCAATGCGGTGAGATAGGCCACTTGGGCCGGGATTGCAAGAAGGGTGGAACAGGAAGTTCAGGAATAAAGATGACGGGGGAAAAAGGGAAGGCAAGGGCATTCAACATGACCAGGGAGGAAGCCAGAGTGGACCCTAAAGTAGTTTTAGGTACGTTTTTGGTAAACCAATTGTATGCTTCTGTGCTCTTTGATTCGGGTGCTACTGGAGCTTTGTATCTACTACCTTTTTTCGTTTGATGCATGGTAAGAATAGGAAGATAGATGTACCCATCCATGTTGAGATTATGATAGGAAAATCTACCAAAGTGACTGATATGATTGACGATTGCCTTATAGAATTGGACGGTCATAGGTTTCCTGCTAGATTGTATGTGATGGCCCTAGGAGGTTTTGATGTGGTGTTAGGAATGGATTGGTTGATGACTTACGAAGCAAATATCATGTGTCGAAAGAGGATGATTCGTCTGATTGCGCCTGATGGCAGTTTGGTTACGGTTCATGGAGATAAAGAATGCGTCATTCCGCGAGTGATATCTATGATGATGACAAAAACGTTTATGAGCCGAGGGTGCGGTGCTTACTTGGCTTATGTGAAGGATGTGGATGCGATAGTGCTTTAACTATCTGACGTGCCCGTAGTATGTGATTTTCCTAATGTGTTTCCTGAGACTCTGCCAGGGGTCCCACTCGATAGAGAAATCGAATTTCAGATTAACTTGATACCAGGAGCACAACCCGTCGCCAAGGCACCATACCGGTTGGCTCCATACAAGCTCAAGGAATTGATGTCGCAACTGCAAGATTGTTTGGAAAAGGGCTTTATTCGACCAAGCATCTCTCCATAGGGTGCTCCGGTTTTATTCGTGAAGAAGAAGGACGGTAGTATGAGGATGTGCATCGACTACCGTGAGCTGAACAAGTTGACTGTGAAGTGAGAATCCAAGGATCGAAAAAGAATTATTAGTTTGATTTAGCAAATAAGGATTGCGGAATTATCAATATTTTTTTTTCTAATTAATTGTTTATGAAATTGAAATCGACTAAGAACAGATGAAGCAAATTGAAAACAGAAAAATTTAATGCAACAGAAAGATTGTTTCAATTTGTTTTCATTGACAATAAATCGATTACAATGACTATTGACACTTGGATGATCTGGTGATCTACAATGATGTTCTTGGTGTTCTTGATGTTTTGCTATGTTTTGCTATTTTGAGTGATTGATTGATTGATATCGTTTCTATGAATATGAGAAACTTTATTTTCGTAGACTTTTTGTATTAGGAAAAGTCAGTGAGCTATGGCATGTCATAGTCACTAGTCAAAAGGCAATCTGCCTTTTGTCTGTAGATCGATCTTGTTGTCTAGATTAGTCAAATCCTAACTGTCTTTACATGTAAGTGACGGTTGTAGGTTGTAGTATAAAAGTGTCTCAGGTCCTTGTAATTTCCATGAATGCTTTGTAACACTTGTAAAAAAACTCGAGATCAATATACAACATCCTTGAAAACCAATCTTGTGTTCTTGTGTTGTTCTTAGTTTTGTCTCTTTAATTTACTTGTGTTCTTAGCATCATCTGTCTCTAGTTACCAGTTCCCTATTTGAATTGTTAAGTGATCTAAGATCTCTCCTCAGTGTGAAGCTAAGTGTTAAGTACCCTTACCCGGTCCTGCAATTGGTATCATAGCATTCCAGGCTCTTGATTGTAAGATCTCACCATCTTTAATCCTCTTTGCTTCACACATCACTTAACTCTTCAAATGGTAGCTATCTCTATGGATGATATGGAAACTGGAACTATGACAAAGTCCCCACTGATCACTCCTGAGGATTTTGACACTTGGTGCCAAAGAATGGAAGGCTTCATCAAGTTTCAAAATTCCAGGATGTGGGAGTCTGTTGTCAATGGACCTCATGTACCATGCACCTCTTCAGCTGCTGCTGGTGGTGGCATGATACCAAAGGAGAGGGCTAGCTTTTCTGATGAAGACTGGAAAACGATTGATATTGATCAAGCCATGACAGCCCTCCAAACTGCTCTTCCAAACTCCATCTACAGAGGTTTCAAGAAGTGTAAGACCGCGAAACAGTTATGGGATGCACTGAAACTGATGTATGAGGGGTCCAATGAAGCCAAGGAAAACAAGAAGGACCTCCTGAATCAACAGTTTGAAAACTTCACCTTCAAGACAGGTGAAACCATGACTCAACAATACTTCAGGTATGTTGAGATAGTGGATACTCTGGCTGATGTTGGAGTAACTATTGAGAATAGAGATATTGTAAGGAAGTTCACGTCCTATCTTCCCAGACAATGGACACACTACTGTATGGTCATTAAGAGGACTGAAAACCTCAAGACCCTTACTCTCACTGAGTTGTATGGGATACTCAGTGGATATCAAATGGAGATGAACATGCAAAATTCATCTGGTAACTCCAATACTCACCAGAGTTTAGCCCTTCATGTGGGTGAAAGGGATAGCAGAGAACCAAAGCATCATCTTATCTGCTGCCCTGAAACTTCACAAAAGGGTCCTTTCATCACCTTCCCAGAGACACCCAGAGAGAGCTACATCCAAGGAAGTCCCTTCCAAGAGACAAGTTCCTCTCAAGCCTTTGTCTCTACTGATGAAAGTTCAGGCAACTTTCTCTTCACTCTTGAAGACCTAGACTGTATCCATCTAGATGATCTGGAATATATGCAGATAGTCCAGCAGATGGCTCTTCTCACTCACAGAGCCCCGAAGTTTTACAAGAGTACTGGGAGAAGGTTTCCTAGCAATGCAGACAGTGGCAAGTTTGGGCTGGACAAAAGCAAAGTAAAGTGTGACAACTGTAACCAGATGGGACACTTTGCCAGAGAATGCAAGGCACCTAAGTGAAATGGTGGCCAAGCATCATCTAGGCCAAACTACACTGAAGGAGGGCACCAGAATAAGAAGCCAAGACAGCAAGCTGCAATTGCTGTTAACACAGGAGGCTTTGAATGGAGCTTCCAAGCTGAAGATGCTTCTCCAAATCAAGCACTCATGACTGACCATGATAAAGCCAAGGTATTAGAACATATTTGCTCTCCTAAATGTATTGCTAAAGTAAGCAGATACAGGTCCTATAACTTAGAAATGAGATATGATATTGAGTCTTTAAACATTTTAAAAGCTGATTTTAAGAGAGCTGAAAATGATTATAAGCTTAAAATAAAAGATCTAGAGAAAACAATTTCAACTCTTAAACATGTGCAAACAAACTACAAGACTCAAATAAAAGATCTTGTTACTAAGTTGACTGAATGCCAGGCTGAGCTTGTGATCAGCAAAGCCAGGGCAGAAAAATGTGTTCTTGAAAAAGAGACCTTCAAGAACATAATATCTTCATCTATGCATGCAAAAGTGTTTTAGGGACTGGGATCTTGTGAGATGGCTCCTCCACACACTCTATTATCTGTAAGATCTCCGAGGTGTGGAACTGGTGAAGATGAGCTTCCCATCATAGACCCTAGTGTTGAAGAGGATGAAGAGTAGATGGTGAGGGATGATTCTAAAATGAGTGAAAAGAGTCAATCCAAAAAAGGTCACCATGCTCTTGAGGAGAGTAAGAAGGCTGATATGACAAAGACAAAGAGGAAGAAATTGATCAGAAGAGCAAAGAGAAGATCAAAGAAGGCTCAAGAGATCAAGGCCTCTTTTAACCCCAAGCAACAAGTGTTCATATCTGCAGGGTTTGAACTGGTAAAGGCTGAGGAATCAACTACAAACTCTAGTACCAGGAGTTTTAGTACAGTTCCAACTCATTCTAGCAAAGAGAAGGCTGAATTGCTATGTACCACTGCTACACAGTCCGAACCATCCTCCTCCAAGAGCAATTCTCTCCCTCAGAATTGTTGGATCTTATATGCCCAAGACACATACAAGATTGATGTGGTTAGTACGTTATGATCCAAGTCGGGTCATACCCAATAACAAGCTAAGCAAACACCAATATATATTTATTTGTTGATATTATCAAGCAATTAAATATTGACACCAATTTAGAAAATGGGTTTTCTAAATGATTGCATTTGAGATAGAACAAACTATATGGATATTTTGTTCATGAGATATCATTTGTAATGTTATTTAAATAAGTTAAATAACATCAAATAAAAGAGTGTATAAGTTATAAAATTAAAATGGGTTTAATTATATAACTTAACTAGTAACTAGTAATGAGTTAAAAGGAGTTTTCAAAATGGGAGGGAACCCATTTTTGAACCCATTTTTGGCCGCCCCATGTGGTGTGCCTTGGGAACATTTGTCTTGTTATAATACAAGACATTTACTTCATTTCATTACCACACTCAACTCTCTCTCTCTCTCACATGCAAGAATACTTCTTCTTCTCCATTTTTCTTCTTCTAATTAAGGATCAAGAAAGCTTTGAAGGAGTTTTTGGTGTCAAGACTTCCTAACAAGTTGGGTATTTGCAAAAGCTTGTGGGTATACAAGCTTGAGGTTTTCTCCTTTGAAGACTACACGTTCAAGAGCATCATCCTCTTCTTTTCATCCATCTCATTTTGCTTTGTTCTTGGAAAGGTAGTATTCAAGAACATCCTATGGTTGTTTTGCTTTGATAGCATTTCTTTTCACATACTACTGATCCTTGTTCTTGGGTTTGTCTTGAACATAAAATGGTTTATTTTCAGAATATAAAACAAGTTTTAACTCACATATATCCGCTGCGTTTTTATGTTTAAATGGTTAAACTACTTTGATAAAACTTGTAAGAAACCCAACAATGGCATCTAGAGCCGGTTATGTGGAAAACTTGCTTCAAAAGTCCAAGAAAAGTTAGTTTTGTTGGACTTTCTCAACCCATTAGGGGCTGTTTTGTTGTGGATGTATGAATCCCTTATCTTTCAAAGTTTTATCTTACATGATTTAAAATAAACCTTGAAAGATTAACATCAAGTGGTTGATTGTTTTGTTTGGATAAAACCCTAAAGTTTTGGTTTATGTTGGCTGAAACTTTAAGGGTTAAAAAGGGAGTTCATGGTTGTTCTTGGATGTTGTATTTGATACATATTTTGGTGCATAACATAGCCTTGACCTAATGTGTTTCGGATTTGGATGAATGTGATTGTCATGTTTGGTTTTATTCATTAAAGGGTTGTAATAATAATTTTGGTGTTTGTATCTTTTGGGTTGTAATTTATTTATTCATTGGTTATGTAATAAATAGATTAGGTGCATTTCTTTTATTAGAAAAATTGTATTAGGATATGATTTTTGTAAAAGAAGATGCACAAGTTGGAGACTCAAGGGAAGATACAAAGGAAGAACTCAAAAGACATGAACACTTGAAGCATTTGGATGCGGATTCGAGTGGGAGTTCTTGGACACATTTTAATGTGTTACTATTAACCCTTAGGAAAGACCAAATGACAACACTTGTGATGGCAAACAAGTGTGGTCACCTTAGTGGCTATGGTTATGCACTTGTGATTGAATGGTTGTGCTTGTTTGGTTGTTTATTTTATGTTGGTTGTTTGATATATGGATATGCATAACAAACAAATTAATAAACATAACAAGCTGAAATAAAATAGTTCTTAATCATTAAGTGGTTAATAAAAGGTTATTAAAAGGATTAATGATTTTAAATAAAAGGGTTTTATTAAAAGAACCATAGGGTACCATGTGTTTGAAAGCATGCAAATACAAGGTACATAGAGTTTTCTAAACTAGTATTATGAAAACTTAATTTCCTTTTGAAAACAAGTTTAACACCATCCTTTTACACAACACTTGAGTCACTTGAAAACTCTTAATGGGATAAAGGTCACCTAACCATTTTGAGGGAACTTGTGATTTGAGGTGGAAATGCCATATTTGTGGGATAAAGATCACCTAACCACTTATATTGGTAAACTCACATGTGTGTGTAAGTAGGGTGACTTGATTTGCAAACCATGCTAAATGGATCACCTACATTGTGGTTTAAAAAGGTGTTGATGGGATAAACATGCTGACTATACATATGATGTTTAAGTCGATCCCATACCTCTAGAAGTTGCAAAGGGTTGCAATTGTCAAACGTTGACTACCTTGTTAATTTAAATAATGAGATAAAGGTCACCTAACCACAATTTAAATGTAACGTTGGATTCTAGAATTTTAATTTGAGTTTGACAAATAAAAGGGTGTTAATATTTAAATATGATAATATCGTAAATACTAAAATTGAACTTTGTTAAATTTAGTAGATGACCACCAACAAAAATGAAAATAATGATATTCCGTCAGCTCATACCCTATCACTAAGAACCATTCTCCAAAAGGAGCGTCTAAACCATAACAATTTTATTGATTGGTTTCGAAACTTGAGAATTGTTCTCAAGCAAGAGAAACGGTCATATATCTTAGACGATCCGATTCCCGATGAACCCAATAAGGAAGATGAAGAGGCCTACATGAATTGGGTGAAATACACTGAGGACTCGGTCCAAGTGTCTTGCCTCATGTTTGCAAGTATGACTCCGGATCTCCAAAAGGAGTACGAACATCACGGAGCATACGACATGATAACCCAGTTGAAGGAAACGTTCCAACAACAAGCAAGGGTAGAGCGCTTCGAAACGGTTCGAGCACTCCATGCATGTCGTATGGATGATACCCAATCGGTCTCGTCTTATGTACTTAAGATGAAGAGCCACATAGACCGCCTTGAAAGGCTGAATTGTCCCGTCTCGAAAGAGTTGGCTACGGATTTGATCCTCAACTCTTTGTCAAAAAGGTTTGACAATTTTGTTATGAATTATAACATGAATGGTTGGGACAAGAACATAACTGAGCTTCACTCTATGCTCAAAACAGCCGAGGCGGCCATGGGTAAAGGAGTTTACCCGTTCTCACCATCAATGAAGGTGGGAACAAGAAGAGGCCTCACCCCGCACCCAAGGCAAGTGTTGCCAAAGGTAAAGGGTACGTTGGGAGAAAGGGAAAGGGAGTGGTAAAAGTGCCACCACCAAAACCAGCGGAGAAGAAGCAAAAGGTTGCTTCGGATGACCCATGCTTTAAGTGTGGGGAGATAGGACATTGGGCAAGAAATTGTCCTGTCCATCTCAAAGAGTTGAAAGCTAAGAGGGATGCCGGGCAAACCTCAGGTACAATTTTCATGATTCATATTGATCTAAATTTAATATCCTCTAACACATGGGTATTGGATACCGGATGTGGAACTCATATTTGCAATTTGTTGCAGGGGTTCAAAAGAAGTAAAGACTTCAAGAAAGGGGATGTTAGCCTCTACATGGGGAATGAGGCAAAAGTTCAAGTTGAAGCCCGAGGGGACTACATCCTAAGCTTCCAAATGGTTTGGAAGCAATTTTGAACAATGTTTTGTATGCTCCTAGTTTGACTAGGAACATTATTTCAGTTGCCCAATTAAGACAATATGGTTATGTTTTGACATTTATTAAAAATGAAATTCATGTTTCTTTAAATGACATCTTTTATTTTAAAGCTACTCCTATTAATGGTATTTATGAATTGGTTCGTGAAAACACATTATATGATAGCTCGTTATACCAAACTAGTACCAAGAAGCTCAAATTGGATTTGAGTGACACCTATCTTTGGCATTGCCGTCTTGGTCATATAAACAAGAAGCGCATACAAACACTTCAAAAGAATGGTCTTTTAAAAGCAAGTGAATATGATTCATTTGATGTATGTGAATCTTGTTTACAAGGAAAAATGACTAAGGCACCTTTTAGTGGCAAAACCGAAAGGGCAAAAGATTTAGTAGGTATCATACATGCGGATGTATGTGGTCCTTTTAAGCAAATGACTAGGTACAATGAAAGATACTTCATTACCTTCACTGACGACTATAGTAGGTATGGGTATGTGTACTTGTTAAGACACAAAGATGAAGCTTTTGAAATGCTCAAAACCTTCCAAAATGAAGTAGAAAATCAACTCAACAAATCAATAAAAATTCTCCGCACTGATAGAGGAGGTGAATACCCAAGTGATGCTTTTAGAAATCATCTTGGAAGTTATGGGATTGTCTCACAACTATCTCCACCTGGAAAACCACAACACAATGGTGTGTCTGAGAGGAGAAATAGAACTCTATTGGATATGGTTCGATCTATGATGGCTAGAAGCTGATTGCCTCTATCATTTTGGGGCTTTGCTTTGCTCTCTGTGGCCCGTATTTTGAATATGGCCCCAACCAAGAAAGTGGAAAAGACACCTTTTGAAATATAGCATGGAAGGGTTCCATCTCTATCATATTTAAAAGTGTGGGGATGTGAGGCTTATGTGAAGACTCCCACCTCAAACAAGTTAGAAAGTCGTTCCACTAAGTGTATCTTTATTGGATATCCTAGAGATTCTATGGGATATTATTTCTATGATCCATTGGAAAAAAGGAGTTTGTTGCCAAGAAGGGCGAGTTCTTGGAAGCCAAGTTCCTTATGGAAGGAGCTAGCAGTAGAACAGTGGATCTTGAGGAGGATCAGTAACCACAACCCGATACACATTTGGTTAACACTAGCACTCAACATAAGGATGTTGATAATGATCAAATGGTTGATCAATACACACAAAACGTTCACAAATCTGGTAGAACTAGTAATCCACCTGAAAGATATGGATTTTTCATGGATGGATGCTATGTGGTTGATTCTGATGAACCAATCACATACCATGATGCAGTGTCCAATTTGGATTGTGACAAATGGCTTGAAGCCATGAACGTTGAGATGCAATCCATGTATGACAACCAAGTGTGGGACTTGATTGTACCACCTCTTAACTCCAAGGTAGTTGGAAGTAAGTGGGTTTTCAAGATGAAAACCGATATGCATGGAAACTTGGACACTTATAAAGCTAGACTTGTAGCAAAAGGTTTCACTCAAACTCAAGGGTTGATTATGATGAGACCTTCTCGCCAGTTGCAATGCTAAAGTCTATTAGGATATTATTTGCCATAGCTGCTCATTATGATTATGAGATTTGGCAAATGGATGTCAAAACCGCTTTTCTAAATGGATATCTTGAGGAAGATGTCTATATGGTTCAGCCTGAAGGTTTTGTCGACCCAAAACATCCTAACAAAGTATGCAAGTTAAAGAAATCAATCTATGGATTGAAGCAAGCGTCAAGAAGTTGGAATCACCATTTTGATGAAGAGGTAATTAAATTTGGGTTCATCAAAATGCTGATGAGGCTTGTGTGTATAAAAAGGCTAGTGGGAGCATCATCACTTTCCTAGTATTGTATGTCGATGACATCCTACTATTTGGAAATGACATTCCAACCTTGGAAGGTGTAAAAACCTGGCTTGGAAGCTGTTTTTCCATTAAGGATCTTGGTGAAGCCGCCTACATTTTGGGAATAAAGATCTATAGGGATAGATCAAGGCGGTTGATAGGTTTAAATCAAAGTGCATACATTGATAAGATCTTGAAAAGGTTCAAGATGGAGAACTCTAAGAAAGGTACGGTACCTATTCAAAGAGGAACGATATTGAGTACGACTCAATGTCCAAGCTCAAAGGATGAGCAAGATAAAATGAAGGGAATCCCGTATGTGTCTGCTCTAGGATCCATCATGTATGCAATGATATGCACTAGGTCGGACGTGTCATGCGCTTTGAGCATGACAAGCCGATACCAGCAAAATCCTGGAAATAGTCATTGGATGGCTGTTAAGAACATACTTAAGTACCTAAGGAGGACTAAAGATATGTTCCTAATCTATGGATCTGGTAAGGAGGAACTCGTGGTAAAAGGTTACACGGATGCGAGTTTCCAAACTGATCGTGATGATTCACGATCACAATTGGGATATATTTTCGTCTTGAATGGAGGAGCAGTCTACTAGAAGAGCTCTAAACAAGATGTGGTGGCATTATCAACTACAGAGTAAGAATACATCGTCGCTTCATTAGCAGCTCAAGAAGCTGCATGGTTGAAGAAATTCATTGCCGATCTAGGGGTTGTCCCTTCCATTCAGGACCCCCTAGAAATTCTTTGCGATAATGAGGGTGCGATTGCTCAAATCAAGGAACCCCGTGCACATCAAAAGACTAGGCACATTGAGCGGAGATTCAACTACATAAGGGATGAAGTTGAAAAGGGAAAAATATGTATTCGCAAAGTTCACACGGATCAAAACATTGCGGATCCACTCACGAAGCTTCTTGAAAAGGCAAAGCATGAGGGTCATACTTGTGCCATGGGACTTCGATATTCTAGTGACTGGATTTGATCTTGTAATCTTGTATTTGGATATTGGAACCTTTTATTACTTGAATGAATTATATGGTTATAATGTTTCAACTAATGTTCCAATTTTGCTTGTTTAATCCATGAGTAAATCATTTACTCTAAACGTCCGTAGTCTTTCATACCTGTGGGAACAAGTATGAGGGTAAGACTATTATGAACCTGGATTTGTGGATATTCATATGGATGAATATAAAGCAAAGGGTTGCTGCCAAAGTTCATAGATATTTGTGGGATACAAATATTGGACTGACCCGCATCTCAAATATTACTACATGGAATCTTCTTGATTGATCATAAGTAAATTTGAGTAAAGGCGAATATCATTTGGTATCCTCTGACCTGAGATACATATTGGGTCTTGATATTCACCGGGTATTATACTTTGACTTAGTTCTTCGCTGTTCTGAAACATGGCAGTACACAAGACTAAATTCAGGTATAGCACAAGGTGATTGTGAGAGACGTATGTAATCAAGATGGGATTTGTCCCTCTTATTCGTTGAGAGCAAGATGTCTAAGGCCTGCTAAAGTTAAGTCAATGGAGAATGATCATTCTGTGTCTCTAAGATTTAACATGACATCTGTGACAAAAGGATAGATGATTGATTCACCTAAAACATTTTCGAGTAAGATACTTGAAGGGGATGATGTTATTGAATGGCTCTTAGTCATACGTATTAAGGGTAGTAAACCGTTGTTAGGCGGTATTTACTGCTTGCATCAATCTTCTATGAATCTTGTGCAAGTGGGAGATTGTTGGATCTTATATGCCCAAGACACATACAAGATTGATGTGGTTAGTACGTTATGATCCAAGTCGGGTCATACCCAATAACAAGCTAAGCAAACACCAATATATATTTATTTGTTGATATGATCAAGCAATTAAATATTGACACCAATTTAGAAAATGGGTTTTCTAAATTATTGCATTTGAGATAGAACAAACTATATGGATATTTTGTTCATGAGATATCATTTGTAATGTTATTTAAATAAGTTAAATAACATCAAATAAAAGAGTGTATAAGTTATAAAATTAAAATGGGTTTAATTATATAACTTAACTAGTAACTAGTAATGAGTTAAAAGGAGTTTTCAAAATGGGAGGGAACCCATTTTTGAACCCATTTTCGGCCGCCCCATGTGGTGTGCCTTGGGAACATTTGTCTTGTTATAATACAAGACATTTACTTCATTTCATTACCACACTCAACTCTCTCTCTCTCTCTCTCTCACATGGAAGAATACTTCTTCTTCTCCATTTTTCTTCTTCTAATTTCGGATCAAGAAAGCTTTGAAGGAGTTTTTTGTGTCAAGACTTCCTAACAAGTTGGGTATTTGCAAAAGCTTGTGGGTATACAAGCTTGAGGTTTTCTCCTTTGAAGACTACACGTTCAAGAGCATCATCCTCTTCTTTTCATCCATCTCATTTTGCTTTGTTCTTGGAAAGGTAGTATTCAAGAACATCCTATGGTTGTTTTGCTTTGATAGCATTTCTTTTCACGTACTACTGATCCTTGTTCTTGGGTTTGTCTTGAACATAAAATGGTTTATTTTCAGAATATAAAACAAGTTTTAACTCACATATATCCGCTGCGTTTTTATGTTTAAATGGTTAAACTACTTTGATAAAACTTGTAAGAAACCCAACAAGAATATTGCTGCATCATCTGTGAAGAAGAAGCTGGAGAAAGAAAGTGTTCAAGTTCAGTTTTGCTCTCAGAAGAAGACTCCCAGAAGGAAGCAAATGGACTACATCATGTGTGGTAGTACTTCTCATCTGGCTAAGGATTGCTTCTACAATCCTAAAAGTACTATCCACATGGTCAAAGAAATGGCTTCTGGGAAAAGAAGGAAAATAAAGCTTCGGAAGGAAAATCTGTTTCCTTTGGAAGCTCCAAAATGAAGAAGAAGGCAAGTGAAAAATTGCTTTCAGAAGAAAATTTGGTCTCGAAAGAAAGGAATGCTTTCGAAGTACTGAAGGTCCAGTCTCTAAATCTTCCAAAGCTGCAAAAGCTTTCGAAGCTTTGAAGGTCAAGCCAAATTTTTCAAAGGTGGTATGGAAGATGAAGGAAGACTGTGTGACTGAAGATTCTTCATCAGCAATAGCAAATGATCCTCAGAACTTGAACATAGGATCACTTACTATTTCATTGCCTTCAACTCATTTTAACAAGCCCAAGACCAATGAGGCTTGGGTTTCCAAATGTAACTAAATCATCGCCTTTTGTGCAGGGACAGCCAAAGGCAAACATAAATATGTGGATCATTGATAGTGGCTGCTCCAAGCATATGACAGGCAATGAGTCCTTACTTCAAAACTTTGAAAGATTTGATGGAGGACCAGTTGCTTTTGGAGGAGATGCAGGAGGTTACATTACTGGCAGGGGCAAGGTTACAAATGGTAAGCTCAGCATTGACAAGGTAAACTTTCTCAAGGAGCTTGGATACAATCTTCTGAGTGTGTCCCAATTTTGTGGCCAAAAACATCACATGCTCTTTATTGAGCATGAGTGCATTGTTCTCAAGCCAGGGTTGATATTCCTCAAGAGCATATTCTGCTCAGAGCCCCCAGGAGAGGGAAATGCACAAGATGGATCTATAGGAAACATTTCCCTCTGGAGAAGTCTCTTGCTTTCTGTCTAAAGCAAATAGTGATGAGTCTTTCCTTTGGCATAAAAGAATGTGCCATGTAAACTTTAAAAACATGAATAAATTGATTAAGAATGATTTGGTAACTAGAATGCCAAAGAAAGAGTTTACAAGTGATGACCACTGTGTTGCATGCCTGAAAGGGAAGCAACACAAAGTGTCTCACAAGCCAAAGAAAATGAACTCTATTACTACTCCCCTACACTTGTTACATATGGATCTGTTTGGCCCCACCAGTGTAATGAGTCTAGGAAGAACCTCTTACTGTTTAATGATCACAAATGATTTCATAAGATTCACTTGGGTGTTTTCCTTAGAACTAAGGATGAAACCCCTAAAATCTTAAGAACTTCATTCTAAAAATTGAGAATCAATTTGATCACAAGGTCAAGACCATAAGATATGATCAAGAAACTGAATTTAAAAACTGTAAGGCCCCGTTCCCGGGATGCTTACAGCTGGCCGATCATTGCACATAAAATATAACACATATATTTAAGTGTACTAAAACAACGCAGCGGAATAATTTAAAATCATTTCATTCATTGCTTTTGCAAAATAATACAACATTCATGATCGTCACAAAATATTGTTTGTTCGCATTACAATGCAAAAACGTCATAATTTAAACAATGGAGGCCATCCAAAAATGCCAAGTAGCTGCCCCGTGCCATCCTCAGCAACATTACCTGCCAACTGGAAATTACATAAAAGTCAGCGTTGCTGAGTAAGTTCTAGTTTTATAAATAAAATACTTTTCTTTCGTTTAAAACAGTACTTTACTTTCGTAAGCGATCATACATCATACGTACAAATAGATAATCTCATTATTATCTTTCATTATCGACAACTTACATTCATTCATTCTCTTTCTTATCGTACATTTCATTCGATCATTATTACTTTCTCTTCTCTATGCTCCAGGCTAATGCCTCGAGCAATACCCCAAACATCATGCACAAGGCGGGTACTGGACCAAAGACTATAAATAGACTTCAAACATCATGCCCGAGGCGGGCCCAGCACCGGGGTATCATCATTTGGACCATGCCATGTGCTATACCCCAAACATCATGCATAAGGCGGGTACTGGACCGAAGACTATAAATAGACTTCAAACATCATGCCCGAGGCGGGCCCAGCACATGGGTAAGCGACAATGGTCCCCGTACGTATGGTCAGTCACAAAGACTAGACCCTAGTGTGCATCCTTCTGGGGTAGCTAACCCGCACACCGTTGAGCTAACACCCTTCATTGGGTGTGAAACTCCTTACAGTGCTTGCAAGACTTTTCTTACTTCCGATCGTTCATTAATGCATGCATTCATTCTTACTTCACATTAGTTATCTTCCACTTTCGTTAAGTAATTCTTAACATAAGCATACACATACGTCACACCACGTAAGGTCACGACATAAACATAACATGGAACAACATCATCACAGCAGCATACAAAGCATACAAAAACGAAAACAAGCACAGACCCCCATAAAACCTCCTTTCTTAACACTTAAGCTCTACATCCCAAAATCTCAGAAAATTCTATCTCCTTAAAGAAATGCGGATGAACAAACAAATGCAGATGAATAAACAAATGCGGATGAATAAACAAATGCGGATGAATAAACCAATGCGGATGAACACCTCAAAAATATTTCAAGTGTCCCAAAGAAATGCGCATGAACCAAATGCGGATGACTGAAGCAAATGCGCATGGATAAAACAAATGCGGATGAACGTTCAACAAATGCGGATGAACAATTAACTAATGCTGATGAACAACACATGCAATTATTCAAACTTAATGCGGATGATCAACTAACCTGAAACCATATCTTACACTATAAACAGTTCCAAATCCTCATTCTTATACATTCATCGCACCGATCTAGCATGCTAATCTCTTAGAACAAGCATACAACCACGTAATCCAAGCAAAAACATGCAGGCCCTAACACACCCACTTAAAGAACATGGCCAAACTTACGGTACAACATACTGGTCATATTAAAAGTTAGTTACATGCAATTCCAGCCCCAAAACAGGTTTAAAACATAGAAACCGGGGATCTAGAACTCACCTTAGCAGCCTTCGAGTATGACTTTCTTCTAACCCGTTTGCACAATGAGTTCAACCACCTAGAAACCCACCAAAAACACACACCCGAACACAACAAAACACACATAAGCACACAACCGAGGCATAGGCCGGCCAAGAACAACTTAAAATGATGAATTCTTACCTTGAATTCGAATTCCTTGTTCTTCTTTCTTCAAAAACCCGAGAGCTTCGCTCTGCTTCTTTCTCTCTCTACAATCAGCAGAAAAGGCGAAAAGTAACATGGCATGGGAGGCCATGTTGCTTTATGCACCCACTTCTTAATCTTTTTGTCCTTTTGACATATTTAGCCCCTCAACTGGGGTTAAATTGTGTTTCTTCCTTTTTTCTGCACGTTTATACTTTCTTTTTCGTCTTTTAAAATTTTCTGGGTGTTACAAAAACCAAATCCTTGATACATTTTGTGATGAAAATGGTATTTCAAGACAATATAGTACTCCCAGTACTCCTCAGCAAAATGGTGTTGCTGAGAGGAGAAACAGAACACTTATTGAAGCTGCTAGAACCATGTTGTCTAACTCTAAACTGCCTATCACCTTCTGGGCAGAGGCTGTCAACACAGCCTGTTATGTGCAAAACACAGTTTTAGTGGTTAAGACACATGATAAGACTCCTTATGAACTATGGCACAAAAGGAGACCTTTATTGGTTTTCTCAGAACATTTGGATGTCCTTGCACCATCTTGAATACCAAGGATCAAATAGCCAAGTTTGTTGAGAAATCAAATGATGGACACTTTGTTGGATACTCTTCTCAAGCTAAGGCTTATAGAGTATACAATCTCAGAACTAGAATCATTGAGGAGTTAGCCAATGTGACTTTCAATGAACACACACCCTGTGTGAAAGGTTCTGGTCCGAATTGGCTATTTGATCTTGATTTAGTTACTAACTGTTTTAACAAGTCTTATGAGAATGTTTTAGGATCTACAGATAACAGATAAACAGAAGATCCTGATCCAAGATTTGAGCTGAGAAGACCAACCAAGAAGACTACTTCAGCTCCAGTGGTGACTAACCCCGTAATTAAGGCTCCTATCAGCACAAGCATGACAAATACTGCTGATTCAACTGAATTGCCTTCAAATTCCAGCTCAGAGGCTCAGAATTTAGGAGTAGGAACTTCTAATGTAGGAGGAACTGGAGATGGTGATAGTGATCAAAAATTTCTTGATGCTGATAACCACTCCATTGAAGAAAACATGAATGATATCACACACTCATTGGATCAAGTTTCGCTTGATAAGTGTGCTGATATGGTGGGAGACACCTCATTGCCAGATCAAAATTTCTCTAGTTTAGATCTGTCCAACCAACTTGCTGTTATCCCTCAACTTCGGATCCACAAGTCACATCCCACCACCAACATCATTGGAAATGTTGACTCAGGGGTAAGAACAAGAGGACAAACTCATGACAGTCATGTTTGTCTATATTCTTATTTCTTATCCCAGATAGAGACGAAGAAAGTTGATGAGTCTTTGAAGGATGGAAGCAAGATTGAAGCTATGCAAGATGAACTGCTTCAAATCAGAAGACAGAAGGTGTGGAACTTATGCCCTCTTCCTTAAGGGAAGACTGTCATAGGTACCAAATGGGTATTCAGGAACAAGAAGGATGATAGAGGGATTATTATCAAGAACAAGGCTAGACTGGTTGTCCAAGGATACACTCAAGAAGAAAGGATCGATTACACTGATGTTTTTGCTCCGGTTACAAGACTTGAAGCTGTAAGAATATTCCTGGCTTATGCTGCATCCAAGGATTTCAAGGTTTACCAACTTGATGTGAAATATGCTTTTCTCTATGGGGTGATTGATGAAGAAGTTTATATTAAACAACCACCTGGCTTTGCAGACCCAGATCATCCTGATTATGTCTGCAAGCTTGAAAAAGCTTTATATGGACTGCATCAAGCTCCAAGAAAGTGGTATGAGACACTATCAACATACCTCTGTCATCATGGATACAAACGAGGTACCATTGATGGGACTCTCTTCATCAAAGAAACAGGGAATGACATACTGCTAGTTCAAATATATATAGATGACATCATCTTTGGTTCAACTAATCCAAAGCTCTGCAAAGACTTTGAGATGCTGATGAAGAATAGATTTGAAATGAGTGCCATGGGGGAACTCAGTTTCTTTCTAGGAATTCAAGTGAAGCAGGTTGAAGATGGCATCTTCATTAGTCAGTCAAAGTATGTACAGGACATACTTACAAGATTCAAGATGACTGACTGTAAGGTTGCAAACACACCTATAGCCAGAAACCACTCCCTTGGTCCTGATCTTGAGGGGGAGTGTGTTGATGAACATCTCTATAGGGCTATGATTGGGTCACTTTTGTACCTTACCGCTAGAAGGCCTGATATTATGTTTGCCACATGTATATGCGCAAGATATCAAGCCAACCCCAAGATGTCACACCTAATCACTATCAAAAGGATTCTCAGATACCTCAAAGGTGCTCCAAATCTAGGCCTTTGGTATCCAAAGAATTCAGAATTTTATCTATATGCTTATACAGATAGTGATTATGGTGGCTGCAACATGACTGCAAAGTCCACATCCAGGGGATGTCAATACCTTGGTGGAAGGATATTCTCTTGGCAATGCAAGAAGCAATCCTGTGTGTCTGCATCAACTGCTGAAGCTGAATACATTGCTGCTGCAAGCTGCTGTGCTCAAGTGCTCTGAATTCAAAATCAGATGCTAGACTATGGGTTCAACTTCAAGGAGACTCCCATCCACATAGACAAAAACAGTGCCATCTACATTACAGAAAATCCTGTGCAGCACTCAAGGACCAAACACATCAACATCAGGTATCATCTGATTAGGGATAATTTTGAAAAGGGATTGATCAAACTAATCAAAGTTAACACAAATGAACAATATGCGGATCTGTTCACAAAGGCATTTAATGAACAGAGATTTAAATATCTTGTATCAGCTATTGGGATGATTAACTTTGAATAGATTTTCTTTAATAACTTAATTAACTTTATTTCCTAAAACTGTGTGTCCTAAGTTGTCTATTAGATCACCTCATAAGCCCAGTTCTCTTTGGAAGAAAACTAACTTTTAATTCCTCAGATTTATGAAAATTTACTTTCAAAAGAACTCAAATTGCTTTCGGAAGAAATTTTTGTCTTTAAATCATTTAACAGCTTATCTAAGATTTACCTTCGGAAGAAATTCTTGGGGTATCTTTCGAAGCTTAAATTTGTATATAAGCACTTAAACGTATTCAAAGAACAAATATCTTCCAAAAGCAATTAAGTCTCGGAAGACTTGTTCACTTCTTCCGAAGCCAAATTTTCAAAATTCTTTGAAATATCTTCCGAAGCAAAACTTGCTTTCGGAAGCTTTCCTACAAAGCTTCCGAAGCCAAAATTGCCTTCAGAAGTTTTACAACTTCCAAGAAAACTAATTTTTGGGCCCACTTTTTCAGAAGTAGGACCTACTTGCGGATTTCAAAGTTTATCTTTTTGTCATAACTTTGTCTCAAATCCATGACATATATCTTCCAAAAGGTTCTATTTCGTCTCTCTACTCACACTGATCCTTACACTAAATTTACCCCAAAATTTCATCTGCTTCTTCCTTTCTTCACTGCAAAAGCTTCCTCAAATGGCCACATTGATCGTCGCAACGACCCTGATTTTTCCATACACCTACACAGGCAACATAATTAGGTTGCCCTGTTACACTCTGAGAAGGATCCAAGCTTCTCAGATGTGTGTAGGTACCTTTTTTCATCGCACTACTTCACCTCCCATACAATTGATCCTCCTCTCTATGAGGATTAGTTGCTTGAGTTCTGGAAGACATGTCAAGAGGTCACCATGGACGGGGAGAAGGCACTGTCTGCTACAGTGCAGGGGAGGACAGTTTTCATCACTCCGGCCATCATAAACACCCATTTGCAGCTGGATGATGAAGTAGGTGAGCTGTCCTTTCCCAAATCTACTGTCAACCACTCCTTTTAGCAGATGGGCTATGAAGGTGAGTTCTTACTCAAAACCTTCAGGAAGGGGAAGGTCTCATCATAATGGAAATACCTCCTCCATGTCATCATTCACAGCCTTTCTAACAAGCATGGAGGATGGGATCAAGTTCTAGAAGACCTCTCCTTTATAGTCCATGGGATGGTACAAGGGGTCAAGTTCAGGTACTCTTAGTTTGTATATACTAATTTACTTGCAAACTTGGACTCCTTAGAGTACTACATGTTCCCTAGGTATGTTCAACACATTCTCAACTGTGAGTTGAGACCACAGTTGAGGGGAATAGGTAATATTCTTAAAATAGGACATCTTCAAAATCTTGAAGAAGCCAACTGTTGGATTCTCTGGGGTAGAAACAGACCTTGTCCCAAAAATGTTTGAGCTCATTGCTAAGGGTGAAAACCTAGCCGCACCAGCTAGTATTGAACCAACACCCTCTACCTCTCAACCACCTCAAACACAGCCTACCATTACCATCACCTACAAAAGAAAATCCTAACGAACCCCTGCACTTGCTACTGAGCATGTACAGGACCCCATATCAGAACCCATAAAGGAGGAAGTGGAATCTCGAGCTCCCACTTCCCCTGAGAAGCAGACCACTCCCATCTTTCAACCAATCAATGCTGAGGTTCCACATGCTCAGCCTGATGAGCTCATAACCCCACAAACAGCCTTAAGCCATTACTCTAAGTCTCAACACCCTAGTGATCAACCTTTGTGGAAAGCTACCATCCCCAACGTCTTGATCTAAACCGCCCCATTCCCAGCCTTTGCTGAATCAATATTTCAGATTCATTGAGATTGGATCTTAGGATTCATCAGTTTCAGATCTGAGAATTCAAAATTAAAGATGGGTGGAAGTGTGTTAATCAAAGAACAAGGATGTGTGTGTAATGTATAATGTTATGATTTCATTGATATTGAATAACAAATTACAATGAAGAAACATATACAAAGATGGATGAACATCAAACCCACCCAAAGGAGGGAAATTCTCCTTGGGTGGTGATTTACACCATGAAAAACACACACTTAAGAACTACAAGCCACTCACATACTTTGCAATAACCCCTCTTTACAAGTGGCACTAGTGGTTCTATTTATAATGTTATTACATCATGACCTAATTTTGACTATTCTTGTGGTCTTGATGTTGACTTTGTCTTGTGATTGTTTTGTTCTGTTTATCAACTTGGTCTCTGAACTTGTACAATGAGATCTTCAGTTTGCTTTGATTGTTGTTTGGAAAGCTTCAGTTTATCTATTATTGAATCCAACAGCCTTGACTTCTATTCTGATGAAGATTTGGGCTTCAGTGAGTACCATGAGTCTCTCCTCTCTTCCCACACTCAAGGAGAGATGACTACTCCTGCTTCCCCCATCTCCAGCCCACATCAACAACCCCCTACTGAGGTGGATAGTCCTGAACATATTCAGGAAATCCATATGGCAGAGGCTATCACTTTTGCAAGTGATAACATTACCTGGACCTCTACCATGTCAACCCAGCCTCTTGACACTTCTCTGGAAGTTGTCATTAGGCAAGGGAAATCCAGCAACCAAGAAACCTATGTTGGTGATGAGGAAGAAGAATTAGGTCCAATTCTCTCATCCCCCAATGATTCTTCATCTGAAGATGAGGGCAGTCTACAATAAAAGGTGCACAAACTGTCACATCTTTACACCTATTTTGTTTCAAAGATAGCTCACCTGGAATCTCAGATGACTATCTTACAAAAGAAGGTCAATGACCAGCAACTTGAGATCACCGATCTCATGGGTAAGTTGGCAGAGAGACCCATGAGGACAACTCATCCAGGTCCACAAGAACCTGTGGATGTCTTGGATCAATCTCCTAGCTCACCTATGCAAGAGGGTGATGCTACCAAAAAGGGGGAGGAAATTTTAACAATCACAAAACTTGGGAGTTCTTCCCAGAGTATGGACATAGAGGAATCACCATCCTCTCTTGCAATTGTTCATTCTCAGCAACCTCCTCTGGACAGTGATCTGAACTTGCTCATCCAACAACTGTTTAAGGAGGGAATACCAAGAGCAATGTCTACCCCTTATGAGAACCCAATCTGGGGTTGGGGGTATGACAGCAATAGGAGAGCTCTTGTGATCTCTAGAGCTCAGGGTCAACTAGAAGTTCTCAACATTTCATACCTGAGTTTCTATGAGAGCATCAACTTGGTAGATCTGCTACTTGTCAACCCAAGCAATAACAGACAAGAAGCGAGATTGGTAGAAAGAATCCAAGACAGGGTGCTAGAGGAGTTTAAATTGAGATCAAAATAATATAGACAGAGCCTAGCATGTGAGATCTTTGGTCAACTAGATGTTGAGGTAGACCCGAAGATTAGCTTTGAAGGGAAAACCTTGACTGAAGGCCCAGAGGTTGAACCTTTGAACCTTGAGACAAGATCTCCCTCTGCACCCATTACCCTTAGTGAAACACCAGCTGGTGATGGTGTTTCACAACCTCTCTTTGGCCAGAGCTTGACAGCTAAACCAAGCAATAAAGGCCAAAGCTCTCTCTAGCCTGAGTCACCAAAGCCTCTGGATGACAAAGGCAAAAGGAAAATGACTCCTGAGGAGATTGAGGAGCAGAAGAGAGAGAGGAAGAGGAAGCTGAGGGGAGAGAGTTCAAGTGGTTCCCCAGGGTTTATGGAAGCTGCAATCAAGGCTGCCCCCAGGCTAAACACTCAGGAAGATGAGTTAAGGGCAGCCAGGATAAACTACCTGGGAACCAAAAACTGTAATGTTGATGAACTCATCTCTCTCCCCTTAGATGAATTGAATGAACTAGCTGACACAGAGTTGTCAAAGGAGAGGAAGGAAGTAGAGGATGCAGCATTGCTCCTACAGCACAAGGAAGAAATAAGGCTGAAAAGACTCTACAAGAACATTCCTATCCTCTCCCCAGTTCAAGAAAGTCCTGAGCTAGAGACTGTGGCCATTAAACAACCTCAGGTAGCAACTGAAGAAGAAAGACTAAAGATGATCAGCTACCTGAGTGCCACAGGTCTCTATTAGGCAGATGCACTTCTTCCCTTACCATCTGAATACATATTGTTTGAATACAATAAGTAGATGGAAGAAAAAGCTAAAAAAGAAAAACAAGCTGAAAAGAAAAGATTAAGGGAAGAAGCTGCAAAGTCAAGGGCCATCATCCACAAAAGCCAAAAGAAGTCTGCTGACAGACAAAGGATGATGAGCTAGAAGGAGGCTTGGCCCTATGTCTCTATCCATAATAGATGAGCATATCAGGGTAATCAAGCAGAAGATAAAGAAGGTAGAGCTGGTGGACTTGCATTCTCTACCAAGTCCAGCTCAACCTGAAGTTGAGGTGAAGGTTGAACCCACTGAGACAACACAACCTGAACCTGGAGCTGCATCTTAGCCAACTTCATCTTTTGATCCATAACAGGGTCCTCCTCTTTCTCCTTCTGAACCTGTGAGAGAGGATCCCAACTGAGGGGGACTCAACTAAACAACCTGGTACTCAAGACTAGTCCCCTTGGTTAAAATCATCAGGGAGAAGAAAAAGGATGGTTAGAAGATCAACCTCAAAGAGAAAAAGAAGAAAGGCATCCACCTCCCAACCTTAAGATGAGTCAGAGCATCCTGAGGGAGTGCATGAAGAGGTCTCTCAACAAACTCCAATCATAGTAGAGCCTTTTGCTGTTGGAAGACAAATTATGTCATGGTCTTATGATGAAGATTAAGACAGATGGTATGTCATAAGAGATCAGGAAGGTATGCATGTCTATTCCTCAGAAGACATGCTCAATCTTCCTCTGCATGATCTCTTTGACATGAGAAGGTTCTATGTTAGTTTGAAGGATCTAGACCTAATGATGAAGAAAGGTATGTTGAGGATCCTAATATGGATTATCAAAATCTGAAGAACTTCTTTGTTTTGGTAGCATCAGCCTAGGGGGAGTTTGTAAGAGGCTGATGCAACCAACAAGCCAGAACAACCAAATATTCTATGCATGCACTATGGAACAAAGATGAACTAGCTTTGGAAGTCTTACACTCTCAAATGTGTCTAAGTGTAAGATCTTCCAAAGCTAATAGTTCAGAAGGAGTTACTTCAGAAGTTTCACACTCAAACAGAAAAATATTCTAAGTGTGAAATCTTCCGAAGCCAAAGACCAGCATCTTCCGAAGTCGAAGATGAAATCTTCCGAAGCTTCAGAGACAAAGTCTTCCGAAGCTTCAGAGATAAAGTCTTCCGAAGCTATGAAGATTGATTTTTCAGAGGATAGAGAAAATATGCTTTCTCTGAATCAACTTTTGATAAAGCTGACACACTCTCCGCTGCCTGCTCTGTTGGTTCACCTACTTTACACAAGTTGGTGAAACTTCCATGCTTTATCAAAAAGTAGGAATGGTCTTTGTCTGTAACTTACCTTACTTGTTTCTGTAGACATTTTGTATTAGGAAAAGTCAGTGAGCTATGGCATGTCATAGTCACTAGTTAAAAGGCAATCTGCCTTTCGACTGTAGATTAATCTTGTTGTCTAGATTAGTCAAATCCCAACTGTCTTTACATGTAAGTGATGGTTGTAGGTTGTAGTATAAAAGTGTCTCAGGTCCTTGTAATTTCCATGAATGCTTTGTAACACTTGTAAAAGAACTTGAGATTAATATACAACATCCTTGAAAACCAATCTTGTGTTCTTGTGTTGTTCTTAGTTCTGTCTCTTTAATTTACTTGTGTTCTTAGCATCATCTGTCTCTAGTTACCAGTTTCCTATTTGAATTGTTAAGTGATCTAAGATATCTCCTCAGTGTGAAACTAAGTGTTAAGTACCCTTACCCGGTCCTGGAAATATAGTTTCAACTTGTCATGCTGCTTATCATGTTTTAGTATTGATTAAAGATAGACAAATATGGACTCCATATTCAATTCACATTAGAGTTTGTCCTCCGTTTATGAGTCAATTTATCACTTTTTCACACTTAAAACTATGTTCCATAAGTTATAAGCTCTATCTTAAGATTTCTTTGAAATCTCATTAATGCTGATATGATTTTTAAGCTCTGAATTAATATACAGTTGATCATAATGGATTCTTTTAGAGCTATTCTTTTTTGGAACCTTTTGATGATCAGCATCAGGACACCAGGTCTTTACTCACGTAAAACAGAGGTTCCTAAGAACTCAGGTCTTTGCTTATGCAAAACAGAGAGTTCATGATGCGCAAAGATAAATGTTATAAAGTGTTACAACATAGTGTGCTTAGGTGAGTAAGTTGATCATAGCAGGATAAGACTTACTTGCTTGCTCCTCAAAATGGAATTGGCCATAATTTGTCACCTTAACATTATGTTATGCATGAACTTGTTTATTTTCAACTCAAGCTGAACCTACTCGCATATCAAATCACATCTGATTAGTCTATATTTTTTATGTTAAAAATAGGAAAGTAAACAAAGGTATAGTGTACTATCATTTCCCATAATATGAACTGCTTATTCAAGAAATCATGAAAATAAGATAATTATGAATGTTTTTGGCTTTTTCATATTAAGAAATTTGAAGGACAGATCATGTGTTTCTTTGTGTTGATTATTTAATCTAAATTGATCATGCCGAAGGACTTAATTAAGAAATTAAATCTTACTAAGTCAAAGGTTTTAGTGAATAAATCAGTAAGCTGATTTGTTGTATACACTTTGATCAACTTGATTAAACCTTTTTCTAAACAGTCTCTCAGAAAATGGTATCTGATTTCAATATGTTTTGTTTTACTATGTTGCACTAGATTAGCAGTGATGAACATAGCAGCTGAGTTATCAATTTGTATTGGTGTTCGAAGAAAATTGTAACCATAATCAAGTAGTTGGTTTTGCAACCATTAAGCTACTCCTTCAGAAGATCCCTGTCAGACAACCATCTCAAAATCAATGTGTTTCAACTGAAGCTGGTCCAAGCACACTACCATCTCCTTCAGAAGATCCCTCATCTGAAGTCAGAGATCAAAATCAAGCTACTCCTTCAGTTGAACCTGAAAGAACCTCAAATGATGGAAGTAATCAAAATGCTGCTGATGTTGAAGCAGGAACTGAAACCGGTTTTGATTATTTTCATAACTGTCCCGCAGTTCAAGATGAATCGGCCTCTCACCAAGATGATCTGAATTTCTCCAATCTTGATGTAACCATTGCTGGTGAATCAATTTCAACCACCAGAACACACAAGAATCATCCAGTTGAAAGCATCATTGGTGATCTCAATGAACGGGTGACAAGAAGCAAGTCGAGCATAGCAAACATCTGTTTGTTCTCTTGTTTTCTCTGTCAAACAGTACCCAAAAACATCAAAGAGGCTCTTCAAGAAAATAGTTGGATTGATGCAATGCAGGAAGAGTTGCTACAATTCAAACCCACCCAAAGTATGGCAACTGGTAGACCTCCCCGAAGGACAATACCCTATCGGCACCAGATGGCTGTACCGAAACAAGACTGATAACAGAGGGATCGTCATCAGAAACAAAGCAAGATTGGTAGCACAGGGCTATACACAAGAAGAAGGAATAGATTATGACGAGGTGTTTGCTCCTGTTGCTAGACTAGAAGCCATACGACTATTTCTTGCGTACTCTGCATCCATGAAATTCACTGTTTATCAAATGGATGTAAAGTGTGCATTTTTGTATGGAAAGATCTCTGAAGAAGTCTACGCGAGTCAACCTCCAGGCTTTGAGGATCCTGATTTCCCTCACAGGGTATTCAAGCTTGATAAAGCCTTGTATGGCTTACATCAAGCCCCTCGAAAATGGTATGAGACTCTGTCATCATTTCTTCTTGAACATGGTTATGAAAGAGGGAAGATCGACCAGACTTTGTTCAGAAACAGAAAAGGGAATGAGATGCTGCTTGTCCAGATTTATGTGGATGATATCATATTTGGCTCCACTAACAACCAACTATGCCAAGACTTTGAAGATCTTATGCATTCAAAATTTCAGATGAGTGCTATGGGAGAACTCACATTCTTTCTAGGTCTTCAAGTACAACAAACCTCCAGTGGAATCTTCATCAACCAGTCAAAATATGTAGAATCAATGTTGAAGAAGTTTCACTTTGCAGCCTGTCAGTCCATCAGAACACCGGTTGATACAAAGTGAAGATTGGTCCGGATCTAGAAGGCAAATCAGTGGATCAGACTCTCTATCGGTCTATGATAGGTTCACTTATGTATCTAACAGCCAGTAGGCCTGACATCATGTTTGGTGTTTGTGTGTGTGCCAGGTATCAAGCAGATCCCAAGGAATCTCATGTGAATGCAGTCAAGAGGATATTCAGATATCTTAAGGGAAAACATGCTCTTGGTCTATGGTATTCAAAGGATGGAGACTTCAATCTCTATGCATACACCGACAGTGACTACGGGGGATGCAATTTCAACAGAAAATCCACATCTGGCGGTTGTCAATTTCTTGGTCCCAGACTGGTGTCTTGGCAGTGCAAGAAACAGACCAATGTGTTAGTATCGACGGCTGAAGCTGAGTACATAGCAGCATCAGCTTGTTGCTCTCAAGTTCTCTGGATTCAAAACCAGATGCTTGACTATGGTTTTAACTTCTTGCACACCCCAATTCACATTGACAACACAACTGCAATGTTTATTACTAATAATCTAGTTCAACACTCAAAAAAAAAAAACACATTGAAACTAGATATCACTTTTTGAGAGATTGTGCTGAAAAAGGGTTAATCAAATTGATTCAAGTTCATACTGACAATCAATTGGCTGATCTATTTACCAATGCATTTGAACCTAATAGGTTTGAATTCCTAGTTCAATCAATTGGCATGATTAACCTTGAGTAAAATAAAAAAATAAAAAAATATATATCAAATATCATAAAAATAAGTCTTTTTCTTGAAATTTGTGGCTTATACTTTTTGGGAAATGATATAATTACAGTCGTTATATCATTCACTGTGCTTAATACAAAATTTAAAAGACTGTCATGACTTACCTGATATGTAGGTAGGCTCAACTTGGAAAGGAAGATACATGCTGTGATGAACTAAATAATCATATTCAACTGTCAAATTCTCATCTCAGAGTACTGGTAAGTATCAGCTTATACAAGTGTATGTGTGTGTAGCAACTCAAACACACCAGATAATGATGAACTATGAATCTCATTCACCTGCATCAGTTTCTTCTTTGTTTTGCTGAGCAAAGACCTGAAGAAACAAGCACATAGTGTTGATGTCATGATCCAAAAGATTCACAATGTGGAACACATTCACCTTGAATGAATTAACAAAAGAGTATACAAAAAGAATACCATTATGGATCACCTTCCAAAGTGAAGTGCAAAAGAATCCCAATGTGGATCAAAACATCAAAAGGATCAAAGTAAAAGAATCCCAATGAGGATCAGTGAAATTGAGATCTCATAATTTTAGTAACCTGGTCATGAAAGATGTCAAAGTAGTCTACCATGCATTACATGAGAAAGGTTGATCAACCCATGTTTCTGTGTGTGAGGTACATGTTGAATATTCAAATCAATCAAAACATGATAAATGTCACATACAGTATAATATTTACCAAGTATGAGTTTAAGAGGACAAACATACCTTCAAACAATAAGTTCATAAACATGTCTATTTTACAATCAAAAGATTGCACTTGTGTAATGTAGGATTGTTATGATCCCAACAAAAGTATACCTCCTCTTCATGCAAAATTAAAGAGATTTTATGATCCAAAATTTTTAAATCCTTAAAATTTCTATCTAAATAAGGATATAATTTTTAGGGGGAGAAATTTAAAATTTTGATCAGTTTGTACAGGTTGTTCATTTCTTAATTTTTATAAAATCAAAACAAAAAGAATCTGACTATGTTGGTGCAGAAGTTATACTATAGTATCTCAGCTTATGCAGACATTTGGATGCACAAAAGTCCAAGATCAGTCAAACTCTGGGAAACTTGTATACATCAAACCTGATATACAAGTCAATCCAAGCAAGAATTGACAATCCCAACATCTGTCAAAACTCCATAAGAAAAAAGTGAAAAGTATAGATAGTTCTTCATAACAGCCATCAGTTCATCAGAAAACAGAAAAGAATTCGATCTACAAAACATTAATTTTTGATTAAGTTCAAATATTAATGCGGGTAAGTGCATTGGTTAATGCGGATGAAGGTATCCCTGGCATATAACCAATGCGGGTAATTGTTTTCATACCAGTTAAAACAAAGTGAAACTAATGTGGACAAAAGTGTTCAACCGCATTTGTCTTTGCGGGTAAACCATTGTTCTACCGCATTTCTTTTTTACTCTTCCGCATTTGAAACAGTACACTAATGCGAATGAACAAATTCTTATCTGCATTTGCTACAGTGTTTTTTAAAGGTCATTCGCATTTGTTTTCAACACTTGTAATATTTGTAAAAGTCATTAAATCTTCTTTTTAAACCAGAATTTAAAAGGTCATTTAATACTTTTCAAATTAAGAGACTTTACAGTGCGACGAGCGGTCTTCACATTTGTTCATCCCTATCATCTAAAATTCATCACCTATGATCTAAGACTCATTCACCACAAAAACTTCTCATCTTCGATTCATTACAACAGTATTATTAAAGAAAAGGTGAGTTTCTTCAAAGTTCTTAACCTAAAACATCGAACAGTCAAAAAACTGATTTTGAACATAGAACTCTAGGTTAAGAATCAATCACCAAAAGTAACATCAAACCAAGGTTTAAATGACATTTTCTAAGGCAATGTTAATCAATAACAAGAATTTAACCTCCTACAATCGGATTACAAAACCTTGTTCATGTCAAGAACAGGGGACAATCAATTCTGAAAAAGTGAATGTCAAAACCTGATGTTAATGATTAAAAGATGTTAAAACCATATGAATAATCTATATAAACTTGCAAAACATATAAGAGTGATTATACATGACAAAGTCAAGTTATGTATGGTACACATGTTCACTTTACTTTGACCATTAAAAGACAAACTAAGAACACACCTTGATTTATGTATTACAATATGTCAATTACAGTTGCATCTTCTAATTCATATGCTTCTAATGCAAGTTTCAATGGCTAATCTTACATGGAGCAAGCTCCATAATGTTAGTGGCTATCTTGATCCTGATGTTACTGAGGCAGAGGGTTTGAGAGACATGATCAGATTCATCTTAACTACCAGAGTTGTTCATGCTATTACAGTTAGGCCTATCATCTATGAGAGACTCATATGGTCATTCTGGAGCACTGCTGAGGTGACAGAGATAGATGGTGTAAGGACTCTGTCAGGAAGAATAACTCCTGATCATAATTTGGCCATTATTGAACAGACTGTGAGACAGTGTCTGCAGTTTGGTGATGATGCCAACTCTCCTCTGGAATTAGAAGATGATGAAATCATAACTTTCTTTGCAAACATTGGGTATGAGGGAGGTTATGAAGGAAAGCAGATTGTCAAGGGGTTGGTTGACTTGCAATGGAGATTCCTCATTCATCTCTACTAACATTGCCTGTCAAAAAGAAAGACTGGATGGAATGACATATCAGTGACCACCTCTTCTGCTATATGTGCTCTGTGCACAAACAGGCCATTCAACATGTCTGCTTATGTGTTTAATGGTCTGGTGTCAAACATTCAGGAGGGTAGAAGATACAAGTTCCTCATGTATCCTAGATTTCTGTAGTGTCTCATCAATGAAGCTTTCCCTTAGATTATACCTGAAGGACCAGTGATGGATATTCCTCACTACAATACAAAGCCCTATCAGTACATGAAGAAGAGAGACCCCAGGAATTTCTACAGTGGCACATTTGCTCCTCTATTACCCTGGATGCTAGAACAGATCAACCAAGATGACCATATTGAGGAACAAGCTCAAGAGGTTTCTGATGCTGAGCCTGTTCATGAAGAAGAGCAAGCTGCTCCTAGTCAACATAATGTTGATGAGCAAGCTGATGTAGCTGAAGAAGGACAGAGGCCAGTGTCACCACAGGTTGATGTAGGTGGTGATCCTCACACTGGGCCTTCCGTTCATGAAGCTAAGATATCCTCTTAATCCTCTCCATATCCCATCCCCTCACCACAAAGATCACCAATTCCCTTTCCACAAACACAGCCCATCATCTCTTCACACATATCACCCATACATTCACCCCATATTTCACCAATTCATCTTTCTCCTACATCTCCTGTTCATGCATCCCCTGTCTCTACTGAGCCTGTTGAGTTTGTTGATTTTACCAGCTCTTCAGAAGAATCCAAATCATCATCTGATGAGAAGGATCATCGAAAGAAGATACATGTGAGACAAGTTACTTCTGTGGCCGCTCCATCTGAGAGTTATGCTGAGTCAGAGGCAATCAGGCCTGATGCAAAAGATGAGATGATATCAAAACTGTTGCAAAATGTAGCCAAGATGGAGAAACTCCTAAATAGAAGATCTAGTATCATTCAAGACAGACTTCTAGAGTTAGATGAAAAGGAAAAAGAGTTAAAAGAGATGAAAGAGAAGTATGAGACCGAAAAGAAAGAGAAAGATAAGGAGATAGAAAGCCTAAAGGCTGCTCTTCAACATTCAAAGGATGAAGTCAGTGGTCATGTGGACACTTTGACCATCCAAACCATTGCAATGGAGGAACAAGAAAGCCTGCTGGAAGAGCAATCTGATATAATCATGTCTATGTAAAAATAGATAGAAACTTTGAACAAAAGAGTTTCTGAGTTGGAGCTGATAATCATGATAAATCAAGAGGTTGAAAAGAAAAGAAAGGATGATGAAGGTGATAAAGATGAGGGTGGCAAGAAGAAATATGATGACAAAGAAAAAGGAGGTGAAAGTTCCTCAGAAGAGAGTGATGATGATTCTCCTCCTGCTAAGAAATTGAGATCTTCTGAGCCTGAAAAAGAAGCTGAATCAAGTAGATCCAAGCCACAAGAACAAAGTTTAGCCATGGTACTGTACACCAGCAAAGATCATGAAGAAACACACACTGAAGAATCAGAGTTCAGTGATATGATCAAGGCTCTTGATAGCTTTACTGCTAAAGATTTCATCATTGATGATGAATTCTGGGAATTTATTGGAAATCAAGGTCAAGTTTCTGAGCCTATTGTAGTGATATCTCAATCTCCTGTCCCTCTTGAGAAGGAATTAAGCCTTCAGCTTGTACCTGTTGTGACTTTCATTGAGGAGCAAAAAGAATTGATCAAAAGGCTCTGTGAACAACAACAACAAAAGGAAGAATCAGAACTAGAGTCAATAGAGAAAATCCCATCAGCTGCTGAAGAAAAGGAAGCTGAAAAATCTCCTAAAGAAGCTGAAATAGCTGAACCCTCTTCTGGTCCAAGAGTACAAACATATACCAGAAAGAGAAAGTACCTGTCTGAAAAGGAAAAGGGTAAAAGGCCTATAGAAGAAGATCCTCCAAAGAAAAAGCATCAAGATGATCCTCAGAGCCTAGTTGTTATTGCTCAATTTTTAGAAGAACATGAAAAGGCTGAGGAACAACTGAAAATGAGGTCAGTGGGCATAGACCTCGAAGAAGGAGAGATAGAGGGTGGATATGTGATTGATGAACACATAGACAGAGAAAGCCCTGAAAAGCTTGAACCCTCTGTCCAAGAAATGTTAGATAAAGCCCAAACAGATGATTTGATGACCAAAGCCTTATTTCTCATCAATTATGGCTATGATCTAAATGAAGTCTTTGGGATGACATATGAGGGGATGATAGCAGAAGAAGAAAAGCTAAACAAACTGCTGGACCCTACTGTTGAAACTGAGTATGAAAAGACTCATTCTCCTAAAACTCAAGCTGATAAACCCTCTTCAAAAGCCAAGCAGACTGAAGCCTCTCAATCATTATATCCTGATCCCTATCCCATGACTGACAGGGAATTGAAGGATTATCTGTCTGTTCAAGGGTATACTAAAAGAAAATTGGCCAATATGAAGACTAATTCCCTAAGGGCCGCCATCCTTAGGATGATAAATGAAAAGAAAGAAAGGCTGAAGAAAATGGAAGATGAGATCATCAAAAAGCCTAAAACAAGATTATCTGCACAAGATATCCAGCTCACCCATAGAGATCATGACTCTTTGGCACTTGTTCTACACAGAAATCCAGAGTGGTTTGCTGAGCCTTCCTAGTTAATACTTCAAGAGGGGCTCACCACTGCTGAAATAGTCAAAGGTGTATCTACTCCACATGGCAAGACTGATCAGAAAATTATTGCCTAGAAGAATGATAGCGACTGGAATATGTTTATGGTCAAACGGATCTCAGGGTTAGTTCAATTCTTCACTGAGTATACTGCTTTAGTGAACTCCCTGTAGATTCATGATCTGAAAGAACTAGCTGAACTGGAGCTCATCAATCATTAGGCTATGTTCAGGGGTTATGAGTTTGAAGACATTCTGAGAATGTTCAAAAGGACAAAAAAACTTCAAATCTCTTAAGGCTCTCTGTATGAGGAAAGATAGATCCTTTGTTAACCCTCTAGAGAAGAAAAAGACAAAACCAGCCGAAGAGGTTGTGTTTCCTAAGCTCAAGGTGAAGCCAACTGAATCTTTAAAGAGAAAGATGGTAGCTGGAACTCATTCCTCCAAACCAATCTCAAATGTTTATTATGATGAAAAGACATACGAGTTGGTTATTAAAAGAAAATGGGAAGGAAAATAAGGTGCATAAATTAGATTGTTTAGTGGATATGAAGTGAGATTGCTAGATGAATCTTATATCCACTACATATACACCAGGCACTTCAGAGAGTTAAACAATAAGTTGGGTGAGGAAGACATGTACTTTTTCTTAAAATGTATAAAGATTCTGAAGATGGCCTTTGATAGAATCAAAGCTAAAAGAGAGCAGAGAAGAAAGAAGAAGACTCCCTTGCAATTGGGGAACATAGTGAAGCTAGTGTTGATGGAGCTTTGTTGATCCATAGAGAGGGGTTGTCCACTGTGTCAATATGGGAACCCATTTCTTTGAAAAAGCTGCCTATGGAAGCCATCTACACAATGAGCCAAATGAAGATCCATGTGCTAAACCGAGAAAAGATGACTGAAGCCAATGACTTTGTCAACATGATAAAGGCAATTTTGGATCCCTCACAGGCAGAACCTCTCATCCCTCCTCAAGCTGCTCAAGACTCAGCAGAATCCTCACAACCTCATCCACCATCAAGACCTTGAAGTAAATAAGCTGTATAATCCTTAGGGGGAGTATTGTTGGACCCTAAAAGGATCATACATGCCAATTCAATTGGTGGATTGATAGTTGTTCTGCTGAAATCTCCCCAAGTCCAAGATCTAATGCGAATGAAGAATCTGCATCAACAATTGAAACCAAGTGTCGGCTATCCGTATTTGTATATGCGGATGACCATAGAACAAATGCGCTTGTGTTTGTTCTTCCGCATTAACAAATGCGGATGGTCATCAACAAATGCGCACTGTTTGTTCATCCACATTTTTCAATGCTGATGACCAAACACCAATGCTCATGATCAACTCAACATCCGCATTTGTCAATGCGGATGACCAAGAAGAAATGCTGACAAGATTAGAACATCCGCATTAGTCAATGCAGATGTACAGAAGAAATGCTGATGAAGACTTTTGTACTTAGACTAGTTCTGATGTATATGTCAGGGTTAGTTTAGACTTTTGTTCAGGCATATGTCAGCCTATAAATAGAATAGAAATCCTCGTATGAGAGTGGACCGAGACTGACTGTTGTTAGACATTAGACAATCAGAATATTTTTGCTGTGTAATATTTCAAGGTGTATCATTACAGTTCATGCTGAAAACCCTAGCATTCATTGTAACCGTTTTTCACCTTCTTTAATACAAAGAGCATTTGTGAGTATTATTCAGCATTCAATGTTCTGTGATTGTTTGATTCCGCCTTACAATTATTGACTCAATCATCATATTCGGTCCTTGTTGATTCACATCAACAGAGAATATCATTCTCAAACCCAGTCAGTTAAGTGATCTAAGATCTCTCCTCAGTGTGAAACTAAGTGTTAAGTACCCTTACCCGGTCCAGCAAATATAGTTTCAACTTGTCATGCTGCTTATCATGTTTTAGTATTGATTAAAGATAGACAAATATGGACTCCACATTAAATTCACATTAGAGTTTGTCCTCCGTTTATGAGTCAATTTATCACTTTTTCACACTTAAAACTATGTTCCATAAGTTATAATCTCTATCTTAAGATTTCTTTGAAATCTCATTAATGCTGATATGATTTTTAAGCTCTGAATTAATATACAGTTGATCATAATGGATTCTTTTAGAGCTATTCTTTTTTGGAACCTTTTGATGATCAGCATCAGGACACCAAGTCTTTACTCACGTAAAACAGAGGTGCCTAAGAACTCAGGTCTTTGCTTATGCAAAACAAAGAGTTCATGATGCGCAAAGATAAAGGTTATAAAGTGTTACAACATAGTGTGCTTAGGTGAGTAAGTTGATCATAGCAGGATAAGACTTACTTGCTTGCTCCTCAAAATGGAATTGGCCATAATTTGTCACCTTAACATTATGTTATGCATGAACTTGTTTATTTTCAACTCAAGCTGAACCTACTCGCATATCAAATCACATCTGATTAGTCTGTACTGTTTATGTTAAAAATAGGAAAGTAAACAAAGGTATAGTGTACTATCATTTCCCATAATATGAACTTCTTATTCAAGAAATCATGAAAATAAGATAATTATGAATGTTTTTGGCTTTTTCATATTAAGAAATTTGAAGGACAGATCATGCGTTTCTTTGTGTTGATTATTTAATCTAATTTGATCATGCCGAAGGACTTAATAAAGAAATTAAATCTTACTAAGTCAAAGGATTTAGTGAATAAATCAGTAAGCTGATTTGTTGTATACACTTTGATCAACTTGATTAAACCCTTTTCTAAGCATTCTCTCAGAAAATGGTATTTGATTTCAATATGTTTTGTTTTACTATGTTGCACTAGATTAGCAGTGATGAACATAGCAGCTGAGTTATCAATATGTATTGGTGTTCGAAGAAAATTGTAACCATAATCAAGTAGTTGGTTTTGCAACCATAAAACTTGAGAGCAGCCAGCTAAAGCAGCAATGTACTCAGCCTCAGCTGTGGATATTGAAACATGTGTTTGCTTTTTGCACTGCCAAGAAGGTCCAATGAATTGACAACCTCCAGTGGTTTATTTTTTGTTGTTATTACACCCTCGAAAGTCACTATCTGAATATGAGTAGAGCTTGAAGTCTCCTTCTTTGGGATACCAAAGTCCAATAGTTGGCTTCCCTTTAAGGTATCTGAATATCCTCTTAACTGCATTCAGATGTGACTCCTTTGGATCTGATTGGTACCTAGCACAAACACACATAGTAAACATTAGGTCAGGTCTGCTGGCAGTTAAGTATATTAATGATTCTATCATAGATCTATATAATCTTTGATCAACTGACTTCCCTTTAGGATCAGGTACAATCTTATCTATTGTTGATGCTGGTGTTTTGCATGAAGAAGACTCAGCAAGGTTGTACTTCTTCAAGATTTGATTCACATACTTTTCCTGATTGATGAAAATGCCATCTAGTTTCTGATGAACTTGCAAACCAAGGAAGAATGTAAATTCTCCCATGGAACTCATTTGAAACTCATATTTCATCAAAGATTCAAAGTCTTGACATAATCTTATGTTTGTTGACCCAAAGATGATATCATCCAAACAGACTTGGACAACTAAGAGGTCTTGATGATCATGCTTGAGAAAGAGAGTATGATCAATGGTTCCCCTATTGTAACCATGCTTGAGCAAGATGGATGACAATGTTTCATACCATTTTCTTGGTGCCTGATGAAGACCATACAAAGCTTTGTCAAGCTTGTATACTCTGTGTGGGTAATCAGGATCTTCAAATCCTGGTGGTTGGGCAACATAGACCTCTTCGTTAATTTTACTATATAAGAATGCACATTTTACATCCATTTGGTAAACAGTGAACTTCTAATGTGAAGCATAGGCTAGACAGACTCTAATGGCTTCAATCCTTGCAACTGGGGCAAAGACTTCATCGTAGTCTATTTCTCTTCTTGAGTATAGCCTTGTGCTATCAGCCTTACTTTGTTTCTGATGATGATACCTCTGTCATCTAGTTTGTTCTTGAAAAGCCATCTTGTACCAATTGGATATTGGCCTTCAGGAAGATTAACTAGATTCCAAACTTTTTGCTTTCTGAACTGCTGAAGCTCTTCTTGCATTGCTTCAATCCAGCTGTTGTCTTTCAATGCTATAGATATGTTGGCTGGAACCACTTGTAAAAGAATACAGGAGAACAGACAAATATTGGCAGCTCCCCCTTGACTTCTTGTGGTTCTTTCATTAAGATCACCAATAATGTTTTCTGTTGGATGATACTTATGAATTCTTGTTGTTGGTATTAATTCAACTGGAATTGATGATTCCAAGTTGGTGATGTTAGTTGATGGAGATAGATCCAACTGAGATAGGGAATCAACAAAGTCATCAAAATCCTCATCATTTTGGTCTTCTGATGCTGAATGTGTTCCATCTTCATGATTTTGTGTTTTTACAGATGTAGGTATAACTTCCGCAGTAGTTACCGAAACAACTATGGATGTTTTCTGATGGATTGGGAACTCCAGATCAACGGAAAAAAATCATCTCCGAAAGTAGGAACATCTACGGATGTAGAAGGAACTTCTGTGGAAGCATTGTTAACTTCTGCTAAAGTTGAATTTCCATTTCCATCAGAATTGTCATTGCTTGTTTGAGATGAAGGGCCTGGATCAGTAACATTTGAAGTATGTGTCTGGGTTATTCTTGGAGGATCAGCTGTTAATGACACTTCACTCAAACTTGGAGTTACATAAGGATAACAAGTATCCGCAGGACCTGCAACATTCAAATAACCAGTGTTAAATGAGTTTGTTAATGCATCTATATCAAACAACCAAGATGATCGTTTTATAGATTTTGGAAATAAGGATTCATCAAAAGATACATTAGGTGTTTCCTCCATAATGTTGTGATGAGGAATGTAGACTCTATATGATTTATAGATTGATGAGTAAACAACAATGAAACCATCATAGGCTATTTCATCAAACTTTCCTAATTGATCTTTGGTGTTTAAAATAGACACATGACACAAAAAAGCTCTAAGATAACCTATAAACGATTTCCTTTTAAACAAAAGTTCATAAGGTGTTTTATTATGTTCTTTGACAATTAAAGTTCTGTTCTGAACATTGCATGCTGTGTTCACTGCTTCTACCCAAAATGTGATAGGCAACTGTGAATCAGCTAGCATTGTTCTTGCTGCTTCAATTAGAGTCCTGTTTCTTCTTTCAGCAACTCCATTTTGTTATGGAGGTTTTGGTGCACTAAATTGTCTGGCTATGCCTTTGTTCCTTGAAAAGGAATCTAAAACATGATTAACAAATTCAGATCCGTTATCACTTATGATTTTGATCTTTAAATCAAGTTGATTTTCAATCTTAGTGATAAACTCCATTAGTGTTTCTGATGTTTCACTTTTATGTTTTAAGAAAAAGACCCATGTGAATCTAGTGAAATCATCAACAATCACCAAACAATATTGCCTTTTACCAATGCTCAACACATTGGTTGGACCAAAAAGATCCATGTGAAGCATTTTGAGTGGTGTTGTGTTTGTGTTGATTGTTTTGGACTTGTGTGACACCCTATGCTGCTTTCCCTTATAACATGATGAACAATGATGTTGGGTCTGATAAGAATAGTCTATATTATCAACACAGTCAAAGTCAACAAAGGTCAACGTCACTGTCAAAAGGCAAACAGACGCGTTCGAATCGAAGAACCGAGACAAGATGTTGAAGATATAAATGACTAAGAGTTTATTGTTAATAAATATATTTTGGGTCAACAAAATATATATATTTATGTTTAAGTCATTTTTATGTTTTATATGTAATTTCTCTAATTGTTTAAGTCTAGGGGCTTAATATGTCATTAGTGAATATTATCACTATATATAGATTAGTGACAATTAGGTTTTGGAGCTTGAATGGCCATTGATTGAGGGGCTTTTACTTTGTAACATCTTCAACAATCAATTAAGACCAAACAAGGGTTTCATTGAATGTTCTTGAGGTGTTCATCATTGTTCATCCATATTTTATAGTGTTTGATCTATATTTTACACAAATATCATTGACATTTGTGTTATCAGTGGGATTTGTTTGTGTTTATCAATCAAGTGCACTGTTATATCGATCATGAGGACACACAATTTGGTATCAGAGCCATTATGCTCTTGATTTTTGAGTTTTGTTTGGTTCAAGTTCTAAGTCACTGTTCCATTCATTTTCGATCTGATCTGAGTGTTTTGGATATGGAAATTGATTGAGGATTGCTCAATTTTGGTGTGGGAAGCTATAGGAATCATCAGATCTCAAATCCATTGAGATTTGGATGAGTTTGAGCTGATTTCGTGCTGAAAAAGGCTGTCCAGATACGTTGGGCGAATTTACAGCTCGTCTAACAAAATTACAGTATCTTTCAGCGAAACTACATAGTTTCGCCTGGCGAAACTAGGGTTCCTTCAGCGAAACTAAGATGTTCTTGGTTTTTGGATCTGGTTTCCTCATTCTAGCGAAAGTACATGTGTTGAACAAAAGTTCATAGTGTTTGTGTGCCAATCCTAGCGAAATTGCTGCCAATTTATTCTTTGAATGAAAGTTCAACTAGTTTTGGGCGAAATTACCCTGTGAAACTAGCATTTGTGTGCCATTGAAGGGCGAAACTGCTGCCAAAATTACAAGTGAAATTACCAGCGAACTTGCCAGCGAAATTAGTGAAAATTCAGCGAATTTGTCAGCGAATTTAGTGAAATTTTAGTGAAATTAGCCTCTGATCATTTCTAAAATGTCTTCTTCTGAAGTAGCTAATTTCCATAAGTCTAATAATCTAATATCAGCACAAAGTCGGTTTGATTCTTTTGCAGCCATGAAAGATGAAAAGATATCTGATTTTGTTGATCGATTTCTGATAGTGGCAAGCAATCTGAAGAAGTATGATGACCAGTTGGGGAACCATGAACAAGTCACAAAACTTTTGGACTCTCTTCCTCCACAGTGGAGTCCATAAGTTAGGTTGTTAAAACAAGAAGGAAATTTTACTGACTACAAACTCATTGAAGTTATCAACAAGCTGAAGTCATTTGATTTGGATATGAAAAGAGGAGAGTATAATCAATTCATGTATGGTGGTGTATCTTCAAGTGTTGAGATCAAAGAAACTAAAGAAGAAGTCAACCATGCATTGATGGCTGAGGTAGTAAACAGTGATGAGGATTCTATTAAGGATTTTGATCCTTTCAAAGAATTCAGGTGTGACACTCAAGGTGAGAGTGTTGGTGATGTTCGTGATTGTGCAAGTTAGTGTAAAGTTTAGGATGAAGGAAAGCAAGAGGAAGTTGAAGCTGTAGAAGCTAAGAAGAGAGCTGTTGAGGAGGAAGAATACAAAAAGAACACTCCTATCTGTCAATGTGAAAAAGCCCTATCTGCTAAAAAGATAGTTATGGGGCTTCCTTATGAGGTTGTTCAAGACATGTGTTCTCCTCCCTGCAAAATTTGTTTATCTGGAGTTTATAAAGCTAACAAATTATTATTAGAAAATGATAATGAATTAAAACAAATATACAAAGAACTTAAAATCAATGAGTCCAAATATTTTATCAAACTAAAAGAAGCTTTAAAAGAAAATGATCTTTTAAAAAGAAATCTTTTAGAAAAGAATATCGAGATTAATGTTTTGAGCGAACGTGTCACATTAGCAGAATTTGAGACTGGAAAGCTTAAAACTAAACTTGATAAATGGATGATATCAGGGATGAAACATGAAGAACAATTCTGTAAGCAAAGGGGAGCTAGAATCAAAACGGGTGTGGGATGTGGTGAAACTTCATATGTTTATCCTCCTCCTAGCACTCATTGTTACTCTCCAATGCCTAAACCACATCCATCTAATGATTTAATTGAAGTTGCAGATACTAACAGTCTACATGCAGGTTTAAGCAGCGTTAATCACAGAGAGGTTCGAGATGAATATGATTTTCCTGCAGGTTTGGGGCTCATCAAGCAAGGATCTAATCTGCAAAATGATAATTCCACCTCTGATGCTTCAAAACTAGTATCAGTTATTTCCAATAACTTCTTTAACAAATTCAAGACAGGTAACATCCCTTCGTTTGTTCCTGTCAAGTTTGTCAAAGAAGGAACAACTGTGGAATCGTTAAGAAATCAGAACTCAACAACACAAACCAACACAACAAGAGTTATCAACCAAGATCCATTGGAAGATGACTTGTGTATACAAGACTGGACAAGCTCTGATGATGAATCAGAGATCATCAAGTCACCTGAAGTTATCAAGTGTCAAATGCTTCCAAAAGTCGAATCAAGACCTATTCGGATCTCATCTCTAACTGCTAAGCAAATCAGCAGTTCCTTCAAAGCTCAGCAGAAGCACTCACCATCTTCATCTGCTATCCATCAAGCTAGCCACAAATCTGCCTCCAAGTCTACCAAATCACAAGTCATACAAAAGTGTACTCAAAAAATGTTCAGATCTCATCTCCTGTAACATCACACAGCCAATCACAGCCCAGTTCGAACTCCACATCGACAAAGCCTCAAAAAGTTCAATCTTTTGATATCCGAAAGAAGAAGCTTCAAGGTTGTCGACAAGTAGTAACAACCTCCAAGCAGGCTCCACCCTCTCCTGCTCTCCACGGGACTACAAAGAACCAAAAGCCTTTCAAGGCTTGCTTTAGATGTGGAAAAGAAGGTCATGTGCTAAAGAAGTGCCCTCAGGTTCAAAGGCAAGCTTCGGGAGGTAAAGATAACACATGTTGCTTCTCGGGTTCAAAAGGTAAAAAGCACATATCTTTGAATGGTTGGATAAAGAACAATCTATCCAAACCTTCTCATGTGAAGCCAGTTTTACATGATTCAAAGATGAAAAAGACCAATGTTTCAAAATTAAAATCTCTTCCTTCGGGTCTTAAAAAAGAAAATGATTTCCAAATTCAATTCTTTCATATCAAAAGTAATTGAACAGAAATAAATTTGGAAAGTAAAACAAAAAGTTAAAGAGATAAATGATTTTTCAAAAGGGTGTGTGCTAAAGCAGGTTATGTGCACTGATGAAAAAGGAAGTCCCAGGACCACGATGGCCTAGGTTCCCCTCTCTAACTAATCTGTTAATGAGTGCAGGAACAGTTCAGGAGGAGTGTTAGCAGTCCGTTTTACCGACAGAGAATGTTCCTAAGTCAAATTTGAAGCGGAACAAACAGGTTATGGTTTTGGTATCTCATCCATATTTTGGATACTTATCTGCACTATTACAGTTCACACTTCACAATCACTGCATTTTTCTTGGTACTTCATTTCTCATCTTTTTGCTAGTATAATTTGGAAGACTTTCTTTGCTAGTATAATTGAAATGGGAACTAAGAACTTAATTTGGGATGATTGAGAAATGATAATATGTCTTCTTGTTATGCTTATTTGCATGAATTGTACTTTATAAGAAATGATAGTAACTGATGTAGATGTTTGTATCACTTAAAATTCTAAAATATGAAAAAGACAGTTTGATTATATGATATACTTGGTAGGCTCAGCCTGAAAACAAAGTAAACAGTGATTCTGTAGCCTAACTAAAGCTTTAGAACTCGGTTAAAAGGATCATTTCCATGACATCTCGGCCTGCATAAAGTTACAAGTCTTATCAAAAATGGGTTGAGAGTATCTGACTTCTGCCTTGATTACTTCTATTCCCAAATTCCCTCATCCTTGTTTCTGAATTGACCCTTCTTATAAGCTCTTCAGAATCCTTTTTGTGCTTATCTCCTCTCCTATGAAGAAGCATTGACCTGGAGTGATGATCTTCTCTGTTATACGTGAGTATAGACCTAAAGCTTTCATCAGCAAGCTCAGATGATCATCTCCTCTATTATACGTAAGTATAGACCTGGAGTTCTCATCATCTGTTCCCTAAATAAAGGCACAGTGATTCTTAAATTAAGATCATTGTTGAAAACTTAAAAGAAAATCAAGCAGAGTTAATCATATTACTCAATAAGCCCTGATTATGGGATAAGTTCTTTGCGGATGTCTATGGGAACCAAATCACCTGAGCTTCTCTAATTGAATCTAAAACATGATAAAATCAGTTGCAGATCATATGTTGAAAAGGATAAGGCATGGTTTTAAATTGGACAAATATACCAACAATCATTTTTTGAACTGTTTAAGCTTTCAAAAACATAAAATTATGACCAGACTATGTATCAGTGTGGTCTCACTAACTTGTTGATGTTTAAATACATCTCTATGCTTTAGTATTTCTTGAGGATGTGAACTTATGATCGAATTAGTTCTTGGTGTAAGGTGATTAAAAAATATATATATAAAAAAGGGGGTTTTCATTTCAAATTATTTCAAGACTTCCACATTATGCTATTAAAATATTATTATTTTCATATGCATTTCGGGAAATTGCACACACAGATAAACACAAGTTTATTGGTTATCTGAAATGATCTGATAGGAAGTTGCAATATTGTGGTTGTGATTGTGTTACAGATTTTTGCTTCAAATGATGGCCGATCATCAGCTGAGCAATGTACCTGACCAGAGAACCTGTTCCTCAAGTTTGCAGAAGATACCAAGCTAGGATTCCTCCTCCTACATCTTCTGAAGCACTCAAGAATAGAGAGTTGGAAAAGTTATTCCTGATCATTCACAAAGAATGCACACGAAGAGGGGGAGCATACAAAAAGGGGGAGCCTGAAAGATGAAAAATCTTTAATACCAGATCATCAATCTAGGGGAAGATTGAAGATCATTATATGGTTGACTAATCGGTGCTGATCACGATACATGACATTGATAATGATAGACTAAGGGGGAGTATTGTTGGGTCTGATAAGGATAGTCTATATTATCAACACAGTCAAAGTCAACAAAGGTCAACGTCACTGTCAAAAGGCAAACAGACGCGTTCGAATCGAAGAACCGAGACTAGATGTTGAAGATATAAATGACTAGGAGTTTATTGTTAATAAATATATTTTGTGTAAACAAAATATATTTATTTATGTTTAAGTCATTTTTATGTTTTATATGTAATTTCTCTAATTGTCTAAGTCTAGGGGCTTAATATGTCATTAGTGAATATTATCACTATATATAGATTAGTGACAATTAGGTTTTAGAGCTTGAATGAGCCATTGATTGAGGAGCTTTCACTTTGTATATCTTCAACAATCAATTCAGATCAAACAAGGGTTTCATTGAAATATATATAAATAAATAAATAATATATATATATATATATATTTTGCAACAATGATATTTCATATTAGGGTTTTGCAATCGGTTCCTTTCACAGATAGAAAAATTAAAATATATAAGCAAACCAGATTTTGCTGGCAGTTTCGCTGAGTAGCGAAACTGCCTGACTATTAACTACTTCACCCGACAGCGAACTACAGTTTCACCGGGTGAACAGACACAGCTGACTCCGGGTGAAACTATAGTTTCGCCCGTAGTTTCGCTGGAACACAAAAGTCAACAAAATACAAATTACAAGAGAAAAACTAACATTAATCCTAGTACACAACATTTAACCTATCAACTATAGTGAGTCCAACCTAGACTAGATTATCAATTCTCCCCCTAGGTTGGACCTCACTCTGGGTCTTCTTGCCCATCTCTCGCTTCCTCTTCACCTTTATCAGATGTTTCTTGATCCGCTCCTGTTGTACTCTCCTCTTCTGCCCTTGCATTTGCCCTTGCAAATTGCCTTGTAAGATCCTGCATGTCTAGCCTTAACTCGTCAGCGTTTGATACATTCTCAGTGAGCTCCCTGACCTCTGCCCTTACTCCACGAGATTTATTAGCCACATTCATAAACAATCTGGCTTCTTTTCTTATTTAAGCTCCAGCTCCTGCTTTGATGTGATTCTCACATAGAATTACCAAATCCTCATCACATAATGAAAATACCTCCATAGGATCAAAAAGCTTAATCTCTGCACCTCCTTGTAGTCTAATTACTACTTCCCCAGTATTGTTGTCATATAACCATTTTTTGAACTTTTGTAGTCTAGGGGGAAGTGGATTAGGCACCCTTACTCTGTTCACAGTTTTAGCTGGCTTCAGCTTCAAAACAATCTTTCCTTTGCCAGTGGCCCAATCCAAGTCTTTCTTCAATCTTCTTCTTTCGGTCCTCATAAACCCGAATGCTTGAAAGTTGTCATTTATTCCTCCCTTGATTTCCTTCTCCAACATCATTGCCCGTTCACTCAAATGTGCATCCAATAATGGAATCTCAGATAATCTCCTCAAGTCCCATCTAGGCAAGGTCTTGAACGCCTTCCTTTTATGCATTTACGAGATGTCCCCGCCCCTTCGTTTAATCATAACATCTTTAATTTAGGATTGTATTTCCAACTAACAATCTTCTTATCAGATGTCTTCTTACTGGGCAGGTACCCCGTGTCGACACCAAAAGTTTCCGTTGAGGTCCCTCTTGTTTCCCCCCAGCGTCCCATTTATACGCTCCTCTCTCATTTCATCATGCTTTTGCGCTTCCAGTTTGTTTTACCAAGTTGTTAACATTCTGTTTCCCCCCAGCGTCCCTTTAGAACAGTAAAATTCTTTCTTGGGAAGGCCAATGACTAAGTCATGTTTGAACAACTTATTCATGTTCTTCATGTTTGAATGAACCATTCTTCTATGCCACAGTTGAGCTTCATCTTCTGGTGACTTTGAAATCAGGCAGGTTTCATTGCTTGTAATAGAGGTGTTGTTTATATCCAAAACATATGTGTTTCCTTTTCTTGGTGCTTTAAGAAGGATACAATCTACTTGAATTTGAACACCTGGCTTAAGGATGTAATAGAAAGTGTGATCAAATAAAGTGGTATAATTTTGATCCAAATTTGAGATACACTGAGTAAGTTGTATTATAAGTTTTCACAAAATTTTACTTTCTCAAATTTGAGTACACCATTTGTTACCATTCCTTCACCAATAATTTTACCTCCCTTCTTATCCCCACCAAATGCCACATATGAGGCATTTTTATCTTTGAAATTATGGAGGAGAGAATAGTTTCCTGTCATATGCCCGGAATAACCACTGTCAACATACCACTTGTTGTCAGTCCTCCATGGATGTCCCTGCAAAATAATAAATGATCCTAGATGTCTCAAGATTGTTTTTACACTCAATTGATTCCTTATGTTCTGTTTGGGGTGAGGATGATTCTGTTGAAGATGAACTTGAAGCACTTTGATCTTGTTTCACGGTCACTTCCTTTGTCACTTTTTCTTTGATCACCTTTTTCTTCAAACTTGAAGATGACACTTTGTTAGAAAAAGATTCAGCTTCTTTTGTCTTTGATTGTGTAACACCCGGAAATTTCAAAAAAAAAAGAAGGAAGAAAAGAAAAGTAAAGGAGAAAACAGGAAGTTATTTCAAAAACAAGGGGTTAAAAGCGTGCAAGGGCCAAACTTGCATATAGTGGGGTTTAAAAGAGGTATGGCCTCCCATAACCTCTTTTCGCTCCTGCAACCTTCGGTTCTAGAGAGAGAGAGAAGCTCTCAACAGGTTTTAGTGAGAGAAAGTGGAAGAAAATCTTCAAAATGTAAGATTTCAAGGTGTTCTTCTTGGTTTTTAGCTAGGTTTGAGCTTCTGGACCGAGTTCCATATGTTTAGTGCTCGTTTTCGTGTGTTTTAGGTGCTGGAACTTCAAGTGGGTTCTCGGGTTTGAGATGTTCTACTCGAAAGCTGTTCAAGGTGAGTTCTAGATCCCCTCTTTATTGGTCCATTTGATCGAATTTCAGTACACTTGAGAGGTTGATTCGTTCAATATCAACAATAATAACAAACATCAAAAACTATGATGAAGAAGAAGAATTCAAAAGTATTCAACATAAAGCAATTAATGAACCAATACAATAAAAGAACAAAGGCTCAATATATTTCTGTGAAAATTCAGCCTACAATAGACACTTGCAACAAGAGTAAACGATTAGGGTTTTGCAAGGATGCCCATTAATGAACAAGATAAAAACTATATATAGTAATAATAAGCTGTCAGCGAAACTATTCTGCTAAAGTCATAGTTTCACCCAGCGAGACTAACAGTTTCGCCCGGTGAAACTAGCAGCTGACTATGAGCGAAACTATAGTTTCGCTCATAGTTTCGTTGTGACAGCAAAACTAAACTAATTAACCAACATACAAAAGTAAACTAACATTAAGCCTATTACAAAGAAATATAAACATAACCTAATCTAAGGTGAGTCCAACCTATACATGATCTTCAATACTCCCCTAGGTTGGACCTCACCGTCTTCATCACTCTTTATTTGACTTCTTAGCTCCAGTCTCTTTAGCTGCCTCTGATATTTCTTTAGTAGCTCCTGCAGTAACATCCTCAACACGTGCACTTGCCTTAGAAAATTTCTTTGTTAAGTCCTGCACATCCATCCTCAGCTCATCTTCTGCTCTAACCTTCTCAGCCAACTTCTTCACCTCAGTCGTCACTCCCCTCACCTTGTTAGCCACAGACATGAACAATCCAACTTATTTTCTCGTTTCAGCTCCAGCTCCTACTTTTATATGATTCTCACGTAGGACAAGTAGATCTTCATCACACAAGGCAAATATCTCCATCGGGTCAAACAGCCTAAATTCTCCTCCATTCTTTAGTCTAATCACCGCTTCCCCAGTATTGTTATCATAAAACCATTTCTCAAAACTCTAAAGCTGTTGGGGAAGGGGATCCGGCACTCTAACTCTGCTCACAGACTTTGAGGGATTCACCCTCAGCACAATCCTCCCTTTTCCAGTTTCCCAATCTTTGTGTTTCTTTGACCTCCTTCTCTCCGCCTTCATGAATCCGAATGCCTCAAAGTTGTCATTCATTCCATTCTTGATCTCCTCTTCCAGCATCTTGGCCCTCTCACTAAGATTAGCATCAAGCAATGGTAACACAGCTAACCTTCTTAAGTCCCAATTAGGAAAGGTCTTAAATGCCTTCCTCTTGTGCAGATATGTAATCCCTCCCCCTCTCCTCTTGATCATGAACATCTTGAGGCTGGGGTTGTATTTCCAGCTTATGATCTTCTTATCAGCTTCCTTTCTGCTCATCCCTGGCATATTTTGAAATATAGGAGTTAGCTCCTCAGGCTCCTTCTCTCTCACAAACCATTCTTCTTTTGTCATCTCAAAAACGTCTCCTTCATCCTCGCCCTTCTTGGCAACATAAGTCAATGGTCTCTCATCGACCTTATAGTAGTTAGGCTCAGAATCATAGTCAATTTACTGTTCTTCCTCTTCTTCCTCATCTATTAATCTCTTGTCAGCACTTTCCACTGGATTATCTCTCATAACCTCCTCTCCCACCAGATCCTTCTCTATGTCAAAGACCAAATTCACAAACGCAGCCTCAATCACCTCTTCTACATTCTCAAACCTCCCCGTCATATTCTCAGTCTCAACATCCTTTCTCACACCTGAACCCCCAGCCTCCTCGGCTCCTGCATCAGAAGTGCCCTCTCCTGCCCTGGAGGATGTACCCACATTGAGAAATTGGTACTTAGCAGTATCAGTCATATCATCTAACTCAGATTGAGTTAGCTGATTGAGCAGGCTGGCTATTGCCTTAAGTTCATTGACCTCTATCAGTAATCTCTTTATCAACTTTTGTTGATCTAATAGCATCCTGGTTATCCCCTTAAGCATCTCATCCTTCTGTTTCTCTCTCAACTCTTGATTGGTCAGCTTGGTCTTAATCATACTCAGTTCATTAGCTAAAGAGGAGTTGAGGTATCTAATAACATCCTCATCCAGACCAGCTCTCTCCTCCCTTCTCTGGGGCTCAGTGAATGCTTGATGTTTGTGCTTAGTCATCCACTCGGACTCCCCCTCCTTAGCCTTTTTCTTTGACCTTCTTTCCTTCTCTGCCCTCACTTCTTGTTCAGCCTCATGAATCTCATCTTCGAAGTCATAATCCTTCTCTTTAGCATACCTCTTTCTTTTCTTCATTGACTCAGCTTGCTTACGTCTCGTCTCTTCAACCCTCTTATCCTCTGACTCAATCACCCTTCGAATATAATTCCATCTTTCAGGAGGGTACATATTTTCCAGCAGATGTGTAATCTTCCCACTAAAATCGTACCTTATCGCATAGCAGTCGGCAAAAATGCGAGTGTTCATCTGCACTAACCTCTTTATCTCCCCGTGTCTCAGTACATTAGGAATAAGATCATCAATAATCATCTGCAGAAATCTAGGATACAACAACCATTTATCTTTCTTTAGGGCCATTACATTCTCTGCCATGCAGTCAAAGATGAGTTGGGCTATATTGGCCTTCTGCCCTCTACAAAATATAACCATAGCTTTGGCCCAGTCAAGATTTAGCCCATCGGATCCACCTTTTCAGTGATCTAAGCACATGATGAAGACATAGGTGATATATCTCCACTCCTTGGACAGAAAGGACTTCTTGATCTCCTTTCTAGTGCCAAAAGGAGGGCCCTCTTATCCAATACTCCTGAATGCATCAAAAACCTCCTGGTCTGTCAACACGACCTCATCCCCACTATCCTCTTGGAGTCTCAACACGCATGAAATGATCTCAGTAGTAATAACAATGTCATTCTCCAGTACTCTCGCAACAATCCTCTGAGGATTGGCTTTGGTGTCGTACTCGGCAGTACGCCAGAAATCTCTGATCTGTAGATCGTAGAAGGTGGTAGAATGAGTGACCGCATATGCAATGGGTGATCTCTGAAGCCAACGGATACAGTCTCTAAATCCCGCAGCTTTGGAATATGTATCATCCAAGATGGTCGTGATGTTATTCCTCTCATCAAACTTTAGATTAGCCAAATAATCTGAAAAGCAGATGAAACGCATTAGAAAGATATATTAAAATGAATAATAAAGAAAAATAATTAAAAAGAATAAAAATGTAGAAAAATCAATTTAAATTTGCTAGGCGAAAGTATACTTTCGCAAGCCGAAACAGTAGTTTCGGCAGGCGAAAATGTAATTTCGGCAACAAGCATGAAGCAGTTTCGGCATGCCAGAGCAATAGATTCGGCAAGCCGAAACTATAAATTCGGCGCAGCGAAACTGAAACATGACCAGCGAAACTGTTAAGTTCGCTCGGATAGCATGACTTCACAGTTTCGCTGAAAAACCTTTGAACTTTCATTCAGTTTCACTGGACTATCGATACTTTCGCAGTAAGAACTGCGAAGGTACCGAAGACTCTCAGCCAAATCGGTTCAAAACGAGTTGATTAAACCTAGATTAAGTTATTGCCAAGGTTTGAAACTCACATTAGGTGCTTAAACAACCATCAAACATGTAACAAACACTCAAAATCTCAGAATCGTTCGAAATAGACACGGTATACTCTCAAAGACCTAAAACCTCGATAGAGCAAAAAAGAAGTCTTAGTTTAACTAGAAGCGATATATAGACTATAGTTTCGCTGCAGCGAAAGAGCCGGCGAATCTACAATATCACTCTGCGAAACTATCAGCGAAAGTATAATTTCGCTGGAAACTTAAAATTAAAAAAAATTATTTACCTTTTAAGAATCATATAAAATAAAATATTTTGAAAAAGAATTAAAGAATTTGCCCCACAAGACCTCACCAAACTTCACATATTTTTAACATAATAAAAGAAGAAAAAGTAAGGATAGAGAGGAACGAGAAGCTAAAGAGATCTTCTGGAGACTCATAGTTCGGCGGAATTGCTGATATACTTGTTCTTTTAAGTCCATGCCTTCTTCTTTTCAACAAGTAAACCACAGCTACAGTTATCATGTTTTGGTTCATTTAAAGAACACTTGAATGACTCAGTCCCCACAGACACTTGGCAAAGAAACTTATCCTGTCCTCATGATATATTGAACAAATGACACATTTTGTTTGACTATTTCCTTTTTAAAAGTAACAAATATCCTTTTACAAAAGAAGCACATTCCTCATAGACATCAAATGATGAGAGCTCTAGGTCTATACTCACGTATAACAGAGGAGTTGATCAATCGAGTCTTTCAGATGAGAGCTTCAGGTCTATACTTACGTATAACAAAAAAGATCATCAAATTGTGCCGATGAGAGCTCCAGGTCAGTACTATCGTACAGCAAAGGAGATCATCACTCCAGGTCAATGTTCACACATTGCAGAGGAGATATGCATGAGGAAGGATACATACATAAGCTTCTTAGAAACAAAGATGAACAAGCATATAGCTTTTGAGATAGGATGGCAAAGAAGAATAAGGATACTTTTGTTAAAAAATAAATCAAAGCAAAAATATCACGTTCTCAACCCATTTTGAACAAGGACTAATAACTTTGTGAAGGCCAAAAATGTCAAGGAAATTATCCGAATTACCAAGTTTCTTATTCTGTTAGTTTAGCCACGAGATTACTGTATACTTCGCTTTCTGGCTGAACCTATTAAGCATATCCCAACACAATACTATTGACTTCATTCACATCATCCTTGTCAGAAAATTTTATTTAGGATAATTCTGCAATAGAGAACAAGAAGGAAACCGTTTATTATACTCCCCCGAAATTTCTACAAATCAACAAGATTGAAGAAATTTCAAAGTAAAGATTTTTTATATATATATACATATATATATGTATATATATATATATATATATATATATATATATATATATATATATGTATATATATATATATATATATATATATATATATATTTATGTGAAATGAGAAAGAGCTATGGGGCTTACCAAAAAGATGAAAAAGAAAAACAAAGAAGTATAAACAATCTTCACATGACCTAGATTTAAAGAAAAAAGGATTTTAAAATGATATTAATCCTAGCATAGAGATCAATTCATAAAAACGAGGTTTATCAAATGTTTTAGTGAAAAGATCTGCTTTTTGATATTTAGTATCAATGGGAATAATATCAATAAAATCTTCTCCTAAGCATCACTGATTGCATGAATCCATGTCTCTATGTGCTTGGTTCGGGAATGATGGATAGGATTCTTTACGATGCCAATGGCTGCTTCGTTGTCACTGAACAACGGTGTCTGGAGAAAGTTGATTCCGTAGTCAATCATCTGATGGTGTATCCAGAGCACTTGTGAGCAGCAGCTTGAAGCAGCAATGTACTCTGCCTCCCCCGTGGAAAGAGAGACAGTAGTCTGGTTCTTGCTCTGCCATGATACAAGACAATTTCCTAAGTACTGACATCCTCCAGTAACTGATTTTCTGTTTAACCTGCAACCATTTAAATCACTATCAGAATAAGCATGTAAGTCAAAATTCCCACCATAAGGATACCAAAGCCCTAAACAAGAAGAGCCTTTAAGATAACGAAAGATCCGTTTGACTGCCTTTTCATGAGACTCCTTCGGGGCAGATTGGTATCGAGCACAGTATCCTACAGCAAAGGTTATGTCAGGACGGCTTGCTGTAAGATACATAAGGGAACCGATCATAGATCTGTAAAGATGAGGATCAACAGGTTTCCCATTCTCGTCTGGAGTGAGGCAAGTTTGAGCAGTGAATGGAGTGAGTTCAGGAGAAGCATCATCCATCTTGAATTTCTTCAGAATGTCTTTAATATACTTCTCCTGATGAATGAGAATTCCCTCTGGTTTTTGTTCAACCTCCAACCCAAGGAAAAAGCACATCTCCCCCATCATGCTCATTTCAAAACGGCTACGCATAACTTCCTCAAACTCCCGACACAACTTTGGATTGGTGGAGCCAAAAATAATATTATCCACGTAGACTTGCACAATCAGCATCTCACCATCCACTTCCTTCTTGAATAACGTCATATCAATGGTGCCACGAGAAAAATCATTGCTTAAAAGATACTGTGTTAGAGTCTGGTACCAGATCCGAGAAGCTTGATGAAGGCCATAAAGGGACTTATCAAGCTTGTAGACTTTGTCGGGGAAGTCGAGATCCTTAAACCCTAGTGGTTGACACACGTATATCTCTTCGTTAATGTCTCCATAGAGAAATGTACATTTGACATCCATTTGATACACTTTGAACTGCTTATTGGGGCATGAGCCAGAAAAATCCTAATAGCTTCAGACGGGCTACGAGAGCAAAGACTTCTGAGTAATCAATCCCCTCTTCTTGAGCAAATCCCTGAACCACCAATCTTGACTTGTTTCTAGCCACAATACCATGGTCATCGGGTTTGTTCTTGAACACCCATTTCGTGCCTATTGGGCATTTGTTTGGTGGGAGATCAACCAGGGTCCACACCTTGAGTTTCCTGAATTGTTGTAGCTCCAATTGCATCGACTCAACCCAACAAGGATCCTGAAGGGCTGCATGAACATTCTTCGGTACGATTTGGGATATAAAACAAGAGAATAGGCATACATTAATCAAACCAGATTGACTCCGCATCCGTACTCCATCGGTAATGGAACCTATAATGTTATCATGGGGGTGGTCTTTCAAGGTTTTGAATCAGTGGTTAAAGGTAATGTATTTGAAGATGGTTGATTAGAGTCAACTGGTGATGTGGATGGAACAGGCTGAGATGATGTAGATGTAGGTGACGAGGGAAGAGAAGCGAAAACAGGTGGAGGTGGAATGTCAAAGGATGATGAAGAAGATGCAATGTCAATAGATGTAACATTGTCAGGTGATGAATGAGGAACAGGTTGATTAATGGGAGTAACGATGGGTAATGGATCTGGAGGAATGATGTTTGTTTGAACAGTAGAAGTGGACGCATCATCATCATCAAAAACTGGAAGATTAAATGAGTTGAAAACCGTATTGGAGTCAAAGAACCATGCAAGTTCGGATCAGACATCAGAGGAATTAGATTCCTGCCAATCAATATAGAAAGACTCTTGAACAATACGGGTTCTCTTATTATACACCCGATAAGCTTTCTGAGAGGATGAATAGCCAATAAAGTAACATTCATCAGACACAGCACCGAATTTCGTCTTCTATGCCTGGGTATTCAGTAAAGTGCACGAGCATCCGAATGGCGAAAAGAAATGAATCAAAGTCTTCCTCTTATGGAACAGTTCATATGGAGTCTTCATTTGTCTTTGACGATCAACACCCTATTAAGAACATATGAAGCATAATTCACTGCCTCTGCCCAGAAGATGATGGGTAAAGAGGACTCAATTAGCATAGTAAGAGCGGCTTCAATGAGGGTGTGATTCTTTCTTTCAGCAACACCATTTTGCTGAGGTGTTCTCACAGCACTGAACTGTGTCAGAATACCTTTACCAGCACAAAACGAATCAAAAATTTGATTTCTGAATTCGGTACCATTGTCACTTCGAATTGCCATAACCTTCCTCTTACTTATCATCTTAATAGAAAGAATCAACTTCTGCAGCTCCTCAGTAGCCTCTCCTTTATGGGCAAGAAATCTCACCCAGGAATACCTAGAAAAATCATCTATAACCACAAGACAGAAAGATTTCTTAGCAATTGATTTATTGCTTATTGGGCAAAACAAATTAGTATGTAACAACTCGAGGGGATTAGATATGCTATTTTCAAGTTTTGGTTTATGTGGTTTCTTATGTTGTATTTCTTTGGCACATGCCAAACATTTCTCAACCACTAAAAAGTATTTTAAAGGTAATCCCCTAACAAGATTGTTTTTAACTAATTTGTTTATATTTTTGAAATTGACATGACCCAATCTGCGATGTCATAGGAAAGACTCAGATGTGGAGGCTTTTGACAGAAGACAGGTAACCGTAGACGCTGATTCTCTTGAAGCCATGTCAAGAAGATATGTGTCATTCTTTCTCGGAGCCCGCATAAGCACCATCTCCTTTGGAATATCAATCTCTGATTTCAGAAAGAGACATTCATTGGACTTGAACAAGACCGAAATATCCTTATCGCAAATCTGAGAGACACTCAACAGATTGAAAGCTAGCTCAGGCACATAATTCACTTTCTCCAGAGTAAAAGAGCCATTGGAAACATCTCCTTGGCCAATCATTTTTCCTCCTTTCTTGTCGCCGGCAAACGCGACATATCCTCCATTGATTATTCGATAATTTGTCAATAAATCCTTTAGCCCCGTCATGTGTCTGGAGCATCCACTATCAGCAATCCATACACTATTTACAGCTTTAGTGGATGACTCCTGCAAGAATACAAAGGACAGATTAACCAGGTGAAACTGGAACCCATGATTGAACAACTTTAGGTTGTGGTGTAGTGATTTCTTGCAAAAGAAATTATTAACCAAATGGGTTAATCTACTTCCAAATGAATTTCTGTTAACATGTCTATGATGAAGCTCGGGACAATACTTAACTACATGGTCATCTTTACCACACCTAAAACAGTGTGATTTTAATCTAGGTCTGTTATGCAACAAGGTAGGAATTTTATCAATGTATATCTCCTCATCACATTCAGACAATCTAGAATCAACATCACAATAAGTCATATACATGTCACAGGGTCTGTTTTTATTTAGAAAAGAATGATTATTTACATAAGATGATGAATTTTCATCTGTAGTACATGTGGTACTTGTACCACTTGTACTTGCATGAGATGATGACGTTACCCTTTCACTTGATGATGAAATATTAGTTGGGGTAAAAGATGGGATGGGGTGAATAAAGAATTTTTCAAAACAATTACTTTTAATTTTCTCTTCATTCTTCACTGTAGAAACATTCACAACATCAACACAATCAAAAGAAACATCATCATTACAATGCAAATTATCTAAAGAGGAAATAGAAACATCACTAGAACAAGATGAAACATTGTCTGAAATAGATTGTTTTGAAACAAAAACAGAACTTAAGCTAGATTTATGATCTAAAACAAAGTGCTGAGATTCAGGTGTACTAAGACTATTGCATCCAAGCCCGCTAGTAGGTCCATAACCATAGTCTTCAGGTACATGCTTAGTGTTCACACCTTCTAAACCTGTAGACATACTGTTAATGTCTATTTTGATCAAATCATTAGAAGGATGCGGAATAGGCATAGGTGAATAACAGTAAGTGCTAGGAGGAGGATAAACCTTAGCATCATCATAACCCAAACCTGTTTTAATCCTAGCCCCCCTTTGAGATTTGCATAAATCATCATGTTTCATCCTAGATATTGTCCATTTATCAAGCTTTGACTAAAGTTTGCTTGTCAAACTCAGCAGGTGCAACCTTTTCAGTCAAAGTATTAATTTCAACATTTCTTTCCAAAACGATTCTTTTTAAAACGATTCTTTTTAAATGATCATTTTCTTTTAAAGCTTCATTTAATTTAAAAAAATATTTTGACTCATTTATTTTAAGCTCTTCATTAATTCGTTTTAAGTCCTTTTCATTATCGATTAACAGACGATTCGCTTTATATACGCCAAATAGTCTTATTTTGCATGCTGAAGAACACATATCCTGAATTACCTCATAAGGAAGTCCCATCACCACTTTTTCTGCTGCCAAAGTTTTTTCACATTGACACACCAGAGTACTCAGCTTGTTTTCCTCGACAGTGGTGGCAGCATCATCTTTCTCATTGCTTTGCTCTGTGGTCTGGCTTCCTGCTCTCAACACCTTCTCATCTTCCCCCTCTGTCATAACCTCTGCCTTCAAATTTTCTTCTATAATCTTCTTAACACACTTCTCACCCTCCTCAGTTTCATCAGCTTCACTTCTAAACTCTTTAAATGGATCAAATTCTTCCTCACTGTTCATCTTCTCCTTCTCTTCAACAATTTTAGCAACCAATGCTTGGTTAATTTCTTCTCTCGTCTCTTCAACTTCTGCACTCTAGTCAAAATTAGAGATCAAGGCTGTCTCTTTCTTCTGTTTCATTTCTTCTTTATCCCCGCTTGAGGCCAATCTTGGGACTCCTGAATTGCTTGAATCAGTGACAATCGGCAGTGGACATTCTCATTTGAAGTGCCCTAACTGTTTGCAATTAAAAAACCTCAGTTTGGATTTATCAAATCCTAATTTGGAGTTAGAGCTTTGACCTCCAAAATTCTTTCCACCAGTTCTCTCCATAAATCTTCGGGCTCTTAGAGTCAACATCGCCATTTGCCACTGAATGTCAGTCTCTTCTAGATCATCAGGATCCACCTGATACATATCCTCCATTGTCATTCCTTTTCCTTTCAACTCTCCAGCCACTAATGCCTCATAGCTCTGTACGAACATGCCAAATAGAGCCATCATTTCAGATGGAATTGACGTTCCAGCATTTGTTTTCAAGTTAGCTTGATCTCTACTAGCATTAACACTACCTCCAAAATGATCACCAGTATTCACTCCTCCTTGTCGTGATGCCTGCATTGGAGAGCTTGCAGTGGAAAAAAGTAATGCAGCATTCTGAGTGAAACCAGATGAAGGCATCAAGGTCTGATTAAACTCCTTTCGTTTCATGTCTAACTCAAATGATTTAAGCTTATTAATGATGTCCATAAGCTTGTAGTCAGTGAAACCTCTTTCTTGTTTTAACATCCTCACCTGTAAACTCCACCGAGGTGGGAGAGAGTCTAACAACCTGTTTACTTGCTCACTATTTGAGAGTTTCTCATCATATTTCTTCAGCGTGCTCGAAACTATCAGAAAACAATTTGTAAGATCGGTGAGACTCTCGTTCTTGTATCCCATAAAAGAGTTAAAGTCCTTTTCAGCTTGAATACTCTTATCTTTTACCAACTCATCATTTCCGTCATAGAACTCACAGAGAGCATCAAAAAGAGACTTAGCATTCTTGTGTTTAGCAAAACGATTGTAGATGTCTGGTGCCAGGCATAGAGTTAAAGCTCCGAAGGCTTTCTGATCTCTGTCAATAAACTTTAGATCTCTTTCATTGAACGTAGCTGGGTCCTTGTTCTGAGAAACAACATCACCAATAGTAACGGTTGGTATGTGTGGACCAAAAATGATTGATTCCTATTGATTGTGATCAGTGTAGAAGAAAAAGGCTTTGAGACATCTCTTCCAATCTTCAAAATTGTCTCCGTTGATGAATCTCGGGGGTCTGTTGGGTGCCACACTTTCAAGATCAGCAAGAGTGAGAGTAGTCATCTTAGACATGCTAGTTTCGCAGAATGAACAGTAGTTTCGCTAGTAATTTCGGCAGCAATTTTGCTAGCCAGAAGCTTGAAAATGCTTAGTTTCGCCGACAATTTCGCACGAAACAAGCTTGAACTTTCGTTCAGAGGTAATTTCGACAGTAGTTTCACTTGGAAGTTGAACACAAACACTGCTGAACTTTCGTTCAAAGTCTATACTTTCGCTGAGATGCTCGAAACAACCACAAAGTGTAAAACACTTGTAGTTTCGCTGGATGAAGATGACAGTTTCGCTGGAAGAACTCTAATTTCGCCCGTTGAATCTGAAAAGCTATTTGAACACAAAATCAATCTAAAATCACCCAAATCTCAATGAACTTGAGATCTGATGATTACCAAGGCTTTTCCAACCAATAACAAACAAAATTCAATCAAATTCCATTGCAAATACACTCAAATTTGATCCGGAATTGATGAAATATTGATATTGAACATAAACAACCAAAAACCTCAAACGATCAAGAGCACTAAAGCTCTGATACCATTTTGTTGGTCCATATGATTGAATTTCAGTACACTTGAGAGGTTGATTCGTTCAATATCAACAATAATAACAAACAACAAACACTATGATGAAGAAGAAGAATTCAAAAGTATTCAACATAAAGCAATTAATGAACCAATACAATAAAAGAACAAAGGCTCAATATATTTCTGTGAAAATTCAGCCTACAATAGACACTTGCAACAAGAGTAAACGATTAGGGTTTTGCAAGGATGCCCAACAATGAACAAGATAAAAACTATATATAGTAATGATAGTTTCGCTGATAGTTTTGCTGTTAGCGAAACTATTCTGCTAAAGTCACAGTTTCGCCCAGCGAGACTAACAGTTTCGCCGGGTGAAACTAGCAGCTGACTATGAGCGAAACTATAGTTTCGCTCATAGTTTAGCTGTGACAGCAAAACTAAACTAATTAACCAACATACAAAAGTAAACTAACATTAAGCCTATTACAAAGAAATATAAACATAACCTAATCTATGGTGAGTCCAACCTATACATGATCTTCACTCTTTTAATGGTTTTCTAAGTGTTTAGGGCTGTTATGCATACTGGGTAGAAGGTTTCTAAACCAAACTATGAATTTCAGCATGATGTGCGACTGTGTGCTACTGATGTATGTTTTTAGATGATTTCTAAGTTGTGTATGATGTTTAGTATGTTCTAAGTGTTTAGCATGCTAGATCTGTGCTAAGGATGTGTAAGAACGATGATTGGGAACTGAATATAGCATAAGTTGAAACTGCAGGTTGGTTTTGTTCATCCGTATTTAGATTTGATTATTTCGCATAAGTCTTTTGTTCTAGCACATTTGCTACAGTGATCATGCGCATTTCTTTTATTCATGCGGATTTGCTACAGTGTTCATGCACATTTGTTTCAGTCATCCGCATTTGGTTCATGTGCGTTTCCTGACACTTGAAATATTTTCTGAAGACTTTCATGTGCTTTGTGCATCCGCATTTGCTACATTGTTCATGCGCATTTCTTTGGAACACTTAGAATATTTTCTGAAGTGCTCATCCGCATTTGTCTGCTTATCCGTATTTGTCTGCTCATCCTAATTTCTTTGCTCATCCGTATTTCTTTGTTTGTTTGCATTTCTTTTGGGACTTGGGATTTTTGGAATTTTGGGAAGCAGAATTTAAGTGTTAAGAAATGATGTCTTGTGGTGTCTTATGCTTGTTTATGATGTGTATGCATTGTGAGCTGTTATGATGATGATGTAGTTCCATTCTATGTATATGATGTGCATTACATGTATGTTATACTTATGTACATAAGTAAAGTATTATGAAATGGAAGTGAAAGATAACAAATGACAAAAATGGAAGTAATGAATGATGGAGTCCTTGTTGCTTACCCCGGTACTGTCGGCTTTTGCTTGACGTGGGGGTTTATTTATAAACCTTGGAATAATATGGGCTTTTGCTTGAGTGAGGGTATAGCGTATGAGTTGTGAGAATATCCTTGTCACGTACCCCGGTACCGTGTCGGCTTTTGCTTGACGTGGGGGTATAGCATATGGAAGGACCTAGATAAGGGTGGATGATACTAAGGAAAAAAGGTACGAATGATGAACGATGATGAATGATAATAATTATTATCTAGATGTACGTATGATGTATGATCACGAACGAAAGTAAAGGATATGTTTTTAATGTAACGCAAAGTATTTTATTATTAAACTAGAACTCACTCAGCGTCGCTGACTTTTTGTAGGCATAATAGTTTGCAGGAAACTGTTTGATGCTGAGGAGGTGCAGGCATGGATGCATAAGCTACTGGGAATGTTTTGAGTCTGGCATCCACATTTTGAGATTATATTGTATTAATACAATTTTTGATGATGTAATTTAAAGATATGATGTATTGACATGTTTTTAATTATTAATGAAAAGTTTAAATTTCTGCTGCAAAATGAAGAATTTTATATGTTTTATGCGATGATTGACCAACTGTAAGCGTCTTGGGAATGGGGCCTTACAAGTTGGTATGAGAGTCAAAGTTTAAGAGAATTGGGTAAAATATTTTCAAAGAACCTAAACTTAAACTGAGATTGGGACGAAAGGGAAAGGGATGCCAGTCCTAGTAGCTACATGCCTGCAGGTAAAAGTTTTATGTAAACGTTTTATGAAGGTTAATAAAAGGGAATTATGTGCGCGTGTTATGTGTATTATGTGTTATTTGTAGATTTGGATACTGTTGTAGTCAGGATAGGAAATGCTTGGAGAATGAAGAGTAAAGTAAGTGGCTAATCATAAACGGCCACTGTAATTAGGGACTTACTATACTTGACATAATCTGAGCTATTACCTTGAATGACCGTGTTGGTTTTTGAATATTGTAGTGCTTAGAGATGGTTGGTGGTAGATCTTTGGAGGCTTCTTGAGGTGGAGGTCGTGGTGGACGTGGTGTTGGACCAGGTGTCATAAGGAACAGGGCTAAGACTGCCGAAATGGCTCCTGAAAAGCCCGAGCTTCATCACCATGATGGTGAGGATGAGAGTGCTAATCTGAGGGCCTCAAGGAAGGAGGCAATAGCAGAGGAAGTTCATCAGATCATGCAGACGATTCTACCATAGGTGGTGACTGAGGTTATTAAAGCTGTGAGGGAAAATAAGGAGAACGAGAAACAGGATAAGGAGAATGCCAATAGGCGAGAGGACGGAGAAGAAGGTTCAAGAGAAAGGGAGCAACCAGAGATTATAGGGCATTCTAGAGATGCAAGCCCCCGACATTTGATGGGAATGGGAGTGCCACTGCTGCTCATAAATGGATGAGAGAGATGGAGGCTGTGTTGAGTATCAGCATGTGCAGGGAGGATCAGAAGGTGAAGTTTGCTACCCACTTGTTTGTGGATTCGGCCTTGTGCTGGTGGGACAACATTGTCCAGGTCGAGGGTAGCAGGGCGATCGGGAAGATGAGATGGGGTGAACTGAAGAAGATGGTGATCGAAAATTTGCTTTCAGTGTGGAAGGGAGGGCCACTTGGCAAGGGATTGTCGTGTGGTGAAATGTTACAACTGTGGCGAGACTGGGCATATAAGCATAAACTGCAAGAAGTCGATGGATGAGAGCTCCGGGGCACAGAAAGGGATTGAGAAGGAGAGCAGAGGATGAAGGTCAGAGCATGCAAAATGTACTGGGAGGAGGCTAGGGTGGATCCCGACGTTGTGTCAGGTACACTTCTAGTAACCTGAACTTATGACTCTTTAGTTTTTGATTCTGATGCTAGTTGGAGTTCTATTTCTGTTGCCTTCTGTAATAAGTTGCCCATTAGGAGTAGAAAGATTAATGAGCCCTTCGATGTAGAAACTGCTATCGGTAAGTCCACTAGGATACATGATGCCCTAGAGGATTCTGTGATAGAATCGGAAGGCCATAAGTTCCCTGCTAAATTATTCATGGTGCCCCTAGGCGGATCGATGTAGTCCTAGGGATGGATTGGCTAGCATCCAATGTGGCAAGCATTGTGTGTCGTAAGAAGATGATTCAATTGATCACGCCTGATGGGAGTTGGTGGCAATCTACGATAATAGAGTTAGTGCGGTCCCTAAAGCAATTTCGATGGTTGTGGCAGAGAAGTGTACGAGGCATGGATGTGGTGCCTACCTGGCTTAGGTGAAAGATGTGGATGCGTTAGTACCACGATGGCCCGACGTACCGGTCGTGTGCGACTTCCTAGACGTATTCCCGGAGGGTCTATCAGGTATGCCACCGGACCACGAGATCGAGTTCCAGATCGAATTAATACCTGGTGCCCAACCTGTTGCCAAGGCACCGTATCGATTTGCTCCCTCCGAGATGAAGAAATTGATGACTCAGCTAACAGAGTTGCTGGATAAGGGGTTCATCTGACCGAGTATCTCTCCATGGGTGCTCCGGTCTTGGTTGTGAAGAAGAAGGACGGTAGCATGAGGATGTGCATCGACTACCATGAGTGGAACAAGTTGATGGTGAAGAACTGGCATTCATTGCCGAGGATTGATGACTTGTTTGATCAGCTTCAAGGTGTTAGTTGGTTCTTGAGGATATATCTCCGATCTGGTTTCCATCAATTGAGATGGAGGAGCAGGATAATCCTAAAACAGCTTTTCATACATGTTATGGACACTACGAGTTTCTCGTGATGTCCTTTAGTTTAACCAACACGCCAGCTGCTTTATGGATCTGATAAATCGGGTGTGCCGACCTATGTTAGATAAGTCAGTGACTCTGTTCATTGATGATGCTCTGATTTATTCATAGAGCAAAGAGGAACATGTCGGTCACATCTGGGAAGTGCTGGATACGCTTCAAAGGGAGAAGCCGTATGCCAAGTTCTCCAAGTGTGCATTCTAGTTATGCGAGGTTTAGCGTTTGGGTCATGTGGTTAATCCTGAAGGGATTATGGTAGACCTGACAAAGGTTGAGGCAGTGATGCAATGGAAGACTCCAAGGACGCCATCTAAGATTCGTAGTTTCTTGAGTTTGGTGGGTGCAACAGGAGATTTATCCAAAGGTTCTCTAAAGTGGCGGCTATGGTCATTGCCTTGAAGTAATGAAGGCCACTTGGGGAATCAGTGGGAGAAATGAGATGGCACTACCTAGATCTCTTTAAGGAGTGACAGGTTTCGGGGACAAAATCTATATAAGGGGGTGGACTTGTAACACCCGGAAATTTCCAAAAAAAAGAAGGAAGAAAAGAAAAGTAAAGGAGCAAATAGGAAGTTATTTCAAAAGCAAGGGGTTAAAAGCATGCAAAGGCCAAACTTACACATAGTGGGGTTTAATAGAGGTATGGCCATCCATAACCACTTTTCTCTCCTGCAACCTTCGGTTGTAGAGAGAGAGAAGCTCTCAACCGGTTTTAGTGAGAGAAAGTGGAAGAAAATCTTCAAAAGGTAAGATTTCAAGAAGTTCTTCTCGGTTTTCAGCTGGGTTTGAGCTTCTTGACTGAGTTCCATATGCTAGTGCTTGTTTTCGTATGTTTTAGGTGTTGGAACTTCAAGTGGGTTCTCGGGTTTGAGGTGTTCTACTCGAAAGCTGTTCAAGGTGAGTTCTAGATCCCCTCTTTACTATTTTTCTAAGTGTTTGGGTCTGTTATGCATACTGGACAGAAGGTTTTCTAAACCAAACTATGAATTTCAGCATGATGTGCAACTGTGTGCTGTTGATGTATGTTTTTAGATGATTTCTAAGTTGTGTATGATGTTTAGTATGTTCTAAGTGTTTAGCATGCTAGATCTATGCTAAGGATGTGTTAGAATTACGATTGGGAATTGAATATAGCGTAAGTTGCAACTGCAGGTTGGTTTTATTCACCCGCATTTAGATTGTTCATGCGTATTTCTTTGGAACACATAAAATATTTTATGAAGTGCTCATCCGCATTTGTCTGCTCATCCGTATTTGTCTGCCCATCCGCATTTGTCCGCTCATCCGCATTTCTTTGCTCATCCGTATTTCTTTGTTCAACCGCATTTCTTTTGGGACTTGGGATTTTCTAGAATTTTGGGAAGTAGAATTTAAGTGTTAAGAAATGATGTCTTGTGGTGGCTTATGCTTGTTTATGATGTGTATGCATTTTGTGTTGTTATGATGATGATGTTTTTCCATGCTATGTATATGATGTCACTTTACATGGTATGTTATACTTATATACGTAAGTAAAGTATTACGTAATGGAAGTGAAAGATAACGAATGATGAAAATGGAAGTAATGAATGATGGAGTCCTTGTCGCTTACCCCTGTACTATGTCGAGTTTTGCTTGACGTGGGGGTTTATTTATAAACCCCGGCACAGTATTGGCTTTTGATTGACGTGGGGGTATAGCATATGAGTTGTGAGAAGATCCTTGTCGCGTACCCCGGTACTGTGTTGGATTTTTCTTGACGTGGGGGTTTACTTATAAACCCCGGCATAGTATTGGCTTTTGCTTGACGTGGGGGTATAGCATACGACAGGACCTAGATTAGGGTGGATGATATTAAGGAAAGAAGGTACGAATGATGAACGATGATGAAAGATAATAATTATTATCTAGATGTACGTATGATGTGTGATCATGAACGAAAGTAAAGGATATGTTTTTAACGTAACATAAAATATTTTATTATTAAACTAGAACTCACTCAGTGTCGCTGACTTTTTTTATGCATAATAGTTGGCAGGTAACCGTTTGATGCTGAGGAGGTGCAGGCATGGATGCATAAGCTACTGGGAATGTTTTGAGTCTGGCATCCACATTTTGAGATAATATTGTATTTATACAATTTTTGATGATGTAATTTAAAGATATGATGTATTGACATGTTTTTAATTATTTTTGAAAAGTTTAAATTTCCGCTACAAAATGACGAATTTTATATGTTTTATGTGATGATTGACCAACTGTAAGCGTCTCGAGAATGGGGCCTTACAGATTGAGGTACATGATTACCCTTTTTAAAGTGATTAAAGAAAGCTTCACCTTCCTGCGACACTACCTTCTTTGAGGTGTCTTGCTTTGAGGATGTTGCTTCTCCTTCTTCTTATTTGCTTGATCAGCAGCAGATGTTGGCTTCTTTACCTTTGGCACCTTTTGTTTTGGTTGCTTCTTCTTTTGTTTTTGCACCTTTGATTCTTCATTCTCAGAAGATTGTGAGTCTGATTCAGCATTCTCAGATTGTTGCTTCTTTGGCACTTTAGTTTTGTTCTTTATGTTTAAGTAGCATTCTTGAGTAGAATGGTTCTTCTTGTTGCAAATAGCACAGTGCTTGTTGAAGTAACAATCAGCTGTCATGTGATTATTCATGTTGCATATGGAGTAGTAACTACTGAAGTAACAGTCAACTGTGTTGTGGTTATACATGTCACACCACTTGAAGTATTTTTCTTCAGCTTCACTCTCAGACTCCACTGTCTTCTTCTGCTTCTTTTTCAATTCTCTTTCAATCTTTGCAGCTGAAGGATCTTCTTCTTGTTGCTGAGGATTCATAACTCTTTGTTGTTTCTTGACTTTTGATGAAATCAGCTTAAACTCATGATAAACATGAATAAAAGGTTGATTCCCCCAAGGATCTTTTCAATATCTCTCAACTTTAACACACTAACATTATGGTGCAGAAACCCATAATGATAGAGTATGAAATCAGTGTATGTGTGTGTATGGTGTGTGTGCAAGAACACAATGAAAATTAAATGCTTGTTTGTATTGATTTTGTTTAAAAGCTTACAAAGGATTAGGTTAGCATTCTATTTATAGCCTATACACAAAAACTATATACAATTACTAAACTACCCTTATGTAAATGAAAATTACATAAACATAATCCTAAGTGTCTAAGCTATCCGCTTTGGAGAATAAGTCATCCGCTGTGGATAATATCTCATCCGCTGTGGAGAAGCTTGTCATCCGCTGTGCATCTTGTTTGTTCATCCGCTGTGGATGTTCATCCGCTGTGGATGAACATCCGCTATGGATGTTGTCCGCTGTGAGTTCTTCATCCGCTGTGGGATGGTTGTTCATCCGCTGCACACACTTGGAAGCAAATCTCATCCGCGGCTGATGATCTTCATCCGCTGTGAGACTTTCTTCATCCGTGACGAACACTTGTCAAAATTTCCTTTTATGTACAAACCTGAAAAAGAAATTTAAACAAATATTAGTGATTGCTATGAATGTTAATGATGTTAATGTGTTATTAAATGATTATTGTGGATGTTAAAACACATTATGTTTGTTATGCTTGATGTGGCAAGCATCATACTTTTTATGCATAAATTCTTAATGCAATTGTTGAGTCCAACAATACTCCCCCTAAGTATGATGTTGCCAACATTTTATGTTTGCTAGATTAATGTTTTGTTTGTTAGTAATGTGTGTTTGTGTGTTTTTTTATAAATAATTGTTTTGTTTGTTTGTTTGTCTTGAATGTTATGCATGTTTTGATTGTATGTTATGTGTGATTGATTGTTTGATTATTATGTGAGTTATTCTAATTACACAAGTGTAATCAGAATGATTTTTTTGTTTAAGTGTTTGTTTTTGTGTATGTTTACATGTGTTTACACAAAATACATGTTTGAAATGATTGTACGATATCATGCGCATAAGGGCACATGTATGTATGAATGTATGAATGTATAATAATAAAGAAGGATATGTTTGTTTGTTTGTTTCCCCAGTTGTGTGTTAGAAACCTTAGGAATAAGATGGTCCTGCTTCATCAGTCTTCTTCTAGGCTTCTTCCATAGCCTTAAGAGTATCTTCAATGTCTTGCTCTATGGCTTGGTCAGCTTCAGCTTCTTTCACCTAATCTTTGAGAGCTGTGATCTTAAAGGCATTCCTACAGTAAACTATATGTTCAGTGAAGTAGTCAACTGCACTCCTTTGATCTTCATACTTTTTTCTATTGTTAGGTGAACCAGCTGCTCTATAGTGGACTGATAAAGACTCTGAACATCAATGTTGCTCACCAAAGTGGTGACAACATGCTTTCCCTTGAGTATCTCTAAGTTATTGTTCTCAGAGATTCTTATTCCTGTAATTCCTTCAATGTGGGTGAGTGGCTGCTATTCAGTCTCTAGCCTCTGCTTCAAGGCTGCATTGACATAGACTGTGCCAAGAATCCTCAGCATATGAATGAAGTAACAGCAGTCACCCTTGCAAAGTACATCTTGTATGGCTGGAAAAGTTTTTGTTTTCAAGAAAGAGACAAAAGATGGGTGAAGAAATTTGATCTCTACGGGGTCAAACAATCTTATGTCCTCAGCCATTTTTCCTTCAATCTTTTTCATTATCAACTTCAGATCAGAAGGTCTTAGAGGATAACCTACTCTTTCTACAGCTCAGGGTCTAGTTGATCTGTTTTTTCTGTCTGTTGTTGTTTACCCTTTCCAGCTGCTCTTTGCTCTCTCTTCAATCTCTCAATGTGGAGTTTATCCTCCTTGTCTGCTTTGGCCTTTAATTCATTATGGTGTTTATGCATGTAGGTTCTCAGAATATGGAAGTAGTCTGCTCCACTTGTATTGTTTGTGAGATTCACCATTCTCAGTTGGAGAAGGTCAAGTCTGTCTTCATAGGACATGGAGCCTAATTGGGATATATAGGATAAGTATTGGACTAACCCAGATACTCTTTTCACTAAAATAGTATCCCATACTTTGTCATACTTCCAGGCCACAATCTTTCTTTCATTTGCACCCGCAGTAAGAGTTATTCTGTCATACAATTTAACAAAATTTGTCTTCTCATTAATCATTTCTCTTACTTCATTACCTTCAGGCCATAGCCTGTGTGGCATAAATTCTCTTGGTTCTTCTATAGGATGTAGCTCAGGTGGAGCTTGATGATATGTTAAGAGTGATGCTGCAGGATGAGGTCTAAACACTTGTGGCTTCAGGGCATTTGAGAGCATGTTCTTATAAATCTCCCTGGCTGTGTCTTTCATCTGGGATAGTGACCTCCCTGCATATGATCTATAAGGAATCCGAGTGTGAGTTAACCAACTCTTCACTTGTTGATAAGTCATCTTTTATATTTGTGGATCCTTTAGCAGGTTTTTCTGCAACTCCTGCTGAAATTTGATCTCTTTGTACCTTCTGTAGGTTTGCGCAGTTTCATTCATCATTACTTCTTGAAAGTCCTTGAGCAAATCCTTTACTTTAGAAAGGTTCAGTTGCATGAAAGCATCATAAGGGAAACCTTTAGAGACCAACTCTATTCCCGTAAGAGTCTCTGGATCATCAGGGAATAGGTCTTGTATGTTTGGAAGAGGATCTTCAGAATCACTTTCTTCTTGTTCTTCCTTAGAGTCTGATAAAATAATGACTTGCTTTGATTCAGAACTCTGGGCAATCTCACCTTCTTCCAATTGGATTGGATCAGCATACTCAGGTTATTCTTGCTTCACCTTGAGCAGGTTAAATGGAGGTGATTTTGGTGCTTCAGACTCTTTTACTGGTGTCTTGCCTTTTGATGAAGAATCCAAGTAAGTTCCTTCCTCTTTCTCTTATAAGTTTTTACTTGTGGTGATGATGATGAAGCTTCTGTTGTTGCTTGTTCAGGTTGAATAGAGGTAGTCCCAGCATACTATATGATTAGTTCATTTTGCTTGGCAAAGAGAGGATTATAAGGAACAATGCTGGTTTCATGAGCTTGTAGATCTGAACTGGGAAAGTGCTATCTTAAGATAGGTAAATAATGGATATTTTCAAAGGGGTTGGCTTCACCGAACAACTGATCCATAGAGTATGACTTTTCAAGAATGATCAGTGCCAGTTCTGGTTGTTCTTCTTTCTGTTGACTTATCTCTTCTTCTTCAGCCATTTCAAAATCACTCATATCTTGTTCAAGATCTACTGAATATTCTTCCTCATTCAGTTGAGTGTCTGTCTGTTCCAGCTCTCTGTTTAATCTCTTTATTTCTTCATTTTGAGCATCTATAATCCTCTTCAATTCATCTACTTCATTTTCCCTTGATTGTGATTGTTTAGCCAAGTATTCAATCTTTGCTTGGCTAAGTTAAGCTCATTGTCTTTAGCTTTCAATTCACCTTTGGTCTGTTCAAGTTGTTTTTCAACAAACTTAACAATCAGCTTTTGAGCTTTATGATCAGACTCCGACTTCTCTATTTCTTTATCTTTCACTTTAATCTTTTCTCTTAGTCTTTTAGCTCTGTTGTTTGATCTTTCAATCAGCTTGTTATATTCTGTAAAGAGAAAGACTTTGGAATGCTCAATATCATCTTCAGTGAGATTTTCACTGCTTGTTTCAGCTTCATCAGTAGTGACTGTCTGTTCTTGTATGGGCTTATGAGATGATGTACCAATATCCTCATGTTCATCAGATTGTTCTTCAAGGGCTGTATCTATATCTCTCAAAAGAGATGACAAAATTTGTTGATTAGATAAAGTTGGGCTATGATGAGGTGAAGGGAAATGGAGATCCAACTGTATGTTTTCAGCTTGTTGGAATTCCTCCTCAATGGGTTGTTGTTGTGGGCTAATGGGTTGTTCTGGTAGAATTGGGTGTTCTGGTTGAATGATTGGTGGTGTTTGTATGATGGGTGCTTGTTGGATGGCATGTTGGTAAAGCATTAAAGGCTAATCCTGTCCTGGAATCCTCAGAAATACCTCAGGAACAGGGATGTCATGATCAATCATGTGTGGAGGTACAAGCACTTCATTCCCTTGGTAGATGCTAGATTTTATCCTGTTAAAGACATGCTCATTGAAGTGCACAGAATGGAATATGGTGCCTTGTCTTGGAATGTTTGGAAGGAGATCATCTATAATCATTTCGATGAAACTGGGAAACATCAGGAATTTGTTCCTCACCTCAGTGATGTTGTACACTAGCCCATTCAGCACTTGTGCAATAAAATTGAAACGTCTTCTTGCTATAATACTTGCTATAGCACATGAGGCTCTCAGAGATGTGGCATCCTAGCCAGTCTTCCTGTTGGTCATAGTCTTTTGGTATGTATGTATCAAGAATCTGAATTGTGCACACATATATGACTTCTTGATCTGCTTTCTCTCAATAGTGCCTGTATAGCCAATCAGCCTGAACACATGTAAAACATAGTGTTCATCAAACTCTACTGGGCCATCAGCATCAACTTCTCCTAGTTGTAGCACTCTTCTTATAACTTCTTCAGAAATGATGATCTGTTGTTCATGCACACTAGATATAACTTCTTGTTGATCATCAATTTCTCCCAGATGTGCATTTGTCCAAAATTGGACAATATGATCCTCATAAATATCTGGCCTTGCTATCATAGCAAGCACCTGTCTTGTTTGCCTGATAGCTTGGATCATATCGTTGTAGTTCTCTAACTTAGGAGAGTCAGTATTTAGATATGCACATATGTTGTGATCTCTGACAAACACCAAGTTTTCCATACCTGCATAAAACAAGATAAGTGTTAGTGATATGTAATAAGTACATGTATGTTTGAAATAATGAAAAATTGATTAAGTGTCCTTTGAATGTTTGTGAAATGAATAATTATGTTTGATAACCACTTAATGTGTGATTGAAATGCATGTTAGATGTGTTTTTGAGCACAATGACAGTTTGACTATTTAAAGTCAACTGATAATTTATTTTGCATGATTGAACAACTATTTAAACCATCAATTTATGATTCAACCATTGTTTATAATGTGTTTTTCAAAGATCAAATAGTACTTTTGTTTGATTTTGGCATGAACACCATGTATGTTCATGTTCATCATGAACACTTAATCAAATTTCACCAAATAATCAGCCTAACTACATTCGATTAAGTCCTAATAACATCATTTCAGTGATTAATTTGATTATTAACATCAACTTTCATATTTTCGATTGAATGTTCTTAGTTCGACAGAGTCGAACAATATATGAATCAGAAAAAATTTGGAAGATGTTTTTATGAATGATTCAGTGTGTTATTCATGTTGTTATACCTTTTTGATTATCAAACAAATGTTGAATCAGTGTGTTTTTTTAATGTTTAATCGAACAGGGTAACTAGGGTTTACGGGGTTTTTTTAAATGTTTGAAATTTTGAATGTTCTCTCTCTTGTGGTAAAAAAGAAAGAAATCTGTAAGTGTGGTTTAAATACACAGCGGACAATTAACTATCCACTGTGAATACAGTGTTCATGCGCAAACCATCCGCTGTATGAACAATGTTCATGCGTTGTGTAAAAATGACTTAAAATTAAATTTAGGTCATCCGCTGTGTGAACAGTGTTCATGCGCTGTGCATTTTACACTGTGCGCTGTATGTTGTACTGGGCACACAGCGGATGAACAATTTGTTCATGCGTTCTGCACATAGTTTATACACTGCGTATGAGAACTGTAGTCACTGTGGATGAACAATTTTTTTCATACGCTGTAAACCCTTGGTCCATTGTACTGATTGTTCATAGCGGATGAACATTTGTTCATGCGTTGTGGATCCTTTGATCAAATGTTTGATATGTTCACAGCAGATGAACAAAGTTCATGCGTTGTGGACACTTGAATGAATGGAATGCTTTGTTCATAGCGGATGGAAAATTTTCATGCGCTGTGGAACACTTGAATAGAGATGTTCACAGCGGACGAACAATGTTCATACGCTGTGGAACACTTGTAATGTTTTGTGTGGTACTGTACCTACAGTGGATGTAATATTTGTTCATCCTTTGTGTGAACAGTTGTCAAAAAAAATTTAAAATTTTGTATGTTTTGAAATCTTTCTTCCGAAGCAAATATTTAATGACTTTGCTTCCGAAAGAAAATTTTGTTTTCTTTCGAAGCAAATTTGTTTGTTTTTCTTCCAAAAGAAGATTTTGTTTGATAAATCTTGTTTAAATCAAAATGTTTGTTTAAAATTTGATATAAAATGTATGTTAATATATTCAATTTTAACATATTCAATATATGGATGTTTTGATATCACTCATAAGTAATATTGTGCAATAAAATAAACAAATATGTATATGTCAACCTGCTGTTTGTTAGTGTTGACTTGACTTGGCTTTGTTTATTTTTTCAAAATTTGAAAATATCAAAATTTGAAATGTATGAAAATGCATAATTCTGCTGCCTTTGATAATTTCATGTTCAATTTCTCCCCCTAAATTTTTTGCATATTTATAAAAACCTGTTATAAAATAACAAAAATTTATATGATTTAATATGGAAATTATCAAAGTCCAATTTGCTTGTTTGTTAATCATTTAGCAAGAGAAGATAGTATCGTACTAAAAATGAATGTTTATCATGTTTTACACATGAATCTTTTGCATAACCATGAGATCATCCTAGTCTATAGTTCTCACTTAGGTGTTTGTATGATTTTGAGAATAGACATAGACAAGTACAATGTTGATTGCAGATATATTGATCCACTTAAACTCAAGCATGGTATTAATGATTGATTGAAACAGTAAGTGATTATCATGTTTTGAGTTGATTGACATGAGTTGTATGTGTACAACACTCCTCAAGATATGCTAGAAAGCACTTTCAATACTTAAAACCTAGCTACTTAGGATTATAAATGCTCAATTTGATCCATGTTGTTTGATCCTTATTAGGATTCTTTTTCACTTCATTTTGGAAGGTGATCCTCTTTGGGATTCTTTTGATTCATTCACAAGGAATGTAGTCATGAAGACTTTATTGATTTTTCATCCAAGATGGATGTGTTCCACTTTGGGAATCTTTTTGGATCACAATTTAGGTCATTCAGGTCTGTGCTTAGCACAACACATAATGTCTAGGTGTACTCCAGGTCTATGATTATTATAACAGAGGAGACACTTGTATGATTGAGCAATTTATAAACTGTTTCACTTGGTGTATTGTAGTTACTTTGAAAGCAACCTATATTGGATAGATTAATACTCACCATAAACCAAGATGTGTTGTTGACCACACAATCACGAGAATTTAGTTCTTCACTGTTGTATGTGATGTTAGGTGTCCCATGCTGAGCCTATCCACATATCACATAGAATACAAGTCAGTCTTTATTAGTGGAAAATGACTCAAGTGAAGAATTGTAACACCCGAAATTGTGTCAAAATAAAAGAAGAAGAAAAGTATCTTGCTAAAAGGAGAAAAAGAGCCAAAGTGGAGGGGGCCAAAGTGTAAAGAGTACAAAAATCAAATATTTTATTATATTTGAGAGTATTGCCGCCCATATATATTTTCCCCACTTCTGTGTTCGACTGAAAAGAGAAGAAAGAAGAAGAAGAAGCTGCTCTCTCGGATATTCAAGGAAGAAAGGTTGAAAATTTGCATTTTTGTGAGTGTTCTTTGCATAATTGGTTAGGTTTTGGTTGGGTTTTTAACCATAAAACCGATTTTTATGTGCTTTTTGTGCTTGGTTGTGTTTTGGGTGTTTGAACTCTTGTGCATACAAGTTTGGAGGAGTTTTACTTGTTGGTTGCAATTGGTGAGTTCTAGACCCCAGTTTTCTATGTGTTTTTAACATTTTGGGGCTAAAAATGCATTTTAAAATGATTTATTACTGTTACATGTATAACCGTATGTATATATGCTTGTGCTCTCATGTTTTATGGTTGTTTATGGGATATTATTGCTTAGAATGATAGGACTAAGCTTAGAATTTGATTCTAAAAAATGAACAACAGTTGGCCATGCGCCCAAACAGGGCCCATGCGCCTAGAAATTTGACTTAGAAAAGCCTAAGGTGCTGTTTGTTTTTTCTGCAGCAAAATGTCTGCAGTCTGCGGACCACATCTGCATACATCTACAGGAGAAGAGGTGCACCAAATGTCTGCAGTCTGCAAGAAGAAGACTGTTTGTTTTTTAACATCTGTAGGCTAGAGAAATAGTCTATATTTAAAATATCTCAATCAGCCATCACGAATCAATGATCTACAACCACGAACGTTCTCTTAATTCACAATTACCATCCACGTTTCACCATTCCGCATCTCCAAATTACCTTATGTAACACCCCGAATTTTATTAAAAAGAAAACGAAAAGAAAAGAATTCGGAAAGAAAAGTAAATGGGCATAAGATGAGGGGTGTAAGGTGTAAAAGTGCCAAAACTCATTATTTTAATATAAATGAGGGTATGGCCGCCCCATAAAGTAGCAGATCTGCTTTTTGGCCTCGGTTGAAGAAGAAGAAGAGCAAGAAATCAGTTTTTTGGAGAAGAAGAAGGAAGAAGAAGCTTCTAAAATGTTAGTTCTCGGGTTTATGTTAGGTTTTAGCTTAGTTTGCAGCTTGTAACCGAAGCTCTCGATGTTTTAGAAGGTTGTTCTCGGGATTTTGAAGCTGAAATCGTAGGTGGAAGTGTTTAGTTTGAAGAGCTGCTTCAAGGTGAGTTTCAAGAACCCCTCTTTTACAGATTTTAAAGTGTTTTGGGGCTATTATGCATACTAGGAAAAAGGTTTTTAAAGATAACCGTATGTTTCAGCTTTTGTTCAATGTATGTGCTGTGGTTGTATGTTCTAGGCTTGTTTATGGTTTAGTATGGTGCTTGGTAAGTTTTAGATGCCCTTAGTATATTAGATATGTGTTTGGATGGTGTTAGAGTGGTGTTCGGGTGAATTTGGCAGTGTTAGACATATTTCAGAATGTCCTCATGCGCCCAAGTGTTATGTGCCTAAGTGTTCTCATGCGCCCAAGAGTGGTGCGCCCAAATAGTGCTGATGCGCCCAGGTCATGCACCTGAATAGTGGCCGTGCGCCCAGAAAGTATAAAATGTGACTAAGTGTGGGCCATGCGCCTGCATAGTGCCATGCGCCAAGGAAGTTTGAAATTGGCTAAGGGTGGGTCATGGGCCTGAACAGTGGTTCGTGCGCCCAGAATGTAAAAACGGCTATGTGTGGGCCATGTGCCTACATAGTGCCCATGCACCCACAATTGTTTCTGTGGCTAAGTGTTGGGACGCCCGAACAGAGCTCATGCGCCCAAATAGTGCTAATGCGCCCAGAAGTTTTTATACTTAGAATTTTCCGCTAATGCGCCTAGAATGTTATGTTGTGCCTAGTTTTGGACTTAGGGCTTTCTTAAAGGCTTTAAGAGGTGATGTTTGAGATAGGTCACGTTGGGATGTGTTGGCTTATGTTTGATATGTGCATGATGGTGTGATGATGTTTATGATGTATGGGTGTATGTGTTATCTTTCTTTGTTTAACGGTTTTCAAAACGTATGTATTATGTTTTCTAATACTATATGTATGATGTTATGGATTTACGTGGTATGGCTATGAATGAACGTAAAGTATTATGTAACGAAGTGAAAGATAACAATAATGAAAAGTAGAACGTAATAATAGTCTTGCAAGTAAGACTAAGGTGAGTGACTGTGTGTCACAAAAGACTCGTAGGCCATGGTTGGGGTGAGTGACTGTGTTGTCACAAAAGACTTGTATGCCAGGCTGTGGTGAGTGACAATGTGTCACAACAGACTCGTAAGGGGTTTAATCCAAGAGATTGACCCGAGTGATGTCCTAGTCGCGTACCCCGATTCTGTGTCAGTCTTCGGACACGAGTCGGGGTTTGTTTACAGGCCCCGGCATAGTATCAGCTTTCGAGCACGAGTCGGGGGTATTGCATGAGACAAGAAGGCATGTGATTGAGATGAGATCTTGTTGCTCGCCCCGGTACTGTGTCTATCTTCGGACACGAGTCGGGGGTTTGTTTACAGGCCCCGGCACAGTATCAGCTTTCGAGCACGAGTTGGGGGTGTTGCATACGAGAAGGGATCCTTGTCGCGTAATCTGGTACTGTGTCAGTCTTCGGACATCAGTCGGGGGTTTGTTTACAGGCCCCGGCACAGTATCAACTTTCGAGCATGAGTCGGGGGAGTCTTTGTGACTCGAAGGGGATCCTTGTCGCGTACCCCGGTACTGTCGGTCTTCAGACATGAGTCGGGTATTGCATGAGACATGATCCATATTGAAGTGAAAGATAATGATGAAATGTACGAAATGAATGGTAATGAAGATAATAATAAATATTATCAATGTGTACGTATGATGTGTGATCGCATACGATTTCGAAGGTTATGTTTTAACGAAAGTAAAGTATTTTATCTATAAAACTAGAACTCACTCAGCATCGCTGACTTTTTGTATGCATGATAGTTGGCAGGTATTTTGTTGATGCTGAAGAGTTGCAGGCATGGATGCATACGCTACTGGGAGTGTTTCGAAGACTGGCATCCACAATTTGACATGTTATTGTATTTTGACATGTAAATGATTTATGTAATGAGATAACATGTTTTAATTATTATGAAAGCTTTTGAATTCCACTGCAAAGTAATGATTATTTTGAATAAATTATGCGATGATAGTCCAGCTGGAAGCGCCCAGGAACGGAGCCTTACAAGTTGGTATCAGAACTAAAGTTTAAGAGAATTGGGTAAATATTTTCAAAAAAAACCTAATCTTAAATTGAGAATGGGATGGAAAGGAAAGGGATGCCAGTCATAGTAGCTACATGCCTGCAGGTAAAAGTTTTATGTAAAAGGGTTTTATGTAAGTTAATGTTAACCGGTATTATGTGCGCATGTTATGTGGCTTGTGTGCTTTTGGGTAGATTTAGATGCTGATGTAGTCAGGATAGGAATTGCTTGGGGAATGAAGAGTAAAGTAAGTGGCTAAACACAACTGGCCACTGTGATTAGGGACTTACTATACTTGATATAACCTGAGCTATTACCTTGATTGACCGTGTTGGTGTTTGAATCTTGTAGTGTTTTATATGGCTGGCGGTAGGTCTTCTGAGGATTTACGAGGTGGAGGTCACGGTGGACGTGGGGTTAGACCGCGTGTCACGAGGAGCAGAGCTAAGACTGCTAAGACGGCTCCTGATGAGCAAGCGCTTCGTCACCAGGACGGTGAGGACGGGAGTGCTATTCCGAGAGCCTCAATGAAGGAGGCAATAGCAGAGGAAGTCCAACAGGTCATGCAGACAATTCTACCGACTCTAGTGACCGATGTCATTAGAGCTATGAAGGAGGATGAGAAGAAGGAGAGTGAGAAAAGAAAGACCTCTAGACGAGGAGGCGAGGAAGGAGGTCTAAGGGGGAGGGAGCAACCGGAGACTAGCATGGTTGTCTCCAGTGACAATGAGGAGGATGAGTAAGCTGTGCAGGAGACTGTGAAGGGATGCAGCTATGGAGCATTCCAAAGGTGTAGGCCTCCTGTGTTTGATGGAAATGGGAGTGCTGCTGCTGCACAACGTTGGGTGAGAGAGATGGAAGCGGTACTTGTTATCAGCGAGTGCCATGAGGATCAGAAGGTGAAGTTTGCTACCCACTCATTTATGGATTCAGCCTTTTGCTGGTGGGATAACATTGTCCAGGCTGAGGGCACCAGAGCAATCGGGAGGATGAGATGGAAGGAGCTGAAGTGGTTGGTAATCGAGGAGTTTTGCCCTCATAGAGAGCTTGACAAAGCTGAGAGGGAGTTTCTGCAGCTAGAGACAGGAATGATGACTCACCAACAGTACACCACGAAGTTCAATGAGATGGCAAGGTTGGTGCCAGATCAAGTGACGCCTGTGTCATGAAAGATCAAAAGGTATATTCAAGGTCTGCCAACAGATATCCGCAGACACCTGATCACTGCCCGACCAAGCATGTTTAGGTCAGCAGTCGATTTGGCGGGGAGGTTGTATGACTAGCGAGAGTCGGTGGAGATGATGGATGAAGAGGAGGAGCGGGGTTATGTTAGTAGTGGGAACGAAAGGCGGGATGATGACGATGGTGGATTTGAGGTTGGTGGTAAGAAGGTGAGATGGATGATCCAAGGATGTTAACAAGGGAAGCGAGGGCATGCAAGAAGTGTGGCAGAGGTCACGAGGGGGAGTGCAAATGGGGATGGAACATCTGCTTCCAATGTGGAAAAGAGGGCCACTGGGTGAGGGATTGTCGCATGGCTAAATGTTACAGATGTGGCGATAGTGGACATATGAGCAGAGACTGCATGAAGTCGAGAGCACAGGGCTCCGGTGCAAGGAAGGATGGCAGAGGATAAGGGTTAGAGCATTTTCCCTGACCTGGAGGAGGCTAGAGCGGACTTCAACTTGACGTCAGATACGTTTCTGGTAATTTAAATTTGTGCCTTGTGCTTTGATTGTGGTGCTAGTAGTAGTCTCATTCCTGCTGCCTTTGTGTTAAGATACACGTTAGGAGTAGGAAGATCGATGAGCCTTCGAGGTAGAAACTTCTATTGGTAGGTCCACTAGGTTACCGGATGTCCTAGAAGATTGCGTGATAGAATAGAGAGAGTGCGTGATTCCTGCTAGACTATTCAGGACAGACATGGATGGATAGACGTTCGCCTTCGGAAGGATTGGCTAGCAACCTTTGAAGCAAACACCGAGTGTTGCAAGAAGGAGGTTTTAGCAATCGCTCCAGAAAGGAGTTCGGTGCCGATCTGCGGCGGTGGAGTAACGATGAAGGTCTCGTCTTGGGAAAGAAGATCACTTGATTCAGAAAGAAAAGGAAGCTAATACTGAGGTGTAAAGGACTAATCTGAACTATTGCTCAGGTAGGAGAAGTGGCATGTCGACTGGAGCTACTCGACGTGTTAAGTGAAATTATTCGACATTTCACGTGTCTTGTTTACGAAAGTGCTCAATCAGTGAGGATACAATCGTGCCACTTGAGAATGCCGAGATGGATGAGGGATTCAACTACGTGGAGCAACTGAGGGTCATTCATGATAGAAGGAAAAGAAGGGCTAAGGAGAATGGTGATTTCACTTATACGAGTATAGTGGAGCCCAGAAGGGGACTAAGCCTACGTGTAAGGTCAAGGAAGAGGTGAGACAGCGTTACCCGTAACTATTCGAGACGCGACAGGTTTTTGGGACGGAACCTATATAAGGGGGGTGGACTTGTAACACCCCGAATTTTATTAAAAAGAAAACGAAAAGAAAAGAATTCAGAAAGAAAAGTAAATGGGCACAAGATGAGGGGTATAAGGTGTAAAAGTGCCAAAAGTCATTATTTTAATATAAATGAGGGTATGGCTGCCCTATAAAGCAGCAGATCTGCTTTTTGGGCTTGGTTGAAGAAGAAGAAGAGCAAGAAATCGGGTTTTTGGAGAAGAAGAAGGAAGAAGAAGCTGCTAAAAGGTTAGTTCTCGGGATTATGTTCGGTTTTAGCTTAGTTTGCAGCTTGTAACCGAAGCTCTCGATGTTTTAGAAGGTTGTTGTTGGGATTTTGAAGCTGAAATCGCAGGTGGAAGTGTTTAGTTTGAAGAGCAGCTTCAAGGTGAGTTTCTACTCTTTTACAGATTTTAAAGTGTTTTGGGGCTATTATGCATACCGGGAAAAAGGCTTTTAAAGATAACCGTATGTTTCAGCTTTTGTTCAATGTATGTGTTGTGGTTGTATGTTCTAGGCTTGTTTATGGTTTAGTATGGTGCTTGGTAAGTTTTAGATGCCCTTAGTATGTTAGATCTATGTTTAGATGGTGTTAGAGTGGTGTTCGGGTGAATTTGGCAGTGTTAGACATATTTCAGAATGTACTCATGTGCCCAAGTGTTATGTGCCTAAGTGTTCTCATGCGCCCAAGGGTGGTGGCCCGAACAGTGCTGATGCGCCCAGGTCATGCGCCTGAATAGTGGTCGTGCGCCCAGAAAGTATAAAAATGTGACTAAGTGTGGGCCATGCGCCTGCATAGTGCCATGCGCCCAGGAAGTGTGAAATTGGCTAAGGGTGGGTCATGCGCCTGAACAGTGGTTCGTGCGCCCAGAAAATGAAAATGGCTAAGTGTGGGCCATGCGCCTGCATAGTGCCCATGCGCCCAAAATTGTTTCTATGGCTAAGTATTGGGACGCCCGAACAGGGCTCATGCGCCCAAATAGTGCTGATGCACCCAGAAGATTTTATACTTAGAATTTTCTGCTGATGCGCCTAGAATGTTATGTTGTGCCTAGTTTTGGACTTAGGGCTTTCTTAAAGGCTTTAAGAGGTGATGTTTGAGATAGGTCACGTTGGGATGTGTTGGCTTATGTTTGATATGTGCATGATGGTGTGATGATGTTTATGACGTATGGGTGTATGTGTTATCTTTCTTCGTTTAGCAGTTTGCAAAATGTATGTATTATGTTTTCTAATACTATGTGTATGATGTTATGGCTTTACGTGGTATGGCTATGAATGAACGTAAAGTATTATGCAACAAAGTGAAAGATAATAATAATGAAAAGTGGAATGTAATAATAGTCTTGCAAGCAAGACTGAGGTGAGTGACTGTGTGTCACAAAAGACTCGTAGGCCATGGTTGGGGTGAGTGATTGTGTTGTCACAAAAGACTTGTATGCCAGGCTGAGGTTAGTGACAGTGTGTCACAACAGACTCGTAAGGGGTTTAATCCAAGAGATTGACCCGAGTGATGTCCTTGTCGCGTACCCCGGTACTGTGTCAGTCATCGGACACGAGTCGGGGGTTTATTTCCAGGCCCCGGCACAGTATCAGCTTTCGAGCACGAGTCGGGGGTATTGCATGAGACAAGAAGGCATGTGATTGAGATGAGATCTTGTTGCTCGCCCCGGTACTGTGTCAGTCTTCGGACACGAGTCGGGGGTTTGTTTACAGGCCCCGGTACAGTATCAGCTTTCGAGCATGAGTCGGGGGTGTTGCATACGAGAAGGGATCCTTGATGCGTACTCCGATACTATGTCAGTCTTCGGACACGAGTCAGGGGTTTGTTTACAGGCACCGGCACAATATCAGCTTTCGAGCACGAGTCGATGGTATTGCATGAGACAGGATTCAGATTGAAGTCTTTGTGACTCGAAGGGAGTCCTTGTGGCTCGAAGGGAGTCCTTGTGGCTCGAAGGGAGTCCTTGTGACTCGAAGGGAGTCTTTGTGACTCGAAGGGGATCCTTGTCGCGTACCCTGGTACTGTCGGTCTTCGGACATGAGTCGGTTATTGCATGAGACAGGATCCATATTGAAGTGAAAGATAATGATAAAATGTACCAAATGAATGGTAATGAAGATAATAATAAATATTATCAATGTGTACTTATGATGTGTGATTGCATACGATTTCGAAGGTTATGTTTTAACGAAAGTAAAGTATTTTATCTATAAAACTAGAACTCACTCAGTGTCACTGACTTTTTGGATGCATGATAGCTGGCAGGTATTTTATTGATGCTGAGGAGTTGCAAGCATGGATGCATACGCTATTGGGAGTGTTTCGAAGACTGGCATCCACATTTTGACACGTTATTGTATTTTGACATGTAAATGATTTATGTAATGAGATAACATGTTTTAATTATTATGAAAGCTTTTGAATTCCGCTGCAAAAGTAATGGTTATTTTGAATAAATTTTGCTATGACGGTCCAGCTGTAAGCGTCCCGGGAACGGGGCCTTACACTTTAACGCCCCCTAATTGGTCAATTCAGCTCATTCCAAAATTACCTCTTCCAAAATCACAGCTAAACCTAACTCGCAAAATTCACTTCCTAAACTAATTCATAAGTCACATAATGACCCTAAAACAATCAGGATACTTATGCACCCAATGCTTCCTAAAATCATATGGCACCCAATGCTTCCTAAAATCAACAATCTTGTAACATGCTCCAACGCTTTCCCTTTCCCCTCATTCTATGCTATTAATCTCTCTTCTTCTTCAACCAATTCTTCACCCTGTGTTGATCAAGAGACCTGATGGGTATGATTTGTTGAGGCTCATGCTTTAAAAGCTCCAGTAGAAACAAGATTTTGGAGGCGATTTTGTGCTTTTCGAATGCGATTTCGAGAGCGTGAACTCGTTTCTATTGGCTTCGATCTTGAACCCTTTTGCTTGTTGTCAATCATCGTGAAATCGAGGGTATGTAGTGATGAGTTGATGTGCCATTCGATCAATTGAACAATCGATCAATCAAACAATCGATTATTTATAGAGGCTACAGTGGAGATGATGGTTACGATGGGGTGGGGTTGTCGCGAAATGGAGGTCGTCGGGAAAGGCGATGGTTTGGGGTTGGCTGGAGTGGGATGGCGACGGTGGTGCGAACAGGAGTCGGCGATGGGTGGGCTGGTGCCGGTGGAGAGCGGTGGTGGTCGTCGATCGAGAGGGGGTGGTTGCTGGTGGGGAAGAGGGTGGAGGTGGCGGGTGGGCCGGTGGTGGCGGTGGCGGGTGGGTGTGTGACTGATGGTTAAGAATGAGAAGAGGTTAGAAGATTACAGAAGTGGATGGTCAATGTCTGCCTCATGTAAACCTCAGGAAGACCTTTTTTAATGAAAGGTCTTCCGAAAACAAACAGTCTGCAGACCTTAACGTCTGTGCGTGGTCTGCACGACGTAGAAAAAAGAGGCCAGGAAGTACTTCTGACAAAAAACAAACACCACCTAAGTGCTGACCATGCGCCCAAAAGTTATTAATGCGCCTAAGTCTTACCCCATGCGCCCAGAATTGGTTCTCAAGTGCCTAAGTGAAGTTCATGTGCCCAAGTAGTCTCATGCGCCTAAGTTTCTCATGCGCCTAAGTGTTGGTGCGCCTGCATAGTGCTGATGCACCAACATAGTGCTCATGCGCCTAGAACACTTAGAAAAATTCTGAAATTTTAGGAAATCAGAATTTTAGAGTTTGACCCTGGTTTGACTTGGTGTTTATATTTGTTTATTTTATGGCATGTTCTTGTGTTCCATATTTTGTATTATTCTTATGTGACTTTATGTACGTAAAGTATTATCATAATAAAAGTGAAAGATTAATGATAATGAAAAGTGGAATATAATGAATGAGTGAAAGTCTTGCAAGCAAAATGAAAGGAGGTTCATAGCCACGAGTTGTCAGCTCAACTGTGTGCGGGTTAGCTACCCCATGAGGATAAACGCAGGGTCAATCTTTGAGATTGATGGGACCTTTGTTTCTTGCCTCAAGTGACTGGGTCAACTTCGTGCACAATGTTTGGGGTCTATTTATAGACCTCAGGCCCAGTACCAGCTTCGTGCACAATGTCGGGGTATTGCACATTGGTCTGGTAGAAAGTCAAAGATAATAATGAAAGTAAGAAAGAAAGAAAATGATGATAATTATGAATATTATCTGAATGTACGTATGATGTGTGCTCGCATACGAAAGTAATGTATTTTATTCAAAAAGGGATATTTTCGTATACAGATCATACAAGCTATTTTTATACTTTTAAAACTAGAACTCACTCAGCAACGCTAACCTTTATGTATTTTCAGTTTGCAGGTAATTTATTGCTGAGGATGGCACGCGGGGAAAGCTACTCGTCGGGGAAAGACTGGCATCCGTTCATGCTTTATTATTTTGTTGTATTGTAATGCAACTAATTGTTTATTTTGTAACCCTAACTTACAATGATGTATTATTTTGCAACATTAATTATATGCATGAATGGTTTTTATTAACTTAATTCCGCTGCAATATTTTATGAAATGTGTATTGTTTAATATAATAATGCTATGATTGTCCAACTGTGAGGTCTTCGGGAACGGGGCCTTACAAGTTGGTATCAGAGCCAAAGTTTAAGAGAAATGGGTAAATATTTTAAAAAACCTAAACTTAAACTGAGAATGGGACTGAATGGAGGGATGCCAGCCCGAGTAGCTATGTGCCATCAGGTATATCTTTTCTTAAATGTTAACTGGTATTATGTGCGTGTGCTATTTGATTATTGTGTTTTTAGTAGATTTGAATACTGATGTAGTCAGGATAGGAAATATTCGGGGAATGAAGAGTAAAGTAAGTGGCTAATCACAACTGGCCACTGTAATTAGGGACTTACTACACTTAACATAAACTGAGCTATTACCTTGAATGACCGAGTTAGTGTTTGAATCTTATAGTGATTAGAGGATGGCTGGAGGAAGATCGTCTAAGGCTTCTAAAGGAGTAGTACGAGGTGGTCGTGATGCTGGGCCACGTGCCACAAGGAACAAGACAAGGACTGTAGAAACGGCTCCTGCTGAGCCTGGGTTTCATCATCCGGAGGGTGTGGATGAGAGTGCTAACTTAAGAGCCTCAGTAAAGGAGGCAGTTATGGAGGAAGTGCATCAAGTCATACAGACTATCTTACCATCTATAGTGACTGAAGTCATTCGTGCTGTGAGAGAGGATGAGAAGAAGGAGGAGGAGAAAATGAAGAAAACTGGGAGAAAGGGGAATGAGGGAGATCATGGTGAAGAGGAAGAATTGAACAATGGGATGGCGGCCTCCAGTGACGAAGAGGAGGTGGAAGTGCGGGAAACCGCGAAGGGATGTAGTTATAGGGCATTCCAATGATGCAAACCCCCATGTTTCGATGGCAACGGTAATGTTACCGCTACTCACCGCTGGGTAAGAGAGATGGAGATAGTGTTAGAGATTAGTGAGTGCAGGGAGGACCAGAAGGTGAAGTTCGCCACTCACTCGTTCATTGACTCGGCTCTGTGTTGGTGGGACAATATTGTCCAAGCCGAGGGTGGTAGAGCCATCGAAAGGATGAGGTGGGGAGAGTTGAAGAAAATGGTGATTGAGGAATTTTGTCCTCACCGAGAGCTCGACAAGATAGAAAGAGAGTTCCTACAGCTTGAGGCGGGAACCATGACCCACCAGCAATACACCACCAGTGGACGGATCAGGTGACGCCAGTGTCGAGAAAGATAAAGAGGTATATCCAAGGATTGCCAGTGGATATCCATAGGCACCTGATTGTTGCCCGGATGAGTACCTTTAGATCGGTAGTTGATCTGGCAGGAAGACTTTATCATGAGAGGGAAGTGGCTGTATTTGAGGTGAGCAAGACGGGTGGTGGTGACAAGAACTGGAAAGGGAAACGGTTTAGGTATGGTGGTTATATTCCAAACAACAAGAGGATAAGGATGGATGGCTGAAGAGTGGGGTCATCAAGCTCGGGGATGAAAAAGAATGGCAAATGCGGGAAGGAGCACACTGGTGAGTGCAATTGGGGATCAAATGTATGCTTCAAGTGTGGGAAGCCTGGTCACATTGCGAAGGATTGTAGGGTGTTGAGATGCTATAACTTGTGGTGAGGAGGGGCATGTGAGTAGGGATTGCAAGAAGCCAAGGGCCGAGAGTTCTGGGGTGAAGAAGAGGACGGAGAGTGAAGGGCAGAGGGCAAGCGCTAGAGCATTCACGATGACCCGGGAGGAGGCCAGAATAGACCCCGACATCGTGTCAGATACGTTTCTAGTAAACCAAACTTATGCCTCTGTATTATCTAATTCTGGTGCTAGTAGGAGTTTCATTTCTGCTGCTTTTTATGCTAAGTTGCCTATTAGTAGTAGGAGTATTGATGAGCCCTTCCAAGTAGAAACTGCTATTGGTAAGTCTACCAGAATTTCTGATATGATGGAGATTATGACATAGAACTAGAAGGCCATAGGTTCTCTGCTAAACTATTTATGATGCCCTAAGACCGATTTGATGTAGTTCTAAGGATGGATTGGTTAGCAGCCTATGAGGCAATTATTATGTGTCGCAAGAAGACGATTCGATTAATTGCACCCGATGGAAGTTCGGTGATGGTTTACGGTGATCGAGTGACAACGGTTCCTAAGGTGATTTCAATGGTGGTGGCAGAGAAGTGCATGAAACGCGGATGTAGTTCCTACCTAGCTTATGTGAAGGATGTGGACGCGTCAGTACCATAATTGTCCGATGTACCAGTTGTGTGTGACTTTCCATACGTGTTCCCAGAAGACTTACCAGGTGTGCCATCGGTTTGCGAGATTGAGTTTCAGATTGATCTGATACCCAGTGCTCAACCCATTGCCAAAGCACCTTATCGATTAGCTCCGACCGAGATGAAGGAACTAATGGTTCAACTGCAGGAGTTGAAGGATAAAGGATTCATCCGACCGAGCATCTCTCCTTGGGGTGCTTCTGTTTTGTTTGTTAAGAAGAAAGACAGTAATATGAGGATGTGCATAGACTACCGGGAGTTAAACAAGTTAACGGTGAAGAACCGATATCCCTTACCGATAATAGGTGACTTGTTTGACCAGCTCCAGGGTGCCAGTTGGTTCTCGCGAATAGTGTTGGGTTTCTTACAAGTTTATTCAAAGTAGTTTAACCATTTAAAAATCAAAACATAGCGGATATTTGAGAGTTAAAACTTGTTTTATATTCTGAAAATAAACCATTTTTATGTTCAAGACAAACCCAAGAACAAAGATCATTAGTATGTGAAAAGAAATGCTATCAAAAACGAAAAGGAACAACCATAGGATGTTCTTGAAACTACCTTTCAGGAACAAGGGGATATTATATGGATGAGAGGAAGGAGATGATGCTTCTTGAACGTCTAGCCTTCAAAACAGAAGCCCTCAAGCTTGTATACCCACAAGCTTCTTGCAAAACCCAACTTGCTAGGGAGTTTGACACCAAAAACCCTCTTGAAATCTCTTCTTGACCGTGAGAGAGAGAGAAAGGAGAGTCTTGCATGTAAGAGAGAGAGAGAATTTTTGAGTGTGTTAGTCAAATGAAGTAAATGTCTTGTATTATAACAAGACAAATGTTCCTAAGGCACACCACATGGGGGCGGCCAAAAATGGGTTCAAAATGGGTTCCCTCCCATTTTGAAAACTCCTTTTAATTCATTGCTAGTTACTAGTTAAGTTATATAATTAAACCCATTTTAATTTTATGACTTATGCACTCTTTTATTTGATGTTATTTTACTTATTTAAATAATATTACAAATGATATCTCATGAACAAAATATCCATATAGTTTGTTCTATCTCAAATGCAATAATTTAGAAAACCTATTTTCTAAATTGGTGTAAATATTTAATTGCTTGATCATATCAACAAATAAATATTTATTGGTATTTGCTTCGCTTGTTATTGGGTATGACCCGATTTGGATCATAACGTACTAACCACATCAATCTTGTACGTGTCTTAGGCATAAAAGATCCAACAATCTCCCACTTGCACAAGATTCATAGAAGATAGATGCAAGCAGTAAATACCGCCTAACAACGGTTTACTACCCTTAATACTTATGACTAAGAGCCATTCAATAACATCATCTCCTTCAAGTACCTTACTTGAAAATGTTTTAGGTGAATCAATCATGTGTCCTTTTGTCACAGATGTCATGTTAAATTCTAGAGACACAGAATGATCATTCTCTATTGATTTAACTTTAGCAGGCCTTAGACATCTTGCTCTCAATGAATAAGAGGGACAAATCCCATCTTGATTACATACGTCTCTCACAATCACCTATTGTTATACCTGAATTTAGTCTTATGTACTGCCATGTTTCAAAACAGCAAAGAACTAAGTCAAAGTATAATACCCAGTGAATATCAAGACCCAATATGTATCTCAGGTCAGAGGATACCAAATGATATTCGCCTTTACTCAAATTTACTTATGATAAATCAAAAGATTCCATGTAGTAATATTTGAGATGCGGGTCAGTCCAATATTTGTATCCCACAAATATCTATGAACTTTGGCAGCAACCCTTTGCTCTATATTCATCCATATGAATATCCACCAATCCAAGTTCATAATAGTCTTACCCTCATACTTGTTCCCACAAGTATGAACGACTACGGACGTTTATAGTAAATGATTTACTCATGGATTAAACATGCAAAATTGGAACATTAGTTGAAGCATTATAACCAAATAATTCATTCAAGTAATAAAAGGTTCCAATATCCAAATACAAGATTACAAGATCAAATCCAGTCACTAGAATATCGAAGTCCCATGGCACAAGTATGACCTTCATGCTTTGCCTTTTCAAGGAGCTTCGTGAGTGGATCCGCAATGTTCTAATCCGTGTGAACTTTGTGAGTACATATCTTTCCCTTTTCAACTTCATCCCTTATATATTTGAATCTTCGCTCAATGTGCCTAGTCTTTTGGTGTGCACGACGTTCCTTGATTTGAGCAATCGCACCCTCATTATCACAAAGAATTTCTAGGGGATCCTGAATGGAAGGGACAGCCCCTAGATCGGCAATGAATTTATTCAACCATCGAGCTTCTTGAGCTGCTAATGAAGCGGCGATGTATTCTGACTCTGTAGTTGATAATGCCACCACATCTTGTTTAGAGCTCTTCCAAGAGACTGCTCCTCCATTTAGGATGAAAATGTATCCCGATTGTGATCGTGAGTCATCCCGATCAGTTTGGAAACTCGCATCCATGTAACCTTTTACCACGAGTTCCTCCTCACCAGATCCATAGATTAGGAACATATCTTTAGTCCACCTTAGGTACTTAAGTATGTTCTTAACAGCCATCCAATGACTATTTCCAGGATTTTGCTAGTATCGGCTTGTCATGCTCAAAGCGCATGACACGTCCGGCCTAGTGCATATCATTGCATACATGATGGATCCTATAGCAGACGCATACGATATTCCCTTCATTTTATCTTGCTCATCCTTTGAGCTTGGACATTGAGTCGTACTCAATATCGTTCCTCTTTGAATAGGTACCGTACCTTTCTTAGAGTTCTCCATCTTGAAACTTTTCAAGATCTTATCAATGTATGCACTTTGATTTAAACCTATCAACCGCCTTGATCTATCCCTATAGATCTTTATTCCCAAAATATAGGCGGCTTCACCAAGATCCTTAATGGAAAAACAGCTTCCAAGCCAGGTTTTTACACCTTCCAAGGTTGGAATGTCATTTCCAATTAGTAGGATGTCATCGACATACATTACAAGGAAAGTGATGATGCTCTCACTAGCTTTCTTATACACACAAGCCTCATCAGCGTTTTTGATGAACCCAAATTTGATTACTTCTTCGTCAAAACGGTGATTCCAGCTTCTTGACGCTTGCTTGAATCCATAGATTGATTTCTTTAACTTGCATACTTTGTTAGGATGTTTTGGGTCAATAAAACCTTCAGGCTGAACCATATAGACATCTTCCTCAAGATATCCAATTAGAAAAGCGGTTTTGACATCCATTTGCCAAATCTCATAATCATAGTGAGCAGTTATGGCAAATAATATCCTAATAGACTTTAGCAATGCAACTGGTGAGAAGGTCTCATCATAATCATTCCCTTGAGTTTGAGTGAAACCTTTTGCTACAAGTCTAGCTTTATAAGTATCTAAGTTTCCATGCATATCGGTTTTCTTCTTGAAAACCCACTTACTTCTAACTACCTTGGAGTTAAGAGGTGGTACAACCAAGTCCCACACTTGGTTGTCATACATGGATTGCATCTCAATGTTCATGGCTTCAAACCATTTGTCACAATCCAAATTGGACACTACATCATGGTATGTGATTGGTTCATCGGAATCAACCACATAGCATTCATCCATGAAAAATCCATATCTTTCAGGTGGATTAATAGTTCTACTAGATTTGCGAACGTTTTGTGTGTATTGATCAACCATTTGATCATTCTCAACATCCTCATGTTGAGTGCTAGTGTCAACCAAACGTGTATCGGGTTGTTGTTCCTGATCCTCCTCAAGATCCGCTGTTCTACTGCTAGCTCCTTCCATAAGGAACTTGGCTTCCAAGGACTCGCCATTCTTGGGAACAAACTCCTTTTGTTCCAATGGGTCATAGAAATAATATCCCATAGAATCTCTAGGATATCCAATAAAGATACACTTAGTGGAATGACTTTCTAACTTGTTTGAGGTGGGAGTCTTTAAATAAGCCTCACATCCCCACACCTTTAAATATGATAGAGATAGAACCCTTCCATACCATATTTCAAAAGGTGTCTTTTCCACTTTCTTGGTTGGGGCCATATACAAAATACGGGCCGCAGAGAGCAAAGCGAAACCCCAAAATGATAGAGGCAATGAGCTTCTAGCCATCATAGATCGAACCATATCCAATAGAGTTCGATTTCTCCTCTCGGACACACCATTTTGTTATGGTGTTCCAGGTGGAGATAGTTGTGACACAATTCCACAACTTCTAAGATAATCTCTAAAAGCATCACTTAGGTATTCACCTCCTCTATCGGTGCGGAGAATTTTTATTGATTTTTTGAGTTGATTTTCTACTTCATTTTAGAAGGTTTTGAATATTTCAAAAACTTCATCTTTGTGTCTTAACAAGTACACATACACATATCGACTATAGTCGTCGGTGAAGGTAATGAAGTATCTTTCATTGTACCTAGTCATTGGCTTAAAAGGACCACATACATCCGAATGTATGATACCTAATAAATCTTTTTCCCTTTCGGTTTTGCCACTAAAAGGTGCCTTAGTCATTTTGCCTTGTAAACAAGATTCACATACATCAAATGAATCATATTTACTTGCTTTTAAAAGACCATTCTTTTGAAGTGTTTGTATGCGCTTCTTGTTTATATGACCAAGACGGCAATGCCAAAGATAGGTGTCACTCAAATCCAATTTGAGCTTCTTGGTACTAGTTTGGTACAACGAGCTATCATATAATGTGTTTTCATGAACCAATTCATAAATACCATTAATAGGAGTAGCTTTAAAATAAAAGATGTCATTTAAAGAAACATGAATTTCATTTTCAATAAATGTCAAAACATAACCATATTGTCTTAATTGGGCAACTGAAATAATGTTCCTAGTCAAACTAGGAGCATATAAAACATTGTTCAAAATTGCTTCCAAACCATTTGGAAGCTTTAAGATGTAGTCCCCTCGGGCTTCAACTTGAACTTTTGCCCCATTGCCCATGTAGAGGCTAACATCCCCTTTCTTGAAGTCTTTACTTCTTTTGAACCCCTGCAACAAATTACAAATATGAGTCCCACATCCGGTATCCAATACCCATATGTTAGAGGATATTAAATTGGGATCAATATGAATCATGAAAATTGTACATGAGGTCTGCCTGGCATCCCTCTTAGCTTTGAACTCTTTAAGTTGAATAGGACAATTTCTTGCCCAATGACCTATCTCCCCACACTTAAAGCATGGGTCATCCGAAGCAACGTTTTGCTTCTTCTCCACTAGTTTTGGTGGTGGCACTTTTACCACTCTCTTTCCCTTTCCCCAAACATACCCTTTACCTTTGGCAAAACTTGCCTTGGGTGCGGGGTGAGGCTTCTTCTTGTTCCCACCTTCATTGATGGTTAGAACGGGTAAACCCCTTTTACCCATGGCTGCCTCGGCTATTTTGAGCATAGAGTGAAGCTCAGTTATGTTCTTGTCCTAACCGTTCATGTTATAATTCATAACAAAATTGTCAAACCTTTTTGACAAAGAGTTGAGGATCAAATCCGTAGCCAACTCTTTCGAGACGGGACAATTCAGCCTTTCGAGGCGGTCTATGTGGCTCTTCATCTTAAGTACATAAGACAAGACCGATTGGGTATCATCCATATGACATGCATGGAGTGCTTGAACCGTTTTGAATACCCTTGCTTGTTGTTGGAACGTTTCCTTCAACTGGGTTATCATGTCGTATGCTCCGTGATGTTCGTACTCCTTTTGGAGATCCGGAGTCATACTTGCCAACATGAGACAAGACACTTGGACCGAGTCCTCAGTGTATTTCACCCAATTCATGTAGGCCTCTTCATCTTCCTCATTGGGTTCATCGGGAATCGGATCGTCTAAGATATATGACCGTTTCTCTTGCTTGAGAACAATTCTCAAGTTTCGAAACCAATCAATAAAATTGTTATGGTTTAGACGCTCCTTTGGGAGAATGGTTCTTAGTGATAGGGTATGAGCGGACGGAATATCATTATTTTCATTGTTGTTGGTGGCCATCTACAAAATTTAACAAAGTTCAATTTTAGTATTTACGATATTATCATATTTAATTATTAATACCTTTTTATGTGTCATACACAAATTAAAATTTTAGAATCCAATGTTACATTTAAATAGTGGTTAGGTGACCTTTATCCCATTATTTATATTAACAAGGTAGTCAACGTTTGACAATTGCAACCCTTTGCAACTTCTAGAGGTATGGGATCGACTTAAACATCATATGTATAGTCAGCATGTTAATCCCATCAACACCTTTTGTAAACCACATTGTAGGTGATCCATTTAACATGGTTTGCAAATCAAGTCACCCTACTTACACACACATGTGAGTTTACCAATATAAGTGGTTAGGTGATCTTTATCCCACAAATATGGCATTCCCACCTCAAATCACAATTTCCCTCAAAATGGTTAGGTGACCTTTATCCCATTAAGAGTTTTCAAGTGACTCGAGTGTTGTGTAAAAGGTCGGTGTTAAACTTGTTTTCAAAAGGAATTTAAGTTTTCATAATTCTAGTTTAGAAAACTCTATGTACCTTGTATTTGCATGCTCTCAAATACATGGTACCCTATGGTTCTTTTAATAAAAACCTTTTTATTTAAAATCATTAATCCTTTTAATAACCTTTTATTAACCACTTGATGATAAAGAACCATTTTATTTCAGCTTGTTATGTTTATTAATTTGTTTGTTATGCATATCCATATATCAAACAACCAACATAAAATAAACAACCAAACAAGCACAACCATTCAATCACAAGTGCATAACCATAGCCACTAAGGTGACCACACTTGTTTGCCATCACAAGTGTTGTCATTTAGTCTTTCCTAAGGGTTAATAATAACACATTAAAATGTGTCCAAGAACTCCCACTCGAATCCGCATCCAAATGCTTCAAGTGTCCATGTCTTTTGAGTTCTCCCTTTGTATCTTCCCTTGAGTCTCCAACTTATGCATCTTCTTTTACAAAAATCATATCCTAATAGAATTTTTCTAATAAAAGAAATGCACCTAATCTATTTATTACATAACCAATGAATAAATAAATTACAACCCAAAGTTACAAACACAAAAATTATTATTACAACCCTTTAATGAATAAAACCAAACATGACAAAACACATTCATCCAAATCGAAAACCAATTAGGTCAAGGCTATGTTATGCACCAAAATATGTATCAAATACAACATCCAAGAACAACCATGAACTCCCTTTTTTAACCCTTAAAGTTTCGGCCAACATAAACCAAAACTTTAGGGTTTTGTCCAAACAAAAACAATCAACCACTTGATGTTAATCTTCCAAGGTTTATTCTAAAGCATGTAAGATAAAACTTTGAAAGATAAGGGATTCATACATCCACAACAAAACAGCCCCTAATGGGTTGAGAAAGTCCAACAAAACTAACTTTTCTTGGACTTTTGAAGCAAGTTTTCCACATAACCGGCTCTAGATGCCATTGTTGGGTTTCTTACAAGTTTTATCAAAGTAGTTTAACCATTTAAACATCAAAACGCAGCAGATATTTGAGAGTTAAAACTTGTTTTATATTCTGAAAATAAACCATTTTTATGTTCAAGACAAACCCAAGAACAAAGATCATTAGTATGTGAAAAGAAATGCTATCAAAAACGAAAAGGAACAACCATAGGATGTTCTTGAAACTACCTTTCAGGAACAAGGGGATATTACATGGATGAGAGGACGGAGATGATGCTTCTTGAACGTCTAGCCTTCAAAACAGAAGCCCTCAAGCTTGTATACCCACAAGCTTCTTGCAAAACCCAACTCGCTAGGGAGTTTGACACCAAAAACCCTCTTGAAATCTCTTCTTGGCCGTGAGTTTTTGGAGAAGAAGAGAGAAAAGGAGAGTCTTGCATGTAAGAGAGAGAGAGAATTTTTGAGTGTGTTAGTCAAATGAAGTAAATGTCTTGTATTATAACATGACAAATGTTCCCAAGGCACACCACATGGGGGCGGCCGAAAATGGGTTCAAAATGGGTTCCCTCCCATTTTGAAAACTCCTTTTAATTCATTGCTAGTTACTAGTTAAGTTATATAATTAAACCCATTTTAATTTTATAACTTATACACTCTTTTATTTGATGTTATTTAACTTATTTAAATAACATTACAAATGATATCTCATGAACAAAATATCCATATAGTTTGTTCTATCTCAAATGCAATAATCTAGAAAACCCATTTTCTTAATTGGTATCAATATTTAATTGCTTGATCATATCAACAAATAAATATTTATTGGTATTTGCTTCGCTTGTTATTGGGTATGACCCGACTTGGGTCATAACGTACTAACCACATCAATCTTGTATGTGTCTTGGGCATATAAGATCCAACAAATAGATCTCCGATCTGGTTACCATCAGTTGAATGTTAAGGAGCAGGATATCCCTAAGACAGCTTTTCGCACGCGCTATGGACACTACGAGTTTCTCGTTATGTCTTTTGGTCTAACTAACGCGCCAGCTGCCTTTATGGATTTGATGAACCGAGTGTGTCGGCCAATGTTGGATAAATCAGTGGTTGTGTTTATTGATGATATCCTGATTTATTCAACGAGCAAAGAACAACATGCCGGCCACATACGCAAAGTATTGGAGACGCTTAGGAGAGAGAAGTTGTACGCCAAAATAAAGTGTGCTTTTTGGTTGCGCGAAGTTCAATTTTGGGGTCACGTGGTGAATTCTGAAGGAATTATGGTGGACCCGGCGAAGGTTGAGGCGGTGGTGCAATGGAAGTCTCCAAAGACGCCATCCGAGATTTGAAGTTTCTTGGGATTGGCGGGCTACTACAGGAGATTCATTCAAGACTTTTCCAAGATAGACTCACCTTTGACTAAATTGACTTGCAAGGACTTGAAGTTTGTGTGGGGTCGGGAATAGGAGGATGCTTTTGAGGAGTTAAAGGCAAGACTATCTCAAGCTCCTGTTTTGACATTACTCGAAGGGAGTGAAGACTTAGTGGTGTATTCGGATGCTTCTTAAGCGGGACTGGGTTGCATGTTGATACAACATGGAAGGGTAATAGCCTACGCATCCCGACAGCTGAAAATCCACGAGGTCAATTATCCCACTCATGATTTGGAGCTAGCAGCTGTGGTCTTTGCGTTGAAGATTTGGAGACATTACTTGTACGGGACGAAGTGCACAATCTTCACGGACCACAAAAGCTTAAAGTATTTCTTGGAGCAGAAGGACCTCAACATGAGGCAGAGGAGGTGGCTAGAATTGATCAAAGACTATGATTGTGAGATCCATTACCACCCAGGCAAAGCCAATGTAGTGGCCGATGCACTTAGTCGAAAGGAGAGACCTGAGCCGATCCGGGTGAAAGCTTATCAATTGGTGATGACCTCTGACATGATGACACAGGTCAAAGAATATTAGAATGAGGCATTGAAAGAATATCGTCTTAACTCTGAAAGGATGAGAGGTCTAGTCACGGAGTTGGGTGAAAATATCCATGGGGTTAGAACCCGCTTCGGGCGGATGTGGATCCCTCGTTATGGAGGCTTACGGGGGCGGATTATGGATGAAGCTCATAAGACTCAATACTCCATTCATCTTAGAGCTACCAAGATGTATTAAGATTTGATGAAAGTTTACTGGTGGCCGGGTATGAAGCATGATGTAGTGGAGTATGTGAGTAAGTGCCTTACTTGCTTGCAAGTGAAGGCAGAGCATCAAAAGCCATACGGGAAGATCCAACCTTTGGGTATACTCGAGTAGAAGTGGGAGCACATCACCATGGACTTCATAATGAAGTTACCCCGCACGGCAAGGAAGTATGATGCCATATGGGTAATTGTTGACAAAGAGTGCTCACTTCTACCGATCCGCGAGATGTATTCATCCGAGAGACTGGCGGATCTGTTCGTTAAAGAGATTGTTGGGTTTGAAAAGGATAGTCTATATTATCAACACAGTCAAAGTCAACAAATGTCAACGTCACTGTCAACGTCAACGCAAAGGTTAAGTAGATGCGTTCGAGTCGAAGAACCGAGACGAGACATTGAAGATATAAATGACTAGGATTTTATTGTTAATAAATATGTTTTGTGTCAAGAAAATATATTTATTTATGTTTAATTCATTTTTTTGTTTTATATGTCATTTATTTAGTTTGTCTAAGTATAGGGGCTTAAGATGTCATTAGTGAATGTTTTCATTATAAATAGATTAGTGACATGTATTGCAAGGAAGCTTGAATGAGCCATTGATTGAGGGATTTTCACTTTGTAATATCTTTTGCAATCAAATTCAGATCAAACAAGGGTTTTATTGAATGTTCATCTTGTTCATCTATATTTTATAGTGTTTGATCTATATTGTTCATAAATATCATTGATATTTGTGATATTAGTAAGATTTGTTTGTGTTTATCAATCAATTGCACTGTTATATCGATCAAGTGGACCAACAATATGGTATCAGAGCCTTTGTGGTCTTGATGGATTGAGTTTTTGGGTATTTCTGGGTTCAAGTCATTGTTTCATTCATTTTCGATCTGATCTGCATGTTTTGGATATGGAAATTGATTGAGGATTGCTTGATTTTGGTGTGGGAAGTTTTAGAAATCATCAGATCTCAAATTCATTGAGATTTGGATGAGTTTGAGCTGATTTCATGTTTAAAAAGTTTTTCAGACTCGTCGGGCGAATTTACAGCTCGTCCAGCGAAATTACAGCATCATTCAGCGAAACTATTCAGCGAAATTACACAGTTCTTGGTTTTTGGATCTGGTTTCTTCATTCTAGCCAAAGTACATGTGTTGAACGAAAGTTCATAGTGTTTATGTGACAAACCTAGCGAAATTGCTGCCAAATTGTTCTCTGAACGAAAGTTCAACTAGTTTCGGGCGAGACTATCCAGCGAAACTAGCATCTGTGTGCCATTGCTGGGCGAAACTGCTGCCAAAATTACCAGCGAAATTACCAGCGAATTTGCCGGTGAAATTATTGAAAAATTCAGCGAATTTGTCAGCGAATTTAGTGAAAGTTCAGCGAAATTCGCCTCTGATCATTTAGTGAAAGTTCAGCTTGACCCCAGTTGCTTAGAAACCATTTAGTTGACATTAAAAGTATTTTTTCCCGGGGGAGAATTAATCGACAATTTTTGGGAAAAATATTTTTCGGGCGTGAAAGTGAATTTAATATTTTAAATGAAAATGTCATTTTCTGTCGATCTCGAATCAGACAATGCCATAACGGCACAAAGTCAGTTTGATTCTTTTGCAGCTATGAAAGATGAAAAGATATCTGATTTGGTTGATCGATTTGTGATGGTAGCAAGCAACCTTAAGAAGTATGATGACCAGTTGGGAAACCATGAACAAGTTACAAGACTTTTGGACTGTCTTCCTCCATAGTGGAGTCCACAAGTTAGGTTGTTAAAACAAGAAAGAAATTTTGCTGACTATAAACTCATGGAAGTTATCAACAAGTTGAAGTCATTTGACTTGGATTTGAAAAGAAAAGAGTACAATCAATTCATGTATGGTGGTGTATCTTCAAGTGCTGAGATTGTAGCTCGTCATGGTGTGTCGGTGTCTATCGTATCGGACTGTGACACCCGATTCACATCAAAGTTTTGGAAAAGATTCCATGATGCAATGGGGACTAGGCTACACATCAGCACAGCTTACCATCCTCAGACAGATGGTCAGTCTGAGAGGAATTTCAGACGCTCGAGGATATGCTCCGAGCATGCGTGATCGACTTTGGGGGAAGTTGGGATGATCACTTACCGTTAGTGGAATTCTTATACAACAATAGTTGTCATGCCTGCATTGGCATGCCACCATATGAGATGCTATACGGTAGAATGTGTAGGACGCTCGTGTGTTGGTGTGATATCGGGCAGAAGGAATTGGGAAGTATTGAGGTGATCGAGGCTACGACAGAGAAGTTGGAGAAGATCAAAGCCTTTATGAAGGTGGCGAAAGACAGGCAAAAGTCGTATGCCGACAAAAGGCGTAGACCAATCGAGGTCAATATGGGCGATAAAGTCATGTTGAAGGTCTTACCTTAGAAGGGGATCATCCGGTTCAGAAAAAGGGGTAAGCTGAGCCCAAGGTACATAGGGCCTTTCTGAATTATCACACGAGTAGGAGAGGTGGCCTATCTATTAAAACTACCCGATGAGTTAAGTGAAATTCATCTGACATTCCATGTATCTCATCTGAGAAAGTGCTTGGCTGATGAAGATATAATTGTGCCACTGGACGACATCGAGGTGGATGAACGACTTAATTATGTAGAGCAACCAGTGGCAATCATCAACCGGAAGGAGAAGAGACTGCGGAATAAAGTGGTTCCACTTGTGCGTGTGTAGTGGAAACACCGAAAGGGTTCCGAGTCTACGTGGGAGACTGAAGAAGAAATGAGACAGCATTACCCATAACTTTTGAAGAGTGATAGGTTTCAGGGACGAAACCTCTTTAAGGGGGTAGACTTGTAACACCCGAAATTTTGTCAAAATAAAAGAAGAAGAAAAGTATCTTGCTAAAAGGGGAAAATGAGCCAAAGTGGAGGGGGCCAAAGTGTAAAGAGTACAAAACTAAAATATTTTAATATATTTGAGAGTATGGCCGCCCATATATCTTTTCCCCACTTCTGTGTTCGACTGAAAAGAAAGAAAAAAGAAGAAGAAGATGCTCTCTCGGATATTCAAGGAAGAAAGGCTGAAAATTCGCACTTTGGTGAGTGTTCTTTGCATAATTGGTTCGGTTTTGGTTGGGTTTTTAACAATAAAACCGATTTTTATGTGCTTTTTGTGCTTGGTTGTTTGCTTGGTTGTGTTTTAGGTGTTTGAACTCTTGTGCATACCAGTTTGGGGGAGTTTTACTTGTTGGTTGTAGTTGGTGAGTTCTAGACCCCGGTTTTCTATGTGTTTATAACATTTTGGGGATGATTTATTATTGTTACATGTATAACCGTATGTATATATGCTTGTGCTCTCATGTTTTATAGTTGTTTATGGGATATTATTGCTTAGAATGATAGGACTAAGCTTAGAACATGTTCATATGCAGATTAGGTTTGAATTTGATTCTTAAAAATGAACAACAGTTGGCCATGTGCCCACACAGGGCCCATGCGCCTAGATATTTGACTTAGAAAATCCTAAGTGCTGACCATGCGCCCAAAAGTAATTCATGCGCCTAAGTCTTTCCCCATGCGCCCAGAATTGGTTCTCAGGCGCCTAAGTGAAGTTCATGCACCCAAGTAGTCTCATGCGCCAAAGTTTCTCATGCGCATAAGTGTTGGTGCGCCCATATAGTGTTGATGCGCCTACATAGTACTCATGCGCCTAGAACACTTAGAAAATTTCTGAAATTTTGGGAAATCAGAATTTTAGAGTTTGACCCTGGTTTGACTTGCTGTTTATATTTGTTTATTTTATGGCCTGTTTTTGTGTTCCATATTATGTATTATTATTATGTGACTTTACGTGGTTTGTTTATGTTCGTATACGTAAAGTATTATCATAATGAAAGTGAAAGATTAATAATAATGAAAAGTGGAACATAATGAATGAATGAAACTCTTGCAAGCAAAATGAAAGGAGGTTCACAGCCACGGGTTGTCAGCTCAACTGTGTGCGGGTTAGCTACCCTATGAGGATGCATGCAGGGTCAATCTTTGAGATTGACGGGACGTTTGTTGCTTGCCTCAGGTGACTGGGTCAACTTCGTGCACAATATTCGGGGTCTATTTATAGACCTCAGGCCCAACACCAGCTTCGTGCACAATGTCGGGGTATTACACATTGGTCTGGTAGAAAGTGAAAGATAATAATGAAAGTAAGAAAGGAAAGATAATGATGATAATTATGAATATTATCTGAATGTACGTATGATGTGTGCTCGCATACGAAAGTATGTATTTTATTCAAAAAGGGATATTTTCGTATACAAATCATACAAGGTATTTTTATACTTTTAAAACTAGAACTCACTCAGCAACGCTGACTTTTATGCATTTTCAGTTGGCAGGTAATTTAGTGCTGAGGATGGCACGCGGGGAAAGCTACACGTCAGGGCAAGACTGGCATCCGTTCATGCTTTATTATTTTGTTGTATTGTAATGCAACTAATTGATTATTTTGTAACCCTAACTTACAACGATGTATTATTTTACAACATTAATTATATGCATGAATGGTTTTTATTAACTTAATTCCGATACAATATTTTATGAAATGTGTATTGTTTAATATAATAATGCTATGATTGTCCAACTGTGAGGTCTCCGAGAACGGGGCCTTACAAGAATTAAGCTAGTTTACTATCATTTCTCATGAGATGTATGTGTGATTCAATATAACAAATGAATGATTTGTATGATTTCTTGATTTTGAAAAAGGTAAATTTGGTGTTAATCATGGACTTTGACAAATTCAAGCATGTTTGATTTTAATGTTTCGAAAAACATTAATTTGGTGATTCATAGTTGATCATACCAAGTGACTGAACCAAAAATTCAAATCTTGTTGAATCAAATGGTTTTGTAAAAAGGTCAGCCAATTGATTATCTGTGTGGACTTTGATCAACTTGATCAGACCCTTTTCTGAGCAATCTCTCAAAAAATGATATCTGATTTCTATGTGTTTGGTTTTTGAATGTTGAACAGAATTGTCTGTTATAAACATGGCTGCAGAATTGTAAATATGTATGGGTGTTTTAAGAAAGTTAAAGCCATAGTCAAGCATTTGGTTTTGAATCCATAACACTTAAGAACAGCATGCAGAAGCAGCTATGTATTCTGCTTGTGCTATTGTGTCAGGATCAGCGATCTAAGTTTGATCAATTAGAGTTGAATCGCAGCGGAATTAGAACAAGAATTAGACAAATATTGCAAGAACACAATAGATATTCAATGGAACAGTACACGGTTATAGAGAAAGAGGGTTTTCTTCAAAATGGATAATATCATTCATGCACAATGCTTCGGTGTGGCGGCTGCTAAGCTTTTCAGGGTTCACTCAGCTGTGCGTCACACCTTACAATTAGGTCAACATTCCTTATATAAAGGAATGTGATGTCTGCTGATGTCACTTGATAGTGACATCTAACAGAATTATTACAAACTACTGAAAGTAAGCAAACTACTGAGAATGTTCATAACAACTGAGAACATCTCAGAGTATGCCAAGTATAAGATAAAACTAAAACTACTGAAACTACAAGTACTGATTACAATAAACATAAAACTACTGAAAGGAAACCATCACAACTACTGAGGAGATCTTCTTCAGCTGTTGTGACAACATCTGAAACTTGGTCTTCAGTCTTTGTCTTCAGCTTTTGTCTTCAGCTCTTTCACTTCAGACTTTGTCTTTAGTTCTTTCACTTCAGACTTTGTCTTCAGCTCTTTCACTTCAGACTTTGTCTTCAGCTCTTTTACTTCAGACTTTGTCTTCAGACCTTTCACTTCAGACTTTGTCTTCAGTTGATGTCTTCAGCTGTTGCAGACTACTCCAGTTGTTGTAATGTCCGTGGGACTTAAAGGTTTTTCTGATCAGGCTCATTGGTTCTTTTGGTCCAACAAACTCCCCCTGAACCAATGCAGCCAAAACCTTTAAGCTTATTGAGGTCCCACTTATTCTTGGCAGAAATACTCTCTTGATCAGCTTCAGAGATATCGGATAAGCACAGGCCAGGGAACAGGTTTCAGTAGATGTGAATGTCAAAGAATGGAAGGGAACTCTGTCTTGGGGAACTGGACACAGAGCTGTTATCCCAACCATGAAACCTACTTCCCATTGATGAGTCTATAAGACTCTCTGACGTAGGCCTCAAAGAGAACAACTTGTTCCTCCTTAGTGAGTTCTTCTGCTTCTCCTTCGAAGAACTCTGGGCCATAGTACTCTGATAGTTACTTTAACGTCTTTCCATTTTTCAACTCAACAGTTGTTATCTCTCTGTAAGCAAATTCATCTGGGTGAGTCCCTTCTAATAACAACTGGAGTTCATTTTTCTTGATCTCTTCAAGCCTCTTATATAACAACCCCTTCTTGACCATTTTGTTCTCCATTAGAGTTTGAGGGGTCATCTTTGACTTGTAGGCTCTCTTGAAGTCTTAAAGTATCTCCCAGGGTGAGACTACAATGTCCAACATAATAACAACATCTATGGTCTTTCTTACTTGGCCATTGTATCTACTTGGTATGGATTTCTTATGAATTCTAGAACTAACCCTAGGGTCTGGCCAAATCCTTACTCTCTCCTTTTGATATTGAAAGGTATACCTGAGAGCATACAGCCTTTGAGCGTGTTTCTTCATGGCTTGTATAGATGATGACTGAGGAAACTCTTTGTCAACCATCTTCAAAAGTTGCTCATCGTGCTATTTCTGCTGTTCTTCTTCTTTAATCTTAACTTTCACCATTTGCCTCTGAAAGTCTGGTGTGATCATTTGTTGACTTCTAGGCTCAGGTATTTTTAGAACAGCAGAGATTGGCAAACTGTCTTCTTCATCATCATCTTCTTCTTCTTCTTCCATCCTCAACACCCTTCTCCTCCTTCTGGGTGCATCCTTGGATGTGGTTTGAGGTGGTTTTTGGGGTAAGGGAGTTGGTTTTGAAGGTTGAGTTGGTTTAAGTTTAGGTTTAGGGATTGGTTTGGAGAGTTGTGGGGTTGGTTGTTTTTGAGTGGGAGTTTGGGAAGGCTGATCTAGCATTTTTATGGTAAGTTTGGCTTTGGAAAGCTTGGCCATATCAGATCTCTTCCTAGCACCTGCTTCATCTAAGGCTTCGATAATCAACCCTTTATTGAATGCTTCAGAAGCACAGATTCTGGTGGTTATTGCCAGAATACTGTCTCTGGTCCATGATTTAATCTCAATTAATGATCTTCCCAAGTATTTTGCAATAAACCTGATCATTATCTCCAACCTCTCCCTTTCCATCACACTGTAACTGGCCCATCTCTCTTGTATCTCTATAATCTCCAGCCTTCTGATCTCAGTGTCTAATGTAGCTGTATCAAAGCCTTGTCTGAAGAGTTGGTCTATTATTCTGTCCATTGATCTGTTGTGAGCTTCATCAGCTTCTTTAACCAGATCATCCAATGATTTCTCTTCATCAGCCTTTTGAGTTTCAGCACTTTTTTTTCTCTTGTATGTGATCAGCTGTTTTTCCTTTTCTAACTCCTTTTCTTTCTCTTGTTGTTTCTCATCTTCCACTCTCTTTCTCTTTCTTTCTTTCACTGCCTTAGACTCCCCCTTTTTGGGTGCATTGGGTTCAGGGGTTTGAATGGCAGAAAGCTTCTTTTGCACAGCATCATCAACAAGTGTTTGTAGATTTGAGGAGATCCTCTCGTCAATGGCTTTATGCACAATCTCATTGATGATGGGAGTGATGAGAGGTAAGGAATGTTGAAAAATAGCAACCATCTGCTCAGAGGGGTTCTGTCCCTGAGAGGTGGTGCCAAAAGCAGTGGCTGGGGCTCAGTTGAGTGTAGTGGCTGAGTGTTTGGTGAACCTTCAGATGAAGGTGCCATCTGTGGGTTTATTGGGGCAGATGCACTTTGATCCTGAGACATTTTGGCAAGCAGTTCTTTGAGTCTGCTCACCTCAGCCTCAAGGATTGTGTTATGGGCTAAGACATCGTAGAAAAAGCCCAGGTCATCATCAGTCTTTGCTGAATCACCTGACCTCCTGATTGAATCAGGATGTACATGCCCTGAGTGTAGATCAGTTGTAGCATGTGCCCCTTGTTCTTGGTTCTGGGGACTTCCTGCCTCAGGACTGAGTCCTTCATCGGCAGTTGCCTCTGGTGAGGTCTTAAAGATGTTACCAACTGCATCCTGTTCATTTGCTGAATCAGTAGAAGTGGCAGCCTCACCAGATGTTCTAACCTCCTCCTCTACACGGGGAGATTGAACATTATAACCCCTGTGCTGTGGGTTATCAGCAGCATTTTGGTCCTCTTCCTCAGCTGTTGTGGTTCTCCCCATTGTGATTGGTTTCTGGGGAGGAGGAGAGGAATGCAGCTGACTCAGCACTTGTGCAACTATAATGGTTGGGCTTTGAGGGGCGGTTGCATGTGGAGATAGGCTTGAAGCAGATTGCACCCGGGGTGACTGGTGCTCTTCAATGGTAACCTTCTCAATTGAGATAGGTTCCAGAATTGTGGTATCCCCAATTGTGGTTGCATCAGGATCCTGTTGAGAGGATACCTGAGCGGCTAGGGCTGGTGGAGTCTTTGACACTACTGGGGGGTTAGAACCAGTAAGTGTTTCCTGTATTGGTGTTACAGGGGCATCCTCAGGGGACTCATCTCCCTGAGTAGCCTTTTTGGGCTTTTTGGTGTTGGGTTTGGTGGGGACTTGGATCTGGAAGTGGAGGCTGTGGGTTCCCGCTGCTTGGGTTTTAGCAGCCGGGCAGCCCCTTTCAGTGTAGGGTCAGAGTTGTGCCTGGAGTATACTTCAGGAATACAGCCGGAGCAGGGACTCCAAGGCCAACAAGGCCGTCTGATTTTAGCTGATTTAAAATTATGGCCATGAGAAACCTGGGATATAATATCCATCTGTTTGCCACAGGTTTCAAAGCCAGATCCTTTAGTTCCATAAAAACTATCTCGGAAAAATTTAGATTTTGTCGTTCAAAGATAGAGTATAATACCTGTTGCCATCGGAGGACATCTGATCCCATGAGGAGGTTTTTGGTGCAAGGCAGACATTCACCATGTGGAATATAAGACGTTCAGCTCATGGAAGTGCTTCTTCAGAATGGTGGTAGCACTTAAGTCTCCTTCATACCCGTTATTGATGAAAGACATATCAGTTGTGCCTTTCGGGTATTCTGTGACGCAGGTGGCATCATGTAGATTTAGGGTTTGTCGAATGATGTCTGGAGTGATGACCACCGGTTTCTGGTTAACCAACGACTGGAGAGTGATTTGGCAATCATTCTCACCAGTTTGCACAGAGACGTTGGTCCAGAATTGGCTTAGGGAATCGGGGTATATGGTGGAATTCAGAAGAAAAGCGGTTCGGTACTGGGAATCTACCATAAGATCGATGGCATTATCAAATTTGTTCCAAAAGGCCGATTTCGAGAGGTAGGCAACACAGTTGTGTCTGGGTTTGAGTTTCATGGTCGCCATTGTTGAGAGAGTAAAGGATATGAAACGGCTAATGAAACGTTTGAAATTAGGTTTAGGTATTTATAGGGTTAGAAAAGGCTGATATAAAACGACTGAAAGTGTTGGTGCTGTCATCAGTTGTTTGAAAACAACTGAAGACCTGGTTTTAACTTTCAGAAGTTGTAACAACTGAAGACTTGGTATTAGTCATCAGTAGTTGTGAAACTACTGAAGACATGGTTTTGGCTTCAGTTGTATGAAGTGAAACAGCAGTTGTAGAAACGACTGAAGAGAAAAGTTTCTTATCAGCTGTTGTCGTCAATTCTTAGCTCATCAGCTGTTTCATTCTGACCTCAACACTTAGCAGACTTTTGTCTGATTTTCAGATGTTTCATTGGTCATCAGTACTTATCTGTTATATTGACATCAGTAGTTGTAACTACATCAGTAGTTGTAACCACATCAGTTCTTTTCAACAGATAGAGTACTTCAGTACTTTTAAGTAATTTAGTCTTCAGTAGTTATGAAAACTACTGAGGATAAAAGAACTTATCAGTACTTATTTGTGACAATAGTATACGAATGCTCATCAGTACTTGTTGACTGAGATCATCAGTAGTTGTCACTTATTCTAGCTGCAGCATACCAAGCCTTAACACTAGGTTTTGGAAAGTTGAACTGTCCAAAGGCTTAGTAAATATGTCTGCAAGCTCATCAGCACTAGGAACAAACTTTGGATCAATCAGACCTTTTTCAAAACAATCCCTAATAAAATGATGTCTGATCTCAATATGTTTGGTCCTAGAGTGTGGACTGGATTCTTGACAATACAAAGAGCTGAAGCACTGTCCATTAGTAATGGAGTCTTAGTCTCTGTAATGCCATAATCCAATAATTGATTCTGAAGCCAGAGTACCTGAGATGTACAACTTGCAGCAGCAATGTACTCGGCTTCAGCAGTGGATGTAGCAACAGATGTTTGTTTCTTACTCTGCCAAGAAACCAAACAGTTGCCTAGGAATTGACATCCACCAGAAGTTGATTTTCTAGTTACTTTACACCCTGCATAGTCACTATCAGAAAAAGCAACTAATTTGCAAGAGTGCCCAGTGGAATACCAAAGACCTAGAGATTGAGTACCTTGCAGATATCTAAAGATCCTCTTGACTGCAATCAAATGAGACTCTTTAGGAGCAGCCTGAAATCTAGCACAAACACAAGTTGCAAACATAATATCTGGTCTAGAAGCTGTTAAGTACATCAAGGACCCAATCATACATCTGTAAAGTGTTTCATCAACAGCTTTACCTTTCTGATCTGCATCCAGTTGTGTGGTGCTGCACATAGGAGTAGAACAGGGCTTACAGTTTTGTAAATCAAACTTTTCCAAAAGACTCTTTGTGTATTTTGACTGATGAATGAAAGTTCCATCAGCCTTTTGTTTGATTTGCAAACCTAGAAAGAACTGTAATTCTCCCATGGCACTCATTTCGAATTTTTGTTGCATCAACTTTGTAAATGCATCACACAACTGTGGATCAGAGGATGCAAAAATAATATCATCAACATAAATTTGAACAAGGAGCTTATGCTGACCCACTTTCTTAATGAACAAAGTTTTATCTATGGAGCCTCTAGTGAAATTATTCTGAAGAAGAAAATTTGACAGTGTTTCATACCAGGCTCTAGGAGCTTGTTTCAACCCATAAAGAGCCTTATCAAGTTTATACACCCAATCAGGATGTTTATTATCCTCAAAACCTGGTGGTTGACACACATAAACCTCTTCTTTTATTTTACCATATAAAAATGCACTTTTGACATCCATTTGAAAAACTTTAAGATTGTGGAATGCAGCATAGGCTAAGAACAATCTAATTGCCTCCAGTCTGGCTACAGGGGCAAAGGTTTCATCATAATCGATACCTTCTTCTTGTGAAAACCCCTGGACAACCAGTCTGGCCTTGTTCTTGACAATTTGCCCATGTTCATCTGTTTTATTCCTAAACACCCATTTAGTGCCTATTGCACACTTACCTGGGGGTAGAGGAACCAGTTCCCACACTTGCTGCTTTTTGAACTGAAGAAGCTCAAGCTGCATGGCATCAACCCATCCATTGTCTCTTAATGCAATATGATAGTTCTTTGGCTCTTGCTGACTGATGAAGAGAGCATAGAAGCAGAAGTTGGACAATTGACTTCTAGTTGAGACACCAGCATTGATATCACCAATGATTTGAGACATTGGGTGATTCTTCAGCTCTTGGTACACTATGAGATCTGTGCAAGTGTTTGTAGCACGCTCAGCAGCAACAGATGTTGATCCAGATTCTTGAAACCAAGTATTAGATGGCAAGTCAAATGAAGTAGAGGATTCAAAAATCTCATCAGCATTTGTTGTGGATGGTGCTACTGAAGCTACAGGAACATCAAGTTTAGTAGACTCAGGCAGTTGAGCACAAACTTGAATAGGTGAGTACTGGGATCATCATCAACATCAGTACCACCAGATGGATGACTAGCTGCAGAAGGTGATGAATTCACATGATCTGCAACAGCTGGAGGCTGATAAGGAACATATTGCAGTATGTCCAGATCAAACAACTCCACAGGGTTTTGTGGAATTTTGTCCTTAGGGGATTCATTGAACTTCACATGCAAAGTTTCTTCAACCATCTTTGTTCTGCAGTTGAACACTCTGTAAGCCTTGCAAGTGGATGAATACCCAACAAAATACCCTGCATCCACCTTAGAATCAAACTTTTGGAGTTGATCCTTTGTGTTGAGAATGTAACAAGGACACCCAAATGCTCTGAAGAATGAAATTAGAGGAGCCAAATGATGTAGAACTTCATAAGGAGTCTTCATCAACCTCTGATTCACTAAAGCTCTATTTTGCACATAGCATGCTGTGTTGACAGCTTCAGCCCAAAAGGTCAGTGGCAAACCAGAGTCAGCCAACATGGACCTTGCAGCTTCAATTAGGGTCCTGTTCTTTCTCTCCACTACTCCATTTTGTTCTGGAGTCCTTGGGATGCTATACTGCCTCTTGATTCCTTTTGAAAGGTAGAAATCATCAAGTGTATGGTTTCTAAATTCAGTTCCATTATCACTTCTTATACACTTGACTGATAGGGAATACTGCTTCTCAACATACAACACAAAGTTAATAATTGTCTGAGCAGCCTCATCCTTTGAATGCAAGAAGAAGGTCCATACAAATCTGGAGTAATCATCCACAATTACCAGACAGTATTTCTTCTTTGCCATGCTCATTACTCTCACAGGACCAAAGAGATCCATGTGCAGTAATTGCAAGCAGGCAGTGGACTTTGGTTCTTCTATAGGAGGGAATGAAACTTTGTGTTGTTTTCCTTTTAAACAAGCAGTGCAGGTTTCATCACAGTGGAACTCCTTTATTGGTAGACCTCTCACTAAACTATTGTGGATCAGCTGATTCATGTTTTTGAGATTAACATGACCCAGCCTTCTATGCCACAGTTTAGATTCCTGAGGAGAGGCCTTGGAGAACAGGCAAGGATGACCTTTTAATCAATCTTCTTTGACAAATCCAAGGCATATACTCTTCCTATCCTGTTGGCCTTCAGGAGAGTATGTTCATCCAATACCTTGTCAATCAGCCTCAGAACTTTGGAAGACAGAATCCGGCAGTTCTGGCTTGTGAAAAGTGCAACATGCCCTTTATCACACATCTGACTGACACTCAGTAGATTATACTTGAGATTCTCCACATGGTTAACATCATCAAATCTGATTTCTCCATTTGACACAAATCCTTTCCCGATGATGTAACCTTAGCATCATTTCCAAATGAGACAAATCCCTTCTTTCCTTGAGAGTAGTCATTAAGAAGAGAACTGCTCCCAGTCATATGCATAGATCCTCCACTGTCTACATACCAGATGCTTCTTTGGCATGCTGAAGAACCCTGCATTTATCATAAGAAACTAGTTAGCTTTAGAGACCCAAACCTTTTTGGTTTTGGGTCTGTTTTCATCAACAGATTTAACCATAACTTGTTTCTCATGATTAACAGCTGATGAAGGTGGAGATGGTGCTGAAATGGATTTCTTAGATTTGGGCTTGGATTTCCTTTTCAGTGGTTTGATCACAGGTGCATCTAGTTGGTTAACTCTCCCCAACAAATGCTGAACCATCATAACAAGTTGTGTCTGATTTGTTGCTAAAGCCTTCAGCTCATTTGACACATCAGTACTTGTTTTTGATGAGTTCCTGTGACCCACCATTTCCTCCTTCTTGAAATTCACAGACTTAGTCTGATGTTTATCATGAGGAACACTATCAGCTGTTTTCTGATAAACCCCATCCTTCTTTTTGGATGTTGGCGAGGCCTTGGGTTTATCAGTTTGAGATGACTGTGGTACAAACTTGGTCTCAAACTCATTTTTCATTTTATTAATCTCTTCTTTAATGAGCTTATCTCTGTTGAGTTTGGAACCCTTTTTGTACCAGCATTCATCAGATAGATGATTGAATTTACCACATATTTCACATGGCTTATTCTTCATCTTGGATTGATCAACTGCTGAAGTGGAAACTACTGAAGGTGTGATCTTCAGTACTTTCCTCCTTTCAGTACTTGTGTTAAGTACTGAAGGATCGGTAACAACTGAAGACTTGTTCTTCAGCTGTTCTCTATCCGTCCTGAAAGACCGTATGATAGATTCCTCAGCAGTTGTTAATCCTTTTATTTCAGCAGATTGAAATGCTTTTCAGATGTTGTGACTTGCCCTTCAGTACTTGGAGTACTTTGAGGGACAACATCTGAATTGCTCAGCTTCATGTGTTTATCAGCATTTAAACCATCAGGCAATTGATTTGCTGAGATCTTAACACTGACTTCATCCTCTAATTTTGACAATATTATCATTTGAGGATGAATCACATGATGATGTGGTTTGGAAATTACTTTCACCTTCAGATTTTACTATTGATTTTGAAGTAAAATCAGTAGGTGGTGCAGTATGATTGTAACCTATTCCAAACTTCACATTTGAAGCTGTTTGCTTGCTGAGAAGCATTTCAAATCCCTTGCAGGATGTTACCCAGCGGTCACACTCAACTTGGGTATCTGCAAGTGTCTCTTTGAGACTTCTGTGGTTCTCAAGTATGACCTCTACCTTAGCCTTTTCATCATTAAGTTGACATTTAAGCTTGTAAATCTCATCATCTTTGTCATTAAGAACAGACTCATACTCAGCTTTTCTTTTGGAAATAGTTTTCTCAAGCTCAAGATTTTGATTGATTAAAGCTACATTTGCCTCTCTAATAGAGACAAAGGCAGCTATGCATGATTCAGAACATAACTTGGCTTTAGCCTCAAAGATACCTGGGTTACCTGTGAAGATGATGCATCGGAGCAGGAACCCTCAGTAGACTCCAGGGCCATGAGAGCAAGATTCCCAAAAGGATGTTCACCACCATGTTGACCAGCACCAGCAAATAATTGCTCATTGAAACCAGAAAGATCATCTGGTGAGCTGCTCCAGTCAACAACTCCTGGTGTGAAGAAGCTGTGATGAGGTTGAGATTGTGATGGAGATGGTTGAGGCTCAGGTAGGGCTTGAGGTTGTTGTGCTATAGGAACTTGAACTGGATTTGGCTGTGGCATGTAATAGCAGGGATATGGATATGGCATTGGACCCTGAGGGACAAATATGCAGGAGATTGAGGTTGTGAGTGATGACCAGAACTAGCAGGATGTTGCCCTTTGTTTTGTGAACTATTGCTTGGAAAGGTCACAAAGGGTGCAGAGGAGTTAGATCCAGTTGATCTACACTCTCTTGCAAAGTGCCCAAGCCTGTGGCATTTGTGACACCTCAACTTACTCTTGTCAAAACCAACTTTGGTTTTGCCAGAGAGTCCTGGAAATTTCCTACCAGTTCTCTTGTAGAACTTTTGAGATCTGATATTGATCAAGGCCATTTGGCTCAAAATATCCATCTCTTCTAAATCATCATCAGCAATACCCATCAAATCATCCATGATAAAGCATAAATTATCACTATTACACCCAGAATGACTGTCAACACCAACAAATGCATGATCAGAACTGTTTGAAGAGAAATCTATATGCTCATCATAATGGCTTTCTGATCCAGCATATTCTGACTCATGACCGACCAAGGCAGTGTTCCCTGGTACAAAGTCATCAGTGAGCTTTCCTGATGATGCCAGTTTCCTTTTTGCTCTATCTCTCTTTCAAATGTAAGCAGTTTCCCATGGAGTTGGGTGAGAGATAGGCTATCCAGATTTGCACTGGAGCGTAGGACAATGGTGTATGTGTCCCATCTCTCAGGCAGTGATCTGAGGAATCTGTTGTTCATCTGGCTGTTAGTATACTCATGCTTGACCATTTTCAGCTCAGAGATCAAGCAGGAGAAACGCTCAAACTGTTGAGTCAGTGTCTCACCCTTCCTATGAGAGAATGTCTCATATTGTTGGGCGAGGATTTCTCTGTTGTTTGCTAAGACCTCATCAGTTCCTCCGAATTGTTCCTTCAAAGCATTCCAGAGGTCATGAGCAGTTTCATGATGCATAAGCCCAGAATAGATTTCATTAGGCAGTGCCATGGCCAGAATTCCATGGGCTTTAGCATCAATCTCAAACAGTTTACGATCTTCATCTGAGTATTGCTCCTTCTTCTTCGGAACCATTTGGTTGGTCTCCGGATTGTTCACCATAGGCTTGTGTGGACCGTGAACCACAGATGTCCAACAACCTGAACTGTTAACAGACAGGTGATGGAGCATTCTTCGTTGCCATATGTTATACTCACTCCTAACCAGCATCGGAGGCTTGGTTGAGGAGCCAGTATTGTGAGGGTCATTAGAAGGAGTAGTCATTCTCAGATTCAAACCAATTCAATCAAGTTTCAAAAGATTTAGCACAAAAACACAACAAACTCAATATGAACCAAGAAGAAACTCAAATTGACTAACCAGAAGCAGCAGAAGACCAATCTCTATAACCAATTCTTGCAAATATGCTAATTCGATCAAACTTTAGATATCGAAATAGCAGTTTCAATGATCAATTGTTAAACCGATCAATGATTAACCCGCTCTGATACCATTTGTCAGGATCAGCGATCTAAGTTTGATCAATTAGAGTTGAATCGCAGCGGAATTAGAACAAGAATTAGACAAATATTGCAAGAACACAATAGATATTCAATGGAACAGTACACGGTTATAGAGAAAGAGGGTTTTCTTCAAAATGGATAATATCATTCATGCACAATGCTTCGGTGTGGCGGCTGCTAAGCTTTTCAGGGTTCACTCAGCTGTGCGTCACACCTTACAATTAGGTCAACATTCCTTATATAAAGGAATGTGACGTCTGCTGATGTCACTTGATAGTGACATCTAACAGAATTATTACAAACTACTGAAAGTAAGCAAACTACTGAGAATGTTCACAACAACTGAGAACATCTCAAGTATGCTAAGTACAAGATAAAACTAAAACTACTGAAACTACAAGTACTGATTACAATAAACATAAAGCTACTGAAAGGAAACCATCACAACTACTGAAGATCTTCTTCAGCTGTTGTGACAACATCTGAAACTTGGTCTTCAGTCTTTGTCTTCAGCTTTTGTCTTCAGCTCTTTCACTTCAGACTTTGTCTTCAGTTCTTTCACTTCAGACTTTGTCTTCAGCTCTTTCACTTCAGACTTTGTCTTCAGCTCTTTTACTTCAGACTTTGTCTTCAGACCTTTCACTTCAGACTTTGTCTTCAGTTGATGTCTTCAGCTGTTGCAGACTACTTCAGTTGTTGTAATGTCCGTAGGACTTAAAGGTTTTTCTGATCAGGCTCATTGGTTCTTTTGGTCCAACATATTGACACAGAGACATTTGTTTATTTCTTGCGCTACTAAGAGATCAATCTTGATCCAAGAAACTGACAGCCTCCACTAGTTGATTTCCTGTTGTTGTTGTATCCCCCATAATCACTGTCTGTATATGCTATAAAGAGAAATCTCCATCTTTGGGATACCACAAACCAATTTCTAGTTTGCCTTTCAAGTATCTAAAGATTCTCTTCACTGCATTAATGTGTGATTCTTTGGGATCTGCTTGATATCTTGTACACATGCAAACTGCATACATGATATCTGGTCTGCTTGCTGTAAGATACATCAGTGAACCTATCATAGATCTATAAAGTTTCTGGTTAACTGATTTTCCTTCTGGATCTGGTCCAAACTTCAATCCAGTTGCAAATGGTGTCTTGCTTGATGTGCAATCAGCCATGTTATACTTCTTGAATGTTTGATGCACATATTTGCTTTGATTGATGAAAATTCCTTCTGCTGGTTGATGAACTTGTAGTCCTAGGAAGAATGTGAGTTCTCCCATAGAGCTCATCTGGAAATTCGATTGCATAAGGGTTTCAAACTCTTTGCAAAGCTGTGTGTTTATGGATCCAAATATTATGTCATCCACATAGACTTGCACTACTAGCAAGTCTTGTTCTTTTCTCTTTAAGAACAATGTCTGGTTAATTTTCCCATGGGTGTAACCATTCTATAGTAGAAACTTTGATAAAGTTTCATACCACTTTCTGGGAGCTTCATGAAGACCATACAGAGCTTTGTCTAACTTGTAGACTCTGTGAGGGAAATCTGGATCTTCAAACCCTAGTGGTTGAGCAACGTATACCTCTTCATCTATCTTACCATAGAGGAATGGACATTTGACATCCATTTGGTAGACAGTGGACCACTAAGATGAGGCATAAGCAAGGAAGATTCGGATGGCTTCCAGTCTTGCTACAGGAGCAAAGACATCATCATAGTCAATGCCTTCCACTTGAGTATAACCTTACGCTATAAGCCTTGCTTTGTTTCTTATGAAAATCCCTCTGTCATCTGCTTTGTTTCTGAATAGCCACCTTGTGCCAATTACATATTGACCTTTAGCCAGATCTACCAGCTTCCAAACTTCTTGCTTCTTGAATTGTTGTAGTTTCTCTTGCATAGCTTCTATCCAACTGTTGTCTTTTAAAGCTTCAGTGCTATTTTTGGGTACAGTTAAGGATAAGAAACAGGAATACAAGCAATTGTTTGTTGTATCAGATTGACTATGAGTCAATCTGGTGTTGAGGTCACCTATGATGTTTTCTATTGGATGGTCCTTATGAACTCTTGTGGTTGTAATCTGATCAACATGAATTGTTGAATCAAGATTGGTAAGTGTCTAGTCATATGATGATGGTTGAGCAAGAGTGTTGGGTAATGTGTGATTCTCTTGTTGAGGGGCTTCAGTGAATGTTTATGGTGAATCATGAAAGAAATCTAAGATTTCATCTTCATGATTTGTATCTGGTAGTGAATGGTAATCATCATCATCTTCATGTTGTTTTGGTTTGTTGGTTTCGTGTGATTGACCGGGTATAGGAGATGAAGATGCTGGAGTGTTTGATGATGTTCCTCTTAATGTGTTTGGTTGATCAGCTGGTGTTGACACAGTTGTGATAGAAGGAGTGTTAGTGGTTCTCCTTGGAGGATCAACTGTCAATGGAACATCAATGGTTGTTGGTGGAACCATTGGATATTCGTTGTTGTCCTTGGAACCTAAAACATCAAAATAAGATGTGTCAAATGATTTTGTTAACGCATCAATATCAAACAAACAGTTTGATCCAATGACTTTCTTAGTGAAAGAATGTTCATTGAAAACAACAGTAGTTGTTTCTTCCACTATATTTAGCCTTGGATTGAATACTCTGTAAGCTTTTGAGCTTCTAGAATATCCAACAAAGAATCCATCATCTGCTTTTAGAGCAAATTTGGATAATTGTTCTCTGGTGTTTAATATGGAAATAGAACATCCAAAGGCCTTAAGAAATCCTATATATGGTTTTCTTTTAAACATTAATTCATAAGGCGTTTTGGAATGTTCTTTAATGATTAATGTTCTGTTTAGTATGTAGCAAGCTATGTTTATGGTTTCAGCCCAAAAAGATATGGGCAATAGAGAGTCAGCTAGCATGGTTCTAGCTACTTCTATTAATGTTATGTTTCTCCGTTCAGCTACTCCATTCTGCTGTGGAGTCCTTGCTATGCTGAATTGATGACTTATTCCTTTTTCTGCACAAAAAGAAGAAATATAGTCATTTTTAAATTCAGTACCGCTATCACTTCTTAAAGATTTAACTTTAAGGTCAAGTTAATTCTCAATCTTTGTGATAAAGGATGTACTGATTTGTGTTGTTTCTGTCTTGTGTAGTAGAAAGAAAACCCATATGAATCTGGAATAATCATCTACTATGACAAGACAGTATTGCTTTTTTCCTATACTTAGGATGTTAGTTGGGCCAAAAAGGTTCATATGAAGCAATTTGAGTTGTGTGTTATTAGAGTTTATCAATTTTGATTTATGTGAAACTCTATGTTGTTTGCCTTTCAGACATGCTGTGCAGTGGTCTATACAGAAAAATTCCTTTTGTGGTAGACCTATGACTAGATCATTTTTAACAAGTTTGTTCATTCTATTAAAATTAGAATAACCTAATCGTCTAGGCCATAATTATGAGACATCTTCTGTATCTTTTGATAATAAACAAGTTTCAGGGGTTGAGGCTGAAACATTGTTCATATCAACAATGTATGTGTTGTTTAGACGAGGAGTTTTCAAAAGGATATGTTCTTCTGGAATCTGAAAATCCGTCTTAAGGATGTAGCAGTTGTTGGAGTCAAATAAGGTGGCATATCCCTTGTCACAGATTTAGGATACGCTTATAAGATTGAACTGAAGATTGGAGCAGTAGTTGACATTTGTCAAAGCTAATCAACCCATTTTTTACTGTTCCTTCGCCAGTTATCTTCCCACCTGTTTTATATCCTCCAAAGGCTACATTGCCTCCATGTTTGTTCTTAAAATCCTGAAGGAGGGAACAATTGCCGGTCATATGACGGGAGCATCCACTGCCAACATACCAAATGTTGTCAGGCCTTCTAAGATGTCCCTGTAAAATAGAAGAAATTAGTTAGTTGGAGCAACCCAAGCCAAGATGGTCTTGGATTTTCCATCTTTTCCAACAACGTAATTTTCTTCCAAAACAACATTGTGTGCTGGTTTTGGAACTCTAGAAACACTAGATTTCCTTTGGTTTGTTTTAGATCTATTGGGAGAAGTGCTTTGTGCTCTTCTCTTTTATGAGCTAGTGTTAGTGTTTTGTCTGTTCTGAGACTTATGTCTCCTTGATGTGTGTTTAAAATTGTCATAAATTTTTTTATCATTATCTAAAATAATTTTCTGATGAGGAGTTTGTTTAAGAACTCCCATTCTGCTCTTATTTTGAACAACTGATTGTTTTTTAGTGGTTTTCTCAATCTGAGCTTGTTTGTTTTGTTTCTTGTTCTTCTTATTGAAGGAACAATATGCAGTGCTGTGATTGTTTCTTTCACAAATAGAACAGTAATTGTGAAAATGACATGACTCTGTACTGTGATTATTCATCTTATAGTACTTGCAGTACTTACCATATCTACATTTTTCAATGGTGTGTGTGAATTGATCACACCACTCACAGTATGGCATCTTTAATTTTGTTTGTTTGCTGAAAACTTTTGATTTCAAATTAGATTTTAATGGAATTTCAAAAGTTATTGATTGTTGTTTTGGCTGAATTGTTGATTTACCTTTTCCTTTATTTACCTATTTGGGAGAGGCAATGAAAGTTATAGCTTTCCTTCCACCGGAACAGATATCAAATCCTTGAATCTGTTTCGATTGTTTGTTTGATGTATCAGCCACACTAGAAACCTTTTGAGTTTCAGTAATTGGCTGATCAGATTCATCATCTAATAAATCATCCTCATCATCATCTGTTGTTTGATTATCAAATTCATTATTTTCTCCTTGATAAAAGTTAGTTGATTTGATTGGTGGTGGTGTTGAACTTTTAACAAACTTTATCAAGGGTGATTTTGATTTTAATGGTGATTTTGATGATGATGATGATTGATTGAAGTCATCAGTCTTTTCATGAGAATCATGTGATTCATCCTGTTTGTTGGTCATGGACTCAGGTAAAGGAATATAATTATCATTATAAAGTGGACTTATCTTATTATATCCTAAACTTGAAGGGCCCTTAAAGGCCCTTTGTTGTGCAAGAAGTTCTTTAAACTTCTTATTACTAACCTGAAACTTCTAAAGTTTCACTTCAGTTTCAGCTTGTAATGATTTTGACCCAGTTAATAAGATAGAGAGTTACTCAACCTGAGCTGCCAATGTCAGTTTTTCAGACATTAATTTGTCTAAATCTATTTGTAATGAAAGTATTTTAGTTGCCTATTATTTCTATTCAGATTTTAAACTTTCATTTAAAATGTTTGTTTCTATGACTTTCTTTGACAGTTTATCAGCATGTTCTCTATACCTATTTACCTCATCAATGCATGATTGACTATAGAGGTTTTCTTTTACCTCTTTCGGGACGTCTGTTAGTTTGTCTTCAATATCATCCATAAGGGCATGATGTGAAGGTGATGGATATTTAGCCTCATAAAGGCTCCAGTCACATTCTCCATCCTTTTTGATGATCATAGCAGAAGATGTTGGATGTTGAGCTAGACTGAATTGTGTGATTTGAGGTTGTGTTGGTGCATTTGGAATGCTAATTGGTGGAGGCACTTGTCTGTTTGAATGAATTCCACTAGAGGGTTGTGCCTGATGTGTATTTCTGTCAACTCCGGCCTGTTGACATTCTCTTGAAAAATGCCCATAAAGCTGACAGTTGTAGCAACTAACTTTGGTTTTATCAAAACAAATTCTTGTCTTTTTGTCCATGTTTAATCTTCAATTTCTTTGTAATAATCTTTTAGACCTGTATGCTATCATGGCCATGGACCATTGCAGATCCATCTTTTCTACCATATCAGGTGGAAGCTCATCCAAATCCTGTTGAATGATTTGAGATGGAGTCAGACTTGTTAGACCCTGAAAGGATCATACTTGACAATTCAAGAGGTGGTTGAAGGTTGCACTGGTTGGTAAGCATTAAAGACAGAAGACAACAGAAGACTTTTTGTACAAAAGTATACAAGACAGAAAAGACAAGTATGAAGTACCCGCATTTATTAATGCGGATGACTAGTGAACAAATGCTGACAAGTATTTGTTCACCCGCATTAACTAATACGGATGAAGACAAAAGAAATGCTAAAGACTTGTTCACCCGCATTAGTCTTTGCAGATGAACAAAAGGAAATGCTAATCAAGACTTGTTCACCCGCATTAGTTTATGCGGATGAACAAATTAAGAAATGCTGACAAGAATTGTTCTCCTGCATAAACTAATGCGGATGAACTAAGTTAATGCTAATGACAAGACAACAAATGCTGATGAAGACATGTTCATCCGCATGAACTAATGCGGATGAACAACTTACAAATGTTTATATTTATTTTGTACTTAGACTAGATTCTCATGAATAAGTCAGGGGTAGTTTAGTCTTTTGTACAGGCAATGTGTATGCCTATAAATAGGGTTTCATACCCTAACTTTGTAAAGTTTCCAACTTCAACAGTTATAACATCATTATTATACATCTTTGACTTCGGTGTTCATGTGCTTCATTTACTCAAACATTTACTCCAGTCTCAACTGTTCAGTAATATAGTAATTCCGCGACTATATTACTGACTCAGTCTGCATATTCGATCCTAGGTTGTGTCATATCAACCGAGAATATCATTCTCAAACCCAGTAAATTGGTATCAGAGCTGTTGGTTGCTGGGTTCATGTATGTTTCAGATCTGTTTTCATCTTTAAAGATGTTTACAACAAAGAAGAAAATCAAAAAAAAAATTTGAAGAACAAAGCATCTGTTCATCAAAAACTCATATTTTCATCAACAAAATACACAGAACATCTACAAATCTGTTCAAAACTGGTACAATCTGAAGATTATAAAACATTCAACAACTCATCACTTCAAATTCGGTGCATTAGTAACAGATTTAAATCAAATCCGTGAAGAACATGGGCTCGAGCAGAATACATTCAGTTTCCTCTTCAAAATTAAAAGTAGATCGATGCAACTGCCGATGTGTAAATCGAGCCAATTACATGTATTTCAAGCGGATTACATGATTTCAAGAACATTACATGATTTCGAGAACATCACTTGACTTCGAACAGGTTACTGGAGATCGAACAATATCCAACAGAAGACAAACCATCTGTATCTCTTTAAAGAAATACGGATGAAAGTTCAAACAAATGCTGATGTTCCACAACCAATGTGGTTGTGTAACTCAACAAATGCTGATGTTAAAGTAAAAGAAATGCGGCTGGAACATAAACTATCCGCATTTCTTCAAAGAAATGCGGATGTGAGCTCAATAAATGCTGAAGTTACACAACCAATGCGGATGTGTAACTAAACAAATGCGGATGTTGGTTAACAAATGCAGATGTTGAACACAAATGCAGCTGTCATACAAATGTTGGTGATGTATAATCAAATGCGGCTGAGAAGGTGCACTAATGCGGATGTTCAATTATCTAACCAAACAAATGCTGATGTTACACAACCAATGCGGTTGAGTTCCAAATGCGGCTGATGAGAAAAACTAATGCGGATGTTCACTTTATGCAACTAAACAAATGCTGACTTATACACTAATACGGATAGTGCAAATCAAATGCCGATGTTTAAGTTAACAAATGTGGCTGTTGACTTAACAAATGCGGATAAAGTTATGTTGAAATATGGATGTTAAGGTAACCAATGCTTATGTTGATTCAACAAATACAGATGGGACAAGAACAAATGCGGTTGTTGCACATCTAATGCGGATGTGTAACTCAACTAATGCTAAAGAGGATTCTCAAATGCGGTTGGGTAAACATCTAATGTGGATGTTATATCCAAATTTCAGCCTTTGTTTTAAACCAATGCTGATGCTATCGACAAAATGCACATCCATCAACAACATCAACATCAACATCAACAACATCAACATCAACAACAAAATCAACAACATCAACATCAACAACAACATCAACAACAAGAAATGCAAGAAAGATGATGAACAGATGATTACAACAAACAAGAAAACAAGGAACATGATGAATACGGATGATTGCAACCAACAGGCACATCCATTTTCACAGTCAACAAAAAAATGAAGAAGTCAACCTTGGTCACATAATCACTGATTCAATCAAGGATTTGTACAACTGTTAGAAACTCTTTCTGAAGTACTTGGAACCATCCATTATCAAGTTAATTTAGAGAATCAAGGAGTTGAAGTGTCTTCAAGACTGACTTATGTTCCTGATGCTGTTTATTGAAGTTCAAAGCCTCATCATGTGCCTAATACACTCTAATCCTTTGAGTGTGATATGAACAAACAGTAATCCAAAAGTGATACACCTCATATCCAATACGTTAAGTATTCTCAAATAGATTCTATCCTTTATCAGAATTACATTAGGAGAAGCTTAATCTGAGGGGGATAACTACAGTGAACTGTGTCAGAACATCAGTTGATCAAGAAGACATTTGACAGAGAAGATCTTCAAAGTCAAAGTTTGGCAAGCATCAGTTTAGGGGGATTATTGTTGGGTTCAACAATTGATAAACTGAAGCTTTCCAAACCACAATCAAAGCCAAATGAAGATCTCATTGTACAAGTTTAGAGACCAAGTTGATAAACAGAACAAGACAAACACAAGACAAAATCAACATCAAGACCACAAGAAAAGTCAAAATTAGGTCATGATGTAATAACATTATAAATAGAACCACTAGTGCTACTTTGTAAAGTGTGGTTTTTGCAAAGTGTGTGAGTGGCTGGTAGTTCTTAAGTGTGTGTTTTTCATGGTGTAAATCACCACCCAAGGAGAATTTCTCTCCTTTGGGTGGGTTTGATGTTCATCCATCTTTGTATATGTTTCTTCATTGTAATTTGTTATTCAACATCAATGAAATCATAACATTATACATTACACACACGTCCTTGTTCTTTGATTCACACACTTCCACCATTCTTTAATTTTGAATTCTCAGATCTAAAAATGATGAATCCTAAGATCCAGGCTCAACGAATCTGAAATATTGATTTAGCAAAAAGAAGGGTGGATCTTAGGATTCATCATTTTCAGATCTGAGAATTCAAAATTAAAGAAGGGTGGAAGTGTGTGAATCAAAGAACAAGGACGAAGAGGTTTGCTAGATTTCACATGCACTGCAAATTGCAATTACGTGTGCACCCGTAATGGTAATTTGCATTGCATGGTCACCACTAGCTCCTCCTACCAAAGTTAACATGTCTTGTTAAGTACAGAGTATTATCTATGATTGGAAAAATCAAGGATATGGTCACTAACTGAAGGTTAAGTGATCGAGGGTGTACAGAGGAATCGGTTGAGAAAGCATTCACTTAGAAAAGGGATGGTCAAACGAGTCCATTTAGTGTAGACTGAGATCCAATAAAGCTGCCATCTAACTGGAATACTCCATGGCCCTTGTCTGTTGTTGTCAAGTAAGCTATCATGTCCATCTCCCAATATCCAACTCACAAGTTGTAAAGAAGACCTCGTACAACATAGCTAACACCAGCAGACGCACATATTAAAGGTTGGCTTAACGCCCAAAGTCCTTTAAAAGAATCCTTATAGCTGCACTTATCACTCCAGACCAAATAATAATCAAGCACATAATGAGAGGACGTTCTTACCTAATGCTTTCTTACGGCACGCACAGATAATACGACGACCAAAGTTCTCCAAATAAGAATGTCACAGATAACACATAAGGCAGGCAACATAGCACGACAGATAATACACATAAAACATTCACAGGTATTCTCCATAAATAGGTCATTACGTCGCCCGACACATAGGAAAACGTGTCAAGTACAGTCAATTCCAAAACGTCATACCATAAATAAATAAATAATCCAAAGTTCCATTCGGAAACATGTCATCACAAATATCAAACAATCCCAAGTACAAATAAAACAATTACACTTCAACAAAACAAATAAGCCCAAAACAAGTCCAAACGCCTCATGAAGTGTCAATTGCTCCCAGAGGAGCGGTCTTGACTAATGTCCACAGCCAAGCACCTAAGTCTCATTACCTGAAAAGACATACTCTAAAAAGTGAACATACGTTGGTGAGTTCACAGGTTTAAAAGTACACACTCATGAATGAATATCAATACTCAAGCCATGACCCCAAACCATATACAATGTCCCAAAATAATTTTTAAAACACTACATACTCCAAAACCATGAGCATGCTTTTCCCCCAAGTCCAAATCTCACAATTCGCAGAGCAAGCACTAAAAGTACAATACACAAAAGGATTACCATAGCATAAAATGACCAACATGGGTGTAATCCTTTTAATCCGGCCCTTATCGCCAATCAAAGTTTTTCATTGCCACTCTTAGTAATTTAATCTTTTATAAAGTCATTTAATCGCTTTATACGCAAAACTTGTCTCTATTAATATTATTTAGCTCCAACTCTTACTTTTAAGTGTACCAAGATAATTCAGCTTATATATCTGATTGCGCATCAGTCTTGTATAAGCTGTTTGGAGATCGAAAAGATAACGAATAATTGCGTAAAAGGTGTCATTTGAAAGAGGAGACTTTTAATTAAACTCCAGGAAAAGAATCATGTCCATTTGACAAAGTATGAGAAAGTTATGACTTGGAGAATACAACCAAATCTGCTGCCCAGATTCGTCAGTTTTGACCTTCAGTTTTGTTTGCTACGTTTGGGGGACCAAACGATGTCGAAATGTAACGAGACCAGTTGGGTTAGTTAGAAGAATCATAGGGATTAAATTTAGACCCAGTTTTTTCCCCAATTGGGTGTATTTTGACCAAGTTACTACCTGTACAATATGACTCATTTTTCTGACAGCAAGCTGTCCAGTTCATTAGCTTTGTTTATTTGCGTCCCAAGTTCCAATATGTGCACGTTATCAAACCAAAAATAATAAGAACTTTCATTCCAGGTTCTAGTTGTCCTAAACATCAATTAAACACTTAGTTTACTTTAATTTTCAGTCCCAAACAGTTTGTTAGATTCTTAGTCTCTAGGTTTGCAACGATAATTGGTAAATTCGTTGTTTCGATCGTTCAACACGTCTATCCTTTCAAGAACTAATTTCAACGACTTCAAAACATTTTATAAGACCAAAATGTCCATTAAGTGCAGATCATTCAATATTACAACCCAATGTTATAGATTCGAATACTATACGAGTTCAAGAATTAGGGTTTTTACCAAATAGCGAATCCGACAATTGAAACATTTAGATCTTCACGATCTAGCACCCAAAACAAAGAATATGAGAATATTAGATGAAGGTTTTGTATTTAGATGATGGACATCATTGATATTTTAGTAGAACAAGAATTAAAGGCATCATGAAACGATTTTTGCTTACCGTACGTTTGAAGATGAACGAGTCTAGCTTTAGTATAAGACCTTGGATGTCTTGATTAACCCAAACTCGATGGATGGCTCAAAGAAATCAGAATTCTTGATGGAAAAGGTGAAGAAGAAGTAGTTTAGAGTTGTGGCGGCTAGGGTTACACTAGAGAGAAACTTGGAGATTATGTTTGTAAAAGTGAGAAAGAAACAAGGGGATTTCCCCCTTTTTGTCCACCTTCGACCGCAAAAAGGGAGGGAAAGGGCCTTCGGGCCCTTAGCCCATCTCGTCTAATCCGTCTCGTCTCGACCCGCGCGTCGACTAATTTTTATGTTTTAAAAATTCTATGCGTTAATACGATTCCAACGGACTATTATATACTATATAAATTATTTAATTTATATTTTTAAATTGAATTAAATATATTTACTAGGCTTTAGGCAAAGCCCATGGATGCAGGATTAGTTGGGTTTCGATGTAAATTTCATGTTTCACCTTTTAAAAAACCTTGATTGGGCTCAATGCAACGGACCTCATACAATAACAAGCCCAGCGGGCTTCATAATGATAGAAACTCTAGGCCCATCACAAGGACGTAGGCCCATTAAGCTAAATTTAAGCCCACCAAGTAAAGAACCATTAATTAAGACCAAGCCCAAATATGACAAAATCAAAGTCAAAAGTCAAAATCCAAATCAATGCCAAAGTCAACGTACCTATTTTGGTGACGGGTGTCACAGTATCCCCAGTTGAGAGAATTTTGTCCCAAAATTCAACTAGAGTTATCAACTGCAATGCCATCCGCTAACAGGTGGGGGGGGGGGGTAGTTAGCTCTCAATAAAACTTCCCACGTAAAGGTAAGATTTAGGTTCTCGCTTTGAGTTTCATCTAGTATTTACGATAATGATTTCTACTACCTCCCAAAATTTTAACTTCTTTAACCACAAACCATACTAGAACATAGGCAGATTAAAATTTGTCGTCCGCTCAAATTCCTTGTACCATCCAAAAAATCACAGGAGCAAAATTGTTCTGGAGTCTTAACTATACTTGCAAATCTAGGTGAAAATTTGCTCCTTTTGACAAGATAAACAATGTCATTCCAAGGCAACAGTTCGTGAATTGCCCATAAGAACAAAGTCTCTTGAGGTGGTGATTTAGGTTTTACAACCTAATTACTGGTATCTCCAGAGTACGACCGTTGTCCAATTCCAAAAACTAGATTCTAGTGTCGATTCCGATTTCAAATTCAAGATATCAATAATGTTTATATATAGGGTGTACCGCAACTAACCCACCACACTACTAACACCTTGATAGTGTACCAGTCACCCACCGTATCTAATTATCAAATCAACCAACGTCATAGAACATGTGCCTAAAGCAAAGGTTCCTTTGATTGTTAGCGCAAATTTCTAATGATCTTGAACTGCCTTCTGTCTGTCTGTGATCCAAAACCCCTAATCATTCATCTCTTGAATGATTTACAGTCCTTTCATCTAATTCTACCTGTCTTCAACCCATTGCATTGGTGACCAACACTTACCTCTGTTTAGTGCCTTGAATGGTGCTAAAATAATACGCCATGGTAGCTATTGTCATAAGGACACTCAAATAATAATAGGTGAGTGTTCTAACTACCTCCAGAGTCAACAATACAAAACTTTAACATATCCTGCGACATCTTAACAATTCACACACTCAGTCCGTTAGTCTGTGAGTGATAAGTTGTACATCTGTCCTTATGCATTCCTGGCACCTTTTATAAGCTCTGCTAGAATCGTAGCATGAAACGATTGTCATAATCGGAGACAATCGACATAGGTACTCCATTTCTATCCACAATTTCACTAACATAATTCCTTGCCAACATTTACATCTAGTAGTGATCACGATTTGTCAGGAGATGACCAAATTTGGTCATGTTTTCAACAATGACTCAAATCAAATCATACACACTACTAATTATTATTATTAGCTTCATGGTGAAGTCCGCAATCATGTTTTTCCACTTCCGATCCAGAATCTCAAACTATTATAATAGGCTAGGTTGCCTTCGATGCCTCACTTTAACATTTGAACCAGTCAAACACTTGCACACATTGTCCGTTATGTCTTCTTTCATTCTAAGAACCAATACAAGCCCTTACGATCATGCCACCTCTTGTTAGCATCAGGATGAACAACATACTTAACGTGTGTGCTTTGTCCATACTAATGTCTGCACATACCCCATAAACGAAACATAAATTTACTTAATAAAGTACAATCCTGTATCGTCTATTTTTACAAACTATTTGTTTAGACCTCTTAAAGCCTTATCCTCCATATTCAATTCTCTTATCTTACTCAACTTGAGTGGTAATGAGGTAAGAACATGGGTTTGACTCTTTCCTTAAAACTCATCATGTCCGAACCTACATTTGCCTTTTCTGGGTTATACCAGATTACACAGTCATAGTCACTGAACAATTTAGTCCAACATCTCTATCTCATGTTCAGTTCTTTTTGTTGAAAAATATGTTGAAAACTCTTGTGGCCAATATAGATGACACACTTGGAGTACCTAGCGTATAGTTTATCCTTTTCAACATTTCCAAGACTATCCCCATATGTTTCTCATGATCCTCCTTATCCTCAAAAAATCAGAATGTCCTCAATGAACACTATGACCAATTTATTCAGGCATGACATGCACCTCTATTTCATCATATTCATGAACACCAAAAGTGCCTTTGTTATCCCAAATTTCATAACTAGAAACTCGTAATGTCTATAACGAGTTCTAAATGCTTTCTTCGATATCTCATCCACATGTACTCTATGTTGATGATTTTTGAACGGAGATCAATATTCAAAAAGTACGTCGATACATGAAGCTGATTGAATGAGTCATTTATCCCTGGGCAAATGATAATGGTTCTTGTCCGTTAGTTTATTCAGCTTTTAGTAGTCTATGCACGTCCTGTACGATCCATCCTTCTTCTTTGAAGAAGCACTAGTGCCTCATGGTGCGTGTGGGTCATATAAAACTCTTACCAAACCACTCCTAAAGTTGATTAGAAAGGTCTTACAGTTCCAATGGTGTTACTCGATAAGAAGCCCTAGGTACACACACCGCTTTATGTACCAATTCAATCCAAAGGTCCTCCTATTGCGAAGTGGACAATCATTCCAAATCCTTTAGGAACACTTCTTAGAATTTTCACATAATAGGTATATCATTTAACTCTTATTCCTCCACCTTCATGCTCAAGATCTTCTTGTTGTCCCATTCTGATCTCTCGCCATACACGTTAGGTGTCTCACCCTTTGACAATGGTATGCCAGCAAACTTCTCACATCCGATGATCTCAGCACTATTCCTTGACGATCAATCCATCCCCGTGACCATGTTGAAACGTTCATGCCTAAATCATACAAAATATATTCTAATGCATAATTTGCTAATAGCATAGTTCAATCCCATATTACCTCTCTAGTGTTTACAAGTCTATCTTTAGCCCATTAATAACACACATTCCTCGTGATTGGGGTTAAGTCCAACTTAGTTACAAAAGTCAAAGTCACTACGCGAGGATCCTCTTGGACATCATTGACATCAACCCTAAATGCCTTTCTATGAGAAGGGTTGCCATCTTGCCTTGCCCTGGGTTTGCACAAATTGCAGGCCAAATTTGTGTTATTTATTTTTTATTTTTTTTAATTGATCGTTTGTCCTAGAGCCCTATTTAACCAAGCATATGCATTTTGATAATGCTCCTGGCTCCGCACTCATAATGTCAACATCAAGCTCCTTCAGACTCGACCGTATTAATCGGCACAACTAGGTTCACAAATACCTTAAAACTCTTCGCTAAGCATTCCAATTACTTGAAATTGAACCACACAGGTCATAACATCATAGTTGGGTGGTGCGGATTGCACTTATTACTCTCCAGACAAGTGCCAACATAGCCCTTCATTGCCAGTACGACAACCACATATCCTTTCATGAACTTGTCCTTCTTGTCTACTTTAACACCAACTAGCTCACCCAATTCCTTAATATCCCTCTACATCTCACTAGCTTTCTCAAGGGTCTAATACGAACCATCTCATCAACTAGAATACACGTCTTTAGTATTGCACTCCAAATGGTTTGGGGTGTAGTAGCGACCACCATTTCACGAACTATAGAACCAGCCCCCCGATGTACTTTTCCATTCGCTTTGATTTATGTGCCACAAATATGACACCACCTTTGCCAACTTATGGAATTGGTAGGGATAAGCGCATGACTAGATCCCACCATTACTTGATTCCAAAACTAATGATCTATATTTTGCATCTTATCCATGGTAGTACCTCTCAGTTACTACTGCTTAGCCCATACAAAGTCATGACCATCACAACTTTTCTACTTCGTACTTGAACTTGAATATTCCACCATGTTAGTGCTTTGCCCACTAGTGGCCGAATAACACTCTTTGCATTTTGATTTTTAGCACCGATCTTGATGTTCACATCCATTTCTGTTTTCTCATTGCAACGGGTCAGAGCTATTGCTCCAACTTCCTGTCAAACTCTTTTGGCTTGCACGTCATAAACTTCGTGCACGTACAACAAATCCTGCCTCCAGTGCCACTTTCTTTCAATTTATCAGTCTCACCATGTCCATCTCTAATCCTCTCGGATCATTACATAGCCCAGTTCAGACACATCCCTAGCATAGCAAAGATGTTTATGTATAGGGTTCCCCGCAGCGTTCCCACCACACCAATGATATACCAAGGATGACGTCTAAACTGGTTACATGACATCCATTTACTCTATCAAGTGTAATGCTAGAATCTCTTGACAACCAATGCTACAAGTTTATGCTCAGTTTGAACAAAGAAGCATAGGTACAAGGAGTCTCACTTCCATTCTTCAATTCTTCAAAGACCAAGTACATTTTAAACATGTAGTCAACTTCCACGATCACGAAAACAAAAGCGAGAGAAACGTCTCATTGATATTGGGCTAAAAGGTCCATTATGATTCCCATAAAGGCTCTAGATCTATTTGTATTGATTCAAGGATGTAATGGATTGGTGTTTCCATATCGTAGATTATCATAATAACAGGAACTCCATTGTCCCATGTATAAAATTGAAGATTCGTACTAACTATGACTGTTATCTCACGAAGAGGTTGCCAGATTTTGCATGCACTGCAAATTGCAGTTACATGTGCACCACTAGCGCCTCCTACCAGAGTTAACATGTCTTGTTAAGTACAGAGTGTTATCTATTATTGGAAAAATCAAGGATATGGTCACTAACCGAAGGTTAAGTGATCGAGGTTGTACAGAGGAATCGGTTGAGAAGCATTCACTTAGATAAGGGACGGTCAAATGAGTCCATTTCGTGTAGACCGAGATCCAATAAAGCTGCCATCTAACCCGAATACGCCATGGCCCTTGTCTGTTGTTGTCAAGTAAGCTAGCATGTCCATCTCCCAATATCCAACTCACAAGTTGTAAATAAGACCTCGTACAACATAGCTAATACCAGCAGACGCACATAATAAAGGTTGGCTTAACGCCCAAAGTCCTTTAAAAGAATCCTTACAGCTGCACTTATCACTCCAGACCAAAAAATAATCAAGCACATAATGAGAGGACGTTCTTACCTAATGCTTTCTCAAGGCACGCACATATAATATGACTAGCAAAGTTCTGCAAATAAGAAGATCATAGATAACACATAAGGCAGGCAACATAGCACGACAGATAATACACATAAAACATTCACATGTATAACAGTACACACATAATCCTATGATGCATACTACATGTGGGTACTTAGGTTATAGTCTAGGTCGAATAATCCACCAAATTCTATATAACCAATGGCTCTGATACCAATCTGTCACACCCTCGCTAGAAGCGGAAACACGAGGATGCAACGAACGGGATCGTCATAACACATTGGGGGTCTAAGAGAATAACTAAACGTATTCTTCGTAAATGGGTCATGACGTCGCCCGACACATAGGAACATGTGTCAAGTATAGTAAATTCCAAAACGCCATACCATAAATGCATAAATAATCCAAAGTTCCATTCGGAAACATGTCATCACAAGTATCAAACAATCCCAAGTACAAATACAACAATTACACTTAAACAAAACAAACAAGCCCAAAACAAGTCCAAACGTCTCATGAAGTGTCTATTGCTCCCAAAGGAGCGGTCTTGACTAATGTCCACAGCCAAGCACCTAAGTCTCATTACCTGAAAAGACATACTCTAAAAAGTCAACATACGTTGGTGAGTTCACAAGTTTAAAAGTATAAATGTTTCGCTGTGTGTAACATGTACAGAAAATTGTTTATGAATGAAGTACATAGCAGTCAAGATATCAACGCAAGTCCCAATTCAGTCAAAGTCCAAGATAAGTCCATGTCTAATATACCCGGATTATATTCACCCAAGGGCAAGCCCAGGCCAAGTCAGTCTCGACTAGTATACTGACAACAAGGGTGGGGATGTCAACCCGTTAGTACTAACAATACCTCTCCATGACGTCCAAGTAAACAAGTCCAAATACAAGCACAAGTACAAGTTCAAGTACACACCCATGAATGAATATCAAGACTCAAGCCATGACCCCAAACCACCTACAGTGTCCCAAAATAATTTTTAAAACACAGCATAGTCCAAAACCATGAGCATGCTTTTTCCCCAAGTTAAATATATTAAAAAAGGGCCGTGAAACTCACCTCGAAGAAGCAAATTCCCAAAGTCCAAATCTCACAATTCGCAGAGCAAGCACTAAAAGTACAATACACAAAAGGATTACCATAACATAAAATGACCAACATGGGTGTAATCCTTTTAATCCGGCCCTTATCTCCAATCAAAGTTTTTCATTGCCACTCTTATAAATTTAATCTTTTATAAAGTCATTTAATCGCTTTATACGCAAAACTTGTCTCTATTTATATTATTTAGTTCCAACTCTTACTTTTAAGTGTACCAAGATAATTCAGCTTATATATCTGATTGCGCATCAGTCTTGTATAAGCTGTTTGGAGATCGAACAGATAACGAATAATTGCGTAAAAGGTGTCATTTGAAAGAGGGGACTTTTAATTAAACTCCAGGAAAAGAATAATGTCCATTTGACAAAGTATGAGAAAGTTATGACTCGGAGAATACAACCAAATCTGCTCCCCAGATTCGTCAGTTTTGACCTTCAGTTTTGTTTGCTACGTTTGGGGGACCAAACGATGTCGAAACGAAACGAGACCAGTTGGGTTAGTTAGAAGACTCATAGGGATTAAATTTAGACCCAGAGTTTACCCCAATTGGGTGTATTTTGACCAAGTGATGACCTGTACAAGATGACTCATTTTTTTGACAGCAAGCTGTCAAATTCATTAGCTTTGTTCATTTGCGTCCCAAGTTCCAATATGTGCCCGTTATCAACCCGAAAATAATAAGAACTTTCATTCCAGGTTCTTGTTTTCCAAAACATCAATTAAACAATTAGTTTACTTTAATTTTCAGTCCCAAACTGTTTGTTAGATTCTTAGTCTCCCGGTTTGCAATGATAATTGGTAAATTCTTTGTTTCGATCGTTCAACACGTCTATCCTTTCAAGAACTAATTTCAATGACTTCAAAACATTTTATAAGACCAAAATGTCGATTAAGAGCAGATCATTCAAGATTACAACCCAATGTTATAGATTCGAATACTATACGAGTTCAAGAATTAGGGTTTTTACCAAATAGCGAATCCGACAATCGAAACACTTAGATCTTCACGATCTAGCACCCAAAACAAAGAATATGAGAATATTAGATGAAGGTTTTGTATTTAGATGATGGACATCATTGATATTTTAGTAGAACAAGAATTAAAGGCATCATGAAACGATTTTTGCTTACCGTACGTTTGAAGATGAGCGAGTCTAGCTTTAGTATAAGACCTTGGATGTCTTGATTAACCCAAACTTGATGGATGGCTCAAAGAAATCATAATTCTTGATGGGAAAGGTGAAGAAGAAGTAGTTTAGAGTTGTGGCGGCTAGGGTTACACTAGAGAGAAACTTGGAGATTATGTTTGTAAAAGTGAGAAAGAAAACAAGGGGATTTCCCCCTTTTTGTCAACTTTGACCGCAACAAGGGAGGGAAAGGGCCTTCAGGCCCTTGGCCCATCTCGTCTAATCCTTCTCGTCTCGACCCACGCGTCGACTAATTTTTACGTTTTAAAAATTCTATGCGTTAATACGATTCCAACGGACTATTATATGCTATATAAATTATTTAATTTATATTTTTAAACTGAATTAAATATATTTACTAGGATTTAGGCAAAGCACATGGATGTAGGATTAGTTGGGTTTCGATGTAAATTTTGTGTTTCACCTTTTTGAAAAACCTTGATTGGGCTCAATGCATAGGACCTCATACAATGACAAGCCCAGCGGGCTTCATAATGATAGAAACTCTAGGCCCATCACAAGGACATAGGCCCATTAAGCTAAATTTAGGCCCACCAAGTAAAGAACCATTAATTAAGACCAAGCCAAAATATGACAAGATCAAAGTCAAAAGTCAAAATCCAAATCAATGCCAAAGTCAACGTACCTGTTTTGATGACGGGTGTCACAGTTTGGTTAGATAAGTTGAACATCCGCATTAGTGCACCTTCTCATCCGCATTTGATCATACATCATCCGCATTTGTATGACAGCTGCATTTGTGTTCAACATCAGCATGTGTTAACCAACATCTGCATTTGTTTAGTTACACATCCGCATTGGTTGTGTAACTCCAGTATTTATTGAGCTCACATCCACATTTCTTTGAAGAAATGCGGATAGTTTATGTTCCAGCCGCATTTCTTTTACTTTAACATCAGCATTTGTTGAGCTACACAACCGTATTGGTTGTGTAACATCAGCATTTGTTTGAACTTTCATCTGCATTTCTTCAAAGAGATGCGGATGGTTTGTCTTTTGTTGTATATTGTACGATCTCCGGTAACCTGCTCGAAGTCAAGGGATGTTCTCGAAATCATGTAATGTTCTTGAAATCATGTAATCCGCTTGAAATACATGTAATTGGCTCGATTTACACATCGGCAGTAGCACCGATCTACTTTTAATTTTGAAGAGTAAACCGAATGTATTTTGCTCGAGCCCATGTTCTTCACGGATTTGATTTGAATTTGTTACAAATGCACCGAATTTGAAGTGATAAGTTGTTGAATGTTTTATCATCTTCAGATTGTACCAATTTTGAATGGATTTGTAGATGTTCTGTGTATTATGTTGATGAACAGATGAGTTTTTGATGAATAGATGCTTTGTTCTTCATTTATTTTGATTTTCTTCTTTATTGTAAACATCTTTAAAGATGAAAACAGATCTGAAACAGACATGAACCCCAGCAACCAACAGCTCTGATACCATTTTGCTGAATCAATATTTCAGATTCGTTGAGCCTAGATCTTAGGATTCATCATTTTCAGATCTAAGAATTCAAAATTAAAGAAGGGTGGAAGTATGTGAATCGAAGAACAAGGACGCGTGTGTAATGTATAATGTTATGATTTCATTGATGTTGAATAACAAATTACAATGAAGAAACATATACAGAGATGGATGAACATCAAACCCACCCAAAGGAGAGAAATTCTCCTTGGGTGGTGATTTACACCATGAAAAACACACACTTAAGAACTACCGGCCACTCACACACTTTGCAAAAACCACACTTTACAAAGTAGCACTAGTGATTCTATTTATAATGTTATTACATCATGACCTAATTTTGACTTTTCTTGTGGTCTTGATGTTGACCTTGTCTTGTTGACTTTGTCTTGTGTTTGTCTTCTTCTATTTATCAACTTGGTCTATGAACTTGTACAATGAGGTCTTTAGTTGGCTTTGATTGTGGTTTAGAAAGCTTCAGTTTATCAATTGTTGAACCCAACAAGACTTGTTCCTAAGAATGCTTCAAAACTGGTGGAAAAGGCTGCATATGCTGCCTTTTGCTCTTCACTTTGTAGAATGATAGTAAGAGCATCCATTGGTTTTTCAAGTCTTTGTATGTTTGATGTTTGAGGTTTTGGCTGTTTGTTTGAGTTGGAGTTACGAGGGTGATGCTTGCTTTGGGGTGTGGCTTCATGAGAAGCATGAACACTAGTCTTCTTAGACTTGTGTTTGTTACCGGATGATTCTGGTGCTAAAAATAATGATGTGTCATAAGAATCCAAGAATTCTTCTTCATCATCATCTCCAGTGCTTGTGAGGAAAGCATGTGTTAGGTTTCTTTGAACTTATAAGCCTCTACATGTCTGATCTGGTTATTGTACCTGGATTTTTCATCCATTTCTAATGCTTCAACCCTGGCTACTAGTGAGTCATGGGATAGGGCCTTTAGGTCCAATGTTGCTTTCACGAGTGACACTGACTGAGTCAAACTCTCAGGCAATGTGTGCAACATTTTCTTGTTGATTTCAACAGTGTCATATTTAAGTCCATACACTATCAATTCATTGACAAGTTGGATGTAGCTATGTAACTGTTGAGGGATGGACTCTCCATGGATGTGGTGGAAGGTCTCATATTGGGTCCTCAGTTTTTCCTTCTTGATTTCCCGTATCTCCTCACTACCTTCACACATGGTGTGAAGAACTTTTCCACAACTCATGTGCTGTTTTGAAATTTTCAACACGAGTTAAAATTTCAAAAGGCAAAGTCATTGCAAGAATGCTGTAAGCCTTCATGTCTGTTTTGACTCGTTTCAGGTCATCACCAGCTACACTATTCAGACTAACTGGCTTTTGGATGTTGTAGTCAGGTCCTAATATCAGTGGGATGTAAGGACCTTCTGTGATGGATGTCCATAGATCTGGATCTTGATATGTAATCCAGTTTCTAAACATAATTTTTCATTGCTTGAAATCTGATTTGTTCTTCAATTTAGGGGGTTTTAATCCACTGTTAGAACTCATTATTTCATCAGCCATGTTTGTTTTTTTTTAACTTAATAATTTTCAAGTTAAATTTGTTTGTTTAAATTTTAGTCCGGTGCTAAAATTTAATTAATCCTAATTATCTCTAGGATTTGTTTGTTAATTTGATAAACTATTTGTTTTTAATTGTTAACCAAATAAAGGAATAAATTAATATTAATTAAATATCCTATGATTTGATTCTTTCTATGTCATGGTTGACAAGAAAGATCGTGTGAAAAGGAATATTTGTCCTTTTCCTGATTTAATGAATGGTCAAATCTTTCTGTCAAAACCCTAAAAACACTAAGTTTGTCTTTTTCATAAAACTTTTTGGATCAAAAAGTTGGTTTTTGAGAACTTTTAAAAGAAGAAAATTGTTCTTCTTCGGTTCTTCAAATCTACAAACACAAATCTTGTGAATTGTGTATGAGTTTTTCTGATCAAAAATTAAGGTTTTTCTAGGGTTTGTTTGAAAAAACAACTGTTTAAATATTCAACAAAACAGATTGTTAAATTTAAAAACACAAATGTGTTCCTAGTGAGATTGTCACTAGTTTGTGATGATTATGAACAATATAACCGGTTTAGATTGTTCAAACAATGATTGGTTTCGATTGAAAACCAATAAAACAGTGAATAAAGACTTGAAATGTTTGCAAAAACCCTTTAAATCCGATAGGGTTTTAAAGGTTTTGATGAAGATTTGCAATTGAAAACCTTCTGTAGAATGTTGTTTAACAAATGATTAACAATGCCCGTTTATTGTTTTATCACAAAAACCACAGAAAACTTGTGTTATGTGTGATGTTCAAGCTGAAAAGCAACAACACTTCTTCAAAATGCATAAAATGATTCTAAAATCATGTTTGTTTGCATTTAATGAATGTTTATGAGTAGAAGAAGATGAGTTTCATGATGTTTCAGCTTGTGAATGTCTGTTTTGAAGCTAATGAACCACTGAAATCAAGGTTGTTGAGTGAGAGGATCGAAATCAATGAATGATTAAGCCAAGGCTCTTATACCACCTGATGAAATCAGCTTAAACTCATGATAAACATGAATAAATGGTTGATTCCCCCAAGGATCTTTTCAATATCTCTCAACTTCAACACACTAACATTATGGTGCGGAAACCCATAATGATAGAGTATGAAATCAGTGTATGTGTGTGTTTATGTGTGTATGGTGTGTGTGCAAGAACACAATGAAAATTAACTGCTTGTTTGTATTGATTTCGTTCAAAAGCTTACAAAGGATTAGGGTAGCATTCTATTTATAGCCTATACACAAAAGCTATATACAATTACTAAACTACCCTTATGTAAATGAAAATTACATAAACATAACCCTAAGTGTCTACGCTATCCGCTGTGGAGAATAAGTCATCCATTGTGGATAATATCTCATCCTCTATGGAGAAGCTTGTCATCCGCTGTGCATCTTGTTTGTTCATCCACTGTGGATGAACATCCGCTGTGGAATGTTGTCCGCTGTGAGTTCTACATCCGCTGTGGGATGGTTGTTCATCCACTGCACACACTTGTAAGCAAATCTTCATCCGCTGCTGATGATCTTCATCCGCTGTGAAACTTTCTTCATCCACTGCGAACACTTGTCAAAATTTCCTTTTATGTACAAACCGAAATTTTTTTTTTAACAAATATTAGTGATCGTTAAGAATGTTAATGATGTTAATGTGTTATTAAATGATTGTTTTGGATGTTAAAAAACATTATGTTTGTTATGCTTGATGTGGCAAGCATCATACTTTTTATGCATTAATTCTTAATGCAATTGTTGAGTCCAACAACTTTCTTGACATTTTGTGATTCAGCAGATGATTTCTTCTTCCGTAGATCTTCTACGGATGACTGTTTTGATTCAGATGATTGCTTCTTCCATAGATCTTCTACGGATGTTGCCTTTGGAACAACATTTTTCCTTTGCTTTTCTACGGATGTGTGAGAACCAGTCTTCTTCTTCCGTAGGTGTTTTGCTGAAGTGTTTTTCTCTTCTTCCTCTGTAGTTCTTTTTGCTGACTGACTTTTGTGCTTTTTGTTTAGCTCCTGAATTCTTTCATTTAGCTGACCAATTCTTGTGTAGATGCTCTTCAACAAATTTCTTTGTTCGGGAGGATAAGGTAGCTTGATCTCCTCAAGGACTTTAGGAATTATAAGTTCAATTACCACATTTTTACCTTTACCCAAACCAGCACATTCTTGTTCATTAGGCTCATCAACCTCATCCAAATCATCACAGTCATCAAAGTGAAATTCTGATCCATTTTGTTTTGAACATTCTGATTCAGATGAATCAGTTTCACTGGTTTCAGTATCTTCACCATTTACCACTTCATTATTTTCAACTTTTGATTCAGTTTTGGTGCTAGATACAAAATGATTTGACAAACTATTGGTCATGGACTCAGGTAGGGTGGTGTAGTTATTTTTCACTGGTGGTGCAACAACATTAAATCCCAACCCATACCTGTTCTTTGATTCAATATGAGAATTTAATAGTTTCTCATATTACTAAGATGATAATTGGAACTTCTGAAGTTTCACTTCAGTAGATGCTTGATCAGACATTGATTTTGTTAAAGAGGTGGTCAAATGCTCAACTTGTGCTTTCAAATTATAATTTTCAGATACAAGTTTATCCAAATCCTTTTGTAAAGAAGTGATTTTGACCTGATACAGTTTATGTTCTCTTACATGAGATTCATTCAAAATCATTGTTTCTTTGACTTTATCAGCCAATTATTAAGCATGGACTCTCTATCTTTGAACCTCTTCAATACAAACAGGTGAACATAATCTATCCCTTACCTCTATGGCCATGGGTGGAATTTTGTTATCCAAGTTTGCCATCAGTGCTTTATTCTCCTCCTGGACTTCCTTCTCATACATGCTCCAGTCACAAGTACCATCTTGCAAAATAATCAAACCAGTTTCTTTAGAATTACTAGTACCTATTGTAGAACTTGTGGCTGGTAGGGATGAGTTTGTAAGCTGAGGTTGCTTGAAGCTTCTCTGATGTGCTTGTCTTGTGTCTATTGTTGATTGCTGATTGTTATTGCATTCCTTTGAGAAGTGAACATACAAATTACATTTGTAACACCTCACCATTGATTTATCAACACCAATTTTCGTTGTTCTTCCAGCAACAGATAGTCCCTTGTTTCTTCTCATATACGTCTTGGCCCTATAAGCAATCATGGCCATTTGCCATTGTAGATCCTTCTCTTCCACTTCATCAGGATGAAGTTCTTCTAGGTCTTGTTGGTAGATGTGAGCAGGAGTCAGAGTACTACCCAAGTAGCTTGAAAGCTTGAATTGAAAGCTGTAATGCTGCTTTCTGTTCTTCTGATTCTAAAACCACAGTGATTGGTTCAGATTTGGTGTTGCTTTTGCTGGGTGATGATCCTTTTGCTGCTGAACTTTTAGAATCATCAGATTTCCCTTTCTTTTTGCCGTTAGAACTTATTTGAAAGTTAGATTTAGAAGACTTTCCTGCATAGAAACCAGCTTCTTCTTCAACATCACTCTCAACACAAGAGCTTCCTTCATCACTGTTGGAAATAAAAGCACTTCCAGCACCCTTTGTTTCTTTGAATTGGTATGGTGCTATTGATGCTTTTACACACTTGTTCCTTGCTTTCTCATCCAACTCCAATGCTTCTACCTTGGCTCTCAAAGTATCTAGTCCAATTGCCTTTAGAACAATGGTATTTTTGAACATAGACATAGTTTGAGTCCAACTTTCAGGCAAGGTATGTAGCATCTTTTTGTTCAGTTCCTCATTACTATACTTCAACTCAAGAATATTCATCTTAGTAACAAGTTGCATAAATCTGTGGAGTTGTTGAGGAACTGATTCACCCACAATATGATGAAAAGTTTCATACGGTGAACGAAGACTATCCTTCCTGATGCTTCTGATCTCATCACTACTTTCACACAAAGTGTGAAGAATTTTCAATAATGAGTTTGCTGTTTTCTATGCTTCACACCTGATCAAGAGGTCTTCAGGTAAAGCCATAGTAAGCATAATATATGCCTTGATGTCAACTTTGACTTTCTTGGCATCATGAGGAGACAGATTTTTCAAACTTATAAGCTGATTCTTGTCATTATAATCCGGTCCTAAAGCAGGTGGAATGTAAGGGCCTGCAGTAATTGACACCCGTAAATCAGAATCTGTATAGTTGACGTGGTTCCCGAATCTGATTTTCCAGGTTTTGAAATCAGATTTGTTCTCCAACTTTGGAGGTTGATAAGCACCAACCACAGAATTGCTCATGTGTTAATTATCAAAATTATCAGTTGATCTAATATCCTATGAATGTGTAAAAACAATGCAAACACACTAACACAGCAATAACAAATCACTAATAAAATTGATATCAAATCAACTAAGGCAAAAATTCCTTGGAATAAATGACTTCTGTTGTGAATGAACTAATTAATAACACACTCTTAATTAAATAAGAAGTTGTGGTCAAAATTAGTCAAATTGCTCAATATATTCTCAGTAAATTTGAAATTAAGATGTTATATGATGATGAGTTTTGTTCAAACTTGTTTGAACAGCCTTGCGAAATCGAACAATAACACAAATTTACAAATCAAAAGCGATTCTGATACCAATCGAAATTAATCGAGCAATGGAACAGTGAATAGTGATCGATGTAACAAGGTTTTGATGATTTAATGAAATAAACAACCAATTAAAATATTAAAACAAATAGATCAATTGATCTAGATCAATGAGCATGAGGCTCTGATACCACCTCGAATCCAAAGATCGAAACAGGAATTATCAGTTTGATTTAGCATATAAAGATCACAGAATTATCAATATTTGTTTTTTCTAATTAATTGTTTATGAAATTGAAATCGATTAAGAACAGAGGAAGAAAATTGAAAACAGAAAAATATAATGCAACAAAAAGATTGTTTCAATTTGTTTTCATTGATAATAAATCGATTACAATGACTATTGACCCTTTGATGATCTGGTGATCTCCAATGATGTTCTTGGTGTTCTTGATGTTTTGCTATGTTTTGCTATTTTGGGTGATTGATTGATTGATATTGTTTCTATGAATATGAGAAACTTTATTTTTGTATCAAATCACTCAATTGCCTACTCAATCACCTTTTTTTTTAATTGAGTGCATCCATGCCTTATATTTATAGGCAGAGGGATTCACCTTTTACAATGAAAACTATAACTTTCCTTATTATGACAAGAAAGTTACAGCTGTAACATTCCTAATATGACATCCTAAGTCCTCTGACAGAGTTAGTCTTCCATAGATGTTAACTGATGACATCACTTCAGTCAGTTTAACTTGTTGACTTTATGTGTTGTACTTGATGAGTGCTCATGCAAGTTGTTCTTCCATAGGAAGTTGGTCTTCCGTAGGAAATTGGTCTTCCGTAGGAAATTGGTCTTTCGTAGAAAGTTGTTCTTCTGTAGGATTCTCTGATCATCTTGAACTTCATCCTCAGGAGCAAGCTCTTCTTCAGCAGCAGCACTTGATATTTGGACTTGTTCAGCAGATGTTGTTGTGCTTTCGCAGGAGATCTACGGATGCATGTTGACTTGGTTCTTGTGTTCCGCAGAACATCTACGGAAGAACAAACTTGTTCATTGGCAGAAGTTATTGCACTTGGTCAATTTTCCAAATTGACCAAGTATGATGTTTTCCTAGAATTACATGAACTCAACACAAATAATAATTTGGGTTAACTTATAAATCATGTATTAAATTATCAAAAAGAGATTTACAATGATTTATTACAAGAGTTGACTAAGTCAGCTAAACTTATACATTGAATCTAGTCCTAACATGAAGAACCAGTATCTGTTACCAAGGATTGAGGACTTGTTCGATCAGATCCAGGGAGCCAGTTGGTTCTCGAGGATAGATCTTCGATCAGGTTACCATCAACTAAAAGTGAAGGAGCACGATATCCCTAAGACAGTTTTTCACACGCGTTATGGGCACTACCAGTTCCTCGTGATATCTTTTGGATTAACCACATGCTGGCTACCTTTTGGACCTTATGAATCGAGTATGCTGACTGATGATAGACAGATCGATGATCGTATTCATTGATGATATTCTGATCTACTCCAAGAGCAAAGTGGAGCATGCCTGTCATCTCAAGGAAGTACTAGAGACACTTAGAAACTGAAAAACACAATGAATCCCACTGAATACAACGATCTCTCAATATAATCAAACCCAAGTTTCAAATATTTCTCAATAATCTCCAAACTAGAACAAAAAGGTGAAATGAGGCTCAAATATGATAACAATCAGCTTCCAGCCAATGCACAGTAATAACACAATCACAATAATAAGATTTTTGTATTAGGGTTTTCAAAAAGGTTTCTTACAATGAGTGAATCATACAATATATAAGCAGACCTAATTTTACTGATAGTTTCGCTGAACAGCGAAACTGTCTAGACCAAAACATAGATTCATCCGGCGATGGAACATAGTTTCGCAGGGTGACCTAGACCTCCTTTCCTATGGTCCAGGCACATAATGAATACGTGTGCTATGTATCTCTATTCCTTAGATATGAGGAACTTGTTGATTTCTTTCTTGGAGCCAAAAGAGGGTCCTTCATACCCGATGCTTCTAAACGCATCTAACACTTGTGCATTAGACAACACCACCTCATCCCCATAGTCTTCCTCTATTTTCAATGCTCTGGCCACAGTCTCACAGTAATAACAAAGTCGTGGCCAAGGACTCTAGCAGTAATCCGATGTTGATTAGACCCAAGGTCATACTCTGTAGTTCTCCAAAAGTCTCTAACATGAAAATCATAGATAGTGGGCATGTGAGATATCACATAACTAATTGGGGACTCCTTCAGCCACTTGATGCAATCTCTAAATCCAACGACCTTCGGGTTGCTTTCATCCAGTAATGCTACAATGTTGGTTCTCTCATCAAACATCAAGTTTGCCATCTGAACAAACAAAACAAAAGTTAGTCAGTTAAAATGTTGATATAAGACTTAAACTAAGAGATGGAACAAAGCATAGGAAAATTTAGAAAGTTCAACAGTTTTGCTGCTGTCGAAACTGTAGTTTCGCTAGAGCGAAAGTATAGATTCATTGTGACTCAGACATAAAGTCATGTGTCCAAGCGAATCTATAGTTTCGCTGACGTCGAAATTATAGTTTCACGGCTGAAAAATTATAGATTCACTGTGACTCACACACGAAATCATGTGTCTGAGCGAATCTATAGTTTCGCTGAAACTGTCCTGGCGAAACTTTCAAGTACGCTTGGACAGCATAACTAGACAATTTCGCTCGGAACTTTGAACTTTCGTTTAGTTTCGCTGGATAATATTGTAGTTTTGCTGATTGAATCAGCAAAACTCCAAACCAGCGAATTAAGCTGAAACACAAATGTATCGGTTAAAATCATGATTAATGTTGTTAAATGGGTTCAAAACACCCACCTCAAGACTTAGTGACACAAAATCGTAATGAAAATCAACACTAAAAGGTTTTGAATGAACGCCTCAGAAACTAGGGCTTAATTTCGTCAAATCGTGAAAGTGAGAAACTGATCTCACACTGTTCTATATATACACCCTAGTTTTGCATAAATTTTGAAATCATGTTACTCAGAACTTAGCGAATGTGTCAGCGAATCTATAGATTCGCTTAGCGAAAGAGCCAACGAAACTTAGTTTCGCTAGGGCTCAACACTTAACAAATTTTTGTTAATTTTTTGGGAATTTTTTTTATGGATTTTTTTTATAAACACAAGCTTTGGAGAAAAAAAACTTCCCCACAAAAACCAACACAAACAAATTTAAAAGAAAACAAGTACAAGAGGAATAAAAATATATAATCACGTCATTCATTTTTTAAGAAGTTTTCTAGAGAGTCATAGATTGGTGGGATTGTTGATATGTTTTTCCTTTTAAACCCATGCCTTTGTCTTTTCAACAGGTAATTTGTAGCTGTCTTTATCATGTTTTTGGATTAACTATAGAAGCTCAAGTAACTTGGTCCCCAAAGAGATTTGGTAAGGAACTCATCATGTCCTCATGGTTTATTGAGCAAAATGATTGACACTTCTTGATTTTCTTTTGAGATTTCAACAATGATCTTAATTTAAGATAAATTGGGCCTTTATTTTGAGGAACCGATGATTAGAGCTCCAGATGTATACTCACGTATAACAAAGGAGATGATCATTGATCGGTTCAAAAGGATCGAATCTGTGATGATTTCGTGATGCAATGATCAATTCAAACACAAAGTAATCAAACACAAGCAATTACATCAAAAAATTCATAGATTTAATTGATAGCAAATGCACGGATACAATGTGTAGGGTTACAGTTCGTTCAACTGATTCTAACTGTTTCTTAGATCTAAGATGTCTAAGATCTAGTCTCTCTCTCTTGTCTATTGTCTACCCTGCACATACATAAAATATCCTATTTATACTATCAATAAACTAAGGAACATATATTTACAAATAAGTCCCTATACTATGACAAAAAAACAACATAAAGACAAAATGTTAATCTTTCAAGAAGTCTAAGAATACTCCCCCTAAGATTACATTAGTCTTCAGTCTTCAGTTAATCTTCAGGCTTCAAAATAATCTTCAATTTCTTCCTTTATCTTGAACATCGGCTTCTCTTTGTATATTTCTTGTTCCTTTAATGCTTTAGCAATTGCTGATTTGAATTTACCTGCAAGAATTCCTTGTTCAGGCTTTGACGCGTTCGTCTTTATCTCCATCTTGTTCATAATTTCCAGAGTCTCTTTAGATAATCCTGCAATGTCAACATTAGCATAAAATTCAAGAGGTTTGGGATAATCCTTTGAGTGTATCTCCAATACTCCTTTTGATTGATATCCGTATAAAATCAATTGAATTGATATCCTTCTTTACAATCTTTGCATAGGCTAATGCTTTCCTTAAAGATATTCTTTCCATGGCAGCATCCATAACCTTGATAATTGACATAAAATACTTCTGATCATTCTCTGCCACTTTTGGTGATACCCGATCAAACTTCTGAATTGACAAAAATGAGATGTAACTTGGATGTAGAAGTTTTAATTCAAACACTCCAAAGAATGAAATCATATCAAGATCCCAGTCGTCTAGGTTCCGAACTAACTTTAACTCGAACGTGTCAGAATTATAAAGCCATCTCAAAATCGGTTTTGTCGTTTGAGTTCCATCGATTACCTTCAATCCAGGATTAGTAACCTTCTCAAAGAATTGGTCACTATATGCATGCAAAAAATTTTCTTATTTTTCAGATTTATCACCACTTTTCCTCTTGCTTTTCAATGACTTGAAGTATTCCTTATCTTCTTGATCACATCTCGTTTTGAGAAATGATTCCATCCGTGACATACCTCGATTCAACAATTTAACAAATTTTCAACTCTATTTGCCTTTGATGGATTGATTAACTTCAACGTGTTTAATTTTTTTAGATCTTGCACCGGAAGATCAATAATCCTAGTGTAAAAGTGATACACATCGCAAATAGCATTTACGCGCTTAATAAAAAATGCATAAAATACATCATCATACTTCCATGCCACAATCTTCACATTCTTGGTATTATCAGGAACAATCATTGCATTTAGCAGTTTAGAGATTGATTGTCCTTTCTGTAAAACATTCCTTACAATATCACCTGTAGTTCTTGCTTTCTTCCATAATTGCTTTTGTTAAACAGATACTTCATAAGCTTGCTTTTCTTCAGGAAACATTTTCATCAATTCTTTCCTACTTTTGTGTTCATTCCTTTTCAACGCCATTGACTTGATCTCTTGTGGTTTTAAAATGCTTGTTCTTTTAGTGATCTCCAAATATTGTGGATTGTCCATATCAAGCACGATCATTTTGTTGTTTTGTTTTTCAGTCTGTTGGAAAATTTTCACCAAATTCCTCAATGATTTGGCTTGTAATCTGTTCAGCTTCTTCCTAGGATAGTTTCTTGATTGCAACCGTAATCTAAGCTCAATTGTGTTCATGATATCAGGGTCAGGATGATGTAACTCTGATGTTGAATGTTCCTCAATGTTAATACTTTCATGTAGAGGATTCCATTCACCATGTTCAACAATAATCTCATCTGGATCCACAGGAGCAATTAACTCAGCTGTCACACACTTCTCATATTCTTCATTTATTTGAGACACTATGAGTCCATCCAGAATACCCTGTTATACTTTCTCTTTATCAAGTAATTATATCTCTCATCAACATCCATAGGTATATCTTCAGATACAGCTTCGAAAGGAGAATAACTTGCTTCAACGATATCTTCATCTTCTAATACCTTATCATACCATGCATCTACAAACTCTATTTCTAAATCATCAAGAGCTCCAATTGTCTCTTGGGCTTCAGTTTCTTCACTTTCTTGAATAACATATTCAGACGCAATCTTTTGTATTTTTGACATCGGTATGGATGAAGATTCAGCTAGAACTGATAAATCAGTATCATCAATCTTTATTTTTCCTTTATCAACTTCCGGTATATTTTTAACTTCAATTGTGATAATTTTAGATATAATAACCACTTCAAGAGATTGTGACATTGCACTTTCTTTCATTCTTTCAAACTCTTCTATTAATTTATCATGACTTTCTTTTAACTTCTTAAATTTTTCTTCCATAAGATCATAATCTTTGAGCATCACTTCAAAGTTTTGTAAATTTCCTTCTTTATCTTTTTCAAGATCAGCAATCATTAAATCTTTCTTTAACAATTTCTCTTTCAATTTTTCATTTTCTTCCTTCAGCTTCTCAATTTGCTTAAGCTGATTCAAATTTTCTTCTTTCAATGAATCAATTATCTGCTGAGTATTTACTTCCTCAGTCAGAACTATGTCATGTTGACTTAACCTTTCAATTTAATCTGGGAGAACAGACTCAAAGGTTTCAAAATTTTGAACATCATCATCAACTTCTTGTTGTACATTAGTTTCAACATTTTCTTCAATCATTTCTACTGATTCATCAACATTTTGAATTTCTTCATTCATACCTTCTACCTGTTCTACTTTAGGAACAACATCTTCATATACTTCTTTTATGACATTTCCTTCATTTCCATCATCATTGTCATCATCACTATCATCATCAGTTGAACTAAAACTTTCATCATCAACATCTTCATCATCATTTTCATCATTTTCAACGTTATCTTCATCATCATCATCAGATAGATCTTGAGCATCTTCTTCAATTAGATCATTTAGATCTACTGGTTCATCCTCAATCAAATGAAAGTGATCTTCATTTATATCTACCTCATCTCTAGCTACATCCCTCATATACTCAAACATTGGTACGTTTTGAGCACCGGTAATCATTGCAAGTCTTTTGTATGAGGTTTCATTCATGTGCTCAAGAATCAGTCTTTCACCACCAACTCCATAAACATGGAAATCTGGATTACCTTCATTAATAATCATTTGTAGAAATCATGGGTACATCAAGTATTTGTTTCTGATCTCTTTTTCCAAGTTAAATACAAATCCATTAAGAATCCATCTAGCCATGTTAAATCTTCTATTTGTTGCAATGGCTACGATAGGAGAAGCTATATCAACTGGAAATGAGTTCCATCCAACACTTCTTTTAGACATACAGTGTTAGAAGATATAATAAAGAAGTTTCCAGTGATTGTATACTCTGGCTCGAAAGAATTGCTTCTTTGGGAAATTATCCGGATGACCCATGGCAATAAAAATTTCTCTACACTCGTTAAAAGTAAATTCTGCCAAATCTTATGGATCATTATCTCCCATTCTTAGAGCTTCTCTAATGGATTGTTCAGATACTTTGATCATTCTTTCATTTGTAATGAATCATCTTACAACCTTTCTACCAGCTTCATTTCGTTCAATTTTAGCAGTGTGCCAAAATCTCTTGATTAATCTAGCATAGATCACAGGTCGGTAACACATGGCATACACATACTTAGTCCTTAATAAGAATCTTATCATCTCTTCATATCCCGTAGCTTAACGAACATCTTCATCAAGAAATGCAGCTACATTGTGTTTCGGTTCAAATTTGAGTTCAGCCATCTGAAAGTATAAAACATAAAGAGAATTGGTCACTTGAATTTGCAAACTTAAAATCAAATTGTGAAATATCAAATATGACCATAACACTCAAAAATTTTGTAAGTGTTTATACAACTTATTATTTGAATAAGTGTATATTGGTTACAATTTTGATTTAACCCAATTTGTTACATAACAAGAAATTTTGCATCAAGTAAGTTGTAAATTTATTGAATTTTAAATGAATTATCATATTTTAAATCATTTAACCTAACTTTCACTTAGAAAAATTTTCTAAGTGTTCATGTATACTGTCAAAGACAAAATACATTCAAGTTGAAGTTTAAATGATTTCAAACATATCAAATTCACTAAAATTTTATTACAATCAGATTAATGAATAATTTTAATGATTAATTTGTCATTTTTTGATGAAAAATTAAACAACTGCCTATTCATATTCTGTTCTTATGAACATCCGTATGAACACTCAATCATCAAGAACAATTTTTGATGAAATTCGAATTTGATTATCATAAAATGTTCGAAATCAAACTTTAATAGTCATTCAATGTTCAACTTTTATCATCAATTCATGTTTTAGACACAATTTTCAAATTTTCAGTTCATCTAGGGTTCGAAACGCCTGAACAGAGGTGAAACATTCTATTCAAATTTGAACTTTAAACTTGAAATTAGATGTTGCTAAACATGAACTTACGGTTAGAATCAGTGAAACTATCAGTCGATTACAAGATTTAAACTGAAACAATCGATGATGATGAAATGGTGAATTGAAGGTTTGAGAGTATCGGGTGCTATGTTCAGAGTGTTTGTGAGTGAATGAAGAACTAAAATCACAAGTGTTGTATTTATACAACTGAAAATTTTTAGGCGCATGAGCACTATTTATGCGCATGAGAATGAATTTTACACTAAGTATTTAGGCGCATGAGCATTGTTTGTGCACATGAGGTTTATACGTATAAGCACTGTACAGGCGCAAAAGTGCTGTTTAGACGCTTGGGCACTGTTCAGGCGCATGAGACTAGATGAAACGCCCAACACTTGGTAATTTTTTCTTCACTTCAAACGTCTAACCCTTGGAAGTCTGGTACTGTTTAGACGCATGAGCATAGATAATACACCCAACACATAACCAATTTTTTAGACACATGACAACTGTTTAGGCGCATGAGCTTGTCTGAAACACCCAACACTTGTGCAAATTTCTGAAAATTCACCATACTCTTGAATTGGACTTAAGAGTACTGTTCACACTCAATTTTCAACACTTAGTCAAAATTGTTTAACTATCACTTAAAATTTTCATTAATTTCCCTCAATTTTAACATTTTTGACATTCAAATTTATATTTTTTGTTTTTGACCATTATTTTTATTTTAAATTTTCAAAAATTAATTTCCATATTAGTCTCTATTTAGTTTTTTACACACAAATAATCTTATTTTGTTTACAAGAAGCTTTTCTACTGAATTTGAATTCTTTTTTATGTTTATTTTTACATCATATCAAAAACACACATGCTAGAAATATCAGCTTCACCCTTTAATCCAAAACACTTTATTTTTTATTTTTTTTTTTCACATTTTGAAAATCAATTATTTTCTCTTTTTCATTTTTACTCCCCCTAAACTTTTAAGTTTTACTAACTTAGAAGTTTCTTTGATTTTGAAAGAAGAGAAAACTAATAATTATCAATAATAAAGAAGAATAAAAAATCTACTATATACAATTGAATCACATGCCTGCAGTGAGATCATATCAGTTAAGATCAGCACATTAAAAGAAAATAAATGATGGATAGTCATAGACAATGATTAAATCCTGATCAAGTGTGTTCCAGGTCAGCATTTCTGCAGCAAAGGAGACACTAGTTCTAAGGACAGAAAATGAGTGTTTTTGGCAAGATACTCATCACACTTACTTTTTCAATTCTTGGATTGATTAAGGTACGATTAGATATGACATTATGTAAGTCACACTTAGACTTAGAGAGTTCAACCCTTATCAAGATATGAAAGAAATCACTTTTCTCAACTTGTTAACCTGACATATGCTTATAACCAGATCTCATGTTTAGATTGTGTACATTGGCATCTTTTGCATAAGGTGAGAATATCCAGGTCCGTAATGACTTACAACCGAGGATATCTCATCACTTCAGGTCTATGATGACTCGTAACAAAGAAGTGATTAGGTGCTTTAAATTAATTAGAGCTCAATGGTTATTCCTATCACAACCAGGTGTGAGTTTATGACTTAACAAGCAATCAGTCTGAGAAGTCAACACCACTCATTGGTACTAAAATGGACAAATGTAAGGCCCCGTTCCCGGAGACCTCACAGTTGGTCAATCATAGCATTAAATATGTAAAACATTTCATAATTCATAAATTAGTGCAGCGGAATTAATATCAAAAGCCATTCACTTCATTCATAAATACTATTGCTAAGCAATACATTGTTAATTGTTAATAGTTACAAAAGATCATATTAATTACATTAGAAAACAACAATATTATTATGCGTGAACGGATGCCAGTCTAGCCCCGGCGAGTAGCCTCCTCGAGTGCCATCCTCAGCAAAATTACCTGCCAACTGAAAATGCATAAAAGTCAGCATTTCTAAGTGAGCTCTAGTTTTAAAACATTAAAATACCTTGAAAGATTTGTATATGAAAATACCCCTTTTAAAATAATATATTTTTCTTTCGTATGCAATCACACAACATACGTACAGCTAAGATAACATCCATTATCTTCTTTACCATTTTCATCATCGTTCATCTGAACCTTTATTTTAATCTTTCACTTAATCTGGACCAATGTGCTATGCCCTTGATATTGCGCACTAAACTGGTACTGGGCCGAGGTCTACAAATAGACCCTATACTGATGCATGAAGCCGACTCCAGTACCAGGGCAGCAACAAGGGTCCCCTCAATCTCAAAGATTGACCCTGTGTGCATCTAACGGGTTAGCTAAACCGCACACAGTTGAGCTAACAACCTAGTGGTTGTGAACCTCATGTGAATTTGCTTGCAAGACTTTCTTCCGTTCTTTATGTTCCACTTCATTATCATTAATCTTTCCACTTTCTTTAATGATAATACTTTACGTTATATGGATAAATCACACCACGTAAAGTCGCATAATAATATAATAAATAGGAACACAAGAACAGCCCAAAAACATGCATAAAATAATCAGATAATAGCATCAAGTCAAACCAGGGTCAAACCCTAAAATTCTGATTCCCTAAAATTCCAGAAAGTTTTCTAAGTGTTTAGGCGCATGGACACTATGCAGGCGCATGAGCCCTGCTTAGGCACATTAACACTATACGGGCTCATGAACTTACACTTAGGCATTTCAACTCACTTCTGGGCGCATGAACTGTTCAGGAACAAGACCAACTCTTAGGCGCCTGAACAAAAGGGCTGGGCGCACGAGGTACTGTTTAGGCGTATGAGTCTATACTTAGCATTTTTAGGAAAAATCTTGGGCGCATGGGCACTATTGGGGCATATGACACTCACTTAAGTTTTTCTAAGGCAAATTCCTAGGCGCATGGGCCCTGTTTGGGCGCATGGCCTGTACTTAGGTGTTTCTAAGTCAAAATCTCAGGCGCATGGGACCTGTTTGGGCGTATGACCACGTGTTATTCATTTTCCAAAATTGAAACTAGCCTAGATCTGCATTTGCACCTGTTCTAAACATAAACTTAACATACTAAGCAACCATAACACATAACCACGCATAAACATAAGCGCAAACATACATATACATACGGGCAAACATAAACCAGTTGTAAAACATTTTAATCATGAATTTTCAGCCCCAAAACAGTTTAAAACACATAGAAACCAGGGTCTAGAACTCACCTATTCCAGCAAACAAGCAAAACTCCACCAAACTTGCTTGCACAAGAGTTCAAACACCTAGAACAAGAAAAAAAAAACACCCAAACACAAGGAGCACATAAAAATCGGTTATAAGGATGGAAACCTTAACAAAACCAAACCAATTAGCACAAAACACTCACCTCCGAAGATTTTCAGCCTCTTCATCTCCAACAAACCGAGAGAAAGCAAAATTTCGACTTCTTTCTTCTTCTCTTGGTCGAACACAGCAGCAGAACAAGCTTGGCATGGGCGACCATGCCTTAAAAGTGAAACTTTTGACTTTTTGATGTGCTATTTACACTTTACACCCCTCATCTTTGCCCCTTCTTTTATTTTCTTATAGATACTTTTCTTTTTATTTATTTGACCAAGTTTTCGGGTGTTAAAAGTCTAACCCCCTTAAAGAGGTTTCGTCCCCGAAACTTGTCACTCTTCGAATAACTACGGGTAATGCTGTCTCATCTCTTCTTCGGTCTCCCACATAGACTCCGAACCCCTTCGGTGTTTCCACTGCACCCGCACAAGTGGAACCACTTTATTCCTCAACCTTTTCTCCCTCCGATCGATGATTGCCACTGGTTGCTCAACATAATTGAGCTGTTCATCCACCTCTATATCATTCAATGGTACAATCATATCCTCGTCGGCTAAGCACTTTCTCAAATGAGATACATGAAATGTTGGGTGAATCCCATTTAACTCATCAGGCAATTCTAGACGATAGGCTACCTCTCCTACTCGTGCAACGATTCGGAAAGGCACTATGTATCTCGGGCTCAGCTTGCCTCTCTTCCTGAACCGAATAATTCCCTTCCAAGGTAAGACCTTCAACATGACTCTATCACCTACGTTGAACTCCATCGGTCTATGCCTTCTGTCGGCATACAACTTTTGTCTATCTTTCGTCGCCTTCATAAAGGCTTTGATCTTTTCCAACTTTTTAGTCGTAGCCTCGATCACCTCGATACTTCCCAACTCTTTCTACCCAATGTCTCCCCAACACATGGGCGTTCTACACCTCCTACCATATAGCAACTCGTATGGTGGCATACTAATGCTGGCATGATAGCTGTTGTTGTACGAGAACTCTGCTAACGGTAGGTGATCATCCCAACTTCCTCCAAAGTCGATCACGCATGCTCGGAGCATATCCTTGAGCGTCTGAATTGTCCTATCAGACTGACCATCTATCTGAGGATGATAAGCCTTACTGATGTGTAGCCTCGTCCCCATGGCATCGTGAAATCTCTTCCAAAACTTCGATGTGAACCGGGTGTCACGGTCCGACACAATAGACACCGGCACACCATGACGAGCTACAATCTCCTTGATGAACGTATTCGCCAGTCTCTCGGAGGAATACATCTCACTGATCCGTAGGAAGTGAGCACTCTTTGTCAGACGATCAACTATCACCCATATGGTATCGTACCCCCTCACAGTACGGGGTAACTTTGTGATGAAGTCCATGGTAATGTGCTCCCACTTCCATTCAGGTATATCCAAGGGTTGGATCTTCTCGTATGGCTTTTGATGTTCTGCCATCACTTGCAAGCAAGTCAGGCACTTACTCACATATTCCGCCACATCACGTTTCATACCCGGCCACCAGTAGTCCTTCTTCATATCTTGATACATCTTGGTAGCACCAGGATGAATGGAGTATCGAGTCTAATGAGCTTCGTCCATAATTCACCCACGTAAATCTCCATATCAAGGAATCCACATCCGCCCAAAGCGAGTCTTAACCCCATGGGTGTTTTCTCTCCCAATTCTGTGACTAAACCTCTCATTCGTTCAGAGTTGAGGCGGTCTTCTTTGAATGCCTCATCTTAGAATTCTCTGACTTGCGTCATCACATCCGAGGTCATCACCAACTGATACGCCTTCACCCGGATCGGCTCTGGTCTCTCCTCTCGGCAAAGGGCATCAGCCACTATGTTGGCCTTGCCCGGGTGGTAATGGATCTCGCAGTCATAATCCTTGATTAATTCCAACCACCTCCTCTGCCTCATGTTGAGATCCTTTTGCTCAAATAAATACTTTAGGCTCTTGTGGTCCGTGAAGATTATGCACTTTGTCCCATATAAATAGTGCCTCCAAATCTTCAATGCAAAGACCACCGCTACTAACTCCAAGTCATGAGTGGGGTAGTTAGTCTCATGGGTCTTCAACTGTCAGGATGCGTACGCTATCACTCACCCACGCTACATCAGTACACAACCCAGTCTCGAATAGGAGGCATCTGAATAGACCACTAAATCCTCACTCCCTTCGGGCAGTGTCAAGACAGGAGCCTGAGTTAATCTCGCCTTTAACTCCTCAAACCCATCCTCCTGTTCTCGTCCCCACACATACTTCACATCCTTGCGGGTCAATTTGGTCAAAGGTGAGGCTATCTTGGAAAAGTCTTGAATAAACCTTCAGTAGTAGCCCACCAAACCCAAGAAACCACGAATCTCAGATGGCGTCTTTGGAGACTTCCATTGCATCACTACCTCAACCTTCGCCGGGTCCACCATGATTCCTTCAGAATTCACCACGTGACCCATAAATTCAACTTCGCGCAACCAAAAAGCGCACTTAGAGAATTTAGCATAAAGCTTCTCCCTTTTAAGTATCTCCAGCACCTCGCGTATGTGACCGACATGTTCTTCCTCGCTCTTTGAATAAATCAGGATATCATCAATAAACACAATCACTGATTTATCTAACATCGGATGGCACACTCGATTCATCAAATCCATAAAGGTAGCTGGCGCGTTAGTTAAACCGAAAGACATAACGAGGAACTCGTAATGTCCATAACACGTACGAAACGCTGTCTTAGGAATATCTTGTTCTTTTACCTTCAGCTGATGGTAGCCAGATTGAAGATCTATCCTGGAGAACCAACTAGCATGCTAAAGTTGGTCAAACAAGTCATCTATCCTCGGCAATGGATATCTGTTCTTCATCGTTAATTTTTTTAGCTCTCGGTAGTCTATGTACATCCTCATACTACCGTCTTTCTTCTTAACAAACCAGACCGGAGCACCCCAGGGAGAGATGCTTGGTCGGATGAACCCCTTGTCTGTCAACTCCTGCAGCTGATCCATCAATTCTTTCATCTCAGATAGAGCTAACCGATACGGTGCTTTGGCAATGGGTTGAGCACCAGGTATCAAGTCAATCTGGAACTTGATCTCGCGGTTAGGTGGCACACCTGGTAAATCTTCTGGGAACACATCCGGGTAGTCACACACAACCGGCACTTTAGTCAATTGTTGTATTGATGCATCCACCTCCTTTACATATGCCAGGTAGGCACTACATCCGTCCCTCATACACTTCTCTACCACCGCCATCGAAATCACCATCGGAACCGTGGTAAGGCGAACACGAAAACTGTTACCGAACTTCTATCAGGCGCAATTAAGCGAATCATCTTCTTGCGACACACGATGTTTGCCTCATAGGTTGCTAACCAGTCCATCCCTAGTACTATATCGAATCCTCCTAGGGGCATCACATATAGTTTAGCAGCAAACCTATGGCCTTCTAACTCTATGCCATAATTCTCAATCATATCAGAAATTCTAGTAGACTTACCTATAGCAGTTTCTACCTCAAATAGCTCATCAATACTCCTACTACTAACAGGCAACTTAGCACAGAAAGCAACAGAAATGAAACTCCTACTAGCACCAAAATGAAATAATACAGAGGCACAAGTTTGGTTTACTAGAAACATACCTGACACGACGTCTGGGTCTACCCGGGCCTCTTCTCGGGTCATCGTGAAGGCTCTAGCACTCGCCCTCTATCCTCCTTCTTTGGTCCCCTTCTTGGCCCCAGAGCTCTCAACTCTTGGCTTCTTGCACTCATAGTTCCTGTGGCCAGTCCCACAATAGTTGAAGCATTTTGGCACTCCACAATCTTTCGGTATGTGACCGGGCTTCCCACACTTGAAGCACACAGTCACTCCCCTCATACAATCACCAGTGTGCTCCCTACTACATCGATCGCACTTCCTCAACCCTAGGCCTGATGACACCACCCGCCGGTCATCCATCCTCCTCCTTTTATTGTTTGGGGTGTAACCGCCACAACCAAACCGCTTACCTCTCCAGTTCTTATCACCTCCATCTGCCTTCTTCACCTCAACCACCGCTATGCTGGGTTCAACAATTGATAAACTGAAGCTTTCCAAACCACAATAAAAGCCAACTGAAGATCTCATTGTACAAGTTCAGAGACCAAGTTGATTAACAGAACAAAACAAACACAAGAAAAAGTCAACAATACAAATTCAACATCAAGACCACAAGAAAAGTCAAAATTAGGTCATGATGTAAAAGTATTAGAAATAGAACAACTAGTGCTACTTTGTAAAGTGTGGTTATTGCAAAGTGTGTGGTGGTGGTCATTTGTAAAGTGTGTGTTTTTCATGGTGTAAATCACAACCCAAGAAGAAATTCTCTCCTTTGGGTGGGTTTGATGTTCATCTATATCTGTATATGTTTCTTCATTGTAATTTGTTATTCAATATCAATGAAATCATAACATTATACATTACACACACATCCTTGTTCTTTGATTCACACACTTCCACCCATCTATAATTTTGAATTCTCAGATCTGAAAATGATGAATCCTAAGATCCAAGCTCAACGAATCTAAAATATTGATTCAGCAAGCTACTTCCCTTTCATCATACAACATTCCCGCCAAATCCACTGCCGACCTAAAAGTGCTCGGTTGGGTAGCGATTAAGTGTCTGCGGATGTCGGCCGGTAGTCCGTGAACTTACCGATTGATCTTCCTCTATACCGGCATAACCTGATCCGGCACTAACCTCGCCATTTCGTTAAACTTGACGGCATATTGCTGGTGGGTCATAGTTCCTGCCTCCAGCTGTAAGAACTCCCTTTCGATCTTGTTGAGTTCTCGGTGAGGACAAAATTCCTCAATCACCAGCTCCTTCAGCTCTCCCCATCTCATTCTCTCGATGGTCCTATCACCCTCGGCTTGGACAAGATTGTCCCACTAACATAGTGCCGAGTCGACAAATGAGTGAGTGGCGAACATCACCTTCTGGTCTTCCTGACAGTCACTGATCTTCAATACTGCCTCCATCTCCCTTATCCAGCGGTGGGCAGCTGCAGCATTGCCATTACCATCAAAGGTAGGGGGTTTACACCGTTGGAATGCCCCGTAGCTGCATCCCCTCGCGGTTTCCCGCACCACCACCTCTTCTTTATCACTAGAGGCTCCCCTTCCAGCATTCATCTCCTCCTCATCATTTTGACCTCTTATATTCTCCCACCTGCCAGCAGTCGTCCTCCTCTCTTCCTCCTTCTCTTTCCTTTCATCTTCTCTAACAGCACGGATAACTTCAGTCACGACAGACGGTAGGATCGTCTGCATGACTTGGTGAACCTCCTCCACCACTGCCTCTTTCACTGAGGCCCTCAGATTTGCACTCTCATCACCGCCCTCCAGGTGATGAGCCCAGGCTCACAAGGAGCCGTATCTGCAGTCCTCGTCTTATTCTTCATGGCCCGTGGCCTACCAGCACGACCACCCCGTATTCCACCTCAAGAAGCCTTAGATGATATACCTCCCGCCATCCTCTAACCACTATAAGATTCAAACACCAACACGGTCATTCAAGATAATAGCTCAGTTTATGTCCAGGCGCATGACCAACACTTAGGCGCCTGAACAAGAGGGCTGGGCGCACGAGGTACTATTTGGGCACATGAGTCTATACTTAGCATTTTCAGGAAAAATCTTGGCGCATGGGCACTATTGGGGCATATGACCCTCACTTAAGTTATTCTAAGGCAAATTCCCAGGCGCATGGGCCCTGTTTGGGCGCATGGCCTGTACTTAGGCGTTTCTAAGTCAAAATCTCAAGCGCATGGGCCCTGTTTGGGCGCATGACCACCTGTTATTCATTTTCCAGAATTGAAACTAGCCCAGATCTGCATTTGCACCTGTTCTAAGCATAAACTTAACATTCTAAGCAACCACAACACATAACCAAGCATAAACATAAGCGCAAACATATATATACTTACGGGCAAACATAAACCAGTTGTAAAACATTTTAATCAGGCATTTTCAGCCCTAAAAATAGTTTAAAACACATAGAAACCGGGGTCTAGAACTCACCTATTGTAGCAAACAAGCAAAACTCCACCAAACTTGCTTGCACAAGAGTTCAAACATCTAGAACAAGCAAAACAAACACCCAAACACAAGGAGCACATAAAATCGGTTATAAGGATGGAAACCTTAACAAAACCGAACCAATTAGCACAAAACACTCACCTCCGAAGATTTTCAGCCTCTTCTTCTCCAACAAACCGAGAGAAAGCAAAATTTCGACTTCTTTCTTCTTCTAATAGTCAAACACAGCAGCAGAACAAGCTTGGCATGGGCGACCATGCCTTAAAAGTGAAACTTTTGACTTTTTGGTGTACTATTTATACTTTACACCCCTCATCTTTACCCTTTCTTTTATTTTCTTATAGATACTTTTCTTTTTATTTATTTCACCAAGACTTCGGGTGTTACAACAAACATGAATGCATGATTGATTTAGTTTGATCATAAGAATTTACTTTTTTAATATAATTGACATGAGTTTACCTGCACATCATATCTGATCACGACAGACTTTAGTACCAAGTGAAGTATGCAACTGGTCAAAACTAATGTATCTATCATTTCTCATAAATTGCAAAGACAGATTCAGTCCTAAACACTTAACTGACAAGAAAAACTCTATTTTTGTGTTTTTGTTTTATATTTTTCTATTTTGATTTTGCAATTTTCTATTTTGTGTTTGCTTTTTCATTTTTTATTGAACATACACATACATATATACAATCAGGCAGTTAACTTTGACAGTTTCTCTATATTCAAGGTTAAGCTAAGGGAGGGTTCTTATTATTTTTTAATGAATCTAACAACTAAATTAAACTCAAACCAGTTTTTAAACATGATAAATAAGTCCAATTGACTCGACCAAAAATTCAAATCGACCTTGTAAAAAGGCTTTTGTAAATAGGTGAGCCAACTGTTTTTCAGTTGCGATTTGAATCAAAATGTTTAAACCTTTTTTAGAGTTATCTCTAAGAAAATGATATTGAATTTCGATATATTTTATTTTTAAGTGCTGGACAAGATTAGCTGTAATAAACATAGCGGCAGTATTATCAATGTAAATAGGAGTTTTAAGAAAATTGAACCCGTAATCCAGCAGTTGGTTTTATAACCAAAGGATTTGAGAACCTCCTGCTGATGTAGCAATGTACTCAGCTTCTGCGGTTGAAACAGAGACATTTGTTTGTTTCTTACATTGCCATGAGACTAATCTGGGACCAAAAAACTGACAACCACCTGTCGTAGATTTACGATCTTGACAACATCCTCCATAATCACTATCCGTATATCCATGTAACTCGAAGTTACCTTCATAAGGATACCATAACCGTAAAGTCAGTTTTCCTTTGAGATACCTGAATATTTGTTTAACAGCAATTAAGTGGGATTCCTTAGGGTCAGATTGGTACTTGGAATAGACACAAACAACATACATTATATCAGGTCTAGACGCAGTAAGATATATCAAAGAACCAATCATGGATCTGTATAAAGTTTGGTCCACAGATTTTCCTTTCGGATCAGGTTAAATCTTGGAATTTAGGTCAGATGGAGTTCTGATGGATTGATAATATTGCAGTTTAAATGTTAGGATCAGTGATCTAAGTTTGATCAATTAGAATTGAATCGCAGCGGAATTAGAACAAGAATTAGACAAATATTGCAAGAACACGATAGATACTCAATGGAACAGTACACGGTTATATAGAAATAGGGTTTTCTGCCAAAGGGATAATAACATTCATGCACACATGCTTTGGTATGGCGGCTGCTAGGTTTTTCTAAGCTGCACCCATTACAATTAGGTCAGCATTCCTTATATAAAGGAATGTGACGTCTGCTGATGTCACTTGATAGTGACGTCTAATAGAATTATTACAAACTAATGAAAGTAAGCAAACTACTAAGAATGTTCACAACAACTGAGAACATCTCAGAGTATGCTAAGTACACGAAGAAACATAAAACTACTGAAACTACAAGTACACAAAAGAAAATACAACTACTGAAAGGAAACCATCACAACTACTGAAGAGGTCTTCTTCAGCTGTTGTGACAACATCTGAAACTTGGTCTTTAGTCTTTGTCTTCAGCTTTTGTCTTTAGACTTTGTCTTCAGTTCTTTTACTTCAGACTTTGTCTTCAGCTCTTTCACTTCAGACTTTGTCTTCAGCTCTTTCACTTCAGACTTTGTCTTCAGCTCTTTCACTTCAGACTTTGTCTTCAGCTCTTTCACTTCAGACTTTGTCTTCAGCTCTTTCACTTCAGACTTTGTCTTTAGCTCTTTCACTTCAGACTTTGACTTCAGCTCTTTCATTTCAGACTTTGTCTTCAGACCTTGTTATCAGTTGATGTCTTCAGCTGTTGCAGACTACTTCAGTTGTTATAATGTCTGTGGGACTTAAAGGTTTTTCTAATCAGGCTCATTGGTTCTTTTGGTCCAACAAACTCCCCCTGAACCAATGTAGCCAAAACCTTTAAGCTTATTGAGGTCCCACTTATTCTTGGTAGAAATACTCTCTTGATCAGCTTCAGAGATATCAGATAAGCACAGGCCAGGGAACAGGTTTCAGTAGATGTGAATGTCAAAGGATGGAAGGGAACTCTGTCTTGGGGAACTGGACACAGAGCTGTTATCCCAACCATGAAACCTACTTCCCATTGATGAGTCTATAAGACTCTCTGACGTAGGCCTCAAGGAGAACAACTTGTTCCTCCTTAGTGAGTTCTTCTGCTTCTCCTTCGAAGAAGAACTCTGGGCCATAGTACTCTGATAAGTACTTTATCGTCTTTCCATTTTTCAACTCAACAGTTGTTATCTCTCTGTAAGCAAATTCATCTGGGTGAGTCCCTTCTAATAACAACTGGAGTTCATTTTTCTTGATCTCTTCAAGCCTCTTGTATAACAACCCCTTCTTGACCATTTTGTTCTCCATTAGAGTTTGAGGGGTCATCTTTGACTTGTAGGCTCTCTTGAAGTCTTCAAGTATTTCCCAGGGTGAGACTACAATGGCCAACATAATAGCAGCATCTATGGTCTTTCTCACTTGGCCATTGTATCTACTTGGTATGGATTTCTTATGAATTCTAGAACTAACCCTGGGGTCTGGCCAAATCCTTACTCTCTCCTTTTGATATTGAAAGGTATACCTGAGAGCATACAGCCTTTGAGCGTGTTTCTTCATGGCTTGTATAGATGATGACTGAGGAAACTCTTTGTCAATCATCTTCAAAAGTTGCTCATCGTGCTGTTTCTGCTGTTCTTCTTCTTCAATCTTAACTTTCACCATTTGCCTCTGAAAGTCTGGTGTGATCATTTGTTGACTTCTGGGCTCAGGTAATTTTAGAACAGCAGAGATTGGCAGACTGTCTTCTTCATCATCTTCTTCTTCTTCTTCTACCATCCTCAACACCCTTCTCCTCCTTCTGGGTGCATCACTGGATGTGGTTTGAGGTGGTTTTTGGGGTAAGGGAGTTGGTTTTGAAGGTTGAGTTGGTTTAAGTTTAGGTTTAGGGATGGTTTGGAGAGTTGTGGGGTTGGTTGTTTTTGAGTGGGAGTTTGGGAAGGCTGATCTAGCATTTTTATGGTAAGTTTGGCTTTGGAAAGCTTGGCCATATCAGTTCTCTTCCCAGCACCTGCTTCATCTAAGGCTTCGATAATCAACCCTTTATTGAATGCTTCAGAAGCACAGATTCTGGTGGTTATTGCCAGAATACTGTCTCTGGTCCATGATTTAATCTCAATTAATGATCTTCCCAAGTATTTTGCAATAAACCTGATCATTATCTCCAACCTCTCCCTTTCCATCCACTGTAACTGGCCCATCTTTCTTGTATCTCTTCAATCTCCAGCCTTCTGATCTCAGTGTCTAATGTGGCTGTATCAAAGCCCTGTCTGAAGAGTTGGTCTATTATTCTGTCCATTGATCTGCTGTGAGCTTCATCAGCTTCTTTAATCAGATCTTCCAATGATTTCTCTTCATCAGGCTTTTGAGTTTCAGCACTTTTCTTTCTCTTGTATGTGATCAGCTGTTTTTCCTTTTCTAACTCCTTTTCTTTCTCTTTTGTTTCTCATCTTCCACTCTCTTTCTCTTTCTTCTTTCACTGCCTTAGACTCCCCCTTTTTGGGTGCATTGGGTTCAGGGGTTTGAATGGCAGAAAGCTTCTTTTGCACAGCATCATCAACAAGTGTTTTTAGATTTGAGGAGATTTTCTCATCAATGGCTTTATGCACAATCTCATTGATGATGGGAGTGATGAGAGGTAAGGAATTTTGAAAGGTAGCAACCATCTGCTCAGAGGGGTTTGTCCCTGAGAGGTGGTGCCAACAACAGTGGCTGGTGGCTCAGTTGAGTGTAGTGGCGGAGTGTTTGGGGAACCTTCAGATGAAGGTGCCATCTGTGGGTTTATTGGGGCAGATGGACTTTGATCCTGAGACATTTTGGCAAGCAGTTCTTTGAGTCTGCTCACCTCAGCCTCAAGGATTGTGTTATGGGCTAAGACATCGTAGAAAAAGCCCAGGTCATCATCAGTCTTTGCTGAATCACCTGACCTCCTGATTGAATCAGGATGTACATGCCCTGAGTGTAGATCAGTTGTAGCATGTGCCCCTTGTTCTTGGTTCTGGGGACTTCCTGCCTCAGGACTGAGTCCTTCATCGGCAGTTGCCTCTGGTGAGGTCTTAGAGATGTTACCAACTTCATCCTGGTCATTTGCTGAATCAGTAGAAGTGGCAGCCTCACCAGATGTTCTAACCTCCTCCTCTACACGGGGAGATTGAACATTATAACCCCTGTGCTGTGGGTTATCAGCAGCATTTTGGTCCTCTTCCTCAGCTGTTGAGGTTCTCCCCATTGTAATGGGTGTCTGGGGAGGAGGAGAGGAATGCAGCTGACTCAGCACTTGTGCAACAATAAATGTTGGGCTTTGAGGGGCGGTTGCATTTGGAGATAGGTTTGAAGCAGATTGCACCCGGGGTGACTGGTGCTCTTCAATGGTAACCTTCTCAATTGAGATAGGTTCCAGCATTGTGGTATCCCCAATTATGGTTGCATCAGGATCCTGTTGAGAGGATGCCTGAGCGGCTAGGGCTGGTGGAGTCTTTGACACTACTGGGGGGTTAGAACCAGTAAGTGTTTCCTGTATTGGTGTTACAGGGGCATCCTCAGGGGACTCATCTCCCTGAGTAGCCTTTTTGGGCTTTTTGGTGTTGGGTTTGGTGGGGACTTTGGATCTGGAAGTGGAGGCTGTGGGTTCCCGCTGCTTGGGTTTTAGCAGCCGGGCAGCCCCTTTCATTGTAGGGTCAGAGTTGTGCCTGGAGTATACTTCAGGCAATACAGCCGGAGCAGGGACTCCAAGGCCAACAAGGCCGTCTGATTTTAGCTGTGTTAAAATTATGGCCATGAGAAACCTGGGATATAATATCCATCTGTTTGCCACAGGTTTCAAGGCCAGATCCTTTAGTTCCATAAAAACTATCTCAGAAAAATTTAGAGTTTGTCGTTCAAAGATAGAGTATAATACCTGTTGCCATCGGGAGGACATCTGATCCCATGAGGAGGTTTTTGGTGCAAGGCAGACATTCACCATGTGGAATATAAGACGTTCAGCATCATGGAAGTGCTTCTTCAGAATGGTGGTAGCACTTAAGTCTCCTTCATACCCGTTGTTGATGAAAGACATATCGGTTGTGCCTTTCGGGTATTCTGTGACACAGGTGGCATCATGTAGATCTAGGGTTTGTCGAATGATGTCCGGAGTGATGACCACCTGTTTCTGGTTGACCAACGACTGGAGAGTGATTTGGCTATCATTCTCACCAGTTTGCACAGAGACGTTGGTCCAGAACTGGCTTAGGGAATCGGGGTATATGGTAGGATTCAGAAGAAACGCGGTTCGGTACTGGGAATCTACCATAAGATCGATGGCGTTATCAAATTTGTTCCAGAAGGCCGATTTCGAGAGGTAGGCAACACAGTTGTGTCTGGGTTTGAGTTTCATGGTCGCCATTGTTGAGAGAGTGAAGGACGGAAAACGGCTAATGAAACGTTTGAAAGTAGGTTTAGGTATTTATAGGGTAAGAAAAGGCTGATATAAAACGACTGAAAGTGTTGGTGCTGTCATCAGTTGTTTGAAAACAACTGAAGACCTGGTTTTAACTTTCAGAAGTAACAACTGAAGACTTGGTATTAGTCATCAGTAGTTGTGAAACTACTGAAGACATGGTTTTGGCTTCAGGTGTTGTAACAACTGAAGACTTGGTGTTAGTCATCAGTAGTTGTGAAACTACTGAAGACATGGTTTTGGCTTCAGTTGTTTGAAGTGAAGCAGCAGTTGTAGAAACAACTGAAGAGATAAATTTCTCATCAGCTGTTGTCGTCAATTCTTAGCTCATCAGCTGTTTCATTCTGACCTCAACACTTATATCAGACTTTGTCTGATTTTCAGACGTTTCATTGGTCATCAGTACTTATCTGTTAGACTGACATCAGTAGTTGTAACTACATCAGTTCTTTTCAACAGATAGAGTACTTCAGTACTTTTAAGTAATTTAGTCTTCAGTAGTTATGAAAACTACTGAGGATAAAAGAACTTATCAGTACTTATTTGTGACAATAGTATACGAATGCTCATCAGTACTTGTTGACTGAGATCATCAGTAGTTGTCACTTATTCTAGCTGCAGCATACCAAGCCTTAACACTAGGTTTTGGAAAGTTGAACTGTCCAAAGGCTTAGTAAATATGTCTGCAAGCTCATCAGCACTAGGAACAAACTTTGGATCAATCAAACCTTTTTCAAAACAATCCCTAATAAAATGGTGTCTGATCTCAATATGTTTGGTCCTAGAGTGCTGGACTGGATTCTTGACAATACAAAGAGCTGAAGCACTATCCATTAGTAATGGAGTCTTAGTCTCTGTAATGCCATAATCCAATAATTGATTCTGAAGCCAGAGTACCTGAGATGTACAACTTGCAGCAGCAATGTACTCGGCTTCAGCAGTGGATGTAGCAACAGATGTTTGTTTCTTACTCTGCCAAGAAACCAAACAGTTGCCTAGGAATTGACATCCACCAGAAGTTGATTTTCTAGTTAATTTACACCCTGCATAGTCACTATCAGAAAAAGCAACTAATTTGCAAGAGTGCCCAGTGGAATACCAAAGACCTAGAGATTGAGTACCTTGCAGATATCTAAAGATCCTCTTGACTGCAATCAAATGAGACTCTTTAGGAGCAGCCTGAAATCTAGCACAAACACAAGTTGCAAACATAATATCTGGTCTAGAAGCTGTTAAGTACATCAAGGACCCAATCATACATCTGTAAAGTGTTTCATCAACAGCTTTACCTTTCTGATCTGCATCCAGTTGTGTGGTGCTGCACATGGGAGTAGAACAGGGCTTACAGTTTTGTAAATCAAACTTTTCCAAAAGACTCTTTGTGTATTTTGACTGATGAATGAAAGTTCCATCAGCCTTTTGTTTGATTTGCAAACCTAGAAAGAACTGTAATTCTCCCATGGCACTCATTTCGAATTTTTGTTGCATCAACTTTGTAAATGCATCACACAACTGTGGATCAGAGGATGCAAAAATAATATCATCAACATAAATTTGAACAAGGAGCTTATGCTGACCCACTTTCTTAATGAACAAAGTTTTATCTATGGAGCCTCTAGTGAAATTATTCTGAAGAAGAAAATTTGACAGTGTTTCATACCAGGCTCTAGGAGCTTGTTTCAACCCATAAAGAGCCTTATCAAGTTTATACACCCAATCAGGATGTTTATTATCCTCAAAACCTGGTGGTTGACACACATAAACCTCTTCTTTTATTTTACCATATAAAAATGCACTTTTGACATCCATTTGAAAAACTTTAAGATTGTGGAATGCAGCATAGGCTAAGAACAATCTAATTGCCTCCAGTCTGGCTACAGGGGCAAAGGTTTCATCATAATCAATACCTTCTTCTTGTGAAAACCCCTGGACAACCAGTCTGGCCTTGTTCTTGACAATTTGCCCATTTTCATCTGTTTTATTCCTAAACACCCATTTAGTGCCTATTGCACACTTACCTGGGGGTAGAGGAACCAGTTCCCACACTTGCTGCTTTTTGAACTGAAGAAGCTCAAGCTGCATGGCATCAACCCATCCATTGTCTCTTAATGCAATATGATAGTTCTTTGGCTCTTGCTGACTGATGAAGAGAGCATAGAAGCAGAAGTTGGACAATTGACTTCTAGTTGAGACACCAGCATTGATATCACCAATGATTTGAGACGTTGGGTGATTCTTCAGCTCTTGGTACACTATGAGATCTGTGCAAGTGTTTGTAGCACGCTCAGCAGCAACAGATGTTGATCCAGATTCTTGAAACCAAGTGTTAGATGGCAGGTCAAATGAAGTAGAGGATTCAGAAATCTCATCAGCATTTGTTGTGGATGGTGCTACTGAAGCTACAGGAACATCAAGTTTAGTAGACTCAGGCAGTTGATCACTAAACTTGAATAGGTGAGTACTGGGATCATCATCAACATCAGTACCACCAGATGGATGACTAGCTGCAGAAGGTGATGAATTCACATGATCTGCAACAGCTGGAGGCTGATAAGGAACATATTGCAGTATGTCCAGATCAAACAACTCCACAGGGTTTTGTGGGATTTTGTCCTTAGGAGATTCATTGAACTTCACATGCAAGGTTTCTTCAACCATCTTTGTTCTGCAGTTGAACACTCTGTAAGCCTTGCAAGTGGATGAATACCCAACAAAATACCCTGCATCCACCTTAGAATCAAACTTTTGGAGTTGATCCTTTGTGTTGAGAATGTAACAAGGACACCCAAATGCTCTGAAGAATGAAATTAGAGGAGCCAAATGATGTAGAACTTCATAAGGAGTCTTCATCAACCTCTGATTCACTAAAGCTCTATTTTGCACATAGCATGCTGTGTTGACAGCTTCAGCCCAAAAGGTCAGTGGCAAACCAGAGTCAGCCAACATGGACCTTGCAGCTTCAATTAGGGTCCTGTTCTTTCTCTCCACTACTCCATTTTGTTCTGGAGTCCTTGGGATGCTATACTGCCTCTTGATTCCTTTTGAAAGGTAGAAATCATCAAGTGTATGGTTTCTAAATTCAGTTCCATTATCACTTCTTATACACTTGACTGATAGGGAATACTGCTTCTCAACATACAACACAAAGTTAATAATTGTCTGAGCAGCCTCATCCTTTGAATGCAAGAAGAAGGTCCATACAAATCTGGAGTAATCATCCACAATTACCAGACAGTATTTCTTCTTTGCCATGCTCATTACTCTCACAGGACCAAAGAGATCCATGTGCAGTAATTGCAAGCAGGCAGTGGACTTTGGTTCTTCTATAGGAGGGAATGAGACTTTGTGTTGTTTTCCTTTTAAACAAGCAGTGCAGGTTTCATCACAGAGGAACTCCTTTATTGGTAGACCTCTCACTAAACTATTGTGGATCAGCTGATTCATGTTTTTGAGATTAACATGACCCAGCCTTCTATGCCACAGTTTAGATTCCTGAGGAGAGGCCTTGGAGAACAGGCAAGGATGACCTTTTAACGCAATCTTCTTTGACAAATCCAAGGCATATACTCTTCCTATCCTGTTGGCCTTCAGGAGAGTATGTTCATCCAATACCTTGTCAATCAGCCTCAGAACTTTGGAAGACAGAATCCGGCAGTTCTGGCTTGTGAAAAGTGCAACATGCCCTTTATCACACATCTGACTGACACTCAGTAGATTATACTTGAGATTCTCCACATGGTTAACATCATCAAATCTGATTTCTCCATTTGACACAAATCCTTTCCCGATGATGTAACCCTTAGCATCATTTCCAAATGAGACAAATCCCTTCTTTCCTTGAGAGTAGTCATTAAGAAGAGAACTGCTCCCAGTCATATGCATAGATCCTCCACTGTCTACATACCAGATGCTTCTTTGGCATGCTGAAGAACCCTGCATTTATCATAAGAAACTAGTTAGCTTTAGAGACCCAAACCTTTTTGGTTTTGGGTCTGTTTTCATCAACAGATTTAACCATAACTTGTTTCTCATGATTAACAGCTGATGAAGGTGGAGATGGTGCTGAAATGGAATTCTTAGATTTGGGCTTGGATTTCCTTTTCAGTGGTTTGATCACAGGTGCATCTAGTTGGTTAACTCTCCCCAACAAATGCTGAACCATCATAACAAGTTGTGTCTGATTTGTTGCTAAAGCCTTCAGCTCATTTGACACATCAGTACTTGTTTTTGATGAGTTCCTGTGACCCACCATTTCCTCCTTGAAATTCACAGACTTCGTCTGATGTTTATCATGAGGAACACTATCAGCTGTTTTCTGATAAACCCCATCCTTCTTTTTGGATTTTGGTGAGGCCTTGGGTTTATCAGTTTGAGATGACTGTGGTACAAACTTGGTTTCAAACTCATTTTTCATTTTATTTATCTCTTCTTTAATGAGCTTATCTCTGTTGAGTTTGGAACCCTTTTTGTACCAGCATTCATCAGATAGATGATTGAATTTACCACATATTTCACATGGCTTATTCTTCATCTTGGATTGATCAACTGCTGAAGTGGAAACTACTGAAGGTGTGATCTTCAGTACTTTCCTCCTTTCAGTACTTGTGTTAAGTACTGAAGGATCGGTAACAACTGAAGACTTGTTCTTCAGCTGTTCTCTATCCGTCCTGAAAGACCGTATGATAGATTCCTCAGCAGTTGTTAATCCTTTTATTTCATCAGATTTGAAATGCTTTTCAGATGTTGTGACTTGCCCTTCAGTACTTGGAGTACTTTGAGGAACAACATCTGAATTTCTCAGCTTCATGTGTTTATCAGCATTTAAACCATCAGGCAATTGATTTGCTGAGATCTTAACACTGACTTCATCCTCTAATTTTGTATTATCATTTGAGGATGAATCACATGATGATGTGGTTTGGAAATTACTTTCACCTTCAGATTTTACTATTGATTTTGAAGTAAAATCAGTAGGTGGTGCAGTATGATTGTAACCTATTCCAAACTTCACATTTGAAGCTGTTTGCTTGCTGAGAAGCATTTCAAATCCCTTGCAGGATGTTACCCAGCGGTCACACTCAACTTGGGTAGCTGCAAGTGTCTCTTTGAGACTTCTGTGGTTCTCGAGTATGACCTCTACCTTAGCCTTTTCATCATTAAGTTGGCATTTAAGCTTGTAAATCTCATCATCTTTGTCATTAAGTGCAGACACATACTCATCTTTTCTTTTGGAAATAGTTTTCTCAAGCTCAAGATTTTGATTGATTAAAGCTACATTTGCCTCTCTAATAGAGACAAAGGCAGCTATGCATGATTCAGAACATAACTTGGCTTTAGCCTCAGAAGATACCTGGGTTACCTGTGAAGATGAAGCATCTGAGCAGGAACCCTCAGTAGACTCCAGGGCCATGAGAGCAAGATTCCCAAAAGGATGTTCACCACCATGTTGACCAGCACCAGCAGATAATTGCTCATTGAAACCAGAAAGATCATCTGGTAAGCTGCTCCAGTCAACAACTCCTGGTGTGAAGAAGCTGTGATGAGGTTGAGATTGTGATGGAGATGGTTGAGGCTCAGGTAGGGCTTGAGGTTGTTGTGCTATAGGAACATGAACTGGATTTGGCTGTGGCATGTAATAGCAGGGATAAGGATATGGCATTGGACCCTGAGGGACAAAGTATGCAGGAGATTGAGGTTGTGAGTGATGACCAGAACTAGCAGGATGTTGCCCTTTGTTTTGTGAACTATTGCTTGGAAAGGTCACAAAGGGTGCAGAGGAGTTAGATCCAGTTGATCTACACTCTCTTGCAAAGTGCCCAAGCCTGTGGCATTTGTGACACCTCAACTTACTCTTGTCAAAACCAACTTTGGTTTTGCCAGAGAGTCCTGGAAATTTCCTACCAGTTCTCTTGTAGAACTTTTGAGATCTGATATTGATCAGGGCCATTTGGCTCAAAATATCCATCTCTTCTAAATCATCATCAGCAATACCCTGCAAATCATCCATGATAAAGCATAAATTATCACTATTACACCCAGAATGACTGTCAACACCAACAAATGCATGATCAGAACTGTTTGAAGAGAAATCTATATGCTCATCATAATGACTTTCTGATCCAGCATATTCTGACTCATGACCGACCAAGGCAGTGTTACCTGGTACAAAGTCATCAGAGAGCTTTCCTGATGATGCCAGTTTCCTTTTCTGCTCTATCTCTCTTTCAAATGTAAGCAGTTTCCCATGGAGTTGGGTGAGAGATAGGCTATCCAGATTTGCACTGGAGCGTAGGACAATGGTGTATGTGTCCCATCTCTCAGGCAGTGATCTGAGGAATCTGTTATTCATCTGGCTGTTAGTATACTCATGCTTGACCATTTTCAGCTCAGAGATCAAGCAGGAGAAACGCTCAAACTGTTGAGTCAGTGTCTCACCCTTCCTATAGAGAATGTCTCATATTGTTGGGCGAGGATTTCTCTATTGTTTGCTAAGACCTCATCAGTTCCTCCGAATTGTTCCTTCAAAGCATTCCAGAGGTCATGAGCAGTTTCATGATGCATAAGCCCAGAATAGATTTCATTCGGCAGTGCCATGGCCAGAATTCCATGGGCTTTAGCATCAATCTCAAACAGTTTACGATCTTCATCTGAGTATTGCTCCTTCTTCTTCGGAACCATTTGGTTGGTCTCCGGATTGTTCACTATAGGCTTGTGTGGACCATGAACCACAGATGTCCAACACCCTGAACTGTTAGCAGACAGGTGATGGAGCATTCTTCGTTGCCATATGTTATACTCACTCCTAACCAGCATCGGAGGCTTGGTTGAGGAGCCAGTATTGTGAGGGTCATTAGAAGGAGTAGTCATTCTCAGATTCAAACCAAAACAATCAAGTTTCAACGGATTTAGCACAAAAACACAACAAACTCAATATGAACCAAGAAGAAACTCAAACAGAATAACCAGAAGCAGCAGAAAATCAATCTCTATAACCAATTCTTGCAAATATGCTATTTCGAACAAACTTTAGATATTGAAATAGCAGTTTCAATGATCAATTGTTAAACCGATCAATGATTAACCAGCTCTGATACCATTTGTTAGGATCAGCGATCTAAGTTTGATCAATTAGAATTGAATCGCAGCGGAATTAGAACAAGAATTAGACAAATATTGCAAGAACACAATAGATATTCAATGGAACAGTACACGGTTATATAGAAATAGGGTTTTCTGCAAAAGGGATAATAACATTCATGCACACATGCTTCGGTATGGCGGCTGCTAGGTTTTTCTAAGCTGCACCCATTACAATTAGGTCAGCATTCCTTATATAAAGGAATGTGACGTCTGCTGATGTCACTTGATAGTGACGTCTAACAGAATTATTACAAACTACTGAAAGTAAGCAAACTACTGAGAATGTTCACAACAACTGAGAACATCTCAGAGTATGCTAAGTACACGAAGAAACATAAAACTACTGAAACTACAAGTACACAAAAGAAAATACAACTACTGAAAGGAAACCATCACAACTACTGAAGAGGTCTTCTTCAGCTGTTGTGACAACATCTGAAACTTGGTCTTCAGTCTTTGTCTTCAGCTTTTGTCTTCAGACTTTGTCTTCAGTTCTTTTACTTCAGACTTTGTCTTCAGCTCTTTCACTTCAGACTTTGTCTTCAGCTCTTTCACTTCAGACTTTGTCTTCAGCTCTTTCACTTCAGACTTTGTCTTCAGCTCTTTCACTTCAGACTTTGTCTTCAGCTCTTTCACTTCAGACTTTGTCTTCAGCTCTTTCACTTCAACTTTGTCTTCAGACCTTGTTATCAGTTGATGTCTTCAGCTGTTGCAGACTACTTCAGTTGTTATAATGTCTGTGGGACTTTAAGGTTTTTCTGATCAGGCTCATTGGTTCTTTTGGTCCAACATTAAATTTCTTCAATAGTTTTTCAACAAATTTTTCATGATTGATAAAAATTCCATCTGCAGACTGCTTCACTTGAAGACCAAGGAAAAAAATAATTTCTCCCATAGAACTTATTTGGAAATGAGACTTCATGATTTCTTCAAATTCATTGCACAATTTTGGACCTTGTAGAACCAAATATGATATCATCAAAATACATTTAAACACATAAGAGATCATCAGCATCCTTCTTAATAAACAAAGTAGGATCGATTTTCCCTCATGTGTATCCATGTTGGATCAAATGTTGTGATACCGTTTCATACCAAATTCTAGGAGCTTGATGCAGACCATACAATGCTTTGCTAAGCTTGTACACACGATGAGGATATTCGGAATCTTCAAAACCTAAGGTTGCTTGACATACATATCATCGGTGATTGGTCCATATAAGAAAGTACCTTTAACGTCCATTTGATACACCTTGAATTTCATGAATGATGCATAAGCCAGGAAGACATGAATTGATTCAAGTCTTGCAACTGGAGCAAATACTTCATCATAATCTATTCCTTCTTCTTGGGTGTAACCTTATGCAACGATTCTCGCTTATTTGCGAACAACAATACCCCGGAACAACCATTTTGTGCCTATGGCATTTTCTCCTTCAGGTAAATCCACAAGCTTCCACACTTCTTGTTTACGAAATTGCAATAAATTTCTTGCATTGCTTCAATCCAACTACTGTCCTTTGACGCTTCAGTGATGTTTTTAGGAACAATTTGCGATAGAAAACACGAGTATAAACATAGATTTACTGTTCTGAATGACTTCTAGTTGTTCTCTCATTCAATGGACCGATAATCTGAGATGTAGGATGGTTCTTTTGAACACGAGATGTTGGAATCTCATTCACTTGAATATGAACATCCAGATTAGATTGGTTCAAGTCGAATAGCTGATGCAATAAGTTCGAAGAATGTGGATTGAAATTAGGAACTTGAGTCGGTGAGTTGATAAAGTAATGAAGATTATCAGTAACAACTACATCATCAGAAATCGATGACGTTCTGGACTCAGGTTATATAATTTCCAGACCATCATTAGGAATAGGTTGTGAAACATTGGAATTTTCAGACAAGGAATGTTCTTGAGCTTGTTGAGGTTGATCATAAGTTTCTAACTGAAATATAGGATCTTTCACAATAGATAAAAATGGATAATCTGGGCTTGAGTCATCCATATCATCAGAATCAGAATCATCGCTGAATGATCCGAGATCTCCTTCTTGTTTCTTCTTCTGACCTATAGATTCAAACAAGATAGAGTTGAAAGAGTTTGACAAAGAATCTAAATCAAATAACCAAGCTGGACCATTTTCAACTGATGGAAAAGAGTTTTCAAGAAAATTAACGTTGAAAGTTTCAAGTATAACATTTGTCCTTGAGTTATAAACACTAAAAGCTTTTGAAACAGATGAATATCCAACGAAAAATCCTTCATCAGATTTTGCATCAAATTTTCCTAGCTGATCAATTGAAATTAAAATCAAAACTAGACAACCAAAAGATTTAAGAAAATTTATATTAGGTTTCTTGCCAAACATCAACTCATAAGGAGTTTTCTGTTTATCTTTCACGATCAATGTACGATTCTGAATGAAACATGTAGTTGATATGGCTTCATCCCAGAAAGTGATTGAAATTTTGGCATCTGCTAACATAGATCGTGCTGCTTCAATCAAAGTTCTGTTTTTCCTTTCAGCAACTACATTTTGTTATGGAATTCTAGGAGCACTGAACTGACAAGCAATACCTTTTTCTGCACAAAATCTATCAATATTAGCATTTTTAAATTCCATTCCATTATCACTTCTAATTATTTTCACCTTTTGTTCTAATTGATTTTCTACTTTAATGATGAATTCTTTTAATAATTCAGCCGTTTCAGATTTAGCATGCAAAAAGAAAACCCATGAAAATCTTGTAATGTCATCAATGATAACTAAATAGTAAGATGTCTTTCCAATACTCTGCACATTAGTTGGTCCAAATAAGTCCATGTGCAACATCTGGAGAGGCTTGGAATTTGAGTTTATCAGCTTGGACTTATAAGACGCTCTGTGTTGCATTCCTTTTAAACACGCTAAGCAGTGATCTGTTGTAGCAAAATTCTTTGTTGGAAGACCTACTACATGATTTCCTGCTACAAGCTTGTTCATGTTCTTGAAATTGGAATACCCGAGACGTCTATGCCATAACTGGCTTTCATCATTTGATGCTTGAGCAATTAGGCATGTTGTTTCTATAGAAGGATCAACTTGAGACATATCTAATTTGTATATATCTCAATCTTGAACAGCTTTAACAACTACCCATTCTTTTCTAATCTGAAAACTTGGCTTCAAAATATAACAAAAAGAATCATCAAATTGAATAGAATAAGATTTGTCACAAATTTGGGAAACACTTAAAAGATTAAAGTTCAACTGTGAACAGTAGTTGACTTTATCAAAGCTAATAATCCTATTGGACACCGTTCCATCTCCTATTATTTTTCCACCTGCATCACCTCCGAATGCAACATGTGTACGATCTTTTAACTTAAATTATTGAAGCAAGGCATGGTTGCCTGTCATATGCGGCTACACCCACTATCAACATACCATGTGTTAATAGGTCTTCTCGGGCGTACCCACATTTCAAAAAGAATTAAGTTGAGTTATCAACCCAAGCCGAGATGGTCTTGGGCTTGCCAAATTTATCAACAATGGTAAACTGTTTAAAGTGAAACTTTTTCAAATCAGGCTTATTGTTAACAAATTTACCAATTCGGTTTCTTATAAATTTTTGATTATCTTTGATTTGTTTTGCCCTTAAAACATTGTAACGTTTTTCAAGGTCATCATCAAGATATTTCAAATCTTCAGAAAAAAAATTTTGTTTACCAAACTTACCACCATTCATTCTCATAGATCGTGAAATGACTTTTCCTTGATTATACTGTCTTGGTTTTGCAGCATAAGAATCATCATAAATCGAATCATTTCTTTGAAAAGATCTCAAGCCTAAGGAAGGTTGTTTTGTCAATCTTTGAAAACCAACACTTTGATTTCTTTGAAATTATTGATTGACATATCCATTTCTTAACTATGGATTAACATATCCATTCCTCGGCGAGTTCTTTCTGAAGTAGCAATTCTCAGTTTTGTGAGTTCTTTCATCACAATAGGTATAATATTTATTGAAATAACAATGTGCTGTTGAATGGTTTTTCATATCACAAATATGACAGTACCTATTAAAGAAACATTCTTCAGTCTTATGATTGTACATATCACATATATCACAGTACCTTTGTTGAAATTTAAAAATTTGTTGATTAACTTTTGATGTGGAGGCCACATTTGATCCTTGTTTTGATTTAGGAGTTAAAAAGTTAATCTATTGTTTTTGATTTAAAAGTTTGTTCTTTTGAAATTTGGGTTTTGCCTTTTGCTCATTAACACCATTTCTTGACTCCTTAGATGCAAATCTTTTATTGACAGCGGAAGAATTAAGAACTGAACCTGTTTTCAGATCAGAGTTAGATTTGTTCTTTGAGTCAGATTTGATTTTTGGAATTTTGTTCATGTCAAAAGTACCCGCAGATACAAACTATATTGGTTTAAACTGATTAGTTTGATTTGTTCTTTGAGTTTGATTGTTTTGAGAAGAGTTAGATTTAGCATTTTTCCTTCTCCTTCTTTGATTTCTTGATCTTGATAATTTTTGTTTACTTTCAGATTGAACATCTTCAGGTGAAGATTCTTTTTCATTTTTAATTCCACAAGAAAATGAATCTTCAGATGTTATTTCATCTAGCTTCGCTTTCTCTTTATTTTTAGAGTTTTGATTGTCATTCCTTTCACTTATTTCTTTGACAACAGAGTCTTTTGGAACAAAAATTTTCTTAGTCTTTGGTCGTGGTTCATAATATTTAATTTTCACTGGGTGTCCATTTTTGATCTTTTCAGAATCATGTTCCTTAAATATCTCAACATTCGTTTTCTCTTCATCACTCTCAGAATTCTTTTTCTTATTTTGGAATGCTCTTAGCTTAGCTTTTTTTTTCAGGTGAGTGATCATGCGTGTTGGAGTTTTCTAGTAATGTGTTTGTGATGGATTCAGGCATTGGTTCATGTGTAAAACCTATACCTGCTTTTTGTTTGTCTTTTCTCTCACTTACCAATTGTTCTACAATTGTTTTTGAACTTTTAACTTTTGCAAGATCAACCTCTATTGTAGCATCTGCTATTTTCTCTTCTTCTAAATTCTTTGTCATTTCTTCAAGTTGTTTTGTAGCTATTTCCAGTTCTTTCAAAGTTTTATTCCATGATGTTTGTAGAGAGAGGATCTTTTCATCAGATATTTTGTGATCGTTTTTAAGTTTGTTATGCATTACTTCCTATTGTTTGAGCTTGTTACATATTTTATATGAATAAGTTCTGTAGTACTCTACTTGTTCAAAGTAAGCTTTAGTTCACATTTTTTCTCTTACTTCAACTGGAATTTCAGGATATTTTGAGAAAGATGTCTCAGAGTCAGAAAATGAATTTTCAACCTTTGGTTGATCTAACTGTGCTATTATCTTCATTCTTTGAGTTACCTTCACCCTTAGGATCACTGTCTTCTGACCAATCTTCAGTTTGAATTTCTCCAACAAGAGATAAACTAGAGGTTAGATCAGCTGTAAATTGTTCAGTATAAGCACTCTAGTAATATCCATCTTTAATGCTAACAACTAGAGCTTTCTTTGGCTCTTCATATGCTTTTGATTCATCCTTAAGTTCTGGCATAGGAAGACTCTGATAAGGCTTTTGAGATGTCTTCTAAGACTGCTGATGATATCTTTGACTGCTAGAACCTGCTTGACCATTTCCTCCTTGGTTTCTGGGAGCTTTACATTCCCTCAAGAAATGACCATAGTTGTTACAGTTGAAACACCTTGACTTTGATTTGTCAAAGCCAATGGTTTTGTTAGCACTTGGCTTGTAGTTCCTATTAACATATGAGTGTTTCTGAGTTCTATAAGCAATCATCACCATCTGCCAGTTCAAGTCCATCTCTTCCACATCATCTGGATCCATCTCAAGAAAATCCTACAAAACAAGATCTAATTGTGTTAGATGACTACCTTGATAAGCTTCAAAACTTGTCATAAAAGCAGTAAAAGCTGATTTAGACTCATCATCCTGTAAAAGGATATTAATAACATCTTTAACTTTGCTAGTTTTAGCAGAGTTAGAAGATGGAGTTTCAGTTTGAGGTTTAGGAGTTTGAGTTTTAGGAGGAGACTGAGATTGTGGTTGAGTTGTGTAAACAGGAGCACTTGTGTAAGAAGAATCTGTAAAGAAACCAGCTCCAACAAACAAATCACCCTCTTCTTCTGCAGTATTATTATCTTTGGCTAGAAAAGCATTCTCCACTGTGTTAGCTGGAGATGCAACATACTTGTACCGAGACATTATAGCAGCTCTATCATTGTTTCTGGAGCTCTCATCAATCTCAACTGATTCAATCTTGGCAATCAAAAAATCTAGATCCATAGGAAACTTTTTAGTATGCTTTAACAGTGTAACTGTCTGTTTCCATGAAGATGGAAGAGCATTGAGAAGTCTGTAGTTTAGATCTTTAGATCATTTTTGATACCAGCAGTTGACATCTCAGTAGTTAGTTGCAAAAATGTGTTTATCATTTGATTTATTGTTTCACCAGAAAGATGCTTAAATAACTCCAATTGCCTCTTGAGATTCTGCTTTTTGAAATCTTGTATCTCTTTACCACCTTCACAAATGATTTTCAAAGCCTTGTACATACTATACCCAGTTTGATAACTATCAAGTCTAGTCAAGACTTCCAATGGTAATCCTTTATACATCAATGAATAAGCTTTAATATCATTCTTCACTTTCCTTAAGTCATCACCTTGCACCCCATCCTTAGGATAAGGTTCTTGAGAGTCTTTTGTGTAAACAAATACTCTATCAGGACCATCAGATGTAATTAGGATATGAGGTCCTTTCTCTATTGACTTCCACAAGTCAGTGTCAATAGAATTTAGATGATGCTTCAGTCTTAAAGACCAGTTCTTAAAATCAGCTCTGTTCTTTAGCTTTGGAACCTTGTTCTCAGAATCCTCACACTTAACCATTTTGTATTTTTGAATTTAAGAAAAAGACTTGTTTTTGTTTTTTTAATTTTTGAATTAAAAACTATGAAATGAAAATATTTTTGGATTTTAGTTTCCAAAAAAAAATTCTAACTGTAAACTGATAAGTCTGATACTCAACAGTGGTCAAACGCCTGATCTGAAACGTCTACACAGTATCAAAACGCCCAAATAGTGGAAATGCGCCTAGATACTTAGACAATTTTCAGCAGTTTTCAACCATAATGTGCCTAATTCATCAGCTTCAACGAACTCAGATCTTATGAAAATCTTCAATACTTGATTAATTGATCTAAAAACTTCCAATTTGGTAGTAATTAGGTCGATTAACAGTCCTTAAACCTCAATTTGCTCAAACAACAACAACAAATCAGTTTTCTGTTTGAATTTCAGTCCGAATATGAAGAACAAAGTTCAAACACTAATTCGATCAATTTCTCAGATTTGAATGAATTGAACACAAAATTATGATTCAAATCATGTTTCTATTGATGAAACACAACTGAAAACAACAATTAATTGATCAAATTGCAATCAATCACAGATTTCAAGTGATTCAAAGAGCTCAAAATGTCGATAAGCTCTGATCACTGAAGGCTCTGATACCAATTGATCGGTTCAAAAGAATCGAATCTGTGATAATTTCATGATGCAATGATCAATTCAAACACAAAGTAAGCAAACACAAGCAATTACATCAAAAAATTCATAGATTTCATTGATAGCAAATGCAAGGATATAATGTGTAGGATTACAGTTTGTTCAACTGATTCTAACTGTTTCTTAGATCTAAGATGTCTAAGATCTAGTCTCTCTCTCTTGTCTATTGTCTACCCTTTACATACATAAAATATCCTATTTATACTATCAAGAAACTAAGGAACATATATTTACAAATAAGTCCCAATACTATGATAAAAAAACAACATAAAGACAAAATGTTAATTTTTCAAGAAGTCTAACAATCATCTTATCGTGCTGATAAGAGCTCCAAGTCTATACTCATATATAACAGAGAAGATCATCACTCCAGGTCAATGTTCACACATAGCAGAGGAGATAAGCACGAGATATAATTCTGAAGAACTAACGAGAAGCTTCAATTCAGAGACTTTTTTGAAGAGCTACACTAGAAGCATTTATTGTGCTAACTAGAGGCATCATTCAGGACTTGGGGATAGGGAGATTTTGGGGATTTTAGGGAAATCAAAATAGAGATTTGAAACTCTCAACTTGTTTTTGACATGGACTAGTAACTTTCTGCAGGCCAAGATGAAAAGGGGATAATCCTTATCACTGAGTTCTTAAACTTTAGTTTAGCTACATTATCACTGTTACTTCGTTTTCGGGCTAAGCCTACCATGCATATCCAGACACAAGGCTATTGACCTCCTTCAAACTCTTTTTCCAGGGTTCCTAAAAGGACAAAATTAATGAGTTTAATATTTATTCTCCCCTAAAATTTCTATATTTCTCAAGCGTGATAGAAAGAGAAGATGAACATAAAAGAGTTATTTACACTTGTTACACAATGTTTTTATGAAAAGAGTTTTCAAAAAGAGTTTTAAAAAAGATATTAAACCCAGTATGGAGATTAGTTTATAAAAACAAGGTTCATCAAATGTTTTGGTGAAAAGATCCACTTTTTGATTCTTTGTGTCAATCGAAATAATATCAATGAAACCCTTTTCCTGAGCATCTTGAATTGCATGAATCCTTGTTTTAATGTGCTTGGTATGAGTGTGATGAATTGGATTTTTGGCTATTCCAACAGCTGCTTCATTATCACAAAAGAGTAGTGTATGAAGAAAATTGATTCCATAATCCATCTTCTGATGTTGAATCCAGAGCACTTGGTAGTAGCAACTTGATGCAGCAACATATTCAGCTTCCCCTGTAGATAGAGATACTGTTATCTGCTTCTTGCTCTGCCATGAAACAAGACAATCCCCTAGATATTGGCATCCGCTAGTGATGGACTTCCGGTTAATCCTGCAACCACCATGATCACTATTAGAATAAGCATGTAAATCAAAGTTCCCTCCTTTTGGATACTAGATACCCAAAGGAGAGGAACCCTTTAAGTAACGAAAGATGCGTTTAATAGCTTTTTCATGTGATTCTTTTGGGTTGGATTGATAACGGGCACAGTACCACACAACGAATGTAATATCTGGATGACTAGCCGTGAGATACATGAGAGATCCAATCATAGAACGATAGCGATGAGCATCTATAGATTTCCCATTATCATCAAGAGTTAAGTAGGGTTGAGCAGTGATTGGAGTGAGTTCTAGAGAAGCATCATCCATCTTGTACTTCTTAATAATCTCTTGAATGTACTTTTCTTGGTGAATAAGAATACCATCATGCTTTTGTTCAACCTGCAACACTAAGAAAAAGCACATCTCCCCCATCATGCTCATTTCAAAGCGATCCTTCATCACTTCTTCAAATTCGCTACACAATTTCTTGTTTGTTGTCTTGAAAATAATATCAACAACATACACTTGAACAATCAACATCTCACCATTGACCTCCTTCTAGAATAGTGACATATCTATTGTACCATGGGAGAAACCCTTACTGAGCTGATACTGTGTTAGTGTTTCATACAAGATACGGGGATCTTGATGCAATCCATATAAAGATTTATCAAGTTTATATACTTTCTATGGAAAATCCGGATCCTCAAAACCTGGTGGCTGACAAACTTAAATTTCATCATCAATGATCCCGTTGAAAAATGCACACTTCACGTCCGATCGAAAAACATTAAAGTTCTTGTGAGCATCATGAGCAAGAAAGATTTTGATCGCTTCAATGCAGGCAACCAGAGCAAACACTTCAGTGTAGTCAATTCCCTCCTCCTGAGCAAATCCCTAAACAACCAGTCTTGCTTTGTTTCTTACTACCACACCTCGATCATATGGCTTGTTCCTGAACACCCATTTGGTACCAATGGGAAATTTGTTTGGAGGAAGATCAACTAACTCCTAAACATTTAACTTCCTAAACTACTGAAGCTCTAACTGTTTAGATTCAACCCAACTTGGGTCTTGAAGTGCTGCTGAGATATTCTTGGGAACAATTTGAGATAAGAAACATGCATAGAGACATTCATTGATCAATCCAGACTGACTCCGAGTCCTCACACCATCTGTAATGGATCCAATGATATAATCATGTGGGTTATCTTTTAAGGTTTTGAAGTTAGTGGTAAAGGTTAATGGGTTTGATTGAGATGAGGGTGCAGTTTGTGATGGTTAAGATGGTGAAGTTGGTTGTGTTGGAGGAATTGGTTGTGGTGGAGGTGTAGGTGGAGGTGGAGGATCAATTAGTGGTTTTGGATGGGGTTCAGGTTGAGGAATGATTTGCACATTGGTTAGAGGAATGACATCATCATCAAATAATAAAAGGTTGAATGACTTGAAGACAGTATTGGAGTCATAAAACCATTCTAGGTCAGACCCCATGTTTGGTGAATTTGACTCCTGCCAATCAACATAAAACGATTCCTGCACAATACATGTTCTTTTGTTGTACACCCTATACAACTTTTGTGAGGTAGAATAACCAACGAAGAAGCATTCATCAGAAACTGCACCAAACTTTGACTTTTGAGCTTGAGTATTCAACAGAGTGCATGAGCAACCAAACGGACGAAAGAAGTCAATCTAGGGTTTCCTTTTACGAAGAAGCTCATAAGGAGTCTTCATCTTGTCTTTCACAATTAGAACCCTGTTCAATACATATGATGCACAATTGACAGCTTCTGCCTAGAAAATAATTGGAAGCTTTGACTCAATCAACATAGTCCTTGCCGCTTCAATAAGGGTCCGATTCTTCCTATCCGCAACACCATTTTGTTGAGGTGTCCTAGCAGCACTAAACTGCTTAGAATCCCTTTGCTTGTATAAAAAGAATCAAAGATATGGTTTCTGAATTCGGCACCATTATCACTTCTAATTGCCATTAACTTCCTTTTGTTGATGGTTTCAATTGAGAAGATCAACTTCTACAACTCTTTTGTGGTGTCTCCCTTCTGTGCTAGAAATCTTACACAAGAGTATCTTGAGTAATCATCTATAACAACCAAACAATAAGATTTCTTTGCAATGGATTGTAAGGCCCGGTTCCCAGAGGCCTCACAGTTGGTCAATCACAACATAATTAAATAAAAACATTACATAATTCTTAAAGCATGGTAGCGGAATTAACATCAAAAGCCATTCATTAACTAATAAATTTTGTTGCTAAGTAACACATGTGTGTTTGTTATCAGTTACAAAAGATCATTAGAATGAATTACAAAACAACAATGTTATTAATCATGAATGGATGCCAGTCCTACCCTGACACGTAGCTTCCCCATGAGCCATCCTCAGCAAAATTACCTGCCAACTGAAAACGCATAAAAGTCAGTGTTGCTGAGTGAGTTCTAGTTTTAAAATAGTGAAAATACTTTATGAGTTTTGTATAGGAAAAATACTCCTTAAAATGCTATTTACTCTTTAGTATGTGATCATACGTCATACATACATTCAAATATTATTCATTATCAACATTAATATCTTTCTTCACCATTTCGATGGTCGTTCACTTGAACCTTTACTTTTAATCTTTTACTTCGATATGGACCAAAGCGCTATACCCCCCATATATTGCACATAAACATGGTACTGGGCCTGAGGTCTAATAATAGACCCCATCCGTGGTGCACAAAGCTGACTCCAGTACCGGGGTAACGACAATGGTCCCCTCAATCTCAACGATTGACCCTGTGTGCATCCACTGGGTTAGCTAAACCTCACACAGTTGAGCTAACAACCTAGTGGTTGTGAACATCATGTGAATTTGCTGGCAAGACTTTCTTACGTTCTTTATGTTCCACTTTCATTAATCTTTTCACTTCTTAAAGATAATACTTTACGAATAAGAGAAAAACCACACCACGTAAAGTCACATAATAATATAATAGGGAACACAAGAACAGCCCAAAACATAAATAAAATAATCAGATAATAGCATCAAGTCAAACCAGGGTCAAACCCTAAAATTCTGATTTTCCCAAAATTCCAAAAAATATTCTAAGTGTCATAGGCGCATGGGCACTATGCAGGCGCAGAGCCCTGCTTAGGCGTATTAACACTATTCAGGTGCATGAATCCTACACTTAGGCATTTTGCTTACATTCTGGGCGCATGAGCCTTTCAGGCGCAAGAGACTACACTTAGTTACTAGACAAAAATCTTGGGCGCATGACACTATTCAGGCGCATGAGGTTATACTTGGCTTATCAGGCAAAAGTTTTGGGTGCATGGGCACTATTAGGGCGCAGGAACCCCCACTTAGGATTTTCTAAGGAAATTTACAGGCGCACTGGCCCTGTTTGGACTTATGGCCTGCACTTACGCATATTTTCACTGAAATCCCAGGCACATGGGCCCTGTTTGGGCGCATGATTACCTGTTGTGCATTTCTACATTTCAGAATCTGTTCAAACCTATTTCATCACCTGCCCTAAGCTTAAACATACTATTCTAAGCATCAAAAACACTTAACCACCCAAAGAACACAAGTATAAACATACATATACATACGGGTAAACATATTTCAGTTGTAAAACATTTTAACCATGCATTTTCAGCCCCAAATTAGTTTAAAACACATAGAAATCAGGGTCTAGAAGTCACCTAGTGTAGCAAACAAGCAAAACTCCTCCGAACCTGCTTGTACACGAGTTCAAACACCTAAAAACAAACAAAACAAATACCAAAACACATAGAACACTTATTAATCGGTTCCTATGGGTGAAACCACCGAGAAGCAGAACCAATTATACAAGAAAACACTCACCTTAGATGATGTCAGCTTCCTTCTCACTCTAAAACTGAGAGGATTCAGTTTTCTTCCTCTTCTTCTCCTTTCAGCCGTAAAGAAAAGCAACAGCAGGGTGATATGGGCAGCCATGCCAGTATAAAGTGCACTTTTTGAGTTTTGTGTACTTTTACACAGAACACCCCTCATCTTTGGCTCTTCTTTCTTTCTTTCCAAATACTTTTACTTTGACCGAAGTTTCGGGTGTTTCAAGTCTACCCCGCTTAAATAGGTTTCATCCCCGAAACCTGTCATTCTTCGAATAACTGTGGGTAATGTTGTCTCATCTCCTCTTCAGTCTCCCACGTAGACTCAGAACCCTTTCGTTGTTTCCACCGCACCCGCACAAGTGGAACCACTTTATTCCTCAACCTCTTCTCCTTTCGATCGACGATTGCCACTGGCTGCTCCACATAGTTGAGCCGTTCATCCACTTCGATATCTTCCAGTGGTACAATCATATCTTCATCGGCTAAGCACTTCCTCAGATGAGATACATGGAATATCGGATGAATTCCACTTAACTCATCAGGCAATTCTAGTCGATAGGCCACCTCTCCCACTCGTGCAATGATTTGGAAAGGTCCTATGTATCTAGGGCTTAGCTTGCCTCTCTTCCTGAACCAGATGATCCCTTTCCAAGGCGAGACCTTCAACATGACTTTATCACCCACATTGAACTCGATTGGTCTACGCCTCTTATCGACATACGACTTCTGCCTATATCACCTCGATGACCCCCACTTTGGCTGCCTTCATAAAGGCTTTGATCTTTTCCAGCTTTTCAGTCGTAGCCTCGATCACCTTGATGCTTCCCAATTCCTTCTGTCCGATGTCACCCCAACATACGGGCGTTCTACACCTCCTACCGTACAGCATCTCGTATAGTGGCATACCAATGCTGGCATGATAACTGTTGTTGTACGAGAACTCCGCCAATGGTAGGTGATCATCCCAACTTCCTCCAAAGTCGATCACACATGCACGGAGCATTTCCTCGAGCGTCTGAATCATCCGCTCAGACTGACCATTTGTCTGAGGATGGTAAGCCGTGCTAATGTGTAGTCTCGTCCCTATGGCATCATGGAATCTCTTCCAAAACTTTGATGTGAACCGGGTGTCACGATCTGACACAATAGACATCGGTACACCATGACGAGCCACAATCTCCTTGATGAACAGATCCGCCAGTCTCTCGGAGGAATACGTCTCGCGGATCGGTAGGAAGTGAGCTTTGTCAATCGATCAACTATCACCCAGATGGTATCGTACCCCCTCGTAGTACGGGGTAGCTTCGTTATGAAGTCCATGGTGATGTGCTCCCACTTCCATTCGGGTATATCCAAGGGTTGGATATTCCCGTATGGCTTCTGGTGTTCTGCCTTCACTTGCAAGCAAGTAAGGCACTTACTCAGATACTCCGCCACGTCGCGTTTCATACCCGGCCACCAATAGTCCTTCCTCGTATCTTGATACATCTTGGTAGCACCGGGATGAATGGAGTATCGAGTCTTATGAGCTTCTTCCATAATTCGCCCGCGTAGATCCCCATACCGAGGAATCCACATCCGTCCAAAATGAGTCTTAACCTCATGGGTGTTTTCTCCCAACTCTATGACTAAACCTCTCATTCATTTGGAGTTGAGAAGATCTTCTTTCAATGCCTCATTTTGAAATTCTTTGACCTGTGTCATCACGTCAGAGGTCATCACCAACTGATACGCCTTCACCCGAATCGGCTCTGGTCTTTCTTTTCGTCTAAGGGCGTCGGCCACTACGTTGGCCTTGCCTGGGTGGTAATGGATCTCGCAGTCATAGTCCTTGATTAATTCCAACCACCTCCTCTACCTCATGATGAGATCCTTTTGCTCAAAGAAATAGTTTAGGCTTTTGTGGTCCGTGAAGATTATGCATTTCAAGCCGTACAGGTAGTGCCTCCAAATCTTTAAGGCGAAGACCCCAGCTGCGAGTTCCAAATCACGAGTGGGATAACTAATTTCGTGGGTTTTTAGTTGTTAGGATGTGTAGGCTATTACTCTCCCATGTTGCATTAACACACAACCCAGTCCCGAATAGGAGGCATCCGAATACACCACTAAGTCTTCACTCCCTTCGAGCATTGTTAAGACAGGGGCTTGAGTTAATCTTGCCTTTAACTCCTCAAACGCATCCTCCTGTTTCCGTCCCCATACATACTTCACATCCTTGCGTGTCAATTTGGTCAAAGGTGAGGCTATCTTGGAAAAGTCCTGGATAAATCTTCTGTAGTAGTCCCCCAAACCCAAGAAACTACGAATCTCAAATGGCATCTTTGGAGACTTTCATTGCATCACCGCCTCAACCTTCGCCGGGTCCACCATGATTCCTTCAGAATTCATCACGTGACCCAAAAATTGAACTTCGCGCAACCAAAAAGCGCACTTAGAGAATTTAGCATAAAGCTTCTCCCTTCTAAGTGTCTCCAGCACCTCGCGTATGTGACCGACATGTTCTTCCTCGCTCTTTGAATAAATCAGGATATCATCAATAAACACAATCACTAATATATCTAGTATCGACCGACACACTCGATTCATCAAATCCGTAAAGGCAGCTAGCGCGTTAGTTAAACCGAAAGACATAACGGGGAACTCGTAATGTCCATAACGCGTGCGAAACGCTGTCTTAGAAATATCTTGTTCTTTTACCTTCAACTGATGGTAGCCAGATCGGAGGTCTATCCTTGAGAACCAACTGGCACCTTGGAGCTGGTCGAACAAGTCATCTATTCTTGGTAAAGGATATCGGTTCTTCACCGTTAACTTGTTTAGCTCCCGGTAGTCTATGCACATCCTCATACTACCGTCTTTCTTCTTCACAAACATGACCGGAGCACCCCAGGGAGAGATGCTTGGTCGGATGAACCCCTTGTCCATCAACTCCTGCAGCTAATCCATCAGTTCTTTCATCTCAGACGGAGCTAACCGATACGGTGCTTTGGCAATGGGCTGAGTGCCGGTGCTTTGGCAATGGGCTGAGTGCCGGTGCTTTGGCAATGGGCTGAGCGCCGGGTATCAGGTCAATCTGAAACTCAAAGGTGGCACACCTAGTAAATATTCTTGGAACACGTCCGGGAAGTCACACAGAACCAGCACTTCAGTCAATTGTGGTGTTGACGAGTCCACATCCTTTACATACGCCAGGTAAGCACTACATTTACGCCTCATACACTTCTCTGCCACTGCCATTGAAATCACCCTTGGAACCATGGTAACGTGATCACCAAAAACTGTTACCGAACTTCCATCGGGCGCAACTAATCGAATCATCTTCTTGCGACACATGATGTTTCCCTCATAGGTTGTTAACCAGTCCATTCCTAGTACTACATCGAATCCTCCTAGGGGCATCACATATAGTTTAGCAGCAAACCTATGGCCTTCTAACTCTATGCCACAATCCTCAATCATATTAGAAATTCTGGTTGACTTACCAATATTGGTTTCTACATAAAATGGTTCGTCAATATTCCTACTACTAACAGGCAACTTAGCACATAAAGCAGCACATATGAAACTCCTACTAGCACCAGAATCAAATAATATGGTGGCATAAGTTTGGTTTACTAGAAACATACCTAACACGACGTCGGGGTCTACACGGGCTTCCTCTCGGGTCATCGTGAAGGCTCTAGCACTTGCCCTCTGCCCTCCTTCTTCAGCCACCTTCTTGCTCCCAGAGCTCTCAGCTGTCGGCTTCTTGCACTTGTGGTTTCTATGGCTAGTTCCGCCACAGTTGAAGCACCTCGGCACTCCATAATCTTTTGCTATATGGCCGGGCTTCCCACACTTGAAGCAGACGTTCAATCCCAAACGTCATTCCCCGCAATGCTCCTTTCCACACTTACCACACTTCTTTATTCCCGGACCTGCAGCAACCCCTCGCCGGTCATCCACCCTTGGCTTCTTGTTGTTCGGGGTGAAACCACCACTTCTGAATCGCTTTCCTCTCCAGTTATGACCACCACCATCTGTTTTCTTCACCTCCACCACCATTATTTCCCTTTCATCATACAACATTCCTGCCAGATCCACTACCAACCTGAAAGTGCTTGGCCGGGCAGTAATCAAGTGCCTGCGAATGTCAACTGGCAACCCCTGAATATACCGCTTAATCTTCCTTGTTACTGGCGTAACCTGATCGGGCACCAGCCTCGCCATCTCGTTAAATTTGGCGGTGTATTGTTGGTGGGTCATAGTTCCCGCCTCCAGCTATAGGAAGTCTCTCTCGATCTTGTTGAGCTCCGGATGAGGACAAAACACCTGAATCACCAACCTCTTCAATTCTTCCCACCTCATCCTTCCAATGGCCCGGTTGCCCTCGGCCTGGACAAGGTTGTCCCACCAACATAGCGCCGTGTTGACAAAAGAGTGAGTGGCAAACATCACCTTCTGGTCCTCCCGATACTCACTAATCTCCAGTACCACCTCCATCTCCCTCACCCAACGGTGAGCAGCAGCAGCATCACCATTGCCATTGAAGGTGGGGGTGTCTACATCGTTGGAACGCCCCGTAGCTGTATCCCCTTGCGGTTTCTCGCACCACCACTTCTACATCATCACTAGAGGCTCCCCCTACAGCATTTAGCTCCTCCTCCTTATCGTGATCCCTCACATCACCTCTCCTACCAGCATTCGTTCTCCTCTCCTCTTCCTTCTCCTTTCATTCATCCTCCCTCACAACTCGGATCACTTCAGTCATGACAGACGGTAGGATTGTCTGCATGAGTTAGTGAACCTCCTCCACCACTACCTCCTTCACCGAGGCTCTCAAGTTAGCACTCTCATCCACCCCCTCTGGGTGATGAAGATTAGGCCCAGCAGGAGTTGTCTCTGCGGTCTTGGTTTTGATCTTCACGGCCCGTGGCCTACCAGCACGACCACCCCGTGTTCCACCTCGAGAAACCTTAGATGATCTTCCTCCCGCCATCCTCTAACCACTATAAGATTCAAACACCAACACAGTCATTCAAGGTAATAGCTCAGTTTATGTTAAGTATAGTAAGTCCCTAATTACAGTGGCCAGTTGTGATTAGCCACTTACTTTACTCTTCATCCCCCGAGCATTTCCTATCCTGACTACATTTTTATTCAAATCTACTAAAAGCACATAAATCAAATAACATGCGCACATAATACCGATTAACATTATAAAAGAATTACCTCATGGCACATAGCTACTCGGGCTGACATCCCTCCATGCAGTCCCATTTTCAGTTTAAGTTTAGGATTTTGAAAATATTTACCCATTTCTCTTAAACTTTGGCTCTGATACCAACTTGTAAGGCCCCATTCCCGGAGGCCTCACAGTTGGTCAATCACAACATAATTAAATAAAAACATTACATAATTCTTAAAGCATGGTAGCGGAATTAACATCAAAAGCCATTCATTAACTAATAAATTCTATTGCTAAGTAATACATGTGTGTTTGTTATCAGTTACAAAAGATCATTAGAACGAATTACAAAACAACAATGTTATTAATCATGAATGGATGCCAGTCTTGCCCTGACAAGTAGCCTCCCCGTGTGCTATCCTCAGCAAAATTACCTGCCAACTGAAAATGCATAAAAGTCAGTGTTGCTGAGTGAGTTCAAGTTTTAAAATATTGAAAATACTTCATGAGTTTTGTATAGGAAAAATACTCCTTAAAATGTTGTTTACTCTTTAGTATGTGATCATACGTCATACATACATTCAAATACTATTCATTATCAACATTAATATCTTTCTTCACCATTTCCATGGTTGTTCACTTGAACCTTTACTTTTAATCTTTCACTTTGATATGGACCAAAGAGCTATACCTCCCATATAATGCGTATAAACCTGGTACTGGACCTGAGGTCTAATAATAGACCCCATCCGTGGTGCACAAAGCTGACTCCAGTATCGGGGCAACGACAATGGTCCCCTCAATCTCAATGATTGACCTTGTGTGCATCCACCGGGTTAGCTAAACCGCACACAGTTGAGCTAACAACCTAGTGGTTGTGAACCTCATGTGAATTTGCTTGCAAGACTTTCTTACGTTCTTTATGTTCCACTTTCATTAATCATTTCACTTCTTAAAGATAATACTTTACGAATAAGAGTAAAACCACACCACGTAACGTCACATAATAATATAATAGAGAACACAAGAACAGCCCAAAACATAAACAAAATAATCAGATAATAGTATCAAGTCAAACCAGGGTCAAACCCTAAAATTCTGAATTTCCCAAAATTTCAGAAAATATTCTAAGTGTCATAGGCGCATGGGCACTATGCAGGCGCATGAGCCCTGCTTAGGTGCATTAACACTATTCAGCCGCATGAAACCTACACTTAGGCATTTTGCTTACATTCTGGGTGCATGATACTACACTTAGTCATTAGAGAAAAATCTTCGGCGTATGACACTATTCAGGTGCATGAGGTTATACTTGGCTTATCAGGCAAAAGTTTTGAGCGCATGGGCACTATTGGGGTGCACGAACCCCCACTTGGGATTTTCTAAAGAAATTTACAGGCGCACGGGCCCTATTTGGGCGCATGGCCTGCACTTAGGCATATTTTCACTAAAATCCCAGGCGCATGGGCCCTGTTTGGGCGCATGATTATCTGTTGTGCATTTCTACATTTCAGAATCAGTTCAAACCTGTTTCATCACCTGCCCTAAGCTTAAACATACTATTCTAAGCATCAGTAACACTTAACCAACCAAAGAACACAAGTATATACATACATATACATACGGGTAAACATATTTCAGTTGTAAAACATTTTAACCATGCATTTTCAGCCCCAAAACAGTTTAAAACACATAGAAATCAGAGTCTAGAACTCACCTAGTGTAGCAAACAAGCAAAACTCCTCCGAACCTGCTTGTACATGAGTTCAAACACCTAAAAACAATCAAAACAAATACCAAAACACATAGAACACTTATTAATCGGTTCCTAAGGGTGAAACCACCGAGAAACCGAACCAATTATACAAGAAAACACTCACCTTAGATTATTTCAGCTTCCTTTTCACTCTAAAACCGAGAGGATTCAGTTTTCTTCCTCTTATTCTCCTTTCAGCCGTAAAGAAAAGCAACAACAGGGTGATATGGGCGGCCATGCCCATATAAAGTGCACTTTTTGACTTTTGTGTACTTTTACACAGAACACCCCTCATCTTTGGCTCTTCTTTTTTCTTTCCAAATACTTTTACTTTGATCAAAGTTTCGGGTGTTACATGTATTTAATGCTAATAGGACCAAATAAGTCGGTATGTAACAATTCAAGGGGTTTTGAAATTGTATTTTCAAGCTTAAGCTTGTGTGGCCTTTTGTGTTGTTTTCCTTGAACACAAGCCATGCACTTTTCTACCACTGAAAAATCTTTAAGTGGTAGCCCCCTCACAAGATTGTTCTTAACCAACTTATTAATATTTTTAAAATTAACGTGTCCTAATTGTCTATGCCATAAGAAGGAATCAGAAGATTAAGCTTTTGACAAAAGACATGTCACGGTTAAGGTGGACTCTTTTGATCCCATATCCAGCAGATATGTATCATTCTTCCTTGGAGCATGGATGATCACTAAATCCTCTGGGTAATTAACTCTGGTTAAAGAAACAAGCATTCATTAGACATGATTAACACTAGAATATCTTTGTCAAAGATTTGTGATACACTCAAAAGACTGAATGCCAGCTATGTAACACAGTTCACTTTCTCTAGAGTCAAAGAACCATTTGATACTTCCCCTTGACCGATCATCTTTCCTCCTTTCTTGTCTCCAGCAAAAGCAACATATCCTCCATTTATTATATAATAATTTGTAAGCAAGTCATTCAACCCGGTCATATGCCTGGAACATCCGCTATCAACATGCTAATAGCTATTGATAGCTCTCCTAGTGTGATCCTGGCATTCGAACAAAGATTATTATGATTTGGAAATTAGGACCCAAGTTTTCATTAACTTAGGTCTCGGAACTGAAGAATTTCTATAAAAGAAATTATTTACAAAATGATTTAATCTACTTCCTAACGAACTATTACTTACATTTCTACCAATATTCTCAGGGCAATGTTTAATTACATGATCATCCTTCCTACATCTAAAACAATGAGATTTTAAACCTTTGTTTTTATATTTTGAAAAGAGGAACTTGATCTATTGATATCTCTTCCTCACATTCATACGTGTGTAAATCAGAATTGCTATAAGAGTCATATGATTCTTCTGACTTTTCTTTTGTGAACTTAATTTTAGCAGGTTCTGGTTCATTTACATTAAGGTTACTGACATTTGAGGAAGTTGTGTCCTTTTCTTTATGTTTAGAAATCTGACTTGGTGTAAAAGATGGAAAAGGATGAGAAAAGAACTTGTCAAAACAATTTGATTTTGTTTGTTTGTCTGAAACTTTACTTGAACAAGCATCATTTTCATGAATACAAGCATTTGAAACATCACGATTTGATTCATAAACATCTGAAGATGAACAAGCTAGACTAGAGTTAGAACTACATATACCATTGTCTATAATATACTTTTAGGAAACAAATCTACTTAAGCTATTATCTATTGAAGACTTTTTGGAATCAAAAATACTAATGCTAGAGCTGCCCAGACCACTACATGCACCATAATCATACTCCTCTCAAATCTCCTTGTGATTTACTCATCTAAACCTGCATACAAACTGTTAGAATCTTGTTGAATTAATTCATTAGTTGGATATGGTGTAGGCATAGGAGAATAATAATAAGTACTCGGAGGAGGATAAACATGAGTGGTTTCTTCGCTTCCCAAACCTGTCTTAATTCTAGCCCCCCGTTGTTTCTTGCAAAGATCCTCAAGTTTCATCCTAGAAATGGTCTGTTTTTCAAGTTTCGTTTCCAGCTTGCTTGTTTCAAATTCAGCAAGTGCTACATGTGTTGGGCTATTTAAAGATGATACTTACCAAAACCTAAGTGCCGAATCTTATGATGATTACCAAAACCGACACGGTGAAGCTATGCTGAAAATATAATCAAAGCGAAGAAAACTGACCAAAGTCAAACTTGGTCAACCATGGTCAAAGTCAACGGTCAACAATAGCGGTCGTCCCGAATGACGTCACCACCCGACAGTCATGCATCAGCAACAGTGAATTTATCAGACTTAGAAGAATATTTATGTAATTATTAGGGCTTAAATGTAATTTTGTTCATTAATGTAAAAAGTATAAATAGACTAAGTGTAGTCATTTATACTCTAAGCATTGTAAGCACTAACAAGAAAAAAGAATAAAGAATTAGTCTAGTGAGAGAGACAATTAGGTAGAGTGTGTGTGAGAGAGAATTTTCTTACAAACTCCCTTTGTAATCTACTAGCATTATCATCCATATGAATGAATGAAATTTTTATGAATATGTGTTCTTGATTGTTCATCATCCATTCATCATCATACATTAAATCTTGCAATAGATCTTCACTTGAAATCATCAACAGGTCTGTGAGATTCTACACCACAGATTTGATAAATGGCAACAATACGATTGCAATATTTGATCCTACGATTATCAAATTTCCACAGTTGGTATCAGAGCCTTGGCTCCTTGTTCTTCAAATTTTTCTAAAAATTTGAACCACAGGTTTGATCTACAAATTATTCTTGTTTTTTGATGAAATCAAACTACCTTTAGCTTAGATATGGTATTTCGTGAAGATTTGCAAGTATTTACATGAATTGAAGTTCATTTGAGCCATTAATTTGAAGATTTAAGCAAACTTGTTCTTCAAGTCTTCAAATGCTCATGAACATGAAATTTTGATTTTTTGTTGTTTGATCGAATTTAAGCTTCTAATAACTTTAATTTGTGATAACTAACACATCTGCAAAGTTTCATATCAATTGAACATACATAACTCTTGAATTGAAGATTTTTGAAAATTTTGTGTTCTTGAGAAAAGTTCACTATTCTTAAGAAAAAATCATCAAATTCACGAATTTGATGCTGTTTACCTTAAATTGATAGTGGTTTTAGCTTAGAAAAATCAAATCTAAGGTTCATTTATCATTTTCAACATCCAAATCATTCATTTTTGAACATTGATTCTCATATCTGGGTCTTTGTTCTTCTTGGTGTTCTTCATATGTTCATCATCTAAATCTTAGTTTAGGTGATGATTATATGAAATTGATTATTGTTTCAGCTTAGAATCACTTATCTATAGCTATTATAACATTTGATTTTATCAAACTCCATCAGAAATCCAAGAATCAAAAGTTTGTTCATTCAAGAACATGAGGTTTGACTTTTAAAGTCAAACTGTTTTGAAATCTCCAAAATCAGCCAAATCTATGATTTAATTCAGATTTTGATTCATTTGTTCATCATTTGATCATTCAAGAATCATTCAACAATCACTCATACAACAATTTATGTATTTGCAATTGAAATTCCATTCATAATCGAATTTCATAGCTAAATTTTTTTTATCATTTGTGCAACCAAGTGTCTACAGCTGATGCATTACATCCGCAGCTGATACACCTAATCCACAGCGGACAATTATCTGTGCACTGCGGACGTGTAAATTTGCAACAAACACGAACAAACATAAGGTCCATAACGGATGTGTAAGTAACTCCATAGCGGACATTGGCCAAACATAAGGTCCACAGCGGACGTGTAAGTATGTCCACAGTGGACACAATAGTCTACAGCGGACACAACAGTCCAAAGTAGACACAACAGGTCCATAGCGGTCACAACAGGTCCATAGCGAACATTCATTTGTCCACAGCGGGCGTGTAACTTCGTAGCAGATAGAAACAAACAACCACGTCCACAGCGGACGTTGAACAAAACACAACAACTCACAGCGGACGTTACTTTCATTTTCATCCGCTTCAAAACACAACTTACAGCGGACGTGTAAACATCACAACATCAAAAGTTTGTTCTCGGAAGATTTTGTTGTTCTTGGAAGGTTTTAGATTGTTCTCGGAAGTTTTTGAACTCGAAAGAATTCCTTGTTTGGAAGCTTTTAAATTTGAAAAACCTTTAAAGTTTGTTATCGGAAGTTTTCAACTTGACTAACTTTTAAGTTGTTCTCCGAAGCTTTTCATTTTGACAAACTTTTATAAGTTGTTCTCGGAAGATTTGAGAACTTCCTTTTGACTTCCTGTTGATCAAGACATATATACCTCGGAAGAGTTGAGTTATTTTCAATCAAGTCACAAAATCATTTAAATTTTAATTGAGATGATCCAAATATTGTTACTTTTAAACTAAGCTAGATTAACTTAGTCCAGCTTAACTAAATTGTAATTGAACTGAGTTAACTCTCTAATTAGGTTGATCTAATTAAATTGAGTTTTGACGTTCTTTGAATTCAATTAAAATTTTAAAATTTGATTTTGTTTGAAACACAAAAACATTTGTTAAATCATTTTTGTTTTTAAACAAAATGGAAAATTTAACATCATTCACTAAAATTCGTGTTTAAAGAAACCGAGCTATCTTTCTTACTGCCGGTAGAAAGAGGTTTCAAGAATTCAAACAGAGCAAACCAAGCTACTTCGATCAACCAAACAACAGCAACAAATCAAACAAAAGCTACAATCAACCAATCAACAACAACATATCAAACAATAACAACAATTCATTGTTTGACAAGACAAACATTCAGTTGTACATTAGTCTCATTGAGAAAGAACTAATGCACTTACATTTTTGTGATCTTTCAAACTCAAACAACACATTGTCTATTGATTTGATCAAATGCAGGTCAGAGATGGAACACTCTCAAAGCAATGACCAAGCACAAATCAAGACATTGAATCAACAAAACATCAATTTAGCTCAAGAGATGAACAAGTTGCAAGACAAAATGGTTCAACAACAAATCCAACTTGAAGAGTCAACTGCTGAGCTTGCAAAACCACAAACAAAAACAACACAAACATTCCTCCATTGCATATAATTCCTAAAGACAAAAAGATCAATCTATGCTCATTAGCATGCATAGATGAAGTACAAGCATATCAGAAATATTGCAACAATCTAGCATACATGATAAAGGAGGAAAGAGCTTCATGTTAGGTCTAGATCCTTTGTATAGGTTTAGATGATAAATCAACTCTTGTAATAACTCAATGTAATTCTTTTTTAACATAATGTACTGCATAAATTATATGTTAACCCATATTATTGTGTGTGTTGGTTTATGTGTCATTGCAAGAAACATCAGACTTGGTAAATTTGGAAAATTGACCAAGTGTTAGAACAACTGCGGATGAACAATTTTGTTCTTCGTAGATGTTCTCCGAGGCATAACTCAAGTCTGTGCTTCCATAGATCTCCTACAGAAGAACAACAAATGCTGAACAAATCTGAGATCAAGTGGAGTTACTGAAGAGTTTGCTACGAAAGACCAATTTCTATGGAAGAAGAACTTCCTATGGCTGACAAATTCCTAAGAAAGATAAAAAAGTCAACAAGTCAACATGTCAAAGCAACATCATCAAATCAATGACGGCAGAATATATTGAAGTCAAGCAAATATTCCACGTCACATCAATAATATTCTTTTTGTAATTTACAATTTCCAATGTAAATTGTGAACTCCTATGACGATAAACAAGGCAAGGATGCACACATATAGAAACAGAATCATGAAACAGAATAGAGATATTAGCAAGAAAATAGGAACATAATAGAAAGAGATTGAGAGATATAGATACTCAAATAGGTGTATATATTGTAGAAACGATATCAATCAAGGAGCACTCAAGAAGACTAGCAATACAACAAGAACATAGAAAAACAACAATATAGCATAAAGGGCATCAACATCAATTGTAATAGGTTCATTGTGAATGAAAAGAAATTGAAAATCATCTTTGTGTAACTTTATTACATTGTGTTTTCAAGTTGTTTTATTTTGTTCATCGATTTCAATTTATAAACAATCCATTAAACAGCAAGTATTGCTAGTTCCATGATCATTACTTGTTAAAATCAAATTGATAATTCCTGCTTCGATCCTTGGATTCACAGGTGGTATCAGAGCCAAGTGCTCATTGATCTAGATCAATTGATCTATCAGTTTGATTTGTTTAATTGGTGTTTCTTTTAAATTGGTTTGTTAACTTTTGATAATTAGCATAGTTAATTAACATGTGCAATTCAGTAGTTGGCGCTTATCAACCTCCGATGTTGGAGAACAAATCTGATTTCGAAACATGGAAAATCAGATTCAGGAATCATGCTAATTATACAGATTCTGACTTATGGGTGTCTATCACTGAAGGTCCTTATATTCCACCTGCTTTAGGACCTGATTACAAAGATAATAATTAGCCCATAAGTCTGAAAAATCTATCACCTGATGATGCCAAGATAGTCAAAGTCAACATTAAGGCCTATAGTATGCTTACTATGGCTTTACCTAAATACCTATTGATCAGGTGTTAAACATACAAAACTGCTAACTCATTATGGAAAATTCTTCACACTCTGTGTGAGGGAAGTGATAAGATTAGAAGTATCAGGAAGGATACTCTACGTTCATAATATGAAACATTCCATCACATTCAGGGTGAATCCGTCCCTCAACAACTCTACAGGTTTATGCAACTTGCTACAGAGATGAATATCTTTGAATTGAAGTATAGCAATGAGGAGTTAAATAAAAAGATGCTTCATTCACTGCCAGAAAGCTGGACCCATACTGTTTCTATGTTCAAGAATACCCTTGATCTGAAGTCTATTGGGTTAGACATTCTGGTTGCAAAGGTAGAAGCTTTGGAGTTGGACGAGAAAACCAGAAACAATAGTGTTAAAGCACCTATAGCACCATACCAATTCAAATAATCTAAGGGTGTTGGAAGTGCCTTTATCTCTAATGATGATGAAGGTACCTCTTGTGTTGAGAGTGAGAATGAAGAGGAAACTGGCTTCTATGCTGCCAAGCCCTCTAAATTGAACTCTCAAAACAATCAAAACAGAAAAGCAAAAGGAAAGGATGATGTCTACAAAACCAATAAAACCAACAATCAAACAGAACCAATCACTGTTTTTCTGGAATCAGAAGAACAGAAGGCAGCCTTTGCAGCCTTCAGCTCAAGCTTTCAAGCTTACATGGGAAGTACCTTGACTCCTGTCCACTTCTGTTAGTAAGACCTTGAAGAACATCATCCTGATGAAGTGGAAGAGATGGATCTATAATAGAAAATGGCCATGATTGCTTACAGGGCCAAGATGTACATGAGAAGGAACAAAGGACTATCTGTTGCAGGAAGAACAACAAAGATTGGTGTTGACAAATAAAAAGTAAGGTGTTACAAATGCAATTTTTATGGACACTTCTCAAGGGAATGCAACAGCAATCAACTATCAACAACTGACACAAGACAAACAAATCAGAGAAGCTTCAAGCAACCTCAGCTAACAAACTCATCCCCACCAGCCATAGGTTTTTCAATAGGTACTAGTAACTCTAAAGAAACTAGTATGATTATTTTGCAGGATTGATTGGAGTATGTATGAGAAGGAAGTGCAAGAGGAAAATCAAGCACTGATGGCAAACTTGGAAAACAAAGTTCCTCCAATGGCCAGAGAGGTAAGAAAAAGGTTATGTTATTCCTTATGTGTTGATGAGGTTGAAAGATATAGGGTTTGTAAGATCATCTGAAGATTATGAGGTTGATGCAACCAACAAGCCAGAACAACCAAGTCTTCCATGCATGCACTAAGGAACAAAGATGAACTAGCTTTTGAAAGTCTTACACTCTCAAATGTGTCTAAGTGTAAGATCTTCCGAAGCTAACAGTTTAGAAGGAGTTACTTTGGAAGTTTCACACTCAAGCAGAAAAATATTCTATGTGTGAAATCTTTCGAAGGCAAAGACCAGCATCTTCCGAAGCCAAAGATGAAATCTTTTGAAGCTTCAGAGACAAAGTCTTCTGAAGCTGTGAAGACTGATTTCTTTAGAGGACAGAGAAAATATGTTTTCTCTGAATCAACTTTTGATAAAGCTGACACACTCTCCGCTGCCTGCTCTGGTGGTTCACCTACTTTACACAAGTTGGTGAAACTTCCATGCTTTATCAAAAAGTAGGAATGGTCTTTGTCTGTAACTTACGTTACTTGTTTCTATAGACTTTTTGTATTAGGAAAAGTCAGTGAGCTATGGCATGTCATAGTCAGTAGTCAAAAGGCAATCTGCCTTTTGACTGTAGATTGATCTTGTTGTCTAGGTTAGTCACATCCCAACTGTCTTTACATGTAAGTGACGGTTGTAGGTTGTAGTATAAAAGTGTCTCGGGTCCTTGTAATTTCTATGAACGCTTTGTAACACTTGTAAAAGAACTTGAGATCAATATACAACATCCTTGAAAACCAATCTTATGTTCTTGTGTTGTTCTAAGTTCTGTCTCTTTAATTTACTTGTGTTCTTAGCATCATCCGTCTCTAGTTACCAGTTCCCTATTTGAATTGTTAAATGATCTAAGATCTCTCCTCAGTGTGAAACTAAGTGTTAAGTACCCTTACCCGGTCCTGCAATTGGTATCAGAGCATTCCAGGTTCTTGATTGTAAGATCTCACCATCTTTAATCCTTTTAGCTTCATACATCACTTAACTCTTCAAATGGTAGCTATCTCTAAGGATGATATGGAAATTGTAACTATGACAAAGTCCCCACTGAACAGTCCTGCGGATTTTGACACTTGGTGCCAAAGAATGGAAGGCTTCATCAAGTCTCAAGATTCCAGGATGTGGGAGTCTGTTGTCAATGGACCTCATGTACCATGAACCTCTTCAGCTGCTGCTGGTGGTGGCATGATACCAAAGGAGAGGGCTGACTTTTCTGATGATGACTGGAAAAGGATTGATATTGATCAGAAATCCATGACAGCCCTCCAAACTGCTCTTCCAAACTCCATCTACAGAGGTTTCAAGAAGTGCAAGACCGCTAAATAGCTATGGGATGCACTGAAACTGATGTAGAGGGGTCCAATGAAGCCAAGGAAAACAAGAAGGACCTCCTGAAGCAGCAGTTTGAAAACTTCACCTTCAAGACAGGTGAAACCATGACTCAAAAATACTTCAGGTAAGTTGAGATTGTGGATACTCTGGCTGATGTTGGAGTAACTATTGAGAACAGGGATATTGTTAGGAAGTTCATGTCCTCTCTTCCCAGACAATGGACACAATACTGTGTGGTCATTAAGAGGACTGAAAACCTCAAGACCCTTACTCTCACTAAGTTGTATGGGATACTCAATGGATACCAGATGGAGATGAACATGCAAAATTCATCTGGTAACACCAATACTCACCAGAGTTCAGGCCTTCACATGGGTGAAAGGGATAGCAGAGAACCACGACATCATCTTATCTGCTACCCTAAAACTTCACAAAAGGGTCCTTTCATCACCTTCCCAGAGACACCCAGAGAGAGCTACATCCAAGGAAGTCCCTTCCAAGAGACAAGTTCCTCTTAAGCCTTTATCTCTACTGATGAAAGTTCAGGAAGCTTTCTCTTCACTCTGGAATATATGGAGATAGTCCAGCAGATGGCTCTTCTCACTTACAGAGCCCAGAAGTTTTACAAGAGGACTGGGTGAAGGTTTCCTAGCAATGCAGCCAGGGCACCAGAATAAGAAGCCAAGACAGCAAGCTGCAGTTGCTGTTGAAGAAGGAGGATTTGACTGGAGCTTCCAAGCTGAAGATGCTTCTCCAAATCAAGCACTCATGACTGACCATGATGAAGCCAAGGTATTAGAGCATCTTTGCTCTCCTGAGTGTATTGCTAAAGTAAACAGATACAGGTCCTACAATTTAGAAATGAGACCTGATATTAAGTCTTTAAACATTTTAAAAGCTGATTTTAAGAGAGCTAGAAATGATTATAAGCTTAAAATAGAATATCTAGAGAAAACAATTTCAACTCTTAAACATGAGCAAACAAACTACAAGACTCAAATAAAAGATCTTGTTACTAAGTTGACTGAATGCCAGGCTGAGCTTGTGATCAGCAAAGCCAGGGCAGAAAAATGTGTTCTTGATGAAGAGACCTTCAAGAACATAATATCCTCATCTCTGCATGAAAAAGTTTGTTATCAGAATAAGCAGGGACTGGGATCTTGTGAGATGGCTCCTCCACACACTTTATTATCTGTAAGATCTCCAAGGTGTGGAACTGGTGAAGATGAGCTTCCCCTCATAGACCCTAGTGATAAAGAGGATTAAGAGGAGATGGTGACGGATGATTCTAAAATGTGTGAAAATAGTCAATCCAAAAAGGGTCACCATGCTCCTGAGGAGAGTAAGAAGGCTGGTATGACAAAGACAAAAAGGAAGAACTTAATCAAAAGAGCAAAGAGAAGATCAAAGAAGGCTCAAGAGATTAAGGCCACTTTTGACCCCAAGCAGAAACAAGTGTTCATCTCTGTAGGGTTTGAAGTGGTAAAGGCTGAGGAATCAACTACAAACTCTAGTACCAAGAGTTTTAGTATAGTTCCAACTCATTCCAGCAAAGAGAAGGATGAATTGCTATGTACCACTGCTACACAATCTGAACCATCCTCCTCCAAGAGCATTTCTCTCCCTAAGAATATTGCTACATCATCTATGAAGAAGAAGCTGGAGAAAGAAAGTGTTCAAGTTTAGTCTTACTTTCAAAAGAAGACTCCTATAAGGAAGCAAATGGACTGCATCATGTGTTGTAGTACTTCTCATCTGGCTAAGGATTGCTTCTACAATCCTAAAAGTACTATCCACATGGTCAAAGAAATGGATTCTGGGATGAAGAAGGAAAAGAAAGCTTCAGAAGGAAAATCTGTTTCCTTCAAAAGCTCCAAAATGAAGAAGAAGGCAAGTGAAAAATTGCTTTCGAAAGAAAATTTGGTCTCTGACGAAAGGAATGCTTCCAAAGTACTGAAGCTTGCTGCAGTGAAAGCAAGATCTTCCGAATGTCCAGTCTCCAAAACTTCCGAAGCTGGAAAAGCTTTCGAAGCTTTGAAGGTCAAGCCAAATTTTCCAAAGGTGGTGTGGAAGATGAAGGAAGACCGTGTGACTGAAGATTCTTCATCAGCAACAGCAAATGATCTTCAGAACCTGAACATAGGATCACTTACTGTTTCATTACCTTCAAATCATTTTAACAAGCCCAAGACCAATAAGGCTTGGGTTTCCAAATGTAACTAAATCATCTTCTTTTGTGCACAGACAGCCAAAGGCAAACAGAAATGTGCATTGATAGTGGCTGCTCTAGGCACATGGCAGGAAATGAGTCCTTCAAAACTTTGAAAGATTTGATGGAGGACCAGTTTCTTTTGGAGGAGATGCAAGAGGTTACATTACTGGCAGGGGCAAGGTTACAAATGGTAAGCTCGGCATTGAGAAGGTAAACTTTGTCAAGGAGCTTGGATACAATCTTCTGAGTGTGTCCCAATTTTGTGACCAAAAACATCAGATGCTCTTTCTGAGCTTGAGTGCATTGTTCTCAAGCCTGGGGTTGATATTCCTTAAGAGCTTCTACTCAGAGAGCCTAGGAGAGGGAACATGTACAAGATGGATCTACAGGAAACATCTCCCTCTGGAGAAGTTTCTTGCTTTCTTTCTAAAGCAAATAGTGATGAGCCTTTCCTTTGACATAAAAGAATGTGCCATGTGAACTTTAAAAACATGAATAAATTGATTAAGAATGATTTGGTAACTGGAATGCCAAAGAAAAGTTTACAAGTGATGACCACTATGTTGCATGACTGAAAGGGAAGCAACAGAAAGTGTCTCACAAGCCAAAGGAAATGAACTCTATCACTACTTCCCTATACTTGTTACATATGGATCTGTTTGGCCCCACTAGTGTAATGAGTCTAGGAAGGACCTCTTACTGTTTAGTGATCAGATGATTTCACAAGATTAACTTGAGTGTTTTTCCTTAGAGCTAAGGATGAAACCCCTGAAATCTTAAAGAACTTCATTCTGAAAATTTAGAATCAATCTGATCACAAGGTCAAGACCATAAGATGTGATCAAGGAACTGAGTTTAAAAACCAAATCCTCAATACATTTTGTGATGAAAATGGTATTTCAAGACAATATAGTGCTCCCAGGACTCCTCAGCAAAATGGTATTGCTGAGAGGAGAAACAGGACACTTATTGAAGCTGTTAGAACCATGTTGTCTGACTCCACCTTCTGGGCAGAAGCTATCAACACAGCCTGCTATGGGTAGAACAGAGTTTTAGTGGTTAATACACATGGTAAGACTCCTTATGAAATATGGCACAAAAGGAGACCATTCATTGGTTTTCTCAGAACATTTGGATGTCCTTGCACCATCTTGAATACCAAAGATCAAATAGCCAAGTTTGCTGAGAAATCAGATGATGGACACTTTGTTGGATACTCTTCTCAAGCTAAGGCTTATAGAGTATACAATCTCAGAACTAGAATCATTAAGGACTCAGCCAATGTGACTTTCAATGAACACACACCATGTGTGAAAGGTTCTGGCCCGGATTGGTTGTTTGATCTTGATTTAGTTACCAACTGTTTTAATAACTCTTGCGAGAATGTTTCAGGATCTACAGATAACAGATCAACAGAAGATCCTGATCCAAGATTTGAGCTGAAAAGACCAACCAAGAAGACTACTTCAGCTCCAGTGGTGACTAACCCTGTAATTGAGGCTCCTATCAGCACAAGCATGACAAATACTGCTGATTCAACTAAATTGCCTTTAAATTCCATCTTAGAGGCTCAAAATTCAAGAGAAGGAACTTCTAATACAGGAGGAACTAGAGATGGTGACAGTGATCAAGAATTTCTTGATGCTGATAACCACTCCATTCAAGACAACATGAATGATGTCACACACTTATTAGATCAAGTTTCTCTTGATAAGTGTGCTGATATAGTGGGTGACACCTCATTGGCAGATCAAAATTTCTCTAATTTAGATCTGTCCAACCAACTTGCTATGATCCCTCAACTTTAGATCCACAAGTCACATCCCACCACAAACATCATTGGAAATGTTGACTTAGGGGTAAGAACAAGAGGAAAAACTCATGACAGCCATGTTTGTCTACATTCTTGTTTCTTATCCCAAATAGAGCCGAAGAAAGTTGATGAGGCTTTGAAGGATGGAAGCTGGATTGAAGCTATGCAAGATGAGCTGCTTCAAATCCAAAGACAGAAGGTGTGGAACTTATGCCTCTTCCTCAAGGGAAGACTGTCATAGGTATCAAATGGGTATCAGGAACAAGAAGAATGATAGAGAGATTATTATCAAGAACAAGGCTAGACTAGTTGTCCAAGGATACACTCAAGAAGAAGGGATAGATTACGCTGATGTTTTTGCTCCAGTTGTAAGACTTGAAGCTGTAAGAATATTCCTGGCTTATGCTGCATCCAAGGATTTCAAGGCCTACCAACTTGATGTGAAATGTGCTTTTCTCTATGGAGTGATTGATGAAGAAGTTTATATTAAACAACCACCTGGCTTTACAGACCCAAATCATCCTGATTATGTCTGCAAGCTTGATAAAGCTCTATATGGACTGCATCAAGTTCCAAGAAAGTGGTATGAGACACTATCGACATACCTCTGTCATCATGTATACAAAAGAGGTACTATTGATGGGACTCTCTTCATCAAAGAAACAGGGAATGACACACTGCTAGTTCAAATATATGTAGATGAAATCATTTTTGGTTCAACTAATCCAAAGCTCTACAAAGACTTTGAGATGCTGATGAAAAATAGATTTGAAATGAGTGCCATGGGGGAAATCAGTTTCTTTCTAGGAATTCAAGTGAAGTAGGTTGAAGATGGCATCTTCATTAGTTAGTCAAAGTATGTACAGGACATACTTACAAGATTCAAGATGACTGTCTGTAAGGTTGCAAAGACACCCATAGCCAGAAACCATTCCCTCAGTCCTAATCTTAAGGGGGGTGTGTTGATGAACATCTCTATAAGGCTATGATTGGGTCACTTATGTACCTTACTGCTAGCAGGCCTGATATTATGTTTGCCACATGTATATGTGCAAGATATCAAGCCAACCCCAAGATGTCACACCTACTCACTGTCAAAAGGATTCTCAGATACCTCAAAGGTGCTCCAAATCTAGGCCTTTGGTATCCAAAGAATTCAGACTTTAATCTATATGCTTATACAGATAGTGATTATGGTGGCTGCAACATGACTGCAAAGTCCACATCTGGGCGATGTCAATTCCTTGGTGGAAGGATAGTCTCTTGGCAATGCAAGAAGCAATCCTGTGTGTCTGCATCAACTGCTGAAGTTGAATACATTGTTGCTGCAAGCTGCTATGCTCAAGTGCTCTGGATTCAGAATCAAATGCTAGACTATGGGTTCAGCTTCAAGGAGACTCAAGGACCAAACACATCATGTGCAGCACTCAAGGACCAAACACATCAACATCAGGTATCATCTGATTAGGGATAATTTTGAAAAGGGATTGATCAAACTAATCAAAGTTAACACAAATGAACAATATGCTGATCTGTTCACAAAGGCATTTGATGAACAGAGATTTAAATATCTTGTATCAGCTATTGGGATGATTAACTTTGAATAGATTTTCCTTAATAACTTAATCAACTTTATTTCCTAAAACTGTGTGTCCTAAGTTGTCTATTAGATCACCTCATAAGCCCAATTCTTTTTGGAAGAAAACTAACTTTTAACTGATATTCCTCAAATTTGTGAAAATTTACCTTCGGAAGAACTCAAATTGCCTTCGGAAGAAATTTATGTCTTTAAATCATTTAACAACTTATCTAAGATTTACCTTCGGAAGAAATCCTTGGAGTTACTTCCGAAGCTTAAATTTGTAGATAAGCACTTAAATGTATTCAAGAACAAATATCTTCCAAAAGCAACTAAGTCTCGAAAGACTTGTTCAATTCTTCCGAAGCCAAATTTTCAAAATTCTTTGAAATATCTTCCGAAGCAAAACTTGCCTTCGGAAGCTTTGCTACAAAGCTTCCGACGCCAAAATTGCCTTCGGAAGTTTTACAAATTCCATGAAAACTAACTTTTTGGGCGCACTTTTTCAAAAGTAGGACCCACTTGTGGATTTCAAAGTTTATCTTTTTGTCATATCTTTGTCTCAAATCCACAACATATATCTTCCAAACGGTTCTATTTCGCCTCTCTATTCTCACTGATCCTTACCCTAAATTTACCCCCAAATTTCATCTTCTTCTTCCTTTCTTCATTGCAAAACTTCCTCAAATGGCCAACATTGATTGACGTAACGACCCTGATTTTTCCATGAACCTACACAGGCAACACAATCAGGTTGCCTTGTTACACTCTAAGAAGGATCCAAGCTTCTCAGATGTGTGTAGGTACCTTTCTTCATCGCACTACTTCACCTCCCATACAATTGATCCTCCTCTCTATGAGGATCAGTTGCTTGAGTTCTGGAGGACCTATCAAGAGGTCACCATGGACGGGGAGAAGGCACTATCTGCTACAATGCAGGGGAGGATAGTTTTCATCACTCCGGCCATCATAAACACCCATTTGCAGCTGGATGATGAAGCGGGTGAGCTGTCCTTCCCCAAATCTGTTGTCAACCACTCCTTTCAGCAGATGGGCTATGAAGGTGACTTCTCAGTCAAAACCTTCAGGAAGGGGAAGGTCTCATCTCAATGGAAATACCTCCTCCATGTCGTAATTCATAGCCTTTCTAACAAGCATGGAGGATGGGATCAAGTTCCAGAAGACATCTCCTTTATAGTCCATAGGATGGTACAAGGGGTCAAGTTCAGGTACTCTCAGTTTGTATATACTAATTTACTTGCAAACTTGGACTCCTTAGAGTACTACATGTTCCCTAGGTATGTTCAACACATTCTCAATTGTGAGTTGGGACCACAGTTGAGGGGAACGGCTGATATTCTTAAAATAGGACAAATGAGGCCCGACATCTTCAAAATCTTGAAGAAGCCAACTGTTGGCTTCTCTAGGGTAGAAACAGCCCTTGTCCTAAAAATGTTTGAGCTCATTGCTCAGGGTGAAAACCTAGCAGCACCAGCTAGTGTTGAACTAACACCCTCCACCTCTCAACCACCTCAAACACAGCCTACCATCATCATCACCTACAAAAGAAAATCCCAACGAACCCCTGCACTTGCTACTGAGCATGTGCAGGACCCCATAGCAGAACCCATACAGGAGGAAGTGGAATCTTGAGCTCCCACTTCCCCTGAGGAGCAGACGACTCCCATCTTTCAACCAATCAGTGCTGAGGTTTCTCATGCTCAGCCTAATGAGCTCACAACCCCACAAACAGCCTTAAGCCATCACTCTGAGTCTTAACACTCTAGTGATCAACCTTCTGGGGAAAGCTACCATCCCCAACCTCTTGATCTAAACCGCCCCATTTCCAGCCTGGACTTCTATTCTGATGAAGATTTTGGCTTCAGTGAGTACCATGAGTCTCTCCTATCTTCCCACACTCAAGGAGAGATGAGTACTCTTGATTCCCCCATCTCTAACCCACATCAACAACCCCCTACTAAGGTGGATAGTCCTAAACTTATTCAAGAAATCCATATGGCAGAGACTATCACTTTTTCAAGTTATAACATTACTAGGACCTCTACCATCAGAACCCAGCCTCTTGACACTTCTCTAGAAGTTGTCATTAGGCAGCGGAAATCCAGCAGCCAAGAAACCTATGCTGTTGGTGAGGAAGAAGACTTAGGTCCAATTCTCTCATCCCCCAATGATTCTTCATCTGAAGATGAAGGGAGTCTGCAACAAAAGGTGCACAAACTGTCACATCTTTGCACCTATTTTGTTTCAAAGATAGGTCACCTGGAATCTCAGGTGACTATCTTACAGAAGAGGGTCAATGACCAGCAACTTGAGTTCACCAATCTGAAGGGCAAGTTGGCTGAGAGACCCATGAGGACAACTCATCTGGTTCCACAAGAACCTGTGGATGTCATGGATCAATCTCCCAGCTCACCTATGCAAGAGGGTGATGCTACCAAAAAGGGGGAGGAAATTCTGACAATCACAGAACCTGGGAGTTCTTCCCAGAGTATGGACATAGAGGAATCACCATCCTCTCTTACAGTTGTTCATACTCAGCAACCTCCTCTGGACAGTGATCTGAACTTGCTCATCCAATAACTGTTTAAGGAGGGAATACCAACTGAAGAAGAAAGACTAAAGATGATCAGCTACCTGAGTGCCACAGGTTTCTATCAGGCAGATGCACTTCTTCCCTTACCATCTGAATACATATTATTTGAATACAATAAGCAGATGGAAGAAAAAGCTAAAAGAGAAAAACAAGCTGAAAAGAAAAGATTAAGGGAGGAAGCTGCAAAGTCAAGGGCCATTATCCACAAAAGCCAAAAAAAGTCTACTGACAGACAAAGGATGATGAGATTCTTGAAGCTGTATGAATTCTCCGAAAGGAGGCTTGGCCCTATGTCACTATCCATATTGGATGAGCATATCAGGGTAATCAAGCAAAGATAAAGAAGGGAGAGCTGGTGGACTTGCATTCTCCACCAAGTCCAGCTCAGCCTGAAGTTGAGGTGAAGGTTGAACCCACTGAGACAACACAACCTGAACCTGGAGCTGCATCTCATCCAACTTCATCTTCTGATCCACAATAGGGTCCTCCTCTCTCTCCTTTTAAACCTATGAGAGAGGAGATCCCAACTGAGGGGGACTTAACTAAACAACCTGGTACTCAAGACCAGTCCCCTCAGTTAAAATCATTAGGGAGAAGAAAAAGGATAGCCAGAAGATCAACCTCAAAGAGAAAAAGAAGAAAGGCATCCACCTCCCAACCACATGATGAGTCAGAGCATCCTGAGGGAGTGCATGAAGAGGTCTCTTAACAAACTCCAATCATAGTAGAGCCTCATGCTGTTAGAAGACAAATTATGTCATGGTCTTATGATGTAGATCAAGACAGATGGTATGTCATAAGAGATCAGGAAGGCATGTATGTCTATTCCTCAGAAGACATGCTCAATCTTCCTCTGCATGATCTCTTTGACATGAGAAGGTTCTATGGTAGTCTGAAGGATCCAGACCTAATGAGGAAGAAAGGTATGCTAAGGATCCTAATGTCGACTATCAAAATCTAAAGAACTTCTCTGTTTTGGTACCATCACCCTAGGGGGAGTTTGTAAGATCATCTGATGATTATGAGGCTGATGCAACCAATAAGCCAGAACAACCAAGTCTTCCATGCATGCATTAAGGAACAAAGATGAACTAGCTTTTGGAAGTCTTACACAATAAAATTTGTCTAAGTGTAAGATCTTCCGAAGCTAACAGTTCAGAAGGAGTTCCTTCGGAAGTTTCACACTCAAACAGAAAAGTATTATAAGTGTGAAATCTTTCGAAGCCAAAGACCAGCATCTTTCGAAGCCAAAGATGAAATCTTCCGAAGCTTCAGAGACAAAGTTTTCCAAAGCTGTGAAGACTAATTTTTTCAGAGGACAGAGAAAATATGCTTTCCCTGAATCAACTTTTGATAAAGCTGACACACTCTCCGCTGCCTGCTCTGGTGGTTCACTTACTTTACACAAGTTGGTGAAACTTCCATGCTTTTTCAAAAAGTAGGAATGGTCTATGTCTGTAACTTACCTTACTTGTTTCTGTAGACTTTTTGTATTAGGAAAATTCAATGAGCTATGGCATGTCATAGTCACTAGTCAAAAGGCAATCTGCCTTTTGACTGTAGATTGATCTTGTTGTCTAGATTAGTCACATCCCAACTGTCTTTACATGTAAGTGATGGTTGTAGGTTGTAGTATAAAAGTGTCTCAGGTCCTTGTAATTTCTATGAATGCTTTGTAACACTTTAAAAGAACTTGAGATCAATATACAACATCCTGGAAAACCAATCTTGTGTTCTTGTGTTGTTCTTAGTTCTGTCTCTTTAATTTACTTATGTTCTTAGCATCATCCGTCTCTAGTAACATGTTCCCTATTTGAATTGTTAAGTGATCTAAGATCTCTCTTCAGTGTGAAACTAAGTGTTAAGTAGCCTTACCCGGTCTTGCAGGGTTCATGCTCAACAATTAGCTGATAAAGTCAAAGAAACTATGCTTTTAAATGAATCTCATGTAAGAGAACATATACTTTATCCGGTCAAAATCAATTCATTACAAAAGGATTTAGACAAACTTGTGTCTGAAAATTATAATCAAAAAGCACAAGTTGAGCATTTGACCACCTCATTAACAAAATCCATGTCAGATCATGCATCTACTGAAGTGAAACTTCAGAAATTTCAACTATCATCACAGCAATATGAGAAACTTTTGAGTTCTCATATTGAATCAAAGAACAGGCCTGAATTGGGATTTCCTACTATTGCACTACTAATAAATGATAACTGCACCACTTTACCTGAATCCATGACCAACAGTCTATCAAATCATTTTATGTCTAACAGCAAAACTGAGTCAAAAGTTGAAAATAATGAATTGGTAAATGATGAAGATACTAAAGTCAGTGAAACTGATTCATCTGAGTCAAAATTTTCAAAAAAAAATGAATTAGAATTTGACTTTGATGACTGTGATGATCTGGATAAAGTTGATGAGCCTAATGAACAAGAAAGTGCTGGTTTGGGTAAAGGTAAAAATGTAATATTTGAACCAATAATTCCCAAAGTACTTGATGAAATCAAGCTACCTTATCCCCCAAAACAAATCAATTTGTTGAAGACCATCTACACAAGAATTGGTTAGCTGGATGAAGGGATTTAGGAGCTTAACAAAAAGCATAACAATCAACTAGCAACAAAAATTACAGAGGAAGAAAAGAAAAACACTTCGGCAGAACACCTGCAGTGAAGCTAAAGAGATGTATTGCAAATGGTGTGATATGCACAACCATAGCACAGAAGAATGCTACTTCAGCAGCTAATTCTCCATATGCAATATGAACAACCATATGACTTCTGATTGTTACTTTAACAAGTATTGTGCCATATGCAACAAGAATAATCATTCTACTCAAGAATGCTTCTTCAACAAAAAGAACAAAACAAAGATTCCCAAGAAGCAAAAAGTTGAAATTACTGAATCAGATTCTCAATCTTATGAGAATGATGAATCAAAAGTCCAAAAGCAAAAGAAACAGCAACCAAAGCATAAGATCTCAAAGACAAAGCCAACATCTGCTAATGATCAAGCAAAGATGAAAAAGGAGAAGCAACAATATCAAAGCAAGACTCCTCACAAGAAGGTAGTGTTGCAGGAAGATGAACCCTTCTTTGATCACTTTGAAAAGGGTAACCATGTTCCTCAATCAAAAACAAAAGATGTTGAAACCTTTTCTAACAAAGCATCATCTTCAAGTTTGAAGAACAAGGTACTCAAAAAATAAGTGACAGAAGAAGTAACTGTGAATCAAGATCAAAGTGCATCAAGTTCATCTTCAACATAATCATCCTTAACCCAAACAGAACATAATGAATCAATTAGGAATAATAACAATCTTGAGACACCTAGGCTTATTCATGATAGAGTAACTATTCTAGATAACAATGGCAAGCCTAAGACCATTAAGGCTTGGCCTCCACTTTCTAACTGATTTCATTATTTTTGCAGGAACATCCATGGAGGACTAACAACAAGTGGTATGTTGTCAGTGGTTGTTCCAGGCATATAACAGGAAATTGTTCTCTCCTCCATGACTTCAAACATAAAAATGCTTCATATGTAGCATTTTGTGGGGATAAGAAGGGAGGTAAAATTGTTGGTGAAGGAATGGTAACAAATGGAGTACTCAAATTTGAGAAAGTTAATTTTTGTGAAAATTTACAATACAATTTACTCAGTGTATCTCAAATTTGTGATCAAAATTATACCACTTTATTTGATAACTCTTTCTGTTACATTCTTAAGCCAGGTTTTCAAGTTCCAATAGATTGGATCCTTCTTAAAGCACCAAGAAAAGGAAACACTTATGTTTTGGACATGAATAACACATCTATGACAAGCAATGAAACCTGCCTGATCTCTAAGTCATCAGAAGATGAATCACAACTATGACATAAAAGGATGGTTCATTCCAACATGAAGAACATGAATAAGTTGGTCAAACATGACTTAGTCATTGGCCTTCCCAAGAAAAAAATTTATTGTTCTAATCAATGTTCATCATGTTATAAATGGAAACAACATAGGATGGCACATAAGTCCAAAACAATCAACACAAACACAACACCACTCAAACTGCTACACATGGATCTTTTTGGTCCAACCAATGTGTTAAGCATTGGTAAAAGGCAATACTGTTTGGTGATTGTTGATGACTTCACTAGATTCACATGGGTCTTTTTCTTAAAACATAAAAGTGAAACATCAGAAACATTAATGGAGTTTATCACTAAGATTGAAAACCAACTTGATTTAAAGATCAAAATGTTAAGAAGTGATAATGGAACTGAATTTTTTAATCATGTTTTAGATTCCTTTTGCAGGGACAAAGGAATAGACAGACAATTCAGTGCACCAAGAACTCCATAACAAAATGGAGTTTCTAAAAGAAGAAACAGGACTCTAATTGAAGTAGCAAGAACAATGCTAGCTGATTCAAAGTTGCCTATCACATTTTGGGCAGAAGCAGTGAACACAACATGCAATGTTCAAAATAGAACTTTAATTGTCAAAGAACATTAAAAAACACCTTATGAACTTTTGTTTAAAAGAAAACCTTTTATAGGCTATCTTAGAGCTTTTAGATGTCATGTGTCAATTTTAAACACTAAAGATCAATTAGGAAAGTTTGATGAAAAAGCTTATGATGGTTTCTTTGTTGGTTACTCATCAACATCTAAGGCATATAGAGTATACATTCCTCATCACAATATTGTTAAGGAAACACCTAATGTATCTTTTGATGAATCCTTATTTTCAAAATCTGTAAAAGGTTTATCTTTGTTGTTTGATATAGATGCATTAAGAAATTCATTTATCTCTGGTTATTTGAATGTTGTAGGTCCTGTGGATACATGTTATCCTTATGTACCTCCAAGTTTGGGTGAAGTGTCATTGTCAGCTGATCCTCCAAGATTACCCCAGACACATACTTTAAGTGTTGCTGATACAGGCCCTTCATCTCAAACAAGCACTGAAAACACTAATGGACATGGAAATTCAACTTTAGCAGAAGACAACAATGCATCCGTTGAAGTTCCTTACACATGTGTAGATGTTCCATCTACTTTCGGAGATGCTTCATTGCCTTCAACTGTAGTTCCAAACTCATCAGAAAACATTCTAACAATATTCACATCTGCAGATCAACAAACTCATACATCTGTAGTTGTTCCTGTAGCTGCTACAAAAGTTGTAACTATATCTGCGAAAAAACAAATTCATGAAGATGGAGTTCATTCAGCATCAGAAGGCCAAAATGATGAGGATCTTAATCACCTTGTTGATTCTCCATCTTAGCTGGGTCCATCTCCATTAACCAACATTACCAACTTGGAATCTTACATTCCAGTTGAATCGGTACTAACAATAAGAATTCGTAAGTACCATCCTATTGGAAACATTGTTGGTTATCTTACTAAAAGAACCACAAGAAGTCAAGGGGGAGCTACCAATATCTTTCTCTTTTCCTGTTTTCTTTCATAAGTGGTTCCAGCCAACATAACTGTAGCATTGAAAGATAATAGCTGGATTGAAGCAATGCAAGAAGAACTTCAGCAATTCAGAAAACAAAAAGTCTGGAATCTAGTTGATCTTCCTGAAGGCCAATATCCAATTGGCACAAGGTGGCTTTTCAAGAACAAACTAGATGACAGAGGTATCATTGTGAGAAATAAATCAAGGCTGATAGCACAAGGCTATACTCAAGAAGAAGGGATAGACTATGATGAAGTGTTTGCTCCTGTAGCAAGGATTGAAGCCACTAGAGTCTTTCTAGCCTATGCATCATATAAGAAGTTCACCTTTTACTAGATGGATGTAAAATGTGCCTTGTTATATGGTAAAATTTATAAAGAAGTCTATGTTGCCCAACCACCAGGCTTTGAACACCCTGATTATCCACACAGGGTATACAAGCTTGACAAAGCTTTGTATGGTCATCATCAAGCCCCAAGAAAATGGTATGAAACATTTTCATCCTTCTTACTCAAACATGGTTACAAAAGGGGCACAATTGATCATACTCTCTTCCTAAAACATGATCATCAAGATCTCTTAGTTGTCCAAGTTTATGTGAATGATATCATCTTTGGATCAACAAACAAGAGATTGTGTGAAGAGTTTGAAAGTTTGATGAAATCTGAGTTTCAAATGAGTTCTGGAGAATTAATAGTTTTCCTTGGTTTGCAAGTTCATAAGAAACCAAATGGAATTATTATCAACCAGGAGAAGTATATGAATTAAATTTTGAAGAATTACTAATTCATCCTCATGCAAAACACCAGCATCAACAATAAATAAGATTGTACCTGATCCTATAGGGAAGTCAATTGATCAAATATTATATAAATCTATGATAGGATCATTAATGTACTTAACAACCAGCAGCCCTAACATAATGTTTGCTGTATGTGTTTGGGCTAGGTACCAATCAAACCCCAAGGAGTCACATCTTAATGCAGTTAAGAGGATATTCAGATACCTCAAAAGGAAGCCAGCTCTAGGACTTTGGTGTCCCAAAGAAGGAGAATTTAACCTCTACTCATATTCTGATAGTGACTTTGGAGGATGTAACAACAATAGAAAATCTACAACTGGTGGATGCCAATTCCTAGGACCAAGACTTGTTTCTTGGCAGTGCAAAAAGCAAAAAAATATATCAGTATCCATAGCTGAGGCTGAGTACATAGCTGCTTCAGCTGGTTGCTCTCAGGTTTTATGGTTGCAAAACCAATTACTTGACTATGGTTACAATTTTCTTCAAACACCAATACATATTGATAACTCAGTTGCTATGTTCATCACAGCTAATCCAATGCAACATAGTAAAACAAAGTACGTAGAAATCAGATATCATTTTTTGAGAGATTGTTCATCAAGTTGATTAAACTGGATACAACAAATCAGCTTGCTGATTTATTCACTAAAGCCTTTGACTCAGTGAGATTTAATTTCTTAATTGAGTCCTTAGGCATGATCAACTTAGATTAACTAATCAACACAAAGAAAAGCATGATCTGTCCTTAAAATTTTTTAACATGGAAAAATCAAAAACATTCATAAAACATATAAAATTCCAAAAATATTGTCTTACTTTCATGTTTTCTTGAATAAGCAGTTCATATCATAGGAAATGATAGTACACTATACCTTTGTTTAATTTCATAAATTTTATCACACAATAAAGACTGATCAGATGTGATTTGATATGTGAGTAGGTTCAGCTTGAGTGAAAATAACAAGTTCATGCTTAACATAATGTCAAGATGACAAATTGTGGCCAAATTCCATTTTGATGAACATCCAAGTAAGTCTTATCCTGCTGTGATCAACTTATTCACCTAAGCACACTATGTTGTGACACTTTATAACCTCTATCTTTGCACATCATGGACCCTTTGTTTTGTGTAAACAAGGACCTGGGTTCACAGGCACCTCTGTTTTACGTAAGTAAAGACCTGGTGTCCTATTGATGATGATCAAAAAGATTCCAAAAAGGAACAACCCTAAAAGAATCCAATGTGATAAACTGTATATTAATTCAGAGCTTACAAATCATATCAGCATTAATAAGATTTCAAAGAAATCTTAAGATAGAGCTTATAACTTAAAGAACATAGTTTTAAGTGTGAAAAAGAGATAATTTGACTCACAAACGGAGGACAACTCCAATGTGAATTGAATGTGGAGTCCATATTTGTCAATCTCTAATCAATACCAAAACATGATAAACAGCATGACAAGTTGAAACTACACTCTTGCTTGAATTTATGTGGATCATAATACTTGCAATCAACACTAGATCTATGTATTCTATCATCAAACAAAACTGGTTTAGGAAGTTGCTTAGTGTCATAGTATGATCCCATTGCATGAGTCAAATGCTTATATATAGTTTGTGTTCTTTTCTTCGCCAATAAGTTGGATAGATAATTGCTTTTCATGCTATTCTCTTAATAGATTTTTCATAAATGCATAAATTCATCATTAATCATAAATTTAGGGGGAGTAGTAATCAACATGAAAATATGAGTTTATTGTGTTTTATTTTTAAAAGAAAAAAGTTGGAACGTGAGCACTAACTTGGCTGCAGGATATCTGTAAGTTTTTAACAAACCATTTCTTGCACAAAGATCATACATCACGAAGAGCAAAAATTGTCTTTCCGTAGATTGGTAAGCTACGGATAAAACAACAAATTCATAACAAATTTTGTCCTTCCGTAGATGTTCCTGCGAAAGAATTAATTAAGAATAAAATTAAAACAGATCAAAAAGGAAAGTTTTGCCTTCCGTAGATGATATACGAAAGAGTAACTTGTGGATAACCACGAAAGGGTAATTAGCGTTAAGGGTCCTACAACATTAAATAAAAGGTTTTAATAGTGTCCGAGGGAGTATAAATGATAATCCAACCGTTGTCATTTTTATTCACTCTTTAAGAACCCCTTTTCAGACGTAGAAAAACTCACTCAAACCAAAAACCCCTTTCTCCACCAACATTCAAATCTTTCATACCTCAACAATCCTTACCTAAATCACCTCTCTAACAACATCAATATGGCTAATCGTTTTGCTAAAGATCATAATGTCTGTGCGTTTCTTAATCCATAGGATCAGTAGCAGATGGGTGCCGAGATATTATCATATATTTGAGACGATCTAGATTGTTCTATGCTTTATTTGAAGACCCTGTTATCTATCAAGATCATATAATCTATTTCTGGAACTCAGGATGAATTGAGGAGGAGCAGGATGAAAAGGTAATCTATGCTACAATCAGAAACGAACAGCTGAGGATAGATGAACGAACAATAAGGAGGGTGCTGGAGTTAGGAGAAGGTGAAGAAGGACACCCTGATGTATTCGACCATGAATACATTCAAAAGGTTTTTCAACTGATGGGTTATGATAGTGATTATAGAAATGGCAAAATCAAGAAGGGAAGGTTGTGTGGGCCATATAGATTCCTATGCCACACTTATCTGATGTGTATGTCCAACAGGAAGTCAGGGTTGGATAGATTTTCAAGGCATATCTCCTCCGGAATCATTGGTATATTTGAAGGAATGACATATAACTATTCTAAGTACATTCTTGGATGTTTATGTGACCACATCAGGGTAGAAAAAGATAACAAGATGTATATGTTCCCAAGGTTCCTTCAGCAGATCATAAATGAAACTATCCCAATGTTGATAGAGAAGGTGTTGTCTTTGTCCAAACTCACCTGGGGAGATCTGTACTTAATAAGTTGGGTGAGCAATATCAAGGGGAAGATATGGAGATGTTCCTACATGTAATTGATGAAAATGATGATATAGCTCAGAAACTCCTATTCCCTGTACCCTCACAACAATAAACAACATCATCTGAGTCTTCTGGTCAACCATAACAACAAACTACACAGGCTGAATCCCCTGAACCACCACAGCATGAACCCAATCCTCCTTCACCACCATCCTTTACCAACATACCAGACACACCACCTGTACATCCCATCTCACCACCAAGTGAACACACCCAACCCTTATCACCTTCACTTTCCCAAACACTAATAAACTCTGCTTCAACTAAAGTAGTGTCACATGATCAAATCCCACAATAATCACCACCTGTCCATATTATCTTACCACCAAGTGAACATACCCAACCTATCACTCCTGCCCAATCTCAATCATCAATGAACACTAGTGCCACTGAACCTCTCTCTCCCAATCTGACTCAAACACCATCTCATCCAACAACACTACCAACTTTCTCACCCACACCTATTGAACCTGCTGAAAACCCAACTTACATTGAACCACTCAACCTTCATGAGGATGAGCATGATGCTGTGAATGAAGGCACTACAGAGGAGATTTGTTTAGATGTAGAGGGGGAGAATGATGAAGAAGTTGAACAAGAAGCTGAGACTGATAGTCGTTATGTTGATATCACTGCTTACAATGAGAATGATTTAAGAGAAGAAGAGATAGATGTAAGCAAGAGTTTCCTGGTGGCAAAATACAATAATCTTATCATTAAATGTAATAAAAAGTTGGAGAAGTTAAGAAAAACAAAAGGGGAGATGATTGAGAAAGACAAGGTAATAGCAACTAAAGATGCAACAATCAAGAAGTTGAAAAAAGAGATAGAAACAAACAATAAAGTGATTGACTGGATGGATGAGGTTGTAACTAAGACATGTGAATCTCTTGAGAGGGAGAAACAAGAAAAAGAAAAGATCATGTCTAAGCTGAACAAGTCATTGAAAATAATCTTTGATCAGTCAATGTTGCTGAAAGCTAAAGATGATGAAATAGAGACTTTGAAGAAGAAATTGTCTGATCAAGAGATGGACAGTCAAAAAGAACACCTCAAGAAAGCTGAAGAGAAAGTACTTGGGAAAAGCTCAAGAAGATGTGATTGAACATGGAGTCACCCCAAAAAGAACAAAAACAATATCTCCAGAACACACACCACTAACTGAACCCATTGAAGTAGATTGTGATGATGAGTGGGAAGAATTAACAAAAGAAGAGCCTGCTGAAGCTGCTAAAGAAGTAAAGTCTGATGACTTACTATTAACCACTGAAGACATTTTTTAGGAAGGAGCCCAATCTTCAATGTTCATGGATTTGGTAAACAAAGGGTTTCCTTATGATATGGTTGAAAGAATGAACATGTTTGAAATGATCCAAGTTTTGAAAGAGTTTGATCATGCAAGGCTAATGTTGCTGGTGTGCAACTATGAAACATTCTCAAAATACAAAGAAATGGAAAAGATAAGGAAAGAACTGGGCCATTGTGACACAAAGAAGCTGACCAGGTACAACATGACTTGTTAGTTACAAAGTCATAACTATGAGCATCATGAGCTTAAAGGAAGAACAATAAGTGAATTGAGAGCAATGATGGAGCATGTAATGAAGGTTAAGCTCGACACAGGTGTGAAATTCAGGACTGGGCTCCCTATCCTACTTACCAATAACAAGCAAAACAAACTCTTGATGAGCCAACAGTAGTTAAGAGTAGAGAAATGTACAAGGGAAAAGAAAAGTTGATTAGAGAGCCAAGAGATGTGATACCCAACAAAATATGGCCATTAGGCATTGTTGTGAGGGAGATAACTGAGGAAAAGACTACATTGATTCATCTCTTTGATCTGATGACCACTGCAAGATCAGCTGAAGAAAATAGAATAATAGCATGGAGATTTGATGCAGAGTAGAATTGTGACATTATAAAGAGAGCATCGGGGATGGTTCAATACTATCCTTGGTTGGAGTCTCTTCTCTCTCTACCAGATGCTGACTTGCATTGCCTTCAAGCCATTCCTATCACCAATTATACCATCAATCCAAGAGGAAGGGATTTCTCTGGAATAGTTACAAAGTTGAGACATAAGTTCAAAGGGGATGTCCTGAAAGAAGCAAGAAGAGAAGATGAAGAGCAGAAGAGAAGAAGACAAAGACAGAAGGGGCCTCATACCACTTTTTCTCAATCCATAGATAATGAATTCTTAACAAGAATTGGCTATGAAAACAAGGCTGAAGCTTTAATTAAAACTATAGAAGGAAATGGATATTCAATCCTTATCATAGAGTGGGGTTATGTAGAAAGGACCAAAGACCTGGTGTTGCTAAGGAATGATCCACATAAGAAAGGTTCAAGCATAAGACTGTTTGACCCATTGGAAATCAAATTGCAGACCCGACCAATGTGATGGTAGACACGGCAAAGGAGGAAGCGGTGATGCAATGGAAGTCTCCAAACACGCCATCCGAGATCCGCAGTTTCTTGGGTTTAGTGGGCTATTACAGGATATTCATTCAAAACTTTTCTAAGATAGCCTCACCATTGGCCAAGCTGACCCGTAAGGATGTGAAGTTTGTATGGGGTCTGGAACAGGAGAATGCTTTTGAGGAGTTAAAGACAAGATTGACTCAAGCTTCTGTCTTGACGTTACCCGAAGGGAATAAAGACTTGGTGGTCTATTCAGATGCTTCTTATTCAGGATTAGGTTGCCTGCTAATGCAACGGAGAAGGGTTATAGCCTATGTGTCCTGACAGTTGAAAATCCATGAGGCTAATTACCCTACTCATGACTTAGAGCTAGCGTCTATGGTCTATGCACTGAAGATTTGGAGGCACTACTTGTATGGGATGAAGTGCACTATCTTCACTGACCATAAGAGCTTGAAATAATTCTTTGAGCAAAAGGATCTCAATATGAGGCAGAGGAGGTATTTAGAGTTGATCAAGGATTATGACTGTGAGATCCACTACCATCCGGGCAAGGCCAATGTAGTGGCGGATGCCCTTAGCCAAAAGGAGAGACCCGAGCCAATCCGGGTGAAAGGTTACTAGTTGGTGATGACCTCCGATGTGATGAAACAGGTCAAGGGGTTCCAAGGTGATGCGTTGAAAGAAGAGCACCTTAACTCCGAAGGAATGAAAGGTCTAGTCTCGGAGTTGGGTGAGAACACTCTCGGAGTTAGAACCCACTACTGGCGGATGTGGATCCCTCGTTATGGGGACCTACAGGGGAAAATCATGGATGAAGCTCATAAGACTCAATACTCCATTCATCTCGATGCTACAAAGATGTAACATGATATGAAGAAAGATTACTTGTGGCCGGGTATGAAGTGTTATGTAGCGGAGTATGTGAGCAAGTGCCTTACTTGCTTGCAAGTGAAGGCTGAGCATCAGAAGCCATACGGGAAGATCCAACCTTTGGGTATACCTGAGTGGAAATGGGAGCACATCACCATGGACTTCATTACGAAGTTACCACGTAGGGCAAGGGGGTACGATGCTATATAGGTGATAGTTGACCGTTTGACGAAGAGTGCCCACTTTCTACCGATCCGCTAGACATATTCATCTGAGAGGTTGACGGATCTATTCATCAAAGAGATTGTGACGTGTCATGGTGTACCAGTGTCTATCGTGTCTGACCGTGACACTCGGTTTACATCTAAGTTTTGGAAGAGATTTCATGATGCGATAGGGACGAGGTTGCACATTAGTATGGTTTATCATCCTCAAACGGATCGTCAGTCAGAGAGAATTATATGGATGTTTGAGGATATGCTTCGAGCATGCGTCATTAGTTTCGGAGGAAGTTCGAACAAACACTTACCGTTAGCTGAATTCTCATACAACAACAGTTATCATGCCAACATTGGTATGCCACCATATGAAATGATATACGGTAGGAAGTGTAGAACACCCGTATGTTGGGGTGACATCGGACAGAAGGAGTTAGGGAGTGTTGAAGTGATCGAGGTTATGACTGAAAAGTTGGAGAAGATCAAGGCCTTTATGAAGGTGGCAAAAGATAGGCAAAAGTCGTATGCTGACAAGAGGCATAAACCGATTGAATTCAAGGTGGGTGATAAAGTTATGCTGTAGGTTTCACCTTGGAAGGGGATCATTCAGTTCAGAAAGCGGGGTAAGCTGAGCCTGAGGTATATAGGACCTTTCCGAATCATTGCTTGAGTAGGAGAGTTGGCCTATCGGTTGGAGCTACCCGATGAGTTAATTGGGATTCATCCAACATTCCATGTATCTCATCTGAGAAAATGCATAGCTGATGAAGATATGATTAGGCCACTAGAGGATATTAAGGTAGATGAACGGCTCAATTATTGGAGCAACCGGTGGCCATCATTGACAGAAAAGAGAAGAGGATGTGGAATGAAATGGTTCCACTGGTGCGAGTGCAGAGGAGGCACAGAAAGGATCCGAGTCTACGTGGGAGACCAAGGATGAGATGAGACAACATTATCCACAACTGTTCCAGGAGTGACAGGTTTCGGGGACGAAACCTATATAAGGGGGGTGGACTTGTAACACCCGGATATTTAAAAAAAAATAAAGAAAAGAAAAGAAAAGAGAAGTATAAAGAAAGAAAGGTGAAATAACCTAAGTTGAGTGGTTAAAGTTGGGCAAGAGGCAAACATTATTATTATTATGTTTAAAAGGTGGGCATGGCCGCCCACTCTTCCTGCTCACCAACTGCTAAACTGCAGAAAAGAAGAAAAGCAGAGCTTCCATTGGTTTTTAGAGAGAAGAGGAAGAAGAATCGGCTTGTAGGTGAGCGTTTGTGTGTTTTGTTCGGTTTCAGCTGGGTTTTCAGCTTGTAGACCGAGTCTTATATGTCTCTCTGTGTTTGGTTGTGTGTTTTTGGTATGTTTAGGTGTTTGAACTCCAAGTGCTCTTGAGTTTGGGGGAGTTTTACTCGAAGGCTGCTGTAGGTGAGTTCTATTTCCCCGGTTTTTCTGTTTTAAACTTGTTTTAGGGCTGAAATGCATGTAAATTATTATTTTTCCAACTTCCAGTATGTTAAACCGTATGTGTTATTCCTATTTTATGTGGGTATGTGTATTTGTGAATGTTTGACTGAATATTGTGGTTGTATGCTTGTTCTAAGTGCTGAATATGCTAGATTTGGGCTGAGAATACGTTAGGATGATGATTGGGAACTGAAATTTGTATAAGCTAGAACTGGCATAGTGCCCATGCGCCTAACATTTATTCTCCATTCGCCTAACACTTACCCATACGCCTAACTTTCTACCCAAATGCCTGAACTGCCCATGAGCCTAAGTTTCCCATGCGCCCAAGTACCCATGCGCCTGTATAGTACTCATGTGCCTGCATAGTACCCACGCGCCTAAGTTTTTTTCCCATACGCCTAAGTGTACGCCCATGCGCCTAAGTTTTCCCATGCGCCTGAGTACCCATGCGCCTACATAGTACTCATGCGCCTGCATAATACCCATGCGCCCAAGTTTTTCCCATGCGCCCAACTGTCCGTGCGCCTGCATAGTGCCCATGAGCCCAGATAGTGCTCATGCGCCTAAAACTGACTTAGATTTTTCTGAAATTTTGGGATATAGAAATTAATGGTTAAGCTCTGGAATCTTTTGGTGGGTTATGTTTGTTCATGTTATGCATGTTGTGGTTTGTTATTGATGTTCCTTATTACGTATTATTACGGGACTTTACGTGGTGTGTTAATGCTCTTGTACGTAAAGTATTATATAATGAAAGTGAAAGACATCGCTAACGAAGTGGAACATAATGAAAAAATTGTAAAGTCTTGCAAGCAACTGAAAGGAGGTTCACAACTCATTGAGGGGTTGTTAGCTCAACTGTGTGCGATTTAGCTAACCCATGAGGATGCAAACAGGGGTCAATCATTGTGATTGACCAATATGTATGAAACGGGACCCTTGTCTCTTGCCCCGGTACTGGAGTTAGCTTCGTGCACAATGCTTGGAGTCTATTTATAGACTTTGGCCCAGTACCAGCTTCGTGCAAAATGTTTGGGGTATAGCATATGACATTGGTCTAGATGAAAGTTAAAGATAATAATGAATGTTCGAAACATGCGAAATGAATGAAAAGAATGTTCAAAGATAATAATGATATTATCAAGATGTATGTATGTTGTGTGATCACGAACGAAAGTAAAGGAAAGGTTTTTACTAAAGGTAAAGTATATTATTATATAAAACTAGAACTCACTCAGCAACGCAAACTTTTTATGCATTTTCAGTTGGCAGGTAGCTTGTTGCTGAGGATGGCACGAGGGTGAAGCTACTTGGCGGGCAAAGACTGGCATCCATCTCATGCAATAATAATGATGTTGTTTTGTGATACAACTAACTGATATTTTGTAATCTTTTAAATTATGATGTATTACTTGGCAAATGTATTTATTTAAGCATGAAATGGTTTTTGATGAATTATTTCACTATAATAATTTATTTATTTAATAAATCTTAATATGTTTTGATATAAAAGAGGTTGTGATTGACCAACTTTGGGGTTCCTGGGAACGGGGCTTTACAAGTTGGTATCGGAGCCAAAGTTTAGGAGAAATGGGTAAATATTTTCAAAACCTAAACTTAAACTAAGAATAGGATCAAACGAAGGGATGCCAGCCCAAGTAGCTACGTGCCATTAGGTAATTTACTTTCTTAAGGTTAACAGGTATTATGTGTGCGTGCTATCTGATTTATGTGCTCTTAGTATATTTGGATACTGATGTAGTCAGGATAGGCAATGCTTGGGGGATGAAGAGTAAAGTAAGTGGCTAATCACAACTGGCCACTGTAATTAGGGACTTATTATACTTGACATAATCTGAGCTATTACCTTGAATGACCAGGTTGGTGTTTGAATCTTATAGTGTTTAAAGGATGGTGGGTGGTAGATCTTCGAAGGCTTCTTGAGGAGGTGTGCAGGGTAGTCGTGGTGCTAGGCACGTAACAAGACTAAGGCTGCTGAGACGGCTCCTGCAAAGCCCAAGCTTCATCACCAGGAAGGCGGTGATGAGAGTGCTAATTTGAGATCCTCTGTGAAGGAGGCAGTTATGGAGGAAGTTCATCAGGTCATGTAGATGATCCTGCCGTCTGTGGTGACCGAGGTTATTCGTGCTATGAGGGAGGATGAAAAGAATGAGAAGGAGGAGAGGAGGAGGACCGTTGGGAGAGGGGTGAGGAGAGAGGTTCAGGTGAAGGGGAGCAACTAGAGACTGAGATGGTTGTCTCCAGAGATGATGTGGAGGAGGAAGCAGTGCAGGAAATGGTTAAGGGATGTAGTTATAGGGGATTCCAGATATGCAAGCCCGCAACTTTTAATGGGAATGGTAATGTTGCTGCTGCTCACCGATGGGTGAGGGAGATGGAGGCGGTGCTCGATATCAGTGAGTGCCTAGAGGATCAGAAGGTGAAGTTTGCTACCCACTCATTTGTGGACTCGGCCTTATGCTGGTGGGACAACATTGTCCAGGCTGAGGGTAGCAGGGAGATTGGGAGGATGAGGTGGAGTGAGCTGAAGAAGTTGGTGATTGAGGAATTTTGTCCTCATAGGGAGCTCGATAAGATTGAGAGAGAGTTCTTACAGCTGGAGGCGGGAACCATGACACACCAGCAGTATACTACAAAGTTCAATGAGATGGCAAGGCTAGTGCCGGATCAGGTGACGCTAGTGTCAAGGAAGATCAAGAGGTATATTCAGGGTTTGCTGGCAGACATCCGTAGGCACATGATCGCCACTCGACCGGGCACGTTTAGGTCGGTGGTTGATCTGGCAGGGAGGTTATATGATGAGAGAGAAGAAGTGGCAGTGGTGGAGGTGAACAAAAAGGGTGGTGGTGACAGAAACTGGAATGGAAAACGCTTTGGTCGTGGTGGTTTTACCCCGAGCAACAAGAGGGCAAGGATGGATGACCGGAGGGTAGTGTCGACAGGTACGGGGATGAGAAAGTGTGGTAAGTGTAGGAGAGACCACACGAGGGAGTGTAAGTGGGGATCGAACATCTGCGTCAAATGTGGGAAGCCTGATCATATAGCAAAGGAGTGTGGGGTGATGAGGTGTTATAACTGTGGTGAAGAGGGCCATATTAGTAGAGACTGAAGGAAGCCGAGGGCTGAAAGTTCTAGGGCAAAGATGGGGACCAAGAAGGATGCGCAGAGAGCAAAAGCCAGAGCATTCACGACGACCCGGGAGGAGGCTAGGGTGGACCCCGATGTCGTGTCAGGTACGTTCCTAGTAAACCAAACCTGTGCCTTTGTACTATTTGATTCTGGTGCTTGTAAGAGTTTATTTCTACTGCCTTCTGTGCTAAGTTGCCTGTTAGGAGTAGAAAGAACGATGAGCCCTTCGATGTAGAAACTACCATTGGTAAGTCTACCAGGATTTTTGATCTGATAGAAAATTATGACATAGAATTAGAAGGCTATAGGTTCTCTGCTAAATTATTCGTGATGCCCCTAGGCAGATTCGATATGGTTCTTGGGTAGATTGGTTAGCAGCCTATGAGGCAAATATTATGGGTCGCAAAAAGATGATCCGATTGACTGCGCCTGATGGGAGTTCGGTGACGATCTACGATGATCGAGTTACTACGGTTCCAAAGGTGATTTCGATGGTGGTGGTAGAGAAGTGCATGAAACGTGGATGTAGTGCCTACCTGGCTTACATGAAGGATGTGGATGCGTCAGTACCATACTTTTCCGACGTACTAGTTGTGTGTGACTTTCCAGACGTGTTCCCAGAAGATCTCTCCCTAGGGTTTCCATGCGCCCAAGTGTTCCCATGTGCCCAACTGTCCATGCGCCTGCATAGTGCCCATTCCCCCACATACTGCTCATGCGCCTAAAACAGACTTAGATTTTTTGGAAATTTTGGGAAATAGAAATTAATGGTTAAGCTCTGGAATGTTTTGGTGGGTTATGTTTGTTCATGTTATGCATGTTGTGGCCTGTTATTGGTGTTCCTTATTACGTATTATTACGTGACTTTACATGGTGTGTTAATGCTCTTGTACGTAAAGTATTATATAATGAAAGTGAAAGACATCGTTAATGAAGTGGAACATAAGAAAAAAAATGTAAAGTCTTGCAAGCAATTGAAAGGAGGTTCACAACTCATTAAGGGGTTGTTAGCTCAACTGTGTGCGGTTTAGCTAACCCATGAGGATGCACACAAGGGTCAATCTTTGTGATTGACTAATATGTATGAAACGGGACCCGTGTCGCTTGCCTCGGTAGTGGAGTCAGCTTTGTGCATAATGTTAGGGGTCTGTTTATAGACTTCGGCCCAGTACCAGCTTCGTGCACAATGTTTGGGGTATAGCATATGACATTGGTCTAGATGAAAGTAAAAGATAATAATGAAAGTTCGAAACGTGCGAAATGAATGAAAAGAATGTTGAAAGATAATAATGATATTATCAAGATGTATGTATGTTGTATGATCAAGAACGAAAGTAAAGGAAAGGTTTTTACTAAAGGTAAAGTATTTTATTATATAAAACTAGAACTCACTCAGCAACGCTGACTTTTTATGCATTTTTAGTTGGCAGGTAGCTTGTTGCTGAGGATGGCACGAGGGTGATGCTACTTGGCGGGCAAAGACTGGCATCCATCTCATGCAATAATAATGATGTTGTTTTGTAATATAACTAACTGATATTTTGTAATCATTTAAATTATGGTGTATTACTTGGTAAATGTATTTATTAAAGCATGAAATAGTTTTTGATGAATTATTCAGCTGTAATAATTTATTTACTTAATAAATCTTAATATTTTTGATATAAAAAAGATTGTGATTGACCAACTGTGGGGTTCCCGGGAACGAGGCCCTACACATCAATAACATTCTTTTGTAATTTACAATTTCCAATGTAAATTGTGAACTCCTATGCCGATAAACAAGGCAAGGATGCCCACACATAGAAACAGAATCGCGAAACAGAATAGCGAGATATTAGCAAGAAAATAGGAACAGAATAGAAAGAGATTGAAAGATATCGATACTCAAATAAGTGTATATATTGATAGAAATGATATCAATCAAGGAGCACTCAAGAAAATTAGCAATACAACAAGAACAGAGAAAAACAACAATATAGCATCAAGAGCATCATCATCAATTGTAATCGGTTCATTGTGAATGAAAAGCAATTGAAAATAATCTTTGTGTTACTTTATTACATTATGTTTTCAAGTTGTTTTATTTTGTTGATCGATTTCAATTTATAAACAATCCATTAAACAGCAAGTATTGATAGTTCCACGATCATTACTTGTTAAAATCAAATTGATAATTCTTGCTTCGATCCTTGGATTCACACTTCACATGGAGAGAAACTACAAACACCTGCAAATCAAATCAGTTTACTAGAGAAAGAAGTCGATAACTTGCTTAGAGAAAACCACAAGATAAATGCTCATGCATTTGAACTCTCTATGAAGTTATCAAACACAAAGGCAGAAGTTGAAGCCAAAATATCAGTTGAAAGTACAACCAAAACAATCAATAACTTGTAACATTACATTGACCGTCTAAATCAAGCAATCAATACAGAAAAGGCTATAAATGCAGAATTAAAGATACAACATAAAGCTTTTGAAGATAAAATCAATTCTCTGTTAAAGGATGTAGACAAACTCCTTGGAGAAAGATTAAGTCTTCAAGCTCAAGTTACAAGCTTTACTGAGTCTCTAAAAAAGACAAAAGTAGATCATGCATCAACAGAAGTTGAACTTGATAATTTAAAGTTGACTACTTGCAAGTTGGAAGAACTACTTAATACACAAAGAGATCAGAAGAAGAGTGTTGGAACTACATACCATGTTGTACCTCCTCTATACAATGATAACTACATAGAAATGCTAACTTCAATGACAAGTCCAGTCAAAGAAGATTCAAATATGCATGATCATCCTCCAATAGACAAACCATCCACTATCACTCAAATCACTTCTCCTAAAACAGCATCAAAGCTATACCTCAAACCTGAATCACCACAGAATGAAACCTTTCATTCCTGTGATGGTCAAGATTGAGATCCTGCAAGTGATGATAGTGATGAAGAAACCAACCAACCAAACAAAGTAACATTGACATGTACTAACCATGTCATTAAAGAAATCAATCCAAAACAAACACAGCCATAGAAATCCAAAGCAGCAAAGCCTGACAACAAACAAAAGGCAATGGTTCTCTATGAGAAATTCAAACCAGCTGGATTTCTTGAACCAGAATTCACAAAGGCCAAACTAAAGGCAAGGATTAAGATGGAGTTAATGAACAAGCAGAAGCCTGAGGTACAAGAAATCAAAGACAAGGTCAAGAGGAAGAAAACCATATCTAAAAGAAAGAAGAAAAATCAGACCAAGTCTTCTACACCTGATCCAAGCCAACCATCAACCTCAAAAGCTATATTAGAAACTCCAAAACAACAACCAATTCTATTCAAGACATGCAATTCAGATTCACACAACACATCTGAGTGTAAAAACACTTCGAGTGATACATATATATGTCCTCACAAGAGAAAGCAACAAAAACAACCAATATTAAACGTTGTGAAGTTCTAATCAAATCCAACTTCATCATCCAAGCCTAAGGGAAGAAGATCCAGACCTTCTCCTTACTGCATAAATTGTGACATGGAGAATCATACCACTTCAGAGTGTTCATACAATAACTCTCAAACATTACAACACAGAAGAGGTCAAAGATCTTATCATCCATCAGAGTCGTACTCATCAAGATTGGAGCATGAGTACTACAACAGACATCATAGCTACTCTTCTCCTTGATCATATTGGCATGGGTATGATTTTAAACATTATGATATTCATGATTATTGGGCACCAAGACATTATCATAGGTCATACACACAACATAAGTATGATAGATATAAGAATAATACTTCACATAATGGTTATCAAAGGAGATCACATCCATCAAATTATTATAATCATGGTTATAATTCTTATGATGAATATGATCACATGCCCAGAAGAAACAAACATGATCAAGGACAAAGATCCTTTGCTACACCTCCACAAAACTTTCAAAAGAAAAATATATTTTCTAAACCAACCAAAAGATTTTCAAAAGCCAAACAAACTCCTTTTGTTAAACAAACTAAAGTTGAGTCAGTTGGTTTAAAATCAAAACAATACTGGAGAATGAAAACAATTTCAGGAGGTTAATCTGATACATCATCAGATAAAGCAAAATCATACACATACCAGCAAGTCACATATAAAGATGCTAATGGACAGATCTAGACAGTAATGGCCTGGGTTGAAATATCTAACTGATTTGCTAGTGTATTAGGGATAGTTATGGAGGCCTACCAACCCAAGAAAAGTTAGCAGTGGCTGATCCCTTCCCATGACAGGAACATTCTTCCTGCTCATGATGTTTATGATGCAACTGAGCCAAATAGAGCAGAAATTAACAATGATTCAATGCAGGATATCAATCATTCATAGAAACTATGATGACAATGCAAGAAACAACTGATGTTTCATCCCGTCTGCTTAGTCTAATTACATTGCTACATGGACTAACTGTTGATGATCTCTATTGATTTGAAAACACATATGCCATTTCTTTATTTTCTCAAAACCAAAAATCCTAAAAAGAAATTAGAAAATCAAAAAAGTCCAAAAAAATTACAATTATGTAATTATTTTCAATCTTCCTGCACTTACATGAGAAATGATAGTACACCAATCTACTATCTTCTGCATCTATTTTTCAAATCAATAAAGACTGAAAAGACTCTGTTTGATATGTTAGTGGGCTCAGCTTGGATTCAAGATAAGCATATTTGTGATAAACTAAATCAATATGCATTGCGGACCAAAACCATCTTAGGGTATTGGTAAGCAATGACTTTTCCAAGTGTTTGCTTATGTGGTTACCTAAACAGACCATGCGAAAATGGTTTATAAATTTCTCATTGATAAAAACATTTGTTTCTCTATAAGGCCCCGTTCCCGGAGACCTTACAGTTGGACAATCACAACATTTTTCATATAGGATAATTACATTTCATAAAAACATTGCAGCGGATTAAGTTATCAAAAACCATTAATGCATTAATATTTAATGTTGCTAAATAATACATTATTGTATTTTTTACACTTACAAAATAATCTTTCAGTTGTATTACAAAACAACAATATCATCATGCATGAATGGATGCCAGACTTTGCCCGCCAAGTAGCCTCACCCGCATGCCATCCTCACCTGCCAACTGATATGCATATAAAAAGTCAGCATTGCTGAGTGAGTTCTAGTTTAATAATATAGAGAAATACACTTTGTAAATTTCATTTGGTGATCATTCATCAATATACATAATCAACCATAAAGTTATTCATTATCTTTCTTTCTTTCATTATCTTTCTCTTTTATTAACTAGGATTGCACAAAGCAAGAGCCTACATTGTTGGTTGGCAACAGATGTTGAACCCCTGTCGGTAAACGTTTATCCTGGTAGCTAACCCATCAACAGTTAATCCACACTACTAGGCATGAAGCCTGCTCATGAACTAGGATCCTATTCATTCATTGGTCAATCCCCAGGATTAGACCCCAGATGTGCATCCTCATGGGCTATACAGTCGCACATCAGTTGAGCTAACAATAACAAGGTCGTGCACCCCCATTCATTTTGCTTGCAAGGCTTTTCATTCATCATAAGGGCCCAGGGTAACATTCATTAAGTTTCACTATTCTTCTTTTATTCTTTGGTGTCCACTTGTTATGGATAATACTTATTAAGATACACATTAGATAATCACATAACATGAAAATATTATAGACATAGAAAAGCAACACATAAGAAAGAACCATGCATAATAATCCTTAAATACACATACTCTTTCCTTATACAGAGGTTTTCCATACCTAAATTCTATTTCCCAAAATTTCCAGAAAATCCCAAGTCTTTAGACAAATGCGGATGAACCTAGACAAATGCGGCTGAGTCACAACAATGCGGATGAACAAATGTGGATGAATAAATGCAGATGAACAAATGTGGATGAATATTCTCAGGAAAATTTCTAAGTGTCAGGAAATGCGCATGAATCGAATGCGGATGACTAAAGCAATACACATGGACACTGTAGCAAATGCACATGGGCAAAACAAATACGGATGAACACTTTAGCAAATGCACATGAAGACTTAGAAAATGCGCATGAAGACTTAACAAATGCGCACGAAGACTTACAAATACGCATGAACAAGACTTACAAATGCGCATGAATAAGACTTTAACAAATGTGCATGAACAGAAGACTTTCTGTTAAATGCGAATGAACATGAAAAACTACCTGCAATTCAACTTATGCCACTATCAGTTCTCCACCGTCATTCTAACATGAACATAGCTTAAATCTATTAGTCTAACACTTAGAACATCATAAACTTTAAACAATCAACAAGAGAATCACATAACATACCATATCATCAACATCGTTCGCACCATAAATAAAAAATCATAATTTGTTTCGAAAAACATCAGTCAAATATGCAAACCAGCCCCAAAATAAGCAGAAAACATTTAAAAAAGGGGATCTAGAAGTCACTTTTACTACTTTTTAGTAAAACTCCACCAAACCGGAGAGCAACCTGGAGTTCAAATGCCTAAACACACCAAAACACAAAACCAAACACAAAAGATCACATAAGAATCGGTCCTGAAGCTGAAAGCTTAGCTGAAACCAAACAAAACACATGAAAACTCACCTGCAAGCCAAATCTTCTTCTTCTTCTCTCTAGAACTGATGAAAACTCTGTTTTTCTTCTTTCTAGCAGTTGAAGCAGTTGGTGCAGCGGTGTAGTGGGCAGCCATGCCCACTTTAAACATAAAATAATAATGTTTGTCCTTTTGTACACTTTAGCCCCTCCATTTTTACAACTTCTCCTTTTATCATTATTCTTTTCTTAATAAATTTTCGGGTGTTACATTCTCCTTTGTTGTATGTAAATACAGACCTGGAGTAAACATAAGGACAATTTCTGTTGTGTTGAGCATAGACCTAGTTGACCTTGCACTAAAAGTGCTGATGCATGCCAAAAAGGTAAAGAAAACAATCCCAGTGTGGAATCAAGCTAAAAGAATCCCAATGAGAATCAACTTCCAAAGTGAAATGTAAAAGAATCCCAAAGTTGATCATATCATGAGAATTTATACTCTAAGTAGCCTGGTTTAAGTTGTAATAAAGTGCCCCCTGGCATTTCATGAGGAGGGTTATTCATCCGTACTTTTGAGTGTGGGGTACTCAATTAGCATAACTAATCAAACCAAAACATGATAAATATCACAAAGTGTTAAACATAGAACCTTGCAAGAGTTTAAGTGGACAAACATACTTATAATAAACTTCGTTCTTTGTCTATGTCTCTTTAAATGTTAAACATTCTTTATGTAGAGGATTTTGGATTAGTATGATCTCATTGCAGTTGAAGGATTCATGCTTGTAAATATCTTACTTTTGAAAAATATAAAATTCCAAAAATATTTTTCATTTTTAGTATTTTTCTTAGTTTTGGCATATTTACATGTGTTATTGATTTAGGAGTGAAACTTCCATGCAATACCTCTACCGAGAGGATTTAGACTTTTGCAGGTGATGAATTGCACAACATGCCTGAGTTTCTCATTCAGTTCAAGATTTTAAGTGAATACTCCTACTTCTTTCAAAGATCTCCTTCCAGTTGTTGAGAACTAAGAATCCTTCTTTTGGTGTCTCATACATAAACATTCCTCACTCTCCAAAGCTTTTGTTGAGGGAGAGTATATGTCAAGTCTGAAGAATGCCTGATGCTTCTCCTTCACTTCTGAAGTTGAGATAAAGCTGCTAATATTGCTACATGTGCAATCCATAGTGTTTGCAAATGGGTGTATTTTCAAGCCTTCAAAATGAGACTAGAAGATCAAGCTGATGAAACCTCCATCAAGTGCCGAAACAAAGTTTGTATGTGCCAAAACAAAGTGTTTTTCTCAATGCCTTTTTCTGAAGCTTCTAAGAAGATGCTACCAAAAAGGAGGAGAACATTACACTTCAAGACTGCACATCAATAAGCATCCAAGGTTTTGATAATCGTGAGGTTTTGGCAGCATCATCTTAGGGGGAGTATTATTGAACTATTTGAAGATGATACTTACCAAAACCGACATTATGAAGCTATGCTAAAAATATAATCAAAACGAAGAAAATTGACCAAAGTCAAACTTGGTCAACCGCGGTCAAAGTCAACATCAGCGGTCGTCCTGAATGACATCACCACCCGGTAGTTACGTATCAGCAACAGAAAATTTATCAGACTTGCAAGAATATTTGTGTAATCATTAGAGCTTAAATGGAATTTTGTTCATTTATATAGAAAGTATAAATAGACTAAGTGTAGTCATTTATACTCTAAGCATTGAAAGCACTAACAAGAAAAAAGAATAGAGAATTAGTCTAGTGAGAGAGACAATTAGGTTGAGTGTGTGTGAGAGAGAATTTTCTTACAAACTCTCTTTGTAATCTACTAGCATCATCAGTTAAAGCATTTATTTCAATGTTTCTTTCCAAAAGATTTCTTTTTAAATGCTCATTTTCTTTTAAAGCTTCATTTAACTTAATAAAATATCTAAACTAATTTGTTTTAAGTTCGTTGTTAATCCATTTCAATTCCTTTTCATTTTCTAACAAATACCTGTTAGCTTTATAAACCCCGAATAAATGAATTTTGTAGGGAGGAGAACACATGTCTTGGATTACCTTATAAGGAAGTCCCATAACTACTTTTTCAGTAGTTAGGGCTTTTTCGCATTGACTGACGGGAGTGTTCTTTTTGTATTCTTTCTCCTCCATGGCTTTCTTCCTTGATTCCTTAGCTTGACTTTCCTCTTGCCCTCCTTGATCACAAACCTCCAGCTTCACTTCACTTGTTTCACCTTCTTATTGCTTCTAAACCTCAGCATCTTCACAAACTTTCACTTTCTCCTCATCAGCTTCATAACAACAATTTTCTTCATGAACCTTACCAACCTTTACCTCTTGGGCTTGTTGCACACCATCTTCACAAACTGCGTCATCTTGAGTTTCATATCTGACCTCTCTGAAGGGATCAAAATTTTCAACTGAATCCACATCACTATCCACCACCTCAGCCAATAGAGCATGATTGATCTCTTCTTCAGTCTCTTTGATTTCAGCACTCCAATCAAAGTTTGTGATTAGTGTTGTTTCCTTCTTTGGCTTGGCTTCTTCTTTATCGGTGATCAGAATGACTTTTGAAGTTCCAGAAGTTCCTGGTTCAGTGATGATTGGAGATGGACATTCTCTTTTAAAGTGACCTAACCTTTTGCAGTTGAAACATCTCAATTTTGACTTATCATACCCAAGTTTTGAGTTTTCGTTCTGATTGCCAAAGTTTCTCCTGCCAGTTCTTTCTATAAACCTTCTAGCATGCAACGTCAGCATGGCCATCTGCCATTGAATATTAGTTTCTTCCAAGTCATCATGATCCACCTGATACATATCTTCCACAGTCATTCCTTTCCTTTCAACTTCCCCATAACCAAAGCTTCATAACTATTCACAAACATACCAAACAGTGCCATTGTTTCAGACAAAACTTGAGTAGTGACTGATGCCTTTGAATTTGAACCAACACTTGATGATCTACCACCAGACTCATTTGTTACACCACATCTAGAAGACCCACCATAAGTTGCACCATACATTGAAGAGTTTGCAGCGAATGAAATCAATGCAGGATATTATGGATAAACTGTAGCTGGCACCATGGATTGATTGGATTCTTTTCTTTTCATATCCAAATCAAATGTCTTCAATTTTTTGATAACATCTATGTGATTATAATCAACAAAATTTATTTCCTTCTTTAATATTCTAACTTGCAAGCTCCGCTACGATGGAAGGGAATCCAAGAGTTTTATGACTTGTTCATGGTTACCCAACTGTTCATCATATTTCTTTAAGTTGCTTGAGACAGACAGAAATCGGTTAGTGAGATCAGTAAGGCTTTCATTTTTGTGTCTAACAAATGAGTTAAACTCCTTTTCAGCTTGACCTTTCTTGTCTGTTTTCAAGTCCTCATTACCATCATAAAATTTGCATAATGAATCATACAAGGACTTTGCATTCTTGTGCTCAGCAAAACAATTATAGATGTCTTGAGATAAACATAGAGTTAAAGCCCCAAATTTTTTCGGATCACGGTCGATTAACTTAAGGTCTCTTTCTGTAAAGGTTGATGGATCAGTGTTTAGTGAGGTAACTTGTCCGACGGTGACGGTTGGAGTATGTGGACCATTAATGATTGATTCCCACTGGTTGTAATCGGTATAGTAGAAGAAGGCTTTCAAACAATGTTTCCAATCTTAAAAGTTGTCACCATTGATAAGCCTCGGTGGCCTAATGGGTGCTACACTCTCCAAATCAGAGATGGTGATATTTGTTTTCATTTTTACAACAAAAGGTAATTTCCCTGAACACCTCTAATTTCGTTGGACACAACCAATTTTACTGCTACTTTAGCTAGGAAATTTGGTAGTAGTTTCGCTCAAATAGATGTTTGGATACTCTAGTTTTGGCCACAGATTCGCTGAAACTAGTAGAGCTTTTGTTCTAAAGACAATTTGGTAGCACTTTCGCTTGTCTTGATAATAAACAATGAATAACTTTCATTCAAAGTGATGTACTTTCACTGAGCAACAAAGATCAAATTCCAAAATCACAAATTCTGTAGTTTCGCTGGAACTGTGGGTAATTTCGTTGGATGAAATTGCAGTTTTGCTGGATAAATCTGCGAACTTTTTGACCACAAAATCAACCAAAACTCACCCAAATCACAATGAATTTATGCTCAGATGATTGGGATAGCTTCCTTTGCAAATAATAGATGATCCTCAGTTAATTTCCATACCAAAAACACCCAAAATAAGATCCAAAAGGAATGAAATGGTGTTTTACCAAAAAACACAATCAAAAACTTAACAAATCTTGAGCACTAAGGCTCTGATACCATATTGTTGGTCCATTTGATCGATAAACAGTGCAAATGATTTAGAATAACACAATGAATCCCACTGAATACAACAATCTCTCAACATAATCAAACCCAAGTTTCAAATATTTCTCAATAATCTCCAAACTAGAACAAAAAGGTGAAATGAGGCTCAAATATGATAACAATCAGCTTCCAGCCAATACACATCAATAACACAATCACAATAATAAGATTTTTGTATTAGGGTTTTCAAAAAGGTTGCTTACAATGAGTGAATCATACAATATATAAGCAGACCTAATTTTGCTAATAGTTTTGCTGAACAGTGAACTGTCTAGACCAAAACCTAGATTCACCCGGTGACGAAACATAGTTTTGTCGGGTGACCTAGACCAGCTGACTAGTTTCACTGAGAACAGAGACTACAAAATACAAAATAAGTAAACTAACATTTGTCCAATTACATTAATAAGCAAAACAAAATAAACAAAAACAACAATGGTGAGTCCAACCTATTCTGGATCATCAGTTGTACATGAAGTTCTCTAAGTGTGCATTTTGGCTACGAGAGGTCCAATTTCTTGGCCATGTGATTAATCCCGAAGGAATAATGGTGGACCCTACAAAAGTTGAAGTGGTAATGCAATGTGAATCTCCAAGGACACCATTCGAGATTCATAGTTTCTTGGGTTTGGCAGGTTACTACCGAAGGTTTATTCAAGACTTCTCTAAAGTGGTGTCCCCATTGATTAAGTTGACTCGCAAGGATGTAAAGTTCAAATGGGGTTCAGATCAGGAGGGTGCATTTCAAGAGTTGAAGTTGAGGTTAACCCAAGCCCCAGTCTTAACGTTGCCTGAAGGGAATGATGACTTTGTGGTATATTCGAATGCTTCACATTCGGGCTTAGGTTATGTGTTGATGCAACAAGGGAAGGTTAGTTGAAGATCCATGAAGTTAACTACCCTACTCATGATTTGGAGTTAGCGGCTGTGGTCTTTGCGTTGAAGATTTGGAGGCACTACTTGTATGGGACGAAGTGTACCATCTTCACAGATCATAAGAGCCTAAGGTATTTCTTTGAATAAAAGGATCTTAACATGAGGGAAAGAAGGTGGTTAGAGCTGATCAAAGACTATGATTGTGAAATTCACTATCATCTGAGCAAGGCGGACGTGGTTGCTGATGCCCTTAGTCGAAAGGAACGAACTGAACCGATTCGGGTGAATGCTTGTCAGCTGATTGTGACGCCCGATGTCATGGGTCAGATTAGAAAGTTCCATGATAGGTTCAAAATGGATCGATCTGTGATGATATCATAATGCAATGATCATTTCAAACACTAAGTAAACAAACACAAGCAATTACTTCAAAATTCATAGATTTCATTGATAGAAAATGCTTAGGATACAAAATAAAAGAATGAGTTACAGTCGTTCAGTCTGTTATAACTGTTTTGTTGTCTTGGTTTACCTACATAATACATAAACTATCCTATTTATACTATCAAAGAAAACATGGAACATATATTTACAAAATAAGTCCCTATACTATGACAAAATGCAAAAGACAAATGTTAATCTTCTAAGAGGTTTAACAATACTCCCCCTAAGATTGACATTGTCTTCAGTCCAACATGAACTCTTCTAGCTCATCTTTGATCTTGAACACAGGCTTCTCTTTGTAGAGTTCCAATTCTCACAAAACCTTCTTGATTGCAGACTTGAACTTCTTTTGAAGATTCTATGATCTGCTCAGCATTCAAGTTCTCAGAAAGGACTGTAGCATATTTTGTTGAGCTTCCACCTTCATCTAACACATGAATAGGTGAATCAGCAACAGCTTTGATAACCTCAAGTGAAGACTCCTCGACAATCACATTCTCTTGTAGTACAAGCTTAATCACATCAACATTATGAAAAACAAATTCTATTTGTTATTGTTCATTTACTTCTTCAATATCTTCATTCATATTATTTGAATCATCACCATCATTAACATCTTCATTAAATACCTATATAGCACAAAGATCAACAGGTAACAATCAAATGATAAATGTATGGATGTATCGGGTGAGAGAATAAGTGAATCAGAGTGTTTGAGTTTGTGAATGAGTGAATGAAAACTACAAGTGTTGAATATATATAAGTGTAAAAGTTATTAGGCGCATGAGCACTGTGAAGGCACATGAGGCTAAGTTTCACACTAAATCTTCAGACGCATGAGCACTGTTCAGAAGCTTGGGCACTGTTCAGTCGCTTCGGCGCCGTTCAGGCGCATGAGACTTGTTCCGCCTAACACTTAGAGTAAACATGACCTTCAAATGTCTAACCACATTGGAAAGTCTAAAACTATTCAGGCGCATGAGCATAAGTTGATACGCCCAACACTTAACCTTTTTCAGCAACATGATAACTGTTTAGGCACATGTACTTGAACAAAACGATCAACACTTGTACAAATTCGTGAAATTCATCATACTCCTGATTTAGACTTCTGAGCACTATTCAGGTGCATGAGAAACCTTCCATGAGTTTGACACTTGGAAACTTTCACAATATCCATCTGAACACTATTTATGCACATTAGCACTGTTCATGCACATTGTCTCAACACTTACTCAAAATTTTGACTATCACTCGAAATGAACATTAATTACCCTCAAATTTAACAATATCAAATTGTTTTTGCTTAAAATCACCATGAATCATTTGAAACTCGTATTTTCATTTTTAAACATGAATTTTCAATTCAAAAACCAACCAAGCACATTTTGAAAAACACTTTGAATCAATTTTTTTAATTCTTCAAACACTTTCCCGTCATTTTAGTCTCTATTTTGAAACTTTTACAACACAAATAGTCTTGTTTTGTTTGCAAGAAGCTTTTCCACTTATTTTGAATTCTTTTCAGGTTCATTTTTACATCATATCAAACACACACATGCTTGAATTTCAGCTTCATCCTTTCCATCCAAAGCACTTAACTTTTTTTTTTAATTTCTTTTTCACACTTTGACACTTTTCATTGATTTTCTCTTTTACGTTTTTACTCCCCCTAAAATTTTAAGTTCACAAACTTAGAAGTTTCTTTTATTTTGTAAGTAGAGCAAATAATCATTATCAACATGCATGCACAAAGAAAATCATACAAAAATCAAAATTAAAGCAGAAGAAAAATCTACTATACACAATTGAATCACATGCCTACAGTGAGATCATATCAGTAAAGATCAGTATATTAAAATAAAATAAAATGGTAGACAGTCATAGACAATGATTAAATCCTGATCAAGTGTGTTCCAGGTCAGCGTTTTCGCAGCAAAGGAGACACGAGATCTAAGGACAGAAAATGAGTGCTTTTGGCAAGAAAATCAACACACTTACTTTTTCAATTCTTGGATTGATTAAGGTATGATTAGATATGACATTATGTAAGTCACACTTAGGCTTAGAGAGCTCAACTCTCATCAAGATATGCAAGAAAGCACTTTTCTCAACTTATTAACCTGACAGATACTTATAACCAGATCTCATGTTTAGGTTGTGCACATTAGCATCTTTTGCATCAAGTGAGAATATCCAGGTCTATAATGACTTACAATGAAGGATATCTCGTCACTTCAGGTCTATGATGACTCATAACAGAGAAGTGAATAGATGCTTTAAATAACTAGAGCTCATGGTTAATCATATTGCCCCAGGTGTGAGTTTGTGACTTTACAAGTAATCGATTTGAGAAGTCAACACTACTCATTGGTACTAAAATGGAGAAACACGAATGCATGATTGATTTAGTTTAATCACAAAAATTTACTTTTTTAGTATAATTGTATGAGCTTACCTGTGTATCATATCTGATCACGTCAGACTTTAGTAGCGAGCAAAGTATGCAACTGATCAGAACTAATGCATCTATAATTTCTCACAAATTGCAAAGACAGATTCAGTCCTAAATAATTAACTAACAAATAAACTCTATTTTTGTGGGTTTTTTGTTTTATACTTTTCTATTTTGATTTTGCAATCTTCTATTTTTGTATTTGCTTTTTCATTTTCTATTGAATATGCACACACAATATATATACAATCAGGCAGTTAACTTTGACAGTTTTCTCTATAAATCTTCTTATTCAGCAAAGGGAGGGTTCTTTTCATTTTTATGATTTAGACAACTCAATTACTCAAAACTAGTTTTAAACATGGTTAATAAGTCTGATTGACTAAACTAAATACTCAAAACGACCTGGTAAAAAAGGCTTTTGTAAATAGGTCAGCCAACTGTTTTTCAGTTGTAATTTGAATCAAAATGATTAAACCTTTTTCAGAGTTATCTCTGAGAAAATGATATCGAACTTCTATATGCTTTGTTTTTTAGTGCTGAACAGGATTAGCTATAATAAACATAGCAGCAGTGTTATCAATGTAAATACAAGAAAATTGAACCCGTAATCCAGCAGTTGGTTTTGCAACCAAAGGATTTGAGAACACATGATTGAAGCAGCTATGTACTTAGCTTATGCGGTTGAAACGGAGACATTTGTTTGTTTCTTACATTGCCATGAGACTAATCTGGGACCTAAAAACTGACAACCACACGTCGTAGATTTACGATCTTCGAAACATCCTCCATAATCACTATCTGTATATCCATGTAACTTGAACTTTCCTTCATAAGGATACCACAACCCTAAAGCCAGTTTTCCTTTGAGATACCTGAATATTAGTTTAACAGCGATTAGGTGAGATGCCTTCGGGTCAGATTGGTACCTGGCACAGATACAAACAACATACATTATATCAGGTCTAGATGTAGTAAGATACATCAAAGATCCAATCATAGATCTGTATAGAGTTTGGTCAACTGATTTTCCTTTTGGATCAGGTTCAATCTTGGTATTTACATCAGCAGGAGTTCTGATGAATTGACAATCTTGTAGTTTAAATTTCTTCAAGAGTTTTTCAATGAATTTCTCTTGATTGATAAAAATTCCATCTGGAGACTGCTTCACTTGAAGACCAAGGAAAAAGTTAATTTCTCCCAAAGAACTCATTTGGAAACGAGACTTTATGATTTCTTCAAATTCATTACATAATTTTGGACTTGTAGAATCGAATATGATATCATCAACATACACTTGAACACATAAGAGATCATCAACATGTATAAACAAAGTAGGATCAATTTTCCCTCGTGTGTATCCATGCTGGATCAAATGTTATGATAACGTTTCATACCAAATTCTAGGAGCATGATGGAGACCATACAATGCTTTACTAAGCTTGTACAGATGATGAGGATATTCTAAATCTTTGAAACCTAGAGGTTGCTTGACATACACATCATCAGTGATTGGTCAATACAAGAAAGAACCTTTAACGTCCATCTGATACACCTTGAATTTCATGTATGATGCATAAGCCAGGAAGACACGAATTGATTCAAGTCTCTTGGGTGTAACCTTGTGCAACGAGTCTCACTTTGTTACGAACAACAATTCCCCGATCGTCTGACTTGTTTCTGAACAACCATTTTGTGCCTATGGTGTTTTCTCCTTCATGTAAATCCACAAGCTTCCACACTTCCTGTTTGCGGAATTGCAATAACTCTTCTTGCATTGCCTCAATCCAACTATTGTCCTTTAACACTTCAGTAGCATTTTTAGGAACGATTTCAGATAGAAAACATGAGTATAAATAAAGGTTTGCTTGTTCTGAATGACTCCTCGTCATTCTCTCATTCAATAGACCGATAATTTGAGACGTAGGATGGTTCTTGTGAATACGAGACGTAGTAATCTCATTTCCTTGCACATTAACATCCAGATTAGATTGGTTCAAGTCGAAAACCTGATGCAGTAAGTTCAAAGTATGTGGATTGAAATTAGAAACTTGAGTTGGTGAGTTGATAAAATAATCAAGATTATCAGTAACAACTACATCATCAGAAACCGATGACGTTCCGGACTCAGGTTGTACAATTTCGGGACCATCATTAGGTGGAATTTTCAGAAATGGGATATTCTTGTGCTTGTTAAAAGTAGGATTGATCATGAGATTTAGAACGAAATATAGGATCTTTAACAAATGAAAAGAATGGATAATATGGGCTAGAATCATCCATATCATCAGATTCAGAATCATCACTAAAAGATCCAAGATCTCCTCCTCATTTCTTTTTCTCACCTGAGGAGTCAAACAAGTTAGAATTAAAAGAGTTTGACAAAGAATCTAAATCAAACAAACAAGCTGGACCATTTGCAACCGATGGAAAAGAGTTTTCAAAAAATTTAACATTAAAAGTTCAAAAATAACATTCGTCCTAGAGTTATAAAATCTAAAGGCTTTTGAAACAGACGAATATCCAACAAAGAATCCATCATCAGATTTTGCATTAAATTTTCCTAACTGGTCACTTAAATTTAAAATCAAAACTGGACAATCAAAAGATTTAAGAAAATCTATATTAGGTTTCCTGCCAAACATCAACTCATAAGGAGTTTTCTGTTTATCTTTCACAAGTAATGTATGATTCTGTACAAAGCATGCAGTGGATATGGCTTAATCCCAGAAAGTAATTGGAATCTTTGCATCTGCTAACATGGAACGTGCGGCCTCAATCAAAGTTCTGTTTTTCCTTTCAGCAACTCCATTTTGTTGTGGAGTTCTAGGAGTACTGAACTGACGAGCAATTCCTTTTTTTGCACAAAACATGTCAACATTAGAATTTTTAAATTCAGTTCCATAATCACTTCTGTTAATTTTCACCTTTTATTCTAATTGATTTTCTACTTTAATGATGAATTCTTTTAACAATTCAGCATATTCAGATTTAGCATGCAAAAAGAAAACCCATGAAAATCTTGTAAAGTCATCAATGATAACTAAACAATAATATTTCTTTCCAATACTCTGCACATTTGTTGGTCCAAATAGATCCATATGCAACATCTGGAGAGGCTTGGAATTTAAGTTTATCAGCTTGGGTTTATAAGATGCTCTATGTTGCTTTCCTTTTAAACATGCTGAGCAGTGATCTGTTGTTGCAAACTTCTTTGTTGGAAGACCTACTACATGATTTCCTGTTACAAACTTGTTCATGTTCTTGAAATTAGAATGCCCGAGATGTCTATGCCATAACTGGCTTTCGACATTTGACGCTTGAGTAATTAGGCATGTTGTTTTTGTAGATGGATCTACTTGAGGCATATCTAACTTGTATACATCCTGATCTCGTACAGCTTTAACTACTACCCATTCTTTGCTTATCTAAAAACCTGGCTTCAAAATATAACAAAAAGAATCATCAAATAGAACAGTGTAAGATTTTCACAAATTTGGGAAACACTTAAAAGATTAAAGTTCAACTATGAACAATAGTTGACTTTATCAAAGCTAATAATCTCATTGGACACTGTTCCGTCACCTGTTATTTTACCACCTGCATCACCTCCGAATGCAACATGAGTACCATCTTTTAACTTAAAATCTTGAAGCAAGGCATGGTTGTCTGTCATATGCCGGCTACACCCACTATCAACATACCATGTGTTTATAGGTCTTCTTGGGCGTACCTGCATTTCAAAGAGATTTAAGTTGAGTTATCAATCCAAGCCGATATGGTCTTGGGCTTGCCAAATTTATTAACAATGGTAAACTATTTAAAATGAAGATTATTCAAATCAGGCTTCTTTTGTTGTTTAAATTTACCAATTCTGTTTCTGACAAATTTTTGATTATCTTTGATTTGCATAGTCCGTAAAGCATGGTAACGTTTTTCAAGATCATCGTCAAGATAATTCAAACCATCAGAAGAAACATTTTTTGAAAAATTTTGATTACCAAACTTTGAGTTGTTCATTCTCACAGATCGTGGAATGAATTTTCCTTGATTATAATGCTTTGTTTTCACAGCATAAGAATCATCACAATCAGAATCAATCCTTCTAAAAGATCTCAAGCCTAAGAAAGGTTATTTTGACAATCTTTGAAAACCAACACTTTCATTTCTTTAAAATTATGGATTGACATATCCATTCCTTGGAGAGTTCCTTCGAAAGTAGCAATTCTCAATTTTGTGATTTCTTTCATCACAAATGGTACAATACTTGTTGAAATAACAATCAGCTGTTGAATGGTTTTTCATATCACAAATGTCATAGTACCTGTTAAAGAAACATTCATCAGTATTATGATTGTACATATCACATATTTCACAGTACCTTTGTTGAAATTTAAGCAACTATTGATTAACCTTAGATATGGAAGCCATATTTGATCCTTGTTTTGATTTAGGAGTTACAAAGTTAATTTGTTGTTTTTTATTTCTGAGTTTGTTCTTTTGAAAATTGGGTTTTGACTTTTGTTTATTAACATCATTCCTAGACACCTTAGATACAAATCTTTTGTTAACAGCGAAAGACTTTGGACCTGAACCTATTTTCAGATCAGAGTTAGATTTGTTCTTTGAATTCGATTTGATTTCTGGAATTATGTTCATATCAAAAGTACCAACAGACACAAACTTCACTAGTTTAAATTGATTAGATTGATTTGTTCTTTGATTTTGATTGTTTTGATTTTTATTCTTAGAGGATTTAGATTTAGAATTTTTCCTTCTCCTTCTCTGGTTTTTTGATCTTGATGATCTCTGCTTGCTTTGTAATTAAACATCTTCAGTAGAAGACTCTTTAGCATTTTCTTTATCTTTTTGTTCTTTTTGCGATTTGATGAAGTCTGGATTGTTTAATCCATAAGAAAACGAATCTTTAGATGTTACTTCATCTAGTTTTGCTTTCTCTTTATTCTTTGGGTTGTGTTTGTCATTCTTTACAATGACTTCTTCAACAACATACTCTTTGGGAACAAACATTTTCTTATTCTTTGGTCATGGTTCGTAAGATTTAACTTTCACTGGATGACCATTTTTAAACTTTTCTGAATCTTGTTCCTCAAATATCTCAACATTAGTTTTCTCTTCATCACTTTTAGAATTCATTTTCTTATTTTGAAAGGCTTTTAGCTTAGCTTTGTTTTCAGGTGAGTGATCATGTGTGTTAAAGTTTTCTTGTAAAGTGTTTGTGATAGATTCAGGCATGGGTTCATGTGTAAAACCTAGACCTGTTTTGTTTTATCTTTCCTCTCACTTATCAATTGTTCTATAATTTTTTTAGAACTTTTAACTTTAGCTAGATCCACCTGTGTTGCAGCATGAGCTATTTTTTCTTCTTCTAAATTTTTAGTCATCTCCTCAAGTTGTTTTTTAACAAGTTCAAGTTCTTTTAGTGTTTTATTCCATGAGGTTTGTAGAGATAAGATCTTTTCATCAGAGACTTTGTGATCGCTTTTTAGTCTTCTTATTTAAGTTTGTTACAGATTATAAATGAATATGTTCTGTAATGCTCAACTTGATCAAAACATGCTTTTGTGCACATTTTCTCTCTGACTTCGACAAGAATTTCAGGATAACTTGAAGAAGAAGTCTCAGAATCAGATGATGGATGCTCAACCTTTGGTTGTTCAAACAGAGCCATGAGTGCAATTTCTTCTGAATCCTCTTTTGGGTCAGATTTGTCACTCCAATCATAATCTTCATCATTATTTTCAGAATCACCATCTGCCTTAGGATCATTTTCTTCAGACCAGTCTTCATTTGAACTTCAGCAACAAGAGGATGTTAGATCAGCTGTGAATTGTTCTGCATAAGCACTCCAATCATAGCCATGTTCCATGCTAACAATAAGAGCTTTCTTTGACTCTTCAGATGATTTTGATTCATCTTTAAGTTCTGGCATGGGAAGACTTTTATAAGGCTTTTGAAAGGTTTTTTTAGACTGCTGTTGGTATCTTTGACTGCTAGAACCTGCTTGACCATTTCCACCTAGATTTCTACGAGCTTTACATTCCCTTGAGAAATGACCATAACTGTTATAGTTGAAACACCTTGACTTTGATTTGTCAAATCCAACAGTTTTGTTCGCACTGGGTTTGTAATTCTTGTTAACATATGAGTGTTTCTGTGTTCTGTAAACAATCACTACCATCTGCCAATTCAAATCCATCTCTTCCACATCATCAGGATCCATCTCAACAAATCTTGCAAAACAAGATCCAACTGGGTTAGATGACTACCTTGATAAGCATGAAAACTAACCATGAAAGCAGTAAAAGCAGATTTTGACTCATCATCCTGTAAAGGATATTAATAACATCTTTAACTTTGCTAGTTTTAACAAAATTAGAAGATGAAGTCTCAGTTTGAGGTTTAGGAGTTTGAGTTTTAGGAGGAGACTGAGGTTGAGTTGTATAAACATGAGCACTTGTGTAAGAAGAATACGTGAAGAAACCAGCTCCAACGAACAAATCACCCTCGTCTTTTGAAGAATTTTCATCTTTTGCCTGAAAAGCATTCTCTACTATTTTAGCTGGAGAAGCAACGTACTTATATTGAGACATTGTTGCAGCTCTTTCATTGTTCTGGAGCTCTCATCAATTTCAACTGATTCAATTTTGGCAATCAAAAGATCCAGATCCATCGAAAACTTTTATGTATTCTTCAATAGAGTGACTGTCTGTTTCCATGAAGATGGAAGAGCATTTAGAAGTCTGTAATTTAGATCTTTGAGATCATTTTTTATACCACCAGTTGAAATTTTAGTAGTAAATTGCATAAATCTGTTTATCATTTGATTGATTGTTTCACCAGAAAGATGCTCAAATAACCCCAATTGCCTCTTGAGTTTCTGGTTTTTGAGATCTTGTATCTCTTTACCACCTTCACAATTAATTTTTAAAGCTCTATACATGGTGTAACCAGTTTGATAACCTTCATGTCTAGTCAAGACGTCCAATGGTAACCCCATGCACATTAGTGAGTAAGCTTTGATGTCATTCTTAACCTTCCTTAAGTCATCATCTTGCAGACCATCCTCTGGATAAGGTTCTGGAAAGTCTTTTGTATAAACAAATCCTCTGTTAGGACCATCGGATGTAATTGGGATATGTGGTCCTTTCTCTAGTGACTTCCACAAATCAGTGTCAATGGAGTTTAAATGATGCTTCAATCTAAGAGACCAATTTTTGAAATCAGCTTTGAGCTTTGGAACCCTATTCTCAGAATCTTCAGACTTAACCATTTTGTATTTTTTGAATTAATGAAAATGACTTGTTTTTGTTGTTTTTTAAAATTTTAAAAAGAAACTATGAAATGAAAATATTTTTGGATTTTAGTTTTTGAAAAAGTTTCTAAGTGTTTACTGATAAGTCTAAATTACTGATGCGCATGAAACTTCTAAAACGCCTGACTTTGAACAAGAAACATCTAAGGGAATGCCTTAGATGAATTCTGAAACGCCTAACTGATGAAGCGTCAGAAGAGTTCTCAAACGCCCAGACAGTGTAGAAACGCCTGAGGTAAAAACGTCCAAACAGTTCTCAAATGTCTAGAATTGCTTAAGCTTCAACAAATTCTCAATGCGACCAAACAGTCATAATACGTCCCAATAGTTGAAAAACACATGTTCTGAAAACGCCTTAACAGTGCTAAAACACCTAAACAGTTGTAAAGCGTCTGATCACTTAGCAAATTTCAGCAGTTTTTCAAATCACAAGCACCTAATTCATCGTCTTCAACAAACTCAGATCTTATGAAATTCTTCAAAACTTGTTCAATTGATCTAAAAACTTCCAATTAGGTAGTAAATAGATCGATTAAAAATCTTCAATCAACCTTTTGATCAAACAACAACAACAAATCTGTTTTCTGATTGAATTACAGTCCGAAAATAAAGAACAACTTTTCGCACACAAATCTGATCAGTACTCAGATTTGAATGGATTAAGCACCAAGTTGTGATTCAAATCATGTTTCTATGGATGAAACACAACTGAAAACAACAATTAATCGATCAAATTGCAATCATCATAGATTTCAAGTGATTCATAGAGCTCAATAATGCCGATAAGCTTTGATCACTGAACCGAAAGCTTTGATACCATTTGATAGGTTCAAAATGGATTGGTCTGTGATGATATCGTAATGCAATGATCAATTCAAACACTAAGTATACAAACACAAGCAATTACTTCAAAAATTCATAGATTTCATTGATAGCAAATGCTTAGGATACAAAGCGTAAGAGTGAGTTACAGTCGTTCAGTCTGTTCTAACTGTTTCTTTGTCTTGGTTTACCTAAACATTACATAAACTATCCTATTTATACTATCAAAGAAAAACAAGGAACATATATTTACAAAATAAGTCCCTATACTATGACAAAACGGAAAAGACAAATGTTAATCTTCTAAGAGCTTTAACATTCCAAGATGAGGCACTGAATGATGATAGGATCAACTTTGAACGGATGAAGGGATATATATCAAATTTAAGGGAGATCACTCTTGGTGTTAGAACCCGATCCGGGCGGATGTGGATTCCTCACTACTGTGATCTGAGGGGAAGGATTATGGATGAAGCACACAAAACTCGGTATTCCATTCATCCTGGTGCTACAAAGACGTATCATGACCTAAAGAAAAATTATTGGTAGCCGGGGATGAAGCGTGACGTGGTGGAGTATGTGAGTAAGTGCCTGACTTGTTTGCAAGTGAAGGCACAACATCAGAAACCATACGGGAAAATCCAACCTTTGGATATACCTTAATGGAAGTGGGAACACATCACAATGGACTTCAACACAAAATTTCCTCGTACGGCGAGAGGATGTGATACCATTTGGGTGATCGTAGACCGCTTGTCAAAAAGTGTCCACTTTTTGCCAATCCAAGAGACATACTTGTCGGAAAGGTTGGCGGTTCTGTTCATCAACAAGATTCTAACTCGACATGGTGTGCCGATATCAATTGTTTCTGATAGGGACACTCGGTTCACATCCATGTTTTGGAAGAAATTCCGTGATGCGATGGGAACGAGGTTACACATTAGCATAGTTTACCACCCTCAAACAGATGATTAATCAGAAAGAATGATTTAGACTTTGTAGGACATGCTCCAGGCATGCATTACTGATTTCGGTGGAAGTTTGGATGAGCACCTACCGTTGGCAAAGTTCTCATACAACAATAGTGATCATGCAAGTATAGGCATGCCACCATTCGAAATGTTGTATGGGAGATGGTGCAGAACCCGATGTGTTGGGGTGAAATCAGGTAGAAGGAGTTGGGAAGTATCAAGATCATCAAACGACAAAAAAGTTGGAAAAGATCAAGGCCTTTATGAAAGTTGCAAAAGATCAGCAGAAGTCCTACGCTGATAAAAGAAGAAGGCCAATTGAGTTCCAAGTAGGAGATAAGGTGATCTTAAAGGTGTCTCCATGAAAAGGAATCATCCGTTTCCAAAAAAGAGGGAAATTGAGCCCAAGGTACATCGGCCCATTCAAAATCATTGCCAGAGTTGGTAAGGTGGCGTATAGGTTGGAACTTCCTGATGAGCTACATGGGATTTATCCTACATTCCATGTATCTCATTTTTGGAAGTACTTGGCAGAAGGTGATGTTGTTATCCCTCTCATGGACATCGAGGTTGATGAAAGGTTGAATTATATGGAGAAACCAGTAGCTATTTTGGATCGAAAGGAGTAATAGTTAAGGAACAAAGTGATCAGTCAAGTAAAAGTGTAATGGAAGCATCGCAAGGGATCAAAGGCCATTGGGAAATCGGAGACGACACTACCCCGATCTCTTTAAGGAGTGACAGGTTTCGGGGACAAAACCTATATAAGAGGGGTGGACTTGTAACAACCGAAAACTTCAAAAGAGAATACTAAAGGAGCAAATGGGATATTTATTTTAAAAGCAAGGGGTAAAAGTGTGCAAGGGCCAAACTAGCCCATAAAGGGGTATAAAGAGCGATGGTTGCCCATACTCTCTCCCATGCACCTCAAATCATACAGCTTTAGAGAGAGAAAGAGCTCCCACCGGTTCTAGAGTGAGAAAGAGGAAGATTTCTTCAAAAGATAAGATTTTATGGTGATTTCTTCTCAGATCTGTGTTGGGTTTAAGCTTCTAGGTAGATTTCTATGTGTTTTTATATGTTAAGTTTGAATCTTTACATGTGTATAGGTGTTAGAACTTCAGGTTGCTCTCGAGTTTTAGTGGTTTGTTCGAAAGCTAGTTAAGGTGAGTTCTAGGTCTCCTTATTTTACATGTTTTCAACTTGTTTGGGGATGATATGTGTATTAAAATGATCTTTCTTGACAAAAGTATGTTTTCCATAGTTAACGATGACTTTTTACGAAAAATGTATGTTTTTGTTAGAGAATTCTGTGATGATAATTGATGTTTATTTTGTGCTAAGTGTGAATCTGGTAGAAATATGCTAAGTATACGTTTAAAGGTATTGTATAGAACTAGAAATGGCATAATCTGGACTGTAAGTATTAAACAACTATCCGCTGTGGGCATTGGTTGTCCGCTGTGGACACTTGGAATGATTTAGAGCTGTCCGCTATAGACATTGACTATCCGCTGTGGACACTTAAGTATTTAAGGATGTCCGCTATTGACACTTAAGGGATAAGAAGTCATCCGCTGTATGCCTTAGTCATCCGCTGTGAACTTTGTTCGTCCGCTGTGAACTTTGTTCGACCGCTGTGGACCTTGGTCGTCCACTGTGGACCTTGGTCGTCTGCTGTAGACTTTATTCATCCTCTTTGAACTTTGTTCATTTTCTTGGGACCTTGGTCGTCCGTTGTGGACTTTGTTCATCCGCCGTGGACTTTGGTCGTCCGCTGTGGACTTGTTAATACGCTGTAGGACATTATTCATGCGCTGTGAACACTTAGGTTTTATCCTAAATTTTGTGAAATGAGTTTAAGCGACTAGTAGTTATGTTTTAATTGGAGAATATGTTTGTTAAATATTTTTAATGTTATAATCTATTATGGGCTACTGTTATGAATAATAATTAAAATTTCATGTTATGTGATTATAAAGACAATGGATACCCTATAAGTATTACTCATAATCAAGTAGGACATAAAGGAATAAAAGAAAGATAGTGGAACCTAATGAATGTTACCTTCAGGACCTTATAATGAATGAAAAGCCTTACAAGCAAAATGAATAGAGGTGCACGACCTTGTTGTCATTAGCTCAACTGATGTACGGCAGTTTCAGCCCATGAGGATGCACATCTGGGGTCTAATCCTTATGATTGACCAAACCGTAACAACCAAGTACAAATACAAATCCAAATCAAAATACAAATCCAAACAAGTAAAATATGTTCCAAACCAAATATTCCAAAATGTCTAAGGCTCATGTATGAGCGGTCTCATCTACGGTCCTCAATCCAAGCACTTACACATTATTACCTAACAAGACATACTCTAAAAAGTGAAGTCACTCACCTTAGTAGTTACACAGACTAAATAGTTCACAAATAATATTAGCATGTCACTAAAATTAATATAACAAAATAGGATTATAAAGGTTGAGAAGACCTAACTAATTGTAATCCTCATAGTCTAGTCTTCAATGTCCATTAGGACCATAATGCGCAAGATTACAAATCAATACAAAAGAACACATGAATAACATAAACTAAGGTTTTACATTCTTGATGATAAAATTCCAAAACACGCATTCCTTTACTATCCAAAGCACATTCCCAAGAATAAATGAACATTAGATGAATATTTTGATGTTTGATGATAAATATCGTCAATAATATGAACAAAAAGAGACTACAATCATCAAAATCAAACATTTTGTTACTCGTTAAAGTGTAGATGATCAAGGCTTGATCAAAATCCAATTGATTGCTTGAACATACCGAAATTGATGAATATGATGATGTAGGAGTCAATGATAATGAAGATTTGAGAGAAAAGTTGGATGGTGGCTAGGGTTTCAAGGTTAGAGGGCAAACTTGAAGAAAAATATTTCAAAATGTAACAAAACAAATTGAGAGACTCCCTTGTTCTTCTTGACCGCAAATAAGGGGAGGGCAAGGGACTCGAGCCCTTTGCTCGTCCCATCAATTCCCATTTCGTCTTGTTATATGTGTCGTTTGATATTTTTGTTTTTTAATTTCTTTATGACTTTACAATTCTAACCAGTTTTTATAAAATATATAATTTGTTTAAGTTCCATTTTTGTCTAGATTAAGTCTATTTAGTATACCATAGGTAAAATTAATGATGTTTGGCTTTTGTCATGTTTTAAACGTAAATTTTATGTTTTTATATACATTTTACAGGTTCTTAGTCCAATCCAAAGAACATACTCCCCATGCTAAGAACAATCTGATAAACATTCCATTGTCATTAGTCCTAAGGCCCATAGCCTATTTTAGGCCTATAATGTGCAGTTAAATTACTTAATGTGTCTACACATGCTCAAAGTACTAATAAGAGTTCAAGTTAACGTTAAGTCAACTTTCATATCAAAGTCCACATTAAGATAAAGTTCACATGATATGCGTCATGTACCCGCTTAATTCTTTTGGCAAATCCAACCAATAAGGCACAAGACCAATCCACTTGATAACCTTGAAAGAACCTACATACCTAGGTGTTGACTTACTCCTTTTACCAAAGCAAACGATACCTTTCAAAGGCAACACCTTAAGTAGAACACTATCCATAACATTAAAATCTAGAGCCTTTTTTTAATTATTAGCATAACTTTTTTAGCGGTCTTGAGCTGCTTTCAATCTAACCCAATGGTAGGTGAGTATCCTGGTTACCTAATGCTCGTTTGGTAACTATTAATATTGGATAACTAACCTAATGGTAGGTGAGTATCCTGGTTACCTACAAAGTCTATGATGCTAGCCCTCAACATACCCACCAAAGTATAAAAAGTACACTCGCTCTGACTGCTAGTCTTAGGGTGATAAACCATACTCATATCCAGACACGCTCCCTGCACCTTCTATAAGCTCTGCTAGAATCGCAACATGAATCAACTATTGTAATATGAGATGATCAACATGGGGACCCCACGCCTAGCCATAAATTCATTGACATAAGTTCTTACAAGATTTTCCTCTTGTAGTCTTCACGGATAGCTAGGAAATAGGCATATTTGGTCATTCAATCCAAAGTAACCCAAATCAAGTTGTGCCACTACTAGTCCCTGACAACATTATGATAAAGTCCATGGTAATATGCTCATATTTCTATTCCAAATTATCATGATATTGCAACAGACTTAATGGCCTCTGATGCTTCACCTTAACATTTGAACAAGTCAGACACTTCGTCATGTAGACCATTATATCTTTTTTCATTCCAGGCCACCAATACAAGTCCTTAAGATCATGGTACATCATATCAATACCAGGATGAACAGGATACTTAGACTTACATGCCTCGTTCAATACCAATGTCCGCACATTCCCCATATGCAAGGCCGGTAATGGGTTATGCAACAAGTTCACAAGGTGGAGAGTATAACACTTAACAGATCAAATAGGAAACCAAAAAAATAAAACAAAGAAAAAAAGTAAGAACACAAGAACAAACAAGTATTGGTTTTCAAGAATGATGTATATTGCTCTAAGGTGTTTTACAATTGTTACAAAGCTTAGTCCTAAGGACTGGTTACATGAGACACTTTATACTACATCTTACAACTGGCCATACTTTGAAGGCCAGCTGGAACACTAATTTAGATAACAAGATCAATGTAAAGTCAAAAGGTAGATTGCCTTTTGACAAGTGACTATTACATGCCATATCTCACATCCTAATCTATTACAAAAAGGATAAAAGTACAAGAGTGAAAAGTTACAGACTCAAAGACCATAACAGTTGATAAAAGTATGGAAATAATCACCAACTTGTATAAGTTGGTGAGTCTTCAAAGATGGTAGCGGAAAGTGGTTCAACTTTTGTCAAAAGTAAGTCAGAGAAAGCATGTCTTCTCTGTCTATGGAAGAAATCAGTCTTCAGGCTTCAGAAGACTTTGTCTTGAAGCTTCGAAAGACTTCACTTTTGGATTCAAAAGAATTGAGTCTTTGGCTTCAAAAGATTTGACACTTAGTGAATTTCTTTATGCATTGTCAAATCTTTTGAAGTAACTTCCTTGTAATTTAGAATGCATGCTGAGAGATCTGTGGTTAGCATCATCCTCTAAGATAATTCTTATACTATAACTTAAACCCAAATCCGCTCAAGTAAGTACAATGCTCTAACTTCCTTTCGCTTAACCTAAGCAACAATAATGTGGGTTTTGATATATAAATGGATCGTCATTCCTAATTAGCTAACACACACATGTTTGAATCTATCCTTCCGAATCAATGCTTCAGTGACCATATTTGCCTTTCTCGGGTGATACCGGATTTCACAATCGTAATCGTTGGACAGCTCAATCCAACGCCTTTGTCTTTTGATAAAAAATGTGCTAAATACTCTTATGGTCAGTGTAAATGACATACTTTGTACCATACTAGTAATGTCTCCATATAGTAAGAGAAACTACCATACCATCTAGCTATAGATCATAAGAGGTGTAGTTCTTGTCATGGTTCTCTAGTTTTCATGATGCGTAACCGATCACCTTATCCTTTTGCATCTACACATAACCAGACCTTGGCGTAATGCATTACATTATACCACAAAACCATCTTACCCTTAAAAAGCGCTAAAATTGGTGCATTACACAACTTAGCCTTTAAGGTTAGAAACGCTTCCTCTTGCTTAAAACCCCAATCGAACTTTTTTTCCATTGGTCAAGACTATAACAGGTTGAGCAATATTTGAAAATTTCATGATGAATTGCCTGAAATACCCTATTAATCCCAAGAACTATTGGATATCCAAAGGCATTTTAGGTGCCTCATAGTTCTTAGTTGCCTCTATTTTACTAGGATCCACATGAATCCCTTCTCATTCACAACATGTAAAAAAACCGCACTTCTCAAAGCCAAAACTCACGCTTGGAGAACTTGGCATAGAGTTTCTCTTTTCCTAATGAGTTCAGAACAATTCCTAGTTGTCTTTATGATCCTTCTTTTCCTTGAATACATCAAAACATTATCAATGAAGACTATGATGAAATTTTCTAAGTATGGTTTACACACATGATTCATTTGATCCATGTCCACTACAAGTGCATTTTTTAGCCCAAAAGGCATTACTAGAAACTAGTACCACTCATAGCGAGTTCAGAATACTGTCTCTTGTATGTCGTCCTCAATTACTTTAAATTGTTGATATCCAAACCTTAGATCAATTTCAAAAAAATACGTCAATCCATACACTTGATCAAATAATGAATCTATCCTTAGTAAAGGATAAAAATCTTTAGTTGTTAACTTATTCAATTCTTGATAGTCTTTGCACATCCTATTGGATCCATCTTTCTTCTTAAGAAAAAGCATTGGCGCACTCCATGGTGAGTGACTAAGTTGCATGAAACCCTTGTCCAACAACTCCTAAAATTGATTGGAGAGCTTTTGGATCTCCAAAGCTACAACATGATATGGACCCTTAGCCATGAGCATTGCATCACGTACCATGTCAATCCTAAAATCCACCTACCATGGAGGAGGTAATCTTGTTAGATCCACCGAAAAACACTTCCTGAGTGTCTCGCATAACAGGTATGTCCTCAATATTCTTTTCCTCCACCTTTATGCATATGATGCGTCCCTTATCCACTTTTGGTCTCTTACCATCCACATTAAGTGTCTCAACATGTAGCAATCGTATGCACATAATTTGCTTGCTGTAGAGATTCTCATCCTTATTCATTAACGACCAGTGCATTCCCATGACCACGTCAAATAATAATGTATAGTCCCGAATTATCTCCCTCGTCTCTACAAGACAACCATTAGCTAGTTCTGTCATATAGCACATATAACCAAACCTAGGGGTCATATCTAACAAAATCACAAAATCTAAAAAAATGAAGCTATTATCGGCTCCCATGTCAAATAAGACATTAGCATAATGACCATTTAATGTAAATGTACCCGTCACCACATTTGGGTCCTATTGAGTGTCGTTTGAACCGACCACTTGACATGTGCCCTATTCAACTTTGGGCATACATTGTAATAATGCTCCTGACTTCCACACTCAAAGTATCGACGTTGATCTCCTGCCGGTTTGACCTCATTAACCGCCCAAGCTGGGTTCACCACTATCTTACAACATTTGGCCAAATGTCCCAATTACTTGTAGTTAAAACATGTCACACCCCCGCTGGTCTCAGAAACACGAGAATACTATGAGATCATCATAAAATATTAGGGGTCTATGAGAATATCTAAAGGATTTCTCCATTAATGGATCATGATGTCACCTGAAACAAAAGGGCAAGTGTCAAGAAAAATCAATAACATAATGTTATTCTACAAATGCACAAATAATCTAAATGTTCCAAACAAGAACAACCAATACAAGTTTAATACAAACCAATTACAAAACAAGTAATAACACATTGTCTAAAACAAATATATTCTAAATGTCTAATGCTCATGCACGATCGGTCTCATCTAAAGTCCACTGTCCAAGTACTTAAGCATTGTTACCTGAAAAGACATGCTTTAAAAAGTCAACTTACGTCTGTGAGTTCACAAGTTTATAAGCACAAAATATGTTGTCCCGTAAGTCATGTAAAAATATGTGTGTTTGAGAACATAGAAGTCATAGAAACAAACATAAGCTCATGACTAGTCCAAGTGAAAATAACCATATTACATTCACCCAAGGACACGCACAGGCCACGTCAGTCTCACCTAGCATATCAACAACAAGGTTGGGGTGTCAACCCATTAGTACTAACATTACCTATCCACGGCAGTCCAATCCAAGTTCAAAATAGGCATATATACTTGTGAAGGGAATCTAGACTCAATCCTATGACTCAAACCACACATGACAGTCCAATCGAAGTCCGATACAAATTTAACATAGCATAGTCCTAAACATTAAGCATGCTTCCCCCCGAGTAAAACATATTAAAAAGAGGTCGTGAAACTCACCTTAATGACAGCACAATCCAAAGCCCACCACAAGAATAGCAAGTAACTATTGATAACAAAATAAATTAAGATTACTAAAGGTTGAGAAGACCTAATTGGTTGTAATCCTCAGAGTCCAGTCCTTATGCCCATCCAAGTTCTTATTTTATTGAAACCGTAATTCATTTATCATTCCATGTCCAATGTCCAACCTTAAGTTCCCAATCCCGATTCATTTTAGTTTTCAAGTTCTAAACATGTACCATTGATATTGATGTTTATTCCAAGTTTGATACAATATTAACCTTAGATGTTTTTATCCTTAAATGTATTATAATCCATCTTTGAACCTAAATTATATCTTATTTTTTTAATTAGTCCTAAATTTTAATATTTAAGTTGTATAAAAATAATTTAATATGTAGAGCTGATCATGCACCAGTCTTGTATATGCTGCACGGAGATCGAAACGATATCAAAAAGACACTTAATAGGCACCTTTTGAAAGCTAAGACCATAAACTAACTTCTAGAAGAAGATTCAACTCATATGAATGAAGTATGAGGGAGATATGACTCAACGAAACTTTCTATTTTTCTGATAGCAAGTTATCCGAAATACAATCCTTGTCCTTTGCATTTCAAAACCATAATTTTTCACCACTATTGAACCGAGACCTAAACCAATGCCTATTCCATGAACCATTTGACCTATAATCTGAATTAAGACATTATTTTATTATAGATATCAGTTCCAATTCATTATTTATATTTCTAACGATTCGGTTCATGCTTTAAGTCAAATAGCATAAAATCCAATTCCTACCCTGTTTGTCAATCTGTGAATATCATTTATTATATATAACAAAAAGATTTTGTTGGTCCTAATGATCGATTCAACAGTGCACTTGATGCTTGATAATGATTTTCGATTGAATCAACACTTATAAACACAATAACATAATGAAATTCAAAAAATATAAACCATAAATTACAATAACAAAGGCTCAATGATATAGATAATGAACTTCCAGCCACACACACACAATTGCAACACAAATATGCTGTATTAGGGTTTTGCCAAAGTTCTTCCCAAAGATAGAAAGATTAAAATATATAAGTAACCTAAATTCGCTGGCAGTTTCGCTGACTAGCGAAACTGCCTGTCTAACTATTAGATTCACCCGGCAGCGAACTACAGATTCGCTGGGTGATCTAAATCAGCTGACTCCGGGCAAAACTATAGTTTCGCTCGTAGTTTCGCTGCAATACAAATATACATAGAAAGACAAATTACAAGGAAGAACTAACAATTAGCCTATTACAAAAACAAAAAAACCTATTACCTATAGTGAGTCCAACCTATGTAGAACATCAATTCTCCCCCTAGGTTGGATCTCACTCTCAATCTTCTGGCTCTTCTCTTGCACCTTCTTCAGCTTTATCAGATGTTTCTTGATCAGCTCCTGCTACACTCTCCTCTTCAGCCCTTGCACTTGCCCTTGCGAACTGTCGTGTAAGATCCTGCATGTCCAACCTAAACTCGTCAGCCTTGGTTACTTTCTCAGCTAGCTCCCTGACCTCTGTCCTTACTCCACGAGCTTTATTTGCCACATTCATGAACAAGCTTGCTTCTCTTCTTGTTTCATCTCCAGCTCCAGCCTTGATATGATTTTCACATAGAGTCACCAGGTCTTCATCACAAAAGGAAAATATTTCCATTGGATCAAACAGTTTAATCTCAACCCCACCTTTCAACCTAATGACTGCTTCCCCAGTATTGTTATCATAAAATCATTTTTTAAAATTTTTTAGTCTAGGGGGAAGTGTATTGGGCACCCTTACCCTGTTAACAGTTTTAGCTGGCTTAAGCTTTAACACAATCTTTCCTTTTCCAGTGGCCCAATCCAGGTCTTTCTTCAATCTTCTTCTTTTTGTCCTCATATACCCGAAAGATTCAAAATTGTCATTCATTCCTGCTTTAATATCCTTTTCTAACAACGTAGCATGTTCACTCAGGTGGGCATCCAAAAGTGGAATTTCAGCTAACCTCCTCAAATCCCATCTAGGCAAGGTCTTGAACGCCTTCCTTTTATGCAAATATTATAAGTCCCCGCCTCTTCTTTTGATCACAAACATCTTCAATTTATAATTATATTTCCAGCTTACAATTTTCTTATCAGATTTATTCTTACTTGGTTCACTGATGTTTTGGAATAGAGGTGTTAACTATTTTGGTTCCTTCCTTTCAAGAACCGGTCTTCGTTGCTTAGTTCAAATACATCACCTTCTTCTGAACCCCTTTGTGCCATATATGTCATTGGGCGCTCCTCCACTTCATAATATTCAGGCTGTGAGTCATAATCAACCAGTTGTTCCTCATATTCTTCCTCTTCATCAATAAGTCTCTTCTCTGTACCCTCCTTATTTCTTCAGTAGTTTCTTCTCTAATCACCTTAGCCCCCATCAAGTCTATTTCTATATCCAATCCCAAATCAACAAATTTTGCCTCAATAATCACAGGCTCCTCTCTCATATCTCCTCCTTCCTCAACTTTTTTCCCTGCTTCTGTTTCAACAACCTTTTGTCCTCCTACACCACTGCCACTTGCACCACCACCAACCGTACTTGCTTCTCCTCCAATACCAGATGACCTCCCCACTTTCAGGAACGAATCTTTGATGTGTCAGTCAGATCATCCAGCTCCTCTTGTGATAGTTGGTTTGTGTCACCAACTTTTCCTTTAAGCTCATTCACTTCCTTCAATAGCCTTTTGATAAGTTCCTGCTGGTCCATCATCATAACCTTCATACTTTCTATCTGCTCATCTTTCTCCTTCTCTCTCAACTCCTGATTAACCAACTTAGTTTTAATCATGCTCAGTTCATTAGCCAATGAAGTATTTACATTTCTGATCATATCTTGATCCAGTTCAGATCGGGGATCCCTCCATTTTTCGAACACCGGCTGCTTACGCTTAGATCTCCTTTCAGTTTCGTGTGCCGGTTCCCCTTGACCAGCCTTCTTTTTGGTCCTTCTCTCTCTTTGAGTCCGCAGCTCCACTTCAACTTCATCAATCTCAGCATCTAGATCATATTCTTTCTCATTTTCATACCTCTTCCTTTTCTTTATGGCTACAGCTTGTTTATCCCGATTTTCTTCAGCATTTTTGTTTTCATTTTCAATCAACCTTCTTATGTAGTTCCATCTCTCAGCAAGATACATGTTTTCCTGTAAATATGTTATTTTACCGTTGAAGTCATGTCTGATAGCTGAGCAGTCTGACAATATTCTTGTATTCATTTGCATCAGCCTCTTAACTTCCCCATGTCTTGGCAAATTGGGCTTCTCAACATTAATGATCATCCGGATAAACCTTGGATATAATAGCCATTTTTCTTTCTATAAGGCCATGATATTTTTAGTCATACAGTCAAATATTAGTCTTCCAATATTAGCCTTTTGTCCTCTACAGAATACAATCATGGCCTTTGCCCACCATGCATTTAAACCATCTGATCCTCTCTTTCTATGATCCAAGCACATAATGAACACGTGGGTAATGTATCTCCATTCCTTGGACAAAAACGACTTCTTAATTTCATTCTTTGACCCAAAAGATTGTCCTTCATACCCAATGCTTTGATAAGCATTAAGGACTTCAGCATCAGACATACTAACCTCATCTCCACAATCATCTTCCAACCTTAATACCCTCGTAACCATTTCAGCACTAATAACCATGTCTTCCCCAAGAACTCTTAAAGTAATCCTGTGTGGAGTAGATCCCAAGTCACATTCTGCATTAACCAAAAAATCTCTAATGTGAATGTCATAGATCATGGGTAAATGAGATATGGCATAGTGAATGGAAGACTGTTTCAGCCATCTAATGCAATCACTAAATCCAACAGTCTTTGGATTACTGACGTCTAGTAGTGCCACAATATTATTCTTCTCATCGAACTTTAAGTTTGCCATGAACTGCAAAATATAAACATAGGTAAGTAAGATGTAACATAAAGATAATTAACCAATAAGAAAAATTTAAAAACAACAATAGTTTCGCTGATATAGCGAAACTACAGTTTTGCCAGACATAGCAAGACAGCTTCGCTGAAGTTTTTGAAACTAAGTTCAACAGTTTCACTGACCAGCGAAGCTATAGTTTCGCTAGGCACAACACTTAGTTTCGCTGTTGATTGAACATAAGTTTTGACCAAACAAAAGTGTACATTCGCTGTAACTCAGCCCTAGACCATGAGTTTGAGCGATTCTACACTTTCGCTGAGGACAAACTTATGAATCAGACAACAGCGAAGTTGTAGGTTCGCTGACACCAACAGAACAGATTATGTGTTGGGTGAAAGTATAGTTTCGCTGGAAAGGTTCGACCAAAACTGTCAGGTTCTAATAAACTTCTCTTTGTATATATTTAAAGGTTCGGGCGATTCTACACTTTCGCTGAGCACCTATTTTGATGAAGGATATAACTATTGATAATTATAGTGGAAATACAATTAACAATAATCACATGAATAGATGATATACTAATAAACTTCTCTTAGTATATATTTAAAGGTTCTTAAAGTACACAAAGTTTGACAATAGGTTCTTAGGGTTACAAAATGCAAATGCTAACTTTCTATTTATAAGCCTAACAGATGGTTTTTACTATTGACTATACTTCGATAAATAATTCTTATTACATCAATAATGTTACAAGTAAAAAACTGCAAATAAACCGTCTTTGCATTTATAAAGTCTACATCCGCATTGGCTTTGTCCATTTGCAATATTGACTGATGCAGATGTACAAAGTGTTGTCCGCATCACATGTAGATGTACAACGTGTTATCCGCATCACATGACACATTCAGTCGTATTAGTTTTTTGTCACACCCCGATCGATGGCGGAATCATCAAGGTGGACGAATGTGAATCGATTGTTCGTAGCACATGGAATTTAATAAGTTGAATTAATATTAAACATCATTTTTATTAACAAATAAAATAATTCATTACAATGCAATAAAGATCCAAATAACACAATAAAGTTTTGTTTATTTTTAACTAAGTCCAATGCTATGTGAGCATGAAGAAATCCACTAAATAGCATTTTCTAAAATCATGTGAAAAAGAAACAAGTCAGCTAAAGGATTAGCTAGTGAGTAAACACAGGTTTTGAATACATATATAGATTTGTTTAAAAATGAGTGAAATAATTCAATTCTCATAACCATGTCAATACTTATAATGTGCAATGGTGTAACATAAAAGACAAACCAACACAATCAACCCTGATAACTGATTTGACTCGGTCGGCAGACGAAGCCTTATAGAATGTATGATTCTAGTTTCAATCATGTAAGGCTCCGTTCCTGCAGACCTCACAGTTGGACAATCATAGCATTATTATATTAAACAATACACATTTTATAAAATATTGCAAAATTAAGTTAACAAAAACCATTCATGCATATAATTAATGTTGCAAAATAATATATCATTGTAAGTTATGGTTATAAAATAATCAATTAGTTGCATTACAATACAACAAAATCATAAAGCATGAACGGATGCCAGTCTTGCCCCGACGAGTAGCTTTCCCCGCGTGCCATCCTCAGCAATAATTACCTGGCAACTGAAAATGCATAAAAGTCAGTGTTACTGAGTGAGTTCTAGTTTTAAAAGTATAAAAATACCTTGTATGATTTGTATATGAAAATATCCCTTTTTGAATAAAATACATTACTTTCGTATGCGAGCTCACATCATACGTACATTCAGATAATATTCATAATTATCATCATTATCTTTCCTTTCTTACTTTCATTATTATCTTTCACTTTCTACCGGACCAATGTGCAATACCCCGACATTGTGCACGAAGCTGGTGCTGGGCCTGAGGTCTATAAATAGACCCCGAACATTGTGCACAAAGCTGACCCAGTCACCTGAGGCAAGCAACAAAGGTCCCATCAATCTCAAAGATTGACCCTGCGTGCATCCTCATGGGGTAGCTAACCCGCACACAGTTGAGCTGACAACCCGTGGCTGTGAACCTCCTTTCATTTTGCTTGCAAGACTTTCATTCATTCTTTATGTTCCACTTTTCAATAATATTAATCTTTCACTTTCATTATGATAATACTTTACGTACACGAGCAAAACACACCACGTAAAGTCACATAACAATACGTAATATGGAACACAAGAACAGGCCATAAACATGCATAAAATAAACAAATATAAACACCAAGTCAAACCAGGGTCAAACCCTAAGATTCTGATTTCCCAAAATTTCAGAAAATTTTCTAAGTGTTCTAGGTGCATGAGCTCTATGCAGGCGCATGAGTCCTGCTTGGGCGCATTAACCCTTTGTGGGCGTATGACCCAACACTTAGGCATCTGGGAATCCTTCCCGGGTGCATGGGGTACTATTCAGGCACATGACTAACACTTAGGCATTTCTGGGCAGTGGGCGTATGGGAAAGACTTGGGCGTATGAATAACTTTTGGGCGCATAAGGTACTGTTCAGGCGCATGACCTACACTTAGGCGCCTGAGTAAACTGGCTAGGCGCATGGGGTACTGTTTAGGTGAATAGGTTAACACTTGGTATATTCAGGCAAATTTCAGGCGCATGAGGACTATAGGGCGTATGAACAACAGTTGTATACCTTTCAGTAATAATATTCAAACCCAATCAGCATATGAACCTATTCTATGCTTAGTCCTATCATTCTAAGCAATAATATCCCATAAACAACCATAAAACATGAGAGCACAAGCATATATACATACGGTTATACATGTAACAGTAATAAATCATTTTAAATCATGCATTTTCATCCCCAAAATGTTAGAAACACATAGAAAACCGGGGTCTAGAACTCACCTATTGCAACCAACAAGTAAAACTCCTCCAGCTTATGTGCACAAGAGTTCAAACACCTAAAACAAGCCAAAACAAAACAACCGCACACATAGAACACTTAAAACTCAATTTCAAGGTTAAAACCCAATAAAACCGAACAAATAATCACATAAAACACTCACCAATTGCGAAAATCAGCCTTTCTTCCTTGAATATCCGAGAGAGCAGCTTCTTCTTCTCTTTTCAGTCAAACACAGAGGTGGGGAAGGGATATATGGGCGGCCATACTCTCAAATATATTAAAATATTTGAGTTTTGTACTCTTTACACTTTGGCCCCCTCTACTTTGGCTTCTTTTCCCCTTTTAGCAAGATACTTTTCTTCTTCTTTTATTTTGACAAAATTTCGGGTGTTACAAGTCTACCCCCCTTAAAGAGGTTTCGTCCTCAAAACCTATCACTCTTTGAACAATTGTGGGTAATGCTGTCTCATTTCTTCTTCAGTCTCCCACGTAGACTCAGAACCCTTTCGGTGTTTCCACTGCACACGCACAAGTGGAACCACTTTATTCCGCAGTCTCTTCTCCTTCCGGTCGATGACTGCCACTGGTTGCTCTACATAATTAAGCCGTTCATCCATCTCTATGTCTTCCAGTGGCACAATCATATCTTCATCAGCTAAGCACTTTCTCAGATGAGATACATGGAATGTCGGATGAATTCCAATTAACTCATCGGGTAGTTCTAATCGATAGGCCACCTCTCCTACTCGCGTGATAATTTGGAAAGGCCCTATGTACCTTGGGCTCAACTTACCCCTTTTCCTAAACCAGATGATCCCCTTCCAAGGTGAGACCTTCAACATGACTCTATCGCCCACATTGAACTCGATTGGTCTACGCCTTTTGTCTGCATACGACTTTTGCCTGTCTTTTGCCGCCTTCATAAAGGCTTTGATCTTCTCTAACTTCTCAGTCATAGCCTCGATCACCTCAAGACATCCGAACTCCTTATGCCTGATGTCTCCCCAACACATGGGCGTTCTACACCTTCTACCATATAGCATCTCATATGGTGGCATACCAATGCTGGCAAGATAACTGTTGTTGTATGAGAATTACATTAACGATAAGTGATCATCCTAACTTCCCCCAAAGTTGATCACGCATGCTCGGAGCATATCCTCGAGCATCTGAATTGTCCTTTCAGACTGACCATCTGTCTGAGGATGGTAAGACGTACTAATGTATAGCCTCGTCCCCATCGTATCATGAAATCTTTTCCAAAACTTCGATGTGAACCGGGTGTCACGGTCCGACACAATAGACAACGGCACACCATTACGAGCTACAATCTCTTTAATGAAAAGATCCGCCACTCTCTCAGATGAATACGTCTCGCGGATCGGTAGGAAGTGAGCACTCTTTGTCAGACGGTCAACTATTACCCATATGGCATCCTACCCCCTTGCCGTGCGGGGTAACTTTGTTATGAAGTCCATGGTGATGTGCTCCCACTTCCACTCAGGTATATCCAAAGGTTGGTTCTTCCGTATGGCTTCTGATGCTCTGCCTTCACTTGCAAGCAAGTAAGGCACTTACTCACATACTCCACTACATCGAACTTCATACCCGGCCTCCAGTAACCTTTCTTCATATCTTGATACATCTTGGTAGCGCCGGGATGAATGGAGTATCGAGTCTTATGAGCTTCATCCATAATCCGCCCTCGTAAGCCTCCATAACGAGGGATCCACATCCGCCCAAAGCGGGTTCTAACTCTATGGGTATTTTCTCCCAACTCCATGACCAGACATCTCATCCTTTCAAAGTTAAGGCGATCTTCTTTCAATGCCTCATTTTGAAATTCCATGACTTGTGTAATCACATCAGAGGTCATCACCAACTGATAAGCTTTCACCCGGATCGGCTCAGGTCTCTCCTTTCGACTAACAGCATCGGCTACTACATTGGCTTTGCCTGGGTGGTAATGGATCTCACAATCATAGTCTTTGATCAATTCCAGCCACCTCCACTGGCTCATGTTAAGGTCCTTCTGCTCAAAGAAATACTTTAGGCTCTTGTGGTCCGTGAAGATTGTGCACTTCGTTCCGTACAAGTAATGTCTCCAAATCTTCAACGCAAAGAGCACTGCTGCTAGCTCCAAATCATGAGTGGGATAATTGACCTCGTGGATTTTTAGCTATCGGGACGCATAGGCTATTACCCTTCCACATTGCATTAACACGCAGCCCAGTCCCGAATAAGAGGCATCCGAATATACCACTAAATCTTAACTCCCTTCGGGTAATGTCCAGACAGGAGCTTGAGTTAATCTTGCCTTTAACTCCTCAAAAGCATCCTCCTGTTCCCGACCGTATACAAACTTCACCTCCTTGTGAGTCAATTTAGTCAAAGGTGAGGCTATCTTGGAAAAGCCTTGAATAAATCTTCTGTAGTAGCCCGCCAAACCCAAGAAACTACAAATCTCAGATGGCGTCTTTGGAGACTTCCATTGCATCACTACCTCAACCTTCACCGGGTCTACCATAATTCCTTCAGAATTCACCACATGACCCAAAAATTGGACTTCACGCAACCAAAAAGCGCACTTAGAGAATTTGGCGTACAGCTTCTCTCTCCTAAGCATCTCCAATACTTCGCGTATGTGGTCGGCATATTCTTCTTCACTCTTTCAATAAATCAGGATGTCATCAATAAACACAATCACTGATTTATCCAACATTGGCCAACACACTCGGTTCATCAAATTCATAAAGGCAACTGGCGTGTTAGTTAGACCGAAAGACATAACGAGAAACTCGTAGTGTCTATAGCGCATGCGAAAAGCTGTCTTAGGGATATCCTGCTCCTTAACCTTCAGCTGATGGTAACCAGATCAGAGATCTATTCGCGAGAACCAACTGGCACCCTGGAGCTGGTCAAACAAGTCCTCTATTCTTGGCAAGGGATATCGATTCTTCACCGTTAACTTGTTTAAGTCCCGATAGTCTATGCACATCCTCATACTATCGTCTTTCTTCTTAACAAACAAAACTAGAGCACCCCAAGGAGAGATGCTCGATTGCATGAATCCTTTATCCATCAACTCTTGTAGTTGAACCATCAGTTCCTTCATCTTTGTCGGAGCCAACCGATACGGTGCTTTGGCAACGGGTTGAGCACCGGTATCAAATCAATCTGAAACCTAATCTTGCGATCTGGTGGCACACCTGGCAAGTCTTCTGGGAACATGTCTAGAAAGTCACACACAACTAGTACATCAGATAATTATGGTACTGATACGTCCACATCCTTCACATAAGCTAGGTAGGCACTACTTCCACGTTTCATGCACTTCTCTGCCACCGCCATCGAAATCACCTTAGGAACCATTGTCACTTGATCACCGTAAACCGTCACTGAACTTCCATCGGGCGCAATTAATCAAATCATATTCTTACGACACATAATATTTGCCTCATAGTCTACTAACCAATCCATCCCTAGTACTACATCAAATCCGCCTAGGGGCATCACAAATAGTTTAGCAGAGAACCTATGGCCTTGTAGTTCTATGTCAAAATCTTCCATCATATCAAAAATTCTAGTAGACTTACCAATAGCAGTTTCTACTTTGAAGGGCTCATCAATACTCCTACTACTAACAGGCAACTTAGCAAAGAAAGAAGCAGAAATGGAACTCCTACTAGCACCAGAATCGAATAATACAGAGGAACAAGTTTGGTTTACTAGAAACATACCTGACACGTGTCGGTGTCCACTCTGGCCTCCTCCCGGGTCATTGTGAAGGCTCTAGCACTTGCCCTCTGTCCTCCTTCCTCCGTCCTCTTCTTCCCCCCAGAACTCTCGCCATTGGCTTCTTGCAATCCCTACTCACATGCCCCTCCTCACCACAGTTATAGCACCTCAACACCCTACCATCCTTCGTAATGTGACCAGGCTTCCCACACTTGAAGCATACATTCGATCCCCACTTGCACTCACTAGTGTGCCCCTTCCGGTATTTGCCACACTTTTTCATCCCCGAGCTTGATGACCCCACTCTTCGGTCATCCATCCTCATCCTCTTGTTGTTTGGAGTATAACCACTACGCCCAAACCGTTTCCCTTTTCAGTTCTTGTTACCACCACCCGTCTTGCTCACCTCAACCACAGCCATTTCCCTCTCATCATAGAGTCTTCCGGCAAGATCCACTACGGATCTAAAGGTATTCGGCCAGGAAACAATTAGGTGCCTACGGATATCCACTGATAATCCTTGAATATACCTCTTTATCTTTCTTGACACCGGTGTCACCTAATCCAGCACTAGCCTCGCCATTTCGTTGAACTTGGTGGTGTATTGTTGGTGGGTCATGGTTCCCACCTCAAGCTATAGGAACTTTATTTCTATCTTATCGAGCTATCGGTGAGGACAGAATTCCTCAATCACCATTTTCTTCAACTCTCCCCACCTCATCCTTCCGATGGCTCTACCGCCCTCGGCTTGGACAATATTGTCCCACCAACACAAGGCCGAGTCAACGAACGAATGAGTGGCAAACTTCATCTTCTGGTCCTCCCTGCACTCACTAATCTCTAATACCGCCTCCATATCTCTTACCCAGCGGTGAGCAGCGGCAGCATTACCATTGCCATCGAAAGTTGGGGGTTTGCATCGTTGGAATGCCTCGTAACTACATCCCTTCGCGGTTTCCCACACTTCCACCTCCTCTTCATCACTGGAGGCTGCCATCCCAGCATTCAATTCTTCCACTTCACCATGATCTCCCTCATTCCCCCTTCTCCCAGTTGTCTTCCTTCTCTCCTCCTCCTTCTTCTAATCCTCACTCACAACACGGATGACTTTAGTCACTACAGACGGTAAGATCATCTGCATGACTTGATACACCTCCTCCACAACCGCCTCCTTTACTGAGGCTCTTAAGTTAGCACTTTCATCCACACCCTTTGGATGATGAAGCCCAGGCTCAGCAGGAGCCGTCTCTGCAGTCCTTGTCTTGTTCCTTGTAGCACGTGGCCCAGCACCACGACCAGCTCATACTCCTCCTCTAGAAACCTTAGACGATCTTCCTCCAGCCATCCCCTAATCACTATAGGATTCAAACACTAACACGGTAATTCAAGGTAATAGCTTAGTTTATGTCAAGTATAGTAAGTCCTTAATTACAGTGGCCAGTTGTGATTAGCCACTTACTTTACTCTTCATTCCCCAAACATTTTCTATCCTGACTACATCACTATTCAAATCTACTAAAAAGACAATAATCAAATAGCACACGCACATAACACCGGTTAACATTAAGAAAAGAAATACCTAAAGGCACGTAGCTACTCGGGCTGGCATCCCTCCATTCGGTCCCATTCTCAGTTTAAGTTTAGATTTTTGAAAATATTTACCCATTTTTCTTAAACTTTGGCTCTGATTCTAACTTCGACGCAAATAAACAAATGGGATGGGTTTGTAAAACCAATAGATCTATCATTGTTATCATGGTTGTATAAATTAATAATTGTGTTATCATCTAGTTTATCTAACTATGCATATATAATTATAAGTAATAACATAGCATGTCTTGAATTAAATTTTAAAATAGACTAACAATAAATAATAATTGATTGTGTAAGTGTCACATGATTTCCCCAAATAATAAAAATATAAAAATGGGAATGAATACTCACTTGGTGTTTGAATATAAATGTTTTGAATGCTAGAATGCATAAATAGACACCAAAGGTTCCCCGCCGTTTTAACTTAAGGAACGATGTCGGAATTAAAATAATATTATGAATAAAGACTAAGTATTGATTAGGGATTTAATTAGTACTTAGGGTTTACAAATAGTCTAAAATGTTATTTTTTATTTTTTTAATAAAACTTGGTTAAATTAAATAAAACATAGGATGAAATGAGTAAATAATTGTAATAGTATTATCTAGTGAAATAAAATATCTATGGATTATTTGAATATTTCAATTGTAATCAAAGATCAAAAAAGGTTTGAATATTAAAGTATGAAATTGAGAATTAATAATTATTAAGCGACTTACACAAAATAATTATTTTAGATATTTAATTATTTAAAATATTTACAAATTATTAGTTTAAAATAATCTAGAATTAGTTTATAATCATTTTAAAATAATTTTATAAAATTTAAAACATTAAAATGAATTTTATAATATTTTATAACCTTAAAAATAATAAAATGTGAAATTTAGATTTTTAAAATTTTCAAAATTTTAATCTAAAAATTCTGAAGTGAATTTGATTATCAAAACAATTTTTTTATTAATTTTATAATATTTTAGAAAATTCTGGAATTTAAAAATGATTAAAATAATTGTTAAAAAAGGTCGAACCCGGGTCATATTTGTGTGATGCGCGTGGTTTACCAGTTGGGCAGAAGCCCATATTTGATTTAGTTTTGTTTCAAAAAATTTTAAAATGTTAATAAATGACTCCCTGAATTCCATATAAACCCTAATTCGAATTTCGATTAATTGAGCATGAAATCAATGATGATATCTGAATTAGCGATGGGGCTTTTGTTCCCATATGTAATGAGTGTGTTTGTGTGTCTAATTACATGAGTTGAAATTGATTTGATGAAAACAAGGACAAGGAATGCTGTGACTGGATGCTGGATCGATTGGTGTAGAAAACAATAATAAAATTTAAATTACCTAATTATTAAGCTTGATTAGATGATCTTGATCCAAAGCCCTTAATCAATTATGGTTGAGGTTTCTCAGAAGGTTGGTATTAAGTGAGTTGCAGGTAGCGTTGAAGGTGATGATTGAAGATTGAGTGTGCTCTTCTTTCGAATGCAATTAAGAGTTTTAAGAGTGAAAGGAAACTATTGGAAGTGTTTTGCCTTGATTATATAGGCTTAATTGGGACAGTTCCAGTCAAACAAATTAAAGGTTTTGATTTGGTTATTTCCATTTGATTCGATGATTAATTAACAGTTTCAATCAAGATTAAAGGGATGATATTGATTGAACTTATTTGAATTACGCTGAGTGTTGAATGATGGGGTCAATTTGATCGGTTTCGAATGGGATTTGATTTGGATTTGAATGGTAAATTGGTTTCGATTGTATGCATCATAAAAGCGTCTTTAATCGATTTGAACAGTGCTTGGGTTTGAATCATTCCTGCGAATGTGATGGAGAGGATTTATATCTAATGGGCGAATTTTGGTGGTACAAACCTCGCCGCAGGTGGCCTGAGTATAAGGGTGACGGACGGGTGGTTTGGGTTTTAAACATACAAATTTACATTTTTGGTCAATGGAGTTTCATAAATGTATTATTTTTGTAATAACTTTATAAGTTATAAAATTTACACTAGGTTCCTTGAGGTTTTAAAACTTATCATTTTATGTGAAAACCTTTTAGTTAAGGTTTTAAAATTTCAATTGTAAACCCTAAACTTATGAAACCCCTATTTTCAAAATAAATCAATTTATTTTTATAAAACCTTATAAAATTTGTAATTTTAATTACTTATTTCAGTGTACTAACTAAAACTCATAATTAATAAATAGGCTTAATAAATTTTTATAAAATTTTATTTTATAGATTATAAATTGAATTAATAAGTATCCATTTAATGAAATAATTCATAATATTGAGTATATAATAAATGTATTATTATATGTATGACCTATATAGGTTTAGGTTCAAAATGGGTCAAATGTTACATTTTTGTTCATCCCCATTGATTCAATGAGAAGGACCATTGACTTAGCTGCATCTCTTCTTCTTCTTTCACATTGGTGAGTCACCCACATTGACTCACCATTCGCATCATTATATTTCATAAAGCACATCAAGTAGAACTTACCCGCATTGGTTCAATACTTGTGCTGATTATCTTCATCTGCGTTCGATCAACACTTGTAAATTTTACCACATAGAACAAATGACCAACCTTCACTTGAATTGGTATACATTATCTTTTTAGGGTCTAACATACACCTTTAATAATTATATAGCCTACGTACTTTAAGGAATTAATGATGGTGGTGGCTGTGAAGATTTTGCTGGTTGTTGCTCAGGAGTAACTATTGGTTCTGCTAGAGTTGGATTCAGGATATTTTTAATCATGTTAGAGAAATATTGAGCTTCTCTTAATCCCTCTCTGTTCAGCACATGAACAGTCATATGGCTTATTATCTGTACTACTTCTCTGGTCATCTTTCTTAGAGAAATAAGTTCTTACAGTATAACAGTTGATAATCCTTCTTTTGGGATAAGTAGATATCCATGGGCATCAACTTCTGGTTTATTGATATTTCCTAAATGAAGTGGGATTTTTTTTCTGATGCTTTGATCTTTATCTGTTGATTCTATCAAGTGTAATCTTCAAAACCGGTTATACATTTTAGGAAAAATAACAAATCATCCTCTCCTATTGATGAGTCTTCTAATATGTCTTGTAAGCATATAGTGAACATAAGTCTCACTTAACATTCCGATTTCATAAGCACTGAATAGGCGGATGTCTTGTCCCTCTTTGCCTTCTTATCTCCCCTTAATTACAAGCTTATAGTTTTCATCATCATATCTCATATTGAATATTGGACATGATAGATGAGTACCTAAGACTTGCTTTCTTTTTAATTGTTCATGAGGTAAAACTCTACCCTTAGGCATCACTATCTCCTCCACTGACACCTTCTTTGTTTTCTTTTATTTCAACCAAGGATTGACATATGATCTATGACTACTAAGGTATTTTTCTATCATTGATTTGAGATTTTTATTCTCTTGAAAATTTTCAATATCATTTCTAAAAGTTTTCATCTCTAGACATGTGAGCATGATTAATCAATTCAAGCTCAGCTAATCCTTCAGATCATGTATCAGCAGGCTATTCACAATATCATGGTACTTGGTGAAAAAGTGAACCCGTCCAAATATTCTTTTAAATATGAACATGTCCCAATAATGATCATACTTCCAAGCAGTAATATTTATGTCAATCTTTCCTTCTGGTGCTGAGACACCCTGGCATCTAGAGTAACAATGAGTCGAAGAACACCATGTATTGATGTGTGGTGAGGTCCCATAATGACTATCATGAGGTATTTTCTTGTAGATGGTACATCCGAATAAAAATTAGAAGAATAATGGAGAATCACCCCCAAAAATTTAGAAAATATTTAAAATAAAAAAGAAGTGGGATTTTTATTCCTACAGTCCTGACATGAGAAAAATGATCTTGCAAATAGTAATCGGCTAAAAAGTAACAATCACTTTGTTTGTATCTTCTTGGCTTAGGCTTGAAACTTTACTTTGTAGACAGTTGGATTTACTGAGTTGATAACCTTGGCCTGAGGCTTAGAGACAGTAACTCTTTCTTCTAAATCCTTTAATTTTTCTATGTCTCTTTGATGTATTGAAGTATGGCAGCTCTCAATGAGTTGGTCTTCATTAGACCCAACCTCCTTTTTTTCATCCAAATCTGGTTAAAAAGGTCTTTCATTTCCCTATCAGATATAGAGTAGGGATGAGAAAATGGATAAACATCATAGGTTGATAGTTTGGTTATAGTTGCCTGACCAGCTTTCTCAGAGGTCTTCTCCTTGGACAAACTTTTCTCATACTTTGAATCAACTATCAGATCTCGAAGCTGCTTGACCTTGATCACTTCCTAGGTCATCTTCTCATAGGTCATACCAATATATCACCAGATTCATATCCATTATTAATTAAGAACATTGCTTTAACCATGAAATCATCATTTTATGCTTTAATCACTATTTCTTCCATTGTTGGCTCTTGTCTTTGTGGGCTTTTAGCAACTTCAAGCTCATCATAGAACTCGACAGGCATTTCATAGCCTCCAACAATCTCACCTCTTCTAGGCCTATGATCTCAGTCAGAATAGCTCGTTACTGTGTAGCCTTTTCATGTTCTTCAACTAATTCAGCAAAAACCACCACCTTTGCTTTCTTAGATGGTGATTCTTCTTCTCCTTCTATGATAGGTTGTTTTCCTTTTGCTTTTTCAATCATTTTGTTTTTTTGTCAAGAATATGTCATAAATCCAGAAGATCTAGATGCTTCAAAAGTTCAAACTTCATATTCAGTTTGCTTTTCTTGATATTTATTTTTGAATTCTTCAGCCATTTTTAGTATCAATTCCTTTTGTTCCTGTAATAAAGCGACTTTTTTAAAACTATAATTATTACAATGATATAGTAAAAATAGTTAAGTTTTGAAGCTTTAAGATTTAGTTAGATATAAAAGAAATGTACACTTCGATGAATTAAAAATAGATAATATTTATGAATTTAATATTCTTAATATAAATTACTACATTTTAAGTAAACAAACTTTCATATTAATGTATATAATAAAATGTTAATGGCTAAATCAATAGATATACATAAAATAAAAGAAAAAACATTAATATCATCACTTTGGTTGTTTCGTCCGACACTTCCGCTAGCAATTACGTTAATGCCATCCTCCTTCATTCTGTTTAATCTAACCTAAATGGACGTTGATGCTTTTCTAAACTAATCATAAGTTCAAGTCGGAATTTTTCACAAGGTTAGCCAAAAAGAACGTTAGAGTACATTTGGAAATTTGAGACGATGTTATTAGGTACAAATAGTCTAACCCATTTACATGATATGTGTCACTTGGCTTTTAGGCCTCTAATTCCTTTAAATTATAATTTATTTCACCCGCTTTTACGCTATTTTTCTATTCAAGATACATCTGTTATGAAAATTCTACTTAAAGATTTAAATTGTTTCAATGATCGTTTGTATAAGAAAATGGTTTGTATTTGTTGTTTAAGAAATTTTTTTGAGTTGTGTGTTACAAATATTGTGTATGTTCGTTCTCTAGAATGCCCATTTCGTCCTTTAGGACGTCTGTTTGTTCTATGGAACGCCAGTTTCGTCCTACGGGACGCCTGTTCGTTCTATGAATGCTTGTTCATCTTTTAAGACGCCTGTTTATTTGATGTATGTTACATTATGAGATAAATATGACATGTGTGGTTTTATATATATATATATATATATATATATATATATATATATATATATATATATATATATATATATATATATATATATATATATATATATATATATATATATATATGATTTGATTTTGAATCATGAGACAACGTACGTGCTTGTATGTGTAAATCTTTTAAGGAAAATAGCTTTGAAAACTCAAGCCACTTTAAAATACATAAAACTTGCCATATTTATTTTACCTTTATCTTCTCACTGAACCAAAATTTGCTCAGACGTACATTTTGTATTTTTTACCCAATGTTAGTAGGACTATCGGGGATGGGACGTGAAGGGGGCTCGAGAGTAAAAAGAAAATAGATGAAAAATGTTGAAATTAGTTGGATTTATATTGTATCTCAAATCATGTAAATTATTTATGGGATTTGTTTGTGGTTCTAATTCTATATTGGTGAAATGTCAACCCTAATGTGGTTGGGGTGTTACAGTTATGATATAAGAGTCCAGGCTCTTTCCGGTAGAAAACTTACACAAAATTATGACACATGAGGAAATAAGAAGAAACTAGGTTTGGTGTTTAGTATTTGATAAACCTTGTTACCTGAATTTTATAATGTTTCTTCTAGATTCCTCATCGTCATTATCACAAAACACTAATAGCCATCGTGTATCCCGCAACTCAACTCATCGCAATGAGGGAGCGAACGAGCCCAATCCAAATCTTATAAATGCTATAAATTGGTATGGTTGTCGAGACACAACCAAAAACAAGTTATTATATCGGTCTTAGCTACATTTATTGTTTAAGGGTAAATAAGGTCGTCTCCATAGGGAATATGCGGAAAGTGTTTAATAATTTGACTCAATTAACTTAAAGACACGAACTTTAGTATTAAAAATTGGAACTTTGGATGAAATTAAGAATACAATTGCAAAAAACAACAAACTTTGAAACGAATTTGATTACATAATAAGAAACAATCACTTTCGGGTTTCAAGTTCTACAAGATCAATGGGTTATCAAGTGTACTTTAGGGTTGCATAACACGACTCAAGATCTTAGCTTTTGATTGAAGTGATAATCAAGGAACAATCTTTTAAGACTCATTCATTCACAAAGTTACCAATTCATCTATATCAAGTTATCTACTTGTTTCAACGAGCTAACGATGCAAGAAAACCGAAAATTGATGATAAAGCAAATAACTTTCTTTATAAACAAATTGTTTAACTCAATCAAAACCTTCAATTATATTTAATCACAAAGTGTTTAACATAAAAAAAACTCTAAGCATGACTAACCATCTCACTTGGCAAGAACTATCCACCTGAAAGCAATCAAGAACGAACTAGCAACTCATCGTCTTCATTACATCTTCAATCTTGATTTGACGATGATCAATGATGGTTTGGGAAGCTTGAAAGCACCCAAAATCATCTTGAATTTGCTAGATTTCGGCTGGAAAAAGTTGTTCTTCAAATTGGGGTTAGATGTGCTTAAATAAACTTCAAGATCCATAAAATCCAGAAGTTGGTTGGTGATCGCGTATGATACGCCGACCCTGGGCGTATCATACACCCAAATCAGTATTCCTACTCTCAACTTTCTGTAATTTTTTCCAAATACGCCCACTGATACGCCGCCCATACGCTGGCCGACGTATTATACGCCCATACCCGGCGTATCATACGCCGGTACACCTAAAATTGTGTCTTTTTTGTAACTTTTGATATTTACATCTTCTGTCCTTTATAGTTTTGTGTTTGGGTTCTTTTACTACAATTAAGCTTGTTTAAGCTTTGAACACCTATAAACAAAACACAATCAAAGTAATCCCATTCCACAATAATAGCGATGTAAAACCACATACTTAGATCAATTAAACCATGAATTATTATCACTCGATCACATCCCCACCCTTAACCTTTTGTTTGTCCTCAAACAAACTTACTTGCAACAATTTACCTTAATCAATCAAACATGCTAAATTATCACAACTTTGTATCAGTTAAGGTCCCAAGGCATACTTAGTTTTAAACTTTCATCATGTAAGATTCACAACCGAATATGTAATATCATTCATGTTTTAAACTTAGAATCACCTTAGTTGGCATAACTTCACCTTTTGCTTCAAACACTCATGCATTCACATTCCTCACAATGAACACTCCTCTTGGTTTGTTTTGTGGACTAATGATTATATACTCGTATATCTAGAACTCTCAAACTAAGAATGTATATTTTCATCATAAGCTCGTATATTAATCATATCGCCATCAATTAACACAATATAATATATAAATCAAGAGGTCTTTTATGGGTTGTAATGTTAGGCTAAGGTTTAAGGTGGGATAGAATGAAATCCAATTTAAACATGCTAGATATCATGTTTATCAATTTTATATCCTCTAACAGCAATCATATCATAGAATTCTCACACTATCTTTGTTGCTTCATATCTTGGTCATTTTGACCTCATGTTTAGATTTTCTCCCCTTTTTTTGCTTTCTTTCTTCTTTTTTCCTATATATATATATATATATATATATATATATATATATATATATATATATATATATAACCAAATTCAAACCAATCATACTATTATTGAACTAATACTTAAACCATACTTCTAGAAATGTCTTGAATTGGACTTCATCATCCTAGGTTTCATAAAAAGGCAAAGGCTTTGTAGGCTTATTTTGTTGGTTTATTCAAACAAAAAGTTGGGGCTTAACCTGGTGTCTAAAGGAAAATTATCAAGGTATGGACTTCAAAAAAAAGGTTCAAACAAATGGTTCATTCCTAATGCCTCTATCACATTTATGCACATATTGGTTCATGATCTTCACACGTATCAATTACTCGAGTTCTAACTTAAATGCACATTATGGCTTCCCTTATTCTGAAAAAATATAAAGCAAATCACATATGCTATAAATTTCTCAATTAGGTCAAATTCTCATGGAAAACAATGGAAAAGGGTTAAAAATATGAAGCATGTATGTCCTCTACAACCGGTTCGTTATGCTCCCTAAGAATTCTACCTCATTTTATAAAAGCTCATGATGGGAATGGCTTACTATAATATCAAAACAAGCATGTCAAGGGATCTATACATGCACCAATAAGTGATAATTAACCATGTATGAAAAGTTTTTGGGTATCATGCACAACTAAGCTTAATTTGAAAATTTATTATTTCAAAAAGGTTCAATTTTTTCTCATTTCTCCCCTTATCCCCACACTTGAGATACATTGTCCTTAATGTATGGGGGTCACAATTGGTCTTTTCATAACATAAAGAAGTATATTCTTAATTTCATTCCTATAAGCTAAACAAGACAATTCATTGCAAAGGAAGACTAGTATGCCATATCCTAACAAATTATCAATCAATATCAATGAAAGCATTCTAAGAATATTGTTCAAAACCAAAGTAGTGGAAAGAGCACATGGACCTGATCACAATCATTATCCAAAACCTTCATCACCCAGCTTGTGCCTCCCCACACCTGAGTGCTTTCGTCTCATGATTGACTTTCGAAACAAAACAAAAACACACAACCTAATAGAAGAAATAAAACTCACTTTTGTAGGAATCATGGTTGCATTTAGCGTATGCAACAAGCCTTTAAACCCCTCGGTAGACCCGAGCTGACGAGTTGTAGTCTTGTGAGGGTTTTTAGTGAACACACCCACAAAGTTCTCGGGTTGCCTCCCGCAAGTGCTAAGTTTTACGTTTTCAGCCAGACCTTACCTGAGACCACTTGTGGTGGTCATATTAAGTGCTTCTCTCCAAACTTCTCTTCAAGAATTGCTTATCCCAGCTTGGTAGATTTCTTGTTCACTCCCATATTGATCAAACATCTCTTCTTGGACCCTTGAATTCACTTGATCCGGTGGTTTACCCATCTTTACCTTTCATCTTGGATTCTCCTTCCTTAATGGCTCCACCTTTACATTTTCATCACCTTCCACATTATCAAACTCAAACCTATAAGGATCAAAACCATTTTTCATGGTGATGTCCTTGCTTACATATGCAATGTAAAGAGGAGCACACTCTTTAGTAGCATCTAATATAGAACAATCATTGTTAACTACATATATAATTGATTTTGAAAGCACATTAAAGAAAAACTTTTAGTTTTTGAATGCCATGTCGATAATTCCATCTTGGCAATTAATTTGAGTTTTTGCTATTGCGAAGAATGGTTGACCTAAAATTACCTTTGGTTGCTCATTTGTCCTTACTAGTGCATAATAAAGCACAATAAAGTCCAGCGGATAGTAGAACTCTCCTAGCTTGATGATCATATCCTTAACCATTCCACGAGGTTGTTTCCATGTCGAATCGGCAAGTACCACTGTTTTGTCGGTTTCATGTAATGGACCAAAGTCATATTGGTCATATAAACTCCCTGGAAGTATGCTCACCCTGGATCCATAATCCAAAAGTGCCATTTTGATTTTAATTTCTCGACTTGAATAGGAATGATTGGTGCTCCCTGGTCACTCCCTTCTTCTTCATCTACTGCCTTATCGTTACCTACAACTACTTAAGGAGTACAGGTTAAATCATAATCAATACATTCAGAGTTAGGAACGATACTAACCAAGTTGATAGGCATATTCTTTGAACTTGAGGCTTGATGTTGAGGGTATTTTGTTGTATCACTTGGAAGCTTCCCTGGTTCTCGTTCGGACAATTATTCAGCTAATTGTCCCAGTTCCCTGGCAACGGTGCAATTTTCATCTGGTTGTCGAGACTCGATCAAAAACAAGTTATTATATCGGTCTTAGCTACCTTTATTGTGTAAGGGTAAGTAAGGTCGTCTCTACAGGGAATATGTGGAAAGTGTTTAACAATTTGATTCAATTAACTTAAAGACACGAACATTAATATTAAAAATTGGAACTTTGGATGAAATTAAAAACACAATTGCAAAAAGTAACAAACTTTGAAACAAATTTGATTAAATAATAAGAAACAATCACTTTAGGGTTTCAAGTTCTACAAGATCAATGGGTTATCAAGTGTACTTTAGGGTTGCCTAACACGACTCAAGATCTTAGCTTTTGATTGAGTGATAACCAAGGAACAATCTTTAAAGACTCGTTCATTCACAAAGTTACCAATTCATCTATATCAAGTTATCTACTTGTTTCAATGAGCTAACGATGCAAGAAAACCGAAAACTGATGATAAAGCAAATAACTTTCTTTATAAACAAATTGTTTAACTCAATAAACACCTTCAATTACATTTAATCATGAAGTTTTCAACATAAGAAAAACCCTAAACATGGCTACCCATCTCACTTGGCAAGAACTATCCACTTGAAAGCAATCAAGAACGAACTAGCCACTCATCGTCTTCATTACTTCTTCAATCTTGATTTGACGATGATCAATAATGATTTAGGAAGCTTGAAAGCACCCAAAATCACCTTGAATTTTGTAGATTTTGGCCGGAAAAAGTTGTTCTTCAAATTGGGGTTGGATGTGCTTAAATAAACTTCAAGATCCATAAAATCCGGAAGTTGGACGATGATCATTTATACGCCCAAATCGGTATTCCTACGCCAAACTTTCTATAATTTTTTCCAAATACGCCAACTGATACGCCGCCTATACGCCTGTACACCTAAATTTGTGCATTTTTTGTAGCTTTTGATATTTACATCTTCAGTCCTTGTAGTTTCATTTTTGGCTTCTTTTACTTCCAATTAAGCTTGTTTAGGCTTTGAACACCTATAAACAAAACACAACCAAAGCAATCCCATTTCACAATATCAACGATGTAAAATCACATAATTAGATCAATTAAACCTTGAATTATTATCACTCAATCATAAAATCAGGCTCTTACTGCAATGCTATCGGCTATTATTGATGCAGTCTATGGTTTGATGCCAAATCCTGAGCCGAACCCAAATCCTAACCCAAAGAATGGTAATACTGTTGGGAACGACACAGTGATGAACTCGACTAGAATACAACATTGGCTAAAGGAGTTTTAGAAACAAAGCCCAACACCATTCTCGAAGGCAACCACTCTAGGTGTTGAAAGACTAGATTTCTCACATTGAGAAAATATTCATAGAACTTGGAGTGGAGTAGCAATACAGGCTAGATTAGCAGCTTATAAGTTGTAAGATGATGCCCAAGGTTGGTGGGGTCTATGTTAAAGGAAAGAGGGGTGCTCACTTTGTATAATTCTTACCTTGTACTGAATTTTATGCTATTTTCTTTGAAAAGTATTTCACAGTTGTGATTTTATTGGGCGGCCTGTAACATCTGCCCCTCAAACCACCAATATTGTCTGCTTTGCCCACGAGAGGCTCACGAATTTGCTTTGGTTGCCCAGGTGTAAACTTCCCAGGGAGGTCATCCATCCCTGGATTGTTGCCACCTGAGCACGCTTAACTGTGGAGTTCTCTTCTCATCCATAGCTAATATGCCCAAAATACATTTGTTATATTAGAAGCAGGACATTCCTTATGATCCCAACATCTCTCTTGTTTATTGCCGATATGGGATTTACTTAGGGTGTCACACCCCCGCCCCCTTCGAATTAATCGTCCCCGATAAGCCCAAGGACTCACCATCCTCGATGAATTTTATGCCATCATCCCAAATGGCACAGGAGTGGCTCTTATACCCTTCTGTAATATTCGGTCCCACACACCACTAATATTGTCCTCTTTGTCCACGAGTAGCTCACGGATTTACTTTTGGTTGCCTGGGTAAAAACTTCCAAGGGAGGTCACCCATCCCTGGATTGCTGTCACTTGAGGATGCTTAACTATGGAGTTCTCCTATCATACATTGCCAATACATCCAAAAATGCGTTAGTGATATTAGAGGTATGACATTCCTTATGAACCCAACATCTCTACTGTCCACGGTCGATGTGGGATTTACATAGGGTGTCACACAGCTGCAGGACCACCTAAAGAATATATAGGGACATATTAGCGGGTAGTTTATGATACGATTCATAAGGCAATCATTGATTCAACGTTTACTAAAGTTGCACAAACGATAAACGCTACAAAAAAGGTGGATATGGAGATAAAAGCAACTTTGAAGAATCCAGAAGAAACTCATAAGAGATCCCCTGATGATGATTGTGTACAATCTATTTCCCAACCAACCTAACCTCTTCAAAAACTCAACCCTTAGACCAAAACCCTATATGCACCACTAGTGGGAACCATTACAAACATGCATAGACCCAATTTTTAACCTACCTTTCTATAATATTTACTGTTATTTGTAAGAACACAAACAATGAGCCAATTGTATAAATTTCAAACATCAAAGTTCATTCATAAGCATCAACTATCAACCTAGCATCGATATCTCAACTCAAATTCATCAAATAAACTCAATTAAAAGCCACTAAATAAAGTTTCTTTAAAGGTAAATCTCAGTTTTCAACCAAAACGCAACTTTTCAACAAAACTAATTCATAAAAACATCTTTGAATCACGTAATAAGGCATAATCAACAATAAATTTGAAAAAATCACTTGTTTTTATGTCTGTTTGGATAGGCTAGGGCTTCAAGACAAATGAAAATCAAAGTAGATGAAATCAACTCTAAATTTTACTTGTAATGCAATGTTGATGATTCATAACCACGTTTGATGCATGAGATGTTCCAAAACGTCAATAATTATGCAAAGAAAGATCAAGTAAAGTGTGGTAGTATATGTGTGTGTTGTGCAAGGTGTTTATGTTGTGGGGAATGGGGGTGGTCGAGTGGGGATGAGGGTTACAAGAAATGTCCTTAAACTATTATAAAAATTGTTCGGGTGTTACGCAATCGGGTTTTTTTCTAAATCAAAATGCTAGAATGATCACAAAATATAAATTAACCACTAAACATATGAAATAATATTCATATTATTATTTTTATGGAATTTTTATAACAATAAACTATAAAGGTCGTAAACATACGCGACAACACGTAATTGTCCAAAAGTTTACAATTTTCACAACAAAGCTAAATATTCAATCATGTAATCACTTAACATATAATTTCACACCAATTATATAAGTTTGAAATGTCATTTTGATAAATCACAAATATTCAAGGACAAGACTAAAGTTTGATCTAACAATTCTCTGAACTACCGTTACGCGAAGGTTCGTGCAATAACCAACACATTCATTCAAACATAATTAAATGTATGCATGTTTATCGGTATTAGTGCTAGTCACAAAATGACATGAAATTGCCGGAGGTCACAAATTGTTTACAGTTGCTATAACGTCCTCCTTGACTCCATCTTACTTCAACTTGTCAGTTTCTTGTTATTTATATTTCTTGTCTTGTGTTTTCTTGTTATCATTACAATAAGTAAATTTAAAATAAAAGTAATCAATTACAACATGGAAGCCTCCAAACTAGTGCTGAAGAAAATCAAAACCAAAACTTTACAAGGAACTAAAACATATATTGGATAACAACCAACAAACACAACAATGGCGTCTAGGCTCAAATTGCAATACAATATAATCAATAAAAATAAATAAACATCACAAGTTTTTACGAGCAACTTGGATGTGGAAGTTGGTAAATAATGAAACAAGTTGTTTGTTAAAAAAACTTCAATCTTTCCCCAAAAGATTGAAGCATTTTCCGGTCTAACAAAAGCAAACCATCAAAGGTTACAAGATCTCACAAGTGACATTGATATAGTGTTGGGATTTCATGCATCCGTTTTAAATATATTGACATCTAAACCTGTCTTGATTTCATCATCATTTCTCACTAGGAGTCTAGCTATAAGAAATAAAAGAAAACCTAAAAATAAAAGTTAAGTATTCATACCGTATGAAGACTCGTTGATGGTGATGTTGCGGATAGAACCAAGTAAATAATTGATGGAAATGATCTGCCCAAAATACATATTGAATTGATGTGGCTAGTATGTCATGATCCAAGTCGGGTCATACCCAATAACAAGCTAGACAAACACCAAAGATATTTGTTTTATGATATGATCATATAAGTAAATATTAATACTTAGAATATTTGGAAATTGGGTTTCCAAACATTTACACTTGTGTTGTATATAAATTATATGGATAATTTATTTCAAAGAGAGAGGAATATTAATTCATCCGCATTCGTTTTACACAGCCGTATTTGATGTGGTTGAACAAATGCGGATGATGTTTACTCATCCGCATATGTTTAACACGGCCGCATTTGATGTGGTTGAACAAATGCGGATGATGTTTACTCATCCGCATTTACAAATACGGGTGAACAAACCCTGTCCGCATTTGTTTTGGAACAAATGCGGATGAGCATTTCTAGAAATGCTGATGGAAACATACATCCGCATTAGGTAATGCGGATGACCATTTGCAAATGCGGACGAATTATTTCATCCGCATTTACAAATGCGGGAGAACAACTTCATCCGCATTAACTAATGCGGATGTTGTTTTTGGATGGGTTAAGGGGCTGGGCCCCACCCACTTTTCTCTCTCCTGAACTTTATGTTTCCAAGGACATGCAATATAAGTTGGCTTGCAGATCTCTCTAAACATACGACTTGAGAACACGAAAAGTGTAAGAACCCTTTTTCTCTCGATCGGTCTAGAGAAACATAAAAGGGAGTTGTACAAGTGAAAATCCTAGCAACCGGTGTTCTTGTTGGTGGCTCGTGGGTAGACCAGCTTGAGGCTTCTTGCTTTAGGAGCGACCATCCTCGTTCACCTCCTGCCGACCTCATTTTTGAAGGTAGTTCTTCGTACCTTCTATGGTTGTTTGGAAGCATGATTTCATATATCGATCCATATGGGTTTTGACTAATTTTATTTAAAAATGTTTTATATATAAGTTAGCTCACTGTAACAAGTTTAAAATCATAAATATATTCTGCTACGTTCTTCTATTTTATAAGGATAAAATAGATCTGTTTAACTTGTGATAACCCTTCAATGGCATCAAGAGCCAGTTATATGGATACATGCTTCATTTGGACTGAAAATTCGGTTTCTTGGTAATGATTCACCAAAAGCCGAGAGGCTTTAGCCCTAGTATCCCCTATTTTTCAAGATCTATTTAGATATGCATACAGAAATCTTGGAAAATTTATATCATTTGGATGATTTTGTTTTAGAAACAAAACCATTGTTCTCGGCTGTTTATGCTTCAGCCGAGAATCTATGGTTCAAGGGGATGCTTTTAGATTTTGCTTACATATATGGATATGTATTTTATTTGTTCATAACCAAAGCCGAGACCTATGGATGAATGTGTTGTGATTTGTTTTAATTATTCAAATGGTTTGTAATAATTAAACATGTTTATTCTTCCTATTGGGTATGTAATTTATTTATTTTTCATTTGGTATGTAAATAAATAGGCTAGTTGCACTTTACTTTTACTAGAAAAATTGTATTTAGAATATGTTTTGTAAAAGAAGCTGCAACAAGACTATCTTTCTTGGTTTTAACCGAAAGGAGAAGAGGAAGGCCCAAAGGAGTTTGGTACTAAAGTCAAAGCCTAAATGGAGACCCAAATGGATTGGAAGAGTCACAACACAAGGTGGACACTTGAAGCATTTGGATGCGGGATCAAGTGGGAGTTCACCGGCACAAATGTTGTGTCATTTTCACCCTTAGAAACGACTTTATTAACTCACTTGTTTCGGTCAACAAGTGATGTTAAGCTTAGATGGCTACGGTTATGGACTCATGTGATGGTTGTGTGGTTGTTTTATTATTGTTTTGTGATATATGGATATGCATGTTTAAACAATTTAAAATCAACAACAAGCATAAAATGGTTCTTATAAAACATTAACATGGGTAATAAAAGGGTTTATTAAAAGTTAATGTGTTCACAATAAAATTGGTTTTATTGAAAGAACCTTGAAAAATGTTTCACACTGGTACCACACATTTGAATGCATGCAAATGTTAGGTGCAAATAGTTTTCAAAACTAGAATTAATGAAAACTAAAATCCCTTTTGAAACAAGTTTAACACCATCCTTTTACACAACACTCGAATCACTTGGGAACTATTTGTGGGATAAAGGTCACCTAACCACTCTTAGGGAACTTGTGTGTTTGAGGTGGGGTTAACATATTTGTGGGATAAAGGTCACCTAACCACTTGTATGTGTAAACTCACACGTGTGTGTAAGTAGGACAACTTGAGTTGGAAACCATGTGAATAGGGTCACCGAAGCATGGTGTACAATGGTGTTGATGGGATTAAACATGCCAACTAAACATAAAGATGTTTAACCGATCCCATAAAACTAGAAGTTGCAAAGGGTTGCAATTGTCAAGTGTTGACTACCTTGTTAATTTAAATGATGGGATAAAGGTCACCTAACCATTATTTAAATGTAACGTTGGATTCTAGATTTTAATTATTAATTGTCTATGAGACGTGAAAGGGGTATTAATAATTAAAGTTTTATTTTCGGAAATACTAAAAATGAACTTTGTTTGTAGAAATGGCCGCCAACAACAACGCTCCACCCCGACCGTCCATAACCTATCACTAAGAACTATATTAGAAAGGGATCGTCTTAACCATAATAATTTTATGGATTTTTCGTAACTTGAGAATCGTTCTCAAGCAAGAAAAGAAATCTTACGTACTAGACGATCCCATTCCCGACGAACCCGATGTTAATGATGTTGAGGCCTATAACGATTGGGTTAAGCACACTGAGGATTCTGTGCAGGTTTCTTGCCTCATGTTGGGAACTATGATTCCCGAGCTCCAAAAGGATTTAGAGCATCATGGGGCATACGACATGATTACCCAGTTGAAGGAAATGTTCCTTCACAAGCAAGGGTAGAACGCTTCGAAACGGTTCGAGCGCTTCATGCATGTCGCATGGAAGAAACTCAATCGGTTTCATCTTATGTACTTAAGATGAAGAGCCACATTGATCGCCTTGAAAGGCTAAATTGTCCCGTCTCAAAAGAGTTGGCCACGGATTTGATCCTTAATGGCCTAACTAAAAGGTTTGAGACGTTCATCATGAATTATAACATGAACGGGTGGGACAAGAGCATTGGTGAGCTTCACGCAATGCTCAAAACGGCCGAGGCGGGGATGGGTAAAAGGGTTTTACCCGTCCTCACGATCAATGAGGGAGGCAACAAGAAAAGGCAACACCCCGATCCCAAGGCAAATGTTGCTAAAGGAAAGGGATACATCAAAGGAAAGGGTAAGGGAAAGGCAAGAACTGAACCTCCAAAACCAAAGCTTAAGAAGCCTAAGGTAACGGAGAACGATCCATGCTTTGAGTGTGGTGAGATAGGACATTGGAAGAGGAATTGTCCAACCTATCTCAAAGAGTTGAGAAACAAGAGGGATGCTGGGCAGACCTCAGGTACAACTTTCATGATTCATATTGAATTGAATGTTATTTCTTCAAACACATGGGTATTGGATACCGGATGTGGAACTCATATTTGCAATTTGTTGCAGGGGTTCAAAAGAAATAAGCATTTCAAGAAGGGAGACACAAGTCTCTACATGGGCAACGGAGCAAAAGTTGATGTTGAAGCCCAAGGAGACTATGTTTTGAAGCTTCCAAATGGTTTGGAAGTTGTCTTGAAAAACATCTTGTATGCTCCTAGTTTGACTAGGAACATAATTTATGTTTCCCTTTTAAAACAATATGGTTATGTATTAAAGTTTGTAAACAATGGTATTTGTGTTTTTATGGATGATGTATTTTATTTTGAGGCTATGCCTTATAATGGTATCTATGAATTGGTTCATGATAACTCATCTTTTAATAACTCGTTATACCAAACAAGCACCAAGAAACTTAAAATGGGTTTAAGTGATTTATATCTTTGGCATTGTCGTCTTGGGCATATAAACAAGAATCGGATTCAAACACTTCAAAAGAATGGTCTTTTGGAAACAAATGAAAATGGTTCATTTAATAAGTGTGAATCTTGTTTACAAGGAAAGATGACCAAGTTGCCCTTTAGTGGTACTAACGAAAGGGCAAAGGATTTATTAGGAATCATACATTCGGATGTATGTGGTCCTTTTAAGACAATGACAAGGAATGGTGAGAGATACTTCATTATTAAAGTCGTTATGGTTATGTGTATTTGTTGACACACAAACATGAAGCTTTTGAAATGTTCAAAATCTTTAAGAATGAAGTAGAAAATCAACTCAATAAAACAATCAAAGTTCTTCGTTCAGATAGAGGAGGTGAATACCTGAGTGATGCTTTTCAAGATCATCTTATGAGTTGTGGGATTGTCTCACAACTTACTCCACCCGGAACACCGCAACATAATGGTGTGTCTGAAAGGAGAAACCGAACGTTATTGGATATGGTTCGATCTATGATGGCTAGAAGCTCACTACCTCTATCATTTTGGGGTTTCGCATTGCTCTCCACGGCTCGTATTTTGAATATGGCCCCAACCAAGAAAGTGGATACGACACCTTTTGAAATATGGCATGGAAGAGTTCCATCACTATCATATTTAAAGGTATGGGGTTGTGAAGCTTATGTGAAGCAGAACACCCAAAACAAGTTAGAAAGTCGATCCATTAAGTGTATATTTGTTGGATATCCCAAAGACTGTATGGGATATTACTTCTTTAATCCAACCGAGCAAAAGGTATTTATTGCTAGAAAGGCTGAGTTCTTAGAAACTAAGTTTCTTATGGAAGAAACGACGTATAGAACAGTGGAAATTGATGAGGATCAAGAACCACAAGCCAATACACGTTTGGTTGAAATTAGCGATCAACAAGAGGTTGTTGATAATGATCAAATGGTTGATCAATACACACAAAACGTTCGCAGATCTGGTAGAATTAGCATTCCACCTGAAAGATATGGATTTTTCATGAATGGATGCTATGTGGTTGACTCGGATGAACCAACTACATACCATGATGCAATGTCCAATTCGGATTGTGACAAATGGCTAGAAGCCATGAACGTTGAGATGCAATCCATGTATGACAACCAAGTATGGGAATTGGTTGAACCACCACTTAACTCCAAACTGGTTGGATGTAAGTGGGTTTTCAAGAAGAAAACCGATATGCATGGAAACTTGGATACTTATAAAGCAAGACTTGTAGCAAAGGGTTTCACTCAAACTCAAGGGGTTGATTATGATGAAACATTCTCGCCTGTGGCAATGCTAAAGTCAATTAGGATATTATTTGCCATAGCTGCATATTATGACTATGAGATTTGGCAAATGGATGTCAAAACCGCTTTCCTTAATGGACATCTCGAAGAGACTGTCTATATGGTTCAGCCTGATGGTTTTGTCGATCCAAAACATCCTAATAAAGTATGCAAGTTAAAGAAATCAATCTACGGATTGAAACAAGCATCGAGAAGTTGGAATCAACGTTTTGATGAAGAGATCAAGAAATTTGGATTCATCAAGAACGCTGATGAAGCTTGTGTGTATAAAAAGGCTAGTGGGAGCATTATCACATTCTTAGTATTGTATGTTGATGACATACTACTATTTGGAAATGATGTTCCAACCATGGAAGGTGTTAAAGCCTGGCTTGGAAGTTGCTTTTCCATAAAAGATCTTGGTGAAGCCGCCTATATTTTGGGAATAAAGATCTATAGGGATAGATCAAGACGGTTGATAGGTTTAAACCAAAGTGCATACATTGATAAAATCTTGAAAAGGTTCAAGATGGAAAACTCTAAGAAAGGTATGGTACCTATTCAAAGAGGGACAATATTGAGTACATCTCAATGTCCGAACTCAAAGGATGAGCAAGAAAGAATGAAGGAAATCCCATATGCATCTGCTATAGGATCCATCATGTATGCAATGATATGCACTAGACCGGACGTGTCATGCGCATTAAGCATGACAAGTAGATATCAACAGAATCCAGGTAATAGCCATTGGATGGCTGTTAAAAGTATATTGAAATACCTTAGGAGGACTAAGGATATGTTTCTAATATATGGATCTGGTGAGGAGGAGCTCGTTGTAAAAGGTTACACGGATGCGAGCTTCCAGACTGATCGAGATGATTCTCGATCACAATCGGGGTATGTCTTCATTATGAATGGAGGGGCAGTGTCCTGGAAGAGCTCGAAGCAGGACGTGGTAGCATTGTCCACTACAGAATCCGAATACATCGCCGCTTCATTGGCAGCTCAAGAAGCTGCATGGTTAAAGAAATTTATTGCCGATCTAGGGGTAGTCTTTACCATTCAAGACCCCCTAGAGATCTTTTGTGATAACGAGGGTGCGATTGCTCAAATCAAGGAACCCCGTGCACATCAAAAGACAAGGCACATTGAGCGGAGATTCAACTACATAAGGGATGAAGTTGAAAAGGGAAAGATATGTATTCGCAAAGTTCACACAGATCAAAATATTACGGATCCACTCACGAAGCTCCTTGAAAGGGCAAAGCATGAGAGTCATACTTGTGCCTTAGGACTTCGATATTCTAGTGGTTGGATTTGATCTGTTTTGTATTTTAACTTTGGAACGAATGTAATACTAACTCTTTGTATAAATTATGACAATTTGAGTTATGTTCCATTTTAGCATGTTTACATCCATGAATATGTTTATTATTCTAAATGTCCGTAGTCGGTTATATTTGTGGGAACAAATATGAATGTAAGACTATTATGAACATGGATTGGTAGATATTCATAAGGTATGAATATAGAGCAAAAGGTTGCTACCAAGGTTCATAGATATTTGTGGGATACAAATATTGGACTGACCCGCTCTTAAATGTTACTGAATGGAATTTCATAATTGATCATAAGTAAATTTGAGTAAAGGCGAATACCATAGTGTCCTCTGACCTGAGATACATATTGGGTTTTGATATTCACCAAATATTATACCTTGATCTAGTTCTTCACTGTTCTGAAATAATGGACAATACACAAGGCTGTGTTTAGGTGTGATACAAGGTGATTGTGATAAACCTATGTAGTCAAGATGGGATTTGTTCCTCTTATTCTTTGAGAGTATGATGTCTAAGGCTTGATAAAGTTAAATCAACAGGGAATGATCATTCTGTGTCCCTGGATTGAACATGACATCTGAAACAAAAGGATATATGATTGGATTCACCTAAATCAATTCAAGTAAGGGACTTGAAAGGAATGATGTTATTGAATGACACTTAGTCATGCATATTAGGGGTAGTAAACCGTTGTTAGGCGGTATTTGCTACTTGCATCAATCCTCTATGTATCTTGTGCAAGTAGGAGATTGATGGAAATGATCTGCCCAAAATACATATTGAATTGACGTGGCTAGTATGTCATGATCCAAGTCGGGTCATACCCAATAACGAGCTAGACAAACACTAAAGATATTTGTTTTATGATACGATCATATAAGTAAATATTAACACTTAGAATATTTGGAAATTGGGTTTCCAAACATTTACACTTGTGTTGTATATAAATTATATGGATAATTTATTTCAAAGAGAGAGGAATATTAATTCATCCGCATTCGTTTTACACAGCCGCATTCGATGTGGTTGAACAAATGCGGATGATGTTTACTCATCCATATATGTTTAACATAGCCGCATTTGATGTGGTTGAACAAATACAGATGATGTTTACTTATCCGCATTTACAAATGCGGGTGAACAAACCCTGTCCGCATTTGTTTTGGAACAAATGCGGATGAGCATTTCTGGAAATGCTGATGGAAACATACATCCGCATTAGCTAATGCAGATGACCATTTGCAAATGCGGACGAATTACTTCATCCGCATTTACAAATGCGGGAGAACAACTTCATCCGCATTAACTAATGCGGATGTTGTTCTGAGAAATGCGGATGGGTTAAGGGGCTGGGCCCCACCCACTTTTCTCTCTCCTGAACTTTATGTTTCCAAGGACATACAATATAAGATGGCTTGCAGATCTCTCTAAACATACGATTTGAGAACACGAAAAGTGTATGAACCCTTTTTCTCTCGATCGGTCTAGAGAAACATAAAAGGGACTTGTATAAGTGAAAATCCTAGCAACCGGTGTTCTTGTTGGTGGCTCGTGGGTAGACCAGCTTGAGGCTTCTTGCTTTAGGAGCTGCCATCCTCGTTCACCTCCTGCCGACCTCATTGTTGAAGGTAGTCCTTCGTACCTTCTATGGTTGTTTGTAAGCATGATTTTATATATCGATCCATATGGGTTTTGACTGATTTTATATAAAAATGTTTTATATATAAGTTAGCTCACTGTAACAAGTTTAAAATCATATATATATTCCGCTGCGTTCTTCTATTTTATAAGGATAAAATAGATCTGTTTAACTTGTGATAACCCATCAATAATATCCACAACCTATAATTTTAGATAAACCATAACAATATATGTAATTAATTTAATAGAAAGTATTTTATTTCTCTTCTAGCAATATGCTAAAAACCTTACAACCATACGAAAAAACATAGTAGGGCAAAATATAATTCTAAAGAAAGAAGTTCATATATTTGCGAAAGAGCTAGTAAATTGATGATAGTTTATTAATTCAATCCAGGGGAAATTGAATGCTTTGATCATATTGCATGGCTGTTCTTTAAATTTAAGAAAATTGCAAACTTAGTGCAAATATTAGTGAGTTGGTTGTAAGTTTATTCCCAACCGTTAATGTTTGTCAGTATGCAACAAATGTAGGGACGAAACTTGTAATATGATAAAGAAAAAAATACAAAATTAAAATTAATAATCTCAGACGATAGACCCTTCTTGTTTCCCACACATCGTACATCAACTCCGCTGAACTTTCCATAGACTAAGTTTGCAATTTTTAAAATTCAGATACCAAACATGTAATCTGGTCAAACCACGAAGACCATTTATGCCATTTTCTCTAAAACTTAAGGAATTAAAACGTGTAAAAGTTTTCTATTTTTTCGGGAAAATGAACACGTGAGATGAGGATTCATAAAGAAAGAAGCATTATCCTACTTTTCCTCTCACTCTCACAAAATTCTTCTTCTCTTTGGTTCCACACAAACTCTTGTCATTTAGATCACCACTTAATCAATTTCCGATCACTCTTCCATTGGGTTCCACTAAATTAATTTGGAGTAGAAAATAAAGAATGTCTTCACAAGGATCTCTAATCTATAGTTTTGTTGCTAGAGACACGGTGATCCTAGCCGAGTACACAGAGTTCACCGGCAATTTTCAAACCATTGCCGCCCAATGTCTTCAGAAACTCCCCACCACCAACGATCGATTTACCTATAACTGCGATGATCACACCTTCAACTACCTCGTTGACCAAGGATTCAGTGAGTTCAATATTGATGTTTGAGGAATTTTAATTTCCTTCAAATTTTTACGGATGCATGTTATACGAATACATCTTTTTGTCAATACGACAACATGCATGCTCGATTGAAAGCGACCACTACTTATATATGGTTTAGTTGTTTTAATTTGTAGGAAATGAATGTATTATAGCTCAACATCAATCAGAACATGTTTATAGTCAGTGAAGCTTAATTTATTAAGTGGCAAACATATATAAGATGTAACCATTCTTAATTTTTGAATCTTACGAATTTTAGCCATGAGCATTCATAATATATTGTTGGTCACTAGCTTGTCTTGGATTCACCAACTACAATATATAAGAAGGTATAGTACGTCTTTGCATTATGGCCCAAATAAACAAATATTCAACAACTAAACAAACTAGAACTTGAATTGCACATATGAACGTACTTATGTAGTTATATGTTGTTACAGACTCGACTCATACATCTATATATACCCCTAGTTTAATCGGCATGTTCCAAGTGAAATGATGTAACGGTTCATTTAATAATTAGATTCTAATTGTGACACTATACGCTTAGACCCCTTAATTAACTTTACATATGTACATCAGAAGACTCTAAACATACTTTATACTATTTACATAAACGATCCATTAACTCTCAAACTTTGGTTAAATAATTATAAGCCCAACATGCAAACATACATTTAATGCAAGTCATGCCATTAATCATAAATAGTGACCATGAAATTAACGATGCTGTCAAATGCCAGGCTGCACAATCAGTTTTAACAGCATCTATTGGTTGTTGCAGCATACTGTGTTGTTGCTGTCGAGTCTGCGGGAAGGGAACTTCCCATTGGGTTTTTGGAGCGTATTAAAGATGATTTCTATACTAAATATGGGGCAGGAAAAGGCAGAACTGCTACTGCTAAGAGCCTAAACAAAGAGTTTGGGTACGCGTGTATACACAAATCATATATACTTATAAGGGGTTTTAATATTCGTGTTTTAATTATACCAGAGCTAAACTGAAAGAGCACATGCGCTACTGTGTCTCTCATCCTGAAGAAATTAGCAAGATTGCTAAGGTCAAGGCTCAAGTGTCTGAGGTCAAGGGAGTGATGATGGAGAACATTGAGAAGGTAACTTTTAACAAGGTTTTGGAGCATGATTCAAATACATGGTTATTAATTCCATTTTAATGTTTATGTAATAAAAAAGGACAGCCTACCATGATGTTTGAATTGTATTTGTTATGTTTAGGTTCTTGATCGTGGAGAGAAGATCGAACTACTTGTTGATAAATCTGACAACCTTCGCACTCAGGTAATTTGTTTCATTTTTAACATCCGTTAGAAGGCAATAAACATCATTAGTTTGATAATACTGAATGATTGTTTGACATTATTAAAGGCACAAGATTTCAAGAAGCAAGGAACCAAGGTGAAGAGGAAAATGTGGATTCAAAATATGAAGGTGAAATTGGTAATATTTGGTATCGTTGTTGCCTTGGCACTAATCATTATTCTCTCAATATGCCCCAACTTCGAATGCAATTAAAAAGTTCCCGGTTCCCCTTCTATACGACCCATTTAACGTTTCGTTTCATGTTAGCTATACACCTTGCCAAGCGTTAGGGCCAAGGATAACTTATCTTTTGGATGGTTGGTGTATAGGTAAGGCAAAAATTTTGGTATCCTTAAGAACTTATTTAGCAAAGCTTTAATAAACCAATTGATTTGTCATCATCACTTATTGGATTTGTTCTACAATTTCATTCTGCCCATGGTTGTATTAAGATTATTCATGTCCCATGGTTATCAAAAGTCTTCGCTACACATGATTGTAGATTTTAATATGCTTAACTAGAAGCTTTTAACGAGGGTGGTGATAGATATTTTTTATTATTTCTTAGAGTACAATAATTACTATGTTTCCAGAACAACTAAAGTAGATAAACTAAATTAAAAAAATTATACGCCCTCAAATTTCTTAGTGGAATTTTATTCTTTCATGTGAAATTGGTTCATTACTTCCTTTCAAATATTAACCTAATAATCACAAATATATGTGTCGCCAACAATTTTATCAAATAATAATTCAACTTATGTCTAACCTTTTTATTTATTAGTTTAATTTAAAATAATATATTTACATGATAAAAAGTGTGCTCAAGTTATATATGGTTCTAGAAAATATAAGAAAAAAGTTGTATAAACGATAAACTAAAACTGAAATAAATTATATATATATATATATATATATTATGTGTATGCATGTATATGTGTGTATGGATATTATATTATGTTCTAATCAGATACATTTGTATAATATTAGACTGAAGTGTTGTATTATTACACAAACGATACACATATACTCTGATTTTGTAATGTAATGTCTTAAGGAATAAAAATTTTGGTCCCATTACACATCAGCATGTAGAATTAAACTTTAAAGTAAATTAGGAAGTAATGTCACAAACTTTCTAATAAACCCTTAAACTACCCATCAAATATTGAGACGTTATGGTTTAAGTTCAAATAATTTTCACGTACTCGAATCCCTTAATCCAAAGCTATTATACGAACTTGTATTGCCCGTATTTTCAAAATTCAATATTATAATTGGCACAAAAATCTAGTTAAAATTTTCCTTCTTCAATGATATCTGTGGATTTTTTCATTTAAAACATGTTTAACATTCAAAGTTTATTAACAACTCAAATGAGTCCTAAATATTTAATATAACTACGAAATTAGTTTGACACTTTAATAAAGCAATCTTGATTGAAATTGAGTGTTCGTGATGAATAAGGTAACTTACGATTATTGACTTGACCTTGGGCATGCCAAGTTAAGTCATGTATAATTTCTAGAGACGAAAACGTTTTCCTAAATCAGGGATGGGAGGAAAATACCACAAAAGTTTTAAAGACACAATCCTGGTATTTTTCTTCCAATGCGATGTGCCACAAATTGAACACTAGAAATTATCCTTATGTTCATTCCAGAATAAAACACAATCATTATTTTTGGGGTTTTCACAAAGTTAATCAGAGTCATTTTATCCTTATAAAATGAAAACGCAACGGAAATTGAAAAAAAACTTGTTACAGTTAATATATATAAACCAATTTATATATCTGTTAAAAACCCGTAATGGATCGTTATATGAAAAATCATGTTTACAAACAACCATAGGGTGTTTAGAATTCTACCTCTCGAATGGAACAGAGGAAGATGATATTTGATCGGCAGCTTCCAAAGCAGGAAACCTTAAGCTTGTCTACACAAGCTTTCAACAAAACACCAGGTTGCTAAGATTTTCTGCACTTGAATCAAGTTTTGTTCTTGGTTTTCTTCGACCGATCGAGAGAAAAACAACAGGAACACCAATCTGCATCTTTATGTGTGTTGTAAGTTATCAGAGAGTGTGGTTGATTGAAATCATATATTGCACTTCCTATGAAACTGAATTTTAGAGTGAGAGAAAAGTGGGCGGGACCCATCCCTTTAACCCATCCTCATTTCTCTAATATTCAGCCGCATTAGTAAATGCGGATGAACAAACTCTAACCGCATTTGTAAATGCGGAAGAAGAAACTTCATCCGCATTTCCCAAATGTACATCCGCGTTTGTAAATAAGGATGAACAGTTCATCAGCATTTCCTAAATACACATCCATATTAGTAAATACGAATAATCAGTTTCATCAGCATTTTCTTAAATGCTCATCTGCATTAGTAAATGCGCATTAGTAAATGCGGATGAAAAAATTCTTTCAGCATTTCCACAAATGCACATCCGCATTTGTAAATGCGAATGAGGAACATTCATCCGCATTTCCTCAGTAACACATCTGCATTAGCAAATGCGGATGAGTAAAAGAAATGCAAACAGAAAAAAACTTGTATTGTTTGTTCAACCATTTGAATAGCAATACAAAGTACTCTCTCTCTAGAATAAATTATCCATATAATTCATTCATAACACTAGTGCAAATATTTAGAAAATCAATTTCTAAATACTTCAAGTGTCAATATTTATTTACATGATCATATCATAAAATAAATACCGTGGGTGTTTTTCTAGCCTGTTATTGGGTATGACCCGACTTGGATCATAACGTACTAGCCACATCAATTCAATATGTGTCTTGGACAGACCGTTCCTAACAATCTCCCACTTGCACAAGATACATAGAGAATTGATGCAAGCAGTAAATACCGCCTAACAACGGTTTACTACCCCTAATACGCATGATGAAGTGCCATTCAATATCATCATCTTCCTCAAGTCCCTTACTTGAAAATGATTTAGGTGAATCAATCATTTATCCTTTTGTTACAGATGTCATGTTAAATCCAGAGACACAGAATGACCATTCTCTGTTGATTTAACTTAATCAGGCCTTAGACATCATACTCTCAATGAATAAGAGGAACGAATCCCATCTTGACTACATACGTTTCTCACAATCACCTTGTATCACACCTGAAACTAGCCTTATGTACTGTCCATTATTTCAGAATAGCGAAGAACCAGATCAAAGTATAATATTTGGTGAATATCGAAACCCAATATGTATCTCAGGTCGGAGGATACAATGATATTCGCCTTTACTCAAATTCACTTATGATCAATTGAGAATCCAAGATCGTTGCAGGAATTATCAAATTGATTTTAACAAGTATTGATTGCGGAATTATCAATACCTGCTGTTTAATGGATTGTTTATCAAAAGTTGAAATCGATGAACAAAGAAGAACAATTAGAAAAACTAAACGTAATAATGCAATACATAGAATGTTTTCAATTGCTCTTCATTCACAATCAATCGATTACGATTGACTATAATGCTATATGTTTTTGATGCTTGATATTGATATATTGTTAAATGTTCTATTGATCAATGTTCATCGATCAATGTATACACTTTATTATGTATAGATATCTTCCAATTTTGTACCTATTTTCTAGCTAATATATCGCTATTCTGTTTTGATATTCTGTTTCTATATGTGTGAATCCTTGCCTTGTTTATCGGCATATGAGTTCACAATTTACATAGGAAATTGTAAATTACATAAAGAATGTTGTTGATGTGACGTGGAATATTCTGTTGACTTAATTATCCTTCGTCGTCATTGATTTGATGATATTGCTCTGACATGTTGACTTGTTGACTTTTAGTTACATACTTGATGATTTGAAACAATACAAGTTTGTTAATCTTCTGTAGGAATTGGTCTTCCGTAGGAAGTTCTTCTTCCGCAACAATTAGTCTTCCGCAGCAACACTTTGTCTTCAGCATTTGTTCTTTAGTGGTTGTGCTTCCGCAGGAGTTCTTGTACTTGTTCTTCAGCAGCAAGCTCTCCTTCAGCAGCTCCACTTGATCTTTGGTCTTGTTTAGCAGTTGTTGTTCTTCCATAGGAGATCTACGGAAGCACAAACTTCAGTTATGCTCCTGAGAACATCTACGGAAGAACACTTATTCATCCGTAGGCTGTTCTAACACTTAGTCAATTTTTCCAAATTGACCAAGTCTAATGTTTCCTGTAATAACATAAACTAACACTCACAATAATATGGATTACCATATAATTCATGCATTACATTATATTATCAAAAAGAGAATTATAATGATTAATTATAAGAGTTGACAAGTCAACTAAACCTATATATTTGATCTAGTTCTAACAGTACTCCCCCTATAGGTTTAGCCTCTTGTAATCAGCTGTTCAAGTCTCTCAATTCTTGAACTCTGGTAAAAATTTTGGTGTTGAAGTATCCCACAGTATTCTTTTGATCTTCATACTGATACTTTATCTTCATTCTTCCCATTCTCTTTAATGTTTTGTATTTTAAGCCCAGGATGTCCTCTTCAGTGGTTAATGTTGCAACAACACTATTATTAGACACCACTTCCAGCTTATCTTGTTTTGAAATTCTCAGTTCAGTTATTGGCTCTATCTCTGCTCCTATCAGCTACCCAGCTTCAAACTTCCTTCTCTTGTGTGCCTTGGCATGGAGCTTGTCAATAACTTGAATGATGTGTACATACAACCACAAGTCATTTTGAGCAGTTTGATCATTGAGCTTGGGAAATTACTTGTCATGTAGATATGAGGTATAGCTCGGATGAAGCAGCTTGATCTCTATTGGGACAAATAGACTTATGACCTTTCTTTAGTGGATCATTTCTCTGCAACACCAGCTCTTTCATCCTTTCTATGTATCCCCATTCTGTGATAGGGCAAGAGTACTGATTTCCCTCAATAACTTTGATTGATGCTTCAGATCTGTCTTCATATCCACTTCTTTGTAATAATTCATCATCCACCTATTGAGAACCAAAATAAGACCTTTTCTGTTTTAGCTTCCTTTTGTTATGCTCCGTATCTTCTCTCTTGGCTTCTTTAAGTACATCTCCCTTGAACCAGTGACTCAGCTCAGCCACAAGTCCAGAGAAGTCTCTTCCCCATGGGCTGATTGGGAAGTTTGTGATGGGAATGTTTTGCAAAGTAGTAAGGCCTGCATCTGGAAGTGTAAGGAGTGCTTCCACTTTTAGAAAGTATTGAATCATTCCAGATGTTCTCTTAAGCACAGCACAATCCCATTCTGAATCATATTTCCAAGCAATGATTCTGTTTTCTTCTATTGATCTTGGAGTTGTCATGTTGTCAAACAACTGAATCATTGTGGTCTTTTGTTCAGTTATCTCTTTAACTGCAGTTCCCAGAGGCCAGACCTTATTGGGAATCACATCCCTTGGCTCTCTTATCAACTTTTATTTACCTCTCTGCATGTCTCTGCTCTGCACTATAATTGGTTTAGCAGGAGTTTGTTTTCCTTGTTTGTATTTAGGATTGGGAGCTCCAGTCCTGAATCTTACTCCTGTGTCTAGCTCCACCTTCATTACATGCTCCATCATTTCCCTTAGCTCACTCATTGATCTTCCTTTAAGCTTATGGGCTTTATAGTTATGACTCTGCCACCAGCAAGTCATGTTGTACCTGGTCAGCTTCTTAGTTTCACAATGACCCAAATCCTTCTTGATTTTCTCCATATCTTTGTATTTTGAATAAGTTTCATAATTGCATATGGGCAGCATCAGCTTGCAGCATGGAACTCCTTCAAAACTTTAATCATCTCATTCATGCTCATTCATTCAACCATGTCATAAGGGAATCCGTTACTTATTAAGTCCATGAACATGGCAGATGGAGCTCTTTCTTCCAAAATGTCTTCAGTTGATAGCATGCCAGATTCTTCTTTAGTTAGCTGCTTCAACTCATCATCACTTTCTTCTTTGATGATGTCAATTTGCTAATAAGCTGCAGGATCAGCTGATGGAGTGTGAGTTGGGGAGTCCCTTTTTATTTCTTTTGTTGATCTTTAGATTCAGCACCTTTATCTTGAGTTTTTCCCAGATATTTTATTTTCCTATTGTAAAAGATTATGGGTTCCTTTTCCTTTATTTTTGAACTTACATCAGCTTCTTTCTTTTTGCTCACTTCTTGTTCAGACAACTTTTTCTTTAACTTCTCAATCTCATCATCTTTTGCTTTCGGTTGTTCTGATTGTTCTGAGATTAGCTCATTCATTGCATCAATTACCTTGTTATCAGTCTCAATATCTTCTCTCAGCCTTTTGATTCGTCCTTCCAGTTGAGTGATTTTAACATCTTTCTCAGCTATCAGTCTGTCTTTCTCTATCAGCTCCTTCTTTATTTTCCTCAACTTTTCTGGCTTCTTGTTGCTTTTAATGATCAAATTGTTGTATTTTGCTACCAGGTAGCTCTTACTCACATCAATCTCTTCTTCATTCAAGTCATCCTCATTGTAAGCAATGATGCCACCATAACTACCCTCTTCTTGTTCAACTTCTTCATCTTTCCCCCTTTCAACCTCCAGACGTATCTCCTCAGTATCACCATCATTAACAGCTTCATATTCATCCTCACCAACGTTGAGTTTCTTAGTAGATGTTGGGCTATCAATGGGTTCAGTAGGTGTGGGTATGGTGGTTGGTTTAGTTTAAATTGGAGGTGTAGGTGTTTGAGTGAGAAGTGGTGAAACAGGTTCTGTTGCCCCAGAGTGCAATGATGATTGAAATTCGATGGGTGAGATAGGTTGGGTGTGCTCACTGGAAGATGATCCTGATAATTCCGTCATAGTAGCTGGTGATGGAAAGTATGGCTCATGTTGAGATAATGGTTGTGGTGGTGATTGTTGTGGTGATGGTTGATGGATTTGATCAAGTGACACTACTTCAGTTGAAGCAGAGTTTATTGATGTTTGAGAAAGTGCAGGTGATAAGGGTTGGGTGTGTTCACTTGGTGGTGAAGGAGGATTGGGTTCATGATGTTGTGTTTCAGGGAATATGAGTTCATGAGGTATGTCAGCAGTCTCATCCATCATATGTGGGATCATCTCCACCTCTTCTCCTTGATACAACCCAGACAATTTGTTGAGTAGAGATCTTCCTAGGTGAGTTTGCACAAACACATCACCCTCTCTTTCAACATTGGGCATACATTCGTTTATGATCAGCTGGATGAACTTTGGGAACATGTACACTTGTTGTCTTTTTGCATTCTTATATGGTCACATAGGCAACCAAGAATGTACTTGGAGTAGTTGTACTTTCTTCCCTCAAAGATGCCAATGATTCCTGATGAGATATGCCTCGAGAATCTATCCAATCCAGACTTCCTGTTGGAGATGCACTTGAGATAGGTGTGGCATAGGAATCTATACGGCTTGCACAATCATCCTTTTTTAATCTCACCGTGTTAATAGTCTCCGTCATACCCCATTAACTGGAAAACTTTCTGAATGTATTCGTGATCAAATACATCAGGATGACCTACTTCACTTTCTCCGAACTCCAGCGCCCTTCTTATTGTTTGTTCATCTATCCTCAACTGTTCGTTTTTGATTGTGGCATGAATCACCTGCTCACCATCTTCTTCTTCAATCCTCGCAGATTCCCATAAATCTATGATGTGAGATTGATAGATAATGGGATCCGCAGATAGTGCATAAAACTATCGTGATCTTCTCAAATAGCGGATGATGTCTCTGCAGCCATCTTCCACTTCTGGATTCAGGGATGCATACACGTTATGATCCTTAACAAATTTATTAGCCATACTGACTGTGATGTTCGAATGGTGTGAGGACTAGTTGTGTGGAACAATCGATTTCAATGAAGATGAAGGGGGTTTTTGGGTGAGAGGATTTCTAGGTCTGGAAAGGTTTTTTGTGAGTGGATAGAAAGGCCAACGGTCGAGCTATCCTATTATACTTTTCCAGACAGTTTAAATCTTATTTTAATGACGTGGGACCCATCTACCCTTTTTACCCTTCCGAGGTTGTTTTGATAATTCTTCCACAGCACTTCTACGGAAGATAGACGGTGTTTCAAGTTACTCTTTCGAAGATAAAATTTTCTTCCGAAGAAAATGTTTGTTTTTGTTCCGAAGTTAATTTTGATAAAAAATTTCTTCCGAAGTTAATTTTGATAAAAATTTTCTTCCAAAGTAAATGTTTGTTTTTGATGTATGATACTAACATATTGTTAAATCATTTGTTGTTAGTTGTTGGACCTGTTAACTCTGCTTCATGGCAAATATGCAAAATAGATATTTAGTTAAAAACTTCAGATATCCTGCAGCCAAGTTAGTGCTCAAGATCCAACTTTCTTCATTTAAAAATAAAACACATTAAACTCAGATTTTCATGCTGATTACTACTCCCCCTAAATTTATGATTAATGATTAACTTATGCATTTATAAAAAATTTATAAAGAGAATAGCATGAAAAGCAATTATCTGTCCAACTTATTGGCAAAGAAAAGAACAAAAACTATTTACAAGGATTTGCATCATATAATGGGGTCATACTATGACACTAAGCAACTTCCTAAACCAGTTTTGTTTGATGATAGAATACATAGATCTAGTGCTGATTGCAAGTATTATGATCCATATAAATTCAAGCAAGAGTATAGTTTCAACTTGTCATGCTGTTTATCATGTTTTGGTATTGATTAAAGATAGACAAATTTGAACTCCACATTCAATTCACATTAGAGTTTGTACTCCGTTTGTGAGTCAATTTATCACTTTTTCACACTTAAAACTATGTTCTTTAAGTTATAAGCTCTATCTTAAGATTTCTTTGAAATCTTATTAATGTTGATATGATTTGTAAGCTCTGAATTAATATACAGTTGATCACATTGGATTCGTTTAGAGCTGTTCCTTTTTGGAATCTTTTTGATCATCATCAACAAGACACCAGGTCTTTACTTACATAAAACAAAGGTGCCTGTGAACCCAGGTCTTTGTTTACACAAAACAAAAGGTCCATACTGTGCAAAGATAGAGGTAATAAAGTGTCATAACATAGTGTGCTTAGGTGAATAAGTTGATCACAGCAGGATAAGACTTACTTGCTTGTTCCTCAAAATTGATTTGTCCACAATTAGTCACCTTGGCATTATGTTATGCATGAACTTGTATAGTTTCCACTCAAGCTGAACCTACTCACATATCAAATCGCATCTGATCAGTCTTTATTGTGTGATAAAATTCAGGAAATTAAGCAAAGGTATAGTGTACTATCATTTCCCATGTTATGAACTGCTTATTCAAGAAAACATGAAACTAAGACAATATTTTTTTTGAATTTTATATGTTTTATGAATGTTTTTGCCTTTTTCATATTAATAAATTTATGGATAGATCATGCTTTTCTTTGTGTTGATTATTTAATCTAAGTTGATCATGCCTAAAGACTCAATTAAGAAATTAATTCTCACTAAGTCAAAGGCTTTAGTGAATAAATCAGCAAACTGATTTGTTATATCCACTTTAATCAACTTGATTAAACCTTTTTCCGAACAATATCTCAAAAAATGATATCTGATTTCTATGTGTTTTGTTTTACTATGTTGCACTGGATTAGCAGTGATGAACATAGCAGCTCAGTTATCAATGTGTATTGGTGTTTGAAGAAAGTTGTAACCATAATCAAGTAATTGGTTTTTCAACCATAAAACTTGAGAGCAACCAGTTGAAGCAGCTATGTACTCAGCCTTAGCTGTGGATACTAATACATTTGTTTGCTTTTTGCACTACCAAGAAACAAGTCTTGGTCCTATGAATTGACAACCTCCAGTTGTTGATTTTCTGTTGTTGTTGCACCCTCCAAAGTCACTATCTGAATACGAGTAGAGTTTAAAGTCTCCTTCTTTGGGATACCAAAGTCCAAGAGCTGGTTTCCCTTTAAGGTATCTGAAAATTCTCTTCACTGCATTCAAGTGTGACTCCTTAGGGTCTGATTGGTACCTAGCACAAACACACACGACAAACATTATGTCAGGTCTGCTGGCAGTTAAATACATTAATGATCCTATCATACATCTATATAATCCTTGATCAACAGACTTCCCTGTAGGATCTGGGACAATCTTCTCTATTGTTGATGCTGGTGTTTTGCATGAAGATGAATCAGCAAGGTTGTACTTCTTCAAAATTTAATTCACATATTTCTCCTGATTGATGAAGATGCCATCTGGTTTCTGATGAACTTGTAGGCCAAGAAAGAATGTTAGTTCTCCCATGGAACTCATTTGAAACTCAGATTTCATTAGACATTCAAATTCTTCACACAATCTCTTGTTTGTTGATCCAAATATGATATCATCTACATATACTTGAACAACTAAGAGATCTTGATGTTCATATTTCAGGAAGAGAGTCTGATCAATTGTTCCACTTTTGTAACCATGCTTGAGTAAGAAAGATGACAATGTATCATACCACATTCTTGGGTGCCTGATGAAGTCCATACAAAGCTTTGTCAAGCTTGTATACCCTGTGTGGATAATCAGGATCTTCAAAGCCGGGTGGCTGAGCAACATTGACTTCTTCATCAATTTTACCATATAAGAAGGCACATTTTACATCCATCTGTTAAACTGTGAACTTCTTATGTGATGCATAGGCTAAAAAGACTCTAATGGCTTCAATCCTTGCAACAGGAGCAAATACTTCTTCATAGTCTATTCCTTTTTCCTGAGTATAACCTTATGCTATCAGCCTTGCTTTGTTTCTCACAATAATGCCTCTATCATCTAGTTTATTCTTGAACAACCACCTTGTGCCAATTGGATAATGGCCTTCAGGAAGATCAACTAGATTCCAGACTTTTTGTTTTTTCTGAATTGCTGAAGTTCTTCTTGCATTACTTCAATCCAGCTGTTATCTTTCAATGCTGCAGTGATGTTGGGAGGGACCACTTATGAAGGAAAGCAAGAGAACAGAAAATGTTGGCTGTTCCCCTTTGTCTTCTTGTAGTTCTATCATTAAGATCACCTATCATGTTTTCAATGGGATGATACTTATGAATTCTGGATGTTGGTATTGATTCAACATGAATGGATGAATCCAAGTTAGTGATGTTGGTTGATGGAGATGGAGTCAGCTGGGATAGGGAATCCACAAAGTAGTCGAAATTCTGATATGGCTGATCTTTTGATGCTGAATTATGTTCAACTGCATCGGCTTGTATTTCTGCAGATGTAGGCATAGCATTTGTAGCAGCTACAGGTACAACTACAGATGATGTTGTTTGTTGAACTGCATGTGTGGGTGGTGGTTGTTGAATGTTTGCTGTTGAATTGTGAACTTCAACTGAATGCAATGGGTCATCTCCAGAAGTAGTAATATCTACGGATGTAGAAGGAACTTCTGCGGATATAGAAGGAAATTATACGGATGTAGACCTATTGTTTCCATCAGGATGTTCTTTGCTTGTTTGAATTCAAGGGCCAGGATCAGTAGCATTTTGAGTAAGTGACTGGACTACTCTTGGTGGATCAGTTGTTAATGGCACTTCACCCATGTTTGGAGGAACATAAGGATAGCATGTATCCGCAAGACCTGCCATATTCAAATAACCTGTGTTAAATGAGTTTGTTAATGCATCTATATCAACCAAGATACATTAGGAGTTTCTTCCACAATGTTTTCATATGGAACATAGACTCTTTATGATTTAGATGTTGATGAGTAACCAACAAAGAAACCATCATAGGCTTTTTCTCCAAACTTTCCTAATTGATCTTTTGTGTTTAATATGGACACATGACACCCAAAAGCTCTAAAATATCCTATGAAAGGTTTTCTTTTAAACAAAAGCTCATATGGTGTTTTATTATGTTCTTTGACAATTAATGTCCAGGTTTGAACATTGCATGTTGTGTTCACAGCTTCTGCCCAGAATGTGATTGGCAACTGTGAATCAGCAAGCATTGTTCTTGCTGGTTCAATAAGAGTTTTATTTCTTCTTTCAGTAACTCCATTCTGTTATGGTGTTCTTGGTGTACTGAATTGTCTTGATATGCCTTTGTCCCTACAAAAGGAATCTAAAATATGATTAACAAATTGAGTTCCATTATCACTTCTTAAGATTTTGATTTTTAGATCAAGTTGATTTTCAATCTTAGTGATAAACTCTATCAATGTTTCTGATGTTTCACTTTTATGTTTTAAGAAAAAGACCCATGTGAATCTAGTGAAATCATCAACAATCACCAAACAGTATTGCCTTTTTCCAATGCTCATGACATTGGTTGGACCAAAAAGATCCATGTGCAATAGTTTGAGTGGTGTTGTGTTTGTGTTAATTTTTTGGATTTATGAGACACTCTATGTTGTTTTCCTTTGAAACCTGATGAATAGTGATTAGAACAATAAAATTCTTTCTTTGGAAGGCCAATGACTAAGTCATTTTTGACCAACTGATTCATGTTCTTCAAGTTAGAGTGAATCATTCTTCTATGCCATAGTTGAGATTCGTCTTTTGATGACTTAGAAATCAGGCATGTTTCATTGCTTGTTATAGATGTGTTGTTCATATCCAAAACATGTGTGTTGCCTTTTCTTGGTGCTTTAAGAAGGATCTAGTCTTTTGGAATTTTAAAACCTGGCTTAAGAATGTAACAATATTTAGTATCAAAGAAAGTAGTATAGTTTTGATCACAAATTTGAGAAACACTTAATAAATTGAATTGTAAATTTTCACAGAAGTTAACTTTCTCAAATTTTAGAACACCATTGGTTACCATTCCTTTACCAATGATTTTGCCTCCCTTCTTATCCCCACCAAATGCTACATAGGAAGCATTTTTATGTTTGAAGTCATGGAGGAGGGAACAGTTTCCTGTCATGTGCCTGGAATAGCAAGTTTCAACATACCACTTGTTGTCAGTCCTCCCTGGATGTTCCTGCAAAAATAATGAAATCAGTTAGACTGTGGAGCCTAAGCCTTGATGGTCTTGGGCTTGCCATTGTTATCTAATATGGTTATTTTCTTATGAATGAGCCTAGATGACTCTAGATTGGTTTTAGATTCCATTAATTCATTATGTTTTGTTTTGGGTGAGGATGATTCTTTTGATGATAAAGATGAAGCACTATCATCTTGATTCACACTCACTCCCTCTTTCACTTCTTCTTTCATTAACTTTTTCTTTGAACTAGAGGCTGAGGCTCTTTCTGAAAAGGTTTCTGTATCCTTTGTCCTTGACTGTGGTACATGATTACCTTTTTCAAAGTGATCAAAGAAGGTATCATCTTCTTGTAACACTACCTTTTTATGAGGTGTCTTACTTTGAGATAGTTGTATCTCCTTTTTCTTTGATGAATTATCAGCAGATGTTTTTGCTGTCTTTGCATTCTTTTGCTTTTGTTGCTGATTCTTTTGCTTTGGTATTTTTGTTTCATCATTCTCTAAAGATTCTGAATTTGATTAAGAAGTCTTAGCTTTTTGCTTCTTGGGGACCTTTAATTTGTTCTTTTTGTTGAAGAAACATTCTTGAGTGGAATGATTGTGCTTCTTACAGATGGCACAATGCTTGTTAAAGTAACAATCTGAGGTCATATGATTGTTCATATTACAGATGGAGCAATAGCTGCTGAAGTAACACTCTTCTATGCTGTGGTTGTGCATATCATACCATTTGCAATACTTCTCTTCAACTTTACTGTCAGAGTCCGCTTCTATCTTTGTCAGTTTCTTCATCAGTATCTTTTTTTGCTTCTTTAGTTCTTTCTCAATCTTTGCATCTGAAAGATCCTTTTGTTTACCTTTCTGGTTAGCAGTTGAATCCTCAGGTAGTTTCTTCTTCCGTAGATCTTCTACGGATGAATGTTTAGGTTCTGATGATTTCTTCTTCCGTGGATGTTCTATGGAAGACTGTTTTGTCTTCTTCCATAGATCTTCTACAGCTGACACATTTTCCTTTTGCTTTTCTACGGATGTCTGAGAACCTGTCTTCTTCTTCCGCTGATGATCTGCTAAAGTGAGACTATCTTCTTCCTTCGTAGTTCTTTTTGCCGACTGACTTTTATGCTGTTTGTTGAGTTCATGAATGCCTTCATTTAATTGACCAATCCTTGTGTAAATGGTCTTTAGTAGATTTCTTTGTTTTGGTGGATAGGGCAACTTGATCTCATTAAGGATTTTGGGAGTTATAGAATCAATTACCACACATTTTTCCTTACCCAAACCAATACTTTCTTGTTCATTAGGCTCATCACTATCATCTACATCATCACAATTATCAAGATCAAGTTCTGAGTCATTTTGTTTTGAGAATTTTTGTTGAGCATGAGCCCTGTATCTCTCAACCTCATCAACATATAAGGAAGAGCATAACCTTTCTCTTACCTCTCTGGCCATTAGTGGAACTTTGTTTTCCATATTAGCCATCAAAGCCTGATTTTCTTCTAGTACTTCATTCTCGTACATGCTCCAGTCAGAAGTACCATCCTATAAAATAATCAAACCAGTTTCTTTAGAATTATTGATACCTTTAGATCAATGAGCACGTGGCTCTGATACCACCTGAGAATCCAAGGATCGTTGCAGGAATTATCAATTTGATTTTAACAAGTATTGATCGCGAAATTATCAATACCTGCTGTTTAATGGATTGTTTATCAAAAGTTGAAATTGATGAACAAAGAAGAACAACTAGAAAAACTAAACGTAATAATGCAATACACAAATTGTTTTCAGTTGCTCTTCATTCATAATCAATCGATTACAATTGACTATAATGCTATATGTTCTTGATGCTTGATATTGATAGATTGTTAAATGTTCCATTGATCACTGTTCATCAATCAATATATACACCTAATTATGTATAGATATCTTCCTATTCTGTTCCTATTTTCTAGCTAATATATCACTATTCTGTTTTGATATTCTTTTTCTATATGTGCAAATCCTTGCCTTGTTTATCGGCACAGGAGTTCACAATTTACATTGGAAATTGTAAATTACATAAAGAATGTTGTTGATGTGACGTGGAATATTCTATTGACTTAGTTATCCTTCGCCGTCATTGATTTGATGATATTACTCTTACATGTTGACTTGTTGACTTTTTGTTACATACTTGATGATTTGAAACAATACAAGCTTGTTAATCTTCCGTAGGAAGTTCTTCTTCCGCAGCAATTAGTCTTTCACAGCAACACTTTGTCTTCAGCATTTTTGCTTTAGTGGTTGTGCTTCTGCAGGAGTTCTTGTACTTGTTCTTCAGCAGCAAGCTCTTCGTCAGCAGCTCCACTTGATCTTTGGTCTTGTTTAGCAGTTGTTGTTCTTCCGTAGGAGATCTACAGAAGCACAAACTTCAGTTATGCTCCTGAGAACATCTACGGAAGAACACTTATTCATCCGTAGGTTGTTCTAACACTTAGTCAATTTTTCCAAATTGACCAAGTCTGATGTTTCCTGTAATAACATAAACTAACACACACAATGATATGGGTTACCATATAATTCATGCATTTCATTATATTATCAAAAAGAGAATTTCAATGATTAATTACAAGAGTTGACAAGTCAACTAAACCTATACATTGGATCTAGTTCTAACATCAATTACATAATTCCGTGCGGTAAAATTTCAGAGCGGGTCTTTCCAATATTTGCATCCCACAAATATCTATGAACCTTGGTAGCAACCCCGTGCTCTGTATGCATACCTTATGAATATCCACCAATCCAAGTTCATAATAGTTTTACCTTCATATTTGTTCCCACAAATATGACCGACTACGGACATTTAGAATAACAAACATATTCATGGATCTAAACATGCTAAAATGGAACATAACTTATAGTATCATAATCATATATATATATATATATATATATATATATATATATATATATATATATATATATATATATATATATATATATATATATATATATGAGTCAAAATAACAAGTGTTCCGATATTTAAATACTAAATAGATCAAATCCAATCACTAGAATATCGAAGTCCTAAGACACAAGTATGACTCTCATGCTTTGGCCTTTCAAGGAGCTTCGTGAGTGGATCCATAATATTTTGATCGGTGTGAACTTTGCGAATACATATCTTTCCTTTTTCAACTTCATCCCTTATGTAGTTGAATCTCCGCTCAATGTGCCTTATCTTTTGATGTGCACAGGGTTCCTTGATTTGAGCAATCGCACCCTCGTTATCATAAAAGATCTCTAGGGGATCTTGAATGGTAGAGACAACCCCTAGATCGATAATGAATTTTTTCAACCATGCAGCTTCCTATGCTGCCAATGAAGCGGAGATGTATTCTGATTCTGTAGTGGACAATGCTGTTACATCCTTCTTTGAACTCTTCCAGGACACTATCCCTCCATTCATAATGAAGACATACCCCGATTGTGATCGAGAATCATCTCGATCAGTTTGGAAACTCACATCCGTATAACCCTTTACAACGAGTTCCTCTTCACCAAATCCGTATACTAGAAACATATCCTTAGTCCTCCTAAGATATTTCAATATACTCTTAACAGCCATCCAATGGCTATTTTCTGGATTCTGCTGATATCTGTTTTTCATGCTTAAAGCACATGACACGTCCGGTCTAGTGCATATTATTGCATACATGATGGATGGTATAGCAGATGCATATGGGATTTCCTTCATCCTTTCTTTCTCATCCTTTGAGCTTGGATATTGAGATGCACTCAATATTTTCCCTCTTTGAATAGGTACCAAACCTTTCTTAGAGTTCTCCATCTTGAACCTTTTCAAGATTTTATCAATGTATGCACTTTGGTTTAAACCTAACAACCGCCTTGATCTATCCCTATAGATCTTTATTCCCAAAATATAGGCGGCTTCACCAAGATCTTTGATGGAAAAACAACTTCCAAGCTAGGTTTTAACACCTTCCATGGTTAGAATGTCATTTCCAAACAGTAGTATATCATCAACATACAATACTAAGAATGTGATGATGCTCCCACTAGCTTTCTTATACACACAAGCTTCATCAGCATTCTTGATGAATCCAAATTTCTTGATCTCTTCATCAAAACATTGATTCTAACTTCTCGATGTTTGTTTCAATCCATAGATTGATTTCTTTAACTTGCATACTTTATTAGGATATTGTGGATTGACAAAACCTTCAGGCTGAACCATATAGACATTCTCTTTGAGATGTCTATTAAGGAAAGCAATTTTGACATCCATTTGACAAATCTCATAATCATAATATGCAGCTATGGCAAATAATATCCTAATTGACTTTAGCATTGCCACAGGCGAGGTCTCATCATAATCAACCCCTTGAGTCTGAGTGAAACCTTTTGCTACAAGTCTTGCTTTATAAGTATCCAAGTTTCCATGCATAATGGTTTTCTTCTTGAAAAGCCACTTACATCCAACCGGTTTGGAGTTAAGCGGTGGCACAACCAATTCCCACACTTGGTTGTCATACATGGATTGCATATCTATGTTTATGGCTTCAAGACACTTGTCACAATCCGAATTTGACATTGCATCATGGTACGTAGTTGGTTCATCTGAGTCAACTACATAGCATCCATTCATGAAAAATCCATATCTTTCGGGTGGATAGCTAATTCTATCAGATCTATGAACGTTTTGTGTGTATTGATCAACCACTTGATCATTATCAACAACCTCTTGTTGATTGCTAGTATCAACCAAGTGTGTATTAGCTTGTGGTTCTCGATCCTCATGAAGTTCCACTGTTCTATCGATAGTTTCTTCCATAAGGAATTTAGTTTCCAAGGACTCAGCCTTTCGAGCAATAAATACCTTTTGCTCTGTTAGATTGTAGAAGTAATATCCCATCGAGTCTTTGGGATATCCACAAAGATAGACTTAGTGGATCGGCTTTCTAACTTGTTTGGGGTGTTCTGCTTAACATAAGCTTCACAATCCCATACCTTTAAATATGATAATGATGGAACCCTTCCATGCCATATTTCAAAAGGTGTCTTATCCACTTTCTTGGTTGGGTCCATATTCAGAATACGAGCCGCGGAGAGCAATACGAAACCCCAAAATGATAGCCACAAGTCTTTGATTCCGAGTGAAACCTTTTGCTACAAGTCTTTCTTTATAAGTATCCATGTTTCCATGCATAATGGTTTTCTTCTTGAAAAGCCACTTATATCCAACCGGTTTGGAGTTAAGCGATGGCACAACCAATTCCCACACTTGGTTGTCATACATGGATTGCATATCTACGTTCATGGCTTCAAGCCACTTGTCACAATCCGAATTGGACATTGCATCATGGTACGTAGTTGGTTCATCTGAGTCAACTACATAGCATCCATTCATGAAAAATCCATATCTTTCGGGTGGATAGCTAATTCTACCAGATCTACGAACGTTTTGTGTGTATTGATCAACCACTTGATCATTATCAACAACCTCTTATTGATTGCTAGTATCAACCAAATGTGTATCAGCTTGTGGTTCTCGATCCTCATGAAGTTCCACTGTTCTATCGATAGTTTCTTCCATAAAAATTTAGTTTCTAAGGACTCAGCCTTTCGAGCAATAAATACCTTTTGCTATGTTGGATTGTAGAAGTAGTATCCCATCGAGTCTTTGGGATATCCTACAAAGATACACTTAGTGGATCGGCTTTCTAACTTGTTTGGGGTGTTCTGCTTAACATAAGCTTCACAATCCCATACCTTTAAATATGATAATGATAGAACCCTTCCATGCCATATTTCAAAAGGTGTCTTATCCACTTTCTTGGTTGGGGCCATATTCAGAATACGAGCCGCGGAGAGCAATGCGAAACCCCAAAATGATAGCCACAAGTCTTTGAGTCTGAGTGAAACCTTTTGCTACAAGTCTTTCTTTATAAGTATCCAAGTTTCCATGCATAATGGTTTTCTTCTTGAAAAGCCACTTACATCCAACCGGTTTGGAGTTAAGCGATGGCACAACCAATTCCCACACTTGGTTGTCATACATGGATTGCATATCTACGTTCATGGCTTCAAGCCACTTGTCACAATCCGAATTGGACATTGCATCATGGTACGTAGTTGGTTCATCTGAGTCAACTACATAGCATCCGAATTGGACATTGCCCATGTAGAGACTAGTATCCCCCTTCTTAAAATGCTTATTTTTTGAACCCCTGCAACAAATTGCAAATATGAATTCCACATCTGGTATCTAATACCCATGTTTTGAAGAAATAACATTAAGTTCAATATGGATCATGAAAGTTGTACCTGAGGTCTGCCCAGCATCCCTCTTGTTTCTCAACTCCTTGAGATAGATTGGACAATTCCTGTTCCAATGTCCTATCACACCACACTTAAAGAATGGGTCGTTCTCCAGAACCTTTGGCTTCTTAAGCCTCGGTTTTGGTGGTCCCGCTTTAGTCTTTCCCTTACCCTTTCCTTTGATGTACCCCTTGCCTTTGGCAACATTTGCCTTGGGTTCGGGGTGATGCCTTTTCTTGTTGCCAGCTTCATTGATCGTGAGAACCGGTAAAACCCTTTTACCTATCCCCACCTCGGCTATTTTGAGCATTGCATGAAGTTCGCCAAAGCTCTTGTCCCATCCATTCATGTTATAATTCATGATAAAAGTCTCAAACTTCTTGGTTAGACCATTGAGGATCAAATGCATGGCCAACTCTTTTGAGACTGGACAACTTAGCCTTTCGAAGAGATCAATGTGCCTTTTCATCTTCATCACATAAGATGATACAGATTGGGTTTCTTACATTAGACATGCATGAAGCGCTCGAACCGTTTCGAAGCGCTCTACCCTCGCTTGTTGAAGGAACATTTCCTTCAGCTAGGTAATCATGTTGTATGCCCTGTGATGTTCAAAATCCTTTTGAAGCTCGGGAATCATGATTCCCAACATGAGGCAAGAAACTTGCACAGAATCCTCAGTGTTCTTAACCCAATCTTCGTAGGCATCAACATCATCAATATTGGGTTCATCGGGAATAGGATCGTCCAACACATATGTTTTCTTTTCTTGCTTGAGAACAATTCTCAAGTTTCGAAACCAATCCATGAAATTATTGTGGTTTAGACGATCCCTTTCCAGGATAGTTCTCAGTGATAGGTTATGGACGGTCGGGGAGGTAGCGTTGTTATTATTTGCGGCCATTACTACAATACAAACAAAGTTCAATTTTAGTATTTACAAAAAGACATTTTAATAATTAATACCCTTTCATGTCTCAAAGACAATTAATAATTAAAATCTAGAATCCAACTTTACATTCAAATAATGGTTAGGTGACCTTTATCCTATTATTTAAATTAACAAGGTAGTCAACTTTTGACAATTGCAACCCTGTGCAACTTCTAGTTTATGGGATATGTTAAACATCTTTATGTTTAGTCGGCATGTTTAATCCCATCAACACCATTGTACGCCATGCTTCGGTGACCCTATTCACATGGTTTCCAACTCAAGTCGTCCTACTTACACACACATGTGAGTTTACACATACAGGTGGTTAGGTGACCTTTATCCAACAAATATGCTAAACCCACCTCAAACACACAAGTTCCGTAAATGTGGTTAGGTGACCTTTATCCCACAAATAGTTTCCAAGTGATTCGAGTGTTGTATAAAAGGATGGTGTTAAACTTGTTTAAAAGGGATTTTGTTTCCATTAATTCTAGTTATGAAAACATTTTGTGCCTTACATTTGCATGCATTCAAATGCGTGGTACACTAGTGAAACCAATTTCCAAGGTTCTTTTAATAAAACCCAATTTTATTGCGAAAACATTAACCTTTAGCAAAACCATTTTATTACCCATGTTAATGTTTCCAAAAGAACCGTTTGAAGCTTGTTGTTGATTTGAAATTGTTAAACAGTGCATATCCAAATATCACATGAACAATAAATTAAATCAACTATACAAGCAACATATACAACAACAAGTTCATAACCATAGCCAACTAATTTAACATCACTTGTTGACCAAAACAAGTGAGTTATTAGGTCCTTCCTAAGGATAACGCTTGTGTCGGTGAACTCCCACTTGATCCCGCGTCCAAATGCTTCAAGTGTTCACTTTGTGTTGTGATTCTCCCATTAGATTTGAGCTTCCAAATGGACTTCAAAATATGTTTTCGGTTATTGAGCTTAAATCCCATTAAGAGCTATCAAGACCTTCGGGCCCAAAATTGGCCCAAACCGAAAAACATTCTTGTTGCATCTTCTTTTACAAAATTATGTATCCTATATACATTTTTCTAGTAAAAGTGAAATGCAACTAATCTATTTATTTACATTCCAAATGAAAATAAATAATTACATAGCCAATAGGAAGAACAAATAAATTTAATTATTACAACCCTTTGAGTAATCAAACACAAATCACAACACAACCTAACACAAGGTCTCGGCTAGGTTATGAACATCAAGATACATATCCAAATATGTAAATAAAAATCCAAGAGCTTTCCCCTTGAACCACTAATTTTCAGTTAATGTAAAAACAAAATGAATATCATGATTCTTGTCCAAACAACTAAATCACCCAAGTGATTAAATTTTTCAAGGTTACAATATGCATGTAAAGTAGAATCTTGAAAAACAGGGGAAACATAGACCTGAATTTTCGGTCTGTTGGTGAATTAACAGCGAGAAACTGAGAATTCAGTCCAGATGAAGCATGTATCCATATAACCGGCTCAGATACCATTGTTGGGGTTTTCACAAGTTTATCAGAGTCATTTTATCCTTATAAAATGAAAACGCAACGGAAATTGAAGAAAACTTGTTACAGTTAATATATATAAACCAATTTATATATCTGTTAAAAACCCGTAATGGATTGTTATATGAAAAATCATGCTTACAAACAACCATAGGGTGTTTAGAATTCTACCTCTCGAATGGGACAGAGGAAGATGATCTTTGATCGGCAGCTACCAAAGTAGGAAACCTCAAGCTTCTCTACCCCAAGCTTCCAATAAAACACCAGGTTGCTAGGATTTTCTGCACTTAAATCGAGTTCTGTTCTTGGTTTTCTTCGACAGATCGAGAGAAAAACAACATGAATACTAATCTGCACCTTTATTTGTGTTGTAAGTTATCAGAGAGAGTGGTTGATTACGATCATATATTGCACGTCCTATGAAACTGAATTTCAGAGTGAGAGAAAAATGGGCGGGACCCATCTCTTTAACCCATCCGCATTTCTCTAATATGCATCCCCATTAGTAAATGCGGATGAACAAATTATAACCGCATTTGTAAATGCGGAAGAAGAACTTCATCCGCATTTCCCAAATGTACATCTGCATTTGTAAATGCGGACGAACAGTTCATCAGCATTTCCTAAATGCACATCCGCATTAATAAATGCGGATGATCAATTTCATCAGCATTTCCTTAAATGCTTATCCGCATTAGTAAATACGGATGAAGAAATTCATTCAGCATTTCCACAAATGCACATCCGCATTTGTAAATGCGAATGAGGAACATTCATCCGCATTTCCTCAGTAACACATCCGCATTAGCAAATGCGGATGAGTAAAAGAAATGCGGACAAAAAAAGACTTGTATTGTTTGTTCAACCATTTGAATAGCAATACAAAGTACTTTCTCTCTAGAATAAATTTTCCATATAATTTATTCATAACACTAGTGCAAATATTTAGAAAATCAATTTGTAAATACTTCAAGTGTCAATATTTATTTACATGATCATATCATAAAATAAATATTATGGGTGTTTTTCAAGCTTGTTATTGGGTGTGACCCGACTTGGATCTTAACGTACTAGCCACATCAATTCAATATGTGTCTTGGGCAGACCGTTCCCAACAATTATCACATGCGTGAATCTTTGCATATTCTCTTTTTACAACTTCTTGACCTCATATATCAAGCTAGAGATTGTATTGTTTAGTAGTAAGATATCTTTAAGGACATAATTACTAGCCGAATTGACCCTTCAAATGTTGGGAATTTAATAATCCACTAAGTGTGTTATACGTTGACCCTAGGTAATATCGCTTATTACATTCTTCAAGAAGTGAATTTATTGAATATGATTTTTTCTCTACATATATAAAGGTATTATGTAGCATTATCTTTGTATAATCAAAATTGGGAGGTCTAGATTTATTAGGGCATTTAGAATTAGACATGTACAAACTTGATTTTTTCCTAAACTGGTTTGATTTTTTAACCATACCCTTTTATTTTGTATTGTGATCAAACCGTTTTTTTCAAGCCAGTTTTTATAACTGAATACTTTGACCCCTTACCAGTTATTTATAAAATCATTTTTTCCGGATTAACCGTTTTTTTTATTTGAACCAGTTCTGGGTGTCAAGCTACCAAACCGGTATACAAACCAGTCAATTGAATCATAGTGGAACTAGTTTGACTAACACAGGTTTTTGGCCTGATTTTTTGTCACACCCTTAAAATCCACGTGCGGAGTTTTACCACGAGGCGTGTGAACAAACCAGGATCACAGTCAATAGTTACTTAGAACGACACTATATGCCACATTACAAATAAAACCAACCAAAGTTCAAACTTTAAAACCATGCGAAAGCGTTTTGTAAATAAGACAAACCCAAAATATAAAAAAATGCATATTTGGCAAAACATGCGCCAACCCAAATATTTAAATACTCATAAATAGATACCAACAAATATGCCTTTAAAATAGAGTCTTAGAATGCATGCTGGACCCGTGTGGTGCTCCTAATGGCAAGCAGAGTTAACAACCTGAGAATGGCATACTAAAATGTCAACACAATGGTTGGTGAGTTCAAGAGTTTGCGTTTATCATAAACAATAACATTTGCATAACATAAGAAGTGCATTGAAATAGATAGCTAGTCTATATTCATAAGTAATAACCATAGTGATTTCGCGATCGAAGCTGACTGTGTTGCGTTTGTTGCCTCCCGTCACGACTTACCAGGTCGTGACGATATTTGTGTCTAGGACAATATTGCACCCGTTTGACCTCGAGTCGCACAGGTGGGGCTCGTCAGACCCAGTAGTACTACCCAAGATTTCCCGCTAGTTACCATTATTAACGATCCGAAAGTGTGAGGACTTTCAAGGTATTAAGCACTATGTTAAAACATACACAGCTTATAATAATAAAATAGCGTTTGAGTACAAGTATGCTACCTCCCCCAAGAAGAAGGTTTATAAAAATAGAGGGGCATGAACTCACCTGGTGTGTAAAGATAATGACTAAAGAGAACTGGTGATAGGTGCAAAGACAACCCTTCAAAGGTTACCTAGAACACGAGAGCACATAAGTACATGTACACAGAATCATATTGAAACCTTAAGTGCTTTACAAACCAAAGAACTCAAAGTTTTAGAAGACAAGACACATTTGACCCAGTTGACCCGTTTGACCCGTTGGTGACATTATAGATGAAACTCCATTCAAACAAGCATAACAGCCTATCACACATGATCAACATACAAATTGATTACATATAGCACTTCATTAACCACATGTACTAATTAGATCATCATACAGCCAGATATCATACAAGTCATGCGAATCTCAAACTATTATCATGCTCATAACATCTGTAACACAAATAATACACCATACAAGGATCAAATCACGCATCACATGCCATGTGAAGCCACTCACGACTTCACACCCTAAACCCTGCCAATCCTACTAAGTAGGGGCCTCAGATTCGCACGTGTGTATGATGATCATTAACATATCAATTTCCATAGCTCATATCATCCAAAATGTTCATTCTTAATCAACCATCAATCAACAAAAGTCCTAGCTTACCTATATGACTCATACCATGATTTTTCCACAAACAGGCCAAAACAGGTAACAAACCAAATCAACATTCATACAACCTAAACAACACATTTAATCACCTTAGAAACCATCCACGAACACACTAGCATGGTCCTAATGTCCTAAACATGCTCAACTCATCCTATTCAAGGATTTGCACAAATAAAGTTTCCCTTTTGGGAAAGTACATCCCAAATTCATCAAACTCACATTACATTCATGAATTTACCAATTGCATACCAATTCAAGCTCATGACAATAACTAAACATGATCAACAACATCTAACCATCATGTTACATCAACTTTCATACCCAAAAGTTTCCACTTTTGGCAAGGTATGAACTACAACATTCAATCCAAGGTTTCTAACATTCATATCAACCATCTAGCACCTAATCATCATCATAAGCATATCCATAACACCAATTCATCATCCAATCATCAATTCATGCAAAATAAAGTTACTATTCTTAGTAACCTATGAACAATCCATCAAAATCCAAACTTTCTTGCATAACCGACGTTAACTAACATGTATCCAACTTAACTAACACAATAACATCAACAATCAACCAACATTCGGCCTCCTATTCATCCAAATCGCACAAAACTCTCGGCTAGAACAAAATACATGAAAGAAACATGAAATTAACCTTAAAATCGAGGAAAGGAACAAGCTTTGATGTTGTTAACTTGTTGAATGCCTTGACATCGATCCAAATCCGTGAGTTGATGCTTGACCTTGGTTGAATTTTGCAAGGGTGAAGGAGAGGGATGCAATGTCGCGGCCGAATGGGTTATTAGGGTTGGGTTTTTGTGTTTTAATCAATTAAGTTTTGCATAATTACCTTTTAACCCTTGCACTTTGTATTTTATAAAGATTAGGCTTTTTGAATAGTTTTTAAATAATTTTTAACTACTAAACACAGTTATTATTAGTCACAAATAATAATCATGCATAATTTCCATTTGCCACAAAACACACAAAATAATTACAACACGTTTCTACATTACGCGATAAAATTCACAGTTAATACTTAAGTCACATAAACACATAAGCATAAATTAATAATCACATAATCAGTTAAATTATAACTAGTTTATCATTAATTTATCATTACTAATTATTATTAAGTCACCAACGTTCAACGACAACTAGTGTGTGTACACGACACGTGTATGCAAGACTTAACGGAACTAACGGAGTTTGATAACGGAAAATTACCGGATGCCACATTATCCCCATGTTGAAAGAATTTTCGTCTCGAAAATTGCGTTACGTGGTGAGTGATCCATCACTGGTCTACTGCATTGGCACAAGGAAATCGAAATCGAGTGAGTTTTGGATGAGTTGTCACATCATCCCCATGTTGAAAGAAATTTCGTCCCGAAATTTAATCAGTACCTTCGCCGGCTGCATTGCCTTTTCGAATAGCTGAGGATACTTAAGCTTCATTTGGTCTTCACGTTCCCACGTGAATTCTGGTCCACGTCTCGAGTTCCAACGAACTTTGACGATGGGTATCTTGCTTTGCTTAAGCGTTTTCACCTCATGATCCATCACTTCGACAGGTTCCTCAATGAAGCGTAACTGTTCGTCTACTTGGACTTCTTCCAGCGGTACAACCATCATTTCATCCATTAAACATTTCTTTAGATTTGAAACATGGAATACATCATGGATTCCATTCAATGAATCAGGTAAGGCTAGTCGATAGGCCACTGGACTAATTCTTTCTACTATCTCAAATGGTCCAACGTATCTCGGATTTAGCTTTCCTCGCTTACAAAACCGAACTACGCCTTTCCATGGTGAGACCTTTAATAAAACCTTGTCACCAATCTGAAACTCTAAGGGTTTTCGTCGCTTGTCAGCATAGCTTTTCTGTCTGTCTCGCGCTGCAGCCATGCGGTTTCTTATCTGGACAATCTTCTCAGTTGTGTCATGCACTAACTCAGGACCCGTTAATTGACTATCACCAATTTCAGCCCAGCAAACTGGTGATCTACATTTTCTCCCATATGCTTCGAAAGGTTCCGCCTTTATGCTAGTGTGATAACTGTTGTTGTAAGAAAATTCCACCATTGGTAGGTGAACTTCCCAGTTATTCCCGAAGTCAATCACACAAACCCGTAGCATGTCCTCCAAAGTCTGTATAGTACGCTAGTTTTGACCATCAGTCTGTGGATGATAAGCAGTACTCATATCTAATCGCGTACCCAAAGATTTCTGCAGTGATTGCCAGAAGTGTGATGTGAAACGAGAATCGCGATCAGAAATGATTGAGATCGGTACTCCATTCCTCGAAACGATCTCCTTCAGATAAAGTCGAGTTAATTTCTCCTTGTCTGTTTCCTTTATCGCTAGGAAATGAGCAGATTTTGTCAATCGATCCACGATAACCCATATTGTGTCGCAACCAGTAGAAGTACGAGGTAACTTAGTAAAAAAGTCCATTGATATCTGATCCCACTTCCACATAGGGATCTCGGGTTGTTGTAATAGTCCAGATGGTTTTTGATACTCCACATTCACCTTTGAGCAGGTCAGACACTTGCTCACATAAGTAGCTACATCTGCTTTCATGTTAGGCCACCAATAGTGCGCCTTCAAATCGTGGTACATCTTGTCAGATCCAAGGTGTATAGAATACTTAGACTTGTGTGCCTCACTCATGACCAAATCTCTCAGATTTCCGAGTAGAGGTACCCAAAGTCTATCTATGAAATAACGAATTCCATCCGCTTTTACTTCTAGTTGCTTTTCCATTCCCCGTAACCCTTCTAAACTCATATTTTCTACCTTCAGAGCTTCAGTTTGAGCATTACGGATTTGTTCAGGTAATTGCGTACTAATCGTCAGTTGCAGAGCTCGCACTCGTCGAGGCCTAGCAGTCTCTTTTCTACTCAGCTCGTCAGCAACTACATTTGCTTTTCCCGGATGATACTTGATAGCACAGTCATAGTCATTCAATAACTCTACCCAGCGCCTTTGCCTCATATTCAACTCCTTTTGCTCAAATATATGCTGAAGACTCTTGTGATCGGTGTAGATGGTGCATTTGGTATCGTATAAGTAATGTATCTAGATCTTCAAGGCAAACACTACCGCACCCAGTTCCAAGTCATGGGTGGTATAGATCTTCTCATGAACCTTTAGCTGTCTAGAGGCATAAGCTATCACTTTATCCCGCTGTATCAGGACGCATCCAAGTCCTTGAATAGAAGCGTCACAATAGACTACGAAATCATCACTACCATCTGGTAACGCTAATATTGGTGCGCTACACAAATTTATGTTTCAGCAACTGGAAAGCAGATTCCTAACACTCGCCCCATTTATATGTCGTTCCCTTGTGAGTCAAGGCTGTGAGAGGTTGTGCAATCTTAGAGAATCCTTCAATGAATCGTCGATAATATCCCGCTAAGCCAAGGAATTGTCGTATCTCACTTGGTGTCTTAGGAACAGACCAATTCTTTATCGCTTCAATCTTAGCAGGATCAACATGTATTCCCTTCTCGTTGACAATTCTTTATCGCGTACAGTTGTTCCTTTCTAAGTAATTCTAAGATTAAACGTAAGTGCTTCTCATGTTCTTCCTTGGTCCTTGAGTATATCAGTATGTCATCAATAAAGACGATAACAAACTGATCAAGATAGGGTTTGCACACGCGATTCATGAGGCCCATGAATACTGCTGGTGCATTCGTCAACCCAAATGGCATGACCAAAAATTCATAGTGACCATATCGTGTACGAAAAGCAGTCTTTGAGATGTCCTCTTCTCGAACTCTCAGCTGATGATACCCAGACCTCAGATCAATCTTAGAGTAATAGCTTGATCCTTGCAGTTGATCAAACAAGTCATCGATACGAGGTAAGGGATATCTATTCTTGATCGTGACTTTTTTCAGTTCCCTATAGTCAATGCACATTCAAAATGTACCATCCTTCTTCTTCACAAATAGAACTGGCGCTCCCCAGGGCGACGAACTCGGTCGGATAAACCCTTTATCCAACAACTCTTATAGTTGGGCGGATAATTCTTGCAGTTCGTTCGGAGCTAATCGATACGGTGCTCTCGCAATTGGAGTGGCTCCTGGAGTCAACTCAATTTGGAATTCAACTTGACGATGAGGCCAGGCAGGTCTTCCGGAAACACCTCGGGAAACTCGCGAACTACGGGGATATCCTCTATCTTCTTTTCCTCAGTTTGTTTATCTATGACGAGTGCCAATATGGCCAGTCGACCCTTTCGTAACAACTTTCTGTGCCTTCATGAACGAAATGATGCCTATCACCGCACCACTCCTATCACCTCTGACCGTAAGGATTTCTTCACCAATGGGAATCCGTATGATCTTCTCATGGCATATGACTTCCGCTTGTTTATCAGAAAGCCAATCCATGCCTACTACCACATCAAAGCTTCCTAACGTAACAGGCATGAGATCTATGGTGAATGTATGACCAGCAAGCTCTATCTTGCAGTCTCTAAGAATATGCGTTACGTGAATCTGTGTACCGTCAGCTAACTCTACGGTGTATTTAGATTCTAAGGCTGAGGGCATATCACTTAAAAGACTACAGAACCTAGTGGACACGAAACTTCTATCGGCTCCGGTATCAAATAATACGGTAGCAAAACGACCATTAACCGAAAATTTACCAGTTACTGTTGTAGGATCTTTTAGAGCCTCACCTGAGCCAATGACGAAGGCTCTTCGTTTGGCTCCATTGTTGTTTCCACCATTGTTGTTGTCATTACCATTGTTGTTGTTATTATTGTTGCCATTGTTATTGTTGCTGTTGTTTCCATTATTGTTGTTGCCATTACCATTCCTCTTAAGTTGGGGATAGTTGCGTTTGTAATGGCCTTCGTTTCCACACTCAAAACAACCTTTCAGAGTTTCTTGTACTTGTTGAGGCTTCCTCATCAGTTCACCAAAGGTGCAGGGGCTTTAACAACCTGAAGTGCTGCTAGCTGTGCCTCTAAATTAGCAAACCTATCATCGATCACTATGTTATGGTGATCCTGTGCGTCCATGCGCCCACTAAGTGATACCACGTTGCCTGCCAGGGTATGATGTCCACCAATGGCCATCGAGAGTCGCTCCTGAAGCGTCTCTACCTGGTAGCGCAACTGACGCATCTCAGATCGTAAGGCAGAGTTCTCATCAGTGAGTCCTCGAATACGCTGTCGCTCTGTGTCCAGTGTGGCTACTAGGGCTGCAAATGCCTGCTTCAGAGGGATGCTCAAGGTAGGTAGTGTAGGCAATGTAGAGGCGGTCGATGACCTAGTCCTAGGTCGTGTAGGAGCTACTGGTGGTACGTGCTCTCTATAAGCCATACGGTTTATGTGGGTGGGGTAGAAATCCCAGTTCCGCAGAGGATCGAGCTTAGGAGGTATGAAAGGCTGATCCCAGTCTATCTCGCCAGGAGGATAAGGATGTCGGGGCCAGTTAAATCCCCCTATCAGGTACGGGAGACGTAGGAGGTGACTCAGATCGTGCAGGTCTCTTGCCTAAATTTCTGGACGACGATGCCATGCTGCGAAGTACGTGTTGCGTATGGCAATGAGTATACAGTAAGGAGAGCAAGCGATAAGTAACTAACAACTGTGCGGTTATAGTCTAGTGTGTGTATGCAACCTAGTTCCCTATAACCAATGGCTCTGATACCAATCTGTCACATTTTTTCCTGAATTAGGGTTTTTTGAAACACCTCTGTCTTGAATCAAGCTTGGGAAGTGTTTTTTTTTCATGGAAAAATCAAACCATATAATTTTCATCAAAATCGTGGCAAACAAATGATAACGCGCATTGTCAGTTAAGTGGTGACAAAATTTGAAACATATACACAAGGATATGAAATAACATCTAATTTTGGTTTATTACTTTATGCAAACTTTAAAAATCCCTCCATTCCTTCGTCATATTCATTTGATAATCTATCAGACGACATCCATGATTTATCCATGATCATTTCTACTAGTTATCAATTGATGTTAATTGATAATTACAAAATTTTAATTTTTTTCATTAAAATCACCACATAGATGATAAAGCAAATTAAGCGCTTGTAAACATTTAACATATCAATGCTGAGGTAGCAAGAGTGTTGATACAAGAATAAAACTCTAAATCCTACATGTAGTTCATGAAACAAAAGAAACACCTAATTTCAATTAGGTCAAGCAAAACTAAGAAACAACACTAAACCTTGAAATAATTCAGTGTATCCGAAGATAATAATTTGTAATCAAATTAGGTCATGAAAAATCACTCTAATGTAAATCAATCCACAAGTGTAAACCTAATTTTGAACAAGATGATTGGGTATAGTCGATGATATATCAATTTAGATTGACCATACATCTTGAAGTCAATTGGGTGTAGTCAATCAATTATAATGACGAAGAAAATGAGAGACAACATACAATATGTCCATTGCGAAGAAATTAAAGATTCAGATGATTAGCTGGAGTTAAAATCGATCCACTTCTCCACTCTCTTGTCTGCTTTGATGTCTTCATCTTAATTACCTTTGTTTATATAACATGAATAACACAAGAAGTTAAGGGCGAAACTATTGATTGAAATATTTAGTTATAATTCAGATTAATACATCATTAGGTTATGATCATCTAAAATTTAGTTATTTCCAAGTTCATACACCTTCTATTTGTAATTTCCATGTCCTGTATTCCAACTCAAGACTTAAGTCCAATAATCAAAGTATCAAGTTGAAAAGATATGCAACAACAATAATCTGAAGGAAATAATAGCCTATGTCGATCAAATATCATAATTAAGGCATTTGGTATTCATAATCATGAAACTGGAGATCTAAATACTCAAATCAACATCAAAAGGAAAATGAGTTTACAAGAATCTAGATCCAAACTACCACATAACCTAAACAACTGGATGTAAGCTATGGTGGGTTGATTTCAAACAAAGAGGAAACCTAAAAAATTTAAGGTTGAACCAAGAGGGATCAAGAAACAGACCTTTAATATGAGAGAGAACCTGCTTCTGTCTGATTTCTTGCTTCTATTTAGAAAATCAAAGCAAACTACAAGAGAGAGAACTAACAAAACCAACTTCATGCAAGTTGAGAGTGAAAGAGAGAGATAGAGGTCTTGCATGGTGAGGTTTGTAGATGAACTCATTTTGATTTCATTATTTTTCTAAAAACTAGATCACCAAAACATTTCCGGAATCTCTTGGAGTTGCGGCTTTTATACCAAATCTCTCGAAACCTTTGATTTCTACATGCTTTAATGAGCCTGCTTTGATTTCTTGACTTGTTGTAGTTGTAGCTTTTGTACCAAAGTTATAACTTTTGGAACTTGAAGGAAATGCCGGTGAGGTTTTTGGCTGGAGGTGGTGGTGCGTGGTGAGGTTTTTGGTCGGTAGTACGTGTGTGGTCTTCAAGAGAAAACCGACTTTGATTTCTTGTGAGTTTATAGAAAGTGGTAGGAGTTTTTATGAGGCTTTATGGTTTTTATTTGATTTTAAGATGTAAACTAACTCAACACACACAAGGTTTAAAAAACATAAGATAAATTGAAAGATGACATATAATTTTTCTAATGTGTACTCAATGCTTTTTTTTATTTATACACTAACATGATGACATACAAAAATGCGTGTCATCGCTTCTTCAATTTTTTTAGAAGATGACATTTTTTATGACATAGAAATTTAAAGTCATCAAATCAACGTGCATCATAATTCATGTGTCATTAAACGTTTATTTTTTAGTAGTGTCCAAACCCATCCCAAGATGATCATCCATTAATCAATGACAACTTACTTGAAAGTATTTATCATTCACAAGATTGACTTTTGTTAAATGAGTTTACAACTAAATATCTCAATTGATAAACCTTATAACTTTTGTAACATCACCTTAATGTGTGCAAACCACATCCTTTATAATATGACCTTAATGCATTATCAAATATATCAAACCCGTTTGAACAAAATAAAAATAAAATAAAGTGAAGTAAAGATCTTTTTCTCCCTTAACCATATGTTGCGTCGAATTGGTTTTAAATAAAATTTAAAGTGAAATGTAGATAAATTAAAGATTTTTTTAGTTTTTTATAATTTTAATTGTCTCCTATAATAATAGCCTAAGACAATCAATAGAAATATTTAAGGAAATTTTAAACTCTTTTATTGTGAGTGTGCATAATAATATTAAAGATTTGATTCATGAAAGTAAAACTATAAAAGAAAAATAAATTCATATCTTTAATAACATCATTTTCAAAAATAAAACAAACAAAAGTAAAAAATAAAAGTTGTGAAATGATGTACCTTGTGGTGATGGATTTTTACATGTGTCAAAAAAAATTAATAAAGAAATAAATTAAATGAAAACAAGAAAATAAAGTGAATACCCATAAAAAGAAGGAGAAAAGTGGATTTGATCCTAGGCCACACCAAGGATAAAGCATGAATTTTCACCAGCTGGGTTTCTAATTATATTACAAGCTCATCTCAACTTAATATATGAAGAAGTTTGTAAATAAAATACTAAATCATGTGTGGCCATGCAGACCAACAATAAACTTACACGTGGACCACTAAGATGCTGGTATTGTAGATATGATTTAATAGTTATATATATATATATATATATATATATATATATATATATATTATAATTAGCCTACTAATTTTTAATTAACCAACTAATTTAACTAGTAAACTATTTAGTTAGTCCACTTAATTGAATTCTTTTTTTCTTATTATCCCAAACTGATTACTTATTTTTAAACTATCTACGATACCAGTGGCGGATCTAGAAACTTATTTCAGGGGTAACGTAATTTAAATTTTTTTTACCGTACATTAATATAAATAAAAAAGACACGATAATAAAGATAGTTAAAGAAATAGCTAATTGATCTCAGAACTCTCCTCTTCGGTTTTTCATAGCTTGAAAACGAAGCATTACATCCTTATTTTTTACTTCGTCAAACATTTCCCTTTCAACCGCACATACTAGAGCATTGTTTAAATATTCCTCCCCCATTCGATTCCGTAAATCCATCTTGATAAACTTCAGTTTAGAAAAACACCTTTCAACGGTTGCAGTTGCAACTGGTAAATCAATGCTAGCTTTAATATCCGATAAAACAAAGGAAAAGATAGATTTTTTCCGGTTTCCACCATTAGCCGAGCAAGATGACACATTCCATTCAAGTTTGTAAATCTATCATATTCTTTTACTGAGTGATAAAACACCTTAAGCTCACCCAAAATACATCCTCTTTCATTCATATTAAAATCAACCGGATACATCTCAGAAAAAGCCACTATCTTAGATATGTCAAACTTTGAAAATCCATTACAAAGATTTAAACCCGACATATTTTCTACCAATGTAGTTGATACCTCATTAAATAGATTACCCAATTCTTGAATTTGCATATCCAAAACCGTATTAAAAATCTCAACCTCAAAATGATGTGGATTAGTAATGACATTCTTTCGGTTTCTTGGGTTACCATAACTTTCCATTATATCCAACACCTTAATATGATTTTTTTCACAAAAACAAGTTACTTTTTCCAACATAGCATCAAACCCCTTTTGCCTTTAATCATTTAATGCTTGTTTTATTCCATTTATCAACTTACTCGCTTCTAATAAGTATTGACTTTTTTTTTGAAGATGTTTAGATAAAACATTTATGTGTCCCAAAATATGTTCCCTCAAGTGTGCATAAAAAACAAACTCAAGTTTCTTAAAATAGGATAGAATACCTTTTGCACTAGTTCGTTGTTGAGTGTTATCTCCTTCTTTTTTAACATAACGAAGCACGTCAACAACTTCCGGAAATAATTTAACAACACTTATGATTGTTGCATGATGAGAACCCCATCTTGTATCTCTGGCTCGTACTATGAAACTCTCTTGATTTAATCCTTTTTCAGTCTTAATTTCACCTGAAAGGATTCCTTCCTCCACACTCTTTCTTTTTGCCTCCCGTAACATATCTTTTCGTTTGCAAGAAGCAAAAACTGTATTAACAATCATGTTAAGATAATCATAAAACTCTTTAACACCTTTATGCTTTTTTGCAACCGCCACAATCACTAGTTGTAGTTGATGAGCAAAGCAATGTATATAATGTGCCGATGGATTATATTTCAAAATCATAGCTTTTAAGCCATTAACTCTCCTCGCATATTGCTTGCCCCATCATAACCTTGACCCCTAACCTGTTTTAAAAAATAAACAATTGCACAAAAATAATTAATTTATATTAAAGTTTAATTGTAGAAAGTATAAAATTTATTATTATAGAATTAAATTTAATTATTGTTTTATACTAATAATAAGACTAATAACAATGATAACTAATATTATTATTATAGAATTAATTATTCCTAGAATAATTAATGTCATAGTTCTTTCACTTCATGTCTATGTATGTAAATTCTTTAAGGTACATTAATTTCTTTGGTGTTGTATGTCATGTAACTCCTTAAGATCATACATAAATGAAAGTTATATATTGATTCTTGTACACATGATATGGTCTGGGTTTGGATGCTGAGAGTTAAATGATATGGCTTTCATATTAAAATGCCATTCCAGTTCATTTCCATTTTCAAACTTAAGCCTCAAAGCTAGGGAAGTATGACCTTATCAAAAATTCACAACTAGTGGCTGATAAATGTAGTAAGAAACTATCCTTAAAGAATTCAACGTCGCTTGTTTTTAGATGGAAATCACATTATAGAAGGCCATTACCGAAAGTTTGTCTGCATATTAACTTTCTTAGTATATGGCTTCAATTAAAGTAATCAACAATTTTAAAGTTATCTAGAGAATGGCTTCAATGGAGAAAGTTTTCATGATAGGCATGAATAATTCCAACAAGATCACTTAAATTTCTAGGGAAAAATGCCTTGTTCCTAAATCACACAGTGGTTTGGGTTTTTCATAGCATTTGTTTTGCTAATCTATCACTTCTTGCAAAAATGATTATGGAAGTTTCGAACGGAGCGAGATGCTTGATGGGTTCATATATATAAAAGTACATGTAGGCAAAAGGTCATGTATTGGATTGATTTGAATAAGAGTTTATGTAAATCAATAGTTAGTAGATGTGAAATCTCTATTAACTACTTATCACAAACACACAGACTGTAATACCTGAAATGGAAATAACATAACAAAATTCTTTCTAAGAATTCACTTGATTATAATTAACTAATTACAAGAGAGTAATAATGGCAATACAAGTGTGAAAACAACTAACATCAAAACTATACAATTGTGAAGTATTTATGCTATGAAAGCTAAACACTAGTACAAATTTTGAATGTCTATTCTAAGTTTAGGATCAATAGCATGCTACAGCCATTGATGCATATTGTAACATACCATAAATATGTATTACTATTAATTACAAGAAACTTTACAACATAAACAAGAAATTAGCTCAACAGATCATGGGTAGTTGTAGTGTTACGGTAACACCATTACTCTTCATCACTATTAGCCTTATATACAAAAGCAGTGAATCAACATATACCATTACTGATCCACAAATGTAGTGTGTGTATATACACACTTGATCATCAAATGGTTAGGCAGATGAATCTTTAGTAGGTAGATTTATCTTTGGCACATGGACTGAATTAGTAGGAGCAATCAACACTTAGTATTTGGTAGCTTCATTCTTTTAATATCCCACCAAATTCCTACTAGGATGATGCTACAAAAACTAAGTACTTAAAAAACAATACCATTCGCTTTACTATGTAAGAGCCCCGATTTTTGGGCCCGAGAAATTTTGTATAGACACCCACATGGCCCATAAACCATAATAGGCTTCAGCCCACAAACTAATATGAACCTAGCCCAGTTAGATAAAAACAAAATATAAAAGCCCAACCTCAATGTGATATAAAATACATTATCATGGCTCAATAAGCAACCATCGTAATTAAACTTATAACGTTAAGTAACTTATAAAGTTACGACCATTCAATAGATGAAAAATTCATGTAGAACTGTTGAAGGGTGGTCAATGCAATAGTTTCATAAGGTGGGGAGATTTAGAACACTTAGCAAATCAAATAGGGAACAGATTAGGATGAAATAAAGGACACAAGTAAAGAACAATAACAAGAAGAAGATACTATGGTTTTTAAAAATGTTGTACATTGCTCTCAAGTTCTTACAAGTGTTACAAAGCTTAATTCTAAATACAAGTACTTGAGATACCTTATACTACATCCTATAGCGGACCATACTTTAAAAGCCAGCTGGAAACACTAATTTAGACAAAAAGATCAATGTAGAGTCAAAAGGCAGATTGCCTTTATGACTAGTGACTATGATATGCCATAGTTCACATCCTTATCTACAAAAAAGGATAAAAGGAAAAAGTTGGAAAGTTACAGACTCAATACCTTAATCTACAGTTGAAAAAAGCATGGACTTCTCACTAAACCAGCTGGTTGGTGAGTCTTCAAAAATGGCAGCGAAAAGCTGTTTCAGCTTTTGTCAAAAGTAAGTCAGAGAAAGCATGTCTTCTCTGTCTTTGGAAGAAATCAATCTTTGGCTTTAAAAGACTTTGTCTTTGAAGCTTCAGAAGACTTCATCTTTGGCTTCTAAAGAATTGGTCTTTTGGCTTTAAAAGATTTCATACTTAGCATAATTCACTGAGTTATATGAAATCTTTTGAAGTACTTTCCTAGTACTTCACATATGCATGCTGAGGGCTCTTTGATTGTTCTTTCGTTGCATCAGCCTTTAAGTGTATTGCTTACAAACTCTCACTAGGCTGATGCTACCAAATCTAAAGAGACCTTGGAGTCTTGATCTCCATCTGTTGGCAATCCTTATCAGAATCAAGACCATTCCCTTCATCATCAGTTTGTCAGGATTCCTTAGACTCTCAAAGTATCTCCTCATGTCATGGAGATCATGTAGAGGGAGATCAAGAATGTTTTGCCAGAAGTACATGTCTTGACCTCTTTGATCTCTAGTGACATACCATCGGTCTGGATTAGTAGCAAACACCCAAGAAAAGATGGGTCTCTCAGAAGGAGAAGGATCAGGACCCTGCTGTAGATCAGAAGATGAAGCTGGCTGTGATGTAGCACTAGGTCCATGTTGTGTTGTCTCTTGGGGTTCAACCATGACCTCAACTTCAGGTGCAGCCTGACTTGGTGGAGAATGCATGTCAACCAGCTCACCCTTTTGATATTCTGCTTGATCATTCTAATATGCTCATCCATAGTGGATAGAGCCATTGGACCAAGTCTCCTTTTGGAGAATCCATATAGCTTCAAGAAGCTCACCATCTTTTGTTTATCAGCAGACTTCTTTAGATTTGCTTTGATGGTAGCTTTTGACCTTGCAGCCTCTTCCCTCATCTTCCTCTTAGTAGTTTTTTCTCTTTTAGCACTTGTTGCTCAAGCTGCTTGAGTTATTCAAACTCAATGTATTCATTTGGAGAGGGAAGAAGGTTTGCTTCCTGATAGAGACCTGTGGCACTCAGGTAGGTTATCATGATTTGTCTGTCTTGTTCCCTAACTACCTGAGTTTGTTGCTCAATAGCCACAACCTCTGTCTTAGGACTTTCCTAAATTAGGGAGAGGGTAGGAGCTTTGTAGAGACTTTTTCTCCTTCATTCTTCCTTGATATTGAGGAGCAATTCTGCATTCTTAGTTTCCCTCCACTCCTTTGACACTTCAATGTCAGCTAGTTCATTTAGTTCATCCAATGGGAAAAAGATGAGTACATCAACATTTTATAGTTCCTAGACTCCAAATAGTTCGATCTGGCTACCCTTAACTCATCATCTTTAGTGCTTGGCCTGGGGGCAGCCTTGGTTGCAACTTCCATAAAGCTAGTGGTCCCACTTAAACTCTATCCCTTTTCCTTCCTCTTCCTCTCTCTCTTCTCCTCCACAATATGCTTAGAGATTGTTTTCCTCTTTCTTTTGTCACTCACAGGCCTCTGTGACTCTGGGTGGAGAGAGCTTTGGCCTTCATTGCTTGGTGCTACACTTGAGCTTTAACCAGAGAGAGGCTGTGAGACACCTTTACCAATTGGTGCCTCACTGAGGGTAATGGGTGTTGAAGCAGTTCATCTATCAAGGTTCACAAGCTCAACTACTGGGCCTTCAGCCAAGGTTCCCCTTCGAAGCTAATCTTAGGGTCCACCTTAGCATCTAGTTGACCAACAGTCTTACCTGCTAGCCTCTGTCTATATAATTTGGATCTCAGATTGAACTCTTCAAGAACCCTTTGTTGAATCCTATCAGCTAACCTTGTAACTTGCCTGTTTTGACTTAGGTTAGCAAGTGGGAAGTCAACTAAATAGGTGCTCTCAAAGCATCTCAGCTTGTAGAAGTTGAAGATTTCTTGTTGTCCCTGAGACCTAGAGAATACCAGGGCTCTCCTTTTAGCATCATACCTCTATCCCGTTATTAGATTCTTAGCAGGGTGAGATGGAGTAGGCATTGCCCTTCATATACCCTCCTCAAACAAGCTTTGAATAAGTGAGTCCACATCAATGTGGACCTGAGGAGGTTGTTGAGTATGAAAAACTACAAGTGAGGGTAGGAAGTCCTCCATGTTGATACTTTGAGAGGAACTCCTAGGTTCTATGATTGTAGGTAGCACTTTCTCCCCCTTTTTGGTAGCATCACCCTCTTACACAAGGGAGTTAAGGGTCAGGTCCACCATATCCACAGGTTCTTGTAGACCTGGTTGAGTCCTCTGGATGGGTCTCTTAGCTAACTTGCCCTTGAGATTGGTGATCTCAAGTTTCTGGTCATTGATCCTTCTTTTGTAAGGTAGCCACTTGAGATTCCAGTTGACTCACCTTTGGAACTAAATAGTTGCATGTTTTTTAATAGTCTTTGCACTTTTAGTTGCAGACTCCCCTCGTCTTCATCAGAAGAATCTTGTGGGGATGAGAGAAGAGGACCAAAGTCTTCTTCCTCATCACCAGCTAGAGTTTCTTGGCTGCTGGATTTCCCCTACACCATAATAGCTTCAAGAGAAGTGTCAATGAGCTAGATTGCCATGGTTGAGGTCTAAATGATGTAATCACTTGTAGAAGTGAGAGCCTCTTCCATATGGACCTTGGAACATGTTTAGGGTGGTCCACCTCAGTTGTAGGTGGATGATGTGGGCTAGATATGGGTGATTTAGGATTACTCATCTCTCCTTGAGTAGGGGGAGAGAAGAGAGATTCATGGTACTCACTAAAGCCCGTATCTTCATCATCATAGAATTCAAGGTTTAGGATTGGTTGGTTGAGATCTAAAGGCCAAGGATAGTAACTTTCCCCTAAAGGTTGATCACTAGAGTTTTGAGACTCAGAGTGAAGGCTTAAGGCCAGGGTAATGAGCTTATTAGGCTGAGCATGATGAACCTCAGCACTGATCACAGAAGTAATAGGAGTGGTCTGCTCCTTAGGAGAAGTGGGAGCTCTAGTGTCCACTTCTTCCTACATGGTTGGTGATTTGGGGGCCTGCTCAACCTGAGTAGACTGAGAAGGGGTTCATTTGGATTTTCTTTGGTAGGTGATGGTTATTTATGGCTGTGAGGGTGGTGCATATGTAGAAGGTGTGGGTTCAACATTAGCTTGTGTTGCCAAGTTGTCACCTTGAGCAATGAGCTCTAACATTTTTGGGACTAGGGCTGTTTCTACCCCTTAGAAGCTAATAATGGACTTTCTTGTTGTCTTAAAGATGCTAGGCTTTATCTGTCTCAGTTTAAGAGTGTTACCTGTTCCCCTTAACTGCTAGCCCAGTTCACAGATAAGCATATGTTGAACATATCTAGGGAACATGTAATACTCTTAGGAGTCTAAGTTAGCAAGCAAGTTTGTTTAAACAAATTAAGAGTACCTGAACATGACCCCTTGAACCATTCCATGGACTATGTAAGATAAGTCCTTAGGAATTTGGTCCCAACCTCCATGTTTGTTGGACAAAGAATGGATGATTATATGGAGGAGGTACTTCCAATTAGTGGAAACCTGAACCTTTTTAAAGGTTCTTATTAAGTAGTCCCCTTCATAGCCCATCTGCTGGAATGATTTGTTTATAGCAGATTTAGGGAAGGACAAATAGCCTTCTTCATCATCCAGCCTCAAATGAGTGTTGATTGTGGCTGGAGTCATGAAAATTGTCTTCCCTTGCATTGTGGCAAGCAGTGCCTTCTCACCATCCAAGATGACCTCTTGATAGGTCTTCCAGAACTCGAAAAGTTAATCTACATACAAGAGAGGGTCAATGGTAAGTGCGGTGAGATAGTTTGAAAGAGACAAGATGCTCCAAACGTCTGAGAAACCTAGATCTTTCTCAGATGAAATTAGATAAACATCAAGCCTTCTCATGAAAATCTTGAAATCTTAGAAAATCCACCAAAATCAAATACAAATCTTTACAAATCTAAAATAAGACGAAGCTACCTACCATACACATACACACACATAGATACGATATATATACACACACATACACTCAAACAAGCATTACTTGCATGCACATTTTATAATATCGATGCATAAGATAATACAAAATCCTAACAAATCCTAGTTAACAAATCTTATCAAACTAAATTAGTTGAATAATAAAACACAAAGAAATTAATATGGAGTAAGGCAAAATCATATCCATGCAATGTTGGACAAAACAAGTGCATTGAAGGATAATGCTTGCCATAATCAAACATAATACGTTCTAATATTCAAACAATCATTAACTAACAAATTAGCATCATTAACATTCATAACATACACTAATTATTGTTTAAATTTCTTTTTCAGGTTTGTAGATAAAAGAAATTTTGACAAATGTCGGCAGTGGATGAAGATATGCCCACACCAGATGAGTAAAGGTCAACAGCGGATGAAGTCTGAAGAAGTCCAAGCACTCACAGCGGATGAATAAGTCTCCACAGTTGATGAACAAGTCCATAGCTGATGCACTTCCACAGCGAACAACAACAAGACAAACATTCATCAAGTGTTCACAACGGATGACTATCATACACAGCGGACAACTTATTCATAATCCACAGCGGACGTTTATACATACACAATGGACATGTTATCATCCATAGCAGATGACTTAGACTTAGGATATTATGTAATTTTCATTTACATAAGGGTATTTTTGTAATTGTATATAGCTATTATGTATAGGCTATAAACAACATAATACCCTAATCCTTTGTAAGCTTTTGAATAATCAATTCAATCAAGCATTTTATATTCATCTGAGTATTCTATCACCAGCAATCACTAATCATACACACACATAGATATCATATCTTTAATCATGGGTTTCCATACTATGATTATTGAGTATTGATTATATAACAATCTGTTGTTTTATTTAAGAGATTTAAAACAATCCTTGGGGGAATTCATTGTTTGTTCTCGGTGTTCTAAGTTGTTTAAACACAAGAACTAGTTGAATTTCATTAGGTGGTATCAGAGCCTTGGCTCAAATCATTCACTGATTTTTATCCTCTAAATCTATAATGATATCCGTGGTTCATTAGCTTCATATCATCCATTTTCGAGCTGAACATCATCACAAAACTCTCTTCTCTTCAAACATTCAACAAAAGCTTAAAACATGATTCATTAATATGTTTTTGCGCATTGTGTAGTAGCTTTTGTGTTGTTGAAGCTCTAAATAGCATTCATGCACTGTTTTCAAACGTGTTCATCATAACAAAACCTCAAAACCTCTTCAGTTCAAGGGTTTTTGATATAACAGTAGTTGACTACTATTTTTCATGTTTTCTTCAAACAAACACTGTTTTTACACCATTAAACTCCCATCTAAACCCTCAATGAACCTGTACATTTCAGCCTGTAAGGCCCCGATGCCGGATACACCATAGTTGGTCATTCATAGCATCATTCATTATTAAAACTTATTTAAAATATATGAACATAAGAAAATATTGCAGCGGAAAAATTATCAAAAACCATTTCATTCATTAATAATTACTTTTGCCAAGTAATACATCATTGATTAAAGTCACAAAAGAATACTTAGTTGTATTACAAAACAACAACATTATTTTCGCATGAGATGGATGCCAGTCTTCGCTTGCCAAGTAGCTTCAACTCCATGCCACCCTCATCAACAACATTACCTACCAACTGAAAATGCATAAAAAGTCTGCGTTGCTGAGTGAGTTCTAGTTTATAGAATAAAATACTTTACTTTTAATAAAAACCTTTCCTTTACTTTTGTTCGTGATCACACATCAAACGTATATCTTGATGATAATCAATTATTATCCTTTATCATCGTTCATAATCATTTGTTTTGTAATTTATTATCTTTCACTTCTATCTAGATCCTGCCAGGCCCCATCTTTGGTGCACAAAGCGACTAAAGTCTTAGGAGCAAGTGGCAAGGACCCCGTTTACGCACGTTTCAATTAGTCACAAAGACTGACCATTAGGTGTGCGCTCGGCACACTGTCGAGGTGGCAACCCATAAAAAGTTGTGAACCCCTTTTATATGCTTTGCAAGACTTTTTAATTCATTCATTACGTTCCACTTTTTATTATCTTTATCTTCCACTTTCATTACAATAATACTTCACGTACATAAGCATATCATGCCACGTAAAGTCACGTCATAATACATAATATGAAACATTAACAACAACCCTCAAACATACATAAAATCAACAGACATAAACCACCAATACATTTAAAAACTTAACACTAGATTCTATTTCCCAATATTTCAGAAAATCCTAAGTCCCCAAAGAAATGCGGATGAACATAGGCCAATACGGCAAGATGTTCAGCAAATCCGGACAAGCAAATGCGGATGGAAATATTAGAAAAATATTCTAAGTGTCTAAAGATGTGCGGGTGAACCAAATGCGGATGAACAAGTCCAAATGCGGATGAATAAGTCCAAATACGGATAAACAACACTAAATGCGGATTAGCTAAGTCTTAGGTGAATGAACTTAACCAACGCGGTTGAAGTTCAGCAAATGCGGATGAAGATCAGCAAATGCGGATGAACACTTACAAATGCGGAAGAACAAAAGCAAATGCGGATGAACAAAAATACTTAAGTATTGAACATATAACCAATGCGGTTGAATGTTCAGCAAATGCGGATGAACCCCAACAAATGCTGATGAATAAAATGCAAATGCGGGTGAACACATTACCTAGGCTATTCCACTAGTTCCAAATCCTCGTTCTAACATATCCTTTGCACAGATCTAACATGCTATGCACTTAGAACAGATCTTACAACTACCTTCTAGGAGAATTCAGCTTTCTCACACTAAAATCCGGTTGAACTGCTTCTTCTTTCTTCTTGCAGCCGAAAGCAGATGTGGGGAAATAGGGGGTGTGGGTGGCCATGCTTCTTTTAAATTCCATAATGGGCAAGTTTGCCACTTGCACAACTTTAACCCCTTGACTTAGGATATTTCACCTTTCTTTCTTTTTCTTTTAAATTTCTAGGTGTTACAAATCCACCCCCTTATATAGGTTTCATCCCCGAAACTTGTCACTCCTCGAACAGCTATGGGTAATGCTGCCTCATCTCTTCCTCAGTTTCCCAGATAGACTCAGACCCCTTCCTATGCCTCCATTATACTCGCATCAGTGGAAACACTTTATTCCTTAGCTTCTTCTATTTTCTGTCAATGATGGCCACTGGCTGGTCCACATAATTGAGCCGTTCATCCACCTTAATGTCCTCCAGTGGTACAATCATATCTTCTTTGGCTAAGCACCTTCTTAGATGAGATACATGGAATGTCGGATGAATCCACTTAACTCATCGAGTAGCTCCAACCTGTAGACCACCTCTCCTACTGGATGGTTCTCTCTGACTGGCCATGAGGATGTGCATCTAATACCGTAAGTGGAACAAGTTAACGGTGAAGAACCGGTATCCACTACTGAGGATTGATGACTTGTTTGGTTAGCTCCAAAGTGCCAGCATTGGCTTTTAACTCGTTCACTTCCTTGAGTAGCCTCTTGATTAACTCTTGTTGGTTTAACATCAAGATCTTCATGCTTTATATCACCTAATCTTTCTCTTTTTCTCCCAGTTCTTAATTCACAAATTTAGTTTTGATCCTCTCTAATTCATTTGCCAAAGATGCATTCAGATATCTAATAGCATCTTCGTTTAGCTCTGATCTAACATCTCTTCTTTTAGGAGTTTTAGAAAATGCTTGTCATTTAGGCTTTGTCTCCTTTCAGTAACATTAGCTGGCTCTCCCTAATCTGCCTTCTTCTTTGTTCTTTTCTCCCTTTGTACCCTCAGTTCATCTTCAACCTCATCAATCTCATCATCCAAATTGTACTCTTTTTCTTTAGCATACCTTTTCCTCTTCTTGATTGCTTCAACCTATTTTTCCTGATTCTCTTTACCATTTTTGTTTTCAGTCTCAATCAATCTCCTGATGTAATTCCACCTATCAGTAGAGTACATGTTTTCCCATAGATGTGTGATCTTCCTACTATAGTCGTGCCTTACAGCTGAGCAATCTGCAAATATCTTGGTATTCATCTGAACTAGTTTCTTTATCTCTCCATGTCTAGGCACATTTGGAATCAAATCATTTATCAACATCTGTACAAATCTTGGATATAACAACCATTTATCCTTCTTATATGCCATTATGTTTTTTGACATGCACTCAAATATTAGTTTAGCAATGTTGGCCTTGTGTCCTCTGCAGAACACGATCATAGCCCCGGCCCAATCCAAGTTTAGCCTATCAAACCCTCCTTTTCTATGGTCCAGGCACATGATAAACATGCGTGCTATGTATTTTATTCCTTAGATAGGAAGGACTTCTTGAACTCTTTTCTGGAGCCAAAAGGAGGTCCTTCATAATCGATGCTCTTGAATGCATCTAGAACTTGTGCATCAGACAGCACCACCTCATTTCCACAATCATCCTCGAGCCACAACACCCTAGCTATAGTCTCAACAATGATGGTTATCTCGTTGCCATGGACTCTAGCTACAATCCGATGTGTATTAGACCCAGGGTCATACTCAGTAGTTCTCCAAAAGTCTCTGACATGAAGATCATAGATAATGGGCATATGAGATATGGCATAGCATGTACGGGACTCCTTCAGCCATTTGATTCAGTCTCTAAAACCAACAGCTTTTGGGTTGCCATCATCCAGTAGTGCTGCTCTGTTGTTCCTCTCGTCAAACTTTAAGTTTACCATCTTAACTGAAAAATAAACAAAGGTGGGTCAGTTAAAGCATTGATATAAGAATTAACAATGAAATGAAACAAAACATAAGAAAAAATTGAAATTTCAACAGTTTCGCTGCTGGCATAATTGTAGTTTCGCAAAGGCGAAAGTATAGACTCGTTGTTACTCAGACACAAAATCATGTGTCCGAGCATTTTCTATTTGAAATTTCAACAGTCTCATTACTGTCGAAATTATAGTTTCGCTGCAGAGAAGTTATAGATTTGCTGAGACTCAGACACAAAATCATGTGCCCAAGTGAATCTATAGTTTCGCTGAAACTATCCTGGTGAAACTGTCAAGTACGCACGGACAGCGTGACTAGACAGTTTCGCTCAGAACTTTGAGCTTTCGTTCAGTTTTGCTGGTTAATCTCGTAGTTTCGTTGAACGAATCAGTGAAACTCTAACCCAGCGAATCAACCTAAAACAAAAAGCGTTGGTCAAAATCACAATTAATATGGTTGGATGAGATCGAAACACTAACCAATAGGCTTAGAACCACAAAATCACAACGGAAATCAACAAAATAGCAGATCAAATAAAATGGTTCAGGACTAGGGCTAGTTTCGAAGGTGAGCGAAAGTGAGAAACTGGTCTCACATTGTTCTATATATCCACCTTAGATTCGCTGGCAGCAAAACTATAGTTTCGCTCGGGCAAATACATGAAATCTTGATGCTCAAAACCGAGCGAATGTGTCTGAGCGAATCTATAGATTCGCTAAGCGAAAGAGCCAGCGAAACTTAGTTTCGCTGAGACCTGACATTTAACAAATTTTTAATTTTTTTTAAGTATTAAGCTTTCGAGAAAAAACATCTTCACCCCACAAAACCAACACTGAAAAAAAATAAAAATAAAAAAATAAAAATAAAAATAAGAAATAAGGTAAAATGAAGAATAAAAAGATATAGTCACTTCTTTTTCAAGAAGTTTTTCAGAGAGTCATAGATTGACGGAATTGCTGATATGTTTGTCCTTTTAAACCCATGCCTTATTCTTTTCAATGTGTAATTTGCAACTGCCTTTATCATGTTTTAGGTTAATTATAGAAACTCTAGTGACTTGGTACCCGTAGACATTTGGCAAAAGACTTATCCTGTCCTCATGGTTTATTGAGCAATATGATTAACTCTGCTTGATTTTCTTTTGGGAAATGATCTTAATTTAAGAATCACTTTGCCTTTATTTTGGCGAACCGATGATGAGAGCTCCAGTTCTATACTCACGTATAACAGAGTGTGATGAATTGGATTTTTTGGCGATTCCAATAGCTGCATCATTATCACAAAAGAGTAGTGTGTGAAGAAAATTAATTCCATAATCCATCATCTGATGTTGAATCCAGAGCACTTGGCAATAACAACTTAATGCAACAACATATTCAGCTTCCCCTATAGATAGAGATACTGTTATCTGCTTCTTTCTCTGCCATGAAACAAGACAATCTCCGAGAAATTGACATCCACCAGTGATGGATTTCCGGTTAATCCTGCAACCACCATGATCATTCTTAGAATAAGCATGTAAATCAAAGTTCCCTCCTTTTGGATACCAAAGATCCAAACAAGAGGAACCCTTTAAGTAATGAAAGATGCGTTTAACAACTTTTTCATGGGATTCTTTTGGGTTGGCTTGATAACGGGCACCGCAGCGCACGGGGAATACGGCTAGCCATGAGATACATGAGAGATCCAATCATTGAACGATAGTGATGAGCATCCACGAATTTCCCATTATCATCAGGAGTTAAATAGGTTTGAGCAGTGAATGGAGTGAGTTCTGGAGAAGCATCATCCATCTTGTACTTCTTGAGAATCTCTTTAATGTACTTTTCTTTGTGAATAAGAATACCATTAGGATTTTGTTCAACATGTAACCCTAAGAAAAAGCACATCTCCCCCATCATGCTCATTTCAAAGCAATCCTTCATCACTTCATCAAATTCTCTACACAGTTTCTTGTTTGTTGACCTGAAGATAATATCATCAACATACACTTGAACAATCAACATCTCACCATCGACCTCCTTCTTGAATAGTTTCATATTTATTATACCACGAGAGAAACCTTTGCTAAGCAGATATTATGTCAGTGTGTCATACTTGATATGAGGAGCTTGATGCAATCCATATAATGATTTATCAAGTTTATACATTTTCTCCAGAAAATCTGGATCCTCAAAACTTGGAGGCTGACAAACATAAATATCCTTATCAATGTTCCCGTAGAGAAATGCACACTTCACGTCCCTCTAAAAAACTTTGAAGTTTTTGTGAGCAGCGTGAGCAAGAAAGATTCTGATGGCTTCAATGTGGGCAACCAGAGCAAACACTTCAGTGTAGTCAATTCCCTCCTCCTGAGCCAATCCTTGAACAACTAGTCTTGCTTTGTTTCTTATTACCACACCTCGATCATCTGGCTTGTTCCTGAATACCCATTTGGTACCAATGGGAAGTTTGTTTGGAGGAATATTAACTAACTCCCAAACTTTCAACTTCCTGAACTACTGAAGCTCTAACTGCATAGACTCAACCCAACTGGGGTCTTGAAGTGTTGCCGAGATATTCTTGGGAACAATTTGAGATAAGAAACATGCATAGAGACATTCATTAATCAATCCAGACTGACTCCAAGTCCTCACACCATCTGTAATGGATCCAATGATATAATCATATGGGTGACCTTTTAAGGTTTTGAAGGTAGTGGTAAGAGTTAATGGGTCGGATTGAGATGAGGATGCAGTTTGTGATGTTTGTGATGGTGAAGTTGGTTGTGATGGAAGAATTGGATGAGGTGAAGGTGTAGGTGGAGGATCAAATGGAGGTGGAGGTGGAGGGTCAATTGGTGGTTGTGGATGATGTTCAGGTGGAGGAATGATTCGCACATTGATTTGAGGAACGATATCATCATCAAATACTGGAAGGTTGAATGATTTGAAGACATTGTTGGAGTCATAGAACCATTCTGGGTCAAACCCCATGTTTGGTGAATTTGACTCCTGCCAATCAACATAAAAGGATTCCTACATAATACGCATTCTTTTATTATACAACCTATACGCCTTTTGTGAGGTAGAATAACCAACGAAGAAGTATTCATTAGAAACTGCACCAAACTTTGACTTCTGAGCTTCAGTATTCAGCAAAGTGCATGAGCAACCAAATGGACGGAAGAAGTCAATCAAGGGTTTACTTTTACGAAGAAGCTCATAAGGAGTCTTCATCTTGTCTTTCATAATTAGAACCATGTTCAGTAAATATGATGCATAATTGACAGCTTCTGCCCAGAAAATAATTGGAAGCATTGACTCGATCAGCATAGTTCTTGCTGCTTCAATAAGGATCCGATTCTTCTTTTCAGCAATACCATTTTGTTGAGGTGTCCTAACAGCACTGAATTGTCTAAGAATCCCTTTGCTTGCACAAAATGAGTCAAAGATATGGTTCAGTTCCATTGTCACTTCTGATGGCCATAACCTTCCTTTTGTTGATCGTTTCAATTGAGAGGATCAGCTTCTGTAACTTTACTGCGGTGTCTCCCTTATGTGCTAGAAATCTTCCCAAGAATATCTTGAATAATCATCTGTAACAACCAAACAATAAGATCACTTAGCAATGGATTTAACACTAATAGGGCCAAATAAGTCGGTATGTAACAATTCAAGGGGTTTTGAAATAGTATTTTCAAGCTTAAGCTTGTGTGGCCTTTTGTGCTGTTTTCCTTGAGCACAAGCCATGCACATTTCTACCACTGAAAAATATTTAAGTGGTAGCGCCCTCAAAAGATTGTTCTTAACCAACTTATTAATATTTTTAGAATTAACATGTCCTAATCGTCTATGCCATAAAAAGGATTCAGAAGATGAAGCTTTTGACAGGAGACATGTCACATTTGAGGTGGATTCTTTTTATCCCATATCCAGCAGATAGGTATCATTCTTCCTTGGAGCAAGCATGATCACTAAATCCTCTAGGATAATAAACTTGGGTTTAAGAAACAAACATTCATTGGACATAAACAGCACTGGAATGTCTTTATCACAGATTTGTGATACACTCAACAGATTGAATGCCAGCTTTGGGATATAGTTCACTTTCTCTAGAGTCAAGGAACCATTTGATACTTCTCCCTGACCGGTCATCTTTCCACCTTTCTTGTATCCAATAAAGGCAACATATCCTCCATTTATTATGCGATAATTTGAAAGCAAGTCCTTCAACCCGGTCATATGCCTAGAATATCCACTATCAACATGCCAATAGCTATTGATAGCCTTCCTGGGATGATCCTGGCATTAGAAAAAAGATTATTAATATTTGGAAATTGGTACCCAAGTTTTGACTAACTTCGGTCTCGGAACAGAAGATTTTTTACAGAAAAAGTTATTTACAAAATGATTTAACTTGCTTCCTAAAGAACTATTACTTACATTTCTACCAATATTCTCACGGCAATGTTTAATTGCATGATCATCCTTCCCACATCTAAAACAATGAGATTTTAAACCTTTCTTCTTTTATTTTGAAATAGGAGTTTGATCTGTTGATCTCTCTTCCTCACATTCAAACATGCGTGAATCAGAATTGCTATAAGAATCATATGATTCTTTTGATTTTTCTTTTGTGACCTTAATTTAAACAGGTTTTGGTTCATTTTCATGAATGTTACTGATGTTTGAGGAAGTTGTGTCCTTTTCTTTAGGTTTAGAAATCCGAATTAGAGTAAAAGATGGAATTGGATGAGGAAAGAACTTTTCAAAATAATTTGATTTTGTTTGTCTATCTGAAACTTTCTTGAACAAGCATCATTTTCATTAACATAAGCATTTGAAACATCATGATTTGATTCATAAACATCTAAAGATGAACATGCTTTACTAGGGCTAGAACTACACACACCATTATGTATTATAGACTTTTGGAATCAGAAATACGAATGCTAGAGCTGCCCAGACCACTACTTGTACCATATTCATACTCCTCTCGAATCTCCTTATGATTTACTCCCTTTAAACCTGCATACAAACTATTAGTATCTTTCTGAATTAATTAATTAGTTTGATGAGGTGTAGGCATAGGAGAATAACAATAAGTACTCGAAGGAGGATAAACATGAGTGGTGTCTTCGCTTCCCAAACCAGTCTTAATTCTAGCCCCCAGTAGTTTTTTGCAAAGATCCTCATGTTTCATCCCTGAAATGGTCCATCTTTCAAGTTTAGTTTTCAGCTTTCTAGTTTCAAATTTAGCAAGTGCCACACCTTTAGTTAAAGCATTTATTTCAACATTTTTTTCCAAAAGATATCTTTTTAAATGCTTATTTTCCTTTAAAGCTTCATTTATCTTAATAAAGTATTTAGACTGATTGTTTTAGGTTCTTTGTTAATCTATTTTAATTCCTTTTCATTTTCTAACAATAACATGTTAGCTTTATAAATCCCAAATAATTGAATTTTGCAGGGAGGAGAACACATGTCTTGGATTACCTCATAAGAAAGTCCCATAACTACTTTGTCAGCAGCTAGGGCTTTTTCACATTGATAAACTGGAGTGTTCCTTTTGTATTCTTCTTCCTCCTTTGCTTCCTCAGTTTCACTTACCTCTTTCTCTCCTTGATCACACACCTCCATCTTTACTTCACTTTCTTCAACTTCTTATTGTTTCCCGAATTCAGCAGCTTCACAAACTGTCACCTTTTCTTTAACATCTTCTCAACAACCCTTTTCTTCACAAACCTCAAAAACCCTTTCCTCATGAGCTTGAACCTGTTGTACCCCATCTTCACAAACTGCTTCATCTTTAATTTCACACCTGAATTCATTGAAAGGATCAAAATCTTCAACTAAATCCACATCACTATCCACCACCTCAGCCACCGGTGCATGATTGATCTCTTCTTCTGTTTCTTTGATTTCAACACTCCAATCAAAGTTTGTGATTAGTGCTATTTCCTTCTTTGGATTGGCTTCTTCTTTGTCGATGATCGGGATGACTTTTGAAGTTCCCGGAATTCCTGGTTCAGTGATGATTGGACATGGACATTCTCTTTTGATGTGACCTAATTGTTTTTAGTAGAAACATCTCAATTTTGACTTATCATACCCATGTTTTGAGTTTTGATTCTGATTGCCATAGTTTCTCTTGCCAGTTCTTTCCATAAACATTCTTACACGCAACATGAGCATTGCCATCTGCCACTGGATATCAGTTTCTTCCAAGTCATCAGGGTCCACCTGATACATATCTTCCATGGTCTTCCTTTTCCTTTCAACTACCTCTAAACCAAAGCTTTATAATTGTGTACAAACATTCTAAATAGTGCCATTGTATCAATCAGAAATTGAGTAGTGACTGATGCCTTTGAGCTTGAACTAACACTTGATGGTCCACTACTAGACTTGTCTGACACACATATCCCAAAGACACACTATAAACTGTACCATACATTGAAGAGTTTGCAGCAGATGAAATCAATGTAGCATTTTATGGAGAAACTGTAGCTGGCACTATTGATTGATTGCATTCACTCCTTTCATGTCCAACTCAAATGACTTCAGTTTGTTGATCGCATCCATGAGTTTATAATCAACAAAATTTCTTTCTTGCTTCAACAGTCTGACTTGCAAGCTCCATTGCAGTGGAAGAGAGTCCAAGAGTTTTGTAACTTATTCATAATTGCCTAACTGTTCATCATATTTCTTCAAGTTGCTTAAAACAGAGAGAAATTAGTTGGTAAGATTAGTAAGGCTTTCATTTTTGTGTCCAACAAATGAATTAAATTCCTTTTCAGCTTGGGCTTTCTTGTCCTTTTTTAGGTCTTCATTACCATCATAAAACTCGCACAAAGAATCATACAAGGATTTTGCATTCTTGTGTTCACCAAAACAGTTGTAGATGTCTTGAGATAAACACAAAGTTGAAGCCCCGAATGCTTTCTGATCATGGTCGATTAACTTAAGGTCTCCTTCTGTAAAGGTTGATGGATCAGTGTTTGGGAAGGTAACATGTCCGTCTGTGACGGTAGGAGTATGTGGACCATTGACAATTAAATCCTACTCGTTCTGATCGATGTAGTAGAAAAAAACTTTCAAACAACGTCCCAATCTTTAAAATTGTCACCATTGATACTCGATGGCCTATTGGGTGCTACACTCTCCAAATCAGAATTGGTGATATTTGTTGTCATTTTTAGAACAGAAGGTAATTTTGCAGGACACCTCTAATTTCAGTGGACACCTCTAATTTCGCTGCTACTTTCCCTGAAAATTTAGGCAGCAATTTCGCTAGAATAGATGCTTGGAAACTCTAGTTTCAGCCACAGATTTACTGAAACTAGTAGAACTTTTGTTTTGAAGTCAATTTGGCAGCACTTTCGCTTGTCTACGCAATTAAGTGTCAAGAACATTCGTTCAAATGAGGTACTTTCGCAGAGTAACAGAGATCAATTTCCAAGATCACAAACTTGGTAGTTTCACTAGTGCAGTGATAGTTTCGCTTGATGAAACTATAGTTTCACTGGATGAACTGGAAACCTTTTCGAACATGAAATCAACCAGAACTCACCCAAATCACAATGAATTAATGATTGGATGATTGGGATAGCTTCCTATGCAAATACCAGATGATTCTCAATCGATTTCCATACCAAACTCACACAAAATAAGATCCAAAATGAATGGAATAGTGTTTTTGGATAAAAACCCATCAAAACTCAACAAATCAGGAGCACTAAGGCTCTGATACCATATTGTTGGTCAATTTGATCGTTAATCAGTGCAAATGATTTAGGAAAACACACCAATCCCGCTATATTAGTAACAATCTATCCATAATCAAAAGATAAGTTTCAAAAGTTTTCTATAATTTCCAAACAAACACAATAAAGATGAAACAAAAGCTCAAGTATGATAACAATAGACTTCCTGCCAACACACTACAATCACAGAATCAAAATAATACGATCTCTATAAGGGTTTTCCAAAAAAACTTGCTTACAATGAATGAAACTTACAATATATAAGCTGAACTATAGTTTCGCTGTCCAGCGAAACTGTCTAGACCAACATATAGTTTCACCCGGCGACGAAACACAGTTTCGCTGAGTGACCTAGATCAGCTGACTACGAGCGAAACTCAGTTTCACTCGTAGTTTCGCTAGGTACTAAAACTACAAAATACAAAATACAAACGAAGTAAACTAACATTCATCCTATTACGTTGATACACAAAATAAACATAATCAACATTGATGAGTCCAACCTATTCTAGATCATAGATAATCTACTCCCAAACATCCTAAGGGAAGGTTCTATCTTCCAACTTATTCATTTTAATGAACATGTATTTAACAGGATCAAGGCCAGCTTGTATCAAGGTGATGAAGTACCTGTTCCACCTCACATGATAGATCATGACATACCTGTCCCTAAAGTTTTCTTAAGTATTCCAGGTTAGGGAGAACCAAACATGATGTTCTAAAATGTTATTCATCAAGCTCTAATCATCCAATCTGCACCAATCATACAAGAAGAGAAAGCTGCACCAATACCAAAACCAATCATTGAACAAGAACAAGCTCCAGAGGATGTACAAGAACAAGAACAACTTCATTTTGAGCATCAGATGCCTTCTCCAGCTCAGAGCCCAACCTTTTCTGATCAACAAACATTATCATCTCTGTTGAGAGACATTGATGTTTCACTAGAAGAACAAGCAACTGAAGAAGAAGTTGGCATATCATCACAACATGAGCAAGATCAAGTAGAAAAAAGTGCTCATGATGAGAAAATACAAGGTGAAGAGCAGACAAGTGAAATACTATCTGAGGAATAAATTGAGTACTCAAAAGTGTTTTTATTCACTGAGTACAACAAGCTAATAGAGAAATCATACAACAGAGCAAAAAGGTTAAAAGAAAAGCTCAAAAGTAAATATGAAGAGATAGATAAGGTCACAGCTGATCAAAAAGCACAAAAGTTGATTGTTCAATTCCTAGAACAATAATTAAAACAATCAAAGGAAGAAATGAAGGAAAAAGATCAAGATTTGAACAGCACCAGATTAGATGTTGCCTATCTGACTGAGCAGATAGATTCCAAAGAAAAGAAGATCTATGCTCAAGAAGAAGAGATAAAGAGACTAAACATAGAATTGGATCATGCTGACACTCATTTGAATGAGGAACAACATTCAGAAGGTCTGGAACAAGACATGAGTGATGAGTTTGTAGAACATATAATATCTCAAGCTGAAGAAACCAACCTAGGGGAAACTGAAAAGGCCATCCTTATCCTTGAGGAGACTTTTTCAATGGATGAAGTGTTTGAAGAGGCAAATCCATTTGAAAACATACATTACTCACCTATCCTTAGACAACACTTTCACACTTCTGAAATTCCAAAAAAAGAATCAAGCATTATACCTGTCAACCATCTGTTAGAGAAACAGAAGGAGTTAATCAAACAATTTGCTGAATCAATAAAGGAGCAAACTTAATCATCAAAAGATCAAGCATTATGCTCACAGCCTCAAATGAAAACTTATGAGAGGAAAACTAAGAGATTGTATTTGGCTTCCTTTGAGAAAGGAAAACAAAAGGTTCAAGAGTTGGAAGAACCTGAATCTCCACCACTCAAGCTTCTAAAGGTTAAAGCTAAACCAATAGATGAGGATGAACAAAGGCAGAAAGAAACAAAGCTTGCAGTGTTAGAAGAAGGTGAGATTGATTAGACAAAAGATAAACAATCAGCCCATCATCATTTTATGTGATTCTAAAAAAGAAGAAGAAGAACAAGGTGAAGACGAGATAGAAAACATTTAGAACCTGCTTCTTGATGAAACTGAAACCCTTATGGGTATAGAGCTTACAGCAAGGGGATTTCCCTATGACACTTTCATGCACCTTAACCTTTCAAAGGTTAAAGACTTGCTCATGGACTTTCAATAAGTCATGAAAAATGAACAAAGAAAACATACAAAAGATATAAAGAAATCAAAGACCAACAAGAATTCCAAAAAAAATTTGCCTAAGGATCCTCAAATTGAATAAATGACATACTCCCAAGTTAAAAGTTGGTTGAGTCATACAAAGATGCCTTATAGATCTTATGCAGGCAAATCTATCTCACAAATGAAGGATATGGCTAGAGAAATTTACAAGAACATGTTGGCTAGTGCATTAAAGCTACAAATCTCTAGACCTCATCCAGCCTCATCTCTATCAACCTATCATCAAGCTCCACCTGAGCTTCATCCTATAGAAGAGCCTAGGTTGTTCATGGCACACAGGCAATGGCCAGAAGGAAATAAGGTGAGAGAGATGATCAATGAAACACCAATTTTGTCAAGTTGTATGACAAAATAATATTGACCGCATCGGCTATGAAGATAAATTAGACCTGATGCAATTTAGGATGGTCAATCACACAAATAATCCTAAGGGAGCAAATTTCTATCATATTATGAGATCATACATGAATAGAAACTATCATGAGATGAAAGCTAAAGTAGACACAGAAGACAAGCTTCACTTAGCCAAACTGAGAAGAGAATAACAGTTAGCAAGTAAACAGAAGAAACAAAGTGAAGAAACTCCAACTCAGATTGATAGTGAACTTTTGAAAAAAGTTGGATATCCTCTAATAAGATTTATGGTAACCAGTATAATAATCCAATAACCAAGTTGTACTATGACGAAAATCACTTTGAAGTGGTGTTAGAGAGAAAGCTTGAAGGAAAAGAAGCAGCAGACATCAGACTTTTTGATCTAGTGGAGATTAAATTGCTACATCCTTCTTATTTCTCATTTTTAAAAACCAAGTCATTCCCTGCAATAGAAGATGTCCTATGCAAGGGTGATTGTTGTTATTTCATTCATATGTTGAGAATTTTGGAACTGTATATGTGAATGTTACTCTTAAACAAAGAATTAAGACAAATCAGCAATCATTAACACACATAGAAGGAATCATTGGACTAAGGATCTCAAACAACAACAACCTGGAAGTTCTAAAGGGGAATCATGTTGTAACCACATTGATTAGCAACACTGATGTGCAAAGCTTGGATTTATCAACCCTAGAACGGATGGTTCATCTCTCCATACACATATAATAATCAAAATAGTGCAGTACAATATTTTGTTGAGCATATTGTAAATGGCCGAAATGCATTGAAGATCACTCCTTTGACTGACCAAGTCAAGAAAGCAGAAAAGGATCAGATTACGAAGATGGATGTAGAAGTGTCTTTGAAAGCCACAACTGAAGTTCAGAAGAGTGTTGATGAAGCTGGTACATCACACACCTAAAGGTTTCTAACAGTCAAACAGACAAAAACAACAAACATACATATCTAACTTTTCAAACAAACAAAAACATCCAACCATGCATAACATACAACAAACACATCAGAGCATCAATCATTCATCAAAATCATTCATATCATCAAACATAAAATAACAAGTCAAACAAGTAAACATATATGATTCAGAACATTCAAGATAATCTGGTTACACACATGTGATCAGTTAATCATGCAAAACCATTCAAACATACAAATCATTCAATCGTGCAATTAAACATTATAAGTCAATCACACAAACATGAAATCATTCAATTCAAACACAAACAGACACTTTATGACTAAAAAACATAACATTAACAAGCAAACATTAAAGCATGGCAACATCATCCTTAGGGGGAGTATTGTTGGACTAAACAAGTGTATTGAAGGATAATGCTTGCCATAATAAAACATAATGTTTTCTAACATTTAAAAAATCATTAACTAACACATTAGCATCATTAAAATTCATAACAGACACTAATTATTGTTGAAATTTCTTTTTCAGGTTTGTAGATAAAAGAAATTTTGACAAGTGTCGGCAGCAAATGAAGATATGCCTACAGCGGATGAGTAAAGGTCAATAGCGGAGGAAGTCTGACGAAGTCCAAGCACTCATAGCAGATGAATAAGTCTCCACAGCGGAAGAACAAGTCCACAGCGGATGCACATCCACAGCTTGATGCACTTCCATAATGGACAACAACAAGACAAACATTTATCATGTGTTCACAGCGGATGACTATCATACACAGCTAACAACTTATTCATCATCCACAAGGAACGTTTATACATCAACAGCGGACATGTTATCATCCACAATAGACAAATTAGACTTAGGATATTATGTAATTTTCGTTTACATAAGGGTATTTTTGTAATTGTATATACCTATTGTGTATAGGCTATAATAGCATAATACCCTAATCCTTTGTAAGCTTTTGAACAATCAATACAATCAAGTATTTTTTATTAATTTGAGCATTCTATCACTAGAAATCACACAATTATACACACACATAGATATCATATCTTTAATCATGGGTTTCCACACAGTGCTTATGGAGTATTGATTATATAACAATCTGTTGTTATATTTGAGAGATTTAAAACAATCCTTGGGGGAATTAATTGCTCTTTCTTGGTATTCCAAGTTGTTTAAACACAAGAACTACTTGAATTTCATTAATTAGAGTTTATGGAATTTTCTAGGAATTTATAAAAAATTTACCGTTAATTTAAGTAAACAAACGTCTCACTAGAAAGAAAAATAATAAACAAAGTTTAAACAACTTTTAAACTAAGAAAACTAATATTTTTCAGTAGTATATGACCCACAAGCCTAGAGAACAACTTAAAAGTTAATAAAAACATTAAATTTGATAATACACTCTATAGCACACTCAAAATGCGAACTAAGCAATGTTTTAATATAAAATGACCAAAACACCAACCTTATGGGCATAACTTTAACACTCCAAAAGCTAACTAATGCCCAAATAAGTTATAACTAAAGGATAATCCATCATATGGATCACTCAACGGCTCCAAGTAAGAAACCTCTAAATGTATCTCCATAAAACGCCTAAACCGAAAACAAACTCTTGAAACCGTTAAGAAAGACCTAATGGCATAAAAACTAACTTAATACAGTAACTTAATCCACTTAAAACAATAAAAACCATCTTAAATAATTAAAGTGCAAAATTCCAAAAATTAGGGTTAAAAGTGTCAATTTAAAAAAGTTGAGGGACCAAACATGCAAACTATTAAAACTTTAAAGTTTTGGAACCAAACCCTACTTATAAGTACTATTATAATCTGGATTAATGATATAATAACCCAAACTTAATCAAAAACCAAGTCAAGACTGATTGAAATTTTAGGTGGGCTTAAATAACTGATTGAAATAAAACTAATGCTTATGAAATGAACCTAGGAACCTTGCTGATTGGTAGCTCTCTAGACCACGAACACTTACTTCAAGAACAAGCTAAGGTTAGTCTCATAAACCCTTTTAACTTAAAATTTTAGGTGGAATACATACTCTTTAAAACTTGTAACACCTGAAAAATTCAAAGAAAAGAAAAGTAAAGAAGAAAAGATAAATATCCAAAAGGTTAAGGGGTGAAGGTGTACAAAAGGTAAACTTACCCATAATGGGTTTCAAAAAGGTGGTAAGGCCGCCCATGACCCTCTCTCTAATGCAAAATTCGGCTGGAAGCTTGGAAAAGAAAACCCCATCCGGTTTTAGAGAGAGAAAGCTCAATTTCTTCGAAAGGTGAGATTTCCAGAGGATTTCTTCTCGATTTTCCTGCTGGGTTTGGGCTTATGAACCTATTTTTATGTGTTAGTTGTTTGTTTTATGTGTTTAGGTGTTAGATATTCTTGTTAGCTCTTGGGTTGTGGTGTTTCACTCGAAAGCTACTGAGAGGTGAGTTCTAGATCCCATCTTTTACATGTTTTCTACTTGTTTTGGGGTTGATATGCATTATAATTGCTGTTTTTGCTAACTAGCTATGAGTTTTACATGGTGTACGGTTGTGTTTGATATATGTTGGTTTTAAGTGATTTCTACGATGTTGTGATGATGTTTGTTATGCTTTAAGCTTGTAACATGTTAGATCTATGTAAGTTCAGGCTAGAATGATGTTTGAGAGTGGAAAACCTCATAAGTTGCATTGCAGGAACTGAACAAGTGTCCGCTATAAACACTTAGGAGTTTTTCTCATCCGCTGTGGATCTTGGCTGTCCGTTGTAGACTTACGTTGTCCGCTGTGGATACTTAGTACTCTAAGCCGTCCACTGTATAAGTTATTCATCCGTTGTGAACACTTAGGAGTTTTTCTCATCCACTATGGATCTTGGGTGTCTGCTGTAGACTTAAGTTGTCTGCTATGGATACTTAGTACTTTAAGCCATCCGCTGTATAAGTTATTCATCCACTGTGAACACTTAGGAGTTTTTTTTTGAAATTTTGGGAATAGAGTTTAAGTGTTAAGAACTTATGTTTAATGTGTGTTTATGCTTTTCCTTTGTTTCTAATGTTTAATTTACCTTCTTATGGGCCGCTTGCTATGAGTAATTATTACTGTTTCATGATATGTGAATTTAAGGTAATAATATTATAAAAGTATTATTCATAATAAGTGGACACAAAGGAATAAAAAAAGGACAGTGAAACTTAATAAATGTTACCCCAGGGCCCTAACAAAAGGTGAAAAGCCTTGCAAGCTTTTCCAACGGAGGTTCACGACCATGTTGTCATTAGCTCAACTGATGTGTGGTTCTTTCAGCCCAAGAAAGGTACATCCGGGGTCAAATCCTTGTGATTGACCAATAAACCAATAGGATCCAAGTTCATGAGTAGGCTTCATGCCTAGCAGTGTGGATCAATTGTCAGGGGTTAGCTACCACTTATAAATATGTACCGACAGGGGTTTGATATTTGTTGCCAACCAACAATATAGGCTCTTGCTTCTTGCAAACCTAGACGATGAAAGTGAAAGATAATGAAAGAAAGATAGATAAAGAATCCCTTAATGATTGATTATGTATGATGATGAATGATCACTATGTGAAATTTACCAAAGTATATTTTCTACATTACTAAACTAGGACTCACTCAGCAACGCTGACTTTTATATGTATATCAGTTGGCAGGTAAAGATGTTGCTGAGGATGGCACGGCCGAAGCTACTTGGGGAATGGAGACTTTTATATGTATTAATGCAAGAAATAGTTTTTGGTTAAATTATTTCGCTGTGATTGTTCTCTTATAATAATGTGATTTAAGGTGTTTTTAATAATGAATGATTCTTTGAATGTCCAACTATGGGGTCTCCGGGAACGGGGCCTTACAAAACTTATTTTATGGAGCAATATTACCTGCTTCTGTCCCTAAACATGAGCACAATCATTAACTCCATTGGAGCCACGTGGTTTGTGGATAGTATTATTACGGGAATCCCCAAACACAATGGGCCCTTAGAACAAGGAAACCCCCTATTGAGATTCAATAATCATTATGTCACAAATTAGTGTAGATTAACCGTGCTTAGTTGGGCATGCTTAAGCCCATAATAATAAGAGGTATGGGTTAGGGGATGTTTTAGCACTTAGGAGGGTCACCCGGGTCCAGGCTTGATTGTGATACATTCTGTCGTGCACCAATAACTTTGTTTTACTTACTTATATCTATGTATGCTTATGAACACTATTACTATGAAAACTTGAGCTCACCAACTATATGTTGACACATCTTGAGTATGTATATCAGGTATTTGTGTGATTTTAAGGGGGAGTCTTAATTAGACTCCGTAGCATTGGAAATATAACTTTGAGAACATGGTTGATTTTCCTTAGAAGACTCACTTTAAAAGAACCGTACAAGAACCTAGTTGAGCCATACAAGATAACTACTTTGATTAATAGAAAATAATGACCCTATGGCATTTGCCTATGATTTAGTTAGACATACATCAGGTTGTAATACATTGTACTTATTTTATTATTATTCGTGTAAACCAATGGCTCATTTTCATTACATACATGGTTTCCGCTGTGTTTGTTGATATTCATTCCTCACGACTAGCCCCTTTCTTTAGGGTGTAACATACTATATCTTAAGTGTAAGGAATATCTTAGAGGCTAATATAACCAAAGAATAACCAAAATCTCTCAGCGTGTAAAACTGAAGTACATGGAAGTTACTTTGCAAAATTTGATACAACTCAGTGAATTATGTTAAGTGTCAAATCTTTCGAAGCCAAAAGACCATATCTTCCAAAGCCAAAGATGAAGTCTTTCGAAGCTTCAAGAACAAAGTCTCCCAAAGATAAAGACTGATTTATTCCAAGATAGAGAAGACATGCTTTCTCTGAATCACCTTTTGGCCAAAGTTGAACCACTTTCAGCGGCCACTATGAAGACTCACCAACTTATATGACTTGGTGAAAAGTCCATGCTTTTGTCAACTATAGATTATGATCTTTTGCCTGTAACTTTCCAACTATGTACTTTTATCCTTTTTGTAATAGATAAGGATGTGAGCTATGGCATGTCATAGTCACTAGTAGAAAGGCAATCTGCCTTGTGACTCTACATATATGTTGTTGTCTAGATTAGTGTATCTAGCTAGCCTTCAAAGTATGGCTGGCCGTAGGATGTAGTATAAACTATCTCAAGTGCTTATATCTTAAGATATGCTTTGTAACACTTGTAAGAACTTAAGAGAAATATACATCATTCTTGAAAACCATATTTGAGTGTTCTTGTTCTTGTTTTTGTTCTTTTGCTTGTATTCTTTGTATCATCTAACTGGTTCCCTGTATGATTAGCTAAGTGTTTCATATCTCTCCACCTTTTGAAACTGTTGCATTGACCACCCTTCACCGGTCCTACATAGGGGTCAAGTTCAGGTATTCTTAATATATATACTAATTTACTTGCAAAATTGGACTCCTTAGAATAATATATGTTCCCTAGATATGTCCCGTACATTCATAACTGTGAACTGGGCTCATACTTAAAGGAAACAAGTAATGTTCTAAAATTGGGACAGATGAAGCCCGACATCTTCAAGACAATGAGAAAGCCAACTGTTGGCTTCTCAGGGGTAGAAACAGCTCTGGTCCCAAAAATGTTAAAGCACACTGCTCAAGGTGACAACTTGGCGGTACCAGCCAATGTTGAACCAACACCTTCTACATTTGCAACCCTCACACAACCACAAATCACCCTCACCTACCAAAGAAAATCCAAACAAACCCATGCTCAGTCTACTTAGGTTGAGCAGGCCCCCAAATCACCAACCATGCAGGTAGAAGTGAACATTGGAGCTTTCACTTCTCCTGAGGAGCAAACCACTCCCATTCTTTATATGATAAGTGCTGAGGTTCCTCATGCTCAGCCTAATGAGCTCATAGCCCTAGCCTTAAGCCTTCACTCTGAGTCTCAAAACTCTAGTGATCAACCTTCAGGGGAAAGTTACCATCCCTAGCCGATGATGATGAATATATAGGATTCAGTGAGTACCATGAATCTCTCTTCTCCACCCCTGCTCAAGGAGAGATGAGTACTCATGCATCACCTATATCTAGCCCACATCATCCTCTCATAACTGAGGTGGACCTCCCTGAAATTATTTAGGAGGCCCATATGGAAGAGGCTCTCACTTTTGCAAGTGATTACATCATTCAGACCTCAACCATGGCAACCCAGCCCATTGACACTTCTTTTGAAGCTGTTAGTGTGCAATGAAAAACCAGCAGCCAAGAACCTAAAGCTGTGATGAGGAAGAAGACCTTGGTCCTATTTTCTCATCCCCCAGTGATTCTTTTGATGATGATGTGGGGAGTATGCAACTAAAGGTGCACAAACTGACTAAACTCTGCACCTATTTAGTTTCCAAGGTTAGTCACCTACAATCTCAAGTGACTACCTTACAGAGAAGGGTTAATAACCAGCAACTTGGAATCACCGATCTCAAGGGCAAGTTAGCTGAGAGTGCCAACCAGAGGACTCAACCAGGCCCACAAGAACCTGTGGATGTGATGGACCTAACTCCTAGCTCCCCTGTGCAAGAGGGTGATGCTACCGAAAAGTGGGAGAAAGTCTTCACTACAATCATAAAACCTGTGAGTTCCTCTCAAAGTATGGACATAAAGGACTCACCACCCTCACTTGCAGTTGTCCATACTCAACAACCTCCTCCGGTCCACATTGATGTGGAGTCACTCATTCAAATTTTGTTTGAGTAGGGTATACCAAGAGCAATGCCAACTGCATCTCACCTAGCTGAGAATCCAATTGTGGGATGGATTTATGATGAACAAAGAAAAGCCCTAGTAATCTCTAGGTCTCAAGGTTAAAAAGAGATCTTCAACTTCTTTAACCTGAGATACTATGAGAGCACTTATCTAGTTGACCTCCTACTAGCCAACCTAAGTCAAAATAGGCAAGCTGTAAGGTTGGCTGATAGTATTCAACAATGAGTGATTGAAGAGTTCAAGCTAAGAACAAGACTATATAGATAGAGGCTAGCAGGCAAGACTGTTGGTCAACTGGATACTGAGGTGGACCGTAAGATTAGCTTCGAAGTGGAAACCTTAGCTGAAGGCCCAACAGTTGAGCCTGTGAACCTTGAGACAGTAGCTGTTTCAACGCCCTCAACACCCACTACCCTCAGTGAGGCACCAACTAGTGAAGGTGTCTCACAGCCTCTCTCTGGCCAGAGCTTAAGATATGCTTTGTAACACTTGTAGAACTTGAGAGCAATATACATCATTCTTGAAAACAATATTTGACTATCTTGTTCGTTTGCTTGTGTTCATTGTATCATCTAAGGTCCCGTTCCCGATACGCTTACAGTTGGTCAATCATCGCATAAATAATATAAAACCTCTCATTTTGCAGTGGAAATTTAATATTTCATCAATGAATAAAAACATGTCAAGTATCATATCATTTCGTTTACAACCCCAAAAATTGTATTAATACATTAACATGTTCAAAATATGGATGCAGACCCGAATTGTCCCAGTAGCTTATGCATCCATGCCTGCACCTTCCTAGCATCATCAATCACCTGCCAACTGATATGCATATAAAAGTCAGCGACACTGAGTGAGTTCTAGTATATATAATACAATACTTTACTTTTAATAAAAACATTTTCCATTACTTTCGTTCATGATCACACATCATGCATACATCTTGATAATAATCATTTATTATCTTTCATTATAGTTGTTAGGAGAGTGTTTATAACACTTAAAGATGAAACAAAGAACACAAGTAAAAGAACGAGAGCACAATAAGATGGCTTTCCAGAATGATGTATATTTCTCTCAAGTTACTTTTACAAAGTGTTACAAAACTTAAAGTGAAATGAAAAGTACTTGAGACACTTTCTACAACATCCTACAGCCAACCATACTTTGAAGGCCAACTAGAAACACTAATCTAGACAACAAGATCAATGTAAAGTCAAAAGGCAGACTGCCTTTTGACTAGTGACTATGACATGCCATAGCTCACATCCTTATCTAATACAAAAAGGATAAAAGTATAAAAGTAGAAAGTTACAGACATAAGACCTTAATCTATAGTTTGACAAAAGTAGGATCTTTTCACCAACTCATATAAGTTGGTGAGTCTTCACAAGTGGCAGCAGAAAGCAGTTCAGCTTTTGTCAAAAGGTGATTCAAAAAAACATGTTTTCTCTGTCTTCGAAAGAAATCAGTCTTTGGCTTCGAAAGACTTTGTCTTTGAAGCTTCGAAAGACTTCATCTTTTTCTTCAGAAGATTTGGTCTTTTGGCTTCAGAAGATTGATATTTAAAATAATTCATTAAGTTATATCAAATCTTTCGAAGTAACTTCCTTGTACTTCACATGTGCATGTTGAGAGCTCTTTGGTTGCATCAACCTCTAAGATTAATCCTTACAAACTCCCCCTAGGCTGATGCTACCAAAACTGAAGGAGAACTTTGAAGCTTGATATTTATTTGCTGACAGTCCTTATCAGAATCAAGACCATTCCCTTGATCATCTGTTGGTCAGGATTTCTTAAACTTTCAAACTACCTTCTCATGTCATAAAGATCATGCAGAGGAAGGACAAGTATGTTTTGCCAGAAGTACATGTCTTGACCCTCTTGATCTATAGTGACATACCATTTGGTCTGGGTTAGTAGCAAATACCTAAGACAAGATGGGTCTCTCAGCAGCAAGAAGCTATATAATGAATGGACTTTATTTAGCATCCTCTTCTTGATCACCCTTAGGATGTTCTGACCCATCCTGAGTTATAAAGGTAGATGCCTTGGACTTCTTCTTCTTCTTCTTATCCCTTCTTATGGACATCCTCTTCCTCTTTCTATATTTTAACTTAGAAGCATAGCCTTTAATACCAGATGGTTCTTGTTTGTCCTTCTCAGTTGGGTCCTTTTCCTTCAAAGGTTTAGAAGGAAATGGATCAGGACCCTACTGTGGGTCAAAAGATGAAGCTGTCTGTGATGCAGAACTAGGTCCTTGTTGAGTTGTCTCATGTGGTTCAACCTTGACCTCAGCTTCAGGTACAACCTGACTTGGTGGATAATGCAAGTCAACCAGCTCACCCCTCTTGATCTTCTACTTGATCATTCTAATATGCTCATCCATGGTGGATAGAGACATTGGGCAAGGTCTTCTTTTGGAGAACCCATACAGCTTCAAGAAGCTCACCATCTTCTATCTGTCAGCAGACTTATTCTAATTTGTTTTGATGGTGGCTCTTGACTTTGTAGCATCTTCCCTAATCTTCCTCTTAGCAACTTTTTTCTCTTTTAGCACTTTTGCTCAAGCTGCTTGAGGTATTCAAATTCAATGTATTCATAAGACAGGAGAAGCGGGTCTACTACCTGATAGACACCTATGACACTCAGGTAGGTTATCATATTTTGTCTGTCTTGTTCCCTACCTACCTGAGTTTCTTGCACAGTAGCCTCAGCCTCAGCCTTAGGGCTTTCTTGAACTAAGGAGAGGGTAGGAGCTATGTAGAGTCTTTTTCTTGTCTATTCTTCTTTCACTTTGAGGAGCAGTTCTGCATCCTCAGCTTCCTTCCTCTCCTTTGACACTTCCTTTTCAGCCAGTTCATTCAGGTCTTCCAAGGGAAGAGAGATAAGTTCATCAATATTGTAGTTCCTAGACCGTAGATAGTTCAATCTGGATGCCCTCAACTCATCTTCCTGAGTGTTTGGCCTGGGGGTAGCCCTGATTGTAGCTTCCATAAAGCCAAGTGTCTTATTCAACTCTCTCCCCTTGCCTACCTCTTCCTCTCTCTTTCTTCTCCTCCTCAATCTCCTTAGAGGTTATATTTCTCTTCCCTTTGTCAGTCACCGGCCTGTATGACTCAGGGTGGAGTGAACTTTGGCCTTCATTACTTGGAGTTGCATTTGAGCTCTGGCCAGTGAGAGAGGCTATAAGACACCTTCACCAGCAGGTGCCTTACTGAGGGTACCGGGTGTTAAAGTAGTTCCCGTCTCAAGGTTCACAGGTTCAACTACTAGGCCTTCAACTAAGGTTTCCCTTTTGAAGCTAATCTTAGGGTCTGCCTCAGTATCTAGTTAACAAGCAGTCTTGCTTGCTAGCCTCTATCTATATAATTTTGACCTTTTCTTGAGCTCTTAGAGCACCCTGTCTTGAATTCTCTTAGCTAACCTTTCAGCTTGCCTGGATTGACTTGGGTTAGTAAGTGGTAGATCAAATAGAGAGAAGCTCTTATAGTATCTCAAGTTTTAGAAATTGAAGACCTTCTTTTATCCCTGAGATCTAGAGAGTATCATGGTTTTTCTATCCTTAAGATCTAGAGAGTACCAAGGTTTTGGAAATTAAAGACCTCTTGGATTTTCAGCATGATAGGATGGGGTAGACATAGCCCTTGGTTTGCCCTCCTTAAACAGGCATTGAATCGGGGAATCCACATCAATATGAGCCTGAGGAGGTTTGAGCATGGACAACTGCAAGTGAGGGTGGTGAATCCTCTATATCTATACTCTCGGTAGAACTCCCAGGATCTGTGATTGTAGGTAGGACTTTCTCCTCCTTTTTGGTAGCATCACCCTCTAGCATAAAAGAGCTAAAGGTTAGGTCCACCACATCCATAGGTTCTTGTGGACCTAGTTGAGTTTTCCTGATAGGTCTCTTAGCTAACTTGCCCTTGAGATCGGTGATCTCAAGTTGCTGGTCACTAAACTATTTTTGTAAGGTAGCCACCTGAAATTCCAGGTGACTTACCTTTGAAACTAAATGGGTGCAGATGTCAGACAGTTTTTGCACCTTTAGTTGCAGACTCCCCTCATCTTAATCAGAAGAATCATAGGGGGATGGGAGAATAGGACCAAAGTCTTCTTCCTCACCACCAGCTTGGGGGTTCTTGGTTGTTGGATTTCCCCTGCACCAAGACAGCTTTAAAAGAAGTGTCATGGGCTTGGTTGCCATGGATGAGGTCTTAATTATGCAATCACTTGGATGATATGGACTAGATATGGGTGATTCAAGAGCACTCGTCTCTCCATGAGCAAGGGTAGAGAAATGAGACTCATGGTACTCACTAAATCCCATATCCTAATCATTATAGAATTAAAGGTCAGGGATGGCTTGGTTTAAGTCTAATAGCTGGGGATGGTAGCTTTCCCCTGAAGGTTGATCACTTGAGTTTTGAAACTCAGAGTGATGGCTTAAGGCTGGGGCAATGAGCTCATCTGGCTGAGCATGAGAAACCTGAGCACTACTCAAAGAAGTAATGGGAGTCTTCTGCTCCTCAGGAGAAGTGGGAGCTCTTGTTTCCACTTCCTACTACATGGGTGGTTGTATGGGGGCCTGCTCAACCTGAGTAGACTAAGCAGGGGTTCGCTTGGATTTCCTTGTGTAGTTGATGGTTATTTGTGGCTATGTGGGTGGTGCAGATGTAAAGATATGGGTTCAACATTAACTAGTGCTACCAAGTTGTCACCTTAAGCAATGAGCTCTAACATTTCTGGGACCAGGGCTATTTCTACCCCTAAGAAGCCTACAATGGACTTTCTTATTGTTTTGAAGATGTCGAGCTTCATTTATACCAATTTAAGAGTATTACCTATTCCCCTTAACTGTGAGCCCTGTTAATATGTTGAATATATCTAGGGAACATATAGTACACTAAGGAGTCCAAGTTAGCAAGCAGGTTTGTATAGACAAACAGAGAGTACTTGAAGTTGAACCCCTGAACCATTCCTTGGACTATATAGGATAAGTCCTTAGGAATCTGGTTCCAACCTCTATGTTTGTTGGATAGATAGCGGATTACCACAAGGAGGAGGTACTTCTGTTGAGATGAAACCTTACCCTTCTTGAAGGTTCTGAAAGAGTAATCCCCTTCATATCCCATCTACCAGAATTAGTTATTGACAACAGATTTTGGGAAGGACAACTCGTCTTTTTCATCATCCAGCCTCAGATGAGAGTTGATGGTCCCTAGAGTGATGAAAATTGTCTTCCCCTGCAATGTGGAAGACAGTGCCTTGTCACCATCCAAGATGACCTCTTGGCAGGTCCTCCAGAACTCTAGGAGTTATTCTTCATACAGTGGAGGGTCTATTATGAGGGAAGTGAGGTAGTTTGAATGAGACAAGAAGCAGCAAACATTTGAGAAATCTTGATCTTTCTCAGATGATAACAGAGCAACTTGATTATGTTGTCTGTGTAGATGCCTGGAAATATCTGGTTAGTTTTGGGGGTTTAGGGTAGGCCATTTTGAGAAGCTTAAAGGTGAAGAAAGCTAAGAACAAAGTCGATTTGTGGGTGAATTTAGGGTTAGAACTTTTGCAGATGAAGAGGAAGGTGAAAGAGGGGGAACCGTTGTACTAATATATATCCGAATAGGATTTGAGACAAAGTTAATGCAAAATGATAACCTTTGAAATCTGGATGTGTGTCCCACCTCTGAAAAAGTGCGAAGGTAATTTGGCTTATATAGGTGATAATATAGACAACTTAAGACACACATGTTTCAGAAAATAATCTTGAAATTAATTTAAGAAAATCTACTCAAAGTTAATCATCCCAATAGCTTATACAAGATATTTAAATCTTTGTTCATCAAAAGCTTTTGTGAACAGATCAACATATTGTTTATTTGTGTTTTCTTTGACTAGTTTTATCAATCCCTTTTCAAAATTATCTTTTATCAAATGATACTTGATATTGATGTGCTTTGTCTTTGAGTGTTGTATAGAATTCTCTGTGATAGAGATAGCACTGTTGTTGTCTATGGATGGGAGTCTCTTTAAAGTAGAATCCATAGTCCAGCATTTGATTCTAAATCTAAAGCACTTGAGCACAGCAGCTTGCAACAGCAATGTATTCAGCTTCAGCAGTTGAAGTAGACACACAGGATTATTTTTTACATTTCAATGAGACTATCCTTCCAACAAGGAATTGACATCCCCCTAATCTAGACTTTGCAGTCACATTGTAGCCACCATAGTCACTTTCCGTATAAGCATACAGATTGAAATCAAAATTCATAGGATACCAAAAGCCTAGTTTGGGAGCACCTTTGAGATATCTAAGAATCTTTTTGACAGCAACCAGGTGTGACATCTTGAGGTTGGCTTGATATATTGCACAAATACATGTATTAAATATGATATCAGGCCTGTTGGTTGTAAGGTATATAAGAGACCCAATCATAGCCCTGTAGAGATGTTCATAAACACACTCCCCCTTAAGATCAAGTCGTAGGGAGTGGTTTCTAGCTATGGGTGTCTTAGCAACCTTGCACTCAGTCAGATGAAATCTTGTAAGTATTTGTTGCAAATACTTTGACTGGCTTGTGAAGATGCCATTATCAACCTACTTCACTTGAACCCCTAGAAAGAAATTGAATTCCCCCATGGCACTCATTTCAAATCTATTCTTCATCAGCTTCTCAAAGTCTTTGTAGAGCTTCGGATTAGTTGACCCAAAGATGATGTCATCAACATAAACTTGAACTAGCATCAAGTCATTTCCAGTTCCTTTAATGAAGAGTGTTCTATCAATAGTACCCCTCTAGTAGCCATGCTAAACAAGGTACTATGATAGTGTCTCATACCACTTCCTTGGAGCCTGATACAGCCCATAAAAAGCTTTGTCAAGCTTGCAGACATAATCAGGATGATCTGGATCTGCAAAGCCATGTAGTCGTTTGACATACACTTTCTCATCAATCACCCTATATATGAAGGCAGACATCAAGTTGGTAGACTTTGAAATCATTGGATGTAGCAAAAGCAAAGAATATCCTAACAACTTCAAGTCTTGCTACGGGACCAAAAACATCTGTGTAGTCAATCTCCTCTTCTTGTGTGCATCCTTGAACAACTATTCTTGCCATATTCTTTATGACAAGTCCTCAATCATCCTTCTTATTCCTGAAGACCCACATGGTACCTATTGGTGTCTTCCCATGAGGAAGAGGGCATAAGTTCCAAACCTTTTGTCTTTTGAATTGAAGCAGCTCCTCCTGCATTGCTTCAATCCAACTTCCATCCTTTAGAGCCTCATCAATGTAACACCCAAAATCCTTGTCAAAATAAAAGAAAAGAAAAGTATCTTGAAGAAAACGAAAAGGGGCAAAGGTGGAGGGGGGCTTTGTGTAAAAGGTACAAAAGTCAACTATTTTATTAATTTATGGGTATGGCCACCCATATTGAGCTCTTTACCTGCTGTTTTTGACAAAGAAGAAAGAAAGAAAGTTGAAACTTTTCCCTCTCAGTTTCAAGATGAAGAAGAAACTGATTCTTGCCCTTGGTAAGCAATTCTTTGCATAATTGGTTTGGTTTTGTTGGGTTTTCAACCATAAAACTGATTTTTATGTTCTTTTTTGTTTGGGTGTTTGTTTTGGCTTGTTTTAGGTGTTTGAACTCTCATGCACACAAGTTAAGAGGATTTTTACTTGTTGTCTGCAATAGGTGAGTTCTAGACCCAGGTTCTTTATGTGTTTTAAACTTTTGGGGCTGAAAATGCATGTTTTAAGGGTTTACAACTGTTATATGTCTAACCGTATATGTATATGCTTATGTCCTTGTGTTACTTGGTTATTTATGTGATGTTGTTGCTTAGAATGATAGGAATAAGCTTAGAACAGGTTCATATGCAGATTGGGTGTTTGAATTTGATTCTGAAAAATGAACAATAGTTGGCCATGCATCCAAATAGGGCCCATGTGCCTAGAAATTTGACTTAGAAAAGCCTAAGTGCTGACCATGCACCTAAACAGTACCCCATTCGCCCAACCAGTTTATTCAGGCGCCTAAGTGTAGGTCTTGCGCCTGAACAGTACCTCATGCGCCCAAAGTTAGTGCCCAAATGCCTAAGTGTTGGCTCATGCACCCACATAGTGTTAATATGCCCAAGCAGGATTCATGCGCCTCTATAGTGCTCATGCCCCTAGAACAGTTAGAAAATTTTTCTGAAATTTTGGGAAAATAGATTTTTTAGGGTTTGACCCTGGATTGATTTGATGGTTGTATTTGTTTATTCCATGCATGTTTATGGCCTATTCTTGTGTTCCATAATACGAATTGTTATGTGGCTTTATGTGGTGTGATTATGCTCATAAGTATCATTATTAATCAAGTGAAAGATTAATATTAATGAAAAGTGGAACATAAAGAACAAACGAAAAGCCTTGCAAGCAAAATGAAAGGAGGTTCACAACCACGGGTTGTCAGCTCAACTACGTGCGGGTTAGCTTCCCCATGAGGATGCATGCGGGGTAAATCTTTGAGATTGACGGGACCCTTGTGCTTGCCCTAGGTAACTGGGTCAGCTTCGTACACAATGTTCAGGGTCTATTTATAGACCTCAGGCCAAGTACCAGCTTCCTGCCCAATGTTCGGGTATTGCACATTGGTCTGGATGAAAGTGAAAGATAATAAAGAAAGTACGAAATGAATGATGAAAGGCAATACTGAATATTATCTTGTTGTACGTATGATGTGTGCTCGCATACGAAAGTAATGTATTTTTTTTCAAAAAGGGATATTTTCATATACAAGTCATACAAGGTATTTTTATACTTTTAAAACTAGGACTCACTTAGCGACGCTGACTTTTATGCATTTTCAGTTGGCAGGTAAATATTGCTGAGGATAGAACTCGGGGAAAGCTACTCGTCGGGGCAAGACTGGCATCTGTTCAAGCTTAATGATTTTGTTGTATTGTAATGCAACTAATTGATTAGTTTGTAACTCTAAATTACAACGATGTATTATTTTGCAACATTAATTATATGCATGAATGGTTTTTGGTATTAATTTTGTTGAGTTATTTTATGAAATGTAAGTTGTTTTATATATATTATGCTATGATTGACCAACTGTGAGGTCTCCGGGAACGGGGCCTTACAAGTTGGTATCAGAGCCAAAGTTTAAGAGAAATGGGTAAATATTTTCAAAAACCTAAACTTAAATTGAGAATAGGACCGAATGGAGGGATGCCAGCCAGAGTAGCTACGTGCCATCAGATAATTATTTTCTTAGTGTTAACCGGTATTATGTGCGTGTGCTATCTGATTTTATATGCCCTTAAGAGATTTAAGTACTGATGTAGTCAGGATAGGAAATGCTCGGGAGATGAAGAGTAAAGTAAGTGGCTCATCACAACTGGCCACTGTAATTAGGGACTTACTATACTTAACATAAACTGAGCTATTACCTTGAATGACCGTGTTAGTGTTTGAATCTTATGGTGTTAGAGGATGGCTAGTGGTAGATCATTGAAGGCTTCTAGAGGAGGAGTACGAGATGGCCGTGGTGCTGGGCCACGTGTCACAAGGAACAAGACAAGGGCTGCAGAGACAGCTCCTGCTGAGCCTGGGCTTCATCATCTAGAGGGTGTGGATGAAAGTGCTAACTTACGAGCCTCAGTAAAGGATGCGGTTGTGGAGGAGGTGCATCAACTCATGCAGACGATCTTACCGTCTATAGTGATTGAAGTCATCCGTGCTGTGTGAGAGGATGATAAGAAGAAGAAGGAGGAGGAGAGAAGGAAGATAACTGGGAGAAGGGAGAATAAGGGAGATCTTGGTGAGGAGGAGGAACTAAATGCTAGAATGGCAGCCTCCAGTGATGAGGAGGAGGTGGTAGTGCGGGAGACCGCAAAGAGGTGCAGCTACGGGGCATTCCAATGATGCAAACCCCCAACTTTCGATGGTAATGGTAATGCTGCTGCTGCTCACTAATGGGTGAGAGAGATGGAGGCTTTCCTAGAGATCAGCGAGTACAGGGAGGACCAGAAGATGAAGTTCGCCACTCACTCGTTTGTAGACTCGGCTTTGTGTTGGTGGGACAACATTGTCCAAGCCGAAGGCAGCAGAGCCATCGGGAAGATGAGATGGGGAGAGTTGAAGAAGCTGGTAATCGAGGAGTTCTGTCCTCACAAAGAGCTTGATAAGATTGAGAGGGAGTTCCTACAGCTTGAGGCGGGAACCATGACACACCAGCAGTACACTACCAAGTTTAATGAGATGGCGAGGCTGGTGCCAGATCAGGTGCCGCCGATGTCGAGGAAGATTAAGAGGTATGTGCAAGGATTGCCGGCTGATATCCATAGGCACTTGATTGTTGCCTGACCAAGCACTTTTAGGTCGGCAGTGGATCTGGCTGGGAGGCTTTACAATGAGAGAGAGGTGGTAGTGGTTGAGGTGATTAAGACATGTGGTGGTGACAAGAACTGGAGCGGGAAACGGTATGGGCATGGCGGTTTCACCCCAAATAACAAGAGGATGAGGGTGGATGACCGTAGGGTGGTTTCATCAAGCTCGGGGATGAAGAGGTGTGGTAAGTGTTGAAAGGAGCATATTAGGGAATGCAGGTTGGGATTGAACGTCTGCTTCAAATGTGGCAAGCCCGGCCACGTGGCAAAAGTTTGTGGGGCTATAAGATGTTATAACTGTGGCGAAGAGGGCCATTTAAGCAGGGATTGCAAGAAGCAAAAGGCAGAGAGTTCCGGGGCGAAGATGATGATGGTGGAAGGAGGACAGAGGGCAAGTGCTAGAGCCTTCACAATGACATGGGAGGAGGCCCGGGTAGATCCCGATGTCGTGTCAGGTATGTTTCTAGTAAACCAAGCTTGTGCCTCTGTGTTGTTTGATTCTGGTGCTAGTAGGAGTTTCATTTGTGGTGCTTTCTGTGCTAAGTTAGTAGTATTGATGAGCCATTTGATGTAGAAACTGCTATTGGTAAGTCTACCAGAATTTCTGATATGATAGAAGGCTACGACATAGAATTAGAAGGCCATAGGTTCTCTGATAAACTATTTGTGATGCCCCTATGTGGATTTGATGTAGTACTAGGGATGGATTGGTTTGCAGCCTATGAGGCAAATATCGTGTGTCGCAAGAAGATGATTCGATTAATTGCGCCCGATGGAAGTCCAGTGACGGTCTACGGTGATCGCGTCACTACAGTTCCGAAGGCGATCTCGATGGCGGTGGCAGAGAAGTGTATGAAACGCGGATGTAGTGCCTACCTAGCTTAGGTGAAGGATGTGGATGCGCCAGTACCATAATTTTCTGATGTAACAGTTGTGTGTGACTTTCCGGACGTGTTCCCAGAAGATTTACCAGGTGTGCCATCAGACCGCGAGATCGAGTTTCAGATTGATTTGATACCCGGTGCTCAACCCGTTGCCAAAGCATTGTATCGATTGGCTCCGACGGAGATGAAGGTACTGATGGTTCAACTACAAGAGTTGATGGATAAGGGGTTCATTCGACCAAGCATCTCTCCCTGGGGTGCTCCGGTCTTGTTTGTCAAGAAGAAGGACGGTAGTATGAGGATGTGTATCGACTACCGAGAGTTGAACAAGTTAACGGTAAAGAACCGATATCCCCTGCCCAGAATAGATGACTTGTTTGATCAGCTCCAAGGTGCCAGTTGGTTTCTCATGAATAGATCTCTGATCTGGTTACCATCAGTTGAAGGTTAATGAGCAGATATCCCTAAGACAGCTTTTCGCACGCGTTATGGACACTAAGAGTTTCTCGTTATGTCTTTTGGTCTAACTAACACACCAGCTGTCTTTATGGATTTGATGAACCGAGTGTGTCGACCAATGTTAGATAAATCAGTGATTATGTTTATTGATGATATCCTGATCTATTCAAAAAGTGAAGAAGAACATGCCGGCCACATATGTAAAGTGTTGGAGACACTTAGAAGGGAGAATCTATATGCTAAATTCTCTAAGTGTGCTTTTTGGTTGCGTGAAGTTCACTTTTTGGGTCACGTGGTGAATTCTGAAGGAATTATGGTGGACCCGGCGAAGGTTGAGGCGGCGATGCAATGGAAGTCTCCAAAGACGCCATTCGAGATTCGAAATTTCTTGGGATTGGAGGGATACTACAAGAGATTCATTCAATACTTTTCCAAGATAGCCTCACCTTTGACTAAATTGACTCGCAAGGATGTGAAGTTTGTATGGGGTCAGGAACAGGAGGATGCTTTTGAGGAGTTAAAGGCAAGATTAACTCAAGCTCCTGTTTTGACATTACCCAAAGGGAGTGAAGACTTTGTGGTGTATTCGGATGCAGCTTACTCGGGACTGGGTTGCGTGTTGATTCAACGTGGAAGGCTAATAGCCTATGCGTCCTGACAGTTGAAAACTCACGAGGTCAAGTATCCCACCCATGATTTGGAGCTAGCGGCTATGGTTTTCGCACTAAAGATTTGGAGGCACTACCTGTACGGGGCAAAGTGCACAATCTTCACAGACCACAAAAGCTTAAAGTATTTCTTCGAGCAAAAGGATCTCAACATGATGTAGAGAAGGTGGTTAGAGTTGATCAAAGATTATGATTGTGAGATCCACTACCATTCGGGTAAGGCCAATGTAGTGGCTGATGCCCTCAGCCGAAAGGAGAGACCTAAGCTAATCCGGGTGAAAGCTTATCAGTTGGTGATGACCTCTGATGTGATGACGCAAGTCAAGGAACTTCAAAATGAGGCGTTAAAAGAAGATCGCCTTAACTTTGAAAGGATGAGAGGTCTGGTCACGGAGTTGGGAGAAAATACCCATGGAGTTCGAACCCGCTTTGGGCGGATGTGGATCCCTTGTTACGGAGACCTACGGGGGTGGATCATGAATAAAGCTCATAAGACTCAATACTCCATTCATCCCGGCGCTACCAAGATGCATCAAGACATGAAGAAAGATTACTGGTGGCCGGGAATGAAGCATGATGTAGTGGAGTATGTAAGTAAGTGGCTTATTTGCTTGCAAGTAAGGCAGAGCACCAGAAGCCATACGGGAAGATCCAACCGTTGGATATACCCAAGTGGAAGTGGGAGGACATCACCATGGACTTCATAACGAAGTTACCCCGCACGGCAAGGGGGTATGAGGCCATATGGGTGATAGTTGATCGTCTGACAAAAAGTGCTCACTTCCTACCAATCCGCGAGACGTATTCATCCTAGAGACTGGCAGATCTGTTCATTAAAGAGATTGTAGCTCATCATGGTGTGCCGGTGTCTATCGTATCGGACCATGACACTCGGTTCACAACGAAGTTTTGGAAAATATATCATGATGCGATGGGGACGAGGCTACACATTAGTACGGCTTACCATCCTCAGACAGATGGTCAGTCTGAGAGGACGATTCAGATGCTCGAGGATATTCTCCAAGCATGCGTGATGGACTTTGGAGGAAGTTGGGATGATCACCTACCGGTAGCAGAATTCTCATACAACAACAGTTATCATGCCAGCATTGGCATGCCACCATATGAGATGCTATACGGTAGAAGGTGTAGGACGCCCTTGTGTTGGGATGATATCGGGCAGAAGGAGTTGGGAAGTATTGAGGTGATCGAGGCTACGACAGAGAAGTTGGAGAAGATCAAAGCCTTCATGAAGGCGGCGAGAGATAGACAAAAGTCGTATGCCGAAAAAAGCCGTAGACCGATTGAATTCAATGTGGGCGATAGAGTCATGTTGAACGTCTTGCATTGGAAAGGGATTATCCGGTTTAGAAAGCGGGGTAAGCTCAGTACGAGGTACATAGGACCTTTTAGAATTGTTGCACGAGTAGGAGAGGTGGCCTATCGATTGGAGTTATTCGATGAGTTAAGTGGAATTCATCCAACATTCCATGTATCTCATCTGAGAAAGTGCCTAGCTGATGAAGATACGATTGTACCACTAGAGAACATTGAAGTAAATGAGCGACTCAATTATGTAGAGCAACCAGTGTCCATCATGGACAGGGGGAGAAGAGACTGCGAAATAAAGTGGTTCTGCTTGTATGTGTGCAGTGGAAACACCGGAAGTGTTCTGAGTCTACGTGGGAGACTGAGGAAGAAATGAGACAAAATTACCCACAGTTGTTCAAAGAGTGACAGGTTTCGGGGACGAAACCTTTTTAAGGAGGGTAGACTTGTAGCACCCGAAATCCTTGACAAAATAAAAGAAAAGAAAGGTATCTTGAAGAAAACGAAAAGGGGCAAAAGTTGAAGGGGCTTTGTGTAAAAGGTACAAAAGTCAATAATTTTATTAATTTATGGGTATGGCCACCCATATTGAGATCTTTACCTGCTGTTTTCGACAAAGAAGAAAGAAAGAAAGCTGAAACTTTTCCCTCTCGGTTTCAAGAAGAAGAAGAAATTGATTCTTGCTCTTGGCAAGCAATTCTTTGCATAATTGGTTCGGTTTTGTTGGGTTTTCAACCATAAAAACGATTTTTATGTTCTTTTTGTGTTTGGGTGTTTGTTTTGGCTTGTTTTAGGTGTTTGAACTCTTGTGAATACAAGTTGGGAGGAGTTTTACTTGTTGGCTGCAATAGGTGAGTTCTAGACCCCAGTTCTTTATGTGTTTTAAACTTTTGGGGCTGAAAATGCATGTTTTAAGGGTTTACAACAGTTATATGTATAACCATATGTGCATATGCTTAAGTCCTTGTATTACATGGTTGTTTATATGATGTTGTTGCTCTGAATGTTAGGAATAAGCTTAAAACAGGTTCATATGCAGATTGAGTTTGAATTTGATTCTGAAAAATGAACAACAGTTGGCCATGTGCCCAAACAGGGCCCATGCGCCAAGAAATTTGACTTAGAAAAGCCGCGCCCAACCAGTTTATTCAGGCACCTAAGTGTAGGTCATGCGCCTGAACATTACCTCATGCGCCCAACGTTAGTGCCCAGATGCCTAAGTGTTGGCTCATGCGCCCACATAGTGTTAATGCGTCCAAGCAGGATTGATGCGCTTGCATAATGCTCATGAGCCTAGAACAGTTAGAATTTTTTTTTGAAATTTTAGGAAAATAGAAATTTTAGGGTTTGACCCTGGATTGATTTGATGGTTGTATTTGTTTATTCCATTCATGTTTATGGCCTGTTCTTGTGTTCCATAATACGTATTGTTATGTGGCTTTATGTGGTGTGATTATGCTCATAAGTATCATTAATAATCAAGTGAAAGATTAATATTAATGAAAAGTGGAACATAAAAAACGAACAAAAAGTCTTGCAAGCAAAATGAAAGGAGTTTCACAGCCACGGGTTGTCAGCACAACTGCGTGCTAGTTAGCTACCCCATGAGGATGCATGCGGGGTCAATCTTTGAGATTGACGAGACCCTTGTGCTTGCCCTAGGTAACTGGGTCAGCTTCGTGCATAATGTTCGGGGTCTATTTATAGACCTCAGGCCCAGTACCAGCTTCGTGCATAATGTTCGGGGTATTGCACATTGGTCTGGATGAAAGTGAAAGATAATTAACAAAGTACGAAATGAATGATGAAAGGCAATAATGAATATTATCTTGTTGTACGTATGATGTGTGCTCGCATACAAAAGTAATGTATTTTATTCAAAATGGGATATTTTCGTATACAAATCATACAAGGTATTTTTATACTTTTAAAACTAGGACTCACTCAACAACGCTGAATTTTATGCATTTTCAATTGGCAGGTAAATATCGCTGAGGATGGCACTCGGGGAAAGCTACTCGTCGGGGCAAGACTTGCATCCGTTTATGCTTAATGATTTTGTTGTATTGTAATGCAACTAATTGATTATTTTGTAACTCTAATATACAACGATGTATTAATTTGCAACATTAATTATAAGCGTTAATGGTTTTAGGTATTAATTCCGTTGCGTTATTTTATGAAATGTAAGGTGTTTTATATATATTATTCTATGATTGAACAACTCTGAGGTCTTCGGGAATGGGTCCTTACAATCAATCTTTTTAGGCTCAATCTTGGACACAACAGGAGTACAGATAAACATTTTTGTCATGGGTTTGTCCTTTTGTTCTCACCCCTGTCTCAACATCTCCAATCATATTTGTGGTGGGATATGACTTGTGGATTCTTAGTTGAGGAATCACAACAAGTTGATAGGACAGATCTAAATTGGTGAAATTCAGGTCTGGTGGAGTGTCATCCACCACATCAACACACATATCAAGGGAAGCTTGATCCAATGAGTGGGTCATATCATTGATGTTGTCTACTCTGGAGTGGTTATCAGCATCACGAAATTCTCGATCACTATAGCACCTCCATCTCCTCCTACATTTGAGTTTTATGCCATTGTGCTAGAATTTATAGGCACCTCAGATGTATCAACTAAAGAGTTTGTCATGGTTGTGCTAACAAGATTTCCAACTACAAGGCTAGTTACCACTGGAGCTAAAGTAGTTTCATCACTTTGTCTTCTCAACTCAAATTTTGGATCAGGATCTCGTGTTGATAAGTTAACTGTAGATCCTGAAACATTCTCACAAGATTTGTTAAAATAGTTGGTAACTAAATCAAGATCAAATAGCCAATCGAGACCAGAACCTTTCACACTAGGTGTGTGCTCATTGAAGGTCACATTGTCTAACTCCTCAACTACTCAAGTTTTGGGATTGTATACTCTATAAACCTTAGCTTGGGAAGTGTATTCAATAAAGTTTCCATCATCTGATTTCTCAGCAAATTTGGCTATGTGATCTTTGGTATCCAATAATGTGTAAGGCCCTGTTCCCGAGACGCTTACAGTTGGTCAATCATCGCATAAATAATATAAAACACCTCATTTTGCAGCGGAAATTTAACTTTTCATTAATAAATAAAAACATGTCAATTATCATATCATTTCATTTACAACCCCAAAAATTGTATTAATATATTAACATATTCAAAATATGGATGCCAGACTCGAATTGTCTCCAGTAGCTTATGCATCCATGCATGCACCTCCCCAGCATCAACGATCACCTGCCAACTGATATGCATATAAAAGTCAGTGATGCTGAGTGAGTTATAGTTTATATAATAAAATACTTTACTCTTAATAAAAATATTTCCTTTACTTTCAATCGTGATCACACATCATACGTACATCTTGATAATAATTATTATTAACTTTCATCATCGTTTATCATCGTTCATTTCGTACTTTATTATCTTTCACTTTCATCTAGACCAATGTTGTATACTATACCCCAAACATTATACACGAAGCTGGTACTGGGCCGAATTCTATAAATAGACCCCTAACATTGTGTACAAAGCTGACTCCAGTACCGGAGCAAGCGACAAGAGTCCCGTTTCATACATATTAATCAATCACAAAGATTGACCCCTGTTTGCATCCTCATGGGTTAGCTACACCGCACACAGTTGAGCTAACAAACCAATGGCTGTGAACCTCCATTCATTTTGCTTGCAAGACTTTCATTCATTGATTACGTTCCACTTTTCATTATCTTTATCTTTCACTCTCTTTACAATAATACTTTACGTACATATGCACATATCACACCATGTAACGTCACATCATAATACATAATATGGAACATCATCAACAGCCCTCAAGCATACATAACATCAATAGGAATAAACCACCATAAAACGTCAAGACATAACACTAAATTCTATTTCCCAAAAATTCAAAAAATTTCTAAGTGTCTACAGCACATGAACAAACTTACAGCGGATGGCTTAAAATTTTCTATGTGTCTACAGCGCATGAACACACTTACAGCGGATGGGTTAAAATTTTCTAAGTGTCCACAACGAACAGCCAAAGTCCACAGCGCATGGGAAAAATATCCTAAGTATCCACAGCGGGTGAACAAAGTCCATAGCGGACAGTTCATAAAATTTACTAAGTGTTCACAGTGGATGAACAAAGTCCACAGCAGATGAACAAAGGCCACAGCGAATGAACAAAGATCACAGCGGATGAACAAATCTACAGCGGACAACCATAAAAATTTTTAAGTGTTCACAGCGGACGTGTAAAGTCCACAACGGACAGAATGAAAAATTTGTCTAAGTATCCACAGCGGATGTGTAAAGTCCATAGCTGACAACAAGCATATTTTTTCTAAGTGTCCACAGCGGACATGTAAAGTCCACAGCGGACACATGCATGATTATTTTGGAAGTGTCCACAGCGGACATACCAAGTGCACAGCGAACACATGTAAAATATTTCTAAGTGTCCACAGCGGAAGTGCCAAGTCCATAGTAGACACCACTATAATTATCACCTGCAATGCATAATGCGTATTTTCTTGTCCCCAAATATCGTTCTAACTTATACATAGCATAGATCTAACATGTTACACACTTAAAACATACTAAACATCAACCCAATCTGCAGGACCGGGTAAGGGTACTTAACACTTAGTTTCACACTGAGGAGAGATCTTAGATCACCTAACAATTCAAATAGGGAACTAGTTACTTAAAACAGATGATACTAAGAACACAAGTAAATTAAAGAGACAGAACTAAGAACAACACAAGAACACAAGATTGGTTTTCAAGGATGTTGTATATTGATCTCAAGTTCTTTTACAAGTGTTACAAAGCAAAAAGAGATTACAAGGACCTGAGACACTTTTATACTACAACCTACAACCGTCACTTACATGTAACGACAGTTGGGATTTGACTAATCTAGACAACAAGATCAATCTAAGGTCAAAAGGCAGAGTGCCTTTTGACTAGTGACTATGACATGCCATAGCTCATTGACTTTTCCTAATACAAAAAGTCTACATGAACAAGTAAGGTAAGTTACAGACAAAGAACATTCCTACTTTTTGATAAAGCATGGAAGTTTCACCAACTTGTGTAAAGTAGGTGAACCACCAGAGCAGACAATGGAAAGTGTGTTAGCTTTATTAAAAGTTGATTCAGAGAAAGCATATTTTCTCTGTCCTCTGAAGAATCAGTCTTCACACTTAGAATATTTTTCTGTTTGAGTGTGAAACTTCTGAAGTAACTCCTTCTGAACTATTAGCTTTGGAAGATCTTACACTTAGACACATTTGAGAGTGTAAGACTTCCAAAGCTAGTTCATCTTTGTTCCTTAGTGCATGCATGGAAGACTTGGTTGTTCTGGCTTGTTGGTTGCATCAGCCTCATAATCCTCAGATGGTTCTTACAAACTCCCCCTAGGCTGATGCTACCAAAACAGAGAAGTTCTTCAGATTTTGATAGTCCATATTTGGATCTTTAGCATACCTTTCTTCATCATTTGGTCTGGATCCTTCACACTAACTTAGAAGCTTCTCATGTCAAAAAGATCATGCAGAGGAAGATTGAGCATGTCTTTTGTGGAATAGACATACATGCTTTACTGGTCTCTTATGACATACCATCTGTCTTGATCTTCATCATAAGACCATGACATAATTTGTCTTCCATCAGTAAGAGGTTCTACTATGATTGGAGTTTGTTGAGAGACCTCTTCATGCACTCCCTCAGGATGCTCTGACTCATCCTGTGGTTGGGAGGTGGGTGCCTTTCTTCTTTTTTTTGTCGAGGTTGATCTTCTGGCCATCCTTTTTCTTCCCTAATGATTTTAACTGAGGGGACTGGTCTTGAGTACCAGGTTGTTCAGTTGAGTCCCTCTCAGTTGAGATCTCCTCTCTTACAGGTTCAGAAGGAGTGATAGGAGGACCCTGCTGTGGAGCAGAAGATGAAGTTGGATAAGATGCAGCTGCAGGTTCAGGTTGTGTTGTCTCAAAGGGTTCAACCTTCACCTCAACTTTAGGTTGAGATGGACTTGGTGGAGAATGCAAGTCCACCAACTCTCCCTTCTTTATCTTCTGCTTGATCACTCTAATATGCTCATCCATTATGGGTAGAGACATAGGACCAAGTCTCCTTTCGAAGAATCCATACAGCTTCAAGAAGTTCATCATCCTTTGTTTGTCAGCAGACTTCTTTTGGCTTTTGTGGATGATGGCTCTTGACCTTGCAGCTTCTTCCCTTAATTTCTTCTTAGCAGCTTGCCTTTCTCCTTTGGCTTGTTCTTCCAACTGCTTGTTGTGTTCAAATGATATGTACTCATATGATAAGGGAAGAAATGCATTTTCCTAATAGAGACCTATGGCATTCAGGTAGCTGATCATTTTCAATCTCTCTTCTTCCTCAGCTACCTGAGGTTGTTCAGTGGCCACAGTCTCTAGTTCAGGACTTTCTTGAACTAGGGAGAGGACAAGAATGTTCTTGTAGAGTCTTTTCAGCCTCATTTCTTCCTTGTGCTTGAGGAGCAATGCTGCATCCTTAGCTTCCTTCCTCTCCTTTGACAACTCTGTGTCAACCAGTTCATTCAACTCATCTAAGGGGAGAGAGATGAGTTCACCAACATTGTAGTTTCTGGTTCCCAGGTAGTTTAGCCTGGCTGCCCTTAACTCATCTTCCTGAGTGTTTAGCCTGGGGGCAACCCTGATTGCAGCTTCCATAAACCTTGGGGAACCACTTGAACTCTCTCCCCTTAGCTTCCTCTTCCTCTCTCTCTTCTTCTCCTCAATCTCCTCAGGAGTCATTTTCCTTTTGCCTTTGTCAACCACAGGCTTTGGTGACTCAGGCTGGAGAGAGCTTTGGCCTTCATTGCTTGGTTCAGCTGTCAAGCTCTGGCTAGAGAGAGGTTGTGAAACACCATCACCAGCTGGTGTTTCACTGAGGGTAATGGGTGCAGAGGGAGATCCTGTCTCAAGGTTCACAGGTTTAACCTCTGGGCCTTCTGTCAAGGTTTTCCCTTCGAAGCTAATCTCCAGGTCTACCTCAACATCTAGTTGACCAAAGATCTCACATGCTAGCCTCTGACTATATAATTTTGATCTCACTTTAAACTCCTCTAGTACCCTATCTTGGATTCTTTCTGCCAATCTTGCTGCTTGTCTATTATTGCTTGGGTTGACAAGTGGCAAATCTACCAAGTTGATGCTCTCATAGAAACTCAGGTGTGAAATGTTGAGAACTTCTAGTTGACCTTGAGCTCTAAAGATCACAAGAGCTCTCCTATTACTATCATACCCCCAACCCCAGATTGGGTTCTCAGAAGGGGCAGACATTGCTCTTGGTATTCCCTCCTCAAACAGTTTTTGAATAAGCAAATGTAGATCACTGTCTAGAGAAGGTTGCTGAGTATGAATATCTGCAAGAGGGGATGGTGATTCCTTTTGTCCATACACTAGGAAGAACTCCCAGGTTCTGTGATTGTCAGAATTTTCTCCCCCTTTTTGGTAGCATCGCCCTCTTGCATAGGTGAGCTGGAAGATTGATCCATGACATCCACAGGTTCTTGTGGACCTGGATGAGTTGTCCTCATGGGTCTCTCAGCTAACTTGCCCTTGAGATCAGTGATCTCAAGTTGCTGGTCATTGAACCTCTTCTGTAAGAAAGTCACCTAAGATTCTAGGTGAGCTATCTTTGAAACAAAATAGGTGCAAAGATGTGACAGTTTGTGCACCTTTTGTTTCAGACTTCCCTCATCTTCAGATGAAGAATCATTGGGGGATGAGAGAATTGGACCTAAGTCTTCTTCCTCACCACCAGCATGGGTTTCTTGGCTGCTGGATTTCCCCTGCCCAATGACAACTTCTTGAGAAGTGTCAAGAGGCTAGGTTGCCATGGTAGAGATCCTAGTTATGTTATCATTTGCAAAAGTGATAGCCACTGCCATATGGATTTATTGAATAAGTTCAGGATGATCCACCTCAGTAAGGGGTTCCTGATGTGGGATAGAGATGGGGGAAGCAGGAGTACTCATCTCTCCTTAAGTATGGGAAGAGATGAGAGACTCATGGTACTCATTGAAGCCCAAATCTTCATCAGAATAGAAGTCAATGCTGGGAATGGGGTAGTTTAGATCAAGAGGTTGGGGATGGTAGCTTTCCCAGAAGGTTGATCACTAGAGTACTGAGACTCAGAGTGATGGCTTAAGGCTGTTTATGGGGTTGTGAGCTCATCAGGCTGAGCATGAGGAACCTTAGCACTGAGTGGTGGAAAGGTGGGAGTGGTCTGCTCCTCAAGGGAAGTGGGAGCTCAGGATTCCACTTCCTCTTGTATGGGTTCTGATATGGGGGCCTACACATGCTTAGTAGCAAGTGAAGGGGTTCGTTGGGATTTCTTTTGTAGGTGATGGTGATGGTAGGCTGTGTTTGAGGTGGTTGAGAGGTGGAGGGCGTTGGTTCAACACTAGCTAGTGCTGCTAGGTTTTCACCCTGAGCAATTAGCTCAAACATTTTTAGGACAAGGGTTGTTTCTACCCCAGAGAAGCCAACAGTTGGCTTCTTCAAGATTTTGAAGATGCCGGGCCTCATTTGTCCTATTTTAAGAATATTACCTGTTCCCCTCAACTATGGTCCCAGCTCATAGTTGAGAATGTGTTGAACATACCAAGGGAACATGTAATACTCTATGGAGTCCAAGTTTGCAAGTAAATTAGTATATACAAACTGAGAGTACCTGAACTTGACCCCTTGTACCATCCCAAGGACTATAAAGGAGAGGTATTCTGGAACTTGATCCCATCCTCCATGCTTGTTAGAAAGGCTATGAATGATGACATGGAGGAGGTATTTCCATTGAGATGAGACCTTCCCCTTCCTGATGGTTTTGACCGAGAAGTCACCTTCATAGCCCATATGCTGAAAGGAGTGGTTGACAGCAGATTTGGGAAAGGACAGCTCACCTGGTTCATCATCCAGCTGTAAATGGGTGTTTATGATGGCCAGAGTGATAAAAACTATCCTCCCATGCACTGTAGCAGATAGTGCCTTCTCCCTGTCCATGGTGACCTCTTGACAGGTCCTCCAGAACTCAAGCAACTGATCCTCATAGAGAGGAGGATCAATTGTAAGGGAGGTGAAGTAGTGAGACGAAGAAAGGTACCTACACACATCTGAGAAGCTTGGTTCCTTCTCAGAGTGTAACAGGGCAACCTGATTGTGTTGCCTATGTGGGTGCATGGAAAAATCAGGGTCGTTGCGATGATCAATGTTGGCCATTTGAGGAAGCTTTATAGTGAAGAAAGGAAGAAGAAGATGAAATTTAGGGGTAAATTTGGGGTAAGGATCAGTGAGAGTAGAGAGACGAAATAGAACCGTTTGGAAGATAAATGTTGTGGATTTGAGACAAAGTTATGATAAAAAGATAAACTTTGAAATCTGCAAGTGGGTCCTACTTTTGAAAAACGCACCCAAAAAGTTTGTTTTCTTGGAAGTTGTAAAACTTCCGAAGACAATTTTGGCTTCGGAAGCTTTGTAGCAAAGCTTCTGAAGGTAATTTTTGCTTCGGAAGATATTTCAAAGAATTTTGAAAATTTGGCTTCGGAAGAAGTGAATAAGTCTTCTGAGACTTAGTTGCTTTCGAAAGATGTTTGTTCTTTAAATGCTTTTAAGTGCTTATATACAAATTTAAGCTTCGGAAGATACTCCAAGAATTTCTTCCGAAGGTAAATCTTAGATAAGCTGTTGAATGATTTAAAGACATAAATTTCTTTCGAAGGCCATTTGAGTTCTTTCGAAGGTAAATTTTCACAAATCTATGGAATATCAGTTAAAAGTTAGTTTTCTTCCAAAGAGAACCGGGCTTATGAGGTAATCTAATAGACAACTTAGGACACATAATTTTAGGAAATAAATTTGATTAAGTTATTAAAGAAAATATATTCAAAGTTAATCATCCCAATAGCTGATACAAGATATTTAAATCTCTGTTCATCAAATGCCTTTGTGAACATATCAGCATATTGTTCATTTGTGTTAACTTTGATTAGTTTGATCAATCCCTTTTCAAAATTATCCCTAATCAGATGATACCTGATGTTGATGTGTTTGATCCTTAAGTGCTGCACAGGATTCTCTGTAACATAGATGGCACTGTTGTTGTCTATGTAGATGGGAGTCTCCTTGAAGTTGAACCCATAGTCTAGCATCTGATTCTGAATCCAAAGCACTTGAGCACAGCAGCTTGCAGTAGTAATGTATTCAGCTTCAGCAGTTGATACAGACACACAGGATTTCTTCTTGCATTGCCAAGAGACTATCCTTCCACCAAGGAATTGACATCCCCCAGATATGGACTTTGCAGTCATGTTGCAGCCACCATAATCACTATCTGTATAAGCATACAGATTTAAGTCAGAATTCTTTGCATACCAAAGGACTAGATTTGGAGCACCTTTGAGGTATCTGAGAATCCTTTTGAAAGTGATTAGGTGTGACATCTTGGGGTTGGCTTGATATCTTGCACATATACATGTGGCAAACATAATATCAGGCCTGCTAGCAGTAAGGTACATAAGTGACCCAATCATAGCCCTGTAGAGATGTTCATCAACACACCCCCCTCAAGATCAAGACCAAGGGAGTGGTTTTTGGCTATGGGTGTCTTTGGAACCTTACAGTCAGTCATCTTGAATCTTGTAAGTATGCCTTGTACATACTTTGACTGACTAATGAAGATGCCATCTTCAACCTGCTTCACTTGAATTTCTAGAAAGAAACTAAGTTCCCCCATGGCACTCATTTCAAATCTATTCTTCATCAACATCTCAAAGTCTTTGTAGAGCTTTGGATTAGTTGAACCCAAGATGATGTCATCTACATATATTTGAACTAGCAGTGTGTCATTCCCTGTTTCTTTGATGAAGAGAGTCCATCAATAGTACCTCTTTTGTATCCATGTTGACAGAGGTATGTTGATAGTGTCTCATACCACTTTCTTGGAGCTTGATGCAGTCCATATAGAGCTTTATCAAGCTTGCAGACATAATCAGGATGATCTTGGTCTGCAAAGCCAGGTGGTTGTTTGATATAAACTTCTTCATCAATCACCCCATAGAGAAAAGCACATTTCACATCAATCTGGTAGACCTTGAAATCCTTGGATGCAGCATAAGCCAGGAATATTCTTACAGCTTCAAGTCTTGCAACTGGAGCAAAGACATTAGTGTAATCAATCCCTTCTTCTTGAGTGTATCCTTGGACAACCAGTCTAGCCTTGTACTTGAAGATAATCCCTCTATCATCCTACTTGTTCCTGAATACCCATTTGGTACCTATGACAGTCTTCCCTTGAAGAAAAGGGAATAAGTTCCACACCTTCTGTCTTCTGATTTGAAGCAGCTCATCTTGCATAGCTTTAATCCAGCTTCCATCCTTCAAAGCCTCATCAACTTTCTTCGGCTCTATCTGGGATAAGAAACAAGAATGTAGACAAACATGGCTGTCATGAGTTTGTCCTCTTGTTCTTACCCATGAGTCAATATTTCCAATGATGTTTATGGTGGGATGTGACTTGTGGATCCAAAGTTGAGGGATCACAGCAAGTTGGTTGGACAGATCTAAATTAGTGATATTCTGATCTGTCAATGAGGTGTCTCCCACCACATCAGCACACTTATCAAGAGAAACTTGATCCAATGAGTGTGTGACATCATTCATGTTGTCTTCAATGGAGTGGTTATCAGCATCAAGAAATTCTTGATCACTGTCACCACCTCCAGTTCCTCCTGCATTAAAGGTTCCTTCTCTTGAATTCTGAGCCTCTAAGCTGGAATTTGAAGGCAATTCAGTTGAATCAGCATTATTTGTCATGCTTGTGCTGATAGGAGCCTTAATTACAGGGTTAGTCACTACTGGAGCTAAAGTAGTCTTCTTGGTTGGTCTTCTCAACTCAAATCTTGGATTAGGATCTTATGTTGATCTGTTATCTGTAGATCCTGAAACATTCTCACAAGACTTGTTAAAATAGTTGGTAACTAAATCAAGATCAAACAGCCAATCCGGACCAGAACCTTTCACACAGGGTGTGTGTTCATTGAAAGTCACATTGGTTGACTCCTTAATGATTCTAGTTCTGAGATTGTATACTCTATAAGCCTTAGCTTGAGAAGAGTATCCAACAAAGTGTCCATCATTTGATTTCTCAGCAAACTTAGCTATTTGATCTTTGGTATTCAAGATAGTGCAAGGACATCCAAATGTTCTAAGAAAACCAATGAATGGTCTCCTTTTGTGCCACAGTTCATAAGGAGTCTTACCATGTGTCTTAACCACTAAAACTCTGTTCTGCACATAGCAGGTTGTGTTGACAGCCTCTGCCCAGAAGGTGATAGGCAGTTTAGAGTCAGACAACATGGTTCTAGCAGCTTTAATAAGTGTCCTGTTTCTCCTCTCAGCAACACCATTTTGCTAAGGAGTCCTGGGAGCACTATAGTGTCTTGAAATACCTTTTTCATCACAAAATGTATCAAGGATTTGGTTTTTAAATTCAGTTCCTTGATCACATCTTATGGTCTTGACCTTGTGATCAAATTGATTCTCAAATTTTAGAATGAAGTTCTTTAAGATTTCAGGGGTTTCATCCTTAGTTCTAAGGAAAAACACCCAAGTGAATCTTATGAAATCATATGTGATCACTAAACAGTAAGAGGTCCTTCCTAGACTCATTACACTGGTGGGGCCAAACATATCCATATGTAATAAGTGTAAGGGAGTAGTGATAGAGTTCATTTCCTTTGGCTTGTGAGACACTTTGTGTTGCTTCCTTTTCAGGCATGCAACACAGTGGTCATCACTTGTAAACTCTTTCTTTGGCATTCCAGTTGCCAAATCATTCTTAATCAATTTATTCATGTTTTTAAAGTTACATGGCACATTCTTTTATGCCAAAGGAAAGACTCATCACTATTTGCTTAAGACAGAAAGCAAGAAACTTCTCCAGAGGGAGATGTTTCCTGCAGATCCATCTTGTACATGTTCCCTCTTCTGGGTGCTCCGAGCAGAATATGCTCTTGGGGAATGTCAACCCCGGGCTTGAGAACAATGTAACCATGCTCAGTAAAGAGCATGTGATGTTTTTGGTCACAAAATTAGGACTCACTCAAAAGATTGTATCCAAGCTCCTTGACAAAGTTTACCTTCTCAATGCTGAGCTTACCATTTATAACCTTGCCCCTACAAGTAATGCAACCTTCTGCATATCCTCTAAAAGCAACTGGTCCTCCATAAAATCTTTCAAAGTTTTGAAGTAAGGACACATTGCCTGTCATGTGCCTGTAGCAGCCACTATCAATGATCCACACATTTCTATTTGCCTTTGGATGTCCCTGCACAAAAAGAGATGATTTAGTTACATTTGGAAACCCAAGTCTCATTGGTCTTGGGCTTGTTAAAATGAGTTGAAGGCAATGAAACAGTAAGTGCTCCTATGTTCAGGCTCTGAGGATCATTTGATGTTGCTGATGAAGAATCTTCAGTCACACGGTCTTCCTTCATCTTCCACACCACCTTTGGAAAATTTGGCTTGACCTTCAAATCTTCGGAAGCTTTTGCAGCTTCGGAAGATTTGGAGACTGGACCTTCGGAAGATCTTGCTTTCACTGCAGCAAGCTTCAGTACTTCAGAAGCATTCCTTTCTTCCGAGACCAAATTTTTTTCCGAAGGCAATTTTTTACTTGCCTTCTTCTTCATTTTGGAGCTTTCGAAGGAAACAGATTTTCCTTCAGAAGCTTTCTTTTCCTTCTTCTTCCCAAAAGCCATTTCTTTGACCATGTCTATAGTACTTTTAGGATTGTAGACGCAATCCTTAGCCAGATGAGAAGTACGACCACACATGATGCAGTCCATTTGCTTCCTTCAGGGAATCTTCTTTTCTTCAGAAGACTGATTTTGAACACTTCCCTTCTCCTTCTTCACCTTTTTAGATGATGCAGCAGGCTTTTTAGGGAGAGGCTTGCTTTTGAAGATGGGTGGTTCAGGCTAAGTAGCAGTGACACACAGCTTATCAGTCTTATGTTTGGAGCTGGATTAAGTTGAAGCTGAAGCAGAACTCTTGGTACTAGAGTTCTTGGTAGAATCTTCAGCTTTCACCACCTCAAACCATGCAGAGATGAATACTTGTTTCTGCTTGGGGTCAAAGGTGGTCGTGATGTCTTGAGCCTTTCTTAATCTTCTTTTTGCTCTTCTGATCAAGTTCCTTCTCTTTGACATACTCAAACCAGATCCTTTTTCCTCCTCAGGAGCATGGTGACCCTTTTTGGATCGACTCTCTTCACTCACTTTAGAGTCATTCCTCACCATCTCCTCTTCATCCTCTTCATCATTGGGGTCTGTAGAGGGTAGCTCATCTTGACCAGTTCCATACCTTGGAGATCTTAATAATAATAGGGTGTGTGGAGGAGCTATCTCACAAGATCCTAGTCCCTGCTTATTCTGATAACAAACTTTTGCTTGCAGAGATAAGGATATTTTGTTCTTGAAGGTCTCTTCTTCAAGAACTTATTTTTCTGCCCTGGCTTTGCTGATCACAAGCTCAGCTTGAAATTCTATCAACTTAGTAACAAGATCTTTTATTTGAATCTTGTAGTTTGTTTTCTCATGTTTAAGAGTTGAAATTGTTTTCTCTAGATCTTCTATTTTAAGCTTATAATCATTTTTAGCTCTCTTAAAATCAGCTTTTAAAATGTTTAAAGACTTAATATTAGATCTCATTTCTAAGTTGTAGGACCTGTATCTGTTTACTTTTGAAATATATTCAGGAGAGCAAAGATGTTCTAATACCTTGGCTTCATCATGGTCAGCCATGAGTGCTTGATTTGGAGAATCATCTTTAGCTTGGAAGCTCCAGTCAAAGCCTCCTTCTTCAACAACAACTGTAGCTTGCTGTCTTGGCTTCTCATTCTGGTGCCCTCCTTTAGTGTAGTTTGGCCTGGATGATGCTTGGCCACCATTTGACTTAGGTGCCTTGCATTCTCTGGCAAAGTGTCCCATCTGGTTACAGTTGTAACACTTTACTTTGCTGTTGTCCAACCCAAACTTGCCACAGGCTGCATTGCTAGGAAACCTTCTCCCAGTTCTCTTGTAGAACTTCTAGGCAATATGAGTGAGAAGAGCCATCTGCTGGACTATCTCCATATATTCCATATCATCTGGATGGATACAGTCCAGGTCTTCAGGAGTGAAGAGAAAGTTACTTGAACTTTCATCAGTAGAGACAAAGGCTTGAGAGGAACTTGTCTCTTGGAAGGGACTTCCTTGGATGTAGCTCTCACTGGGTGTCTCTGGAAAGGTGATGAAAGGACCCTTTTATGAAGTTTCAGGGTAGCAGATAAGATGATGCTGTGGTTCTCTGCTATCCCTTTCACCCACATGAAGGGCTGAACTCTGGTGAGTATTGGAGTTACCAGATGAATTTTGCATGTTCATCTCCATCTGGTATCCACTGAGTATCCCAACTCAGTGAGAGTAAGGGTCTTGAGGTTTTCAGTACTCTTAATAACCACACAGTAATGTGTCTATTTTCTAGGAAGAGAGGATATGAACTTCCTAACAATATCCCTGTTCTCAATAGTTACTCCAACATCAGCCAGAGTATCCACAATCTCAACATACCTAAAGTATTATTGAGTCATGGTTTCACCTGTCTTGAAGGTGAAGTTTTCAAACTGCTACTTCAGGAGGTCCTTCTTGTTCTTCTTGGCTTCATTGGACCCCTCGTACATCAGTTTTAGTGCATCCCGTAGCTGTTTAGTGGTCTTGCACTTCTTGAAACCTCTGTAGATGGAGTTTGGAAGATTAGTTTGGAGGACTGTCATGGCTTTCTGATCAATATCAATCCTGTTCCAGTCTTTATCAGAAAAGTCAGCCATATCCTTTGGTATCATGCCACCACCAGCAGCAGCTGAAGAGTTGCATGGTACATGAGGTCTATTGACAACAGACTCCCACATCCTGGAATCTTGAGACTTGATGACGCCTTCCATTCTTTGGCACCAAGTGTCAAAATCCTCAGGAGTGATCAGTGGGGACTTTGTCATAGTTCCAGTTTGCATATCAGCCTTAGAGATAATTGCCATTTGAAGAGCTAAGTAATGTGTGAAGCTAAGAGGATTAAAGATGGTGAGATTTTACAATCAAGAGCCTGGAATGCTTTGATACCAAATGCAAGACCGGGTAAGGGTACTTAACACTTAGTTTCACACTGAGGAGAGATCTTAGATCACTTAACAATTCAAATAGGGAACTGGTAACTTAAAACCAATGATACTAAGAACACAAGTAAATTAAAGAGATAGAACTAAGAACAACACAAGAACACAAGATTGGTTTTCAAGGATGTCGTATATTGATTTCAAGTTCTTTTATAAGTTTTACAAAGCATAAAGAAATTACAAGGACCTGAGACACTTTTATACTACCACCTACAACTGTTACTTACATGTAAAGACAGTTGAGATTTGACTAATCTAGACAACAAGATCAATCTAAAGTCAAAAGGCAGATTGCCTTTTGATTAGTGACTATCACATGCCATAGCTCACTGACTTTTCCTAATACAAAAAGTCTACATGAACAAGTAAGGTAAGTTACAGACAAAGACCATTCCTACTTTTTGATAAAGCATCGAAGTGTCACCAACTTGTGTAAAGTAGGTGAACCACCAGAGCAGGCCGCGGAAAGTGTGTCAGCTTTATCAAAAGTTGATTCAGAGAAAGCATATTTTCTCTGTCCTCTGAAGAAATCAGTCTTCACAGCTTCAGAAGACTTTGTCTCTAAAGCTTATAAATATTTCATCTTTGGCTTTGGAAGATGCTGGTCTTTGGCTTTGGAAGATTTCACACTTAGAATATTTTTCTATTTCAGTGTGAAACTTCCAAAGTAACTCCTTCCAAACTTTTAGCTTTGGAAGATCTTACACTTAGACATATTTGAGAGTGTAAGACTTCCAAAGCTAGTTCATCTTTGTTCCTTAGTGCATGCTTGGAAGACTTGGTTGTTCTGGCTTGTTGGTTGCATCAGCCTCATAATCCACAGATGGTTCTTACACAATCATCACGGCCGTCACACGAACACACATATATCATAATTCAGTCCTACGTACATGGAAAATACATAGTTTGAGCAGAAAACAAAAGTTTAATATGCATACAAGTCCCAAACAAGCAGAAACATGTAAAAAAGGGGATCTAGAACTCACCTCTAACGGCTTTTGAGTGAAAACTCTTCAAACCTAAGAGCTACCTGGAGTTGTAGCACTAAAACACACAAAAACAAGCTGCCAAACACAAAGAAAACACATAAAGATCGATCCAGTAGTTCAAACCCACTGAAAACCGAGAAGAAAACAGTAGGAAACCTCACCTTCTTGAAGATCTTCTTTTTTCCCTCTCTAGAAACTGGTTGAAGCTTCTGCTTTCCTTTTCAGCCGAAAGAGTGAGTGTGAAAAGAGGAGTACGGGCTGCCATACTCCTTTTGAATCACATTGTGGGCAAGTTTTCCCCTTGCACACTTTTAACCCCTTACTTTTAAGTAATACTCTTCTTCTCCCTTTTCTTTTCTTTTCTCTCTATCTTCTTTTTTTCTAAATTTTCCGCATGTTACAAGTCCACCCCCCTTATATAGGTTTTGTCCCTGAAACCTATCACTCCTCGAACATCTGTGGGTAATGCTGTCTCATTTCCTCCTCAGTCTCTCATGTAGACTCGGACCCCATCCTATGTCTCCACTGTACTCGCATAAGTGGAACCACTTTATTCCTTAGCCTATTCTCTTTTTTGTCAATGATGACCACTGGCTGCTCCATATAATTGAGCCATTCATCCACCTTGATGTCCTCAAGTGGAACGATCATATCCTCCTCGGCTAAGCACTTCCTCAAATGAGATACATGGAACATTGGGTGAATTCCACTTAACGTATCGAGTAGCTCCAATCGATAGGCCACCTCTCCTACTCGAACAATGATTCGGAAAGGCCCTATGTACCTCGGACATAACTTTCCCTCCTTTCTTAATCGGATGATCCCTTTCCAAGGCGAGACCTTCAACTTAAGTCTATCACCCACCTCGAATTCAATCGGCTACGTCTCTTGTCAGCATACGGCTTCTGTCTATCCTTTCCCGCCTTCATAAAGGCCTTGATCTTTTCCAACTTTTAGGTCGTAGCCTCGATCACCTCAATTCTCCCTTACTCTTTCTGCCTGATGTCACCCCAACATACAGGCGTTCTACACCTCCTACCGTATAGCATCTCATATGGAGGCATACCAATGTTGGCGTCATAACTGTTGTTATATCAGAATTCGGCTAACGTTAAGTGTTCGTCCCAACTTCCTCCAAAATCAATGACGCATGCTCATAGCATATCCTCCAGTGTCTGAATCATCCTCTCTAACTGACCATCTATCTAAGGATGGTTAGCCGTACTGATATGTAACCTCGTCCCCATCGCATCATGAAATCTCTTCCAAAACTTAGATGTAAACCGAGTGTCATGGTCAGATATGATAGACACCGGTACACCATGACGAGTCACAATCTCATTGATGAACAGACCCGCTAACCTCTCGGATTAATATGTCTCACAGATCGGTAGAAAATGGCTACTCTTCGTCAGTCGATCCACTATCACCCATATGGCATCGTATCCCCTTGCCATACGCAGTAAATTTGTAATGAAGTCCATGGTGTTGTGCTTCTATTTCCACTCAGGTATATCCAAGGGTTGGATCTTCCCGTATTGCTTCTAGTGCTCCGCTTTCACTTGCAAGCAAGTAAGGCACTTACTCACATACTATGCTACATCGCGCTTCATTCCCGGCTACCAGTAATCTTTCTTCATATCATGATACATCTTTGTAGCATTGGGTTGAATTAAGTATAGAGTCTTGTGAACCTCGTCCATGATCTTCCCATGTAGATCCCCATAACGAAGAATCCACATCCGCCCTGATCGGGTCCGGACACCAAGAGTGTTCTCCCCCAACTCGGCGACTAGACCTTTCATTCTTTCGAAGTTAATCTGATCCTCTTTCAGCGCTTCATCCTGAAATTCCTTAACTTGCTTCATCACATTGGAGGTCATAACCAACTGATAAGCTTTCACCCAAATTGGCTCAGGTCTCTCTTTTCGGCTAAGGGCATCCGCCACAAAATTGGCCTTGCCCGGATGGTAATGGATCTCATAATCATTGTCATTGATAAGATCTAACCATCTCCTTTTCCTCATATTGAGATCCTTTAGCTCGAAGAAGTACTTCAATCTTTTGTGATCAGTGAAGATGGTGCACTTCGTCCCATACAAGTAGTGCCTCCAAATCTTCAATGCAAAGACCACAGCCGCCAACTCCAAGTCATAAGTTGGGTAGTTAGCTCATGGATCTTCAACTGTCAGGACGCATAGACTATAACTTTTCCCCGTTGCATCAGTACGCAATCCAATCCCAAATAAGAAGCATCCGAAAAGACCACCAAGTCTTCATTCCCTTCCGGTAACGTCAAGACAGGAGCTTGAGTCAATCTTGTCTTTAACTCTTCGAAAGCATTCTCCTACTCTTGACCCCATACGAACTTCACATCTTTACTAGTCAATATGGTTAATGGTGAAGCTATCTTGGAGAAGTATTGGATGAATCTTCTATTGTAGCCTGCCAAACCCAATAAACTATGGATCTCGGATGGCGTCTTTGGAGACTTCCATTGCATTACCACCTCAACTTTCGCCGGGTCCACCATGATCCCTTTAGGATTAACCACATGACCTAGAAACTAAACTTCGCACAACCAGAATGTACACTTGGAGAATTTAGCATACAACTTCTCCTATCTAAGCGTATCCAGAACTTCCCGAAGGTGACCGGCATGCTCTTCTTCGCTCTTCGAATAAATCATGATATCATCGATAAGTACAATCATTGATTTATCTAGTAGGCCGACACACCCGATTCATCAGATCCATAAAAGTAGCTGGCGCATTGGTTAAACCAAAAGACATCACAAGAAACTCAAAATGTCCATAACGCGTATGAAAAGCTATCTTAGGAATATCATGCTCCCTCACCTTCAGTTGGTGGTAACCAGATCGAAGGTCTATCCTCGAGAACCAAATGGCACCTTGGAGCTGATCAAACAAGTCATCTATCCTCGGTAACGGATACCGATTCTTCACTGTCAACTTATTTAGTTCACGATAGCTGATGCACATCCTCATGCTACTGTCCTTCTTCTTCACAAACAAGACCGGAGCACCCCACGGAGGGATGCTCGGTCGAATGAACCCCTTATCTAACAACTCTTGCAGCTAAGTCATCAATTCCTTCATCTCGGAGGGACCAAGACGATACGACACCTTTGCAACAGGTTGGGCATAAGGTATCAGATCAATTTGAAACTCAATCTCGTGGTCAGGTGGCACACCTGATAAATCTTCCAGGAACACGTCTGGGAAATCACACACAACTGGTACATCCAACATTCATGGTACTGTTGCATCCACATTCTTCACATAAGCCAAATAGGCACCACATCCATGCCTCATACACTTCTCTGCCACAACCATTGACATTACTTTCGGGATCGTACTAACTCTATCACCGTAGATTGTCACCAATCTCCCATCGGGCGTAGTCAACAAAATCATCTTCTTACGGCACACGATGTTTGCCTCATAGAGTACTAAAAAATCCATTCCTAGGACTACATCGAATCTGCCTATGGGCATCACAAAAAACCTAGCAGAGAACCTATGGCATTCCAACTCTATGTCACAGTCTTCTACCATATCAGAAATCCGGGTAGACTTACCAATAGCAGTTTCTATATCGAAGGGCTCATCAGTCTTTCTGCTCTTAACAGGCAACTTATCACAGAAGGCAGCAGAAATAAAACTCCTACTAGCACCAGAATTAAATAATACAGAGGCACTAGCGTCATTAACCAGAAATGTACCTGATACAACATCGGGATCCACTCTAGCTTTCTCGTGGGTCATGGTAAAAGCTCTCGCCCTAGCCTTCTGCACTTCTTTCCCTTTCTCAACCTCTTTTCCCGCCTTCAAGCTCTCAGCTCGCAGCCTTATGGACTCCCGACTCATATGACCTATTTCTCCACAGTTATAGCACCTTATTCCTCCATAATCCGTGGCCATATGCCCTGCCTTCCCATATTTGAAACAGATATTCGACCCCCACTTACATTCCCCTGCATGCTCCTTCCCACACTTATTACACCTCCTTATCCCTGTACCTGCCGTCCCCACCTTCTGATCATCTACCCTTGCCTTTTTGTTCTTGTTAGTAAAACCACCACTGCCAAATCGTTTCCCGGTCCAATTCCTGTCACCACCACCTTTCTTACTCACCACCACCACAGTCACTTCCTCCCACTCATCGTACAGTCTCCCTGTCAGATCGACCACTGACCTAAACGTACCTGGCCGGGCGGCAATCAAATCCCTACGAATATCCACTGGCAGACCCTGGATGTATCTCTTGATCTTTCATGACACAAGTGTCACCTGATCTGGCACCAGCCTTGCCATCTCATTGAAATTGTCGTGTACTGTTGGTGTGTTATGTTTCCCTCCTCCAACTGTAGAAACACTCTTTCAATCTTGTCAAGTTCCCTATGAGGACAAAACTCCTAGGTTACCAGCTTCTTAAGTTCACTCCACCTCATTCTCCCAATCGCCTTGCTACCGTCGGCCTGGACAATGTTGTCCCACCATCATAAGGCTGAGTCCACAAATGAGTGGGTAGAAAACTTCACCTTTTGATCCTCCCTGCATTCACTGATATCCAACACAGCCTCCATTTCTCTCACCCATTGATGAGCAGCAGTAGCATTCTCATTTCCATCAAAAGTCGGAGGCTTGCATGTCTGAAATGCCCCATAACTACACCCCTTTGCAGTTTCCTACATTGCTTCCTCTTCCTCATCATCACTGGAGACAACCATCTTAGTCTCTGGCTGCTCCCCTTCACCTGAACCTCTCTCCTTGCCCTCTCTCCCAATAGTTTTCCTCCTCTCCTCTTTCTTTTTCTTTTCATCCTTTCTCAATGCTCTAATATCCTCAGTCACTACTGACGGCAGAATCGTCTGCATGACTTGATGAACTTCCTCCACAACTGCATCTTACACTGAGGCCCTCAGGTTAGCACTCTCGTCACCGCTTTCATGGTGATGTAGCTCGTGCTCTTCAGGAGCCGTTTCAGCGGTTCTAGCCCTATTCCTTGTGACACGCGGCCCAGCACCATGTCCTCCACAACCTCCACTTCTATAAGCATTTGAAGATCTACCACCAGCCATCTCAAAACACTATAAGATTCAAACACCAACATGGTCATTCAAGGTAATAACTCAGATTACATCAAGTATAGTAAGTCCCTAATTACAGTGGCCAGTTGTGATTAGCCACTTACTTTACTTTTCATTCCCCAAGCATTTCGCATCCCGACTACATCAGTATCCAAATCTACTAAAAGCACATAATTCACATAGCACACGCACAAAATTTCTTTTTCCATTAATTTACATAAAATGTTTACATGAAACATTTACCTGCAGGCATGTAGCTACTAGGATTGGCATCCCTTTCCCTTTCTCGTCCTATTCTCAGTTTAAGTTTATGTTTTTGTAAATATTTTACCCAATTCTCTTAAACATTGGCTATGATACCAACTTGTAAGGCCGCGTTCCCAAGACGCTTACAGTTGGTCAATCATAGCAAAAATAATATAAAACACCTCATTTTGCTACGGAAATTTAACATTTCATTAATAAATAAAAACATGTCAATTATAATATCATTTCGTTTACAACCCCAAAAATTGTATTAATACATTAACATATTCAAAATATGGATGCCAGACTCGAATTGTCCCCAGTAGCTTATGCATCCATGCCTGCACCTCCCAAGTATCAATGATCACTTGCCAACTGATATGCATATAAAAGGTCAGCGACGCTGAGTGAGTTCTATTTCATATAATAAAATACTTTACTTTTAATAAAAACCTTTCATTTACTTTCGTTCGTGATCACACATCATACGTACATCTTGATAATAATCATTATTATCTTTCATCATCATTCATAATCGTTTGTTTCGTACTTTATTATCTTTCACTTTCATCTATACCAATGTCGTATAGTATACCCCAAACATTGTGCACGAAGCTGGTACTGGCCCGAAGTCTATAAATAGACCCCTAACATTGTGCATGAAGCTGACTCCAGTACCGGGGCAAGCGACAATGGTCCCGTTTCGTACATATTAGTCAATCACAAAGATGAGCTACCAACCCTGTGTGCATCCTCATAGGTTAGCTACACGGTACACAGTTGAGCTACCAACCCAATGGCTATGAACCTCCATTCATTTTGCTTGCACGACTTTCATTCATTGATTTCGTTCCACTTTTCATTATCTTTATGTTTCACTTTCTTTACAATAATACTTTACGTACATAAGCACATATCACACCTTGTAAAGTCACATCATAATACACAATATGGAACATCAACAATAGTCCTCAAGCATACATAACATCAACAGGCATAAACCACCATAAAACATCAAGACTTAACACTAAATTCTATTTCCCTAAATTTCAGAAAATTTCTAAGTGTCTACCGCGCATGAACAAACTTATAGCGGATAGCTTAAAATTTTCTAAGTGTCCACACCGGACAGCCAAAGTCCACAGCGGACAGCTAAAGTCCACAGCGCAGGGCTATAATATTCTAAGTATCCACAGCGGATGAACAAAGTTCACATCGGACAGTTTATAAAATTGACTAAGTGTTCACAGCGGATGAACAAAGTCCATAGCAGATGAACAATGTCCACAGCGGATGAACAAAGTCCACAGTGGATGAACAAATCTATAGCGGATAATCATAAAAATTCCTAAATGTTCACAGCGGACGTGTAAAGTCCACAGTGGATAGAATGCAAAATTTGTCTAAGTGTCCAAAGTGGATGTGTAAAGTCCACAGCGGACAACAAGCACAATTTTTCTAAGTGTCCATAGCGGATGTGTAAAGTCCATAGCGGAGACATGCACGATTATTTCTAAGTGTCCACAGCAGACTTACCAAGTCCACAGCGGACACATGCAAAATATTTCTAAGTGTCCACAGTGAACGTACCAAGTCCATAGCGGACACCATGCAAATCCTAAGCGTCCACAGCGGACACTATAATTATCACCTGCAATGCATCATGCGTATTATTCAGTCCCCAAACATCATTCTAACTTATACTTAGCATAGATCTAACATGTTACACACTTAAAACATACTAAACATTAACCCAATCATCACAGCAGTCACACAAACACACATACATCATAATTCAGTCGTACACACATGGAGAATACATAGTTTGAGCAGAAAACAACATTTTAATATGCATACTAGCGCCAAACAAGCAGAAACATGTAAGAGAAGGGATCTAGAACTCACCTCTAACAGCTTTTGAGTGAAAACTCTTCAAACCCGAGAGCTACCTGGAGTTCTAGCACTAAAACACACAAATACAAGCTACCAAACACAAAGAAAACACATAAAGATCGATCCAAAAGTTCAAACCCACTGAAAACCAAGAAGAAAACACTAGAAAACCTCACTTTCTTGAAGATCTTCTTCTTTCTCTCTCTATAAACCGGTTGAAGCTTCTTCTTTCCTTTTTAGCCGAAAGAGTGAGTGTGAAAAGAGGAGTACGGGCTGCCATTCTCCTTTTGAATCCTATTATGGGCAAGTTTTCCCCTTGCACACTTTTAACCCCTTGATTTTAAGTAATACTCTTCTTCTCCCTTTTCTTCTCTTTCCTCTCTCTCCTTTTTTTTTGCTAAATTTTCTGGGTGTTACATATGGTGCAAGGACATCCAAATGATCTGAGGAAACCAATAAAAGGTCTCCTTTTATGCCACATCTCATAGTAAGCCTTACCATGAGTCTTGACTACTAAAACTCAATTCTACACATAGTAGGTAGTGTTGACTGCCTCTGCCTAGAAGGTGATGGGCAGTTTATAGTCAGATAGTATGGTTCTTGTAGCTTCAATAAGTATCATGTTTCTCCTCTTAGTAACACCATGTTGCTGAGGAGTCCTGGAAGCACTATATTTTCTTGTAACACCTTTATCATCACAAAATGTATCATGGATTTGGTTCTTGAATTCAGTTCCATGATGACATCTTATGATTTTGACCTTGTGATCATATTAATTCTCAATTTCAGAATGAAGCTCTTCAAGATCTCAAGGGTCTCATCCTTAGTTCTAAGGAAGAAGACCCAAGTTATCTTGTAAACTCAACTGTGATCACCAAACAATATAAGGTCCTTCCTAGACTCATTACACTAGTGGGGCTAAAAAGATTATTTGTAATAAGTTTATGGGAGTAGTTATAGAGTTCCTTTCCTTTGGCTTATGAGACACCTTATGTTGCTTTCCTTTCAGAAATACAACACACTGATCATCACTTGTAAACTCTTTCTTTGGCATTCCAGTTACCAAATCATTCTTAAACAGTTTATTCAAGTTCACAAAGTTTACATGGCACATTTTATACCACAGGGGAGGTTTCCTGCAAATCCATCTTGTACATGTTCCCTTTGATGGGGGCTTTGAGTAGGATGTGCTTCTCAGAATGACCACCCTGGGTTTGAGAACAATGCACTCATGCTCAGTGAAGAGCATGTTATGTCTCTAGTCCAAAATTGGGATGCACTCATGAGATTTTACCCAAGCTCCTTAACATAGTTTACCTTTTCAATGCCGAGCTTACCATTTATGACCCTGCCCCTTCCAGTGATGTAACCTCATAAGTGTCCTCCAAAAGCAGCTGGCCATCCATCAATTTTCTCAAAGTTTTGAAGCAAAGAGCCATTGCCTGTCATGTGCCTGGAACATCCACTGTTAATGATTCATACATTTCCCTTGGTCTTTCGTTGTTCCTGCACAGAAAGAGATAGTTCGTTACATTGGGAAAACCAAGCCTCATTGGTCTTGGGCTTATCAAAATGAGCTAAAGATAGTTCAATAGTTATTAAACATATATGAAAGCTCTGAGGATCATTTGATGTTGTTGTGAAGAACATTTAGTCACATGGCCTTCCTTCATCCTCCACACCATCTTTGGAGAAGTAGACTTGGCCTTCAAGACTTCAAAAGTTTTGATGACTTCAGAAGTCTTGGAGACTGGACCTCCAGAAGCTTTTTCATCCACTGCAGTAGACTTCAGTACTTCGGAAGCATTCCTTTCTTCTATGACCAAAATTTCTTTCGCACATGATGTATTCAACTTGCATACTTCTGAGAGTCTTCTTCAGAGTAGGAAGCCGAGCTTGATCACTTTCCACTTCCTTCTTCATCTTCATAGATGATGTAGCAGGCTTCTTACGGTGAGGCTTGCTCTTGGAACTAGATGGTTTAGGCTGTGCAGCAGTGGCGCACATTTGGTCAGCCTTCTTCTCTTGACCAGGATGATTTGGACATGAACTAGGACTCCTAGTACGAGAGTCTGTGGTTAAGTCTTTAGTCTTTACCACTTCAAATCTTATAGAAATAATGGCTTGTTTTTGCTTGGAGTTGAAGGTGGTCTTAATCTCTTAGGCTTTGTTGGATGTTCTTTTGGCTGCCCTGATCAAGTCCTTCCTAGCAAACTTGGTCACCCTTGGTTCTTTCTTTTCTCCAGGAGAATAGTGACCCTTCTTAGGATGATCTTCTTCACTCACTTTAGATCCATCCTTTACCATGTCCTCTTCATCTTTATCCTTATTTTGGATGGGTTCTATGAGGGGTAGCTCATCTTGACAAGTCCCACACCTTGGAGGTCTTATAGATAGTAATGTGTGTGGAGGAGGTATGTCACTTGAACCCAATCCCTGCTTGTTCTCATAAAAAAATATTTGCATGCATGGATGAAGATATGATGTTCTTGAAGGTTTCCTATTTAAGAACACACTTTTCTGCCTTGGCTTTTGCTGATCACAAGCTCAGCCTCACATTCAGTTAACTTGGTAATGAGATCCTTGTTTTGAATCTTGTAATTTGTGTACTCATGGTTAAGAGTTGAAATTTGTTTCTTTAAATCTTCTATTTTAAGTTTATAGTCATTTTCAGCTCTTTTGAAATAAGCTTTTAAAATGTTCAAGGACTCAAGGTTAGATCTCACTTCCATGTTATAAGACATATACATGTTTACTTTAGCAATGCATTCAGGTGTACAATGATGTTCTAATACCTTGGCTTCTTCATGGTTAGCCATCTGTGCTTGATTAGGAGAAACATCTTCAACCTGAAAGCTCCAGTCAAAGCCTCCTTCTTCAACAACTACAACAACTTTTTGTTTTGGTTAGCTTGGCTTCTCATGTCTAAGAGCAGTATCAGTGTAGTTAGGCGTGGATTGTGCTTGGCCACTATTAGTTCTTGGTGCCTTGCACTCGATAGCAAAGTGTCCCATCTGGTTACAGTTATAACACTTCACTTTACTTTTATCTAGTCCAAACTTTCCACTGGATACATTGCTGGGAAACTTTCTTCCAGTTCTCTTGTAGAACTTCGTGGCTCCATGAGTGAGAAGAGCCATTTGCTGAACTATCTCCATATACTCTAGATCATCTGGATGAATACAATCCAAGTCTTTAAGAGTGAAGTGAAAGTTGCCATAACTTTCATCAGCATACATAAAGGCTTGAGAAGAACATGTCTTTTGGAATAGGCTTCCTTGGATGTAGCTATCCCTTGATGTCTCAGGGAAGGCGATGAAAGGACCCTCTTGTGAGTTATCAGGTTAGAAGATAAGATGATGCTATGGTTCTCTACTATCCCTTTCAACCACACGGAGGGCTGAACTCTTTTGATTGCTGGAAGAGCTGCTTGATTGATTTTGCATGTTCATCTCCATCTGGTAATCACTAAGGATACGATACAACTCTGTGAGAGTAAGGGTAGAGAGGTTTTCAATTCTCTTAATTGCCATACAGTAGTGTGTCCAATGTCTGGGAAGATAGAACATGAACTTCCTCATAATATCTCTATTCTCAAGCTTTACTACAACATTTATAAGAGTATCTACAATCTAAACTTACCTAAAGTATTGTTGAGTCCTAGTTTCACATAACTTACAGGAAAAGTTCTCAAACTACTACTTCATGAGGACTTTCTTATTTTCTTTCGCTTCCTCAGACCCCTCATACATGAGCTTAAGTGCATCTTAGAGCTGCTTTGCAGTTTTGCACTTCTTAAAGTCTCTATATATAGAGTTTGGAATAGTAGTTAGGAGAGCACTCATGGCTTTCTGATCTATATCAATCTTCTTCCAATCTTCCTTAGAATAGTCAGCCATTTCCTTTACAATCATCCCACCTCCGGTAGTAGCTGAAGAGGTGCTTGGGATGTGAGGTCCTTCAACAATAGGTCTCCATATCCTGCTGTCTTGAGACTTGATGAACCCTTTCATTCTTTGGCACCAAGTATCAAAGTCATTAGTAGTGATCAGTGGAGACATTGTCATGGTAAAAGTTTCCATATCAGCCTTTGTAAGAGCTGCCATTTGAGCTAGTAAGTGTTTTGTGAAATTCAAGAGATCTAAGATGGTGAGATCTTACAATCAAGAGCCTGAAAAGCTCTGATACCAATTGTAGAACCGGTGAAAGTGGTCAATACATATTTTTACAATTGTTAGGAGAGTGTTTATAAGTCTTATCAGATAAATAGGGAACCAGATTAAAGATGAAACAAAGAACACAAGTAAAAAAACTAGAACACAATAAGATAATTTTCAAGAATGATGTATATTGCTCTCAAGTTACTTTTACAAAGTGTTACAAAGCTTAAAGTAAAATGACAAGTACTTGAGACACTCTACAACATCCTACAGCCAACCATACTTTGAAGGCCAACTAGAAACACTAATCTAGACAACAAGATCAATGTAAAGTCAACAGGCAGATTTTCATTTGACTAGTGACCATGACATGCCATAGCTCACATCCTTATCTAATACGAAAAGGATAAAAGTATAAAAGTAAAAAGTTATAGACATAAGACCTTAATCTACAATTTGACAAAAATATGACCTTTTCACCAATTGATATAAGTTTGTGAGTCTTCAGAGGTAGCAGAAGAAAGTTGTCCAGCTTTTATCACATGTCTTCTCTGTCTTCAGAAGAAATCAGTCTTTGGCTTCAGAAGACTTTGTCTTTGAAGCTTCAGAAGACTTTGTCTTTAAAGCTTCAGAAGAATTCATCTTTGGCTTTGAAAGATTTGGTCTTTTGGCTTTAGAAGATTTGATACTTAGAATAATTCATTGAGTTATATTATATCTTGCAAAGTAACTTCCTTGTACTTCACATGTGCATGCTGAGAGCTCTTTGGTTGCATCAGCCTGTAAGTGTAATCCTTACAGGGGCCCAGAATGAAGTTAATTATGACTTGGAATTCTCTGGCCTCTCTTATCCTGCTTCTATCACGAACATGAATGGTCATTTCTCTCATTCTTTAAAGAGCATCTATTGGCACTTTCTTTAATGACTGAGGATCAAAAATAGCTATGGCTGACAAACCATCTCTATGAAATACAAGCTCTCCTACAGAATTGATCCCTAACTTAACTATATTAGCAAAGTTGAGAGGCACTCTTCTTCTTCTCTTAGCTTCCCTTTTTTGTTGATCCTGTTATAAGCATATATAGGGATTAAACCTAGAGACTCAGGAAATCAAATAGAGATTATAAAGATCACACCACGTGAGAACTTAAGTATCCGTGCGAGAACCTATTTCTCGTACGAGAGCTTTTAAGTTTAGTATATATACTTAGCTCTTGATGTAATTAAGTAGACTTTCACATTTTCCTGATTTCATACTCTATTGTAATCATTTCAAATCAAAGAGCAATATACTTGAAGTTTATTTACATTTTGTTGATTTCTATTCATAATGTCTTCTGCTCATTCAATCTTCACACTGTGAGCACATTCCGCATTCTTCTCACGAGATCAATTTGATGTGTTATTATTGATCCTTACAATTGGTATCAGAGCTTGGTATGCTCTAGATTGATTGGATTGAAGACTGAAGAGTTTTGAAGGGTTCTTGAGTGATGAATTAGATTTCCTTTTGAAGATTACTTGATTTCTACTATTTGTGATCATAATTGAAGATGTCAAGAGCTGAAACTTGTTTGATTGATATGGTGATGGAGTTTACATGGTTAATTGAGCTTAATTGAATCAATTAGAGACAATTAAGGTCAAAATTTAACCTAAATCACTAATTTGAAGCTTAATCACTTAATTTTGGACAAACTGGTGGTAAGATTGAGGTTGGGAACTTCGAAATTGCAAGAAATTGAATGTGCGAAAAGTCAGTTTTCGCACGCCAAAAGTCTCCGTTTTGCGCGAGAAATATACTAATAGCAAAAGTTTGTTGGAAAAAGCTTCCCTTCACGCGACTAGTTCATTCTTTCACAAAATTTAGCTGTAGAACTCTTCGCGCAAAACGTTTGTGCGATTAGTTCACACAAAATGTTTGTTGAAGCTTGTTCGTGCACGAACTTCAGTCTTTTAGAAATTATTGAAAAGTGTAACTCTTGAGTTTCAAAAATGGCAAATCTGAAGAACATTAATGTTACATTAAACCTTGACAATGAGAGTGGCATAAGCACCAAACCTCCAAGACTTCTCAGTGAAGATAACTATCCAGATTGGGTTTACAGGTTCTAGAATCATGTCATATACATCGAACCGCGGATGTTGCGGTCTATCAGGTACTGATTATACATTCCTATGTATAACAACGATAAGGGAGAACTGGTACCTAAACCAAAGCATCTATGGGATGAAGAGGATATGAAGAAACTTGAACTCGATGACAAAGCCTATGCAGCAATCACCATGGCACTCACTACTGGATATCACAAATATTCAAAGAGTTCAAAGGAGCTAAGGTTCTATGGGATGTTATGGAGGAACAGATCATAGGAAACAAAGACATGTGTGAAAGCTGTAAAGATATGCTGAACCAAGACTTCAACATGTTCAACCATGTGCTGTGTGAGATATTGGAGGCTCAAATATCAAGATTTGTTAAGCTGATCACTAAAATGAAGAGTGCAGGAATTACTTTGGAAAATATAACTATTAACAAGAATTTGTTAAATTCCTTACCTTACAGCTGGAATAACAACTGCACTACAATCGAGAGAACCAAAGATTTGTTTACCTTGTCTCTCAAATCCTATGAGATGGATGACAAACAGAGAGATACTGATCATTTAAACACCATAGGATCTGAAGCGACTGCACTGTATGCCAAGATGGTAAGTAATCCCAATTACTATGTCAACTACTCCCAAATGTGTCAAAAACAACAATTAACACACAGTCAACCCTCAGTCAAAGAGACATTCAATCTTCAGTTCCAAGTTCCTAATCCAAAACAATTTTCTCCAAGTCCCCACAGTCAACTCTCACAACCCACTCAACAAGACTTTTTTGTCAACTCCAACCCATCCAAGCAAACAATCCAAATTACTAAAGAATATCTAGCTCTATGGCTAGAAGACTGAGTGCACCTAACATCTTGGTTGATGACTTGCAACAAGTCAATTCTGATGATGTTGAAGAAAACGACATTAAATACCCTATGGCAATGGTGGTATACAAGGCTAAACACTTTGCTAGGAGAACAGGGAGAAAAATGTTTGGGTTAAACAACTCAAGCAAGATCAGGTTTGACAAAACAACCTTAAGATGCTACAACTATGATAAACTAGGCCACTTTGCTAGGGAATGTACATAATAAAAGACAAATCACACTGACATTGGCAAGAAAATGGTGAGAGTTGAGGTTGAAGCAAAAGGAGATAAATCAAGTTCTTCAAATAATAAAGAATTAGTCTCTCAGACCAATGGAGAGTATGATTGGTCAGACCAATGGGAGATCTTGGATAATAAGTTGTCTATAGCCATATTAGAAGAGTTTCAGGATGGTGAAGAAAGTGTTGAAGAAAAATTGTTTGTTGAGTTTGTTTCTGAAGATTTACTTGCTGGTGAAAAGGACATCAAAAATGATTAAAATGTGCTTAGAGAAACTAGAGTTTCGCAGAAGGTGCGAAACTATAGTTTCACACAAGCCGGATGAAACAGTTAAAAACAAAAGAAAATCAGAATCCCATGTACTTTCACACGGGTGAAAGTATAATTTTGCAAGGACTACAAACTATAGAGTCTCACGATCCGGCCAAAACAGTTCAGTGCACGCGGGCAGCATGACTAGACAGTTTCGCTAGGATCAGTGAACTTCCGTTCAGTTTAGCAAAAAGATACCTTCATTTCGCACAATGACTGTGCGAAACCCAAAAGTCACACATCAAATTTTGTCACAAAAACCATTCAAAGACACTTTTCTACCGGTTGGAACAAGGAAATAACATTGCGAAAGACGATTTTGATTCCACAATCAAGAGTGATGTTGGTAAATTCAAAAACAAGGGTTATTTTGCATAGTACGAAATGATGGTCAAAATATATATTTATACCACACTGTTTCGTATATGCTGAAATTGTAGTTTTGCTGGTACATGGTCAAAACTTGTGTCCAGCGACACTCCCAGCAAAGCTATAGTTTCGCACACCGTACCAGTGAGCAAAACAATAGTTTCGCATGGCGAAACAATAGTTTCGCTTGGATATAAACATTAATTTAAAAAAGAGACTTCTCCACCCAATAGACAAACTTAAAAATAAAAACACATAGCAAAATGAAAATTGAAAAATAAATAAAAGCAACGAAAAGGATATCAGACCACCTTTTCAGTAAATCGTCTAGAGGATCAAGGATCTGCGAGATTGCCAATATGCTTGTCCATTTAAACCAATGCCATATTAGTTTCTCCTGTAACTAATTTTATCATGTTTTGGGTTCGTTTAAGAACGCTTAAGTAACTGGTTCCTACAGTCATTCGGCAAAGAACTCATCTCGTCATCATGGTTTATTAAGTCTAATCATTGATTCTGCTTGAATTCTTCTGGGATGGACATAGATACAAAACATTTGACATCCATTGTAAGGCCCCCTTCCTGGGAAACCCCACAATTGGTTATTCATAGCACATTACACATTAAAATATATTGAGTAAGATAACATGGCAGCGGAATAATTACACAAAACCATTTCATGCATTGATAATAACTTTTGCCAAGAAATACATTGGTGTTACAAGTTTCCAAAGAACATTTAGTTGTATTACAAGACAATAATATCATCTCTGCTTAACATGGATGCCAGTCTTTATTTTCCAAGTAGCTTCAACCTCGTGCCATCCCCGGCAACATCATTACCTGTCAAGTGATATGCATATAAAAAGTCAGCGTTGCTGAGTGAGTTATAGTTTTGATAATATAGAAAATATACATTTTGTACACTTCACAGGGTGGTCATCCATCATTATGCATATTCATTCGTTAAGAGATTCTTCATCTTTCTTTCTTTCATTATCTTTCTCTCTCATTAACTAGGATTGCACAAAGCAGGAGCCTACATTGAGCTAACAACAACATGGTCATGCACCTCCATTCATTATGCTTGCAAGGCTTTTCATTCATCATAAGGGCCCGGGGGTAACATTCACTAGGTTACACTATCTAGCTTTTATTCCTTTGTGACCACTTGATTAAGCATAATACTTTTAAGTTATCAATTGTCTTATAATCACATATCATTATATATTAGGTACTCATAATAGCAACACATAAGAAAAGAATCAAACATGCAATTTAAGTCCTCTGAACTTATGCTAACTATCAATTAGCAATCACATCACTAATACTAATACTTCCGAAGGCAAACATAAGCTTTAGAAGAATTAGCCTTCGGAAGAAATCTAAGCTTCGGAGGATTTGCAAACATAAGCTAACTTCCATTAAAACGTAAGTACAGAATAACCTAAGTGTTTACAGCACCTAAACACGTCCCTAGATACAACCATGAAGCTTCATAAGACCTCATTATACCTTCGGAAAATTTCATCTTGGCTTCGGATGATTTCTTCTTGGCTTCAGAAGATTTCTTCCTAAGCTTCGGAAGATTTCTTCCTAAGCTTCGGAAGATTTGTTCCCAAGCTTCAGAAGATTTCTTCCTAAGCTTCAGAAGATTTCTTCCTTGGCTTCAGAAGAATTCTCCTTGGCTTCGAAAGAATTCACCTTGGCTTCGAAAGAATTCCCACACTTGGCCAAAGTCCACAGCGCATGAATGAAACACTAAGTGTGCCCACAGCGGATGACTAAAACATTCTTAAGTGTCCACAGTGGACAGCCAAGTCCACAGCAGACAGCCAAGTCCACAACGGACAACATATAACCTCTAAGTGTCCACAGCGGACATGCAAAGTCCACAGCGGACAGTCCAACTGCCTAAGTGTCTACAGCAGACACCTTATCCATGCTCAAGTGTCCACAGTGGAAAGATAATGTCAGCGGACAGCAAGTCCAACACCTATGATTCAACTTATGCAATTTCTAGTCCCAAACCTCGCTTCTAAACATATACTTAGCATAGATCTACCAGTCACATGCTTAACATCACAAAAAACCACACACAATATCACAGAAATCATTTAAAACATACATCTTTCATAAACAGTTGTACTTTCATGGAAAACCATAGTATATTTTATAAAACAACAGTCTGATATACATATCAGCCCCAAACAAGTAGAAAACATGTAAAAGAGTGGATCTAGAACTCACCTCTAATAGCTTTCGAGTAAAACACCACCAACCCGAGAGCAACCTGGAGTTCTAGCACCTAAACACACGAAAACAGGCAACCAAACACATAGAAACACATAAAGATCGGTCCAGAAGCTTAAACCCAACTGAAATTGAGAAGAAACATGATTAAATCTTACCTTTTTGAAGATTTCTTCTTCTTTCTCACTCTAGAACTGGTGGGAGTACTTTATCTTACTCTAGTCGTACGATTTGAGTGCATGGGGAGAGTATGGGCAGCCTTACCTCCTTTTTAAACCCCATTATGGGTAGGTTTGGCCCTTGTACACTTTTTACCCTTGCTTTTTGAAATAAAAATCCCTTTTTGCTCCCTTACTTTCTGATAATCAAGTATAGGTTGGACTCACTATAGTTGATAGGTTAAATGTTATGTAATAGGATTAATGTTAGTTTTTCACTTGTAATTTATATTTTGTTGACTTTTGTGTTCCAGCGAAACTACGAGCGAAAATATAGTTTCGCCCAGAATCAGCTGTGTCTGTTCACCCGGTGAAACTATAGTTTGCTGCCGGGTGAAACCTGTTAATAGTCAGGCAGTTTCGCTAGTGAAATTAGGTTTGCTTATATATTGTAATTTTTCTATCTGTGTATTGAACCGATTGCAAAACCCTAATACGAAATATCATTGTTGCAATTGTGAGTGTGCGACTGGAAGCTTATTATCATTATTATTGAGCCTTATGTTTGATTGTCATTGTTTAGATTCTAAATTGTTCATTGTGTTATTGGGTATATTGTGTTAAATCAGTGGGAAATCATTGTTATACATCAAGTGCACTATTGAATCGATCATGAGGACCAACAATATGGTATCAGAACCAATGTGCTCTTGATTATTTTCTTTTTTGTTCTTTTTCGAAGTTAAGTTACTGTTCCATTGATTTTGCTGCTGATTTGTTTGTGATGTAAATTGATTGAAGATTGTGTGTTTTGGATGTCCGAAGCTATTGCAACCATCAAATTTCAAATTCGTTGTGTTTTGGATGAGATCGGATTGATTCTGTTCTGAAAAAGTTTTTCAGATTCATTGGGCAAATTTACAATTAATCCGGCGAAACTACCAGCGAATTTACATATTTGGTGGTTTTCAACTCAGGTGTTAATTCAGCGAAAGTAGCCAACTTTTGAACGAAAGTTCAACTTCCTTGCCAGTCATTACAAGCGAATCTATCAGCGAACGTACCAATGAATTAGCCTGTTGATAGCAAAACTATCACATTTTAACTAATTACGTCCACCAATATCACTATATTTGACTTGGAGAGTGTTGCTCCTAATAGGCCACCGAGGCTTATAAATGGTGATAACTTTGAGGACTGGAAAAGATGTTTAAAAGCCTTCTTTTACTACACTGATCATAATCAATGGGAATCAATTGTAAATGGTCCACACAATCAAACTGTCACTATGGGTCAAGTTACATCACCAAACACCAATCCATCTACCTTCACTGAAAGAGACCTCAAGCTAATTGATCGTGATCTGAAAGCTTTTGGAGCTTTAACTCTCTGTTTATCTCAAGATATCTTTAACCGGTTTGCTGAACACAAGAACGCAAAATTTTGTATGACTCCTTATGTGAATTTTATGATGGAAATGAGGATCTGAGGAAGGACAGGAAAGCTCAAGCTGAAAAGGAGTTCAATTCATTTGTAGGACACAGAAATATAAGCCTTTCTGACATAAAAAATCAATTTTTGTCCATCTCAAGCACCTTAAAGATGTATGATGAGCAATTGGGTAATCATGAACAAGTCTCTAAACTCTTGGACTCACTCCCACCTTAATGGAGCCTGCAAGTTAGGATGTTAACACAGGAAAGAAACTTTGCCGATTACAAACTTATGGATGTAATCAACAAATTGAAATCTTTTGATTTGGATTTAAAGAGGATAGAATACAATCAATCCATGATGCCAGCTACCGTATATCCACAAACTGCTGCATTAATGTCATCCGCTGCAAACTCGTCTATGTATGGTTCAGCTTATGGTGGTTTTACAGGATATGGTGCTTCAAATATATCCAGTAGGGGGTCTATAGGTGTTGGTTCAAGCTCAAAGCCATCTATCACTACTCAAATTCCATCAGATACTATGGCATTATTTGGAATGTTTGTGCATAGTTATGAGGCTCTGGTTGCTGGGGAGCTGAAGGGAAAAGGAATCATTATTGAAGACATGTATCAAGTCGATCCAGATGATTTAGAGGAAACAGATATCCAATGGCAGATAGCCATGCTCACACTATGTGCAAGAAGATTCATGGAACGAGCTGGTAGAAGGAGCTTCAGAAATCAGAATCAGAATTCAAAGCTGGGATTTGATAAGTCTAAATTAAGATGCTTTAATTGCAAATAGTTGGGGCATTTTAAAAGAGAATGTCCATCTCCTATCATTATTGAACCAGGAACTTCTAGAGCTTCTAAAGTTATTCCAATCACTGCCAATGAAGAAGCTAAGTCAAAGAAGGAAATAGCTCTCAACTAAAACTTCGATTGGAGTGATGAGATTAAGGAAACTGAAGAAGAAATCAATCATGCACTAGTGGCTGAGTTAGTGAACAGTGATGTGGATTCTATTGAGGACTTTGATCTTTTTAGAGAGTTCAAGAGTGAGACTTAAAAGGTTATTAGTGAAAGTAACGAGCAAAGGGTTCAGGTTGAAGGGATAAAGTTTAAAAAAGTGGAAGTTGAAGAGAGAGGATATGTGAAAGCTAGTGTTGCAGTTGAAAAGAAGGTAATAGTTGGTGAAGATTATGGAAAGAAGACAGGCGAATCAAAAGAAGAATCAAAGGAAGAAAGTGAAGCTAAGGAGATTTTCAGGAAAGCAATGGAGGATAAAGAAAACAAGAAGAACACTCCGGTTTGTCAGGGTGACAAGGCTGTGGCTGCTGAAAAGGTAGTTATGGGTCTCCCTTATGAGGTAATTCAAGACATGGGTTCTCCTCCATGTAAAATTCATTTATTTGGGGTTTATAAGGCAAACAGACTGTTATTAGATAATGAAAAAGAATTAAAAAAATTAATAAGGAACTTAAGACAAATGAGTTAAAATATTTTATTAAGATAAATGAAGCGTTAAAAGAAAATGAGCATTTAAAAAGTAATCTTTTAGAAAGAAACATTGAAATAAATGCTTTAACTGAACGTGTAGCACTTGCTGAATTTGAAACAAGCAAATTAAAAACAATACTTAAAAATAGACAATCTCTAGGTGAAACTTGAGGAGCGTTGCAAGAATCAAAGGGGGCCTAGAATTAAGACTGGTTTGGGAAGCAAAGAAACCACTCATGTTTATCCTCCACCAAGCACTTATTGTTATTCACCTATGCCTATATCTCATCCAACTAATGAATTAATTCAGAAAGATACTAACAGTTTGTATGCAGGTTTAGAAGGAGTTAATCATAAGGAGATTCGAAAGGAATATGATTATGGTGAAAGTAGTGGTCTGGGCAGCTCTAGTCTTAACATTTCAAATTCCAAAAAGTCTTCCATAGACAATAGTTTAAGTAGATTTGTTTCCCAAATGTTTGTTATAGCTAGTAGCTTATGTAGTTCTAGTTAAAGTTCAGCTTGTTTATCCTCAGATGTTGATGAATCAAACCATGATGTTTCAAATACACTTGTTAATAGTAGTGATGATTGTTTAAGTAAAGCTTCAAACAGACAGTTTCACCCAATTATTTTGAAAAATTTCTTTCTCATCCTATCGCATCTTTTACACCTAGTCGTATTTCTAACACTAAAGATATAGAGAGAACATCCTTGAATGTTAACAATATTAATGTAAATGAATCTTGATTTGCTAAAGTAAAGCTCACAAAGGAAATATTAAAAGAATGATATGACTCATGTAGCAATTCCGATTCACACACGTCTGAATGTGAGGAAGAAATCTTAACTATCAAGCATCTGTTTTAAAATGTAATAAGAAAGGTTTAAAGTCCCGGTGTTTTAGATGTGGAAAGGATGATCATATTATTAAAACTTGTCCTGCATTTGTTAATAGAAATATAAATAATAGTTCCTTCGGAAGTAGATTAAATCATTTTGTAAATAATTTCTTCTGTAAAAGGTCTTCTGTTCCAAGACCTAAGTCGGTCAAGACTTGGATCCCAATCTCCAAGTCTTAACAAATTTTTTTGTTATGTTAGGAACATTCAAGAAGGGCTATCAATAGTTTTTGGCTTGTTGATAGTGGATGTTCAAGGCATATGACCGGGTTAAAGGACTTAGTTAAAAATTATCGCATAGTTAATAGGGGAAATGTCGCTTTTGCTGGAGATAAGAAGGGTGGAAAAATGATTGGTCAGGGAGAAGTCTTAAATGGTTCCTTAACTCTAGAAAAAGTAAATTATGTTCTAGAATTAGCATTCAATCTGCTAAGTGTGTCACAAATCTGTGATAAAGATATACCAGTGTTGTTTCTGATGAAAGTAAATTTGGTTGCTCATGTACCTTGCTAAACACTCAAGCTCAGAAGTCAAAGTTTGGTGCAGTTTCTGATGAATATTTCTACGTTGGCTATTCTTCCTCACAAAAAGCGTATCGGGTCTACAATAAAAGAATGCGTATTGTGCAGGTATCATTTTATGTTGATTGGCAAGAGTCTAATTCTCCAAACATGGGATTTGATCTAGCATGGTTTTATGACTCAAATACTGTCTTCAAATCTTTCAATCTTCAAGTTATTCCTCAAACCAATATCGAAATCATACCTCTAACCAAACCTCTTCCACCTGCACCTCATCCACAACCACCAATCAACCATCATCCTCAACCTCCATTTGATGTTCCACCTACACCTTCACCACAACAACATTCTCCTTCACAACCCACTTCCCCTTCACAACCTGGATTGATAAATGAATATCTCTATGCATGTTTCTTGTCTCAAATTGTTCCCAAAAATGTCTCAACAGTACTTCAAGACCCAAGTTGGGTTGAATCTATGCAAATGGAGCTTCAGCAGTTCAGGAACTAAAAGTTTGGCAATTAGTTGATCTTCCTCCAAACAAGTTTCCTATTGGTACTAAATAGGTATTCCGGAATAAACCAAATGATCGAGGAGTAATAGTTCAAAACAAATCCAGGTTGGTTGTTCAGGTTTCGCTCAGGAGGAGGGAATTGACTATACTAAAGTGTTTGCTCCAGTTGCTCACATTGAAGCCATCAAAATCTTTCTTGCTGATGCGGCTCACAAAAACTTTAAGTTTTTTCAGGTGGATGTGAAGTGTGCATTTCTCTACGGGAACATTGATAAGGAGATTTATGCTTGTCAACCTCCAAGTTTTTAGGATCCAGATTTTCCAGATAAAGTGTATAAACTTTAGAAATACTTATATGGATTACATCAACATGAGCCGGCTTTCCTTGATCAGACTTCTTTTTTGTTCTTCTCTCTCTTTGAGCCCGCTGCTCCTCTCTACTTCATCAATTTCAGCCTCTAGATCATATTCCTTCTCCTTAGCATACCTTTTTCTCTTCTTTATTACTTCAGCTTTTTTTTCTTGATTGTTTTTAGCATTCTTGTTTTCATTCTCGATCAGTCTCTTGATGTAGTTCCACCTCTCAGCTGGGTACATATTTTCTAGTAAATATGTTATTTTCCCACTGAAGGCGTGCCTGACTGCTGAACAATTTGCAAATATTCTGGTATTCATTTGCATCAGCCTTTTAACCTCTCCATGTCTTGGCAAATTAGGTTTCTCATCATTAATAATCATCTGGTTGAACCTTGGATACAACAACCATTTGTCCATCTTTAATGCTATAATATTCTCAGTCATACAATCAAAGATTAATCTGGCAATGTTAGCCTTTTGTCCTCTACAAAATACAATCATGCCCTTAGCCCAGTATACATTCAACCCATCTGATGCTCCCTTTCTGTGATCCAAGCACATAATGAACACATGAGCAACGTATCTCCATTCCCTGGACACAAAAGACTTTTTGATTTACTTCTTGGACCCAAAAGAGGGTCCTTCATACCTAATACTTTTGTAAGCGTTAAAGACTTCAACATCTATCATAACAGCCTCATCTCCATAGTCTTCCTCTAACTTCAAAACTTTGCAACTTCTCAACACTAATAACAATATCCTCCCCAAGGATTCTGGAAGTAATTCTGTGTAGATTTGATCCCAGATCACATTATGCATTTACCCAAAAGTCTCTTATATGAATATCATAAATCGTGGGTAAATGAGATATGGCATAGCAAATTGGAGACTGCTTCAACCACTTTAGACAGTCTCTGAATCCAACAGTCTTTGGATTGCTGTCATCTAATAAGGCCACAATATTTGTCTTCTCGTCAAACTTTAAATTTGCTATGTGAACTGCAAAATATAAAAATAAGTAGGTTAGTTATAACATAAAGAAAAAATAAACAAAATATAAGAAAACTGTAGTTTCGCCAGGCACAACTTGACAGCTTCGTTATGGTATCACCATCAACTTCCTTTTTGAATAGAGTCATGTCTATCGAACCACGAGAGAAACCTTTTCTAAACAGATATTGTGTCAAAGTTTCATACCAGATTCGAGGAGAGAAACTGAAAGAAGAACCAAGCATAAATAGCAGGTGTTTGAAGAAAGGAGGGATTCCAGATCTGAATCGGATCAAGATGTCATTTGAAAATGTTAATTGTTCAAGTGTATGTTGATGACATCATTTTCGGGTCAGCAAATGAGAAACTATGCAGAGAATTTGAAGAAGTAATGAAGGATCGTTTCGAAATAAGCATGATGGGGGAGTTATGCTTTTTCTTGGGATTACAAGTTGAACAAAAGCCTTTTGGTATTTTGATTCATCAAGAAAAGTAAGTTCTGGAGATTCTCAAAAAGTTCAAAATGGATGATTCTTCTCTAGAACATACTCCATTCACTGCTCAGACTTGCTTAACTCTCGATGATAATAGGAAATTCGTGGATGCTCATCGCTATCGTTCTATGATCGGATCTCTCATGTATCTCACGGCCAGCCGTACTGATATTACATTTGCTGTGTGTTATTGTGCTCGTTTTCAGGCCAACCTGAAAGAATCTCATGAAAAGGCTGTTAAAAGAATCTTTCATTACTTAAAGGGTTCCTCTTGTTTGGGTCTTTGGTGCCCAAAAGGAGGAAACTTTGATTTACATGCATATTCTGACAGTGATCATGGTGGTTGCAGGGTCAACCATAAATCTGTCACTGGTGGATGTTAATATCTAGGAGATTGTCATGTTTCTTGGCAAAGCAATAAGCAAACTACAGTATCTCTATCTACGGGAGAGGCTGAATATGTTGCTGCTTCTAGTTGTTGTTGTCAAGTGTTATGGATACAACATCAAATGATGGATTATGGAATAAATTTTCTTCATACACCACTTTTCTGTGATAATGAAGCTGCTATTGGGATTGCCAAAAATCCAATTCATCAAACTTGTACCAAGCACATTGAAACAAGAATTCATGCCATCAGGGACGCTCAGGAAAAGGGTTTATAGATATTATTCCGATTGACACAAAAAATCAACGAGCGGATCTTTTCACAAAAACATTTGATAAACCGCTTTTTTATGAATTGATCTCTATGTTGGGTCTAATATCATTTTAAAACCTCTTTTCTTACCATAATGTGTATAGTACTGTAAATTACTCTTTTTTGTTTATAAACTTTTACGGATAAACTTCTGAGTCCCATATGTCTTCACATCTTTGATTTTTTTTTGTTTTGTTTCAACTTATATTAAAAACACAAAAAAAGGAAGAGAAATTTCTTTTTGTTTCGTGGCAGCTAAAAAGAAATTTTGGGGGAGAATAAGGATCTACTTTTTGTCTAAGGTTTAATTTTGTCTTTTCCGGAACTTCATGGAAAAGATGTTTAAAGGAGAATTAATAGCATTGTTTGGGATATGCATGGTAGGCTCAGCCTGATATCAAAGTAAACAGTGATCGTGTGGCTTAATTAAAGTTTAAGAACTCTATGACAAGGATTATCCTCATGATATCTCAGCCTGCACAAAGCTACAAGGCCATGTCAAAAATGGGTTGAGAGTTTCAAATCTTTGCATTGATTTAATAAAATGGGTGACATATATAGTGCTTATCTCCTCTGCTATGTGTGAACATTGACGTGGAGTGATGATCTCCTCTGTTATACGTGAGTATAGACCTGGAGCTCTCATCAGCACATTCTGATGATCTTCTCTATTATTCATAAGTGTAGACCTGAAGCTCTCACCAGCAGATAAGATGGTCATCTCCTCTGTCATACGTAAGTATAGACCTGGAGCTCTCATCATCTGTCCCTATGAGACTAGTGACTCTTAAAAATTAAGAATCATTGTTATAAATTCTAAAATTTCACGCAAAGTTAATCATATTACTCAATAAACCATGAGACCTGGATTAGTACTTTGCTGAATATCTATGGGAACCAAGTCATCAGTGTTTTTGAAATGAATCCAAAACATGATAAAACAGCCGCAGATTTCTTATTCAAAAGAATAAGGCATGGGCTTAAAAGGACAAACATATCAGCAATCCCGCAAATCTTGACTCTCTGGATCAAATTTCTTCTTGTTATTTACCTTATTTTATTTTATTTTTTGTTTATTTTAATATCTTTGGCCAATGAATTAAGCATGATAAAGACAAAGCTGATCAATCAAGAATTAAGAGAAAAAGAGAAAGATGAACAACTGGAGAGTATGAAAAGAATGATGATTATCAGCAGGAACTGATTAGAAGACTATTTAAGGAGGTTAATGATCTCAAGGCTAATGCTGGCCTGCCAAACCAGCTATCTCAAGAGGAGCTAGATGATCTGACTAATACATCTAAGTATGCATTCTTGAGAGTAGGAAAGTCATCAGGGATAGGGGGATATGCAAGTACTACAAGAGGTGATGCTAGTGGTAGTAGTGATGGTGGTCCAAATGTTGTTGAAACAGAGGCTGAGAAGAGGGGTGATAAGAGAAGTGATGTGAGAGAGGAGCCTGTGATTGTTGAGGTTGAGTTTGTTGATCTGGGGTTTGATATAGAAACCGACTTGACTGGGGATGAGGTACTTAGAGAAGATACTACTGAAGGAAACAAGAAGGATATAAGGAAGATCCTTATAGTTGAAGAAGATGAATACAAGGAACAGTTGGACGACTATGATTCGAAACTCGAATATTATGAAGTGGAGGAGTGTCCAATGACTTATGTGGTGCAAAGGGGTTCTGTTGAAGGTGATGTATTTGAATTATGTAAAGAAGACTGGTTTGTGAAAGAGAAAGAACCAGAACAGTTGACTCCACTGTTTCAAAACATCAGTGAACCCAGCAAGAAGACATCTGATAAGAAGATTATTACTTGGAATTACAATCTCGAATTAAAGATGTTCATGATTAAACGAAGGGGTGGGGACATCTCGTACATGCATAAAAGGAAGGCGTTAAAGACCTTGCCTAGATGGGACTTGAGGAGATTATCTGAGATTCCATTATTGGATGCACATTTGAGTGAACATGCAATGATGTTGGAGAGGAAATCAAGGCAGGAATAAATGACAATTTTGTTGCATTCTGGTTTATGAGGACCGAAAGAAGAAGATCGAAGAAAGACTTGGATTGGGCCACCGACAAATGAAAGATTGATTTGAAGCTGAAGCCAGCTAAAACTGTGAACAGAGTAAGGGTGCCCAATCCACTTCCCCATAGACTAAAAAAGTTTGAAAAATGGTTCTATGACAATAATACTGGGGAAGCAGTAATTAGACTGCAAGGTGGTGTAGAGATTAAGCTTTTTGATCCTATGGAGGTATTTTCATTCTGTGATGAGGATTTGGTAATTCTATGTGAGAATCACATCAAAGCAGGAGCTGGAGCTGAAACAAGAAAAGAAGCCAATTTGTTTATGAATGTGGCTAATAAAGCTCGTGGAGTAAGGGCAGAGGTCAGGGAGCTCACTGAGAAGGTATCAAAGGCTGACGAGTAAAGGCTGGACATGAAGGATCTTACAAGACAATTTGCAAGGGCAAGTGCAAGGGCAGAAGAGGAGAGTACAACAGGAGCGGATCAAGAAACATCTGATAAAGCTTAATAGGAAGTGAGATATGGGCAAGAAGACCCAGAGTGAGGTCCAACCTAGGGGAAGAATTGATAATCTTGTATAGGTTGGACTCACTATAGTTGATAGGTTAAATGTTATGTATTAGGATTAATGTTAGTTTTTCTCTTGTATTTTGTATTTTGTTGACTTTGGTGTTCTAGCGAAACTACGGGCGAAACTATAGATTCACCCAGAGTCAGCTGTGTCTGTTCACCCGGCGAAACTGTAGTTCGATGCCTGGTGAAACCTGTTAATAGTCATGTAGTTTTGCTAGTCAACGAAACTTCCAGCAAAATTAGGTTTGCTTATATATTGTAATTTTTCTATCTGTGTATTGAACCGATTGCAAAACCCTAATACGAAATATCATTGTTGCAATTATGTGTGTGCGGCTTGAAGCTTATTCTCATTATTATTGAGCCTTTTGATTGATTGTCATTGTTTAGATTCTAAATTATTCATTGTGTTATTGGGTATATTGTGTTAAATCAGTGGGAAATCATTGTTATACATCAAGTGCACTATTGAATGGATCATGAGGACCAACACTTTCCTTTCCTTTTCTTTTTCTCTCCTTTTTTTAAAAAAAATCCGGGTGTTACATCCATTGATATGTATATTATGACATGGTCGATGGATGGATGATGAGAGCTCCAAGTCTATACTCACGTATAACAGAGTAGATGATTAGTTGAGCATGTTGATGAGAGCTTCAAGTCTATACTAACGTATAACAGAGAAGATCATCACTCTAGTTCAATGCTTACGCATAGCAGAGGAGATTGGCATGCAATTTATTAATGGCTAAAGGATGTGGGAAATTTGGCAACACAGGATCAAAACAGAAATCAGCCACTCTCAACCCAATTATTGACGAGACTTGTAACTTTGTCCAATTCGAGATGACATGGAAATGATCCTTAACACTGAGTGTTGAATCTTAGTTAAGTCACACAATCACTGTTTATTCCGTTTTAGGCCACCGGGCCTACCGGCATATCCCAACGTAACACCTGTGACCTCCCACTATCCAAGCATCCTAAATCTAATAGAATACAAACATAAGATGTTATATACATGAAATCATAAAAAAATAAAATTTTAAAAACTATTCAATACATTCTCCCCTGAAATTTGTATTTAAATGTAACTAAAGAAATTTCACTTTTGAACTAGAAGACACTTTGGGGAAGTTTGGGTGTCGAAGCTCCTTAGCACATTAAATATATTTTTTTATGTTTAAAACTCAAAAGATATTATTTATTTAAAGACAATCGCTAGAATTTGCTTTTAAAGGATATTAGACTGAACATGTTGATCAATTCATAAAAACGAGTTTATCAAAAGTTTTTATGAAAAGATGGGCCTTTTGACTTTTGGTGTCTATGGGAGTAATATCTATAAAACCTTTTTCCTGTGCATCTCGGATTGCATAGATTCTTGTTTCAATGTGCTTGGTGTGGGTATGATGAATGGGATTTTGGCAATTCCGATAGCCGCTTCATTATTGCAGAATAGTGGTGTGTGAAGAAAGTTAATCCCGCAATCCATCATTTGATGTTTGTTGGACCAAAAGAACCAATGAGCCTGATCAGAAAAACCTTTAAGTCATACGGACATTACAACAACTGAAGTAGTCTGCAACAGCTGAAGACATCAACTGAAGACAAAGTCTGAAGTGAAAGAGCTGAAGACAAAGTCTGAAGTGAAAGAGCTGAAGACAAAGTCTGAAGTGAAAGAGCTGAAGACAGTGTGAAGACAAAGTTTCAGATGTTGTCACAACAGCTGAAGAAGACCTCTTCAGTAGTTGTGATGGTTTCCTTTCAGTAGTTTTATGTTTCTTGTAATCAGTACTTGTAGTTTCAGTAGTGTTAGTTTTATCTTGTACTTAGCATACTCTGAGATGTTCTCAGTTGTTGTGAACATTCTCAGTAGTTTGCTTACTTTCAGTAGTTTGTAATAATTCTGTTAGATGTCACTATCAAGTGACATCAGCAGACGTCACATTCCTTTATATAAGGAATGTTGACCTAATTGTAAGGTGACGAGCAGCTATAGAAAACTTAGAAAAGCTTAGCAGCCGCCACACCGAAGCATTGTGCATGAATGATATTATCCATTTTGAAGAAAACCCTCTTTCTCTATAACCGTGTACTGTTCCATTGAATATCTATTGTGTTCTTGCTATATTTGTCTAATTCTTGTTCTAATTCCGCTGCGATTCAACTCTAATTGATCAAACTTAGATCGCTGATCCTGACAAATGGTATCAGAGCCGGTTAATCATTGATCGGTTTAACAATTGATCATTGAAACTGCTATTTCGATATCTAAAGTTTGATCGAATTAGCATATTTGCAAGAATTGGTTATAGAGATTGGTCTTCTGCTGCTTCTGGTTAGTCAATTTGAGTTTCTTCTTGGTTCATATTGAGTTTGTTGTGTTTTTGTGCTAAATCTTTTGAAACTTGATTGAATTGGTTTGAATCTGAGAATGACTACTCCTTCTAATGACCCTCACAATACTGGCTCCTCAACCAAGCCTCCGATGCTGGTTAGGAGTGAGTATAACATATGGCAACGAAGAATGCTCCATCACCTGTCTGTTAACAGTTCAGGTTGTTGGACATCTGTGGTTCACGGTCCACACAAGCCTATGGTGAACAATCCGGAGACCAACCAAATGGTTCCGAAGAAGAAGGAGCAATACTCAGATGAAGATCGTAAACTGTTTGAGATTGATGCTAAAGCCCATGGAATTCTGGCCATGGCACTGCCTAATGAAATCTATTCTGGGCTTATGCATCATGAAACTGCTCATGACCTCTGGAATGCTTTGAAGGAACAATTCGGAGGAACTGATGAGGTCTTAGCAAACAACAGAGAAATCCTCGCCCAACAATATGAGACATTCTCTCATAGGAAGGGTGAGACACTGACTCAACAGTTTGAGCGTTTCTCCTGCTTGATCTCTGAGCTGAAAATGGTCAAGCATGAGTATACTAACAGCCAGATGAACAACAGATTCCTCAGATCACTGCCTGAGAGATGGGACACATACACCATTGTCCTACGCTCCAGTGCAAATCTGGATAGCCTATCTCTCACCCAACTCCATGGGAAACTGCTTACATTTGAAAGAGAGATAGAGCAGAAAAGGAAACTGGCATCATCAGGAAAGCTCACTGATGACTTTGTACCAGGGAACACTGCCTTGGTCGGTCATGAGTCAGAATATGCTGGATCAGAAAGCCATTATGATGAGCATATAGATTTCTCTTCAAACAGTTCTGATCATGCATTTGTTGGTGTTGACAGTCATTCTGGGTGTAATAGTGATAATTTATGCTTTATCATGGATGATTTGATGGGTATTGCTGATGATGATTTAGAAGAGATGGATATTTTGAGCCAAATGGCCTTGATCAATATCAGATCTCAAAAGTTCTACAAGAGAACTGGTAGGAAATTTCCAGGACTCTCTGGCAAAACCAAAGTTGGTTTTGACAAGAGTAAGTTGAGGTGTCACAAATGCCACAGGCTTGGGCACTTTGCAAGAGAGTGTAGATCAACTGGATCTAACTCCTCTGCACCCTTTGTGACCTTTCCAAGCAATAGTTCACAAAACAAAGGGCAACATCCTGCTAGTTCTGGTCATCACTCACAACCTCAATCTCCTGCATATTTTGTCCCTCAGGGTCCAATGCCATATCCATATCCCTGCTATTACATGCCACAGCCAAATCCAGTTCAAGTTCCTATAGCACAACAACCTCAAGCCCTACCTGAGCCTCAACCATCTCCATCACAATCTCAACCTCATCACAGCTTCTTCACACCAGGAGTTGTTGACTGGAGCAGCTCACCAGATGATCTTTCTGGTTTCAATGAGCAATTATTTGCTGGTGCTGGTCAACATGGTGGTGAACATCCTTTTGGGAATCTTGCTCTCATGGCCCTGGAGTCTACTGAGGGTTCCTGCTCTGATGCATCATCTTCACAGGTAACCCAGGTATCTTCTGAGGCTAAAGCCAAGTTATGTTCTGAATCATGCATAGCTGCCTTTGTCTCTATTAGAGAGGCAAATGTAGCTTTAATCAATCAAAATCTTGAGCTTGAGAAAACTATTTCCAAAAGAAAAGCTGAGTATGAGTCTGCTCTTAATGACAAAGATGATGAGATTTACAAGCTTAAATGTCAACTTAATGATGAAAAGGCTAAGGTAGAGGTCATACTTGAGAACCACAGAAGTCTCAAAGAGACACTTGCAGATACCCAAGTTGAGTGTGACCGCTGGGTAACATCCTGCAAGGGATTTGAAATGCTTCTCAGCAAGCAAACAGCTTCAAATGTGAAGTTTGGAATAGGTTACAATCATACTGCACCACCTACTGATTTTACTTCAAAATCAATAGTAAAATCTGAAGGTGAAAGTAATTTCCAAACCACATCATCATGTGATTCATCCTCAAATGATAATACAAAATTGTCAAAATTAGAGGATGAAGTCAGTGTTAAGATCTCAGCAAATCAATTGCCTGATGGTTTAAATGCTGATAAACACATGAAGCTGAGCAATTCAGATGTTGTCCCTCAAAGTACTCCAAGTACTGAAGGGCAAGTCACAACATCTGAAAAGCATTTCATATCTGCTGAAATAAAAGGATTAACAACTGCTGAGGAATCTATCATACGGTCTTTCAGGACGGATAGAGAACAGCTGAAGAACAAGTCTTCAGTTGTTACCGATCCTTCAGTACTTAACACAAGTACTGAAAGGAGGAAAGTACTGAAGATCACACCTTCAGTAGTTTCCACTTCAGCAGTTGATCAATCCAAGATGAAGAATAAGCCATGTGAAATATGTGGTAAATTCAATCATCTATCTGATGAATGCTGGTACAAAAAGGGTTCCAAACTCAACAGAGATAAGCTCATTAAAGAAGAGATTAATAAAATGAAAAATGAGTTTGAGACCAAGTTTGTACCACAGTCATCTCAAACTGATAAACCCAAGGCCTCGCCAACATCCAAAAAGAAGGATGGGGTTTATCAGAAAACAGCTGATAGTGTTCCTCATGATAAACATCAGACTAAGTCTGTGAATTTCAAGAAGGAGGAAATGGTGGGTCACAGGAACTCATCAAAAACAAGTACTGATGTGTCAAATGAGCTGAAGGCTTTAGCAACAAATCAGACACAACTTGTTATGATGGTTCAGCATTTGTTGGGGAGAGTTAACCAACTAGATGCACCTGTGATCAAACCACTGAAAAGGAAATCCAAGCCCAAATCTAAGAAATCCATTTCAGCACCATCTCCACCTTCATCAGCTGTTAATCATGAGAAACAAGTTATGGTTAAATCTGTTGATGAAAACAGACCCAAAACCAAAAAGGTTTGGGTCTCTAAAGCTAACTAGTTTCTTATGATAAATGCAGGGTTCTTCAGCATGCCAAAGAAGCATCTGGTATGTAGACAGTGGAGGATCTATGCATATGACTGGGAGCAGTTCTCTTCTTAATGACTACTCTCAAGGAAAGAAGGGATTTGTCTCATTTGGAAATGATGCTAAAGGTTACATCATCGGGAAAGGATTTGTGTCAAATGGAGAAATCAGATTTGATGATGTTAACCATGTGGAGAATCTCAAGTATAATCTACTGAGTGTCAGTCAGATGTGTGATAAAGGGCATGTTGCACTTTTCACAAGCCAGAACTGCCGGATTCTGTCTTCCAAAGTTCTGAGGCTGATTGACAAGGTATTGGATGAACATACTCTCCTGAAGGCCAACAGGATAGGAAGAGTATATGCCTTGGATTTGTCAAAGAAGATTGATATAAAAGGTCATCCTTGCCTGTTCTCCAAGGCCTCTCCTCAGGAATCTAAACTGTGGCATAGAAGGCTGGGTCATGTTAATCTCAAAAACATGAATCAGCTGATCCACAATAGTTTAGTGAGAGGTCTACCAATAAAGGAGTTCCACTGTGATGAAACCTGCACTGCTTGTTTAAAAGGAAAACAACACAAAGTTTCATTCCCTCCTATAGAAGAACCAAAGTCCACTGCCTGCTTGCAATTACTGCACATGGATCTCTTTGGTCCTGTGAGAGTAATGAGCATGGCAAAGAAGAAATACTGTCTGGTAATTGTGGATGATTACTCCAGATTTGTATGGACCTTCTTCTTGCATTCAAAGGATGAGGCTGCTCAGACAATTATTAACTTTGTGTTGTATGTTGAGAAGCAGTATTCCCTATCAGTCAAGTGTATAAGAAGTGATAATGGAACTGAATTTAGAAACCATACACTTGATGATTTCTACCTTTCAAAAGGAATCAAGAGGCAGTATAGCATCCCAAGGACTCCAGAACAAAATGGAGTAGTGGAGAGAAAGAACAGGACCCTAATTGAAGCTGCAAGGTCCATGTTGGCTGACTCTGGTTTGCCACTGACCTTTTGGGCTGAAGCTGTCAACACAGCATGCTATGTGCAAAATAGAGCTTTAGTGAATCAGAGGTTGATGAAGACTCCTTATGAAGTTCTACATCATTTGGCTCCTCTAATTTCATTCTTCAGAGCATTTGGGTGTCCTTGTTACATTCTCAACACAAAGGATCAACTCCAAAAGTTTGATTCTAAGGTGGATGCAGGGTATTTTGTTGGGTATTCATCCACTTGCAAGGCTTACAGAGTGTTCAACTGCAGAACAAAGATGGTTGAAGAAACCTTGCATGTGAAGTTCAATGAATCCCCTAAGGACAAAATTCCACAAAACCCTGTGGAGTTGTTTGATCTGGACATACTGCAATATGTTCCTTATCAGCCTCCAGCTGTTGCAGATCATGTGAATTCATCACCTTCTGCAGCTAGTCATCCATCTGGTGGTACTGATGTTGATGATGATCCCAGTACTCACCTATTCAAGTTTTGTGATCAACTGCCTGAGTCTACTAAACTTGATGTTCCTGTAGCTTCAGTAGCACCATCCACAACAAATGCTGATGAGATTTTTGAATCCTCTACTTCATTTGACTTGCCATCTAATACTTGGTTTCAAGAATCTGGATCAACATCTGTTGCTGCTGAGCGTGCTACAAACACTTGCACAGATCTCATAGTGTACCAAGAGCTGAAGAATCACCCAATGTCTCAAATCATTGGTGATATCAATGCTGGTGTCTCAACTAGAAGTCAATTGTCCAACTTCTGCTTCTATGCTCTCTTCATCAGTCAGCAAGAGCCAAAGAACTATCATATTGCATTAAGAGACAATGGATGGGTTGATGCCATGCAGCTTGAGCTTCTTCAGTTCAAAAAGCAGCAAGTGTGGGAACTGGTTCCTCTACCCCCAGGTAAGTGTGCAATAGGCACTAAATGGGTGTTTAGGAATAAAACAGATGAACATGGGCAAATTGTCAAGAACAAGGCCAGACTGGTTGTCCAGGGGTTTTCACAAGAAGAAGGTATCGATTATGATGAAACCTTTGCCCCTGTAGCCAGACTGGAGGCAATTAGATTGTTCTTAGCCTATGCTGCATTCCACAATCTTAAAGTTTTTCAAATGGATGTCAAAAGTGCATTTTTATATGGTAAAATAAAAGAAGAGGTTTATGTGTGTCAACCACCAGGTTTTGAGGATAATAAACATCCTGATTGGGTGTATAAACTTGATAAGGCTCTTTATGGGTTGAAACAAGCTCCTAGAGCCTGGTATGAAACACTGTCAAATTTTCTTCTTCAGAATAATTTCACTAGAGGCTCCATAGATAAAACTTTGTTCATTAAGAAAGTGGGTCAGCATAAGCTCCTTGTTCAAATTTATGTTGATGATATTATTTTTGCATCCTCTGATCCACAGTTGTGTGATGCATTTACAAAGTTGATGCAACAAAAATTCGAAATGAGTGCCATGGGAGAATTACAGTTCTTTCTAGGTTTGCAAATCAAACAAAAGGCTGATGGAACTTTCATTCATCAGTCAAAATACACAAAGAGTCTTTTGGAAAAGTTTGATTTACAAAACTGTAAGCCCTGTTCTACTCCCATGTGCAGCACCACACAACTGGATGCAGATCAGAAAGGTAAAGCTGTTGATGAAACACTTTACAGATGTATGATTGGGTCCTTGATGTACTTAACAGCTTCTAGACCAGATATTATGTTTGCAACTTGTGTTTGTGCTAGATTTCAGGCTGCTCCTAAAGAGTCTCATTTGATTGCAGTCAAGAGGATCTTTAGATATCTGCAAGGTACTCAATCTCTAGGTCTTTGGTATTCCACTGGGCACTCTTGCAAATTAGTTGCTTTTTCTGATAGTGACTATGCAGGGTGTAAATTAACTAGAAAATCAACTTCTGGTGGATGTCAATTCCTAGGCAACTGTTTGGTTTCTTGGCAGAGTAAGAAACAAACATCTGTTGCTACATCCACTGCTGAAGCCGAGTACATTGCTGCTGCAAGTTGTACATCTCAGGTACTCTGGCTTCAGAATCAATTATTGGATTATGGCATTACAGAGACTAAGACTCCATTACTAATGGATAGTGCTTCAGCTCTTTGTATTGTCAAGAATCCAGTCCAGCACTCTAGGACCAAACATATTGAGATCAGACACCATTTTATTAGGGATTGTTTTGAAAAAGGTCTGATTGATCCAAAGTTTGTTCCTAGTGCTGATGAGCTTGCAGACATATTTACTAAGCCTTTGGACAGTTCAACTTTCCAAAACCTAGTGTTAAGGCTTGGTATGCTGCAGCTAGAATAAGTGACAACTACTGATGATCTCAGTCAACAAGTACTGATGAGCATTCGTATACTATTGTCACAAATAAGTACTGATAAGTTCTTTTATCCTCAGTAGTTTTCATAACTACTGAAGACTAAATTACTTAAAAGTACTGAAGTACTCTATCTGTTGAAAAGAACTGATGTGGTTACAACTACTGATGTAGTTACAACTACTGATGTCAGTATAACAGATAAGTACTGATGACCAATGAAACATCTGAAAATCAGACAAAAGTCTGATAAGTGTTGAGGTCAGAATGAAACAGCTGATGAGCTAAGAATTGACGACAACAGCTGATGAGAAACTTTTCTCTTCAGTTGTTTCTACAACTGCTGTTTCACTTCATACAACTGAAGCCAAAACCATGTCTTCAGTAGTTTCACAACTACTGATGACTAATACCAAGTCTTCAGTTGTTACAACTTCTGAAAGTTAAAACCAGGTCTTCAGTTGTTTTCAAACAACTGATGACAGCACCAACACTTTCAGTCGTTTTATATCAGCCTTTTCTAACCCTATAAATACCTAAACCTAATTTCAAACGTTTCATTAGCCGTTTCATCCTTCACTCTCTCAACAATGGCGACCATGAAACTCAAACCCAGACACAACTGTGTTGCCTACCTCTCGAAATCGGCCTTTTGGAACAAATTTGATAATGCCATCGATCTTATGGTAGATTCCCAGTACCGAACCGCTTTTCTTCTGAATCCTACCATATACCCCGATTCCCTAAGCCAATTCTGGACCAACGTCTCTGTGCAAACTGGTGAGAATGATCGCCAAATCACTCTCCAGTCGTTGGTTAACCAGAAACAGGTGGTCATCACTCCAGACATCATTCGACAAACCCTAAATCTACATGATGCCACCTGCGTCACAGAATACCCGAAAGGCACAACTGATATGTCTTTCATCAATAACGGGTATGAAGGAGACTTAAGTGCTACCACCATTCTGAAGAAGCACTTCCATGATGCTGAACGTCTTATATTCCACATGGTGAATGTCTGCCTTGCACCAAAAACCTCCTCATGGGATCAGATGTCCTCCCGATGGCAACAGGTATTATACTCTATCTTTGAACGACAAAATCTAAATTTTTCTGAGATAGTTTTTATGGAACTAAAGGATCTGGCTTTGAAACCTGTGGCAAACAGATGGATATTATATCCCAGGTTTCTCATGGCCATAATTTTAAATCAGCTAAAATCAGACGGCCTTGTTGGCCTTGGAGTCCCTGCTCCGGCTGTATTGCCTGAAGTATACTCCAGGCACAACTCTGACCCTACAATGAAAGGGGCTGCCCGGCTGCTAAAACCCAAGCAGCGGGAACCCACAGCCTCCACTTCCAGATCCAAAGTCCCCACCAAACCCAACACCAAAAAGCCCAAAAAGGCTACTCAGGGAGATGAGTCCCCTGAGGATGCCCCTGTAACACCAATACAGGAAACACTTACTGGTTCTAACCCCCCAGTAGTGTCAAAGACTCCACCAGCCCTAGCCGCTCAGGCATCCTCTCAACAGGATCCTGATGCAACCATAATTGGGGATACCACAATTCTGGAACCTATCTCAATTGAGAAGGTTACCATTGAAGAGCACCAGTCACCCCGGGTGCAATCTGCTTCAAACCTATCTCCAAATGCAACCGCCCCTCAAAGCCCAACCATTATAGTTGCACAAGTTCTGAGTCAGCTGCATTCCTCTCCTCCTCCCCAGAAACCAATTACAAAGGGGAGTACCTCAACAGCTGAGGAAGAGGACCAAAATTATGCTAATAACCCACAGCACAGGGGTTATAATGTTCAATCTCCCCGTGTAGAGGAGGAGGTTAGAACATCTGGTGAGGCTGCCACTTCTACTGATTCAGCAAATGAACAGGATGCAGTTGGTAACATCTCTAAGACCTCACCAGAGGCAACTGCCGATGAAGGACTCAGTCCTGAGGCAAGAAGTCCCCATAACCAAGAACAAGGGGCACATGCTACAACTGATCTACACTCAGGGCATGTACATCCTGATTCAATCTTGAGGTCAGGTGATTCAGCAAAGACTGATGATGACCTGGGCTTTTTCTTTGATGTCTTAGCCCATAACACAATCCTTGAGGCTGAGGTGAGCAGACTCAAAGAACTGCTTGCCAAAATGTCTCAGGATCAAAGTCCATCCGCCCCAATAAACCCACAGATGGCACCTTCATCTGAAGGTTCACCAAACACTCAGCCACTACACTCAACTGAGCCACCAGCCACTGCTTTTGGCACCACCTCTCAGGGACAGAACCCCTCTGAGCAGATGGTTGCTACTTTTCAACATTCCTTACCTCTCATCACTCCCATCATCAATGAGATTGTGCATAAAGCCATTGATGAGAGGATCTCCTCAAATCTACAAACACTTGTTGATGATGCTGTGCAAAAGAAGCTTTCTGCCATTCAAACCCCTGAACCCAATGCACCCAAAAAGGGGGAGTCTAAGGCAGTGAAAGACAGAAAGAGAAAGAGAGTGGAAGATGAGAAACAAAAGAGAAAGAAAAGGAGTTAGAAAAGGAAAAACAGCTGATCACATACAAGAGAAAGAAAAGTGCTGAAACTCAAAAGCCTGATGAAGAGAAATCATTGGAAGATCTGGTTAAAGAAGCTGATGAAGCTCACAGCAGATCAATGGACAAAATAATAGACCAACTCTTCAGACAGGGTTTTGATACAGCTACTTTAGACACTGAGATCAGAAGGCTGGAGATTAAAGAGATACAAGAGAGATGGGCCAGTTACAGTGTGATGGAAAGGGAGAGGTTGGAGATAATGATCAGGTTTATTGCAAAATACTTGGGAAGATCATTAATTGAGATTAAATCATGGACCAGAGACAGTATTCTGGCAATAACCACCAGAATCTGTGCTTCTGAAGCATTCAATAAAGGGTTGATTATCGAAGCCTTAGATGAAGCAGGTGCTGGGAAGAGATCTGATATGGCCAAGCTTTCCAAAGCCAAACTTACCACAAAAATGCTAGATCAGCCTTCCCAAACTCCCACTCAAAAACAACCAACCCCACAACTCTCCAAACCAATCCCTAAACCTAAACTTAAACCAACTCAACCTTCAAAACCAACTCCCTTACCCCAAAAACCACCTCAAACCACATCCAAGGATGCACCCAGAAGGAGGAGAAGGGTGTTGAGGATGGAAGAAGAAGAAGAAGATGATGATGAAGAAGACAGTCTGCCAATCTCTGCTGTTCTAAAAATACCTGAGCCCAGAAGTCAACAAATGATCACACCAGACTTTCAGAGGCAAATGGTGAAAGTTAAGATTGAAGAAGAAGAACAGCAGAAACAGCACGATGAGCAACTTTTGAAGATGGTTGACAAAGAGTTTCCTCAGTCATCATCTATACAAGCCATGAAGAAACACGCTCAAAGGCTGTATGCTCTCAGGTATACCTTTCAATATCAAAAGGAGAGAGTAAGGATTTGGCCAGACCCCAGGGTTAGTTCTAGAATTCATAAGAAATCCATACCAAGTAGATACAATGGCCAAGTGAGAAAGACCATAGATGCTGTTATTATGTTGGCCATTGTAGTCTCACCCTGGGAGATACTTGAAGACTTCAAGAGAGCCTACAAGTCAAAGATGACCCCTCAAACTCTAATGGAGAACAAAATGGTCAAGAAGGGGTTGTTATACAAGAGGCTTGAAGAGATCAAGAAAAATGAACTCCAGTTGTTATTAGAAGGGACTCACCCAGATGAATTTGCTTACAGAGAGATAACAACTGTTGAGTTGAAAATGGAAAGACGGTAAAGTACCTATCAGAGTACTATGGCCCAGAGTTCTTCTTCGAAGGAGAAGCAGAAGAACTCACTAAGGAGGAACAAGTTGTTCTCCTTGAGGCCTACGTCAGAGAGTCTTATAGACTCATCAATGGGAAGTAGGTTTCATGGTTGGGATAACAGCTCTGTGTCCAGTTCCCCAAGACAGAGTTCCCTTCCATTCTTTGACATTCACATCTACTGAAACCTGTTCCCTGGCCTGTGCTTATCCGATATCTCTGAAGCTGATCAAGAGAGTATTTCTGCTAAGAATAAGTGGGACCTCAATAAGCTTAAAGGTTTTGGCTGCATTGGTTCAGGGGGAGTTTGTTGGACCAAAAGAACTAATGAGCCTGATTAGAAAAACCTTTAAGTCCCACGGACATTACAACAACTGAAGTAGTCTGCAACAGCTGAAGACATCAACTGAAGACAAAGTCTGAGGTGAAAGAGCTGAAGACAAAGTCTGAAGTGAAAGAGCTGAAGACAAAGTCTGAAGTGAAAGAGCTGAAGACAAAGTCTGAAGTGAAAGAGCTGAAGACAGTCTGAAGACAAAGTTTCAGATGTTGTCACAACAGCTGAAGAAGACCTCTTCAGTAGTTGTGATGGTTTCCTTTCAGTAGTTTTATGTTTCTTGTAATCAGTACTTGTAGTTTCAGTAGTGTTAGTTTTATCTTGTACTTAGCATACTCTGAGATGTTCTCAGTTGTTATGAACATTCTCAGTAGTTTGCTTACTTTCAGTAGTTTGTAATAATTCTGTTAGATGTCACTATCAAGTGACATCAGCAGACGTCACATTCCTTTATATAAGGAATGTTGACCTAATTGTGAGGTGACGAGCAGCTATAGAAAACTTAGAAAAGCTTAGCAGCCGCCACACCGAAGCATTGTGCATAAATGATATTATCCATTTTGAAGAAAACCCTCTTTCTCTATAACCGTGTACTGTTCCATTGAATATCTATTGTGTTCTTGCTATATTTGTCTAATTCTTTTTCTAATTCCGCTGCGATTCAACTCTAATTGATCAAACTTAGATCGCTGATCCTGACAATGTTGAATCCACAGCACTAGACATGTTCATTTCAAAGCATTCTTTCATCACTTCTTCAAAATCCTAAGAAGAAGCACATCCCCCTTATCATGTTCATTTCAAAGCATTCTTTCATCACTTCTTCAAAATCTCTGCACAACTTCTCATTTCTTGATCCGAAGATGATGTCGTCAACATGCACTTGCACAATAAGCACATCTCCGTTAATCACCTTCTTAAACAAAGTCATTTCTATAGTTCCTCATGTGAAACCTTTTCCGAGAGGATTCTGTTTTAGGGTTTCGTATCGGATTCTAGGAGCTTGATGTAATCCATAAAAGGATTTATCCAATTTATAGACATTCTCAAGACAATCTGGATCTTTGAAACCTGGTGGTTGACAAACATAGATCTCTTCGTCAACGTCTCCATGCAAGAATGCACACTTTATGTCCATCTGGAAGACTTTGAAGTTTTTGTGAGCTACATGAGCAAGAAAGATACCAATGGCTTCAATCCGAGCCACACGGGCAAACACCTCATTGTAGTCAATCCCCTCATCTTGAGCAAATCCTTGAACAACTAGTCTTGATTTGTTTCTTATCACTACCCCATGATTATCTGGTTTGTTCTTGAATACCCATTTTACCAACCGGATACTTATTTGGAGGAAGATCAAATAATTCCCACCCCTTCAATTTTCAAAACTGTTGGAGCTCTAATTGAATTGATTCTACTAGGCTTAGATCTTGAAGTGCCATGGAGACATTTTTAGGAACAATTTGAGATAGAAAACAAGCAAAGAGACATTCAATGATTAGCCTAGATTGGCTTCGAGTCCTCACACCGTCAGATATTGATCCACTAACATAATCATGTGGGTGGTCTTTGAGGGAGGGTTTTGAAGTTAGTGTTTTGGGTTGAGGAATTGGATGATGTTGGACCCTGAAAGGATCATACATGCCAATTTAAGAGGTGGTTGAAGGTTGATCTGGTTGAACAAAATCTGCATAAGTCCAAGATCCAATACGGGTGAAAACAACAGAAGAAAAAGACAAGTATCGGCTGTCAGCATTTGTCAATGCAAATGAGCAAGAACAAATATAGCTGATTATTTGTTCATCCGCATTTACTGATGCGGATAAGCAAAACCAAATGTGACTAAGTCTTCGTTCTTTCGCATTTGCCAATGCGGATGACATGCTTAATGTGGATGCTCAACTAGAGAAATGCTGATGAAGATCAACACATCCGCATTAACTAATGTGGATGTTCATTACAAATGTTGATTATCATTTTGTACTTAGACTAGTAATCTGATGTATAGTTGTCAGGGTACCTTAGTCATTTTGTACAGCCATCATATCAGGCTATAAATAGAATAGTATACAATTAAGTTTAAAAGTTTTTTTCTGTTACAACCCCTAGCACACTTTGTATCTTGTTTACATATATCAATATATAAAGCATTTATTAGTATCTTCAACATTTAATGTTCATTGACTTTGTATTTATGTTACATAATCATTGACTCAATTATCATATTCAATCATAGTTGAGTCACATCAACTGAGATTCTTATATCGGACCTATCAATTGGTATCAGAGCCTCAGCTCTTGAATTCACCTCAAAATCAGTTCAGATCTTGAACGAAAATCGATTGAACTGGTGATTGAGCTGTTTATTAGAAAATTTTATACTTCTAATAAACATTCATGCTGAAAATACTTGAAACTTCATCAACCATCACTGTTCTTCTAATCGACAAACACAAGAACACTGTTCGATTGTTGATTCTCAACAAAAATTAGACAAAAACCACTCATAATCACAAAATATTGACCAAAATCAACCTAAAATCCACTTAATAGTGGACTATTCATCAAATTGACCTAAACTTCTACTGCTATTCATCAAATCTAGACAAGAAAATCTTGAAATTGGAGTGTTTGAACATTATGGACATAAAAATTCAACTTAATCAATATTCAAACCATTTAAAATCAAGTTTATTCTAATGGATTCTGTTAACTTTTCTGAACTTGGCATGCATCTAAACTTCCAATGCTTAAACACAAGTCTGAATTTAAGCAGTGGAAAATAAGGTTTAGAAATTACATTATAGGTGTGGATCCTGGACTACTGGATATCCATTTGCAAAGGACCCTACATTCCTGTCTCTCTTATTGTTGATTAGTACAGAACTATGAGAATTTCCATTAAGGGTCCTAATCTAAATCTTGATGATGAAGAATAAAAGAAAATCAAGAGAGATCTCAAAGCCTACTTCATTCTAACTCAGGCTTAGAAAATGGATGTCCTCAAAAGACTAGAGAAATATGGAACAGCCAATGGTGTCTAGGAGGCACTGCAGATTATGTGTGAAAGAAGCAGTGAGGTAACAGAAATAAACAAAGACAAACTGGTGAACCAATATGAAACCTTGCATCATACCAAGGGTGAATAAATCTCCAAGTGGCTACATCGTTATGCATAGTTGGTGAATGATTTCGAAATCATGGGGATTACATATAAAGAGAAGGAAATGAACAAGAAGATGTTGCACAGTTTGCCAAAAAACTAGAAGCAGAATGTTAAAATGCTGAAGAACACTCTTGACTTGGAGAGCACCAGATTAGACATAATGATTGCTAAGATTAAAGCTCTTGAGTTGGATAAGAGGAGCAATAATCTTAGTGGACCTCAAGTCATTGAGGCATATAAGTTTCCATTAGAAACTCATTCTGTTGAAAATGCCTTTGTGATAGTGGAAGATGATATTCTATCTTCCAAAGATCAAGCATGAACAACTGAATTCATTGCTGCTTCATAACAAAACAAGCAATAATCTTCAACTCCATCTATTGCAACACCCACATGCAAGCCTAGTGATCAAAGATCTAAAGAGCAAAGGCAACTTACAATGCCTTTTATTTGTCTATTTGAAGATGATACTAACCAAAACCTAATTGCCGAATCTCATGATGATTACCAAAACAGACACGGTGAAGCTACGCTGAAAATATGATCAAAACGAAGAAAATTGACCAAAGTCAAACTTGGTCAACCATGGTCAAAGTCAACAGTCAACATCAGCGTACGCCCCGAGTGACGTCAGCACCCGGCAGTCACGCATCAGCAACAGAGAATTTATTAGACGTTGAAGAATATTTTGTGTAATCATTAGGGCTTAAATGTAATTTTGTTCATTTAGGTAAAGAGGATAAAAAGACCAAGTGTAGTCATTTATACTCTAAGTAAGCAACCATTACCAAGTAAGTAAGAATTCTCTAAGCAAGCATGGCTAAGAATTAGGCTAGTGAGAGAAACAATTAGGTTAAGTATGTGTGAGAGAGATTTTTCTTACAAACTCCCTTTGTAATCTCCTAGCATCAACATACGTATGAATGAATGAAATATATATGAATATGTGTTCTTGATTGTTCATCATTCATTCATCATCATACATTCAATCTTGCAACAGACCTTCACCTGAAATCATCAACAGGTCTGTGAGATTCCGCAGCACAGATTATGACAGGGTTTGAGAATGATTTTCTCGGTTGATGTGACTCAACCTGGGATTGAATATGCAGAATGAGTCAGTAATATAGTTGTGGAATCACTATATTACAGAACAGATGAACCTGAAATAAATGTTTGAGTAAATGCAATACATGAACACAGAAGTCACAGATGTATAATATTGATGTTATAACTGTTGAAGACCAAAAGCTTACGAAGTTAGGGTAGAGCCCCATTTATAGGCATACACATAATCTGTACAAAAGACTAAACTAACCCTGATCTATACAAGAGAATCTAGTCTAAGTACAAAATAAGTAAAAACATTGTATGTTGTTCATCCGCATTAGTTCATGCGGATGAACAAGTCTTCATCAGCATTAGTTGTCTTGTGATCAGCATTAACTTAGTTCATCCGCATTAGTTTATGCGGGTGAACAAGTCTTGTCAGCAGAATTTTATCAGCATGTTTGCTCACCCGCATTAGTTTATGCGGATGAATAAGTCTTGGCCGCATTTCCTTTTGTTCATCCGCATAAACTAATACAGGTGAACACTTCTTATCAGCATTTCTTTAGTTCATCCGCATGGACAAATGCGGGTGAACACTTCTTGTTCAGCATTTCTTGTCTTCATACGCATTTATTAATGCGGGTGAACAAACAATTGTCAGCATTTGTTCACAAGTTATCCGTATTAACAAATGCGGGTAGTCTATACTTGGTCTTTTTCTGTCTTCTTGGTCTTCTGTAAATAATGTCTTTTGCAATCTTCTGTTGTCTTCCATTAATGATGTTATCCAACCAGAACAACCTCCAACCACCTCTTAAGTTGGCAAGTATGATCCTTTTAGGGTCTAACAATACTCCCCCTAAGGATTATACTGCCTAGGTTCCTCAAGAGTGTGATGGTGGTGGTGGTTGTGATGATTCTGGTCGGTCTTCTTGTGTAGTCTTCTTTTGGACTGATATTGGGAGGAGAGTTCTGCAGCTTCTTCTAATGTTTCTGGTTATGCCATTGATGGATTGAGAATAGCCTTTATCACGTTAGAAAAATCCCAAGCTTCCTTCATCTTTTCTCTACTGAGCATATGAATCTTCATCTCACTCATTGTATGAATAGCAGCAATGGGCATTTGTTTCAAAGAGATGGGTTCCCAAATTGAAATAGAAGATAACCCATCTCTATGAATCACCAGTGAACCATCATCATCGACTTCCAACTTGACTATGTTGCCCATCTGCATAGGTAGCCTTTTCTTCTTCCTTTGTTCTCTCTTGTTGTTAATTCTATCAAAAGCCAGCTTCAATATCTTCACACACTTCAAAATAAACTCTAAATCATCTTCTGCAACCTTGTTTTTGAGAACTCTGAAGTGTCTGGTAAAGATGTAATAAATGTAAGACTCATCTAGCAATCTAACCTCATACCCACTAAAGATTCTTATTTCAGGGGCTTCCTTTCCTTCCCATTTTCTTTCAATTACTAGCTCAAAGGTGTCTTCATCATAATACACATTTGAAATAGGCTTTGTCTTATGAGTACCAGTAATCATTTTCCTCTTCAAACTTTCTGTTGGCTTAACATGTAGTTTAGGAATCACAATCTCTTCAGCTTCTCTTTTCTTTCTTTGATCAAATGGGTTCTTGAATGTTTTGTCTTTTCTGGTGCAGATATCTTTCAGTGATTTGAAGTTCTTGTTCTTTTAAACATCTTTAGAATATCTTCAAATTCATATCCTCTATACATTCCATCAGGATTAATCAAGTCTAGCTCAGCCAACTCTTTTAAATCATGAACTTTCAAGGCATTGACTAAGGCTGTGTACTCTATGAAAAATTGGACTAATCCTGATATCCTCTTCACTAGGAACATATTCCAGTTACTATCATACTTCCAGGAAATAATTTTTACATCTGTCTTGCCACTGGGAGTAGATACCCCTCTTATCATTTCAGTAGTAGTCAGCCCCTCTTGAAGTTTAAGTTGAGAAGGCTCAATAAACGACTCTAGATTCTTGTGAAGTATAGGGGCCAGAACATCTTGATCTTTAACTGTCAACTGCACTTCTTGTGCTGATTTTCTTGTTCTGGGCTTTTGGGCAATCACTTCTTCTTCAATTACTTTTAGTCTTTCTTTCTTGTCATTGATCATCTTTAACATAGTAGCCCTAAGAGAATTAGTCTTCATGTTCCCCAGCTTTCTTTTTGTAAATCCTTGTTAAAATGATAGTTTTTTGTTGAGTGATTGTTCATATCACAGATAGAGCAGTACTCAGTGAAGTAGCACTCATCTGTATTGTGATTGGTCATATCACAAAATTCACAATACATTTGATTGTCCTTTAATTTTGAAACAGAAGTCATATCAGTCTTTAGGGTGCCAACAGATTGTTTCATAATTCTGGCTTGTTTTGTTTTTGTTGACTGATGCTGCTTCTTTCTGTATTGCCTTATTTCCCTGTCGAATTGTTCTACCTGTTCTTTGTTGAAGATATTCTCGGTTGATGTGACTCAACCTGGGATCGAATATGCAGACTGAGTCAGTAATATAGTTGTGGAATCACTATATTACAGAACAGATGAACCTGAAATAAATGTTTGAGTAAATGCAATACATGAACATAGAAGTCACAGATGTATAATATTGATGTTATAACTATTGAAGACCAAAAGCTTACAAAGTTAGGGTATGCAGCCCAATTTATAGGCATACACATAATCTGTACAAAAGACTAAACTAACCCTGATCTATACAAGAGAATCTAGTCTAAGTACAAGATAAGTAAAAACATTGTAAGTTGTTCATCCGCATTAGTTCATGCGGATGAACAAGTCTTCATCAGCATTAGTTGTCTTGTGATCAGCATTAACTTAGTTCATCCGCATTAGTTTATGCGGGTGAACAAGTCTTCTCAGTAGCATTTTATCAGCATGTTTGCGCACTCGCATTAGTTTATGCGGATGAACAAGTCTTGGCCGCATTTCCTTTTGTTCATCCGCATAAACTAATGGGGATGAACCCTTCTTGTCAGCATTTCTTCAGTTCATCTGCATGGACAAATGCGGGTGAACACTTCTTGTTCAGCATTTCTTGTCTTCATCAATATTTGTTAATGCGGGTGAACAAACACTTTTTAGCATTTGTTTACAAGTTATCCGTATTAACAAATGCGGGTAGTCTACACTTGGTCTTTTTCTGTCTTCTTGGTCTTCTGTAATCTTCTGGTGTCTTCTGTTAATGATGTTATCCAACCAGAACAACCTCCAACCACCTCTTAAGTTGGCAAGTATGATCCTTTCAGGGTCTAACAGATTAGATAAACGACAACAATACGATTTCAATATTCGATCCATCATTTATCGAATTTCAACACCTTTGTGGCTAGTTTTGAGGCATTTGGGAGGAAGACTTACTTCAGCACATCTGATTCAGGAAGATCTAGAAGAAATGGATCCAGATGATGTTGAAGAAATGGACTTGCAATGGTAGATGGCCATGATTGTAATGAGAGCCAAGAAGTTCTTCCAATAAAGGAAGAAGCTGAGTCTGCATGAGAACACAAAACTTGGATATGATAAATCCAAGGTAAAGTGTTTTAATTGTGGTATGACTGGACATTTCTCAAGGGAATGCAATGCTCCCAGAAGAAGTAGCAACAATTACCAAAGAACTTAACATGGTCAACCATCATCTCAATCCAATTCAAGATTTCTATGAAGCAATCAACATCAGTATCAACATCAAAATCAGCCCCAACAAACTCATCACAATCAACCCCAACTAACTCATCAAGCTCAGGGAAGCAGCCAACCAACATCTAATGCACTTGTCATCAGACAAGATGGAGTTTGTGACTAGAGCCTATATGCAGAGGAAGTCAAGCCTCAATTTCAGAATCATGCTCTCATGGCCCACATTAATGATGGTCCAACTCCAATGCCAACTGAGGTAAAATCCAATCTCTGTAATGATAAATGCATTCAAGAAGTATAGGGATATAGAGAACATAATCACAAGTTGGCTCCTAAAATCAAAGAATAAAAAGTCAAATCTAAAATGTTAAAACAAGAGATGAAAAGTTTTGAAATTAAAATCAAATCACTTCTCTTAGATATTGAAAAACTCCATGGAGAAAAGTACACTCTAGCAGCTGAGAATGAGAAGTTAACTGAATTGTTAACAAAACCAAAGCTGAGCAATCGGCTATGGAAGTGAAACTTGAAAAGTTTCAATTCTCTTCTGCTAAGCTACAAGAGTTACTTGACTCACATAAAGAGCCAAAGGATATGACTGTGATTGGATACAATTCTTGTCCACCTCCATACAATGACAACTATACGGTTATGCTTGAGGCACTAACTCATTTTGATTCATCTTAACCTAAAGTTATTGAAACTAAAACAATGGTTTCACAAATAACTAATCCTCAAAACAATCTGAGTATTTATATTGAAACCAATAAGGATAAAATCAAGTTGGGTCACCCAATCAAAATCAAAGAGTTCTCATACAAACCTGTAATTGTTAAGAAACCAAATAGACCAGTCAAAGCCATAGTGCTATTTGTGAAATTCATTCCCGAAAATCTCAAGGTGGTGAAGAATGTTGAATTATCTATGAAATCCTCTGTTGAAAGCAGATCTAATTATGAGATTAAATCTTCAAAAAATTCAAGCAAATCAGAAAAGGTTTCATTGAAATCCAAAGGTGAAGCAATAGCTTCTCCATCATCCAAAGGAAATCATCCATGGTTTAAAAATCAAATGTAAAAACTGAAATTCAATCATCATCAAAGTACAAATAGGGGTCAGTATTGATATTTGCATCAAAGAGGATGTAGACCAACTTGAAAGGGAGTCAAGTAAGACGAAGCAAAAGCAGTCTCTAAAGACCAAGCCAAGTAGAAATTAAAACAATCTACTAAAACTAAGAAGACTGAAATTACTTCTTCACTGAAAAAAAAACTCGGAGGCTAATATAAAATCTGTTAAATCACATGAAGCCTCCACATCAAAATCAAAAGACAAACAAATGTACTGAGACATTTGTGACATGTCTAATCATGACACAGATTATTTTATTTTAATCAATATTGCTCCATCTATGACATGAACAATCATTCAACTAAAAATTGCTATTTCAACAAGTATTGTTCTATATGTGATATGACAAATCTCATTACATCTGATTGTTTCTTTAAATAGAAAGGCTTGAGAGTTCCACAAAACAAGTCTATTTCACCAATTTCAACCGACAAGGCCAAACATAGAAGTCAATCACATATTAAACAAACACGGGTTTCGAATTCTGATGATGACTTCTATGATCAATGGGAGTCAAAGAGTGTTAAAATTAATCTTATTCATAATATGAAACAATCACTTAATTCTTATCCATGACTTAAAACAAAAGTGATTTCTGAAAATCAAAAACATGCCCAATTTCTACATAGAAATAGAGATGAAAGTTTTGGCTATTCTTCAGACAGCTCTGTTGAAATTGATCAACTAAAACTAAAAAGGACTCCATAAAAATTCTTCAAAGCATCAACCTCTAAATCACAACCTAGAGGGAAAGTATCAAAAGGTTACAGTAATGGATAGAAACGGGCAACCCAAGACCATCATGGCATGGGTTCCACATTCTAACTAGTACTTTTATGCTTGTAGGGTCATCCATACAGTTCCAACAACTTATGGTATGTGGACAGTGGATGCTCCAGACACATGACTGGAGATAGTTCCCTCATTCATGACTTAAGCATATACAAGGAACTACTATAGCATTCGGTGGAAACTCATATGGTGGCAGAATTACTGGGGAATGCCTGTAACAAATGGACTGCTGTACTTTGACAAAGTGAACTACTACGAGCAACTGAATTTCAACCTCCTCAGCGTATCTCAGATCTGTGACAAGAAATATTCCACTCATTTCACAGACACCCATTGCTATATTTTGAAACCAGTATATCAAATTCCTAAAGAATAGGTTGTCTTGAAGACTCCGAGAAAGAATAACACCAATGTCTTGAACCTTAATTATGCACAACCAATAGAAGAAACATGTCTTTTGTCTAAAGTATCATTTGATGAGTCATAACATTTTATGAGTCATAGCTTTGGCATAGATGTTTGGGACACACAAATTTCAAAAACATGAACAAATTGGTAATAGCAAATCATGTAGTTGGTTTACCTCAAAAGGAATTTTATTTTATTAACCATTGTTCTGCATGTCTCAAAGGAAAACAACATAAACCTTCCCATAAGCCAAAGCTTGTGAACACAATCAATACTCCATTGAAGTTACTTCATATGGATCTCTTTGGACCAACTCATGACATGAGTATTGGCAAGAATCATTATTGCTTGGTGATCATTGATGACTTTTCACGATTCACATGGGTCTTCTTCCTACTTTATAAAAATGAAGCGTCCCAAATAATAAAGATTTTATCACTAAAATTGAAAATCAACTTGATCAAAAGGTAAAATCAATCAGAAGAGATAACAGGACAAAGTTTAAAATGAAAATCTAAGTTCATTTGCATACATAAAGGCATTGCTCATTAGTTCAGTGCAGCTAGAAATCCTCAACAAAATAGGGTAGCTGAAAGGAGAAACAGAACACTGATTGAAGGAGCAAGAACAATGCTAGCCGATGCAAGCTACCAATTATCTTTTGGACCGAAGCAGTCAACAAATCATGTTTTTTGCAAAATCGAACTTCGATAGTTAATGAAAACACTAGAACACCTTATGTACTTTTTTTCATAGAAAACCATTTATTGGATTTTTCAATTCATTCGGTTGTCCTGTCTCAATATTAAACACCCGAGTCTGTTTAGGAAAGTTTGCTCCTGTAACACCCTGAATTTTTATTTAAAAGACGAGAAAAGAAAAGTGTCTAGAAAGAAAAGTAAATGGGCACAAGTTGAAGGGGGAAAAGTGCAAAAGGTGCACGAACTCATTATTTTAATATAAATGAGGGTATGGCCGCCCCATAAAGCAGCAGATCTGCTTTTGGCTCGGCTGAAGAAGAAAAAGAGCAAGAAATCGGGTTTCTGGAGAAGAAGAAGGAAGAAGAAGCTGCAAAAGGTTAGTTTCTTGGGTTTATGTTCAGTTTTAACTTTGCTTGCAGCTTGTAACCGAAGTTCTTGGTGTTTTAGAAGGTTGTTCTCGGGATTTCGAGGCTGAAATCGCAAGTGGAGGTGTTTGGTTTGAAGAGCTGCTTCAAGGTGAGTTTCTAGATCCTCTTTTTACTGGTTTTCTAAGTGTTTGGGGCTGTTATGCATACCAGGCAGAAGGTTTCTAAGCCAAACCATGAGTTTCCGCATGATGTTCGATTGTGTTCTTTTGATGTATGTTTTTAGCTGTTTTCCTAAGATGTGTATGATATTTAGGTTGTTATAAGTATGTAGTATGATAGATCTATGCCAAGGGTGTGTTAGGATGATGATTGGGAGCTGGAAATAGCATCATTCAGCTCCCAATTTGCTGAACATTCAGCAGCTATCTTTTGTTCATCTGCATTCGCTGCAGTGTCATCCGCATTTGCTACAGTTCCCTGCGCATTCACTTCAGTCATCCGCATTTGGTTCATGCGCATTTCTTTGGGACACTTGGAATATTTTCTGAAGTGTTCATCCGTATTTGTTGTATGTTCATCCGCATTTGTTTCATCCGCATTTCTATGGACACTTGGAATGTTTTATTAAGACTTCATCCGCATTGTCCATCCGCATTTAAGTACTTTGTTCATGCGCATTGTTTTTTGTTCATCCGTATTTGTGGTGTTCATCCGCATTAGTGGTGTTCATCCACATTAGTGTTGTTCTCCCGCATTTGTTCTTGCTCGTCCGCATTTCTTTGGGGACTTAGGTTTCTTTTCTAGAATCTTGGGAAGTAGAATTTAGGTGCTAAGAAATGACATCTCGGGATGCTTGTGCTTATTTATGAGGTGGTGGCTCGTGATGATGTCTATGGTGTGATTGTTGTGGTTGTATGTATGTGTTATCTTTCTTCGTTAAACGGTTTTCAAAACGTATGTATTACCTTATAATACCTGTTGTGTATTATGTTGTGACTCTACGTGGTATGATGTATAAATATGTACGTAAAGTATTATGTAACGAAGTGAAAGATAATGTTAATGAAAAGTGAAAAGTAAATGAATAAATGAAAGGCTTGCAAGCAGATGAAGAGAGGTGCACAACCGTTAGGTTGGTAGCTCAACTGTGTGTGGTTTAGCTAACCCGAAGGATGCACACAGGGAGTCTATCCTTGAGATAGGCTCGAAGGGAGTCTTTATGGCTCGAAGGGAGTCTTTGTGACTCAAAAGGAGTCTTTGTGACTCGAAGGGAGCCTTATGGCTCGAAGGGAGTTCAATCCTTGAGATTGACTCGAAGGGGATCCTTGTCGCGTACCCTGGTCTGTCTTCGGTAGGAGACGGGGGTATTGCATGTGATTGGATCCATATGAAGGTATATGATAATAATGAATGAAAGAAGGAATGAATGAACGAGGATGAAGATAATAATTATTATCTATTTGTACGTATGATGTATGATCGCTTACGAAAGTAAAGCACGGTTTTGAATGAAAGAAAAGTATTTTACTTATAAAACTAGAACTCACTTAGCGTCACTGACTTTTTGTATGCATGATAGTTGGCAGGTATATTGTTGATGCTGAGGAGTTGCAGGCATGGATGCATACGCTACTAGGAGTGTTTTGAAGGCTGGCATCCACGTTTTGGACATGTTATTGTATTTTGAAATGTAAATGATTTATGTAATGAGATAACATGTTCTAATTATAAATGAAAGTTATTAAATTCCGCTGCAAAGAAATGAGTATTTTAAATGTTTTATGCGATGACGGTCCAGTTTGTAAGTGTTCCAGAAACGGGGCCTTACAGCTCCTAAGTCGGATGTGGGATTCTTTGTAGGTTATTCCTCTGTCTCAAAGGCCTTTAGAGTGTTTAATCCTAGATTAAACATTATTGATGAATCAAAAAATGTTGAATTTAATGAGCACTCCTTTCCTAAGTCAATGAATGTTCCCGATTGGTTGTTTGATATTGCCTAATTCACAAGATCTTTTGACCAGCTTCACTTGTTCAATGCAGGTAACCTACAATCAGCTAGATCTTTTGGAAGTTTAAAGAGAAGGGATGACTTTCCAATGATTCCTCCATCTTCTGCTTATCAATTAGATGAAGAAGTTACATTGCAAGCTTATCCTGATAGACAAGAAGTACAAAATCATAGTGTCTCAACTGAGGCTGGTCCTAGTACACAGCCCACTCCTTCAGCAGAATCGTCAACTGAAGTTAGAAATCCAGAACCAGCTACTGTTCCAATTGAATCTAAAGTGAATACAAATGATGAAAGTCTTCAAAGTGCTACTGATGCTGAAGCTGAAGCTGGTGAAGCGTTTGATTACTTTCATAATTTACCTATATCACAACCTGAAGGTGCCTCTCACTAAGATGATCTGAATGTCTCCAACCATGATGTATCAATTGCTAGTGACTAAATTCCAACCACCAGGATACATAAGAATCATCCAGTGTCAAGCATCACTAGTGAATTAGATGAGCAAGTGATAAGAAGCAAGTCAAGTATTGCAAACATCTTTTGTTTTCTTGCTTTCTGTGTCAAACTGTACCCAAGAATATAAAAGAGGCTCTTTAAGACAACAGCTAGATCGAGGCAATGCAGGAACAATTGCTACAGTTCAAGAAATAAGAAGTATGGCAGCTGGTAGACGTTCCCGAAGGACAATACCTATCTATTGGTCCTTCTGATCGATATAACAGTGCAATTGATGTGTAAACAAGGAATTCCCACTGAATCAACACCATAATATCAATAACATAATGAACAATTTGAGAATCTAAGCAATAATAATCAATCAATGGCTCAAAAATAATGATAAACGAACTTCCAGCCGACACACACAGTTGCAACAAAGATATTTCAGTATTAGGGTTTTGCAAAAACTTACTTACAAATATAAAAACATGATAGTATATAAGCAATGCTAGATTCGCTGATAGTTTTGCTGGCTAGCAAAACTGTCTTGACCATCAACTAGATTCACCTGACAGCGAGCTACAGTTTCACTGGGTGACCTAGGATAGCTGACTACGAGCGAAACTATAGTTTCGCCCGTAGTTTCGCTGGGTCATAGAAACTATAAAAATGCAAATTACAAGGAAATAAACTAACATCCAGCCTATATAACAAAATAATCCTAACAACTATGGTGAGTCCAACCTATACTAGATCATCAATATCTCAGCAGTACTTCAAGACCAAAGTTGGGTTGAATTAATGCAGATGGAGCTTCAGCAGTTTAGAAAACTGAAAGTTTGGAAATTAGTTGATATTCCTCCAAACAAGTTCCCCATTGGTACTCAATGGGTATACGGGAACAAACCAGATGATCGAGGAGTTAGAATAAGAAACAAATCCAGGTTAGTTGTTCAGGGATTTGCTTAGGAGGAGGGCATTGACTATACTGAAGTGTTTGCTCCAGTTGCTCGCATTGAAGCCATCAGAATATTTCATGCACACGCGCCTCACAAAAGCTTTAAAGTTTTTCAGATGGATGTGAAGTGTGCATTTCTTTACAGGAACATTGATGAGGAGATTTATGTTTTTTCAACTTCAAGGTTTCGAGGATCCAGATTTTTCTGACAATGTAAATAAACTTGATAAATCCATATATGGATTACATCAAGCACCTCGCATCTGGTATGAAACTTTGACACAATATATGCTCAGCAAGGGTTTCTCTCGTGGAACTATAGACATGACTCTATTCAAGAAGGAAGTTGGAGGTGAAATGCTGATTGTTCAAGTGTATGTTGATGACGTCATTTTCGGGTCAACGAATGAAAACTGTGCAGAGAGTTTGAAGAAGTAATGAAGGATCGCTTCAAAATGAACATGATGGGGGTGCTATGCTTTTTCTTGGTGTTGCAGGTTGAACAAAAGCCTGCTAATATTCTGATTGACCAATGGAAGTACGTTCTAGAGATTCTCAAAAAGTTCAAGATGGATGATTCTTCTCTAGAACTCACTCCATTCACTGCTCTTGGAATTGGCAAAAATCCAATTCATCATACTCGCACCAAGCACATTGAAACAAGAATTCATGCCATACGGGACGCTCATGAAAACGGTTTTATAGATATTATTCCAACTGACACAAAATATCAAAGAGCAGATCTTTTCACAAAAACATTTGATAAACCTCGTTTTTATGAATTGATCTCAATGTTTGGTTTAATATCTTTTTAAAACCTCGTTTCTTAACAAAGTGTGTAAATGTCTATAAATAACTCTATTTTGTTCCTTTTTTATATAATAAACTTTTACTGATAAACTTCTGAGTCCCATATGTCTTCACATCTTTGATCTTTTGCAAATTTAAAAAAAAATTATATGTATAGAAATTTCTATTGCATGGCTGCTAAAAAGAAATTCAGTGGAGAATAAAGATTAAATTCTTAGGTTATTCAATTTTGTCTTTTTAGGAACTTCAAGAAAAAGCAATTTGAAGGAGGGAAATAGCCTTGCGTTGGGATATGCATGGTAGGCTCAGCCTGAAAATGAAGTAGACAGTGATTGTGTAGCTTAAAGTTTAAGAACTCGGTGATAAGGATTATCCTCCTGATATTTCAGCCTGCACAAAGTTACAAGACCTCTCAAAAATGGGTTAGAGTTTCAAATCTCTGCTTTGATTGTTTCAATACCACCACATCACATTGTCTCTGAATTGATGCTTCTTGTTAGCTCTTCAGAGATATGTCTCGTGCTTATCTCCTCTGGTATGTGTGAACATTGACCTGGAGTCATTATCTCGTCTGTTATATGTGAGTATAGACCTGGAGCTCTCATCAGCACATCCTGATGATCTCCTCTATTATACATAAGTATAGACCTGGAGCTCTCATCATCTGTTCCCAAATAAAACCACAATGATTCTTAAATTAAGAATCATTGTTGAAAACTCAAAAGAAACTCAAGCAGAGTTAATCGTATTTATCAATAAACCATGAGGACAGGATAAGTACTTTGTCGAATGTCTGTGGGAACCTAATCATCAGAGTCTTTGAAAATAAACCAAAACATGATAAAGACAGCTACAGATTACACGTTGAAAAGAATAAGGCATGGGCTTAAAATGACAAACATATCAGCTATCCCGCCAATCTTAGACTCTCTAGATCAACTTCTTGAAAAAGAAGTGTCTATATCCTTCTATTCTTTCCTTTTTTGTTTTACCTTGTGCTTTATGTCTTGTTATTTTATTTTAATTTTTAATCTTCTGTTATCCTTTATGTTGTTCGTGTTGATATTATGGAGTGAAGAACGTTTTTAATGAAAATTTTTGTAAATATAAGAATTTATTTTTCAAAAATTTACAAAGTGTTTGGTTCCAGCGAAACTAAGTTTCGCTGGCTGTTTCACTAAGCGAATCTATAGATTCGCCAGCAAACTCTCTATTCACTAGGATACATGACTTCGTTTGTATCCACACACTTCAAAATCGATTTCCTGTATATTGCACGGTGTGAAGATTGTTTCACATATTCAGTAGCTAACATAAACCCTAGTTTCTCTACGATTTTGTACCCACACTCTTCAAAATCGATTTTCGTAGTGATTGTTTGGTTCTAAGTGCTTAGGTGGGTGTTTCGAACCTGTTCTTAAGCATTGATTGAGGTTTTGTACATTAGACAATAGTTCTAGATTGATTTGCTGGATCGGCAGGTTCGCTGATTCGTTCAGCGAAACTGCGAAACCAACCAGCGAATCTGAACGAAAGTTCAATGTCCCGAGCAAAACTATCTCATTATTCTGACTGTGTGTACTTGATAGTTTTTCCAGGATTATTTCAGTGAAACTATAGATTCGCTCAGGCACACAATTTTTATCAGGGTTTCAGCGAACTTACATCTTTGTTGTTGTAAGAACAACAATTTCGCCCTCAGCTAAACTATAAAATCACTTAGAAACATGAGTTTGTGCCTGTGCCACAGCGAATCTATACTTTTGCTTGGACAAAACTAAAAGTTCAAATCATAGCAAAACTATAAACCTATGCCTATTGCGAAACTACAGCTTCGCTTGTCAGCGAAACTACAACGAACCAGTGAAACTGTTGATTTTTTTTTTTGATTTTTCTTGAATTTTGTCTATTTCATTTATTATCCTTTTTTTATTGTTTAACTAACTTACTTTTGTTTAATTTTTAGTAAAGATGGCAAATCTGAAGTTTGATGAGAAGACAAACATTGTTGCACTATTGGATGATAGTAACCCTAAGACCAATGGATTCAGAGATTGCATTAAGTGGTTGAAGTAGTCCCCAATCAGTTATGCTATTTCTCATATACCTACGATCCATGATCCCCACATAAGAGACTTTTGTAGAACGGCAGAGTATGACCTTGGGACTAATCCACATTGGATTACTGCTAGAGTCCTTGAGCATGCCTTTGTTATTATTGTTGAGGCTGTGGCAAGGGTAGATTGTGGTGATGAGGTGATAATGTCTGATGCAGAGGTACTAAATGCCTTTAGAAGCATTGGGTATGAAGGACCCTCTTTTGTCTCAAAGAAAGAAATCAAGAAGTCATTCCTATCTAAGGAATGGAGATACATCACCCACTTATTTATTATGTGCCTGGATCATAGGAAAGGAGGGTCAGATGGTCTAAATCAGGACTGGGCAAAGGCTATGATTGTATTTTGCCAGGGACAGAAAGCCAATATTGCAAAGTTGATTTTTGATTGCATGACTGAGAATATAATGGTGTTAAAAAAGGATAAGTGGCTGCTATATCCAAGATTTGTACAGATGCTCATTAATGATTTGAAGCCAGATCTGCCTAGACATGGAGAAATTTAAAAGACTGGTGCAAATGAACACTAGAATATTTGCAGATTGCTTAGCTGTGAGACATGACTTTAGCGGGAAGATAACGTATCTTTTGGAGAATATGTACTCTGCTAAAAGATGGAGTTACATAAGGAAGTTGATTGAAAATGAGAACAAAAATGCAGAAGATAATCAAGAAAAGCAAGTTGAGGCCATAAAGAAACGAAAAAGTTACGCTAAGGAGAAGGAGTATGACTTAGAAGCTGAGATTGATGAAGTGGTGGAGGAGTTGAGAATTCAAAAAGAGAGGAGAATGAAAAAGAAATCTAATCAAGGAGAACTAGCTCATGTAACTGAAAGGAGATCTAAGCATAAGCAGGCAGTTTTTGAAGAAAGAAGGGATCCTAGATCTGAATTAGATCAAGATGTTATTCGAAATCTGAATACATATTTGGCCAATGAATTAGGGATGATAAAAACAAAGCTGGTGAATTAGGAACTAAGAGAAAAGGAGAAGGATAAAGAACTGGAGAGAATGAAGAGAATCATGGTAGATCAACAAGAATTGGTTAAGAGATTACTCAAAGAGTTCAATGACCTTAAAGCTAATGCTGGTCTGCCCAACCAGTTATCTCAAGCAGAGTTAGATGATCTTACACATACATCCAAGTATTCATTTTTGAAGGTGTGGTGTTCAATAGGGATTGGAGGAGATGCTTGTGGAGTAGGAGTAGGTGCTAGTGGTAGTGGTGATGGTGGCCCTGATGTTGGAATGATAAAGTCGTCGGAACTGAAGCTGAGAAGAGAAGTGATGTGGAAGGTGCTGTAGGAGGTGAGCCTAGGGTTGTAGAGGCTGGGATTGTAGATTTGGGGTTGAACATAGACACTGATTTGACTGGGGCTGAGGTATTCAGAGGAGGAGCAATTGAAGGAAGCAAGAAAGGAGCTGAGATGAATCTTATGGACGAAGAAGTGGAGTATAATGAACAATTGGTTTATTATGATTCTGAACCTGAGTATTATGAAATAGATGAGCTCCCAATGACTTATGTGGCTCAAAGGGGTTTTGATAAAGGAGATGTACTCGAGCTTAGTAAGGAAGATTGGTTCGTCAAAGAGAAAGAACAAGAACAACTGACTGCATTGTTTCAAATCATAAGTGAACCAAGTAGGAAGAAATCAGATAAGAAGATAGTGAGTTGGAAGTACGACCATGAGTTAAAGATGTTTATGATTAAAAGAAGGGGAGGGGACATTTCTTACATGCATAAAAGGAAGGCATTCAAGACCTTGCCTAAATAGGATTTGAGGAGACTGTCTGAAATTCCCCTACTGGAGGCTCATGTTAGTGAGAGAGCAATGCTGTTGGAGAAGGAGATTAAGATGGGGATTAATGATAATTTTGAAGCGTTTGGATACATGAAAAAAAAAGGAGGAGGTCCAAGAAGGATTTGGATTGGGCTACAGGAAAGGGGAAGATAGTGTTGAAGCTCAAGCAAACCAAAACAGTTAATAGAGTGATAGTACCCAATCCACTTCCCCAAAGTCTACAAAAGTTTGAGAAGTGGTTCTATGACGACAATACTGGGGAAGCTATGATTAGATTGAAAGGTGGTGAAGAGATTAAAGTATTTGACCTCATGGAAGTGTTCTCATTTTGTGAGAACTACATCAAAGCTGGAGCTAGAGCTGAAACAAGAACTGAAGCCAGTCTATTCATGAAGGTGGCTAACAAGGCTCGTGGTGTGAGGGCTGAGATCAGGGATCTTACTGAGAAAGTATTACAAGCTGATGAATTGAGGATGGATGTACAAGAGCTGACAAGAAAATTCGAAAACGCCAGTGCAAGGGGAGAAGAAGCTGCTGTGGAAGTGGGAGATGAAAAAGAAGATCAAAGGTAAGGTCTAACCTAGCGGGAGTATTGATGATCTAGTATAGGTTGGACTCACCATAGTTGGTAGGATTATTTTGTTATGTATGTAATAGGTTGGATGTTAGTTTGTTTCCTTGTAATTTGTATTTTTATAGTTTCTATGACCCATCGAAACTATGGGCGAAACTACAGTTTCGCTCGTAGTCAGCTATCCTAGGTCACCCTGCGAAACTGTAGTTGCGAAACTATCAACGAATCTAGCATTGCTTATATATTGTCATGTTTTTATCTTTGTAAGCAAGTCTTTACAAAACCCTAATACTGAAATATCTTTGTTGCAACTGTGTGTGTCGGCTAGAAGTTCATTTATCATTATTTTTGAACCATTGATTGATTATTATTGCTTAGATTCTCAAATTGTTCTTTATGTTATTGATATTGTGGTGTTGATTAAGTGGGAATTCCTTGTTTACACATCAATTGCATTATTGTATCGATTAGAAGGACCAACACTATCGGTAGCAGATGGTTATACAGAGACAAGATTGATGACATTGGCATTGATATCAGAAACAAGGCAAGATTGATTGCATAAGGATACACCCGAAAAGAAAGAATAGACTATGATGAGGTGTTTGTACCTGTTTCCAGATTAGAACCCATCAGAATTTTTCTTGCTTACTATGCATCCATAAAATTCACTACGTATCTGGATGTAAAGTGTGCATTTCTTTATGGCAAAGTCTTTGAAAAAGTCTATGTGAGTCAACCACCAGGCTTTGAGGACCCGAATTTCCTTCATAGGGTATACAAGCTCAACAATGCTTTGTATGGTCTACATAAAGCCCCACGAAAGTGGTACGAGACTCTATCATGTTTCCATCTTGCACACAGGTATGAGAGAGGATAGATTCATCAGACTTTGTTTAGAAAAGGAAAAGGACATGAAATATTGCTAGTCCAGATCTACATGGATGATTATCTTTGTATCAACAAACAAAAAACTTTGCAAGGATTTTGAAGACCTTATGCACTCCAAGTTCCAGATGACTGTAATGGGGGAGCCTACATTCTTCTTAGGATTACAAGTATAGTAAACAGCAGATGGAATCTTCATCAATCAATCAAAATATGTGGAATCCATGTTGAAAAAATTTCATTGTGCAAATTGTGAGTCTATCAGAACTTCTATGGATACAAAAATGAAGATTGGTCCAGACTCAAATGGCAAATCAGTGGATCAGACTCACTATTGATCAATGATAGGGTCACTGATATGCCTACACGGACAGTGACTACAGGGGACGCAACTCTAATCGGAAGTCCACTTTTGGGGGTTGTCAATTTCTTGGTCCCAGACCGGTCTCCTGGCAGTGCAAGAAGGAGACAAACGTGTCTGTTTCCATAGCAGAAGCCAAGTACATAGCGGCATCACCTTGTTTCTCTCAAGTTCTCTGGATTCAAAACCAGATGCTTGATTATGGTTATAACTTCTTGCACATATCAATTCTTATTCACAACACAGCCACCATCTTCATAACAAACAATCCAGTTTAGCACTCAAAAACCAAACATATTAGAATTAGATATCACATTTTGGGAGACTGTGCTAAAAAAGGGTTAATCAAGTTAATACAGGTCCACATGGACAATCAATTAGCTGATTTGTTCACTAAGGCATTTGACCCTAGTTGGTTTGAATTCTTAGTTCAATCAACTGGCATGATTAACCTTGAGTAAAAATCAAAATTTACAAAAACATTCAAATGTTATAAAAATACAAAAAGAAGTTATTTTTGTTGAAGAATATGAAATGTACTCCATGGGAAATGATATAATTATAGTTGTTATATCATTCACTGTACTTATTTCAAAATCTTGAAAGGCTGACATGACTTATCTGATATGCGGGTAGGATCAGCTTGGAAAAGAAGATACATGCTGTGATGAACTAAAGCTCATATTCAGCTGTGAAGCCATCATATCATGTATGAGTAAGTATTAGCTTATCCAAGTGTGTGTGTGTGTGTGTGTGTGTGTGTTGTAACCTAAAAACACAAGGTAATGATGCCTTATGAATCTCATTCACCCACATCAGTTTCCCTGTCGAATTGTTCTACCTGTTCTTTGTTGAAGATATCAAACCCAATTCCTTGTTTGATATTTGATGAAGACGGTGAATCAGATTTCACTTTAGATTTTTGTACAAAAGTGGTTTTCCCTTTGGTGACTAAGGGAACTTTGGTTTTATCCTTGAATTTCAATGAAACCTTATTGGATTCGCTTGAATTTTTTGCAGATATGATCTCATAATCAGATCTGCTTTCAAAAGATGGTTTCACTAAGCATTCAGCAGTGTGATTCACTTTAAGATTTTGTGGAACAAATTTTACAAAAGGCACAATTGATTTGACTGGGCTCTTTGGTTTCTTGTTAACCAAAGGTTTGTCTGAGCACTCTTTGATTTTGATAGGATGACCCAATCTGATTTTATCCTCATCAGTTTCAATGTAAACATCTGGTTTGTTTTGAGGATTTGTTGTTTGAGAAATCATTGATTTGGTTTCAATAATTTTAGATTCTTTTGTATCTGATTGAGTAAGTGACTCAGGCAAAACAGTGTAGTTATCATTATATGGAGGAGGACAACTTTTGTAGCCTATCCCAGTCATATCTTTAGCCCCCTTTTGAGACACAAGTAACTCTTGCAGCTTGACAGATGAGAGCTGAAACTTTTCAAGTTTCATTTCAGTAGCTGATTGCTCAGCTTTTGATTTGGTCAACAATTCAGTTATCCTCTCATTTTCAGCCACAAGTGCATACTTTTCACCATGGAGTGTTTCCATGTCAGAAAACAGAGATTTGATTTTAACTTCATAAATTCTCATTTCTTGTTTTAACATCTCTGATTTCATGTTTTCTTCTCTTATTTTAATAGCCAATTTGTGATTGTGTTCTCTGTACCCCTGTACTTCTAGAACACATTTTTCAGAACATAGATTGGATTTTACCTCAGATGGCATTGGAGTTGGTCCATCATTGATATGTGCCATAAGTGCATGATTCTGAAACTGTGGTTGGACTTCCTCAGCATACAAGCTCCAATCACAAACTCCATCTTGTCTGATGACAAGTGCATTGGAAGTTTGTTGATTACTTCCTTGAGATTGATGAGTCAGCAGAGGTTGTCTTTGCTCAATTGGCTGTTGCTGATTCTGCTGCTGGTGTAGATGAGTGTTGCTTGATTGAATGTTGGTATGGTGTTGAGATGAATGCTGGCCATGTGTGGGTCTTTGAAAGTTGGTGTTGCTTCTCCTGGGAGATTTACATTCTCGAGAGAAATGACCGGTCATTCCACAGTTAAAACACTTAACCTTGGATTTGTCATTCCCCAGCTTGGTATTATCATCAAGACTCAGTTTCTTCCCTTTACGAAAGAACTTCTTTGCTCTCATTGCAATCATGGCCATCTGCCATTGTAAATCCATTTCTTCAACATCATCAGGATCCATCTCTTCCAGATCCTCTTGAATCAAGTGTGCTGATGTGATCTCCCCCTAAGATAGGCTTTAAAGCTAGCAACAAAGGCATTGTAAGTAGCCTTCTATTCTTCAGATATTTAATCATTCGGTATAGTGTAGGGTGTTGCTGTGTGCTGAGCAGAAGATGAGGGTTTATGTTGTTGAGCAGCACAGAATTCAGTTGTCTTTGAATGGTCACCAGTTGAGAGAAAGTCATCTTCTTCAATCACAAATGCATTCTCAACAGAATGAGTTTCTGATGGAAATTTGTAAGCCTCAATGACTTGTGGTCCACTGAGATTTCTACTCCTTTCATCCAACTCCAAAGCCTCAATTTTGGCAATCATGATATCCAAGCTTGTACTCTCCAAATCAAGGGTATTATTTAACATAGTAACATTTTGTTTCCAGCTTTCTGGTAAACTGTGCAGCATTTTCTTGTTCATTTCTTTTTCTTTGTAGTTGACCCCCATGATTTCAAGATCATTTACCAGTTGAACAAATCTATGAAGTTGTCTTGAAATTGACTCTCCTTTGGTGTGATGAAAAGTTTCATATTGGTTTATCAGCTTATCCATGTTAATTTCAGTCACTTCACTACTTCCTTCACACATGATCCGTAGAGCATCCCACACCCCCTTAGCAGTTCCATATTTTTCTAATATTTTCAGAACATCTATTTTCAGTGCTTGTGTAAGGATGGAATAAGCTCTAAGATCAATCTTGATTTTCTTATATTCTTCATCATCAAGAGTTAAATTGGGATCCTCAATGGGAATTCTTGTAGTTTTGTACTAAGCAGCTTGATCAGCATTTAGAGACAGTGGAATGTAGGGACCTGTAATGTAGTTTCTAAAATGAATTTTCCACTGCTTAAACTCGGATTTGTGTTTAAGCGAGGAGGTTTAGAAGCATGCCCAATTTCAAAAAGATTGTGAGAGTCCATGTTAATAAACTGATTTTAACTTGGTCAAGTAAGGTTTTAAGTTGATTTTAAGTTTGAGCAGTGAGTTGTTCTTTGAATTTTCTGTTCACAGTCTTTACGAGATCTGTAAAGTTCAGATCTGTTAGCCGGAAGGAGTTCTATGTTTTGTTGTTTATGAGTGTGAAGGTTTGTCAATGACAGATCTGTATGGTACCACTTATTTGTGTTCGATTTCAGTGTGTATGTTTATCAGAGGTATAGATCTTGCTGATAAACAACTCAGTCTACAGTTCAATAGATTTTCACCTAAAATCTGAGAGGATTCTAAGATGAATTCAAGTGCCGATGCTATGATACCAATTGACTGGGTTTGAGAATGATATCTCGGTTGATGTGACACAACCTGGGATCGAATATGCAGACTGAGTCAGTAATATAGTTGCGGAATCACTATATTACAGAACAGATGAACCTGAAATAAATGTTTGAGTAAATGCAATACATGAACACAGAAGTCACAGATGTATAATATTGATGTAATAACTGTTGAAGACCAAAAGCTTACAAAGTTAGGGTAGGTAGCCCAATTTATAGGCATACACATAATCTGTACAAAAGACTAAACTAACCCTGATCTATACAAGAGAATCTAGTCTAAGTACAAGATAAGTAAAAACATTGTAAGTTGTTCATCCGCATTAGTTCATGCGGATGAACAAGTCTTCATCAGCATTAGTTGTCTTGTGATCAGCATTAACTTAGTTCATCCGCATTAGTTTATGCGGGTGAACAACTCTTCTCAGTAGCATTTTATCAGCATGTTTGCGCACTCGCATTAGTTTCTAGATCCCCTTTTTACTGGTTTTCTAAGTGTTTGGGCTGTTATGCATACCGGGCAGAAGGTTTCTAAACCAATGGTGTGTTAGGATGATGATTGGGAGCTGGAAATAGCATCACTTACGTTGCAGGTTAATCTGTTCATCCGCATTTGCTGAACATTCAGCAGCTGTCTTTTGTTCATCCGCATTCGCTGCAGTGTCATCCGCATTTGCTACAGTTCCGTGCGCATTTGCTTCAGTCATCCGCATTTGGTTCATGCACATTTCTTTGGGACACTTGGAATATTTTCTGAAGTGTTCATCCGCATTTGTTGTATGTTTATCCGCATTTGTTTCATCCACATTTCTATGGACACTTGGAATGTTTTATTAAGACTTCATCCGCATTGTCTATCCGCATTTAAGTACTTTGTTCATGCGCATTGTTTTTTGTTCATCCGCATTTGTGGTGTTCATCCGCATTAGTGGTGTTCATCCACATTGTGTTGTTCTCCCGCATTTGTTCTTGCTCGTCCGCATTTCTTTGGGGACTTAGGTTTCTTTTCTGGAATCTTGGGAAGTAGAATTTAGGTGCTAAGAAATGATGTCTCGGGGATGCTTATGCTTATTTATGAGGTGGTGGCTCGTGATGATGTCTATGGTGTGATTGTTGTGGTTGTATGTATGTGTTATCTTTCTTCGTTAAACGGTTTTCAAAACGTATGTATTATGTTATAATACCTGTTGTGTATTATGTTGTGACTCTATGTGGTATGATGTATAATTATGTACGTAAAGTATTATGTAACGAAGTGAAAGATAACGTTAATGAAATGTGAAAAGTAAATGACTAAATGAAAGGCTTGCAATTAGATGAAGAGAGGTGCACAGCCGTTAGGTTGGTAGCTCAACTGTGTGTGGTTTAGCTCACCCGAAGGATGCACACAGGGAGTCTATCCTTGAGATAGGCTCAAAGGGAGTCTTTATGGCTCGAAGGGAGTCTTTGTGACTCAAAAGGAGTCTTTATGACTCGAAGGGAGCCTTATGGCTCGAAGGGAGTTCAATCCTTGAGATTGACTCGAAGGGGATCCTTGTCGCGTACCCTGGTCTGTCTTCGGTAAGAGACGGGGGTATTGCATGTGACGGGATCCATATGAAGGTATATGATAATAATGAATGAAAGAAGGAATGAATGAACGAGGATGAAGATAATAATTATTATCTATTTGCATGTATGATGTATGATCGCTTACGAAAGTAAAGCACGGTTTTGAATGAAACAAAAAGTATTTTACTTATAAAACTAGAACTCACTCAGCGTCGCTGACTTTTTGTATGCATGATAGTTGGCAAGTATATTGTTGATGCTGAGGAGTTGCAGGCATGGATGCATACGCTACTAGGAGTGTTTTGAAGGCTGGCATCCACGTTTTGGACATGTTATTGTATTTTGATATGTAAATGATTTATGTCAATGAGATAACATGTTCTAATTATAAATGAAAGTTATTAATTTCCGCTGCAAAGAAATGAGTATTTTAAATATTTTATGTGATGACGGTCCAGTTGGTAAGTGTTCCGGAAACGGGGCCTTACAAGTTGGTATCAGAGCTAAAGTTTAAGTGAATTGGGTAAATATTTTCAAAAAGAATCTAATCTTAAACTGGGAATGGGACGAAAGGAAAGGGATGCCAGTCCTAGTAGCTACATGCCTGCAGGTAAAAGTTTTATGTAAAAGTTTTTAGGTAAAGGTTTTATGTAAGCTTTTTGTAAGTTAATGTTAACCGGTATTATGTGCGCATGTTATGTGGCTTGTGTGCTTTTGTATGGATTTAGATACTGATGTAGTCAGGATAGGGAATGTTTGGGGGATGAAGAGTAAAGTAAGTGGCTAATCATAACTGGCCACTGTAATTAGGAACTTACTATACTTGACATTAACTGAGCCATTACCTTGATTGACCGTGTTGGTGTTTGAATCTTGTAGTGTTCATAGATGGCTGGTGGTAGATCTTCTAAGGCTTCTCGAGATGGAGTGCATGGTGGACGTGGTGCTAGAACACATGCCACAAGGAGAGGAGTTAGGGATGCAGAGATGACTCTTATAGGTCCCGAGGTTCATCAGCACGAGGGAGTTGATGAGAGCGCAAATTTGAGGGCCTCAGTGAAAGAAGCGGTGGTTGAGGAGGTTCATCAGGTCATGCAGACAATCTTACCATCTGTAGTGACTGAAGTTATTCATGCTATGAGGGATTACGAGCAGAAGGAGAAGGAGGAGAATAGGAGAACCGCCCGACGAGGGGGTGACGCTGGAGGTTCTGGGAATATGGAGCAACCCGATGCGGATATGGTTGTCTCCGATGATGATGAGGAGGCAGTGCCGGGAACTGTGAGGGGATGCAGTTATGGGGCATTCCAAAGATGCAATCCACCGATGTTTGATGGAAACGGAAGTGCTGCGGCTGCTCAGCGTTGGGTGAGAGAAATGGAGGCGGTGCTTGACATCAGCGAGTGCGGTGAGGATCAAAAGGTGAAGTTTGCTACCCACTCTTTTGTGGATTCAGCCTTATGCTGGTGGGACAATATTGTCCAGGCTGAGGGTACCAAGGCAGTCGGGAGGATGAGGTGGAAGGAACTGAAGAGGTCAATGATTAAGGAGTTTTGTCCTCATAGGGAGCTGGACACAGTTGAGAGGGAGTTCCTGCAGCTGGAAGCGGGAACGATGGCTCACCAACAGTACACCACGAAGTTCAACGAGATGGCAAGGCTGGTGCCAGATCAGGTGACGCCAGTGTCACGAAAGATCAAAAGGTATATTCAAGGTCTGCCAACAGATATCAGCAGACATCTGATCGCTGCCCGACCAGGCACGTTTAGGTCAGTGGTCGTTCTAGCGGGGAGGTTGTACGACGAGCGAGAGGCGATGGCAATAATGGACAAAGAGAAGGAGCGGGGCTATGTTAGGAGTGGGAACGAAAGGCGGGATAATGATGATGGTGGATTTGAGGCTAGTGGTAAGAAGGTAAGGATGGATGACCCAAGGATGTTAACAAAGGAAGCGAGGGCATGCAAGAAATGTAGGAAGGAGCATGCAGGAGAATGCAAGCGGGGATCGAATCTCTGTTTTCAATGCGGGAAGGAGGGCCACCTGGCGAGAGATTGTCGCGCGATGAGATGTTACAGGTGTGGTGAGAGTGGGCACAGGAGTAGAGACTGCATGAAGTCAAGGGCTGAGAGCTCCGAGACAAGGCAAGGAGTTCAGAATGAGGAGAACAGAGGACGAGGGTTAGAGCATTTGCCCTTATCGGGAGGAGGCTAGAGCGGACTCCGACGCGACGTCAGGTACGTTTCTGGTAATTTAAAGTTGTGCATATATGCTTTGATTGTGGTGCTAGTTGTAGTTTCATTCCTGCTGCCTTGTGTTAAGTTACACGTTAGGAGTAGGAATGTTGAAGAGCCATCGATGTAGAGATTGCTATGGGTGAGTCCACTAGGTTACCTATGCCCTAGAGAATTACACGATAGAATCGCGAGTGTGCTTGTTCCTACTAGACTGTTCAGGACAGACTTGGGTGGATAAACCTATCCCTTCGGATGAACTGGATAGAGTTTGTGAGACAAACACCAAGTGTTGCGAAAAGATGGATTGATCAACAGTTCCCAACAAGAGTTCGGTGCCGACTTTCGGCGACAGAGTAATGATAAGGACCTCGCCTTGGAAAGGGATCATTCGAATCAGAAAGCAAGGAAAGTGGATACCGAGGCGTATAGGGTCATTCTACATTGTCACCCAGGAAGGAGAAGTGGCATACCAACTGGAGGTACCCGACGTGTTAAGTGGGATTCATCTGACATTCCATGTATCTCGTCTAAGAAAGAGCTCAATCGATGGGGATGCGATCGTGCCACAAGAGAATACTGAGATGGACGAAAGATTTAACTACGTGGAGCAACTGGGAGTCAATTATGATAGAAGGAAAAGAAAGGCTAAGGAGAATGGTGGTTTCACTTATGCGAGTACAGTGGAGCCTAGAAATGGACAAAGCCTACATGTAAGATCAAGGAAGGGGTGAGACAGCGTTACCCGTGACTGTTCGAGAAGCGACAGGTTTCGGGGACGAAACCTATATAAGGGGGTGGACTTGTAACACCCCGAATTTTTATTTAAAAGATGAGAAAAGAAAAGGGTCTAGAAAGAAAAGTAAATGGGCACAAGTTGAAGGGGGCAAAGTGCAAAAGGTGCACGAACTCTTTATTTTAATATAAATGAGGGTATGGCCGACCCATAAAGCAGCAGATCTGCTTTTGGCCTCGGCTGAAGAAGAAAAAGAGCAAGAAATCGGGTTTTTGGAGAAGAAGAAGGAAGAAGAAGCTGCAAAAGGTTAGTTTCTTGGGTTTATGTTCAGTTTTAGCTTAGCTTGCAGCTTGTAACCGAAGTTCTCGGTGTTTTAGAAGGTTGTTCTCGGGATTTCAAGGCTGAAATCGCAAGTGGAGGTGTTTGGTTTGAAGAGCTGCTTCAGGGTGAGTTTCTAGATCCCCTTTTTACTGGTTTTCTAAGTGTTTGGGGCTGTTATGCATACCGGGCAAAGGTTTCTAAACCAAACCGCGAGTTTCAGCATGATGTTTGATTGTGTTCTTTTGATGTATGTTTTTAGATGTTTTCCTAAGATGTGTATGATGTTTAGGTTGTTATAAGCATGTTGTGTGATAGATCTATGCCAAGGGTGTGTTAGGATGATGATTGGGAGCTGGAAATAGCATCAGTTACGTTGCAGGTTAATCTGTTCATCCGCATTTGCTGAACATTCAGCAGCTTTCTTTTGTTCATCCGCATTCGCTGCAGTGTCATCCGCATTTGCTACAGTTCCCTGCGCATTTGCTTCAGTCATCCGCATTTGGTTCATGCGCATTTCTTTGGGACACTTGGAATATTTTCTGAAGTGTTCATCCGCATTTGTTGTATGTTCATCCGCATTTGTTTCATCCGCATTTCTATGGACACTTGGAATGTTTTATTAAGACTTCATCCGCATTGTCCATCCGCATTTAAGTACTTTGTTCTTGCGCATTGTTGTTTGTTCATCCGCATTTGTAGTGTTCATCCGCATTAGTGGTGTTCATCCACATTAGTGTTGTTCTCCCGCATTTGTTCTTGCTTGTCCACATTTCTTTGGGGACTTAGGTTTCTTTTCTGGAATCTTAGGAAGTAGAATTTAGGTGCTAAGAAATGATGTCTCGGGGATGCTTGTGCTTATTCATGAGGTGGTGGCTCGTGATGATGTCTATGGTGTGATTGTTGTGGTTGTATGTATGTGTTATCTTTCTTCGTTAAATAGTTTTCAAAACGTATGTATTATGTTATAATACCTGTTGTGTATTATGTTGTGACTCTACGTGGTATGATGTATAATTATGTACGTAAAGTATTATGTAACGAAGTGAAAGATAACATTAATGAAAAGTGAAAAGTAAATGAATAAATGAAAGGCTTGCAAGCAGATGAAGAGAGGTGCATAACCGTTAGGTTGGTAGCTCAACTGTGTGCGGTTTAGCTAACCCGAAGGATGCACACAGGGAGTCTATCCTTGAGATAGGCTCGAAGGGAGTCTTCATGGCTCGAAGGGAGTCTTTGTGACTCAAAAGGAGTCTTTGTGACTCGAAGGGAGCCTTATGGCTCGAAGGGAGTTCAATCCTTGAGATTGACTCGAAGGGGATCGTTGTCATGTACCCTGGTCTGTCTTCGGTAGGAGACGGGGGTATTGCATGTGACGGGATCCATATGAAGGTATATGATAATAATGAATGAAAGAAGGAATGAATGAACGAAGATGAAGATAATAATTATTATCTATTTGTACGTATGATGTATGATCGCTTACGAAAGTAAAGCACGGTTTTGAATGAAAGAAAAGTATTTTACTTATAAAACTAGAACTCACTCAGCGTCGCTGACTTTTTGTAAGCATGATAGTTGGCAGGTATATTGTTGATGCTGAGGAGTTGCAGGCATGGATGCATACGCTACTAGGAGTGTTTTGAAGGCTGGCATCCACGTTTTGGACATGTTATTGTATTTTGAAATGTAAATGATTAATGTAATGAGATAACATGTTCTAATTATAAATGAAAGTTATTAATTTCCGCTGCAAAGAAATGAGTATTTTAAATGTTTTATGCGATGACGGTCCAGTTGGTAAGTGTTCCGGAAACGGGGCCTTACAGCTCCTAAGTCGGATGTGGGATTATTTGTAGGTTATTCCTCTGTCTCAAAGGCCTTTAGAGTGTTTAATCCTAGATTAAACATTATTGATGAATCAAAAAATGTTGAATTTAATGAGCACTCCTTTCCTAAGTCAATGAATGGTCCCGATTGGTTGTTTGATATTGCCTATTTCACAAGATCTTTTGACCAGCTTCACTTGTTCAATGCAGGTAACCTACAATCAGCTAGATCTTTTGGAAATTTAAAGAGAAGGGATGACTTTCCAATGATTCCTCCATCTTCTGGTTATCAATTGGATGAAGAAGTTACATTGCAAGCTTATCCTGATAGACAAGAAGTACAAAATCAGAGTGTCTCAACTGAGGCTGGTCCTAGTACACTACCCACTCCTTCAGCAGAATCGTCTACTGAAGTTAGAAATCCAGAACCAGCTACTGTTCCAATTGAATCTAAAGTGAATACAAATGATGAAAGTCTTCAAAGTGCTACTGATGCTGAAGCTGAAGTTGGTGAAGCGTTTGATTACTATCATAATTTACCGATATCACAACCTGAAGGTGCCTCTCACTAAGATGATCTGAATGTCTCCAACCATGATGTATTAATTGCTAGTGACTAAATTCCAACCACCAGGATACATAAGAATCATCCAGTGTCAAGCATCATTGGTGAATTAGATGAGCGAGTGATAAGAAGCAAGTCAAGTATTGCAAACATCTGTTTGTTTTCTTGCTTTCTGTGTCAAACTGTACCCAATAATATAAAAGAGGCTCTTTAAGACAACAGCTAGTTCGAGGCAATACAGGAACAATTGCTACAGTTCAAGAAACAAGAAGTATGGCAGCTGGTAGACGTTCCCGAAGGACAAAACCTATCTATTGGTCCTTCTGATCGATATAACAGTGCAATTGATGTGTAAACAAGGAATTCCCACTGAATCAATACCATAATATCAATACATAATGAACAATTTGCGAATCTAAGCAATAATAATCAATCAATGGCTCAAAAATAATGATAAATGAACTTCCAGCCGACACACATAGTTGCAACAAAGATATTTCAGTATTAGGGTTTTGCAAAAACTTACTTACAAATATAAAAACATGATAATATATAAGCAATGCTTGATTCGCTGACAGTTTCGCTGGCTAGCAAAACTGTCATGGCCATCAACTAGATTCACCTGATAGCGAGCTACAGTTTCGCTGGGTGACCTAGGATAGCTGACTACGAGCGAAACTATAGTTTTGCCCCGTAGTTTCGCTGGGTCATAGAAACTATAAAAATCAAATTACAAGGAAACAAACTAACATCCAGCCTATATAACAAAATAATCCTAACAACTATGGTGAGTCCAACCTATACTAGATCATCAATATCTCAGCAGTACTTCAAGACCAAAGTTGGGTTGAATTAATGCAGATGGAGCTTAAGCAGTTCAAAAAACTGAAAGTTTGGCAATTAGTTGATATTCCTCCAAACAAGTTCCCCATTGGTACTCAATGGGTATACGGGAACAAACCAGATGATCAAGGAGTTAGAATAAGAAACAAATCTAGGTTAGTTGTTCAGGGATTTGCTTAGGAGGAGGGCATTGACTATACTGAAGTGTTTGCTCCAGTTGCTCGCATTAAAGCCATCAGAATATTTCATGCACAAGCGCCTCACAAAAGCTTTAAAGTTTTTCAGATGGACGTGAAGTGTGCATTTATTTACAGGAACATTGATGAGGAGATTTATGTTTGTCAACTTCAAGGTTTCGAGGATCCAGATTTTTCTGACAATGTATATAAACTTGATAAATCCATATATGGATTACATCAAGCACTCGCATCTGGTATGAAACTTTGACACAATATCTGCTCAGCCAGGGTTTCTCTCGTGGAACTATAGACATGACTCTATTCAAGAAGGAAGTTGAAGGTGAAATGCTAATTGTTCAAGTGTATGTTGATGACATAATTTTCGGGTCAACGAATGAAAACTGTGCAGAGAGTTTGAAGAAGTAATGAAGGATCGCTTCAAAATGAACATGATGGGGGAGCTATGCTTTTTCTTGGGGTTGCAGGTTGAACAAAAGCCTGCTGGTATTCTGATTGACCAATGGAAGTACGTTCTGGAGATTCTCAAAATTTTTGCCTTGTTATTTTATTTTAATTTTTAATCTTCTGTTATTCTTTATGTTGTTCGTGTTGATATTATGGGGTGAAGAATGTTTTTCTTGAAAATTTTTGTAAATATAAGAATTTATTTTTCAAAAATTTACAAAGTGTTATGTTCCAGCGAAACTAAGTTTCGCTGGCTGTTTCACTAAGCGAATCTATAGATTCGCTAGCAAACTCGCTATTCACTAGGATACATGACTTCGTTTGTACACACACTCTTCAAAATCGATTTCCTGTATATTGCATAGTGTGAAGATTGTTTTACATATTCAGTAGCTAACATAAACCCTAGTTTCTCTACGATTTTATACCCACACTTTTCAAAATCGATTTTCGTAGCCATTGTTTGGTTCTAAGTGCTTAGGTGGGTGTTTCGAACCTGTTCTTAAGCATTGATTGAGGTTTTGTACATTAGACAATAGTTCTAGATTGATTTGCTGGATCGGCAGGTTCGCTGATTCGTTCAGCGAAACTGCGAAACCAACCAGCGAATCTGAACGAAAGTTCAATGTCCCGAGCGAAACTATCTCGTTATTCTGACTGTGTGTACTTGACAATTTTTCCAGGATTATTTCAGCGAAACTATAGATTCGTTCAGGCACACAATTTTTGTCAGGGTTTCAGCGAACTTACATCTTTGCTGTTGTAAGAACAACTATTTCGCCCTCAGCTAAACTATAAAATCACTTAGAAACATGAGTTTGTGCCTGTGCCACAGCGAATCTATACTTTTGCTTGGATAAAACTAAAAGTTCAAATCATAGCAAAACTATAAACCTGTGCCTATTGCGAAACTACAGCTTCGCTTGTCAGCGAAACTACAGCGAACCAGTGAAACTGTTGAATTTTTTTTTTGATTTTTCTTGAATTTTGTCTATTTCATTTATTATCCTTTTTTTATTGTTTAACTAACTTACTTTTGTTTAATTTTCAGTAAAGATGGCAAATCTGAAGTTTGATGAGAAGACAAACATTGTTGCACTATTGAATGATAGTAACCCTAAGACCATTGGATTCAAAGATTGCATTAAGTGGTTGAAGTAGTCCCCAATCAGTTATGCTATTTCTCATATACCTATGATCCATGATCCCCACATAAGAGACTTTTGTAGAACGGCAGAGTATGACCTTGGGACTAATCCACATTTGATTACTGCTAGAGTCCTTGAGCATGCCTTTGTTATTATTGTTGAGACTATGGCAAGGGTATTAAAGCTAGAGGAAGATTGTGGTGATGAGGTGATAATGTCTGATGCAGAGGTACTAAATGCCTTTAGAAGCATTGGGTATGAAGGACCCTCTTTTGGCTCAAAGAAAGAAATCAAGAAGTCATTCCTATCTAAGGAATGGAGATACATCGCCCACGTATTTATTATGTGCCTGGATCATAGGAAAGGAGTGTCAGATGGTCTAAATCAGGACTGGGCAAAGGCTATGATTGTATTTTGCCAGGGACAGAAAGCCAATATTACAAAGTTGATTTTTGATTACATGACTGAGAATATAATGGTGTTAAAAAAGGATAAGTGGCTTCTATATCCAAGATTTGTACAGATGCTCATTAATGATTTGAAGCCAGATCTGCCTAGACATGGAGAAATTAAAAGACTGGTGCAAATGAACACTAGAATATTTGTAGATTGCTTAGCTGTGAGACATGACTTTAGCAGGAAGATAACGTATCTTTTGGAGAATATGTACTCAGCTAAAAGATGGAGTTATATAAGGAAGTTGATTGAGAATGAGAACAAAAATGCAGAAGATAATCAAGAAAAGCAAGCTGAGGCCATAAAGAAACGAAAAAGGTACGAAAAGGAGAAGGAGTATGACTTAGAAGCTGAGATTGATGAAGTGGAGGAGGAGTTGAGAATTCAAAAAGAGAGGAGAATGAAAAAGAAATCTAATCAAGGAGAACTAGCTCATGTAACTGAAAGGAGATCTAAGCATAAGCAGGCAGTTTTTGAAGAAAGAAGGGATCCTAGATCTGAATTAGATCAAGATGTTATTCGAAATCTGAATACATCTTTGGCCAATGAATTGGGGATGATAAAAACAAAGCTGGTGAATTAGGAACTAAGAGAAAAGGAGAAGGATAAAGAACTGGAGAGCATGAAGAGAATCATGGTAGATCAACAAGAATTGGTTAAGAGATTACTCAAAGAGTTCAATGAGCTTAAAGCTAATGCTGGCTTGCCCAACCAGTTATCTCAAGCAGAGCTAGATGATCTTACAGATACATCCAAGTATTCATTTTTGAAGGTGGGGTGTTCAATAGGGATTGGAGGAGATGCTTATGGAGTAGGAGTAGGTGCTAGTGGTAGTGGTGATGGTGGCTCTGATGTTGGAATGATAAAGTCGTCGGAACTGAAGCTGAGAAGAGAAGTGATATGGAAGGTGCTGTAGGAGGTGAGCCTAGGGTTTTAGAAGCTGGGTTTGTAGATTTGGGGTTGAACATAGACACTGATTTGACTGGGGCTGAGGTATTCAGAGGAGGAGCAATTGAAGGAAGCAAGAAAGGAGCTGAGATGAATCTTATGGATGAAGAAGTGGTGTATAATGAACAATTGGTTTATTATGATTCTTAACCTGAGTATTATGAAATAGATGAGCGCCCAATGACTTATGTGGCTCAAAGGGGTTTTGATGAAGGAGATGTACTCGAGCTTAGTAAGGAAGATTGGTTCGTCAAAGAGAAAGAACAAGAACTACTGACTGCATTGTTTTAAAACATAAGTGAACCAAGTAGGAAGAAATCAGATAAGAAGATAGTGAGTTGGAAGTACAACCATGAGTTAAAGATGTTTATGATTAAAAGAAGGGGAGGGGACATTTCTTACATGCATAAAAAGAAGGCATTCAAGACCTTGCCTAAATAGGATTTGAGGAGACTGTCTGAAATTCCCCTACTGGAGGCTCATGTGAGTGAGAGAGCAATGCTGTTGGAGAAGGAGATTAAGATGGGGATAAATGATAATTTTGAAGCGTTTGGATACATGAAAACAAAAAGGAGGAGGTCCAAGAAGGATTTGGATTTGGCTACAGGAAAGGGGAAGATAGTGTTGATGCTTAAGCCAACCAAAACAGTTAATAGAGTGAGAGTGCCCAATCCACTTCCGCAAAGTCTACAAAAGTTTAAGAAGTGGTTCTATGACAACAATAATGGGGAAGCTATGATTAGATTGAAAGGTGGTGAAGAGATTAAACTATTTGAACTCATGGAAGTGTTCTCATTCTGTGAGAACTACAACAAACCTGGAGCTAGAGCTGAAACAAGAACTGAAGCCAGACTATTCATGAAGGTGGCTAACAAGGCTCGTGGTATGAGGGCTGAGATCAGGGAGCTTACTGAGAAAGTATTACAAGCTGATGAATTGAGGATGGATGTACAAGAGCTGACAAGAAAATTCGAAAACGCCAGTGCAAGGGGAGAAGAAGCTGCTGTGGAAGTGGGAGATGAAGAAGAAGATCAAAGGTAAGGTCTAACCTAGGGGGAGTATTAATGATCTAGTACAGGTTGGACTCACCATAGTTGTTAGGATTATTTTGTTATGTATGTAATAGGTTGGATGTTAGTTTGTTTCCTTGTAATTTGTATTTTTATAGTTTCTATGACCCAGCGAAACTATGGGCGAAACTACAGTTTCGCTCGTAGTCAGCTATCCTAGGTCACCCTGCGAAACTATAGTTGCGAAACTGTAGTTGCGAAACTGTAGTTGCGAAACTATCAACGAATCTAGCATTGCTTATATATTGTCATGTTTTTATCTTTGTAAGCAAGTTTTTACAAAACCCTAATACTGAAATATCTTTGTTGCAACTGTGTGTGTCGGCTGGAAGTTCATTTATCATTATTTTGAACCATTGATTGATTATTATTGCTTAGATTCTCAAATTGTTCATTATGTTATTGATATTGTGGTGTTGATTAAGTGGGAATTCCTTGTTTGCACATCAATTGCATTGTTGTATGGATTAGAAGGACCAACACTATCGGTACCAGATGGTTATACAGAAACAAGATTGATGACAGGGGCATTGATATCAGAAACAAGGCAAGATTGATTGCATAAGGATACACCCAAAAAGAAAGAATTGACTATGATGAGGTGTTTGTACCTGTTTCCAGATTAGAACCCATCAGAATTTTTCTTGCTTACTCTGCATCCGTAAAATTCACTACGTATCTAGATGTAAAGTGTGCATTTCTTTTTGGCAAAGTCTCTGAAAAAGTCTATGTGTGTCAACCACCAGGCTTTGAGGACCCGAATTTCCTTCATAGGGTATACAAGCTCAACAATGCTTTGTATGGTCTACATAAAGCCTCACGAAAGTGGTACGAGACTCTATCATGTTTCCATCTTGCACACGGGTATGAGAGAGGATAGATTCACTAGACTTTGTTCAGAAAAGGAAAAGGACATGAAATATTGCTAGTCCAGATCTACATGGATGATTATCTTTGTATTAACAAACAAAAAACTTTGCAAGGATTTTGAACACCTTATGCACTCCAAGTTCCAGATGAGTGCAATAGGGGAGCCTACATTCTTCTTAGGATTGCAAGTACAGTAAACAGCAGATGGAATCTTCATCAATCAATCAAAATATGTGGAATCCATGTTGAAAAAATTTCATTGTGCAAATTGTGAGTCTATCAGAACTCCTATGGATACAAAATGAAGATTGGTCCAGACTCAAATGGCAAATCAGTGGATTAGACTCACTATTGATCAATGATAGGGTCACTGATGTGCCTACACGGACAATGACTACAGGGGATGCAACATCAATCGGAAGTCCACTTTTGGGGGTTGTCATTTTCTTGGTCCCAGACCGGTCTCCTGGCAGTGTAAGAAGCAGACAAACATGTCTTTTTCCATAGCAGAAGCCAAGTACATAGCGGCATCAGCTTGTTTTTCTCAAGTTCTCTGGATTCCAAACCAGATGCTTGATTATGGTTATAACTTCTTTCACATAGCAATTCATATTGACAACACAGCCACCATCATCATAACAAACAATCCAGTTTAGCACTCAAAAACCAAACATATTAGAATTAGATATCACATTTTGGGAGACTGTGCTAAAAAAGGGTTAATCAAGTTAATACAGGTCCACATGGACAATCAATTAGCTGATTTGTTCACTAAGGCATTTGACCCTAGTCGGTTTGAATTTTTAGTTCAATCAATTGGCATGATTAACCTTGAGTAAAAATCAAAATTTACAAAAACATTCAAATATTATAAAAATACAAAAAGAAGTTATTTTTGTTGAAGAATATGAAATGTACTCCATGGGAAATGATATAATTATAGTTGTTATATCATTCACTGTACTTATTTCAAAATCATGAAAGGTTGACATGACTTATCTGATATGCTGGTAGGATCAGCTTGGAAAAGAAGATACATGTTGTGATGAACTAAAGCTCATATTCAGCTGTGAAGCCATCATATCATGTATAAGTAAGTATTAGCTTATCCAAGTGTGTGTGTGTGTAGTAACCTAAAAACACCAGGTAATGATGCCTTATGAATCTCATTCACCCACATCAGTTTCTCCTATGTTTTGCTAAGGAAAGACATGGAGAAACAGGAACACATCCAAAATGGATGAATTAATAAAGACTACATTCCTGGTGAATAAATAAAAAGAATCCCAAATAGGATCACCTTCCAATATGGATCAAATATCTATAAGGTCAAAGTAAAAGAATCCCAAGGAGGATCCCCTTACCTAAAACCAAATGAGATTTCATAATTTAAATGACCTAGTCATGTAAGTTGTGAAAAAGTTCTACCATGCATTTCATGCGAGTGGTGGATCTTGCCATGCATTTGAGTATGTGGTACATGTTGAATATTTAATCCACTCAAAACATGATAATGATCACAAGCATTAAAATATACAATCAATATGTTCATGATTATGTTTATTTACTAACAATTGCTTGCACTTATGAAAGTTATGATACATATGATCCCAAGTAAGGTATACTTCCTCTTCATGTAAAGATAAGAAAATCAAAAATTACAAAAATATTTTCCTTTCAGTATTCTAAATTTTAAAATCTTTAAAGTTTTTATCCCATAAAAAATATAAACTTTAGGGGAGTAATTAAAATTTTATGAAAATATTCATTAAAACATAAATTTTTTTTTGCAAAATCTCAAAAATATTTTAATTGTGTTGGTGTGGAAGTTATACTATAGTATCTTAGTATATGCAAATATTTGGAAGCACAAAAGTCCAAGATCAGTCAAATCTGTGAAATTTGTATCACACCGAGTGTACAATTCCATGGTAGCAAGAATTGACAATCCAAGCATTAGTCAAAACTTCATAAAAATCCAAGCAACAGTCAAAACTTCATAAAAGTCAAAGCAATAGTCATATCTTCATAAAAAAAGTCAAAGCATCAGTGCAAAAATAGTCAAAACTATCCATAGCAAAAACACTAAATTTTAGACAAAGTTTAAAATTTAATGCGGGTAAGAGTATTGGTTAATGCGGGTGAAGGTAAACCAGGCATTTAACTATTGCGGGTAATATTTTTGTGCAAGAAAAAAATCAAAGTGAAACTAATACGGATATGTTAAGTCATCCGTATTTGATTCCAAACAAATGCGTACAACAATGTCTCAAAGTATCAGGTAGAAAACTTATGCGGACAAAATTTTGTTCTTCCGCATTTATCAATGCGGATAAGTTTTTATTGATCCGCATTTCCTTAATGCGGATGACATGATCAATGCGGGTAACATTGTTGTGTATTTGTACCAAAAATAAAACATGTGCTTTCACTTTTTTGTCATTATGTTTGAATCTCAGTTAATGCGGATAGAAGTTTATGAAATGCGGACAACTGAATTTTTCATCCGCATTTATTACAGCAACAATTCAATTTTTGATGTAAATGCGAACAAGTCCAAATGTTCTTCCGCATTTGTTACAGAGCTAATGAGATCAAGTTAAAACATCTGCATTTGCTATAGTACAAAAATTAAAACTTCTGTATTTGTTCATTCACTTGCAAAATTTGAGAATTTCATTAAATTGACTATTTAAACACATTAATCAGAGTCATTTAATAATATTCAAATTTGAGAGAACCTAAAGTGCAACGAGCGGTTTTCATAACTGATCTTCATCATTCATTCAAATCATCATAAACCTTTTGTGTAGATTGTTCATTCAACTTCATTTCATCCATATTTCGATTCTTAGCGATATTTCGATTCTTAGCCCAAGTAGTATCGAAACAAGGTGATTCTCAGTGGATTTGTGAACTTCAAATACCAAACCAGTGATGAATATAGAACCCTAGGTTTAGAAAACATCACAAATTAACCTTTAACAATGGATTTCAAAGACACTTTCGAGTTCAATAAACCTGATTTTAATGTGTACAACAAGGAACAATCGATTCAGAAACACTATGTTAACCACGATGAACAGGGGAATCGAAACTTAAAATGTTAAAATCAAATCCAATGTTTCAGTGTAACAAGATGGTTAAAATAATAAAGATGATTGAAAATAACCATAAAACATAACACAAATGGTTAATCATCATAAAATCAAAGATAGGTCAAATTGCTATAGAAAAGTGAACTTGAAATCTCAATTTTGACCTAAGAAAGTCAAACTAAGAAAGTCAAACCTGTTATTAGTTCTACAATCTGATAACTGTCAGTACATTACTAACACATATGTCTCTATTGCAGATCTATGGCAAATCTTACTTGGAGTAAGCTCCACAATGTTAGTGGATATCTTGATCCGGATGTGCCTGAATATGAGGTTTAAGAGACATGATCAGATTTATTTCCATAACAAGGATAGCACATGCCATTACTGTCAGACCAATTATCTATGAGAACTTCATCAGATCACTCTACAAAACTGTTGAAGTAAACCAAGGGGATGGTGTGAGGACCATATCAGGAAGGATCACTAATGATCATACACTAGTTGTCTTTGAACAAACTGTGAGATAGTGTCTATAGTTTGCGGATGATGCCAACTCTCTCCAAGAATTGGAAGAAGATCACATTCTGACCTTCTTTGCAAACATTGGCTATGAAGGGGGTTTTGAAGGAAAACAGATTGGCAAGGGGTTAGTTAACTTGCAGTGGAAATTTCAAATTCATTTGTTCCAACATTGCTTGTCAAAGAGGAAGACTAGTTGGAATGGCATCCCCATCACTACTTCATTAGCTATTTGTGCCTTGTGCACTAACAGACAATTCTATATGTCGGCTTATGTGTTCAATGGCCTGTTAGCCAACATTCTGGAAGGAATAAGGCATATGTTCCTGATGTATCCCAGATTTATTCAATGCTTCATCAATAAAGCATTCCTTGATCTTCTACCAGAAGGCCCTGTGATGGGCATTCCTCACTACAATGCCAAATCCTACAAGTACATCAAGAAGAGAGATTCGAGGAACTTCTATAGTGGAACTTTCTTTCCTTTTGTTAGATCTCTTAAAAGATTAACATGTTGTCTTTTGCGTTGTGTCATAGTATAGGGACTTATTTTGTAAATATATGTTACTTGTTTTTCTTTGATAGTATAAATAGGATATTTTATGTATTATGTAGGTAGACCTAGAGAATGAAATAGTTAGAATAGATTGAACTGTAACTCACTCTTACACATTGTATCCTAAGCATTTCCTATTAATGAAATCTATGAATATTTGAAGTAATTGCTTGTGTTTGATTACTTTGTGTTTGAACTGATCATTGCATTACAATATCATCATAGATTGATCCATTTTCAACCTCTCAAATGGTATCAGAGCTTTCGGTTCAGTGACCAGAGCTTATCGGCATTTTTGAGCTCTTTGAATCACTTGAAATCTGTGTTGATTGCAATTTGATCGATTAATTGTTGATTTCTGTTGTGTTTTATCCATAAAAACATGATATGAATCACAATTTGGTGTTTAATCCGTTCAGATCTGAATATTGATTAGATTTATGTTTGAATTGTGTTCTTCATTTTCGGACTGTAATTCAATCAGAAAACAGATTTGTTGTTATTGTTTGATCAAAAAGTTGATTTAAGATTGTTAATCGATCTACTTACTACCAAATTGGAAGTTTTTAGATCAATTGAACATGTTTTGAATAATTTCAAAAGATCTGAGTTTGTTGAAGATGATGAATTTGGCGCTTGAGTTGTGAAAAACTGCTGAAAATTGCCAATTGATCAGACGCTTTGCAATTGTTTAGGAGTTTCATCACTATTAAGGCGTTTTCAGAACAAGCGTTTTGCAATTAGTTGGATGCATTGAGACTGTTTGGTCGCTTTGATACTCTATTGAAACTAACAATTCTAGACGCTTAAGAACTGTTTGGGCGTTTTTACCTCAAGGCGTTTCTATACTGTGTGGGTGTTTGAGGAATGTTCAGACGTTTTATCAGTTGGGTGTTTCAGAATTCATCTAAGTCATTCCCTTAGACATTTCTTGTTCAAAGCTAGGCGTTTCAGAAGTTTCAGGCGCATCAGCATTCAGACTTCTCAGTAAACACTTAGAAATTTTTTTAAAAACTAAAAATCCAAAAATATTTTCATTTCATAGTTTTATTTTAAAGTTTCAAAACAACAAAAACAAAGTCATTTTCATTAATTCAAAAATACCAAATGGTTAAGTTTGAAGATTCTGAGAACAGGGTTCCCAAGCTCAAAAATAAAGCTGATTTCAAAAATTGGTCTCTCAGATTGAAGCATCATCTAAACTCCATTGACACTGATTTGTGGAAGTCAATAGAGAAAGGATCACATATCCCAATTACATCCGATGGACTTGACAGAGGATTTGTTTATACAAAAGTCTCTCTAGAACCTTATCCAGAGGATGGTCTACAAGGTTATGATTTAAGGAAGGTTAAGAATGACATCAAAGCTTATTCATTGATGTGCAAGGGGTTACCATTGGATGTCTTGACTAGACTTGAAGGTTATCAAACTGGTTACACCATGTACAAAGCTTTGAAGATCATTTGTGAAGGTGGTAAAGAGATACAAGATCTCAAAAAGCAGAAACTCAAGAGGCAATTGGAGTTGTTTGAGCATCTTTCTGGTGAAACAATCAATCAAATGATGATCAGATTCATGCAATTAACTATTGAAATGTCAACTACTGGTATCAAAAATGATATCAAAGATCTAAATTACAGACTTCTGAATGCTATTCCATCTTCATGGAAATAGACAGTCACTCTGTTGAAGCATACAGAAAAGTTCTCGATGGATCTGGATCTTTTGATTACCAAAATTGAATCAGTTGAAACTTATGAGAGCTCCAAAAACAATGATAGAGCAGCATCAATGTCTCAGTATAAGTACGTTGCTTCTTCAGCTAAGACGGTGGAGAATGCGTTTCTGGCAAAACATGATAATTCTCCAGAAGACGAGGGTGATTTGTTCGTTGGAGCTGGTTTCTTCACAGATTCTTCTTACACAAGTGCTCCTGTTTATGCAACTCAACCTCAGTCTCCTCCTAGAACTCAAAGTCTTAAACCTCAAACTGAGGCTTCATCTTCTAACTCTGTTAAAACTAGCAAAGGTAAAGATGTTATTAATATCCTGTTACAGGATTATGAGTCGAAATCTGCTTTTACTGCTTTCATGGCAAGTTTTCATGCTTATCATGGTAGTCATCTAACCCAGTTAGATCTTTTTTTGCAGGATTTGTTTGAGATGGATCCTGGTGATATGGAAGAGATGGACTTGAATTGGCAGATGGTAATGATTGCTTATAGAACACAGAAACACTCATATGTTAAAAGGAATTACAAGCCAAGTGCAAACAAATTTCTTGGCTTTGATAAATCAAAGTCAAGGTGTTTCAACTGCAACAGTTATGGTCATTTTTCAAAGGAATGTAAAGCTCCTAGAAATCAAGGTGGAAATGGTCAAGCAGGTTCAAGCAGTCAAAGATACCAACAGCAGTCTCAGAAGACCTTTCAAAAGCCTTATCAAAGTCTTCCCATGCCAGAACTTAAAGACGAATCAAAATCATCTAAAGAGCCAAAGAAAGCTCTTGTTGTTAGCATCAAAGATGGCTATGACTGCAGTTATGCTGAACAATTCACAGCCAATCTAACATCTAGTTTAGATCTTGTTGTTGAAGTTCAAAATGAAGATTGGTCTGAAGAAACGATCCTAAGGCAGAAGGTGATTCTGAAAATGATAATGAAGATTATGATTAAAGTGACAAATCTGACCCAAAAGAGGATTCAAAAGAAATTGCACTCATGGCTCAGTCTAAACAACCAAAGGTTGAGCTTCCATCATCTGACTCTGAGACTTCTTCTTTAAGTTATCCTGAAATTTCTATTGAAGTCAGAGAGAAAATATGCACAAAAGCATGTTTTGATCAAGTTGAGCATTACAGAACATATTCATTTAAAATCTATGACAAACTTAAACAAGAAGAAGTAATGCACAACAAACTAAAAAACGATCACAAAGTCTCTGATGAAAAGATCTTATCACTACAAACCTCATGGAATAAAACTCTACAAGAACTTGAACTTGTTAAAAACAACTTAAGGAGATGACTAAAAATTTAGAAGAAGAAAAAATAGCTCACGCTGCAACACAGGTGGATTTAGCTAAAGTAAAAAGTTCTAAAACAATTGTAGAAAAGTTGGTAAGTGAGAGTAAAGATAAAAACAAAAAAGGTCTAGGTTTTACACATGAGCCCATGCCTGAATCTATCACAAACACTTTACCAGAAAACTTTAACACACATGATCACTCACCTGAAAACAGAGCTAAGCTAAAAGCCTTTCAAAATAAGAAAAAGAATTCTGAAAGTGATGAAGAGAAAACAAATGTGGAGATATTTGAGGAACAAGATTTAGAAAAGATTAAAAATGGTCATCCGGTGAAAGTTAAATCTTACGAACCACGACCAAAGAAAAAGAAAATGTTTGTTCCCAATTGAAGAATTAATTGTAAAGAATGATAAACAAAACCCAAAGAATAAAGAGAAAGTAAAACACGACGAAGTAACATCTGAAGATCCATTTTCTTACGGATTAAACAATCCAGACATTATCAAATGGTAGAAATAACAAACAGATAAAGAAAATGCAAAAGAGTATTCTACTGAAGATGGTTAATCACAAAGCAAGCAGAGTTCATCAAGATCAAGAAGCCAGAGAATAAGAAGGAAAAATGCTAAAGCTAAATCCTTTCAGAATAAAAATCAAAACAATTAAAATCAAAGAACAAATCAATCTAATCAGTTTAAACCAATGAAGTTTCTGTCTGCGGGTACTTTTGATATGAACAAAATTCATGAAATTAAATCACACTCAAAGAACAAATCTAACTCTGATCTGAAAATAGGTTCAGTTCCAAAGTCTTTAGCTGTTAACAAAAGATTTATATCTAAGGTGTCTAGGAATGGTGTTAATGAACAAAAGTCAAAACCCAAATTTCAAAAGAACAAACTCTCAAATCAAAAACAAGAGATTAACTTTGTAACTTCTAAATCAAAACAAGGATCAAATGTGGCTTCCACATCAAAGGTTAATCAACAGTTGTTTAAATTTCAATAAAGGTACTGTGATATATGTGATATGTATAATCATAAGACTGATGAATATTTCTTTAACAGGTACTGTCACATTTGTGATATGAAAAACCATTCAATAGCTGATTGTTATTTTAACAAGTATTGTACCATTTGTGATGAAAGAACTCACAAAACTGAGAATTGCTACTTCTAAAGGAACTCACCAAGGAATGGATATTTAAATCCATAATTTCAAAGAAATCAAGGTGTTGGTTTTCAAAGATTGACAAAACAATCTTCTTTAGGCTTGAGATCTTTTTGAAGGATTGATTCTGATTATGATGATTCTTATGCAGTGAAAACAAAGAATTATAATCAAGGAAAATTCATTCTACGATTTGTGAGAATGAACAATGGAAAGTTTGGTAATCAAAATTTTTCGAAAAGTGTTTCTACTGATGGTTTGAATTATCTTAACAATGATCTTGAAAAACGTTATCATGTTTTACGAACTATGCAAATGAAAGATAATAAAAAATTTGTTAGAAACGAAATTGGTAAATTTACACAGCAAAAAGAAACCTGATTTGAATAAGCTTCATTTCAAACAGTATACCATTGTTGATAAATTTGACAAGCCCAAGACCATATCGGCTTGGGTTGATAACACAACTTAAATCCCTTTGAAATACAGGTACGCCCAAGAAAACCAATTGGCACGTGGTATGTTGATAGTGGGTGTAGCCGACATATGACAGGCAACGATGCTTTGCTTCAAGATTTTAAGTTAAAAGATGCTACTCATGTTGCATTCGGAGGTGATGCAAGTAGTAAAATAATAGGAGAAGGAACAGTGTCCAATGGGATTATTAGCTTTGATAAAGTCAACTATTATTCACAGTTGAACTTTAATCTTTTAAGTGTTTCCCAAATTTGTGACAAATCTAACTCTGTTTTGTGTGATGATTCTTTTTGTCATATTGTTGAAGCCAGGTTTTCAGATAAGCAAAGAATAGGTAGTTGTTAAAGCTGTACGTGATCGAGATGTATACAATTTAGATATGTCTTAAGTAGATCAATCTACAGAAATAACATGCCTAATTGCTCAAGCATCAAATGTCTAAAGCCAGCTATGGCATAGAAGTCTAGGGCATTCCAATTTCAAGAACATGAACACGTTAATAGCTAGAAATCATGTAGTAGGGCTTCCAAAAAAGAAGTTTGCTACAACAGATCACTGCTCAGCATGTTTAAAAGGAAAGCAACACAGAGCGTCTTTTAAGCCCAAGCTGATAAACTCAAATTCCAAGCCTCTCCAGATGTTGCACATGGACCTATTCGGAACGAACTAATGTACAGAGTATTTGAATGAAATCTTATAGTTTAGTAATCATTGATGACTTTACAAGATTTTCATGGGTTTTTTTTTGCATGCTAAATCTGAAACTGCTGAACTGTTAAAAGAATTCATCATTAAAGTAGAAAATTAATTGGAGCAAAAGGTGAAAGTTATCAGAAGTGATAATGGAACTGAATTTAAAAATTCTAATGTTGACATGTTTTGTGCAGAAAAAGGAATTGCTCGTCAGTTCAGTGCTCCTAGAACTCCACAACAAAATGGAGTTGCTGAAAGGAAAAACAGAACTTTAATTTAGGCAACACGTTCCATGTTAGCAGATGCAAAGATTTCAATTACTTTCTGGGATGAAGCCATATCCATAGTATGTTTTGTATAGAATCGTACATTGCTTGTGAAAGATAAAAAAAAAACTCCTAATGAGTTGATGTTTGGCAGGAAACCTAATATTGTTTTTCTTAAATCTTTTGGTTGTTCAGTTTTGATTTTAAAATTCAAGTGACCAGCTAGGAAAATTTGATGCAAAATCTGATGATGAATTTTTTTGTTGGATATTCGTCGGTTTCAAAAGCCTTTAGAGTTTATAACTCTAGGATGAATGTCATTCTTGAAACTTTTAATGTTAAATTTCTTGAAAACTCTTTTCCATCAGTTTCAAATAGTCCAGCTTGGTTGTTTGATTTAGATTCTTTGTCAAACTCTTTTAATTCTAACTTGTTTGACTCTCTAGGTGAGAAAAAGAAATAAGGAGGAGATCTCGGATCTTTCAGTGATGATTCTGCTTCTGATGATATGGATGATTCTAGCCCAGATTACCCATTCTTCTCATTTGTTAAAGATCCTGTATTTCGTTCATAATCTCATGATCAATCTCACTTTCAACAAGCACAAGAACATCCCATTTCTGAAAATTCCAATGTTTCACAACCTATTCCTAATGATGGTCGTGAAATTGTACAACCTGAGTCCAGAACGTCATCGGTTTCCGAAAGGAACCAAAAGAGCTAACACCTCTATTTCAAAACATCAGTGAACCAAGCAAGAAGAAAAGTGATAAGAAAATAGTGAGCTGGAACTACAATTCTGAATTGAAAATGTTTATGATCAAAAGGAAGGGTGGTGAATTTTCATATATGCATAAAAGGAAGGCGTTCAAGACCTTGCCTAGATGGGATTTAAGGAGGTTAGCTAAAATTCCACTTTTGGATGCCCACTTAAGTGAACATGCTATGTTATTGGAAAAGGAGATTAAAGTGGGAATGAATGACAATTTTGAAGCTTTCGGATATATGAGGATAGAAAGAAGAAGATCGAAGAAAGACCTTGATTGGGCCACCGGAAAAGGAAATATTTTGTTAAATCTGAAGCCAGCTAAAACTGTTAACAGGGTAAGGGTGCCCAATCCACTTCCCCTAGACTACAAAATTTTGAAAAATGGTGTTATGATAACAATACTAGGGAAGCAGTCATTAGGTTGAAAGGTGGGGCTGAGATTAAACTGTTTGATCCAATGGAAGGATTTTCCTTTTATGATGAAGATCTTGTGATTCTATGTGAAAATCATATTAAGGCTGGTGCTGGAGCTAAAACGAGAAGAGAAGCTAGTTGTTTATGAAAGTAGCAAATAAAGCTCGAGGAGTAAGGGCAGAGGTCAGGGAACTTGCTGAGAAAGTATCCAAGGCTGATGAGTTAAGGATGGAAATGCAAAATCTTACCAGACAATTTTCTAGAGCAAGTGCAAGAGCTAAAGAGGAGACGGAAGCAGGGGCAGAACCAGAAGCATTAGATAAAGCTGAAGAAGGTGCAAGAGAAGAGCAAGAAGATTGAGAGTGAGGTCCAACCTAGGGGGAGAATTGATAATCCACATAGGTTGAACTCACTATAGTTGATAGGTTTATTTTGATTATGTAATAGGTTAATTGTTAGTTTTATCTTGTATTTAGTATTTCTTTGTAATTTTGTATTCTAGCGAATCTACAGGCGAAACTATAGTTTCGCCCGAAGTCAGCTGATTCAGTTCACCCGGCGAATCTATAGTTCGCTGCCGGATGAAACTAGTAGTTAGACAGGCAGTTTCGCTATATATTGTAATCTTTCTATCTTGTAAGAAACCTTTTTGGCAAAACCCTAATACATAATATTTGTGTTGCAATTGTGTGTGTGGCTGGAAGCTTATTTTCATCATCATTGAGCCTCTTACTTGTTTATTATTGTTTAGATTCAAAATAGTTCATTGTGTTATTGAGTTTATTGTGTTAAATCAGTGGGAAATCATTGTCATACATCAAGTGCAATAATGAATCGATCATTAGGACCAATAATGACTTCGCAACCAATAAGTCATGTTATACTTTGTCAGCTTCTTGGAGTCACAGTGACCTAAATCTTTCTTGATCTTCTCAATTGCTTTGAACTTTAAGAAGGTTTCATACTTGCATATTAGAAGCATCAATCTAGCAGCATCAAACTCTTTCAGAACATGAATCATCTCAGACATGTTCATCTTCTCAACCATATCATATGGGAAGCCATTGTTTATCAAATCCATAAACATGAAAGATTGTGCTCTTTCTTCAAAGATATATTCTGTGGATAGCAGGTCACCAGAATTTGCTTCTTCAGCAGCTTTATCAAGCTCTTCTTTTGTTAATTTCTCCTATTCATCATCACTTTCTTCTTCATTGTGTTCAATTGGTTTAAGTGTTGAAAGATCAGCTGATGGTGTGTGTTCTTGAGACATGGTTTTTGTTCTCTTTGGGGTGTCTCCAATTTCAATAACATCTTCTTGGGTTTTTCCTAAATAATTTCTTTCCTGTGATACTTGATTGTTGGTTCCTTTGGTTTGATCATGGGAAAGACATCAGCTTCTTTGATTGGCTCTTGTTGAGTAATTCCTTCTTGTTCAGCCGCCTTCTTCTTTAGTCTCTCTATCTCATCATCTTTAACTTTCAATAGCACTGACTGTTCAGAAATGGTTTTCAATACATTGTTATGCTCAGTCAAGACTTTTTCTTTCTCTTGTTTTTCTTTCTCAAGAGATTCATAAGACTCAGTCAAAAGTTTATCCATAGCATCAATCACTTCATTGTTACTTTCAATCTCTTCTCTTAACTTTTTGATTGTCCCTTCTAGTTTTGAGATTGTCTAAACTTTCTCTATCATCTCTCCTTTTAATTTCCTCAATTTTTCCAACTTTTTATTGCTCTTGATGATGAGATTGTTGTATTTTGCCACAAGAAAACTTTTGCTCACATTTATCTCTTCATCTCTTAAATCATTTTCATCATAGGCAACTATGTCAACAAAGTGACTTTCATCCTGTTGTTCAACAACTTGATCATTATCCCTTTCAACTTCTAAACAAATCTCTTCTGTAGCACCATTTTTTACAATAGCATACTTATCATCCTCATCAAGGTTGAGTATTTCAGTATATGTTGGGCTTTCAGTAGGTGAGGTTGGTTCAGTAGGTGTGGGTGAGGAAGTTGGTTCTGTTGTTGGATGTGTAAGTGTTTGAGTGAGAAAGGGTGAGATAGGTGTGACATCCGGTAATTTTCGGTTACCAAACTCTGTTAGTTCCGTTATGTCTTGTATACACGTGTCGTGCAGACACACTAGTTGTCGTTGAACGTTGGTGACTTAATAATAATCAGTAATGTTAAATTGATGATAATTAAGTTAACAATGTGATTATTAAGTTATGCTTATGTGATTTAAATGTTAACTGTAATTTTATCGCGTAACGTGAAAACGTGTATATTTATTTCGTGTGTTTTGTGATAAATGGAAATTATGCATGATTGTTATTTGTGACTAATAATAATTATGTTTAGTAGTTAAAAACTATTTAAAAACTATTCAAAAAGCCTAATCTTTAAAAAATGCAAATTATAAGGGTTAAAAGGGTAATTATGGATTATTAAATAAAATAAAATCAAAACCCAACCCTAATCCAACCCCATCGGCCACGATCGACCTCCCCTCTCCCTCTCCTCTTCGAATTCAGCCCAAGAACAAGCAATCATCTTCGGTTTTGATTACAAGGCATAGAACACGTTGGAATCATCAATTGCAAGCCATTACACGTTTAAAGGTTAGATTTTTACATGTTTGTGATGATCTTTCATGTTGGCCGAAAGTTCCATGCGAAATCTGCAATTGATGGTCGATTGATGCTTGTTTGTTGTTGTTAATGTGTTTGTTAGGTAGATTACATGTTAATTAACATCAAGTATGCAATAAAGGTTGGATTTTACAAGTTCTTATGGAATTTACATTAGGGCCGAAAGCCTAATTCGAAAATCTGAATTGGATGTTTGTTGATGCTATTATGTTAATTGGATTGTATAGATGCTAGTTAACGTCGATTATGCAAGAAAGCTTCGATTTTGGTTCATGGTTCATAGGTTACTAAGAATAGTAACTTTATTTTGCATGAATTGATGATTTGATGATGTATGAATGTTATGGATGTGTTTGTGATGATGATTAGATGCTAGGTTGATGAGATGAACAATTGAAAATCAAGAAGATGTGTTATAGTTCATACATTGCTAAAAATAGTAACTTGTGGTGTTGAATGTTGATGAATCATGATGATTAGGTGTTGTTGATCATTGTTAGGATCAGTGATCTAAGTTTGATCAATTAGAGTTTAATCACAGCGGAATTAGAGCAAGAATTAAGCAAATATAGCAAGAACACAATAAATATTCAATGGAACAGTACACGGTTATATAGAAATAGGGTTTTCTGCATTGGGATAATAACATTCATGCACACATGCTTCGGTATGGCGGCTGCTAGGTTTTCCTAAGCTGCACCGATTACAATTAGGTCAGCATTCCTTATATAAAGGAATGTGACGTCTGCTGATGTCACTTGATAGTGACGTCTAACAGAATTATTACAAACTACTGAAAGTAAGCAAACTACTGAGAATGTTCACAACAACTGAGAACATCTCAAGTATTCTAAGTACACGAAGAAACATAAAACTACTGAAACTACAAGTACAGAAAAGGAAATACAACTACTGAAAGGAAACCATCACAACTACTGAAGAGGTCTTCTTCAGCTGTTGTGACAATCATCTGAAACTTGGTCTTCAGTCTTTGTCTTCAGCTCTTTACTTCAGACTTTGTCTTCAGCTCTTGTCTTCAGACTTTGTCTTCAGCTCTTTCACTTCAGACTTTGTCTTCAGCTCTTTCACTTCAGACTTTGTCTTCAGCTCTTTCACTTCAGACTTTGTCTTCAGACCTTGTTATCAGCTGATGTCTTCAGCTGTTGCAGACTACTTCAGTTGTTGTAATGTCCGTGGGACTTAAAGGTTTTTCTGATCAGGCTCATTGGTTCTTTTGGTCCAACAAACTCCCCCTGAACCAATGCAGCCAAAACCTTTAAGCTTATTGAGGTCCCACTTATTCTTGGCAGAAATACTCTCTTGATCAGCTTTAGAGATATAGGATAAGCACAGGCCAGGGAACAGGTTTCAGTAGATGTGAATGTCAAAGGATGGAAGGGAACTCTGTCTTGGGGAACTGGACACAGAGCCGTTATCCCAACCATGAAACCTACTTCCCATTGATGAGTCTATAAGACTCTCTGACGTAGGCCTCAAGGAGAACAACTTGTTCCTCCTTAGTGAGTTCTTCTGCTTCTCCTTCGAAGAAGAACTCTGGGCCATAGTACTCTGATAAGTACTTTATCGTCTTTCCATTTTTCAACTCAACAGTTGTTATCTCTCTGTAAGCAAATTCATCTGGGTGAGTCCCTTCTAATAACAACTGGAGTTCATTTTTCTTGATCTCTTCAAGCCTCTTGTATAACAACCCCTTCTTGACCATTTTGTTCTCCATTAGAGTTTGAGGGGTCATCTTTGACTTGTAGGCTCTCTTGAAGTCTTCAAGTATTTCCCAGGGTGAGACTACAATGGCCAACATAATAGCAGCATCTATGGTCTTTCTCACTTGGCCATTGTATCTACTTGGTATGGATTTCTTATGAATTCTAGAACTAACCCTGGGGTCTGGCCAAATCCTTACTCTCTCCTTTTGATATTGAAAGGTATACCTGAGAGCATACAGCCTTTGAGCATGTTTCTTCATGGCTTGTATAGATGATGACTGAGGAAACTCTTTGTCAATCATCTTCAAAAGTTGCTCATCGTGCTGTTTCTGCTGTTCTTCTTCTTCAATCTTAACTTTCACCATTTGCCTCTGAAAGTCTGGTGTGATCATTTGTTGACTTCTGGGCTCAGGTAATTTTAGAACAGCAGAGATTGGCAGACTATCTTCTTCATCATCTTCTTCTTCATCTTCTACCATCCTCAACACCCTTCTCCTCCTTCTGGGTGCATCACTGGATGTGGTTTGAGGTGGTTTTTGGGGTAAGGGAGTTGGTTTTGAGGGTTGAGTTGATTTGGAGAGTTGTGGGGTTGGTTGTTTTTGAGAGGGAGTTTGGGAAGGCTGATCTAGCATTTTTATGGTGAGTTTGGCTTTGGAAAGCTTGGCCATATCAGTTCTCTTCCCAGCACCTGCTTCATCTAGTGCTTCGATAATTAACCCCTTGTTGAATGCTTCAGAAGTACAGATTCTGGTGGTTATTGCCAGAATACTGTCTCTGGTCCATGATTTAATCTCAATTAATGATCTTCCCAAGTATTTTGCAGTAAACCTGATCATTATTTCCAACCTCTCCCTTTCCATCACACTATAACTGGCCCATCTTTCTTGTATCTCTTCAATCTCCAGCCTTCTGATCTCAGTGTCTAATGTGGCTGTATCAAAGCCCTGTCTGAAGAGTTGATCTATTATTCTGTCCATTGATCTGCTGTGAGCTTCATCAGCTTCTTTAATCAGATCTTCCAATGATTTCTCTTCATCAGGCTTTTGAGTTTCAGCACTTTTCTTTCTTTGTATGTGATCAGCTGTTTTTCCTTTTCTTTCTCTTGTTTCTCATTTTCCACACTCTTTCTTTTTCTTTCTTTCACTGCCTTAGACTCCCCCTTTTTGGGTGCATTGGGTTCAGGGGTTTGAATGGCAGAAAGCTTCCTTTGCACAGCATCATCAACAAGTGTTTGTAGATTTGAGGAAATCCTCTCATCAATGGCTTTATGCACAATCTCATTGATGATGGGAGTGATGAGAGATAAGGAATTTTGAAAGGTAGCAACCATCTGCTCAGAGGGGTTCTGTCCCTGAGAGGTGGTGCCAAAAACAGTGGCTGGTGGCTCAGTTGAGTGTAGTGGCTGAGTGTTTGGTAAACCTTCAGATGAAGGTGCCATCTGTGGGTTTATTGGGGCAGATGGACTTTGATCCTGAGACATTTTGGCAAGCAGTTCTTTGAGTCTGCTCACCTCAGCCTCAAGGATTGTGTTATGGGCTAAAACATCAAAGAAAAAGCCCAGGTCATCATCAGTCTTTGCTGAATCATCTGACCTCCTGATTGAATCAGGATGTACATGCCCTGAGTGTAGATCAGTTGTAGCATGTGCCCCTTGTTCTTGGTTCTGGGGACTTCCTGCCTCAGGACTGAGTCCTTCATCGGCAGTTGCCTCTGGTGAGGTCTTAGAGATGTTACCAACTTCATCCTGTTCATTTGCTGAATCAGTAGAAGTGGCAGCCTCACCAGATGTTCTAACCTCCTCCTCTACACGGGGAGATTGAACATTATAACCCCTGTGCTGTGGGTTATCAGCAGCATTTTGGTCCTCTTCCTCAGCTGTTGAGGTTCTCCCCATTGTAATTGGTGTCTGGGGAGGAGGAGAGGAATGCAGCTGACTCAACACTTGTGCAACAATAAATGTTGGGCTTTGAGGGGCGGTTGCATTTGGAGATAGGTTTGAAGCAGATTGCACCCGGGGTGACTGGTGCTCTTCAATGGTAACCTTCTCAATTGAGATAGGTTCCAGCATTGTGGTATCCCCAATTATGGTTGCATCAGGATCCTGTTGAGAGGATGCCTGAGCGGCTAGGGCTGGTGGAGTCTTTGACACTACTGGGGGGTTAGAACCAGTAAGTGTTACCTGTATTGGTGTTACAGGGGCATCCTCAGGGGACTCATCTCCCTGAGTAGCCTTTTTGGGCTTTTTGGTTTTGGGTTTGGTGGGGACTTTGGATCTGGAAGTGGAGGCTGTGGGTTCCCGCTGCTTGGGTTTGAGCAGCCGGGCAGCCCCTTTCATTGTAGGGTCAGAGTTGTGCCTGGAGTATACTTCAGGCAATACAGCCGGAGCAGGGACTCCAAGGCCAACAAGGCCGTCTGATTTTAGCTGTGTTAAAATTATGGCCATGAGAAACCTGGGATATAATATCCATCTGTTTGCCACAGGTTTCAAGGCCAGATCCTTTAGTTCCATAAACACTATCTCAGAAAAATTTAAAGTTTGTCGTTCAAAGATAGAGTATAATACCTGTTGCCATCGGGAAGACATTTGATCCCATGAGGAGGTTTTTGGTGCAAGGCAGACATTCACCATGTGGAATATAAGACGTTCAGCATCATGGAAGTGCTTCTTCAGAATGGTGGTAGCACTTAAGTCTCCTTCATACCCGTTGTTGATGAAAGACATATCGGTTGTGCCTTTCGGGTATTCTGTGACACAGGTGGCATCATGTAGATCTAGGGTTTGTCGAATGATGTCCGGAGTGATGACCACCTGTTTCTGGTTGACCAACGACTGGAGAGTGATTTGGCTATCATTCTCACTAGTTTGCACAGAGACGTTGGTCCAGAACTGGCTTAGGGAATCGGGGTATATGGTAGGATTCAGAAGAAACGCGGTTCGGTACTGGGAATCTACCATAAGATCGATGGCGTTATCAAATTTGTTCCAGAAGGCCGATTTCGAGAGGTAGGCAACACAGTTGTGTCTGGGTTTGAGTTTCATGGTCGCCATTGTTGAGAGAGTGAAGGACGGAAAACGGCTAATGAAACGTCTGAAAGTAGGTTTAGGTATTTATAGGGTAAAAAAAACTGATATAAAACGACTGAAAGTGTTGGTGCTGTCATCAGTTGTTTGAAAACAACTGAAGACCTGGTTTTAACTTTCAGAAGTAACAACTGAAGACTTGGTATTAGTCATCAGTAGTTGTGAAACTACTGAAGACATGGTTTTGGCTTCAGTTGTTTGAAGTGAAGCAGCAGTTGTAGAAACAACTGAAGAGAAAAATTTCTCATCAGCTGTTGTCGTCAATTCTTAGCTCATCAGCTGTTTCATTCTGACCTCAACACTTCATCAGACTTTGTCTGAGTTTCAGATGTTTCATAGGTCATCAGTACTTATCTGTTATTCTGACATCAGCAGTTGTAACTACAGCAGTAGTTGTAACCACATCAGTTCTTTTCAACAGATGAGTACTTCAGTACTTTTAAGTAATTTAGTCTTCAGTAGTTATGAAAACTACTGAGGATAAAAGAACTTCAGTACTTATTTGTGACAGTAGTATACGAATGCTCATCAGTACTTGTTGACTGAGATCATCAGTAGTTGTCACTTATTCTAGCTGCAGCATACCAAGCCTTAACACTAGGTTTTGGAAAGTTGAACTGTCCAAAGGCTTAGTAAATATGTCTGCAAGCTCATCAGCACTAGGAACAAACTTTGGATCAATCAGACCTTTTTCAAAACAATCCCTAATAAAATGGTGTCTGATCTCAATATGTTTGGTCCTAGAGTGCTGGACTGGATTCTTGACAATACAAAGAGCTGAAGCACTATCCATTAGTAATGGAGTCTTAGTCTCTGTAATGCCATAATCCAGTAATTGATTCTGAAGCCAGAGTACCTGAGATGTACAACTTGCAGCAGCAATGTACTCGGCTTCAGCAGTGGATGTAGCAACAGATGTTTGTTTCTTACTCTGCCAAGAAACCAAACAGTTGCCTAGGAATTGACATCCACCAGAAGTTGATTTTCTAGTTAATTTACACCCTGCATAGTCACTATCAGAAAAAGCAACTAATTTGCAAGAGTGCCCAGTGGAATACCAAAGACCTAGAGATTGAGTACCTTGCAGATATCTAAAGATCCTCTTGACTGCAATCAAATGAGACTCTTTAGGAGCAGCCTGAAATCTAGCACAAACACAAGTTGCAAACATAATATCTGGTCTAGAAGCTGTTAAGTACATCAAGGACCCAATCATACATCTGTAAAGTGTTTCATCAACAGCTTTACCTTTCTGATCTGCATCCAGTTGTGTGGTGCTGCACATGGGAGTAGAACAGGGCTTACAGTGTTGTAAATCAAACTTTGCCAAAAGACTTTTTGTGTATTTTGACTGATGAATGAAAGTTCCATCAGCCTTTTGTTTGATTTGCAAACCTAGAAAGAACTGTAATTCTCCCATGGCACTCATTTCGAATTTTTGTTGCATCAACTTTGTAAATGCATCACACAACTGTGGATCAGAGGAAGCAAAAATAATATCATCAACATAAATTTGAACAAGGAGCTTATGCTGACCCACTTTCTTAATGAACAAAGTTTTATCTATGGAGCCTCTAGTGAAATTATTCTGAAGAAGAAATTTGACAGTGTTTCATACCAGGCTCTAGGAGCTTGTTTCAACCCATAAAGAGCCTTATCAAGTTTATACACCCAATCAGGATGTTTATTATCCTCAAAACCTGGTGGTTGACACACATAAACCTCTTCTTTTATTTTACCATATAAAAATGCACTTTTGACATCCATTTGAAAAACTTTAAGATTGTGGAATGCAGCATAGGCTAAGAACAATCTAATTGCCTCCAGTCTGGCTACAGGGGCAAAGGTTTCATCATAATCAATACCTTCTTCTTGTGAAAACCCCTGGACAACCAGTCTGGCCTTGTTCTTGACAATTTGCCCATTTTCATCTGTTTTATTCCTAAACACCCATTTAGTGCCTATTGCACACTTACCTGGGGGTAGAGGAACCAGTTCCCACACTTGCTGCTTTTTGAACTGAAGAAGCTCAAGCTGCATGGCATCAACCCATCCATTGTCTCTTAATGCAATATGATAGTTCTTTGGCTCTTGCTGACTGATGAAAAGAGCATAGAAGCAGAAGTTGGACAATTGACTTCTAGTTGAGACACCAGCATTGATATCACCAATGATTTGAGACGTTGGGTGATTCTTCAGCTCTGGATACACTATGAGATCTGTGCAAGTGTTTGTAGCACGCTCAGCAGCAACAGATGTTGATCCAGATTCTTGAAACCAAGTGTTAGATGGCAGGTCAAATGAAGTAGAGGATTCAGAAATCTCATCAGCATTTGTTGTGGATGGTGCTACTGAAGCTACAGGAACATCAAGTTGAGTAGACTCAGGCAGTTGATCACTAAACTTGAATAGGTGAGTACTGGGATCATCATGAACATCAGTACCACCAGATGGATGACTAGCTGCAGAAGGTGATGAATTCACATGATCTGCAACAGCTGGAGGCTGATAAGGAACATATTGCAGTATGTCCAGATCAAACAACTCCACAGGGTTTTGTGGGATTTTGTCCTTAGGAGATTCATTGAACTTCACATGCAAGGTTTCTTCAACCATCTTTGTTCTACAGTTGAACACTCTGTAAGCCTTGCAAGTGGATGAATACCCAACAAAATACCCTGCATCCACCTTAGAATCAAACTTTTGGAGTTGATCCTTTGTGTTGAGAATGTAACAAGGACACCCAAATGCTCTGAAGAATGAAATTAGAGGAGCCAAATGATGTAGAACTTCATAAGGAGTCTTCATCAACCTCTGATTCACTAAAGCTCTATTTTGCACATAGCATGCTGTGTTGACAGCTTCAGCCCAAAAGGTCAGTGGCAAACCAGAGTCAGCCAACATGGACCTTGCAGCTTCAATTAGGGTCCTGTTCTTTCTCTCCACTACTCCATTTTGTTCTGGAGTCCTTGGATGCTATACTGCCTCTTGATTCCTTTTGAAAGGTAGAAATCATCAAGTGTATGGTTTCTAAATTCAGTTCCATTATCACTTCTTATACACTTGACTGATAGGGAATACTGCTTCTCAACATACAACACAAAGTTAATAATTGTCTGAGCAGCCTCATCCTTTGAATGCAAGAAGAAGGTCCATACAAATCTGGAGTAATCATCCACAATTACCAGACAGTATTTCTTCTTTGCCATGCTCATTACTCTCACAGGACCAAAGAGATCCATGTGCAGTAATTGCAAGCAGGCAGTGGACTTTGGTTCTTCTATAGGAGGGAATGAGACTTTGTGTTGTTTTCCTTTTAAACAAGCAGTGCAGGTTTCATCACAGAGGAACTCCTTTATTGGTAGACCTCTTACTAAACTATTGTGGATCAGCTGATTCATGTTTTTGAGATTAACATGACCCAGCCTTCTATGCCACAGTTTAGATTCCTGAGGAGAGGCCTTGGAGAACAGGCAAGGATGACCTTTTAACGCAATCTTCTTTGACAAATCCAAGGCATATACTCTTCCTATCCTGTTGGCCTTCAGGAGAGTATGTTCATCCAATACCTTGTCAATCAGCCTCAGAACTTTGGAAGACAGAATCCGGCAGTTCTGGCTTGTGAAAAGTGCAACATGCCCTTTATCACACATCTGACTGACACTCAGTAGATTATACTTGAGATTCTCCACATGGTTAACATCATCAAATCTGATTTCTCCATTTGACACAAATCCTTTCCCGATGATGTAACCCTTAGCATCATTTCCAAATGAGACAAATCCCTTCTTTCCTTGAGAGTAGTCATTAAGAAGAGAACTGCTCCCAGTCATATGCATAGATCCTCCACTGTCTACATACCAGATGCTTCTTTGGCATGCTGAAGAACCCTGCATTTATCATAAGAAACTAGTTAGCTTTAGAGACCCAAACCTTTTTGGTTTTGGGTCTGTTTTCATCAACAGATTTAACCATAACTTGTTTCTCATGATTAACAGCTGATGAAGGTGGAGATGGTGCTGAAATGGAATTCTTAGATTTGGGCTTGGATTTCCTTTTCAGTGGTTTGATCACAGGTGCATCTAGTTGGTTAACTCTCCCCAACAAATGCTGAACCATCATAACAAGTTGTGTCTGATTTGTTGCTAAAGCCTTCAGCTCATTTGACACATCAGTACTTGTTTTTGATGAGTTCCTGTGACCCACCATTTCCTCCTTGAAATTCACAGACTTCGTCTGATGTTTATCATGAGAACACTATCAGCTGTTTTCTGATAAACCCCATCCTTCTTTTTGGATTTTGGTGAGGCCTTGGGTTTATCAGTTTGAGATGACTGTGGTACAAACTTGGTTTCAAACTCATTTTTCATTTTATTTATCTCTTCTTTAATGAGCTTATCTCTGTTGAGTTTGGAACCCTTTTTGTACCAGCATTCATCAGATAGATGATTGAATTTACCACATATTTCACATGGCTTATTCTTCATCTTGGATTGATCAACTGCTGAAGTGGAAACTACTGAAGGTGTGATCTTCAGTACTTTCCTCCTTTCAGTACTTGTGTTAAGTACTGAAGGATCGGTAACAACTGAAGACTTGTTCTTCAGCTGTTCTCTATCCGTCCTGAAAGACCGTATGATAGATTCCTCAGCAGTTGTTAATCCTTTTATTTCGTCAGATTTGAAATGCTTTTCAGATGTTGTGACTTGCCCTTCAGTACTTGGAGTACTTTGAGGGACAACATCTGAATTTCTCAGCTTCATGTGTTTATCAGCATTTAAACCATCAGGCAATTGATTTGCTGAGATCTTAACACTGACTTCATCCTCTAATTTTGTATTATCATTTGAGGATGAATCACATGATGATGTGGTTTGGAAATTACTTTCACCTTCAGATTTTACTATTATTTTGAAGTAAAATCAGTAGGTGGTGCAGTATGATTGTAACCTATTCCAAACTTCACATTTGAAGCTGTTTGCTTGCTGAGAAGCATTTCAAATCCCTTGCAGGATGTTACCCAGCGGTCACACTCAACTTGGGTAGCTGCAAGTGTCTCTTTGAGACTTCTGTGGTTCTCGAGTATGACCTCTACCTTAGCCTTTTCATCATTAAGTTGGCATTTAAGCTTGTAAATCTCATCATCTTTGTCATTAAGTGCAGACACATACTCATCTTTTCTTTTGGAAATAGTTTTCTCAAGCTCAAGATTTTGATTGATTAAAGCTACATTTGCCTCTCTAATAGAGACAAAGGCAGCTATGCATGATTCAGAACATAACTTGGCTTTAGCCTCAGAAGATACCTGGGTTACCTGTGAAGATGAAGCATCGGAGCAGGAACCCTCAGTAGACTCCAGGGCCATGAGAGCAAGATTCCCAAAAGGATGTTCACCACCATGTTGACCAGCACCAGCAGATAATTGCTCATTGAAACCAGAAAGATCATCTGGTAAGCTGCTCCAGTCAACAACTCCTGGTGTGAAGAAGCTGTGATGAGGTTGAGATTGTGATGGAGATGGTTGAGGCTCAGGTAGGGCTTGAGGTTGTTGTGCTATAGGGACATGAACTGGATTTGGCTGTGGCATGTAATAGCAGGGATAAGGATATGGCATTGGACCCTGAGGGACAAAGTATGCAGGAGATTGAGGTTGTGAGTGATGACCAGAACTAGCAGGATGTTGCCCTTTGTTTTGTGAACTATTGCTTGGAAAGGTCACAAAGGGTGCAGAGGAGTTAGATCCAGTTGATCTACACTCTCTTGCAAAGTGCCCAAGCCTGTGGCATTTGTGACACCTCAACTTACTCTTGTCAAAACCAACTTTGGTTTTGCCAGAGAGTCCTGGAAATTTCCTACCAGTTCTCTTGTAGAACTTTTGAGATCTGATATTGATCAGGGCCATTTGGCTCAAAATATCCATCTCTTCTAAATCATCATCAGCAATACCTTGCAAATCATCCATGATAAAGCATAAATTATCACTATTACACCCAGAATGACTGTCAACACCAACAAATGCATGATCAGAACTGTTTGAAGAGAAATCTATATGCTCATCATAATGACTTTCTGATCCAGCATATTCTGACTCATGACCGACCAAGGCAGTGTTACCTGGTACAAAGTCATCAGAGAGCTTTCCTGATGATGCCAGTTTCCTTTTCTGCTCTATCTCTCTTTCAAATGTAAGCAGTTTCCCATGGAGTTGGGTGAGAGATAGGCTATCCAGATTTGCACTGGAGCGTAGGACAATGGTGTATGTGTCCCATCTCTCAGGCAGTGATCTGAGGAATCTGTTGTTCATCTGGCTGTTAGTATACTCATGCTTGACCATTTTCAGCTCAGAGATCAAGCAGGAGAAACGCTCAAACTGTTGAGTCAGTGTCTCACCCTTCCTATGAGAGAATGTCTCATATTGTTGGGCGAGGATTTCTCTGTTGTTTGCTAAGACCTCATCAGTTCCTCCGAATTGTTCCTTCAAAGCATTCCAGAGGTCATGAGCAGTTTCATGATGCATAAGCCCAGAATAGATTTCATTCGGCAGTGCCATGGCCAGAATTCCATGGGCTTTAGCATCAATCTCAAACAGTTTACGATCTTCATCTGAGTATTGCTCCTTCTTCTTCGGAACCATTTGATTGGTCTCCGGATTGTTCACCATAGGCTTGTGTGGACCGTGAACCACAGATGTCCAACAACCTGAACTGTTAACAGACAGGTGATGGAGCATTCTTCGTTGCCATATGTTATACTCACTCCTAACCAGCATCGGAGGCTTGGTTGAGGAGCCAGTATTGTGAGGATCATTAGATGGAGTAGTCATTCTCAGATTCAAACCAAATCAATCAAGTTTCAAAAGATTTAGCACAAAAACACAACAAACTCAATAAGAACCAAGAAGAAACTCAATTAAATAACCAGAAGCAGCAGAAAATCAATCTTTATAACCAATTCTTGCACATATGCTAATTCGATCAAACTATAGATATCAAAATAGCAGTTTCAATGATCAATTGTTAAACCGATCAATGATTAACCCGCTCTGATACCATTTGTTAGGATCAGTGATCTAAGTTTGATCAATTAGAGTTGAATCACAGCGGAATTAGAGCAAGAATTAAGCAAATATAGCAAGAACACAATAAATATTCAATGGAACAGTACACGGTTATATAGAAATAGGGTTTTCTGCAAAGGGATAATAACATTCATGCACACATGCTTCGGTATGGCGGCTGCTAGGTTTTCCTAAGCTGCACCGATTACAATTAGGTCAGCATTCCTTATATAAAGGAATGTGACGTCTGCTGATGTCACTTGATAGTGACGTCTAACAGAATTATTACAAACTACTGAAAGTAAGCAAACTACTGAGAATGTTCACAACAACTGAGAACATCTCAAGTATTCTAAGTACACGAAGAAACATAAAACTACTGAAACTACAAGTACAGAAAAGAAATACAACTACTGAAAGGAAACCATCACAACTACTGAAGAGGTCTTCTTCAGCTGTTGTGACAATCATCTGAAACTTGGTCTTCAGTCTTTGTCTTCAGCTCTTTTCAGACTTTGTCTTCAGCTCTTGTCTTCAGACTTTGTCTTCAGCTCTTTCACTTCAGACTTTGTCTTCAGCTCTTTCACTTCAGACTTTGTCTTCAGCTCTTTCACTTCAGACTTTGTCTTCAGACCTTGTTATCAGCTGATGTCTTCAGCTGTTGCAGACTACTTCAGTTGTTGTAATGTCCGTGGGACTTAAAGGTTTTTCTGATCAGGCTCATTGGTTCTTTTGGTCCAACAATCATGTTTAGATGTTGTCATGGACTTGAATTGGTATATAATTGATGAATTCATGAATGTAGTGTGAGTTTGATGAATTTGGGATGAACTTTCCAAAAGGGAAACTTTAATGTGCAAATCCTTGAATTGGATGATTTGAGCATGTTTGGGATATTAGGACCATGCTAGTGTGTTCATGGATGGTTTCTAAGGTGACTAAATGTGTTGTGTTATGTTGTATGAATGTTGATTTGGGTTGTACCTGTTTTGGCCTGTTAGTGGAAAATCATGGTATGAGTTATATAGGTAAGCTAGGACTTTTGTGGATTGATGATTGATTAAGAATGAACATTTTAGATGTTATGAGCATGATTATAGTTGAGATTCGCATGACTTGTATGATATCTAGTTGTATGATGATCTAGTTGGTACATGTGATTAATGAAGTGTTATAGGTAATCAGTTTGTATGTTAATCATGTGTGATGTACTGTTATGCTTGTTTGAATGAAATTTCACCTACAATGTCACCAACGGGTCAAACGGGTCAACTGGGTCAAATGTGTCTTGTCTTTCTTAAACCTTGAGTTCCTTGGTTTGTAGAGCACTTAGGGTTTCATGTTGATTCTGTGTACACGTGCTTATGTACTCTTGTGTTCTAGGACCTTTGAAGGTTGTCTTTCCCCTCTTTCTTTCAAGTTAAGCTCTAAGTTAATTCTTGCGCGCATCAGGTGAGTTCTTGCCTCACTCATTTTACATAATCTCTTTTGGGGGAGATAGCATACTATTCACAAACGCTTTATATATGAGTGTGTATAATATTGATATAGTGTTGTTTACCATGGAAAGTCCTCACACTTTCGGATTGTTAATATTGACTAGCGGGGAAATTTTGGGTAGTACTACTGGGTCTGACGAGCCCCACCTGTGCGACTCGAGGTCAACGGGTGCAATTTTGTCCCTACTTATATCGTCAGACCTGGTAAGTCGTGACGGGAGGCAACAAACGTAACACAGTCAGCTTCGATCGTGAAATCACTATGATTAATATTTTTATGTTAATAGACTAGCTATCTATTGCAATTCACTACTTATGCTCTGGAAACTGTTGATTGGTTTATATTTTAACGCAAACTCTTGAACTCACCAACCATGTGTTGACTTGTTTAGTATGCTATTCTCAGGTTAAGGTTGCCAGTTGCCTAGGAGCACGCAAGTCAGCATTGTTGAGTTGTCTACATTTGCCTTGTTTACAAATTTGGGAGTATTTTCATATTAAATAATTGTGTTTGGGGCGCGTATGTTTTGCGCATTCACTTTACATACTACATGTTTTGGGTTTTCTGGTTTTAAAAACGCTTCCGCAGTATTTTAAACGTTAACTCTGGTTCTGTTTATTTATCATATAGAGTCGTTCTTGGTAACTAATGACTGAGATCCTGGTATGTCACGCGCCTCGCGGTAAAACCCCGCACGCGGATTTTGAGGGCGTGACAGATTGGTATCAGAACCATTGGTTATAGGGAACTAGGTTGCATACACACACTAGACTATAACCGCACAGTTGTTAGTTACTCATCGTTTACTCTCCTTACTGTATACTCATTGGCATACGCAACACGTACTTCGCAGCATGGCATCGTCGTCCAAAAATTAAGGCAAGAGACCTTCACGATCTGAGTCACCTCCTACTTCTCCCGTACCTGATAGGGGATTTAACTGGCCTCGACATCCTTATCCTCCTGGTGAGATAGACTGGGATCAGCCTTTCATACCTCCTGAGCTCGATCCTTCGCGGAACTGGGATTTCTACCCCACTTACATAAACCGTATGGCTTATAGAGAACGCGTACCACCAGTAGCACCTACACGACCTAGGACTAGGTCATTAACCGCCTCTACTTTGCCTACACTCCCTACCTTGAGCATCCCTCTGGAGCAGGCATTTGCAGCCCTAGTAGCCACACTGGACACAGAGCGACAGTGGATTAGAGGACTCACTGATGAGAACTCTGCATTACGATCTGAGATGCGTCAGCTGCGTTTCCAGGTAGAGGCGCTTCAGGAGCGACTTTGATGGCCATTGGTGGACATCATACGCTGGCAGGCAACGTGGTAGCACTTAGTGGGTGCATGGACGCACAGGATCACCATAACGTTGTGATCGATGATAGGTTTACTGATTTAGAGGCACAACTAGCAGCACTTCAGGATGCTGAAGCCCCTGCACCTTTGGTGGATCCTGATGAGGAAGACCCAGAAGAGGAACCCGAGGAAGCCCCCGAAGAAGAACCAGCAGAGATGGATGAGGACAGTGACGGATCTGACGTACTGGACTGATCCTACTTTTAAATGACTTAGACTATGTAGTGTTTCTTTTCTTTGAAACCTATGTGGGAAGGGTTGTTTCCCACCCAACTGACAAACTTAAATTTTGACATTGATGGAATATTTTGTGACTCAATTGCAATTTATTTAACTTTGATTATTATTTCTGTTATAAATATTGTGGTTGTGGTGAATACATTATTTCTTATTGTTTACTGTACCTTGATGAGATTAACGTGTTGGATGTTACTCATTATTGTAATTGTGAATTTTAAGTGAAATATGGACGCACGTGGAAGAGGACGTGGGCGTGGTCGTGGACGTGTCGCCGGAGGCCGTGGAGCCGGAGCCATAAACATGACGCCTGTGGAATTAGCGGCATTAATTAACGAACATGTTCAGGCGGCAGTGGCTGCTGCCCAACCGGGACAACCAGCAGGTACATGATAACAAGAGGTTAAACTAATTATCCTAGTTAATTGCCTAGGATATCTGACTAATGTTTGGGATTGTCAAAACAGGACCACCACTATGTACCTACGAGTCCTTCATGGACTGTAAACCCCATACCTACAGCGGGACGAAAGGAGCTATAGGGCTTGTAAGGTGGTTTGGGAAGACAGAGTCTATCTTCACGAAATGCAACTGCCCGCCTGCTGATCAGGTGAAGTATGCCACCAGGACATTGGAAGGCGCAGCACTTTCCTGGTGGAATGCCCAGGTACAAATGCTGGGTCAAGCCATGGCCAATGAACTACCTTGGGATGAGTTCAAGGGGATTATGACTGAAGAATACTGCCCCCGAAATGAAGTGCAGAAATTGGAGATTGAGTTCTGGCAACTCAAAATGCAAGGCTCAGAAATTGAAGCCTTATATACGGGGTACAAGAGGGTGAATGAAATGCACAAGAGGGTGGAGCATTATATACGGGGATTGGTGCCCGAAATTCAAAGTATGGTAACTGCCTCTAACCCTACTACCATACAACAAGCAATCCGAACAGCCACAGGCTGACTGACCAGGCAGTTGAGCAAGGACGGTTACCGAAACGAGGTGCGGTGGCAAGCGTGCCCGACCAGAAACGCAAGTGGGATGGTTCAAGCAACAAGGGATCGTCATCCAGTAGCCAATCTTAACCTTAACAACAGCAGCAAAGTCAGCAACAGCAACGGAAGTTCGATAACAACCGAAGCTTCAACCAGGCGACTCCCTCAAATCAAGGACCCAGTGGGTATGGTGGAAGACTGCCGAAGTGCAACCGGTGTAACTACCACCATGTGGGTCGATGTGATAACTTCAAGTACCAACGTTGTGGGGTGGTCACGCAGCCAAAGACTGTCGGGGTGAACTGATGAAAAAGCCACAACAATCATAAGAAACTCCGAAAGGTTGTTTTGAGTGCGGAAAAGAAGGCCATTACAAACGCAACTGTCCCCAGCTTAAGAGGAATGGTAATGGCAGCAACAACAATGGGAACAATAGCAATAATAACAATGGAAACAATAATAACAACAACAATCGTAATGGCAACAACAATGGAGGCAATAACAACAATGGAGCCAAAGGAAGAGCCTTCGTCATTGGCTCAGGTGAGGCTCTAAACGATCCTACAACAGCAACTGGTAAATTTTCGGTTAATGGTTGTTATGCTACCGTATTATTCGATACCGGAGCCGATAGAAGTTTCGTGTCCACAAGGTTCTGTAGTCTTTTAAGTGATATGCCCTCAACCTTAGAATCTAAATACACCGTAGAGTTAGCTGACGGTACACAGATTCACGTAACGCATATTCTTAGAGACTGCAAGATAGAGCTTACTGGTCATACATTCACCATAGATCTCATGCCTGTTACACTAGGAAGTTTGATGTGGTAGTAGGCATGGATTGGCTTTCCGATAAACAAGCGGAAGTCATATGCCACGAGAAGATCATACGGATTCCCATTGGTGAAGAAGTCCTTACGGTCAGAGGTGATAGGAGTGGTGCGGTGATAGGCATCATCTCGTTTATGAAGGCACAGAAGTTGTTACGAAAGGGTCGACTAGCCATATTAGCACTCGTCACAGATAAACAGACCGAGGAAAAGAAGATAGAGGATATCCCCGTAGTTCGTGAGTTTCCCGAGGTGTTTCCGAAAGACCTGCATGGATTACCGCCTCATCGGCAAGTTGAATTCCAGATTGAGTTGACTCCAGGAGCCGCTCCAATTACGAGAGCACCGTACCGATTAGCTCCGAACGAACTGCAGGAATTATTCGCCCAACTACAAGAGTTGTTGGATAAAGGGTATATCCGACCGAGTTCGTCGCCCTGGGGAGCGCCAGTTTTATTTGTGAAGAAGAAGGATGGTACATTTTGAATGTGCATTGACTATAGGGAACTGAACAAGGTTACTATCAAGAATAGATATCCGTTACCTCGTATCGATGATTTGTTTGATCAACTGCAAGGATCAAGCTATTACTCTAAGATTGATTTGAGGTCTGGGTATCATCAGCTGAGAGTTCGAGAAGAGGACATCTCGAAGACTACTTTCCGTACACGATATGGTCACTATGAATTTTTGGTCATGCCATTTGGGTTGACGAATGCACCAGCAGTATTCATGGACCTCATGAATCGCGTGTGCAAACCCTATCTTGATCAGTTTGTTATCGTCTTTATTGATGATACTGATACACTCAAGGACCGAGGAAGAACATGGAGAGCACTTACGTTTGATCTTGGAATTACTTAGAGAGGAACAACTGTATGCAAAGTTTTCTAAGTGTGATTTTTGGATACGTGAGGTACAATTCTTGGGTCATATTGTCAACGAGAAGGGAATACATGTTGATCCTGCTATGATTGAAGCGATAAAGAATTGGTCTGTTCCTAAGACACCGAGTGAGATACAACAATTCCTTGGATTAGCGGGATATTATCGACGATTCATTGAAGGATTCTCTAAGATTGCACAACCTCTCACAGCCTTGACTCACAAGGGAACAACATACAAATAGGGTGAGAGTCAGGAATCTGCTTTTCAGTTGCTGAAACAGAAATTGTGTAGCGCACCAATATTAGTGTTACCGTATGGTAGTGATGATTTCGTAGTCTATTGTGACGCTTCTATTCAAGGACTTGGATGCGTCCTGATGCAGCGGGATAAAGTGATAGCTTATGCCTCTAGACAGTTGAAGATTCATGAGAAGAACTATACCACCCATGACTTGGAACTGGGTGCGGTAGTGTTTGCCTTGAAGATCTGGAGACATTACTTGTACGGTACCAAATGCACTATCTACACCGATCACAAGAGTCTTCAGCATATATTTGAGCAAAAGGAGTTGAACATGAGGCAAAGATGCTGGGTAGAATTGTTAAACGACTATGATTGTGCTATTAAGTACCACCCGGGGAAAGCAAATGTAGTTGCTGATGCGTTGAGTAGAAAAGAGACTGCTAAACCTCGACGAGTGCGAGCTCTGCAACTAACGATTAGTACGCAATTACCTGAACAAATCCGTGAAGCTCAAACTGAAGCTCTGAAGGTAGAAAATATGAGTTTAGAAGGGTTACGGGGAATGGAAAAGCAACTAGAATTAAAGGCGGATGGGATTCGTTACTTCATGGATAGACTATGGGTACCTCTACACGGAGACCTGAGAGACTTGGTGATGATTGAGGCTCACAAGTCCAAGTATTCTATACATCCTGGATCTGACAAGATGTACCACGATTTGAAGGCGCACTATTGGTGGCCTAACATGAAAGCAGATGTAGCTACTTATGTGAGCAAGTGTCTGACCTGCTCGAAGGTTAAGGTGGAGTATCAGAAACCATCTGGTCTACTACTACAACCCGAGATCCCTATGTGGAAGTGGGATCAGATATCAATGGATTTTATTACTAAGTTACCTCGTACTTCTACTGGTTGTGATACAATATGGGTTATCGTGGATCGATTGACAAAATCTGCTCATTTCCTAGCGATAAAGGAAACAGACAAGAAGGAGAAATTAACTCGACTCTATTTGAAGGAGATCGTTTCGAGGCATGGAGTACCGACCTCAATCATTTCTGATCGCGATTCTCGTTTCACATCACACTTCTGGCAGTCATTGCAGAAAGCTTTAGGTACGCGATTGGATATGAGTACTGCTCATCATCCACAGACTGATGGTCAAAGCGAACGTACTATACAGACTTTGGAGGACATGTTACGTGCTTGTGTGATTGACTTCGGGAATAACTGGGAAGTTCACCTACCATTGGTGGAATTTTCTTACAACAACAGTTATCACACTAGCATAAAGGCAGCACCTTTTGAAGTGTTGTATGGGAGAAAGTGTAGATCACCAGTTTGCTGGGCTGAAATTGGTGATAGTCAATTAACGGGTCCTGAGTTAGTACACGAGACAACTGAGAAGATTGTTCAGATAAGAAACCGCATGGCCGTAGCGCGAGACAGACAGAAAAGCTATGCTGACAAGCGACGAAAACCTTTGGAATTTCAAGTTGGTGACAAGGTTTTATTAAAAGTCTCACCATGGAAAGGCGTAGTTCAGTTTGGTAAGCGAGGAAAGCTAAATCCGAGATACGTTGGACCATTTGAGATAGTGGAAAGAATTGGTCCAGTGGCTTATCGACTAGCCTTACCTGATTCATTGAGTGGAATCCATGATGTATTCCATGTTTCAAATCTAAAGAAATGTTTAACGGATGAAACGATGGTTGTACCGCTGGAAGAAGTTCAAGTAGACGAACAGTTACGCTTCATTGAGGAACCTGTCGAAGTGATGGATCGTGAGGTGAAACACTTAAGCAAAGCAAGATACCCATCGTCAAAGTTCGTTGGAACTCGAGACGTGGACCAGAATCACGTGGGAACGTGAAGACCAAATGAAGCTTAAGTACCCTCAGCTATTCGAAAGGACGATACCAGCCGGCGAAGGTATTGATTAAATTTCGAGACGAAATTTCTTTCAACATGGGGATGATGTGACTGCTCATCCAAAACTCACACAATTTCGATTTCCTTGTGCCAATGCAGTAGACCAGTGATGGAACACTCACCATGTAACGCAATTTTCGGGACGAAAATTCTTTCAACATGGGGATAATGTGACATCCTGTAATTTTCGGTTACCAAACTCCGTTAGTTCCGTTAAATCTTGCATACACGTGTCGTGCACACACACTAGTTGTCGTTGAATGTTGGTGACTTAATAATAATCAGTAATGTTAAATTGATGATAATTAAGTTAACAATGTGATTATTAAGTTATGCTTATGTGATTTAAATGTTAACTGTAATTTTATCGCGTAACTTGAAAACGTGTATATTTATTTCGTGTGTTTTGTGATAAATGGAAATTATGCATGATTATTATTTGTGACTAATAATAATTGTGTTTAGTAGTTAAAAACTATTTAAAAACTATTCAAAAAGCCTAATCTTTATAAAATGCAAATTATAAGGGTTAAAAGGGTAATTATGGATTATTAAATAAAATAAAATCAAAACCCAACCCTAATCCCACCCCATCGGCTGCGATCGACCTCCCCTCTCCCTCTCCTCTTCGAATTCAGCCCAAGAACAAGCAATCATCTTCGGTTTTGGTCGATTACAAGGCATAGAACACGTTGGAATCATCAATTGCAAGCCATTACACGTTTAAAGGTTAGATTTTTACATGTTTGTGATGATCTTTCATGTTGGCCGAAAGTTCCATGCGAAATCTGCAATTGATGGTCGATTGATGCTTGTTTGTTGTTGTTAATGTGTTTGTTAGGTAGATTACATGTTAATTAACGTCAAGTATGCAATAAAGGTTGGATTTTACAAGTTCTTATGGAATTTACATTAGGGCCGAAACCCTAATTCGAAAATCTGAATTGGATGTTAGTTATTGGTTGTTTGTTGATGCTATTATGTTAGTTGGATTGTATAGATGCTAGTTAACGTCGATTAAGCAAGAAAGCTTCGATTTTGGTTCATGGTTCATAGGTTACTAAGAATAGTAACTTTATTTTGCATGAATTGATGATTTGATGATGTATGAATGTTATGGATGTGTTTGTGATGATAGATGCTAGGTAGATGATATGAACAATTGAAAATCAGAAGATGTGTTATAGTTCATACATTGCTAAAAATAGTAACTTGTGGTGTTGAATGTTGATGAATCATGATGATTAGGTGTTGTTGATCATGTTTAGATGTTGTCATGGACTTGAATTGGTATATAATTGATGAATTCATGAATGTAGTGTGAGTTTGATGAATTTGGGATGAACTTTCCCAAAAGAGAAACTTTAATTGTGCAAATCCTTGAATAGGATGATTTGAGCATGTTTGGGATATTAGGACCATGCTAGTGTGTTCATGGATGGTTTCTAAGGTGACTAAATGTGTTGTTTATGTTGTATGAATGTTGATTTGGGTTGTTACCTGTTTTGGCCTGTTAGTGGAAAAATCATGGTATGAGTTATATAGGTAAGCTAGGACTTTTGTGGATTGATGATTGATTAAGAATGAACATTTTAGATGTTATGAGCATGATAATAGTTGAGATTCGTATGACTTGTATGATATCTAGTTGTAGATGATCTAGTTGGTACATGTGATTAATGAAGTGTTATAGGTAATCAGTTTGTATGTTAATCATGTGTGATGTACTGTTATGCTTGTTTAAATGAAATTTCACCTATAATGTCACCAACGGTCAAACGGGTCAACTGGGTCAAATGTGTCTTGTCTTTCTTAACCTTGAGTTCCTTGGTTTGTAGAGCACTTAGGGTTTCATGTTGATTCTGTGTACACGTGCTTATGTACTCTTGTGTTCTAGGTGACCTTTGAAGGTTGTCTTTCCCCTCTTTCTTTCAAGTTAAGCTCTAAGTAATTCTTGCGCGCATCAGGTGAGTTCTTGCCTCACTCATTTACATAATCTCTTTTGGGGGAGATAGCATACTGACAGGATCAGTGATCTAAGTTTGATCAATTAGAGTTGAATCGCAGCGGAATTAGAACAAGAATTAGACAAATATAGCAACAACACAATAGATATTCAATGGAACAGTACACGGTTATAGAGAAAGAGGGTTTTCTGCAAAAGGGATAATATCATTCATGCACAATGCTTCGGTATGGCGGCCGCTAAGCTTCGCACCTTACAATTAGGTCAACATTCCTTATATAAAGGAATGTGACGTCTGCTGATGTCACTTGATAGTGACATTAACAGAATTATTACAAACAACTGAAAGTAAGCAAACTACTGAGAATGTTCACAACAACTGAGAACATCTCAGAGTATGCTAAGTACAAGATGAAACTAAAACTACTGAAACTACAAGTACTGATTACAAGAAACATAAAACTACTGAAAGGAAACCATCACAACTACTGAAGAGGTCTTCTTCAGCTGTTGTGACAACATCTGAAACTTGGTCTTCAGTCTTTGTCTTCAGCTTTTGTCTTCAGACTTTGTCTTCAGCTCTTGTCTTCAGACTTTGTCTTCAGCTCTTTCACTTCAGACTTTGTCTTCAGCTCTTTCACTTCAGACTTTGTCTTCAGACCTTGTTATCAGTTGATGTCTTCAGCTGTTGCAGACTACTTCAGTTGTTGTAATGTCTGTGGGACTTAAAGGTTTTTCTGATTAGGCTCATTGGTTCTTTTGGTCCAACAAACTCCCCCTGAACCAATGCAGCCAAAACCTTTAAGCTTATTGAGGTCCCACTTATTCTTGGCAGAAATACTCTCTTGATCAGCTTCAGAGATATCAGATAAGCACAAGCCAGGGAACAGGTTTCAGTAGATGTGAATGTCAAAGGATGGAAAGGAACACTGTCTTGGGAAACTGGACACAGAGCTGTTATCCCAACCATGAAACCTACTTCCCATTGATGAGTCTATAAGACTCTCTGACGTAGGCCTCAAGGAGAACAACTTGTTCCTCCTTAGTGAGTTCTTCTGCTTCTCCTTCGAAGAAGAACTCTGGGCCATAGTACTCTGATAGGTACTTTACTGTCTTTCCATTTTTCAACTCAACAGTTGTTATCTCTCTGTAAGCAAATTCATCTGGGTGAGTCCCTTTTAATAACAACTGGAGTTCATTTTTCTTGATCTCTTCAAGCCTCTTGTATAACAACCCCTTCTTGACCATTTTGTTCTCCATTAGAGTTTGAGGGGTCATCTTTGACTTGTAGGCTTTCTTGAAGTCTTCAAGTATCTCCCAGGGTGAGACTACAATGGCCAACATAATAACAGCATCTATGGTCTTTCTCACTTGGCCATTGTATCTACTTGGTATGGATTTCTTATGAATTCTAGAACTAACCCTGGGGTCTGGCCAAATCCTTACTCTCTCCTTTTGATATTGAAAGGTATACCTGAGAGCATACAGCCTTTGAGCGTGTTTCTTCATGGCTTGTATAGATGATGACTGAGGAAACTCTTTGTCAACCATCTTCAAAAGTTGCTCATCGTGCTGTTTTGCTGTTCTTCTTCTTCAATCTTAACTTTCACCATTTGCCTCTGAAAGTCTGGTGTGATCATTTGTTGACTTCTGGGCTCAGGTATTTTTAGAACAGCAGAGATTGGCAGACTGTCTTCTTCATCATCATCTTCTTCTTCTTCTTCCATCCTCAACACCCTTCTCCTCCTTCTGGGTGCATCATTGGATGTGGTTTGAGGTGGTTTTTGGGGTAAGGGAGTTGGTTTTGAGGGTTGAGTTGGTTTAAGTTTAGGTTTAGGGATTGGTTTGGAGAGTTGTGGGGTTGGTTGTTTTTGAGTGGGAGTTTGGAAAGGCTGATCTAGCATTTTGTGGTAAGTTTGGCTTTGGAAAGCTTGGCCATATCAGTTCTCTTCCCAGCACCTGCTTCATCTAAGGCTTCGATAATCAACCCCTTATTGAATGCTTCAGAAGCACAGATTCTGGTGGTTATTGCCAGAATACTGTCTCTGGTCCATGATTTAATCTCAATTAATGATCTTCCCAAGTATTTTGCAATAAACCTGATCATTATCTCCAACCTCTCCCTTTCCATCACACTGTAACTGGCCCATCTCTCTTGTATCTCTTTAATCTCCAGCCTTCTGATCTCAGTGTCTAATGTAGCTGTATCAAAGCCTTATCTGAAGAGTTGGTCTATTATTCTGTCCATTGATCTGCTGTGAGCTTCATCAGCTTCTTTAATCAGATCTTCCAATGATTTCTCTTCATCAGGCTTTTGAGTTTCAGCACTTTTCTTTCTCTTGTATGTGATCAGCTGTTTTTCCTTTTCTAACTCCTTTTCTTTCTCTTGTTGTTTCTCATCTTCCACTCTCTTTCTCTTTCTTTCTTTCACTGCCTTAGACTCCCCCTTTTTGGGTGCATTGGGTTCAGGGGTTTGAATGGCAGAAAGCTTCTTTTGCACAGCATCATCAACAAGTGTTTGTAGATTTGAGGAGATCCTCTCATCAATGGCTTTATGCACAATCTCATTGATGATGGGAGTGATGAGAGGTAAGGAATGTTGAAAGGTAGCAACCATCTGCTCAGAGGGGTTCTGTCCCTGAGAGGTGGTGCCAAAAGCAGTGGCTGGTGGCTCAGTTGAGTGTAGTGGCTGAGTGTTTGGTGAACCTTCAGATGAAGGTGCCATCTGTGGGTTTATTGGGGCAGATGGACTTTGATCCTGAGACATTTTGGCAAGCAGTTCTTTGAGTCTGCTCACCTCAGCCTCAAGGATTGTGTTATGGGCTAAGACATCGAAGAAAAAGCCCAGGTCATCATCAGTCTTTGCTGAATCACCTGACCTCCTGATTGAATCAGGATGTACATGCCCTGAGTGTAGATCAGTTGTAGCATGTGCCCCTTGTTCTTGGTTCTGGGGACTTCCTGCCTCAGGACTGAGTCCTTCATCGGCAGTTGCCTCTGGTGAGGTCTTAGAGATGTTACCAACTGCATCCTGTTCATTTGCTGAATCAGTAGAAGTGGCAGCCTCACCAGATGTTTAACCTCCTCCTCTACACGGGGAGATTGAACATTATAACCCCTGTGCTGTGGGTTATCAGCAGCATTTTGGTCCTCTTCCTCAGCTGTTGAGGTTCTCCCCATTGTAATTGGTTTCTGGGGAGGAGGAGAGGAATGCAGCTGACTCAGCACTTGTGCAACTATAATGGTTGGGCTTTGAGGGGCGGTTGCATTTGGAGATAGGTTTGAAGCAGATTGCACCCGGGGTGACTGGTGCTCTTCAATGGTAACCTTCCCAATTGAGATAGGTTCCAGCATTGTGGTATCCCCAATTATGGTTGCATCAGGATCCTGTTGAGAGGATGCCTGAGCGGCTAGGGCTGGTGGAGTCTTTGACACTACTGGGGGGTTAGAACCAGTAAGTGTTTCCTGTATTGGTGGTACAGGGGCATCCTCAGGGGACTTATCTCCCTGAGTAGCCTTTTTGGGCTTTTTGGTGTTGGGTTTGGTGGGGACTTTGGATCTGGAAGTGGAGGCTGTGGGTTCCCGCTGCTTGGGTTTTAGCAGCCGGGCAGCCCCTTTCATTGTAGGGTCAGAGTTGTGCCTGGAGTATACTTCAGGCAATACAGCCGGAGCAGGGACTCCAAGGCCAACAAGGCCGTCTGATTTTAGCTGATTTAAAATTATGGCCATGAGAAACCTGGATATAATATCCATCTGTTTGCCACAGGTTTCAAAGCCAGATCCTTTAGTTCCATGAAAACTATCTCAGAAAAATTTAGATTTTGTCGTTCAAAGATAGAGTATAATACCTGTTGCCATCGGGAGGACATCTGATCCCATGAGGAGGTTTTTGATGCAAGGCAGACATTCACCATGTGGAATATAAGACGTTCAGCATCATGGAAGTGCTTCTTCAGAATGGTGGTAGCACTTAAGTCTCCTTCATACCCGTTATTGATGAAAGACATATCAGTTGTGCCTTTCGGGTATTCTGTGACACAGGTGGCATCATGTAGATTTAGGGTTTGTCGAATGATGTCTGGAGTGATGACCACTTGTTTCTGGTTAACAACGACTGGAGAGTGATTTGGCTATCATTCTCACCAGTTTGCACAGAGACGTTGGTCCAGAATTGGCTTAGGGAATCGGGGTATATGGTAGGATTCAGAAGAAAAGCGGTTCGGTACTGGGAATCTACCATAAGATCGATGGCATTATCAAATTTGTTCCAAAAGGCCGATTTCGAGAGGTAGGCAACACAGTTGTGTCTGGGTTTGAGTTTCATGGTCGCCATTGTTGAGAGAGTGAAGGACATAAACGGAATGAAACGTTTGAAAGTAGGTTTAGGTATTTATAGGGTAAGAAAGGCTGATATAAAACGACTGAAAGTGTTGGTGCTGTCATCAGTTGTTTGAAAACAACTGAAGACCTGGTTTTAACTTTCAGAAGTTGTAACAACTGAAGACTTGGTATTAGTCATCAGTAGTTGTGAAACTACTGAAGACATGGTTTTGGCTTCAGGTGTTGTAAACAACTGAAGATTTGGTGTTAGTCATCAGTAGTTGTAAAACTACTGAAGACATGGTTTTGGCTTCAGTTGTATGAAGTGAAACAGCAGTTGTAGAAACAACTGAAGAGAAAAGTTTCTCATCAGCTGTTGTCGTCAATTCTTAGCTCATCAGCTGTTTCATTCTGACCTCAACACTTATCAGACTTTTTGTCTGATTTTCAGACGTTTCATTGGTCATCAGTACTTATCTGTTATACTGACATCAGTAGTTGTAACTACATCAGTAGTTGTAACCACATCAGTTCTTTTCAACAGATAGAGTACTTCAGTACTTTTAAGTAATTTAGTCTTCAGTAGTTATGAAAACTACTGAGGATAAAAGAACTTATCAGTACTTATTTGTGACAATAGTATACGAATGCTCATCAGTACTTGTTGACTGAGATCATCAGTAGTTGTCACTTATTCTAGCTGCAGCATACCAAGCCTTAACACTAGGTTTTGGAAAGTTGAACTGTCCAAAGGCTTAGTAAATATGTCTGCAAGCTCATCAGCACTAGGAACAAACTTTGGATCAATCAGACCTTTTTCAAAACAATCCCTAATAAAATGGTGTCTGATCTCAATATGTTTGGTCCTAGAGTGCTGGACTGGATTCTTGACAATACAAAGAGCTGAAGCACTATCCATTAGTAATGGAGTCTTAGTCTCTGTAATGCCATAATCCAATAATTGATTCTGAAGCCAGAGTACCTGAGATGTACAACTTGCAGCAGCAATGTACTCGGCTTCAGCAGTGGATGTAGCAACAGATGTTTGTTTCTTACTCTGCCAAGAAACCAAACAGTTGCCTAGGAATTGACATCCACCAGAAGTTGATTTTCTAGTTAATTTACACCCTGCATAGTCACTATCAGAAAAAGCAACTAATTTGCAAGAGTGCCCAGTGGAATACCAAAGACCTAGAGATTGAGTACCTTGCAGATATCTAAAGATCCTCTTGACTGCAATCAAATGAGACTCTTTAGGAGCAGCCTGAAATCTAGCACAAACACAAGTTGCAAACATAATATCTGGTCTAGAAGCTGTTAAGTACATCAAGGACCCAATCATACATCTGTAAAGTGTTTCATCAACAGCTTTACCTTTCTGATCTGCATCCAGTTGTGTGGTGCTGCACATGGGAGTAGAACAGGGCTTACAGTTTTGTAAATCAAACTTTTCCAAAAGACTCTTTGTGTATTTTGACTGATGAATGAAAGTTCCATCAGCCTTTTGTTTGATTTGCAAACCTAGAAAGAACTGTAATTCTCCCATGGCACTCATTTCGAATTTTTGTTGCATCAACTTTGTAAATGCATCACACAACTGTGGATCAGAGGATGCAAAAATAATATCATCAACATAAATTTGAACAAGGAGCTTATGCTGACCCACTTTCTTAATGAACAAAGTTTTATCTATGGAGCCTCTAGTGAAATTATTCTGAAGAAGAAAATTTGACAGTGTTTCATACCAGGCTCTAGGAGCTTGTTTCAACCCATAAAGAGCCTTATCAAGTTTATACACCCAATCAGGATGTTTATTATCCTCAAAACCTGGTGGTTGACACACATAAACCTCTTCTTTTATTTTACCATATAAAAATGCACTTTTGACATCCATTTGAAAAACTTTAAGATTGTGGAATGCAGCATAGGCTAAGAACAATCTAATTGCCTCCAGTCTGGCTACAGGGGCAAAGGTTTCATCATAATCAATACCTTCTTCTTGTGAAAACCCCTGGACAACCAGTCTGGCCTTGTTCTTGACAATTTGCCCATTTTCATCTGTTTTATTCCTAAACACCCATTTAGTGCCTATTGCACACTTACCTGGGGGTAGAGGAACCAGTTCCCACACTTGCTGCTTTTTGAACTGAAGAAGCTCAAGCTGCATGGCATCAACCCATCCATTGTCTCTTAATGCAATATGATAGTTCTTTGGCTCTTGCTGACTGATGAAGAGAGCATAGAAGCAGAAGTTGGACAATTGACTTCTAGTTGAGACACCAGCATTGATATCACCAATGATTTGAGACATTGGGTGATTCTTCAGCTCTTGGTACACTATGAGATCTGTGCAAGTGTTTGTAGCACGCTCAGCAGCAACAGATGTTGATCCAGATTCTTGAAACCAAGTATTAGATGGCAAGTCAAATGAAGTAGAGGATTCAGAAATCTCATCAGCATTTGTTGTGGATGGTGCTACTGAAGCTACAGGAACATCAAGTTTAGTAGACTCAGGCAGTTGATCACTAAACTTGAATAGGTGAGTACTGGGATCATCATCAACATCAGTACCACCAGATGGATGACTAGCTGCAGAAGGTGATGAATTCACATGATCTGCAACAGCTGGAGGCTGATAAGGAACATATTGCAGTATGTCCAGATCAAACAACTCCACAGGGTTTTGTGGGATTTTGTCCTTAGGAGATTCATTGAACTTCACATGCAAGGTTTCTTCAACCATCTTTGTTCTGCAGTTGAACACTCTGTAAGCCTTGCAAGTGGATGAATACCCAACAAAATACCCTGCATCCACCTTAGAATCAAACTTTTGGAGTTGATCCTTTGTGTTGAGAATGTAACAAGGACACCCAAATGCTCTGAAGAATGAAATTAGAGGAGCCAAATGATGTAGAACTTCATAAGGAGTCTTCATCAACCTCTGATTCACTAAAGCTCTATTTTGCACATAGCATGCTGTGTTGACAGCTTCAGCCCAAAAGGTCAGTGGCAAACCAGAGTCAGCCAACATGGACCTTGCAGCTTCAATTAGGGTCCTGTTCTTTCTCTCCACTACTCCATTTTGTTCTGGAGTCCTTGGGATGCTATACTGCCTCTTGATTCCTTTTGAAAGGTAGAAATCATCAAGTGTATGGTTTCTAAATTCAGTTCCATTATCACTTCTTATACACTTGACTGATAGGGAATACTGCTTCTCAACATACAACACAAAGTTAATAATTGTCTGAGCAGCCTCATCTTTGAATGCAAGAAGAAGGTCCATACAAATCTGGAGTAATCATCCACAATTACCAGACAGTATTTCTTCTTTGCCATGCTCATTACTCTCACAGGACCAAAGAGATCCATGTGCAGTAATTGCAAGCAGGCAGTGGACTTTGGTTCTTCTATAGGAGGGAATGAAACTTTGTGTTGTTTTCCTTTTAAACAAGCAGTGCAGGTTTCATCACAGTGGAACTCCTTTATTGGTAGACCTCTCACTAAACTATTGTGGATCAGCTGATTCATGTTTTTGAGATTAACATGACCCAGCCTTCTATGCCACAGTTTAGATTCCTGAGGAGAGGCCTTGGAGAACAGGCAAGGATGACCTTTTAAATCAATCTTCTTTGACAAATCCAAGGCATATACTCTTCCTATCCTGTTGGCCTTCAGGAGAGTATGTTCATCCAATACCTTGTCAATCAGCCTCAGAACTTTGGAAGACAGAATCCGCAGTTCTGGCTTGTGAAAAGTGCAACATGCCCTTATATCACACATCTGACTGACACTCAGTAGATTATACTTGAGATTCTCCACATGGTTAACATCATCAAATCTGATTTCTCCATTTGACACAAATCCTTTCCCGATGATGTAACCCTTAGCATCATTTCCAAATGAGACAAATCCCTTCTTTCCTTGAGAGTAGTCATTAAGAAGAGAACTGCTCCCAGTCATATGCATAGATCCTCCACTGTCTACATACCAGATGCTTCTTTGGCATGCTGAAGAACCCTGCATTTATCATAAGAAACTAGTTAGCTTTAGAGACCCAAACCTTTTTGGTTTTGGGTCTGTTTTCATCAACAGATTTAACCATAACTTGTTTCTCATGATTAACAGCTGATGAAGGTGGAGATGGTGCTGAAATGGATTTCTTAGATTTGGGCTTGGATTTCCTTTTCAGTGGTTTGATCACAGGTGCATCTAGTTGGTTAACTCTCCCCAACAAATGCTGAACCATCATAACAAGTTGTGTCTGATTTGTTGCTAAAGCCTTCAGCTCATTTGACACATCAGTACTTGTTTTTGATGAGTTCCTGTGACCCACCATTTCCTCCTTCTTGAAATTCACAGACTTAGTCTGATGTTTATCATGAGGAACACTATCAGCTGTTTTCTGATAAACCCCATCCTTCTTTTTGGATTTTGGTGAGGCCTTGGGTTTATCAGTTTGAGATGACTGTGGTACAAACTTGGTCTCAAACTCATTTTTCATTTTATTAATCTCTTCTTTAATGAGCTTATCTCTGTTGAGTTTGGAACCCTTTTTGTACCAGCATTCATCAGATAGATGATTGAATTTACCACATATTTCACATGGCTTATTCTTCATCTTGGATTGATCAACTGCTGAAGTGGAAACTACTGAAGGTGTGATCTTCAGTACTTTCCTCCTTTCAGTACTTGTGTTAAGTACTGAAGGATCGGTAACAACTGAAGACTTGTTCTTCAGCTGTTCTCTATCCGTCCTAAAGACCGTATGATAGATTCCTCAGCAGTTGCTAATCCTTTTATTTCAGCAGATTTGAAATGCTTTTCAGATGTTGTGACTTGCCCTTCAGTACTTGGAGTACTTTGTGTTGGATCTTATATGCCCAAGACACATACAAGATTGATGTGGTTAGTACGTTATGATCCAAGTCGGGCCATACCCAATAGCAAGCTAGACAAACACCATAATATTTATTGTAAGATATGATCTAACAATCAAATATTAACACTTATGATATTTAGAAAATGGGTTTCTAAATATTTGCACTTGAGGAATAAATAAATTATATGGATAATTTATTATACAGATTATCTTATGATATTATTTAAGTTGGTTAAATAATATGTATATGATAATGGTTATGACATATTGCATGTAACCAATATCATGTCTATATGATACATGTTTTAATTAAACTTGTATCTAATTAACATGTTGTTTATTTTGTTTTAAAGTGTTTAAAACAATTAAAAGGTGATTAGAATTGGGTGGCCGAAATTAGAGAGGGAAAATCCCCCTTTTGAATTTCGTTTTGTATTAAATGTTCTTGGAACACCCCTTTCTACCACCCAACCACTCTACATGCAATAGCTCTCAAACCAAAACACCTCTCCTTCTCTCCTCTCTCAAAACTCACGGCTGAAATTAGAGAAGGAATAAGAAGAATTCCTTTTGTGTAGTGCAAGTGCCAAAATCCTAGCAAACAAGGTGTTGTGTTAGTAGCTTGGGGTATACAAGCTTGAGGTCCTCTCTTTTGAAGACTAGACATTCAAGAAACATCATCTTCCTCCTCTTATCTATATCCAACTTGCTTGTTCAAGAAAGGTAGTATTCATGTACATCCTATGGTTGGTTTGATAGCATTTCTTTTCACATATATATGATCCTTATTCTTGGGTTTGTTTTCTTGAACATATAAATGTTTATTTTCAGAATATAACACAAGTTTTAAACTCCATTCATCCGCTGCGTTTTTATGTTTAAATGGTTAAACATCCTTCTTAAAACTTGTAAAACCCATCAATGGCATCTAGAGCCGGTTATGTGGAAGACTTGCTTCAAAAGTCCAAGAAAAGTTAGTTTTGTTGGACTTTTTCAACCCATTAGGGGCTGTTTTGATATGGATAAATGAATCCCTTATCTTTCAAAGTTTTCCTACATGCTTTAGAATAAACCTTGAAAGATTAACATCAAGTGGTTGATTGTTTTGTTTGGACTAAACCCTAAAGTTTGGGTTTATGTTGGCCGAAACTTTAAGGGTTAAAAGGGAGTTCATGGTTGTTCTTGGATGTTGTATTTGATACATATTTTGGTGCATAACATAGCCTTGACCTTATGTGTTTTGGTTTTGGATGAATGTGATTGTCATGTTTAGTTTTATTCATTAAAGGGTTGTAATAATAATTTGGTGTTTGTATCTTTTGGGTTGTAATTTATTTATTCATTGGTTATGTAATAAATAGATTAGGTGCATTTCTTTTATTAGAAAAAATTGTATTAGGATATGATTTTGTAAAAGAAGATGCACAAGTTGGAGACTCAAGGAAAGATACAAAGAAGAACTCAAAAGACATGGACACTTGAAGCATTTGGATGTGGATTCGAGTGGGAGTTCTTGGACACATTTTAATGTGTCATTATTAACCCTTAGGAAAGACCTAGTGACAACACTTGTGATGGCAAACAAGTGTGGTCACCTTAGTGGCTATGGTTATGCACATATGATTGAATGGTTGTGCTTGTTTGGTTGTTTTGTTTTATGTTGGTTGTTTGATATATGGATATGCATAACTAACAAATTTATAAACATAACAAGCTGAAAATAAATGGTTCTTAATCATTAAGTGGTTAATAAAGGTTATTAAAAGGATTAATGATTTTAAATAAAAGGTGTTTTATTAAAAGAACCATAGGGTACCATGTATTTGAAAGCATGCAAATGCAAGGTACATAGAGTTTTCTAAACTAGAATTATGAAAACTTAAAATGTCTTTTGAAAACAAGTTTATCACCATCCTTTTACACAACACTTAAGTCACTTGAAAACTCTTAATGGGATAAAGGTCACCTAACCATTTTGAGGGAACTAGTGATTTAAGGTGGGAATGCCATATTTGTGGGATAAAGATCACCTAACCACTTATATTGGTAAACTCACATGTGTGTGTAAGTAGGGTAACTTGATTTGCAAACCATGTTAAATGGATCACCTACAATATGGTTTACAAAAGGTGTTGATGGGATTAACATGCCGACTATACATAAGATGTTTAAGTCGATCCCATACCCTAGAAGTTGCAAAGGGTTGCAATTGTCAAACGTTGACTACCTTGTTAATTTAAATAATGGGATAAAGATCACCTAACCACTATTTAAATGTGACGTTGGATTCTAGAATTTTATTTTGTGTATGACACATAAAGATTTATAATTAAAGATGATAATATCGTAAATACTAAAATTGAACCTTGTTAAATTTTGTAGATGGCCACCAACAACAATGAAAATAATGATATTCCATCCGCTCACAACCTATCACTAAGAACCATTCTCCAAAAGGAGCGTCTAAACCATAACAATTTCATTGATTGGTTTCGAAACTTGAGAATTGTTCTCAAGCAAGAGAAACGGTCATATATCTTAGACGATCCGATTCCCGATGAACCCAATGAGGAAGATGAAGAGGCCTACTTGAATTGGGTGAAATACACTGAGGACTCGGTCCAAGTGTCTTGCCTCATGTTGGCAAGTATGACTCCGGATCTCCAAAAGGAGTACGAACATCACGGAGCATACGACATGATAACCCAGTTGAAGGAAACGTTCCAACAACAAGCAAGGGTAGAGCGCTTCGAAACGGTTCGAGCACTCCATGCATGTCGTATGGATGATACCCAATCGGTCTCATCTTATGTACTTAAGATGAAGAGCCACATAGACCGCCTCGAAAGGCTGAATTGTCCCGTCTCGAAAGAGTTGGCTACGGATTTGATCCTCAACTCTTTGTCAAAAAGGTTTGACAATTTTGTTATGAATTATAACATGAACGGTTGGGACAAGAACATAACTGAGCTTCACTCTATGCTCAAGACAGCCGAGGCGGCCATGGGTAAAAGGAGTTTACCCGTTCTCACCATCAATGAAGGTGGGAACAAGAAGAGGCCTCACCCCGCATCCAAGGCAAGTGTTGCCAAAGGTAAAGGGTACGTTGGGAGAAAGGGAAAGGGAGTGGTAAAAGTGCCACCACCAAAACCAGCGGAGAAGAAGCAAAAGGTTGCTTCGGATGACCCATGCTTTAAGTGTGGGGAGATTGGACATTGGGCAAGAAATTGTCCTGTCCATCTCAAAGAGTTGAAAGCAAAGAGGGATGCCGGGCAGACCTCAGGTACAATTTTCATGATTCATATTGATCTAAATATAATATCCTCTAACACATGGGTATTGGATACCGGATGTGGGACTCACATTTGCAATTTGTTGCAGGGGTTCAAAAGAAGTAAAAACTTCAACAAAGGGGATGTTAGCCTCTACATGGGGAATGGGGCAAAAGTTCAAGTTGAAGCCCGAGGGGACTACATCCTGAAGCTTCCAAATGGTTTGGAAGCAATTTTGAACAATGTTTTGTATGCTCCTAGTTTGACTAGGAACATTATTTCAGTTGCACAATTAAGACAATATGGTTATGTTTTGATGTTTATTGAAAATGAAATTCATGTTTCTTTAAATAACATCTTTTATTTTAAAGCTACTCCTATTAATGGTATTTATGAATTGGTTCATGAAAACACATTATATGATAGCTCGTTGTACCAAACAACCACCAAGAAGCTCAAATTAGATTTGAGTGACACCTATCTTTGGCATTGCCGTCTTGGTCATATAAACAAGAAGCGCATACAAACTCTTCAAAAGAATGGTCTTTTAAAAGCAAGTGAATATGATTCATTTGATGTATGTGAATCTTGTTTACAAGGCAAAATGACTAAGGCGCCTTTTAGTGGCAAAACCGAAAGGGCAAAAGATTTATTAGGTATCATACATTCGGATGTATGTGGTCCTTTTAAGCCAATGACTAGGTATAATGAAAGATACTTCATTACCTTTACCGACGACTATAGTAGGTATGGGTATGTGTACTTGTTAAGACACAAAGATGAAGCTTTTGAAATGTTCAAAACCTTCCAAAGGAAGTAGAAAATCAACTCAACAAATCAATAAAAATTCTTCGCACCGATAGAGGAGGTGAATACCTGAGTGATGCTTTTAGAGATCATCTTAGAAGTTATGGGATTATCTCACAACTATCTCCACCTGGAACACCACAACACAATGGTGTGTCCGAGAGGAGAAATCGAACTCTATTAGATATGGTTCGATCTATGATGGCTGGAAGCTCATTGCCTCTATCATTTTGGGGCTTTGCTTTGCTCTCTGCGGCCCGTATTTTGAATATGGCCCCAACCAAGAAAGTGGAAAGGACACCTTTTGAAATATGGCATGGAAGGGTTCCATCTCTATCATATTTAAAGGTTTGGGGATGTGAGGCTTATGTAAAGACTCCCACCTCAAACAAGTTAGAAAGACGTTCCACTAAGTGTATTTTTATTGGATATCCTAGAGATTCTATGGGATATTATTTCTATGATCCATTGGAACAAAAGGAGTTTGTTGCCAAGAAGGGTGAGTTCTTGGAAGCCAAGTTCCTTATGGAAGGAGCTAGCAGTAGAACAGTGGATCTTGAGGAGGATCAAGGTCCACAACCCGATACACGTTTGGTTGACACTAGCACTCAACATGAGGATGTTGAGAATGATCAAATGGTTGATCAACACACACAAAACGTTCGCAAATCTGGTAGAACTAGTAATCCACCTGAAAGATATGGATTTTTCATGGATGGGTGCTATGTGGTTGATTCCGATGAACCAATCACATACCATGATGCAGTGTCCAATTTGGATTGTGACAAATGGCTTGAAGCCATGAATGTTGAGATGCAATCCATGTATGACAACCAAGTGTGGGACTTGGTTGTACCACCTCTTAACTCCAAGGTAGTTGGAAGTAAGTGGGTTTTCAAGAAGAAAACCGATATGCATGGAAACTTGGATACTTATAAAGCTAGACTTGTAGCAAAAGGTTTCACTCAAACTCAAGGGGTTGATTATGATGAGACTTTTTCGCCTGTTGCAATGCTAAAGTCTATTAGGATATTATTTGCCATAGCTGCTCATTATGATTATGAGATTTGGCAAATGGATGTCAAAACCGCTTTTCTAAATGGATATCTTGAGGAAGATGTCTATATGGTTCAGCCTGAAGGTTTTGTCGACCCAAAACATCCTAACAAAGTATGCAAGTTAAAGAAATCAATCTATGGATTGAAGCAAGCGTCAAGAAGTTGGAATCACCGTTTTGATGAAGAGGTAATTAAATTTGGGTTCATCAAAAATGCTGATGAGGCTTGTGTGTATAAAAAGGCTAGTGGGAGCATCATCACTTTCCTAGTATTGTATGTCGATGACATCCTACTATTTGGAAATGACATTCCAACCTTGGAAGGTATAAAAACCTGGCTTGGAAGCTGTTTTTCCATTAAGGATCTTGGTGAAGCCGCCTACATTTTGGGAATAAAGATCTATAGGGATAGATCGAGGCGGTTGATAGGTTTAAATCAAAGTGCATACATTGACAAGATCTTGAAAAGGTTCAAGATGGAGAACTCTAAGAAAGGTACAGTACCTGTTCAAAGAGGAACGATATTGAGTACGACTCAATGTCCAAGCTCAAAGGATGAGCAAGATAAAATGAAGGGAATCCCGTATGCATCTGCTATAGGATCCATCATGTATGCAATGATATGCACTAGGCCGGACGTGTCATGCGCCTTGAGCATGACAAGCCGATACCAGCAAAATCCTGGAAATAGTCATTGGATGGCTGTTAAGAACATACTTAAGTACCTAAGGAGGACTAAAGATATGTTCCTAATCTATGGATCTGGTGAGGAGGAACTTGTGGTAAAAGGTTACACGGATGCGAGTTTCCAAACTGATCGGGATGACTCACGATCACAATCGGGATACATTTTCATCCTAAATGGAGGAGCAGTCTCTTGGAAGAGCTCTAAACAAGATGTGGTGGCATTATCAACTACAGAGTCAGAATACATCGCCGCTTCATTAGCAGCTCAAGAAGCTGCATGGTTGAAGAAATTCATTGCCGATCTAGGGGTTGTCCCTTCCATTCAGGACCCCCTAGAAATTCTTTGTGATAATGAGGGTGCGATTGCTCAAATCAAGGAACCCCGTGCACATCAAAAGACTAGGCACATTGAGCGGAGATTCAACTACATAAGGGATGAAGTTGAAAAGGGAAAAATATGTATTCGCAAAGTTCACACGGATCAAAACATTGCGGATCCACTCACGAAGCTTCTTGAAAAGGCAAAGCATGAGGGTCATACTTGTGCCATGGGACTTCGATATTCTAGTGACTGGATTTGATTTTGTGATCTTGTATTTGGATATTGGAACCTTTTATTACTTGAATGAATTATATGATTATAATGTTTCAACTAATGTTCCAATTTTGCATGTTTAATCCATGAGTAAATCATTTACTCTAAACGTCCGTAGTCGTTCATGCCTGTGGGAACAAGTATGAGGGTAAGACTATTATGAACTTGGATTGGTAGATATTCATTTGGATGAATATATAGCAAAGGGTTGCTGCCAAAGTTCATAGATATTTATGGGATATAAATATTGGACTGGCCCGCATTTCAAATATTACTACATGGAATCTTCTTGATTGATCATAAGTAAATTTGAGTAAAGGCGAATATCATTTGGTATCCTCTGACCTGAGATACATATTGGGTCTTGATATTCACCGGGTATTATACTTTGACTTAGTTCTTCGCTGTTCTGAAACATGGCAGTACATAAGACTAAATTCGGTATAGCACGAGGTGATTGTGAGAGACGTATGTAATCAAGATGGGATTTGTTCCTCTTATTCGTTGAGAGTAAGATGTCTAAGGCCTGCTAAAGTTAAGTCACTGGAGAATGATCATTCTGTGTCTCTAAGATTTAACATGACATCTGTGACAAAAGGATAGATGATTGATTCACCTAAAACATTTTCGAGTAAGATACTTGAAGGGGATGATGTTATTGAATGGCACTTAGTCATACGTGTTAAGGGTAGTAAACCGTTGTTAGGCGGTATTTACTGCTTGCATCAATCTTCTATGAATCTTGTGCAAGTGGGAGATTGTTGGATCTTATATGCCCAAGACACATACAAGATTGATGTGGTTAGTACGTTATGATCCAAGTCGGGTCATACCCAATAGCAAGCTAGACAAACACCATAATATTTATTGTAAGATATGATCTAACAATCAAATATTAACACTTATGATATTTAGAAAATGGGTTTCTAAATATTTGCACTTGAGGATAAATAAATTATATGGATAATTTATTTGTACAGATTATCTTATGATATTATTTAAGTTGGTTAAATAATATGTATATGATAATGGTTATGACATATTGCATGTAACCAATATCATGTCTATATGATACATGTTTTAATTAAACTTGTATCTAATTAACATGTTGTTTATTTTGTTTTAAAGTGTTTAAAACAATTAAAAGGTGATTAGAATTGGGTGGCCGAAAATTAGAGAGGGAAAATCCCATCCCTTTTGAATTTCGTTTTGTATTAAATGTTCTTGGAACACCCCCTTTCTACCACCCAACCACTCTACATGCAATAGCTCTCAAACCAAAACACCTCTCCTTCTCTCCTCTCTCAAACTCACGGCTGAAATTAGAGAAGGAATAAGAAGAATTCCTTTTGTGTAGTGCAAGTGCCAAAATCCTAGCAAACAAGGTGTTGTGTTAGTAGCTTGGGGTATACAAGCTTGAGGTCCTCTCTTTTGAAGACTAGACGTTCAAGAAACATCATCTTCCTCCTCTTATCTATATCCAACTTGCTTGTTCAAGAAAGGTAGTATTCATGTACATCCTATGGTTGGTTTGATAGCATTTCTTTTCACATATATATGATCCTTATTCTTGGGTTTGTTTTCTTGAACATATAAATGTTTATTTTCAGAATATAACACAAGTTTTAAACTCCATTCATCCGCTGCGTTTTTATGTTTAAATGGTTAAACATCCTTCTTAAAACTTGTAAAAACCCATCACTTTGAGGGACAACATCTGAATTGCTCAGCTTCATGTGTTTATCAGCATTTAAACCATCAGGCAATTGATTTGCTAAGATCTTAACACTGACTTCATCCTCTAATTTTGTATTATCATTTGAGGATGAATCACATGATGATGTGGTTTGGAAATTACTTTCACCTTCAGATTTTACTATTGATTTTGAAGTAAAATCAGTAGGTGGTGCAGTATGATTGTAACCTATTCCAAACTTCACATTTGAAGCTGTTTGCTTGCTGAGAATCATTTCAAATCCCTTGCAGGATGTTACCCAGCGTTCACACTCAACTTGGGTTGCTGCAAGTGTCTCTTTGAGACTTCTGTGGTTCTCAAGTATGACCTCTACCTTAGCCTTTTCATCATTAAGTTGGCATTTAAGCTTGTAAATCTCATCATCTTTGTCATTAAGAGCAGACTCATACTCAGCTTTTCTTTTGGAAATAGTTTTCTCAAGCTCAAGATTTTGATTGATTAAAGCTACATTTGCCTCTCTAATAGAGACAAAGGCAGCTATGCATGATTCAGAACATAACTTGGCTTTAGCCTCAGAAGATACCTGGGTTACCTGTGAAGATGATGCATTGGAGCAGGAACCCTCAGTAGACTCCAGGGCCATGAGAGCAAGATTCCCAAAAGGATGTTCACCACCATGTTGACCAGCACCAGCAAATAATTGCTCATTGAAACCAGAAAGATCATCTGGTAAGCTGCTCCAGTCAACAACTCCTGGTGTGAAGAAGCTGTGATGAGGTTGAGATTGTGATGAAGATGGTTGAGGCTCAGGTAGGGCTTAAGGTTGTTGTGCTATAAGAACTTGAACTGGATTTGGCTGTGGCATGTAATAGCAGGGATATGGATATGGCATTGGACCCTGAGGGACAAAATATGCAGGAGATTGAGGTTGTGAGTGATGACCAGAACTAGCAGGATGTTGCCCTTTGTTTTGTGAACAATTGCTTGGAAAGGTCACAAAGGGTGCAGAGGAGTTAGATCCAGTTGATCTACACTCTCTTGCAAAGTGCCCAAGCCTGTGGCATTTGTGACACCTCAACTTACTCTTGTCAAAACCAACTTTGGTTTTGCCAGAGAGTCCTGGAAATTTCCTACCAGTTCTCTTGTAGAACTTTTGAGATCTGATATTGATCAAGGCCATTTGGCTCAAAATATCCATTTCTTCTAAATCATCATCAGCAATACCCATCAAATCATCCATGATAAAGCATAAATTATCACTATTACACCCAGAATGACTGTCATCACCAACAAATGCATGATCAGAACTGTTTGAAGAGAAATCTATATGCTCGTCATAATGGCTTTCTGATCCAGCATATTCTGACTCATGACTGACCAAGGCAGTGTTCCCTGGTACAAAGTCATCAGTGAGCTTTCCTGATGATGCCAGTTTCCTTTTCTGCTCTATCTCTCTTTCAAATGTAAGCAGTTTCCCATGGAGTTGGGTGAGAGATAGGCTATCCAGATTTGCACTGGAGCGTAGGACAATGGTGTATGTGTCCCAACTCTCAGGCAGTGATTTGAGGAATCTGTTTTTCATCTGGCTGTTAGTATACTCATGCTTGACCATTTTCAGCTCAGAGATCAAGCAGGAGAAACGCTCAAACTGTTGAGTCAGTGTCTCACCCTTCCTATGAGAGAATGTCTCATATTGTTGGGCGAGGATTTCTCTGTTGTTTGCTAAGACCTCATCAGTTCCTCCGAATTGTTCCTTCAAAGCATTCCAGAGGTCATGAGCAGTTTCATGATGCATAAGCCCAGAATAGATTTCATTAGGCAGTGCCATGGCCAGAATTCCATGGGCTTTAGCATCAATCTCAAACAGTTTACGATCTTCATCTGAGTATTGCTCCTTCTTCTTCGGAACCATTTGGTTGGTCTCCGGATTGTTCACCATAGGCTTGTGTGGACCGTGAACCACAGATGTCCAACAACCTGAACTGTTAACAGACAGGTGATGGAGCATTCTTCGTTGCCATATGTTATACTCACTCCTAACTAGCATCGGAGGGTTGGTTGAGGAGCCAGTATTGTGAGGGTCATTAGAAGGAGTAGTCATTCTCAGATTCAAACCAATTCAATCAAGTATCAACAGATTTAGCACAAAAAACACAACAAACTCAATATGAACCAAGAAGAAACTCAAATTGAATAACTAGAAGCAGCAGAAGACCAATCTCTATAACCAATTCTTGCAAATATGCTAATTCGATCAAACTTTAGATATCGAAATAGCAGTTTCAATGATCAATTGTTAAACCGATCAATGATTAACCCGCTCTGATACCATTTGACAGGATTAGTGATCTAAGTTTGATCAATTAGAGTTGAATCGCAGCGGAATTAGAACAAGAATTAGACAAATATAGCAACAACACAATAGATATTCAATGGAACAGTACACGGTTATAGAGAAAGAGGGTTTTCTGCAAAAGGGATAATATCATTTATGCACAAATGCTTCGGTATGGCGGCCGCTAAGCTTCGCACCTTACAATTAGGTCAACATTCCTTATATAAAGGAATGTGACGTCTGCTGATGTCACTTGATAGCGACATTTAATAGAATTATTACAAACAACTGAAAGTAAGCAAACTACTGAGAATGTTCACAACAACTGAGAACATCTCAGAGTATGCTAAGTACAAGATGAAACTAAAACTACTGAAACTACAAGTACTGATTACAAGAAACATAAAACTACTGAAAGGAAACCATCACAACTACTGAAGAGGTCTTCTTCAGCTGTTGTGATAACATCTGAAACTTGGTCTTCAGTCTTTGTCTTCAGCTTTTGTCTTCAGACTTTGTCTTCAGCTCTTGTCTTCAGACTTTGTCTTCAGCTCTTTCACTTCAGACTTTGTCTTCAGCTCTTTCACTTCAGACTTTGTCTTCAGACCTTGTTATCAGTTGATGTCTTCAGCTGTTGCAGACTACTTCAGTTGTTGTAATGTCTGTGGGACTTAAAGGTTTTTTTGATCAGGCTCATTGGTTCTTTTGGTCCAACACATACTGTTCACAAACGCTTTTATATATGAGTGTGTATAATATTGATATAGTGTTGTTTACCATGGAAAGTCCTCACACTTTCGGATTGTTAATATTGACTAGCGAGGAAATTTTGGGTAGTACTACTGGGTCTGACGAGCCCCACCTGTGCGACTCGAGGTCAAACGGGTGCAATTTTGTCCTAACTTATATTCGTCATGACCTGGTAAGTCGTGACGGGAGGAAACAAATGTAACACAGTCAGCTTCGATCGCGAAATCACTTTGATTAATATTTTTATGTTAATAGACTAGCTATCTATTGCAATACACTACTTATGCTCTAGAAACTGTTGATTGGTTTATATTTTAACGCAAACTCTTGAACTCACCAACCATGTGTTGACTTGTTTAGTATGCTATTCTCAGGTTAAGGTTGCCAGTTGCCTAGGAGCACGCACGTCAGCATTGTTGAGTTGTCTACATTTACCTTGTTTACAAATTTGGGAGTATTTTCATATTAAATAATTGTGTTTGGGGCGCGTATGTTTTGCGCATTCACTTTAAATACTACATGTTTTGGGTTTTCTGGTTTTAAAAACGCTTCCGCAGTATTTTAAACGTTAACTCTGGTTCTGTTTATTTATCATATAGAGTCGTTCTTGGTAACTAATGACTGAGATCCTGGTATGTCACGCGCCTCGTGGTAAAACCCCACACGTGGATTTTAAGGGTGTGACAATAGGTTCTTTGGCACCAGTGTGTAGTGATGATTGAGATTGGGTAGGTGAGAGAGATTGGGTATGCTCACTGGAAGGTGAATCCAATTGAACTGGTGGTGTGCCTGTTAAGTCTATCACAGGAGTTAGTGGAAGAGGCTAAGGTTCTTGTTGTGGCATTGGTTGTGATGGTGATTGTTGAATGTCATCAAATTCAAACACTTTTGTTGCAGCAGAGTTTATTGATGTTTAGGAAAGTAAAGGAGATAAGGGTTGTGTGTGTTCCCTTGGTGGAGATATGGGATGGACAAGTGGTGTATCTGGTATGTTGGTAAAAGATGGTGGTGAAGGAAGATTGCGTTCTTGATGTTGTGGTTCAGGGCATTTAGCTGGTGGTGTTTGTTGTTGTTATTGTTCTAGGTATAGCAGCTCTTGAGGAATGTCAGCATTCTCTTCAACCATATGTGCAAACATCTCCATTTCTTCACCTTGGTATTGCCCACTTATCATGCTAAGCACTAATCTTCCAAGGTGAGCTTGAACACACACTTCACCTTCTCTTCCAATATTGGGCATTGCTTTATTAATGATCAGCTGAATGAATCTGGGAAACATGTAAATCTTATTTTCCTTCTGCACCTTTATATGGTCACATAAACATACAATAATGTACTTAGCATAATTATATGTCCTCCCTTCAAATACACAAATGATTCCTGATGAGATATGCCTTGAAAATCTATCCAACCCAGACTTTCTGTTGGACATACATTTTAAGTACGTGTGACACTAGAATCTGTAGGGCTTGCACAACCTCCCCTTCTTGATTTCACCATTTTGGTAGTCATCATCATAACCCATTAAGTGAAATACTTTTTGAATGTATTCATGATAGAATACATCACAGTGACCATCTTCTTGATCTCCAAACTCCAACACCCTCCTGATTGTTAAATCATCCACCCTCAACTCTTCATTTCTTATTATAGCAAAAATCACCTGTTCATCATTTTCTTCCTCAATCCTGGCTGTGTTCTAGAAATCTACAATGTGCAATTGATAGATGACAGGATCCACAGATAAAGCATAAAATAATCTTGATCTTCTTAGATAGCTGATAATATCCCTGCATCCCTCGGCTACTGTATCCTCTGGATTAAGAAAGGCATAGACGTTTGATCTTTTGCGAATCAATTGGCCATTTTGATTATGTTGTTTGAGTGGTGATTTAGTTAAGGATTGTTGTTTGGAATGAAAGATTGAATGTTTTGGTGAGAAAGGGATTTATGGGTGAGAGCGGTTTTTCTAGGTCTGAAAAAGTGAATAGAAATGCCAACGGTCAAGTTATCCTTTATACTCTCTCAGACAATTTAAAAACCTCTTATTTAATGTTGTGGGTCCCATATCCCTCTTTACCCTTCCGTGGTTATTTGGATAGTTAATTCTTCCGCAGAACATCTATGGAAGGCAAAACTTTCCTTGTTTCAAGTCAATTCTTCCGCAGAACATCTACAGAAGGCAAAACTTATGTTTCAAGTTAATTCTTCCACAGAACATCTATGGAAGGCAAAACTTATGTTTTTGTTGTATGATCCTAACATATTGTTAGATCATTTGTTGTTTGCTGTTGGACCTTGTTGACTCTGCTTCATGGCAAATGTGCAAAATTGATTTAGTTAAAAACTTCAGATATCCTGCAGCCAAGTTAGTGCTCAAGATCTAATTTTCTTCATTTAAAAGAGATAAACTTAGTTTTCATGCTGATGACTACTCCCCCTAAATTTTTCATTAATCATGAAATTATGAATTTTTCAGAAATTTATATAGAGAATAGCATGAAAACAAATTATCTAGCCAACTTATTATTAAAAGAAAATATTAAAAACAAAATCTATTTACAAGCAGAAACTTAAATGTATTTACAATCATTTACATCATACAATGGGATCATACTATGACACTAAGTAACTTCCTGATGATAGTTTTATTTGATAATGGTAGATATAGATCTATTGCTGATTGCAAGTATTATGTTCCGTATAAATTCAAGCAAGAATATAGTTTCAACTCGTCATGCTGTTTATCATGTTTTGGTATTGATTAAAGATAGACAAATATGGACTCCACATTCAATTCACATTAGAGTTTGTCCTCTGTTTATGAGTCAATTTATCACTTTTTCACACTTAAAACTATGTTCTGTAAGTTATAAGCTCTATCTTAAGATTTCTTTGAAATCACATTACTGTTAATATGATTTTTTTCAAGCTCTGAATTAATATACAGTTGATCACAATGGATTCTTTTAGAGCTGTTTCTTTTTGGAACCTTTTGATGATCAGCATCAGGACACTAGGTCTTTACTCATGTAAAACAGAGGTGCCAAAGAACTTAGGTCTTTGCTTATGCAATACAAAGAATTCATGATGCGCAAAGATAGAGGTTATAAAGTGTTACAACATAGTGTGTTTAGGTGAGTAAGTTGATCATAGCAAGATAAGACATACTTTCTTGCTCCTCAAAATGGAATTGGCCATAATTTTTCACCTTGACATTATGTTATGCATGAACTTGTTTATTTTCAACTTAAGCTGAACCTACTAGCATATCAAATCACATCTGATCAGTCTGTATTGTTTGTGTTAAAAACAGGAAAGTAAACAAAGGTATAGTGTACTATCATTTCCCATAATATGAACTGCTTATTCAAGAGATCATGAAAATAAGACAATATTTTTTTGTGATTTTATTTGTTTTATTAATGTTTTTGGCCTTTTCATATTAAGATATTTGAAGGACAGATCATGTGTTTCTTTGTGTTGATTATTTAATCTAAATTGATCATGCCTAAGGACATAATTAAAAATTAAATCTTATTGAGTCGAAGGCTTTAGTGAATAAATCAGGAAGCTGATTTGTTGTATCCACTTTGATCAACTTGATTAAACCTTTTTCGGAGCAGTCCTTCAGAAAATGGTATTTGATTTCAATATGTTTTGTTTTACTATGTTGCACTGGATTATCAATGATGAACATAGCAGCTGACTTATCAATATGTATTAGTGTTTGAAGAAAATTGTAACCATAATCAAGTAGTTGGTTTTGCAACCACAAAAGTTGAGAGCAACCGGCTGAAGCAGAAATGTACTTAGCCTCAGCTGTGGATACTGAAACATTTGTTTGCTTTTTACACTGCCATGAAACTAGTCTTGGTCCTATGAATTGACAACCTCCAGTGGTGGATTTTCTGTTGTTGTTACACCGTTCAAAGTCACTATCAGAATATGAGTAGAGGTTGAAGTCTCCTTCTTTAGGATGCCAAAGTCCAAGAGCTGGCTTCCCTTTAAGGTATCTAAATATCCTCTTAACTGCATTCAGATGTGAGTTCTTTAGATCTAATTGGTACCTAGCACAAACACACACAGCAAACATTATGTTAGGTGTGCTGGGAGAATTATCATAGATCTATATAATCTTTGATCAACTGACTTCCTTTTAGGATCAGGTACAATCTTATCTATTGTTGATGCTGGTGTTTTGCATGAAGAAGACTCAGCAAGGTTGTACATCTTCAAGATTTGATTTACATACTTTTCCTGATTGATGAAAATGCCATATGGTCTTTGATGAACTTGCAAACCAAGGAAGAATGTTAATTCTCCCATGGAACTCATTTGAAACTCAGATTTCATCAAAGATTCAAGGTCTTGACACAATCTTATGTTTACTGACCCAAAGATGACATCATCCATATAGACTTGGACAACCAAGAGGTCTTGATGATCATGCTTGAGAAAGAGAGTCTGATCAATGGTTCCCCTGTTGTAACCATGCTTGATCAAGAAGGATGACAATGTTTCGTACCATTTTATTGTTGCTTGATGAAGACCATACAAAGCTTTATCAAGCTTGTATACTTTGTGTTGGTAATCAAGATCTTCAAAGCATGGTGGTTGGGCAACATAGACCTCTTCATCAATTTTACCATATAAATTACATCCATTTGGTAAACAGTGAACTTCTTATGTGAAGCATAGGCTAGAAAGACTCTAATGGCTTTAATCCTTACAACTAGGGCAAAGACTTCATCATAGTCTATTCCTTCTTCTTGAGTATAACTTTGTGCTATCAGCCTTGTTTTGTTTCTGATGATGATACCTCTGTCATCTAGTTTGTTGTTAAAAAGCCATCTTGTACCAATTGGATATTTGCCTTCAGGAAGATCAACTAGATTCAAAACTTTCTGCTTTCTAAACTGCTAAAGCTCTTCTTGTATTGCTTCAATCCAGCTGTTGTCTTTCAATGCTACAGATATGTTGGCTAGAACCACTTGTGAAATAAAACAAGAGAACAGACAAAGATTGGCAGCTCCCCCTTGACTTCTTGTGGTTCTTTCATTAGGATCACCAATAATTTTTTCTATTGGATGATAATTATGAATTCTTGTTGTTAGTATTGATTCAACTGGAATAGATGATTCCATGTTGGTGATGTTGGTTGATGGAGATGGATCCAGCTGAGATGGGGAATCAATAAAGTGGTCAAAATCCTCATCATTTTGGTCTTCTGATGCCGAATGAATTCCATCTTCATATTTTGTGTTTCCGCAGATGTAGGTATAACTTCCTAGCAGTTACAAGAACAACTACGAATGTTGTAGTTTGTTGATCTGCAGATGTGAATGTTGTTGGAATGTAATCTGATGGATTGGGAACTCCAGATGAAGGAAAAAAATCATCTCTGGAAGTAAGAACATCTACGGATGTAGAAGGAACTTCTGCAGTAGCATTGTTAACTTCTCCTAAAGTTGAATTTCCATTTCCATCATAATTGTCATTGCTTGTTTGAGATGAAGGGCCTGGATCAACAACATTTGAAGTATGTGTCTGGGTTATTCCTAGAGGATCAGCTGTCAATGATACTTCACTCAAACTTGGAGGTACATAAGGATAACAAATATCCACAGGACCTGTAACATTCAAATAACTAGTGTTAAATGAGTTTGTCAATGCATCTATATCAAACAACCAAGATGATCCTTTTATAGATTTTGGAAATAAAGATTCAGAAAAGATACATTAGGTGTTTCCTCCACAATGTTATGATGAGGAATGTAGACTCTATATGATTTAGATGTTGATGAGTAACCAACAAAGAAACCATCATCAGCTTTTTCATCAAACTTTCCTAATTGATCTTTGGTGTTTAAAATAGACACATGACATCCAAAAGCTCTAAGATAACCTATAAATGGTTTCCTTTTAAACAAAAGTTCATAAGGTGTTTTATTATGTTCTTTGACAATTAAAGTTCTGTTCTGAACATTGCATATTGTGTTCACTGCTTCTGCCCAAAATGTGATAGGCAACTGTGAATCAGCTAGCATTGTTCTTGCTACTTCAATTAGAGTCCTGTTTCTTCTTTCAGTAACTCCATTTTGTTATGGAGTTCTTGGTGCACTGAATTGACCGGCTATGCCTTTGTTTCTGCCAAAGGAATCTAAAACATGATTAACAAATTCACATCCATTATCACTTCTTATGATTTTGATCTTTAAATCAAGTTGATTTTCAATCTTAGTGATAAACTCCATTAGAGTTTCTCATGTTTCACTTTTATATTTTAAGAAAAAGACCCATGTGAATCTAGTGAAATCATCAACAATCACCAAACAATATTGCCTTTTACCAATGCTCAACACATTAGTTAGACCAAAAAGATCCATGTGAAGCATTTTGAGTGGTGTTGTGTTTGTGTTGATTGTTTTGGACTTGTGTAACACCCTATGCTATTTTCCTTTATAACATGATGAACAATGATTAGAACAGTAAAATTCTTTCTTGGGAAGGCCAATGACTAAGTCATGTTTGACCAACTTATTCATGTTCTTCATGTTTGAATGAACCATTCTTCTATGCCACAGTTGTGCTTCATCTTCTGATGACTTAGAAATTTGTAGGTTTCATTGCTTGTCAAAGAGGTGTTGTTCATATCCAAAACATATGTGTTTCCTTTTCTTGGTGCTTTAGGAAGGATCCAGTCTCCTGGAATTTGAAAACCTGGCTTAAGAATGTAACAATAAGTGTTATCAAATAAAGTGGTATAATTTTGATCACAAATTTGAGATACATTTTACAAGTTGAATTGTAAATTTTCACAGAAGTTAACTTTCTCAAATTTGAGTTCACCATTTGTTACCATTCCTTCACCAACAATTTTACCTCCCTTCTTATCCCTACTAAATGCCACATATGAAACATTTTTATGTTTGAAATCATGGTTGAGAGAACAGTTTCCTGTCATATGCCTGCAACAACCACTGTCAACATACCACTTGTTGTCAGTCCTCCATGGATGTTCCTGTAAAATAATTATATCAATTTAAAAGTAGGGCCCAAGCCTTAATGGTCATGGGCTTGCCATTGTTATCTATAATTGTTACTCTATCATGAATGAGCCTAGCTGTCTCAAGATTGTTTTTACACTCAATTTATTCATTATGTTCTGTTTAGGATGAGGATGATTCTGTTGAAGATGAACTTGAAGCACTTTGATCTTGTTTCACGGTCACTTCCTTTGTCACTTTTTCCTTTGATTACATTTTTCTTTAAACTTGAAGATGACACTTTGTTAGTAAAAGTTTCAGCATCTTTTGTCTTTGATTGAGGTATATGATTACCCTTTTTAAAGTGATCAAAGAAAGCTTCATCTTCCTACAACAGTACCTGCTTGTGAGGTGTCTTGCTTTGAGGATGTTGCTTCTCCTTCTTCTTATTTGCTTGATCAGCAACAAATGTTGGCTTCTTTACCTTTGGCACCTTTTGTTTTGGTTGCTGCTTCTTTTTTTTTTTCACCTTTGATTCTTCATTCCCAAAAGATTGTGAGTCTGATTCAGCATTCTCAGATTGTTGCTTCTTTGGCACTAATTTTGCTCTTTTGTTGAAGTAGCATTCTTGAGTAGAATGGTTCTTCTTGTTGCAAATAGTACAGTGCTTGTTGAAGTAACAATCAGCTGTCATGTGATTGTTCATGTTGCATATGGAGCAGTAACTGCTGAAGTAACAATCAACTGTGTTATGGTTATACATGTCACACCACTTGCAGTATTTGTCTTTAGCTTCACTCTCAGACTCCATTGTCTTCTTCTGCTTCTTTTTCACTTCTCTTTCAATCATTGCAGCTGAAGGATCTTCTTCTTGTTGCTGAGAATTCAAAACTCTTTGTTGTTTCTTGACATTCTTGAAAGTTTATGATTCAGCCGATTTTTTCTTCTTACGTAGATCTTCTACGGATGTTGCCTTTAGAACATTTTTCCTTTGCTTTACTATGGATGTGTGAGAACCAGTCTTCTTCTTCTGCAGGTGTTCTGCTGAAGTGTTTTTCTCTTCTTCCTTTGTAGTTCTTTTTGCTAACTGACTTTTGTGCTTTTTGTTTAGCTCCTGAATTCCTTTATTTAGCTGACCAATTCTTGTCCAGATGGTCTTCAACAAATTTCTTTGTTTGGGAGGATAAGGTAGCTGGATCTCCTCAAGGACTTTGGGAATTATAGGTTCAATTACCACATTTTTACCCTTACCCAAACCAGCACATTATTGTTCATTAGACTTTCTGAGTCTGAAGCTGAGGATGATGATGAAGATAATGAAGATGATGATGAATCTAATGATGAAGGAAGTTCGTCTTCAAGTGATGATAATGATGATGGTGATATTGGAGTAATGAAGTTGAAGAAGTTAATGATGATGTAGTTGTTAAAGAAGTTGAAGAAGTTGAAAATTTGAATGAAGATGTTCATAATATTGATGAGTCAATAGATATGAATGAAGAAAATGATGAAGCCAATGTACAACAAGAAATGGAGTGTGATCTTCAAAATGTTGATACATTTGAGTCTGTGGTACCAGATGAAGGTGAAAGATCAAGTCAACATGATACAATCTTACTGAGGAATTGAACACTGAGCAGATAATAGAAGCATTGAAAGAAGAGAACATCAATCAGCTTAAGATGATCAAGCAGTTGAAAGATGAAAATAATCAATTAAAAGCAGAATCTTTAAAGAAAGACTTGAAAATTACTGAGCTTGAAGAAGTTCAAGAGATGAATGTAAAGAACTTTGAAGTTTTACTCAGAGATTATGATTCGATAGAAGAAAAATACAAGAAGTTGAAAGAAGATTATGATAAATTGAAAGAAGAACATGAAATTATTAAAGAAAGCTTAAAATCTCAATCTTCACAACCTCAAGAAAAAGACCCCGTTAAGATCAGAGATAGAGGTTATTCCTGAAGTTCAAACTACTGAAGTTGAAAGATTATTTGAGGCGGTGAAAGGAAAATGAAAGATAGATGAATCTGATATTCAAGTATTGGCTGAATCATCATCCAACCCTCCTTCAAAGATGTGGAAAATTGTTTCTGAAACTGGTAAACAGTTTAAAAGACTTTTTTGATTATAGGTGTTGTTTTATTTTTATATGCTTGAATCTAATATGTTTTTCTTATGCAGTGAATGTAGCTCATTCTTCTTTACAGGATATAGCAGAAGCAGACATACAAGAGCAAATCAGAGCACTGGATGACTTAGATACAGAGTTTTTGGATGCCTGGTATGATGAAGTACTGGAGGAAGAAGATGTTGCTGAAGCTGCGTATTCACCAATTGAAGCTGTCACTGAAGACATCCCGTTAGACATTGATGACAGATACAATTATTTGGTCAAGAAGAAATACAATCGTGTATTTTTGGATGGTCTAACAGTTTCACAAATCAATGAAGAATATGAGAAATGTATTCTAGCAGAGTCAATAGCTCCGGTTGATCCAGATGAAATAGTTATGGAATATGGAGAGTGGAATCTGATGCAAGAAAGTATTAACATTGAAGACCTTCCAGCATCTGAATTGCATCATCCTGATCCTGAAAATATGACAACTGTTGAGCTTACCTGTGGCTACAATCAAGGAACTATCCATGAAAAAGATTAGACAGATTGCAAACTGAGTCTCTAAGAAATTTGGTCAAGGGTTTTCAAGAGACAGAAAAGCAAACCAAGAAAATGATTGTGCTTGACATGGATAATCCTCAATATTTGGAAATTACAAAGATAACTAGAATATTAAAGCATCAAGAAATTAAAGAAATGGAATTAGTGAGAAGTGGACATGAAAAGAGGAAAGAATTAATTGAGATGTTCCCAGAGATAGAGAAACAGGCATACCAAGTCTTGGTTAAATAGAAGCAATTATGGAATAAGGCAAGAACTACAGGGATTTAGTAAGGAATGTACTACAAAAAGGCCAATCCATCTCTGAATTGCTTAATGCAATGATTGTGCGAGATCATACAAAGAATGTGAAGATAGTTGCCTGGAAGTATGATGAGATTTTTGATGCCTTTTTAATCAAATGTGTAAATGCTATTTGTGATGTCTATCATTTTTACACAAGCATAATAGCTTTGCTAGTGCAAGATCTGAAGGAATTAAATAAGTTGCCTCTGATTAATTCTACGAAATCATTCAAGGTGAAAATTTTGTTAAGCTTTTAAATTGAGGCATATACAGAATGGACTCTTTCCTCAAAACAAGATGTGATCAAGAAGACAAAGAGTATTTCAAATCATTAAAGAGTAAAAGAAAGATGGCTGATAATCTAGAAGAAGAAGAAGAACAATTTTTGGATTCTTATTGACTGGTTTGAGAATGATATTCCTGGTTGATGTGACTCAACCTAGGATCGAATATGCAGACTGAGTTAGTAATATAGTTGCGGAATCACTATATTACAGAACAGATGAATCTGAAATAAATGTTTGAGTAAATGAAGTACATGAACACAGAAGTCACAGTTGTATAATATTGATATTATAATTGTTGAAGACCAAAAAACTTACAAAGTTAGGGTATGCAGCCCAATTTATAGGCATACACATAATCTGTACAAAAGACTAAAGTAACCCTAATCTATACAAGAGAATCTAGTCTAAGTACAAAATAAGTAAACAAATTGTAAGTTGTTCATCCGCATTAGTTCATGCGGATGAACAAGTCTTCATCAACATTAGTTGTCTTGTGATCAGCATTAACTTAGTTCATCTGCATTAGTTTATGTGGGTGAACAAGTCTTGTCAGCAGCATTTGATCAGCATGTTTGCTCACCAGCATTAGTTTATACAGATGAACAAGTCTTGGCAGCATTTCCTTTTGTTCATCCGTATAAACTAATGTGGGTGAACACTTCTTGTTCAGCATTTCTTGTCTTCATCCGCATTTGTTAATGCGGGTGAACAAACACTTGTCAGCATTTGTTCACAAGTTACCCGCATTAACAAATGCGGGTAGTTTATACTTAGTCTTTTTCTGTCTTCTTGGTCTTCTGTAAATAATATCTTCTGTAATCTTCTGTTGTCTTCTGTTAATGATGTTATCCAACCAGAACAACCTCCAACCACCTCTTCAGTTGGCAAGTATGATCCTTTTAGGGTCTAACAATACTCCCCCTAAGGATTATACTGCCTAGGTTCCTCAATAGTGTGATGGTGGTGGTGGTTGTGATGATTCTGGTTGGTCTTCTTGTGTAGTCTTCTTTTGGACTGATGTTGGGAGGAGAGTTGCAGCAGCATCTTCTAATGTTTCTGGTTGTGCCATTGATGGATTGAGAATAGCCTTTATCATGTTAGAAAAATCCCTAGCTTCCTTCATCTTTTCTCTACTGAGCACATGAATCTTCATCTCACTCATTGTATGAATAGCAGCAATGGGCATTTGTTTCAAAGAGATGGGTTCCAAAACTGAAATAAAAGATAACCCATCTCTATGAATCAGCAGTGAACCATCAGCATCAACTTCCAACTTGACTATGTTGCCCATCTGCATAGGTAGCCTTTTCTTCTTCCTTTGTTCTCTCTTGTTGTTAATTCTATCAAAAGCCAGCTTCAATATCTTCACACACTTCAAAATAAACACTAAATCATCTTCTGCAACCTTGTTTGAGAGCTCTAAAGTGTCTAGTAAAGATGTAATGAATGTAAGACTCATCTAGCAATCTAACCTCATACCCACTGAAGATTCTTATTTCAGGGGCTTCCTTTCCTTCCCATTTTCTTTCAATTACTAGCTCAAAGGTGTCTTCATCATAATACACATTTGAAATACACTTCGTTTTATGAGTACCAGCAATCATTTTCATCTTCAAACTTTCTGTTGGCTTAACATGTAGTTCAGGTAACATAATCTCTTCAGCTTCTCTTTTCTTTCTTTGATCAAATGGGTTCTTGAATTTTTTGTCTTTTCTGGTGCAGATAGCTTTCAGTGATTTGAAGTTCTTTGTTCTTTTAAACATCTTTAGAATATCTTCAAATTCATATCCTCTATATATTCCATCAGGATTAATCAAGTCTAGCTCAGCCAACTCTTTTAAATCATGAACTTTCAAGGCATTGACTAAGGTTGTGTACTCTATGAAAAATTGGACTAATCCTGATATCCTCTTCACCATGAACATATTCCAGTTACTATCATACTTCCTGGTAATAATTTATACATCTGTCTTGCCACTGGGAGTAGATACCCCTCTTATCATTTCAGTAGTAGTCAGCCCCTCTTGAAGTTTAACTTGAGAAGGCTCAATAAACCACTCTGGATTCTTGTGAAGTATAGGGGCCAGAACATCTTGATCTTTAACTGTCAACTGCACATCTTGTTCTGATTTTCTTGTTCTAGGCTTCTGGGCAATCACTTCTTCTTCAATTCCTTTTGGTCTTTCTTTCTTGTCATTGATCATCTTTAACATAGCAGCCCTAAGAGAATTAGTCTTCATGTTTCCCAGCTTTCTTTTTGTAAATCCTTGTTGAGACAGATAATCCTTTATTTCCTTATCTGTCATACTATAAGGATCGGGATATGCAGTTTGAGTGTCATACTTTTTTGCTGTCTTAGAGATACTTGTGACTGATTTAGTAGTTTCCTTTTCTTTTTCATATTCAGTCACAAATGTTGGATCAAGAAGCTTCTCCATCTTTCTCACTTCTTCTACCATACCTTCATAAGTCATGCTAAAGACTATATTAGCATCATTTCCATGGTTGATCAGGAACATGGCATAAATCACAAGATCATTATTCTTAGCCTTCTCTATCATACTTTCAACAGATGGCTCAATAATTGATGGACTCCTCATGTCCTCATGTTTATTTGTTTGTTCATCTTTAGTTTCTCCTTCTTCCAACATAATCACTTCCAAAGTATGTTGCAACTCCTTCTCAGCTTGTTTATGTTCATCTAAAAATTCAGCAATTGCTGCCAAACTCCTAGGATCATCTTTAGTTTTTCTTCTTAGGTTGTTCTTCCTCTATCATAGGAAGTTTGCCTTTTGCTTTTTCAGTCAAGTATTTCCTTTTTCTTGTGTATGTGATCACTCTGGGTCCTGATGTTGAAGCTACATCAGTTTTGGCCTATTGTTTTTCTTCAACAGCCTTAAGCTCAGCAATGATTCTTTGTTGTTCAGCTTCTTGTCTGTTCAATTCAGTTGTTTCCTTTTCTTTGAGTTCATCACAAATTCTATTGATTAAACTTTGTTGTTCAACAGTCAATACAACAGCAAGAACAAGCTGCATTCTCAGTTCTTCTTCTATTGCATAGGTTGTGATGGAATTACAACTATAGACTCATAAGGGGATTTGGTGTTTTTGATGTAATCCTAGAATTCCTCATCTATAATGAATTCACTTGAAGAGAATCTGTCCATGTCATCTATTAGTTCTTTCATCATAGCCTCTTTTTTAATGGATGGATCAGAATGTACTACCATCTCTCAGCTATCATCATCCCTAACACCATTGGTTTCTTGCTATTGTGAATGAACTGCCTTATCTGTTTCTTCAGCTTTATGTTCTGTTGCTTCTCTTTCAAATTCAGCCTTTAATTGAGCAATTAGTTCCAATTCATCAATTCTTTTCTTCAAATCCTCATTTTGTTTGTTCAGATCAGCAATAATTTCTGTTTGCATCTCCAACATGTGTTCTTTATCTTCCATAGCCACAGTTTGGATAGCCACAGTGTCCACATGACCACTGATTTCTTCTCTTGACATCTCTAAAGTGGCTTTTAACAGTTTGATCTCCTCATCTTTTGTTCTCATATCAGCATCATACTTGGCTTTTAATTCATTTAGTTCTTTCTCCTTTTCATCAAGTTCCTGAATCCTATCATTTATGATTCCTGCCCTTCTATCAAGAGTTTTCTCCATTCTGGAGAATTTAAGCATCAACTCAGAAATCAGTTTGTCTTTTTCATCAGGCCTGTTTATCTCAGATTCAGCATAACTTTTTGAGGGACCTTCATCTGAGTCATTTGTCTCTCAGGCAGTGGTGCAGGTTTTGGATAATCCTCCTTATCACTAGATGATTCAGAAGATGAACTGGTAGATTCACCAGATCTATTAGAAGCATCAGCAGCTTCATGTGAGGGGCTGTTGGAGGGTTCTTCATGAGTGTACATGTGAGAAGATGGAGATGATATAATGGGATCAACCCTAAAAGGGGAATGAATCTCAGTATCATGAGTTGAAGGCTCAATGTGAAGATCACCACCTACATCAACATATGGTGACATTGGCCTCAATATTTCTTCTTGTGTTGCTGCATGCTCATCAGCAGTAGGTGGATTGAGAGTAGCAGGCTGTTCTTCAATAGTTTGTTCATCTCTTTCTTGTATAACATCAGCATCCACTTCATGAATAGGTTCCTTAACAGGAACATTATCTTGAGCTTGTTCCTTAATATCATGTACTTCTTCTTGAGGATTAATCTGCTGTTGCATCCATGGCAGTAGTAGGAAAAAAGTACCACTATATGAGTTTCTAGGATCCCTCTTTTTGATGTATTTGTAATACCTGGCATTATAATGAGGCATATCTAGAATTGGACCTTCTAATGCCAAATCAGGAAAGTCTTTATTTATTAACCACTGGATAAATCTTGGGTACATGAGGAACATGTTTCTTCTTCCTTCTTCAACATTAGCAACCATACCATTAAATACATATGCTGAGTAGTTGTATGGTCTGTTTGTACAGAGAGCACAAACAAGTGATGATGTAGTCAATGGTGTATCATTCCATCCAGTCTTCCTTTTGGATAAATAGTGTTGCACATAATGAATGAGGAATCTCCATTGCAAATCAACCAACCCCTTGACTATTTGTTTTGCCTCAAATCCACCTTTATATCCAATGTTTGCAAAGAAGGTCATTATATCATCATCTTCAAATTCAGTTGGAGAATTAGGATCATCTTGAAATTGAAGGCATTCTCTCATAGATTGTTCTGATATCAACAGAGTCTGATCATCAGATATTCTTCCAGAAATTACTTTCTCTCCATCAATCTCCAATACTTCTGCATTTCCCCAGAAGATCTAATGTAATTCTCATAGATTACAGGTCTGACTGTTATGGCATGAGTCACTCTTGTTGTGGCTATGAACCTGATCATGTCTCTGAGTCCTTTAGCTTCTGGGACATCAGGATCATGAAAACCACTGACCTTATGGAGCTTACTCCAGTTCAGTTTAACCATGTGTAATCTACACAATATATGAATGAATTAGTGAGAATTGTGGATAACATATCTCAAAATAATATGTATTGTGTTCGATTTGTCCAATTTTGACTTTTTAAATCAAAATAGTGATTTTGCTTGTTACTGTTGCATTAGGTGTTTTGACCTAAGTTTGATTTTGAATGAAAAGAAGTTCAAAAGTTTTGGTTTCTTTCTGTTGTGTTGATTTGTGATTCACAAGTTTTTCATTCTAAACACTGGTTTCGATTTCACAATGTTGTGGGATGATATCCCCTGTTCATTGGTGTCTCAGTTGTACTTAGAACCACTGAAATCCTTGTTGTATACACAAATCATTGGTTTTAATGAACTTTGACATTCATGAAAATCCATTGTTATTGTGTAGTTTGAGAGTTTCGCAATTTTAGGGTTCTATGTTCCAACATTTTTTTGACAGTCGAAGTTTTTCAAAATTCTGATAATCACCTTGTAGTTGACAATGTTTTGATTCAAAGGACACTTTTGAATGTTTTGATGTTTGGCTAGAGCACTGAGATTGTTGATGATAGTAGATTTGAATTTTGAAGAAGTATATTTTTGGCACTAGTCTCACTATGAAACGTTCAATAAAAATTTGAAAAGTAATAAATGACTCACATTAGATGAGTATTTATATTATAGCTCATAATTTTCACAAAATTTTAAGAGTGCTGAAAAGTTCTGTACTGTAGCAAATACGCATAGACAATTTCTATAGGCGCATTTACTGTAACAAATGTGCAAGAACAAATGACTTGTCCGCATTTACTGTGTCAAATGCGGGTGTACAAAGTTATCTTATCAGCATTCACTGTAGCAAATGCGCAAGAACAAACGATTTTTCCGCATTTTCAGTGAACTGTCCGCATTTACTGTAGCAAATACGGAAGAACACTTTGTACATATGCTGATGAGTTGGACTGTCTGCATTACCCGCATTGGCTAAATGACAGGGTTACCTTCACCCACATTAACCAATGCTCTTACCCGCATTAAATTTTGAACTTGTCAAAAATTAATGTAGTTGCAGTGGATGATTCTGATTGGTTTTGCATAGCTGTTTCTGATTTTATGAAGATAAGTCTGCATCATGGGTGCTTTATGAAGATTTAGCAGATTCTGAGATTGTCAATTCTTGCTTGGATTGACTTGTATCCTTGATGTGATACATGTTTCCCAACTGGTTTTGGGCCATGTGCATCTTCTAAAGCTGTTTATGGTATAATTTCCATACAGATACTATCCATTTTGATTTTAAACAATGTTGCCTATTTTACATTTGCAAATTTCATGTTTTTGTAAATATTTCCTTTTAAAATTTTACTACTCCCCCTAAAGTTTATATCCATATGGGATAAATCTTTACACAAATTTATAAAATTTAAGGACAATATTTTAGAATTTTGATTGTTTTGCTTATCTGTAAATGTAGAAATTTTGTACTATTGTTTGAAATTTTAGGATCATATCAATCTTTTCTTTCATAAGTGCAAGTTGTCATGAACTTATTGATTGAAGGTATGTTTGTCCTCTTAAACTCATGCTTGGTCAATATTGTAATGCATGTGATTTTTATCAAGTTTTGATTTAATTAAACATTCAACATGATCCTGAAACTCATAAGCATAGCAAGATCAACTATCCTCATGTACTGTATGGTAGAACTTTTTCACAACTTTCAATACCTAGTCATTTAAATTATGAAACCTCATTCATTTTGGTAAGGGGGATCCACTTAGGGATTCTTTTACTCGATCCTTATTTTGTTTGATCCTCATTGGTATTCTTTTTGCTCTTCACTTTGGAAGGTGATCCATTTTAGGATTCTTTTTATTATATTCGGTTTTATTTGTCACCCGTATTAGATGTGTTCCTAATTGGGAATCTTTTTGGATCTTAACATTAGCACTATGTGCTTGTTTCACCAGGTCTTTGCTCAGCAAAACAAAGGAGAAACAGATGTGAATGAAATTCATAAGGTATCATGACCTGGTGTGATTAGGTTACTACACATACATACACTTGGATAGGTTAGATACTTACATGCTCTTGAGATGATGCATTCACAGTTGAATGTGATCTTTAGTTTATCACAACATTTATCTTCTGTTCCAAGTTGAGCCTACCCTCATATCAAGTATGTCATGTCAGTCTTTCAAGATATTGAATTAAGCACAGTGAATGATATAACGACTATAATTATATCATTTTCCAAAGAAGTACAAATCAAGGACTTCAACAAAAATTGATTTCTTTTTTGTAATTTTGTGAATTTTTTTTATGTTTTTGTAAATTTTGATTTTTACTCAAGGTTAATCATGCCGATTGATTGGACTAAGAATTTAAACCGACTTAGGTCAAATGCTCTAGTAAACAAATCAGCTAGCTGATTGTCTGTGTTAACCTGAATCAGCTTGATTAAACCTTTTTTAGCACAGTCTCTCAAAAAGTGATATCCAATTTCAATATGTTTTGTTTTTTAGTGCTGAACTGGATTGTTTGTTATGAAGACTGCAGTAGTGTTGTCAATATGGATTGGTGTTTGCAAGAAATTATAACCATAATCAAGCATCTAGTTTTGAATCTTGAGAACTTGAGAACAACAAGCTGATGCTGCAATGTATTCAGCTTCAGCTATCGATACAGAAACATTGGTCTGTTTCTTGCACTGCCATGACACCAGCCTGGGACCAAGAAATTGACAACCACCAGATGTTGACTTTCTGTTGAAATTGCATCCCCCGAAGTCGCTGTCTGTGTATGCATAGAGATTGAAGTCTCCTTCCTTAGGATACCATAATCCAAGAGCAGGTTTGCCCTTAAGATATCTGAATATCCTCTTGACTGCATTCACATGAGATTCCTTGGGATCTGCCTGATACCTGGCACAAACACAAACACCAAACATAATGTCAGGTCTACTGGCTGTTAAATACATGAGTGAACCAATCATGGATCGATAAAGAGTCTGATCCACAGATTTGCCATCTGTATCTGGACCAATCTTCATGTTTATATCAACAGGTGTTCTGATGGTCTGACAGTCTGCAAAGTGAAACTTCTTTAACATGGATTCCACATATTTTGACTGGTTGATGAAGATTGCACTAGATGTTTGTTGTACTTGAAGACCTAGGAAGAATGTGAGTTCTCCCATGGCACTCATCTGAAATTTTGAATGCATAAGATCTTCAAAGTCTTTGTAGAGTTGTTTGTTGGTGGAGCCAAATATGATATCATCCACATAAATCTAGACAAGCAGCATCTCATTCCCTTTTCTCTTTCTGAATAAAGTCTGGTCAATCTTCCCTCTTTCATAACCATGGTCAAGAAGAAAGTATGACAGAGTCTCATACCATTTCTGAGGGGCTTGATGTAAGCCATACAAAGCTTTGTCAAGCTTGTATAACCTGTGAGGGAAATCAGGATCCTCAAAGCCTGGTGGATGACTCACGTAGACTTCTTCAGAGATCTTTCCATACAAAAATGCACACTTTACATCCATTTGATAAACTGTTGATTTCATGGATGCAGAGTACGCAAGAAAGAGTCGTATGGCTTCTAATCTGGCAACAGGAGCAAACACCTTGTCATAATCTATTCCTTCTTCTTGTGTATAGCCCTGTGCTTTGCTTTGTTTTTGATGACAATCCCTCTTTCATCAGTCTTGTTTTTGTATAGCCATCTGGTGCTGATAGGGTATTGACCTTCGGGAAGATCCACCAGTTGCCATACTTCTTGTTTCTTGAATTGTAGCAATTCTTCCTGCATTGCCTCAATCCAACTATTGTCTTGAAGAGCCTCTTTGATGTTTTTGGGTATAGTTTGACACAGAAAGCACGAAAACAAACAGATGTTTGCTATACTTGACTTGCTTCGACTCACCCGCTCATCTAAATCACCAATAATGTTGGACACCGGATGATTCTTGTGTATCCTGGTAACTGGAATCAGATCACTAGCAATAGACACATCAAGATTGGAGACATTCAGATTATCTTGGTGAGAGGCATTTATTGGAGGTGATGTGGGAGAATGATGAAAGGAATCAGAAGGATCAGCATCTTTGGCTTCAGCAGAACTTTGGATACTTTCATCATTTGAATTTCTGTTGTTTTCAACTGGTGCACAAGCTGGTTCAGGATTTCTCACTTCAGTTGATGGTTCAGCAGAAGGAGAAGGCATTGTGCTATGATCAGCCCCAGTTGAAATACTGTGATGTTGAATAACTGGTCTCACAGGATCATCTTGTAGAGGCACTTCCTCATTAGCTTGATCATCAGAAGAATGTGGAATCATAGGAAAATCAGTTCTTCTATCCACTGAGCCAGAGGATCCTGCATTTGACAAGTTAAACTGATCAAAAGATCTTGTAAATGAGTCAATATCAAACAACCAGTCAGGACCGATTGATGATTTGGGAAAAGAGAGCTCATTGAATTAAATGTTTGTGGATTCATAAATGATGTTTAATCTAGGATTAAACACCCGAAAAGCCTTTGAAACAGAGGAATATCCCACAAAGAATCCCTCGTCAACTTAGGAGAAAACGTTCCTAAATGATCCCTGGTGTTCAATATTGAGACCGAGCATCCAAATGACTTCAAAAATCCAATAAATGGTTTTCTGTGAAAAAGAAGTTCATAAGGAGTTTTATTGTGTTCTTTAATTATCAGAGTTCGATTTTGCACAAAACATGAAGTGTTAACAGCTTCTGCCCAAAACGTAATGGGCAGTTTTGCATCTGCCAGCATTGTTCGTGCTGCTTTAATTAGAGTTCTATTCCTCCTTTCAGCCACTCCATTTTTTTGTGGAGTCCGAGATGCACTGAATTGATGAACAATGCCTATGTGTGTGCAAAATGAACTAAGATCCTCTTTTTTGAATTCTGTCCCGTTATCACTTCTGATTGATTTTACTTTTAAATCAAGTTGATTTTCTATTTTTGTGATAAAATCTTTTATTACTTGGGACGCCTCATTTTTATATGTAAAAAGAAGACTGATGTAAATCGTGTAAAGTCATCAGTGATCACCAAACAATAGTGCTTCTTTCCAATACTCATGACATGAGTTGGACCAAAGAGATCCATATGAAGTAACTTCAAAGGAGAATTGTTTATGTTCACAAGCTTTGGCTTATGTGAGGATTTATGCTATTTTCCTTTAAGACATGCAGTACAGTGATCAACAAAATGAAATTCTTTTTGAGGCAAACCAATTACATGGTTTCTTTTGACCAATCTATTCATGTTTTTAAAGTTCATGTGTCCTAAACGTCTATGCCAAAGTTGTGACTCATCAACAGATGCTTTAGACAAAAGACATGTCTCTTCAGACGGATGAGCACAATTAAGGTTCAAGACATATGTATTATTCTTCGTCGGTGTCTTCAAGACAACCCATTCTTCAGGAATGAAAAATCCTGGTTTCAAAATGTAGTAATGAGAGTCTGTGAAGTGATTGGAGTATTTCTTGTCATAGATCTGAGACACGCTGAGTAGATTGAAGTTTAGTTGCTCGTAGTAGTTCACTTTATCAAAGCTCTGCAGTCCGTTTGTCACAGAACCTTCTCCTATAATTCTACCACCTTGTGAATCTCCTCCAAATGCTACAGTAGTTCCTTGAATATGATTAAAGTCATGAAGGAGGGAACTGTCTCCTGTCATATGTCGGGAGCATCCACTGTCCACGTACCATAAGCTATTGAACCTGTATGAATGACCCTACAAGCACAAAACAAACTAGTTAGAATGAGGAACCCAAGCCATAATTGTCTTTGATTGTCCTTTTTCATCAATCATGGTTACCTCTTGGTATTTTCCTCTTGTTTGAGTTTTAATGGAAGATGATTTCAATGCTTTTCTGTTACTTCTTTGAAGTTTGATTTCATCAATTCCATCTGATGTGTCAGAAGAGTATACAAACCTTTCCTTTTGATTTTTATGTAAAGGTTGAATAGATTTTTGCTTGTCATTAATCACTTTGATTTTATATTTTTTATGAGATTTTAGTGATTTGTTCAGGTTAGCTTGACTTTTGGATCTGACCTTGTCAGTTGGAACTGATGAAATGGGCTTGTTTTGTGAACTTTTCAATCCTTTTTTATTAAAGTAACAATCAATTGTATTGTGATTGGTCATATCACACAATGAACAATATTTGTTAAAATGACAGTTTTTCATTGAGTGATTGTTCATGTCACAGATAGAGCAGTACTCAGTGAAGTAGCACTCATCTATATTGTGATTGGTCATATCATAGAATTCACAATACATTTGATTATCCTTTAACTTTGAAACAAAAGTCATATCAGTCTTTGGGGTGCCAACAAATTGTTTCACAATTCTGACTTGCATGGTTTTTGTGGACTGATGCTGCTTCTTTCTGTATTGCCTTATTTCCCTATCGAATTGTTCTACCTGTTCTTTGTTGAAAATATCAAACCCAATTCCTTGTCTGATATTTGATGAAGATGGTGAATCAGATTTCACTTTAGATTTTTGAACAAAAGTGTTTTTTCCTTTGGTAACTAAAGGAACTTTGGTTTTATCCTTGAAGTTCAATGAAACCCTGTCTGATTTGCTTGAATTTTTAGGAGATATGATCTCATAATCAGATCTTCTTTCAGCAGATGGTTTCACTGAGCATTCAGCAGTGTGATTTACTTTAAGATTTTGAGGAACAAATTTTACAAAAGGCACAATTAATTTGACTGGGCTCTTTGGTTTCTTGATAACCACAGGTTTGTCTGAACACTCTTTGATTTTGATAAAATGACCCAATCTGATTTTATCCTCGTCAGTTTCAATGTAAACACCTGGTTTGTTTTGAGGATTTGTTGTTTAAGAAATCATTGATTTGGTTTCAATAATTTTAGATTCTTTTGTATCTGATTGAGTAAGTGACTCGGGCATAACAGTGTAGTTATCATTATATGGAGGAGGACAAGTTTTATAGCCTATCCCAGTCATATCTTTAGCCCCCTTTTGAGACACAAGTAACTCTTGCAGCTTGACAGATGAGAGCTGAAAATTTTCAAGTTTCATTTCAGTAGCTGATTGCTCAGCTTTTGATTTGGTCAACAATTCAGTTAACCTCTCATTTTCAGCCACAAGTGTGTACTTTTCACCATGGAGTGTTTCCATGTCAGACAACAGAGATTTGATTTTACCTTCATAAATTCTCATTTCTTGTTTTAACATCTCTGATTTCACATTTTCTTCTCTTATTTTATTAGCCAATTTGTGATTGTGTTCCTTGTACCCCTGTACTTCTAGAACACATCTTTCAGAACATAGATTGGATTTTACCTTAGATGGCTTTGGAGTTGGTCCATCATTGATATGTGCCATAATTGCATGATTCTAAAACTGTGGTTGGACTTCCTCAGCATACAAGCTCCAATCACAAACTCCATCTTGTCTGATGACAAGTGCATTGGAAGTTTGTTGATTACTTCCTTGAGATTGATGAGTCAGCAGAGGTCGTCTTTATTGAATTGGCTGTTGCTGATTCTGCTGCTGGTGTAGATGAGTGTTGCTTGATTGAAAGTTGGTATTGTGTTGAGATTAATGCTGGCCATGTGTGGGTCTTTGAAAGTTCGTGTTGCTTCTCCTGGGAGATTTACATTCTCGAGAGAAATGACTAGTCATTTCACAGTTAAAACCCTTAACCTTGGATTTGTCATACCCCAGCTTGGTATTCTCATCAAGACTCAGTTTCTTCCCTTTACGAAAGAACTTCTTTGCTCTCATGGCAATCATGGCCATCTGCCATTCTAAATCCATTTCTTCAACATCATCAGGATCCATCTCTTCCAGGTCCTCTTGAATCAAGTGTGCTGATGTGAGTCTCTCCCCAAGGTAGGCTTCAAAGCTAGCAACAAAGGCATTGTTAGTAGCCTTCTGTTCTTTAGATCTTTGATCATTGATATACTACAGGGTGTTGCTGTGGGCTGAGCAGAAGATGAGGGTTTATGTTGTTGAGCAGCACAGAATCCAGTTGTCTTTGAATGGTCACCAGTTGAGAGAAAGTCATATTCTACAATCACAAATGCATTCTCAACAGAATGAGTTTCTGATGGAAATTTGTAAGCCTCAATGACTTGTGGTCCACTGAGATTTCTACTCCTTTCATCCAACTCTAAAGCCTCAATTTTGGCAATCATGATATCTAAGTTTGTACTCTCCAAATCAAGGGTATTCTTTAACATAGTAACATTTTGTTTCCAGCTTTCAGGTAAACTATGTAGCATTTTCTTGTTCAATTCTTTTTCTTTGTAAGTGACCCCCATGATTTCAAGATCATTTACAAGTTGAACAAATCTATGAAGTTGTCTTGAGATTGACTCTCCTTTGGTGTGATGAAAAGTTTCATATTGGTTTATTAGTTTATCTTTGTTAATTTCAGTCACTTCACTACTTCCTTCACACATGATCTGTAGAGCATCCCACACCCCCTTAGCAGTTCCATATTTTTCTATCTTTTCAGAACATCCATTTTTAGTGCTTGTGTAAGGATGGAATAAGCTCTAAGATCAATCTTGATTTTCTTATATTCTTCATCATCAAGAGTTAAATTGGGATCCTCAATGGGAATTCTTATAGTTTTGTACTGAGCAGCTTGATCAGCATTTAGAGACAGTGGAATGTAGGGACCTTTGCAAATACATATCCAGTCGTCAGGATCTACCCCTGTAATGTAGTTTCTAAAACCAATTTTCCATTGCTTTAACTTAGATTTGTGTTTAAGCAGAGGAAGTTTAGAAGCATGCCCAATTTCAGAAAGATTGTGAGAGTCCATGTTAGGTAAACTGATTTTAACTTGGTTGAGTAAGGTTTTAAGTTGATTTTAAGTTTGAGCAGTGAGTTGTTCTCTAAATTTTCTGTTCATAGACTTTACCAGATCTGTTACGTTCAGATCTGTTAGCTGGAAAGAGTTCTATGTTTTTGTTGTTTGTGAGTGTGAAGGTTCGTCAACAATAGATCTGTATGGTACCACTTATTTGTGTTCGATTTCAGTGTGTATGTTTATCAGAAGTATAGATCTTGCTGATAAACAACTCAGTCTACAGTTCAATCGATTTTCACACAAAATCTGAGAAGATTCTATGATGAATTCAAGAGCCGAGGCTCTGATACCAATTGACTGGGTTTGAGAATGATATTCTCGGTTGATGTGACTCAACCTAGGATTGAATATGCAGACTGAGTCAGTAATATAGTTGCGGAATCACTATATTACAAAACAGATGAATCTGAAATAAATGTTTGAGTAAATGCAGTACATGAACACAGAAGTCACAAATGTATAATATTGATGTTATAACTATTGAAGACCAAAAAACTTACAAAGTTAGGGTATGCAGCCCAATTTATAGGCATACACATAATCTGTACAAAAGACTAAACTAATCCTTATCTATACAAGAGAATCTAGTCTGTGTACAAAATAAGTAAACACATTGTAAGTTGTTCATACGCATTAGTTCATGCGGATGAACAAGTCTTCATCAACATTAGTTGTCTTGTGATCAGCATTAACTTAGTTCATCCGCATTAGTTTATGCGGGTGAACAAGTCTTGTCAGCAACATTTGATCAGCATGTTTGCTCACCCGCATTACTTTATGCGAATGAACAAGTCTTGGCCGCATTTCCTTTTGTTCATCCGTATAAACTAATGCGGGTGAACACTTCTTGTTCAGCATTCCTTGTCTTCATCCGCATTTGTTAATGCAGGTGAACAAACACTTGTCAACATTTGTTCACAAGTTATCCGCATTAACAAATGCGGGTAGTCTATACTTAGTCTTTTTCTGTCTTCTTGGTCTTCTGTAAATAATGTCTTCTATAATCTTCTGTTGTCTTCTGTTAATGATGTTATCCAACCAGAACAACCTCCAACCATCTCTTAAGTTGGCAAGTATGATCCTTTCAGGGTCTAACACTTATAGTGATCAATTTTTTTGAAAGGGTCACTAATCCGGGCTTGAAGGTGATAGATGGGACTCAAACTTCTAAACCTATTTTGAAGCTGGTTCGAAACTTAGAAGACTGGGATCAAGATATGATTTCATTATTTGGAGTTTTTGAACTTAAAGTTCAACATCCTAGTTATATCTCATTTTTGTCTATCCAAAAGTTTGACCGTGTTGCGTCAGAAGTTGCAGAAAATGATAGAAAATATTTTATGATGATTATTAAGGTAATGGATGTTGCGATGGAGAGAATTACATTGTCGAAAATCTCTAGTATATGCGAACATCATAAAGAAAGACATAAAGTCTATTGATTTTATGAGAATTTCAAGCAAAGGCGTGTTGGAAATTCATTCTCACGATCATCCTAATCCTTTTGAGTTCTACACCAACATTGATATTGCAGGTCTGATGAAAGAAACTTTGGAGGTAATGGACAAAATGGAGATTAAAACCAACGAGTCAAACCCTGAGCAAGCTATTCTTGCAAATAAGTTCATGTCAGCTATAAAGAAAGCGTTGCATGAATTGGATATTTACAATGAAAAGTAGGTGTTCAAGATAAAAGAAGAAACATAAGAATTAAATAAAGACTGAAGACAATGTAAATCTTAGGTGGAGTATTGATAGAACTCTTAAGATTAACATTTTGTCTTTTGCATTTTGTCATAGTATAGGGTCTTATTTTGTAAATATATGTTCCATGTTTTTCTTTGATAGTATAAATAGGATATTTTATGTATCGTGTAGGTAGACCTAGAGAACGAAATAGGTAGAACAGATTGAACAACTGTAACTCACTCTTACACATTGTATCCTAAGCATTTGCTATCAATGACATATATGAATATTTGAAGCAATTGCTTGTGTTTGATTACTTTGTGTTTGAATTGATCATTGCATTACGATATCATCACAGATTGATCCATTTTAAACCTACCACCTTTACTTCCATGGATGCTACAACAAATCAATCCAGAAGAAGCCCATGAAGAAGAATCTGAAAAAGTTATTCCTGATGTTGTGGAACAAGTTGAGGATGATGTTCCTGCTAATGTACATGAGATATAGAAGAACAACCAGCTGCTCATGTTCAACAAACTATTGAAGAACATTGTGAAGAAGCAATAGAAGGACTGAGGCAAGTGTCACCACAGGTTGATGTAGGTGGTGATCTTCACATTATGCCTTCAGTTCAAAATGCTGATATTCCATCACCTTTCAGAGTGTCACCTGTCCATTCACATCAATTATCTCCTATCCATTCTCATCATGTATCTCATGTTTATTCTTCTCCCAAAGCTACTGCTGCATCTGTTGAATCTGATGAATCTACCACTTCATCAGATAGGTCTGAATTATCTTCAGATGAGGAGGAACCTCATTTAGGTTTTCAAATGCCTGTGAGACAAGTACACTCAAGGCCGGTGTTTCAGAAAGTTTTGTAGAATCTAAAGTCAATCGACCTGATGCTAAGGATGAAATGATTTCTAGGCTATTACTGATGGTAGCCAGAATGGAGAAACTATTGGATAGAAGATCTAGCATCATAAGAGATAGAATTGTTGAACTATATGAGAAGGAGAAAGAATTAAAAGTACTAAAAGCCAAATATAAATCTAATAATGAAGAAATGGATAAAGAGGTTGATAGACTCAAAGTATCCCTAGAACATGCCAGAAAAGAAATCAATGGACACTTGGATGCTACAAACATCAAAACTCTTGCCATGGAAGAACAAGAGAATCTTCTTGATCTCCAAACTGATATAATATTTGTTCTCCATAGACAGATAGAAGCTTTAACAAAGAGAGTTTCTAACTTGAAATGTTGATTAAGATTAAAGAAGAATTGGCCAAGAAAAGGATGAGAAGGGTGATGATGAGAATGATAAAGACAAGGATGATGAGCCTCAAAAGGAAAACAAATCAAAAGAAGATGAAGATGTCTCTGGTAGGAGTAGTGATGATGATGATAGCTCTACACCTTCAACGAGGCAAAGAATGATAGAAACTATTCAGCAATCCCAGCATAGTGAGTTTAGGAGGAAGATGAAAGCCTAGCTATGGTTGTCATTCTAATCAAACTTCTGAAGAAAGACTTGATGAGGAATCAGAGACGCAAGAGTTAATTAAAGACATAGAAATTTATTCATCTAGAGATTTATTCTTTATGAAGACTTCTTGGAATTTTGTCATAGAAATCAGAGCTCCAGTGGAACCAATAGTTGTGATTCCCCCTAACCCTGTGCCATTAAAAGAAGAATTAAGCTTACGGCTTGTTCCTGCAGTCAGTTTGACTGATGACCAAAAGGAACTTATAATGAAGCTGTGTGAAAAGCATAGAGAAAAGGAAGTTGCTAAAAAGCAAAAAGAAGAAGCTGAATAACTTGAAAAAGAAAAGAAGGAAAAGGAAGCCGAAGCCTCTTTAACCTCCTCTTCTGGTCCCCGTTTGCATACATACTCCAGGAAGAGGAAGTACTTATCTGAGAAGGCCAAAGGCAAAATGCCTGTGGTAGAAGAGGAACCGGCTCCCAAGAAGCAAAAAGATGATCCAAAAAGCCTTGCTGCTATTGCTTAATTTTTGGATGAGCATGAGAAGGCTGAGGAATAATTAAAGAAGAAAATTAAGGTGATTATCTTGGAAGAAGGAGAGATAGAGGGAGGATATGATGAAAGCATCCTTGATGACCCTTTGTTCAAGGACAGTCCTGCAAAGGTTGAGTCATCTGTTGAGGAGATGGTTGAGAAGGCTCAAACTGAGGATTTAATGGTTAAGGCTATGTACCTGATTAATCATGGTTATGATGCTGATGAAGTGTATGGAATGACATATGAGGGAATGGTAGAAGAAGTAAACAAGATGCATAAACTTCTTGACCCTGCTTTTATGACTGAGTATGAAAAGAAAACAACTAAGAAAGAGATAAAGTTGAAAAGGCATGATGTGATAGTCAGATCCCCAATCTTATTCACCCTAACACAACCTCAACAGACCCAAGTGCCTCAATCCAAATATCTTGATCACTACAGCATGACAGATAGGGAAATGAAGGATTATCTGTCTGGTCAAGGATTTACCAAAAGAAAGCTGGTTAATATGAAGACTAACTCCCTCCGGGCTACAATCCTTAAGATAGTCAAGGAAAAGAAAGAAAGAATAAAGACTATAGAAGAAGAGGTTGTAGGGTGGAAGCCTAGAACAAGAATTTCAGCTTAAGATATCCAATTCACTATCAAAGACCATGATGTCTTGGCACCATGCTACACAAAAATCATTAATGGTTTATTGAACCCTCTCAAGTGGAGTTACATGAAAGGTTAACTATTTCAGAAATGATTAGTGGTGTGAAGGCAAAGTAGATTTGAAGATAATTTCCTGGAAGTATGATAGTGATTGGAACATGTTTATAGTGAAGATGATCTCAGGGCTAGTTCAGTTCTTCACTGAGTATATTGCTTTAGTGAAATCCCAACAGATACATGATCTGAAGGAATTAGCTTAGCTGGAATTGATCAATCATAATGCTATGTACAGAGGATATGAGTTTGAAGATATACTAAAGATGTTCAAGAAAACAAACAACTTCAAGTCTCTAAAGGCAATATGCATAAGAAAAGACAAATCTTTCAACAATCCTCTGGAAAAATAGATGAAAATGAAAGGAACTAAAGAGTTGGTATTTCCAGAGATGAATGTAAAACCAACTAAATCACTAAAACGAAAGATGGTTGCTGGAATCCACAAGTCCAAACCAATCTCCAATGTATTCTATAATGAGAAAACTTATGAGTTGGTGATTGAAAGGAAATGGGGAGGAAAAGAAGGTTCTGAGATAAGTCTATTTAGTGGAAATAAGGTGAGACTGTTTGATGAATCCTATATCCACTATATGTTCACAAGACATTTCAGAGAAATAGATAACAAGCTAGGAGAAGCTGATATGTATTTCTTTTTGAAATGCATCAAGATACTCAAAATAGGCTATGATAGAATCATTAGAAAGAAAGAAAAAAGGAAAAGAAAAAGAGTTCCTCTTCAGCTGGGAAACATAGTGAAGCTTGAAGTTGATGCTGATGGTTCTTTACTAATCCACAGAGATGGGCTATCCACTGTATCTGTGTGGAACCCTATCTTTGAGACAGATGCCTATTGAGGCAATTCACACCATGAGTCAAATGAAGATCCATGTACTTAGTTGAGACAAGATGCAAGATGTTAAAGACTTCTCAAATATGATCAAAGCTATACTAGACCTTTCATTAGCTGAACCACAAATGACTCCTGAGCCTGAGCCTGCACCAGCTCCATCAACAGGCCAAGTTCCTAGAAAGCAAGCACCTGCACTAGAAGAACCACCAGAATCTTCACAACCACCACCACCATCAAACCCTTAAAGTACATAGGCTACATAATCCTTAGGGGGAGTATTGGTGGACCCTAAAAGGATCATACATGCCAATTCAAGAGGTGGTTGAAGGTAGTTCTTATTGGATGAAATCTGCACAAGTCCGAGATCCAATACGGGTGAAGACAACAGAAGAAAAAGACAAGTATCGGCTGGCCGCATTTGTCAATGCGGATGAGCAAGAACAAATATGGCTGAGTATTTGTTCATCCGCATTTACTAATGCAGATAAACGAAATCAAATGCGACTAAGTACTTGTTCTTCCACTTTAGTCAATGTGGATGACATACTTAATGCGGATGCTCAACTGAAGAAATGCTAATGAAGATCAACACATCCGCATTAACTAATGCAGATGTTCATTACAAATGCTGATTATCATTTTGTACTTAGACTAGTATTTTGATGTATAGTTGTCAGGGTAGTTTAGTCATTTTGTACAAGCATTGTATCAGCCTATATATAGAATAGTATACACTTAAGTTTAAAAGTTTTCATGATAAGTGCTACAAACCCTAGCACACTTTATATTTTGTTTACTAATATCAATATACAAAGCATTTATTATTATTTTCAGCATTTAATGTTCATTGATTTTGTATTTCCGCTAGTTAATCATTAACTCAATCATCATATTCGATCCTAGTTGAGTCACATCAACTGAGATTCTTATCTCGGACCTAGTTAGATGAAATGGATTGCGATGATGATGGTTGTGAGATGGATGACGGTAAGGTGGATGGTTGGTTAGAAAAAGGATTTTGTGACGGTTAGGATGGTGTTGAAGGGATTTGATGTTCAGGTTGAGGTTGAGGATCTGGTTGTGGTTGAGGTTTGGTTCTGGTTGAGGTTGAGGATCTGGTTGAGGTTGATGCTGAACGGTAATAAAGGATTGACTACTTGAAAAAGGAATGTCATCATCAGGAAATGACGGTACAGTGAATGAGTTGAAAAAGGTGTTTGAATCGTAGAACCATTCTGGATCAGACCCAGCATTGGAAACATTTGACACTTGCCAATCAACATAGAAAGATTCTTGCACAATTCTTGTTTGTTTATTGTATACTCTATAAGCCTTTTGAGTTGAAGAATATTTGACAAAGTAACATTCATCAGACACTACCCCAAACTTTGAGTTTTGAGCTTGAGAATTCAACAATGTTCATGAGCAGCCGAAAGGACGAAAGAAGTCAATCAATGGTTTTCACTTGTGAAACAGTTCATACGAAGTCTTCATCTTGTCTTTGACAATTAGGACTCTATTTAGAACATAGGAGGAATAGTTGACTACTTCTACCCAGAAAATAATAGGAAGTTTAGATTCTATCAGCATAGTCCTGGCTGCTTCAATGAGAGTGCGATTCTTTCTTTCAGCGACACCGTTCTGCTGTGGTGTTCTTGTAGCGCTGAATTATCTGAGAATCCCTTTGCTTGCACAAAATGAATCAAAGATCTGGTTTCTAAACTTTGTTCCATTGTCCCCTTCTGATCGCCATAACCTTGTTGTTGCTGATGTTTTTAATGGTCAGAATCAGCTTCTGCAAAACCTCTGTTGTCTCTCCTTTGTGTGACAGAAACCTGACCTAAGAGTATCTTGAAAAATCGTCCGTTACAACAAGACAGTAATATTTCTTAGCGATACTTTTCACACTTATTGGACCAAATAAATCAGAATGTAATAACTCAAGAGGATTAGAAATAGAGTTTTCTAGTTTAACCTTATGTGATTTCTTGTGTTGTTTGCCTTTAGCACAAGATAAGCATTTTTCAATTATAGAAAAATCCTTTTGTTGTAATCCACGGACAAGATTATTTTTAACCAATTTGTTAATATTTTTAAAATTCACATGCCCTAAACGTCTATGCCACAAAAGGACTTAGAAGAGGAAGCTTTTGACAGGAGACAAGTCATAGTAGAGGTTGATCCTTTGGAGTTCATATTGAGTAGATATGTGTCATTTTTCCTCAGTGCTCGCATAATCACCAAATCATCTGGAACTGAAAATTCAGGCTTAACAAGCAAACATTCATTAGACTTAAAAAGCATTGGAATATTCTTATCACAAATTTATGGTACACTTAGGAGATTGAAGGCCAATTCAGGCAAAAAATTTACCTTCTCCAAGGTTAAAGAACCATTTGATACCTCACCGGACCTATCATTTTACCTCCTTTCTTATCACCCACAAAAGCGACATATCCTCCGTTTATTATCTGATAGTCGGTAAGAAGGTCCTTCAATCCGGTCATATGCCTGGAGCATCCACTATCAATGTGCCAAAAGTTGTTGATAGTCCTTCTCGAATGATCCTGGCACATTGATTAGAGAAAATCATTTAGACACTCGGACCCAAACTTAAGCAGCTTGGTTCTTTGAGAATATGAATTTTTACAAAAGAAACATCAACAAAATGTTTTATTCTGTTTCCAAAAGATCTGTTATCAACATTCCTATTTACAACCTTCGGGCAGTGTTTAATGACATGATCATCCTTACAACATTTGAAACAACAAGATTTAAAAAAAATTATTTTATCCTTTTGGATAGAAACATGATCCATAATAATCTCTTCCTCACATTCAGACATAGGATAGTCACAATCACTATAACTAATGTGCACTTCTTGTGATTTGTTTTCTGAGTCCATTGGTCTGTCAGGATTTATTTTATATCTTGAATTTTATAGTCATGTGTGGATGTTGTTTGATTTGGATTATAAAGACGAATTGGAGAGAAATTGGGGATGGGGAGAGAGATAATTTTTTCAAAACAATATGATTTTAAAAAACTTTCATGGCCTTTAGTGATAACACAAACTTGTTCTTTCACATTTGAAATATCAACTTCATTTGATTCAGACATTCTGGAATAAGAACAACTTGAACTTAAACTACTCAAGCTACCATCTATACTACTAGAACTACTATCTACAAAAGACTTTTTGAAATCAGAAGAGCTAGAACTACTACTTCCAAGACCTCTACTTCCTCCATAATCATAATCTTTCCGAACCTCTTTAAGATTCACCCCTTCTAAACCTGCAAACTAACTGTTAGTATCATTTTCAATTAAATCATTTGTAGGATGAGGTGTAGGCATTGGAGAATGGAAAAAGTACTTGGAGGTGGATAAACATAGGTGAGATTTGTGAGACTCTCATGAGCTTGTTGATTATATCCATGAGCTTGTAATCCAAAAATCCCCTTTCTTACTTCAACATTCTCACTTACAAGCTCCACTAAGGTGGTAAAGAATCCAAAAGCTTTGTCACTTGTTCATTGTTTGACAACTTCTCATCATACTTCTTCAAATTGCTTGTGACAGACAAAAAAACAGTTGGTGAGATCAGTGAGACTCTCATTCTTGTGTCCAACAAAAGTATTGAATTCTTTTTCAGCTTGAGCAGATTTATCTTTGACCAAATCTTCATTACCATCATAGAATTCACATAGAGCATCATACAGGGCCTTTGCACTTTTGTATTCACCAAATCTGTTGTGAATTTCTGCTGACAGACACAGAGTTAAAGTACCAAACGCCTTTTGATCAAAATCAATCAACTTGATGTCTCTCTTTACATATTTTATTAGATCTATAATTTGAATAGTCAAATTATCTTCTATGGAAACAGGCACATGAGGTCATTTCATAATTGATTCCAATTGGGTGTGATTAGTGTACAAGAAGAAGGATTTCAAACATCTTTTCCAGTCATCAAAATTGTTCCCATTGATTAACTTAGGGGGTCTTTTTGGTGTCACACTCTCAATATCAGGAAGGGTAAGACTTATCATCATTGCAATTTGAGAAGATCAAAAACAAATAGTTTCGCACAAGATCAGTAGTTTCGGTATAGTTTCGGGAGCAGTTTCGCCCGAAACTATTGAACTTTTGTTCAAAGATAAATGGACAACAGTTTCACTAGAAAAACTAATCAAACTGATGAACTTTTGTTCTAGATTCGCAGAGAGATCCCAAGCACCAAATATCTTCTAATTTGGGTAGTTTCGCATGACAGTTTCGCACAAAGAACACAAGATTCGCATGAAGAATTTGAAAACCCTCTTTTTGAGAAAAATGACCAAAAAATCACCAAAGCTCACACAGAACACAATCAATTTGGAATCAGATGATTCCACAAGTTTCCCAAACACACACCTCACCTTTTTCAATCGATTTCCATAGATAACAAACATAAAACACATCCAAAAGATTGAGAAGATGAATATCTTAAAAACTAACCAAACACAAACAATCAAGACCACAATGGCTCTGATACCATATTGTCATTCCAAATGATCATTTAAACGTGCTTTTAATGAAGATTTAACACCAGAATCCTCAAGTTCTCACTAATTCTAATAACTTAGGGACCATGTAATGATACAAGAATGAGCACAAATCAACAAAACCCATTTGAAGTAAGATTTTGATAAGATGATTAAGAACAATGCTGAAAGATAACAATAATAAGCTCCTAGCAATAGCAATACCCAATGAACTCAAATTAATAGTATTACATGAAGGTTCTAAGAGTTTTCAAATGATCAACAAACAAACATATTTATACAGGATCTAGTTTCACACGCAGTTTCGCATAGTTCGAAACTTTCATGCACTGTGACCATGTGAAACTACCGGACGAAACTACAGTTTTGCACATAATTGATCCTATTACAATAATAACTAAGCTATAACTAACGACAAGGTGAATACCACCCTATACTTGATCATCAGTTTATAATAAAAAGACAAAACAAAGAATTGAGTCATTTGATATAGATTGGCATGAATCTTCAAAATAGATGCAAGATCTGCTCCTTCTTAGGTATACAATTATGCTTCATTCTTTGAAACCTTTATTCGATCTTCTGTTGTGTCTGTAGCTACTCAACCTTTGACATCATCCATTCAAAATGCATTATCTATTGATGTTGGATCTATTTCATCTTCGAATACATGAAAATTATTAGACATACCATCTTCTTTTAATATATCAGCTTTTCAACATCAGTTATTGATCTGAATAAGGTCTGAACTTGAAGTGACTTAGGTTGATCCAGTGGTTGACCAAGCTCCACAGGACTCTGATCCAATTTCTTCTTCTACACAAGATGTTCCAATTGATACAATTCAAGTTATATTTGAAGATTTACCTGTTGATAATGATATCACTCAAGAGGAACTTCTTATTTACTAACCTGAAGGAGAAACTACTGTTGCAGAACCTGCTGGCCATATGTCTAATTTAGACCAAGTTATTTCTGAAGATCTCATTCCTTAGTTGATAATACATAAAGATCATCCAATTGAAGTAATAATTGGTCCGTTATCACAACGCTTTCGCACTTGAAGTCAAGCTGGAGCAATCAAACATGCTTGTATACATGCTTCATTTCTCAAATCGTGCCGAAGAACATCGAGATGGTATTACAAGAAAAGAGTCAGGTTGAGCCCATGAAAGACGAGCTAATGCAATTTAAGAAATTAAAAGTTTGGCATTTATGTGAACTTCCAAAGGATAAGCTGCCAATTGGAACTAAACGGATATTTAGAAACAAAATGGATAAGAAAGGTGTCATTGTTTGCAACAAGGCCAGACTTGTTATTCAAGGGTCCTATCAAGTTGAAGGTCTTGATTATGAAAAATATATGCTCGAGTTGCAAGATTTGAAGCTATACCTATTTTTTGGCTTATGCTTCATACATGAACTTTAAATTTTATAAAATGGATGACAAAACTGCATTTTTGTATGGTGAAATGAAAAAGGAAACCTATGTTTGTCAACCACCTGGTTTGAGGATCCAGATCATCTTGACTATGTTTACAAGGTAGACAAAGCATTCTATGGATTATATCAAGCACCTCATGCATGGTATGCCATACTCACTAAACATTTGCTTTGCAAATGGTTATACAAGGGGTGCTATTGATCAAACATTGTTCTTAATAAAGACTGGTGATGACCTTATTCTTGTCCAAATTTATCTTGATGACATTATTTTTGGGTCTACTAATTAAGATTTGTGCAAGGAATTTGAAGCAGTGATGAAGAAGAAGTTTGTTAGACCCTGAAAGGATCATACTTGCCAATTCAAGAGGTAGTTGTAGGTTGCTCTGGTCTGAAATCAACAAGACATAAGACAAAGACAAAAAAACACAGAGGACAGAAGAAAAGACAAGAAAAAGACAAGTGTTGAAGTCTCCGCATTAGTTAATGCGGATGACCATTGAACAAATGCTGACAAGTATTTGTTCATCAGCATTAACTAATGTGGATGAAGAAAGAAGGAATGCTGACAAGTGTTTGTTCATCCGCATTGACTAATGCGGATGAACAAAAGAAATGCTACCAAGACTTGTTCATCCTCAACAACAAATGCGGATGAACTAAGCTAATGCTGAAGACAATCAATAACAAATGCTGACGAAGACTTGTTCATCCGCATTAGTCAATGTGGATGAACACTTACAAATGCTTATGTTATTTTTGTACTTAGACTAGATTCTGATGTATAATAATCAGGGTAGTTTAGTCATTTTGTACAGGCAATGGGTATGCCTATAAATAGAATAGTATACCCTAACGTTATAAGTTTCTTCCGTCAGTCATAATATTATACATTTTTAGCAGTAACCTTGTTGCCTTTGTGAACTGTTCATCAAAGCATTTACTTCAGTAGTTAATGTTCTGTAATATAGTAATTCCACAACTATATTACTGACTCAATCATCATATTCGATTCTAAGTTGAGTCATATCATGTCACACCCTCTAAATCCGCGTGCGGGGTTTTACCGCGAGGCGCGTGACATACCAGGATCTCAGTCATTAGTTACCAAGAACGACTCTATATGATTAATAAACAAAACCAGAGTTAACGTTTAAAATACTGCGGAAGCGTTTTTAAAACTAGAAAACTCAAAACAAGTAGTATGTAAAGAGAATGCGCAAAACATAAGCGCCCCAAACACAAATGTTTAATAGGAAAATAAACCCAAATGTGTAAACAAACAATGTAGACAACTCAACGATGCTGGTGTGCATGCTCCTAGGCAACTGGCAACCTTAACCTGAGAATAGCATACTAAACAAGTCAACACATGGTTGGTGAGTTCAAGAGTTTGCGTTAAAATATAAACCAATCAACAGTTTCCAGAGCATAAGTAGTGTATTGCAATAGATAGCTAGTCTATTAACATAAAAATATTAATCATAGTGATTTCGCGATCGAAGCTGACTGTGTTACGTTTGTTTCCTCCCGTCACGACTTACCGTGTCGTGACGAATATATGTTAGGACAAAATTGCACCCGTTTGACCTCGAGTCGCACAGGTGGGGCTCGTCAGACCCAGTAGTACTACCCAAGATTTCCCGCTATTCAATATTAACAATCCAAAAGTGTGAGGACTTTCCATGGTAAACAGCACTATATCAATATTATACACACTCATATATAAAAGCGTTTGTGATCAACAGTATGCTATCTCCCCCAAAAGAGATTATGTAAAATAAGTGGGGCAAGAACTCACCTGATGCGCGAAGAATTAACCTAGAGCTTAACTTGAAAGAAAGAGGGAAAGACAACCTTCAAAGGTCACCTAGAACACAAGAGTACATAAGTACATGTACACAGAATCAACATGAAACCCTAAGTGTTCTACAAACCAAGAGACTCAAGGTTTAAGAAAGACAAGACACATTTGACCCAGTTGACCCGTTTGACCCATTGGTGACATTATAGGTGATAACTCGTTAATACTAACACACAGCATATCATACATGATCAACATACAACCCAACAATAGTCCTAACATACCCATATGACCCATTACCATGAATTCCCACAAACAGGCCAAATCAGATAACTATCCAACTAAACATTCTTACAACACAAACAATACATTTAGTTACCTTAGAAATCATCCATGAATACACTAGCATGATCCTAATATCCCAAACATGCTCAAATCATCCAATTCAAGGATTTGCACAAATAAAGTTTCCCTTTTGGGAAAGTTCATCCCAAATTCATCAAACTCACACTACATTCATGAATTCATCAATTATATACCAATTCAAGTCCATGACAACATCTAAACATGATCAACAACACTTAATCATCATGATTCATCAACATTCAACACCAAAAGTTACTATTTTTAGCAATGTATGAACTATAACACATCTTCTTGATTTTCAATTGTTCATATCATCAACCTAGCATCTAATAATCATCACAAACACATCCATAACATTCATACATCATCCAATCATCAATTCATGCAAAATAAAGTTACTATTATTAGTAACCTATGAACAATGTATCAAAATCATAGCTTTCTTGCATAATCGACGTTAACTAGCATATATACAATCCAACTAACATAATAACACTAACCAACATCAACAAATCGATCCACAATTGCAAGTTTCGAATTAGGGTTTCGGCCCTAATGTAATTTCCATAAAAACTTGTAAAAATCCAACCTTTATTGCATACTTGACGTTAATTAACATGTAATCTATCTAACAAACACATTAACATCAACAATTAGGCATCAATCAATCACCAATTTATAGTTTTCGCATGAAACATTCGGCCAACATGAAGACTCATCAAAAACATACAAAAATCTAACCTTTAAACGTGTAATGGCTTGCAATTGATGATTCCAACGTGTTCTATGCCTTGAAATCGACCAAAACCGAAGATGATTGTTTGTTCTTGGGCTGAATTCGAAGAGGAGAGGGAGAGAGGATGCAAGTCGCGGCCGATGGGTGGGATTAGGGTTGGAGTTTTGATTTTTATTTTATTAAATAACCCATAATTACCCTTTTAACCCTTATAATTTGTATTTTATAAAAATTAAGCTTTTTGAATAGTTTTTGAATAGTTTTTAACTACTAAACACAATTATTATTAATCACAAATAACCCTCATGCATAATTCCCATTTATCACAAAACACACGAAATAAATATGCACGTTTTCACGTTACGCGATAAAATTACAGTTAACATTCAAATCACATAAGCATAACTTAATAATCACATTGTTAACTTAATTATCATCAATTTAACATTACTGATTATTGTTAAGTCACCAACATTCAACGACAACTAGTGTGTGTGCTCGACACGTGTATGCAAGACTTAACGGAACAAACGGAGTTTGGTAACGGAAAATTACCGGATGTCACATTATCCCCATGTTGAAAGAATTTTCGTCCCGAAAATTGCGTTACATGGTGACTGTTCCATCACTGGTCTACTGCATTGGCACAAGGAAATCGAAATCGGTGAGTTTTGGATGAGTTGTCACATCATCCCCATGTTGAAAGAAATTTCGTCCCGAAATTTAATCAGTACCTTCGCCGGCTGGCATCGTCCTTTCGAATAGCTGAGGATACTTAAGCTTCATTTGGTCTTCACGTTCCCACGTGAATTCTGGTCCACGTCTCGAGTTCCAACGAACTTTGACGATGGGTATCTTGCTTTGCTTAAGCGTTTTCACCTCACGATCCATCACCTCGACCGGTTTCTCAATGAAGCGTAGTTGTTCATCTACTTGAACTTCTTCCAGTGGTACGACCATCGTTTCATCCGTTAAACATTTCTTTAGGTTTGAAACATGGAATACATCATGGATTCCACTCAATGAATCAGGTAAGGCTAGTCGATAAGCCACTGGGCCAATTCTTTCCACTATCTCAAATGGTCCAACGTATCTCGGATTTAGCTTTCCTCGCTTACCAAACCGAACTACGCCTTTCCATGGTGAGACTTTTAATAAAACTTTGTCACCTGTCTAAATTCCAAAGGTTTTCGTCGTTTGTCAGCATAGCTTTTCTGTCTGTCTCGCGCTGCGGCCATGCGGTTTCTTATCTGAACAATCTTCTCAGTTGTCTCGTGTACTAACTCGGGACCCGTTAATTGACTATCACCAATTTCAGCCCAGCAAACTGGTGATCTACACTTTCTCCCATACAAAGCTTCAAATGGTGCTGCCTTTATACTAGTGTGATAACTGTTGTTGTAAGAAAATTCCACCAAGGTAGGTGAACTTCCCAGTTATTCCCGAAGTCAATCACACAAGCACGTAACATGTCCTCCAAAGTCTGTATAGTACGCTCGCTTTGACCATCTGTGGATGATAAGCAGTACTCATATCCAATCGCGTACCTAAAGCTTTCTGCAACGACTGCCAGAAGTGTGATGTGAAACGAGAATCGCGATCAGAAATAATTGAGATCGGTACTCCATGCCTCGAAACGATCTCCTTCAGATAAAGTCGGGTTAACTTCTCCATCTTATCTGTTTCCTTTATCGCTAGGAAATGAGCAGATTTTGTTAATCGATCCACGATAACCCATATTGTATCACAACCCGTAGAAGTGCGAGGTAACTTAGTAATAAAATCCATTGATATTTGATCCCACTTCCACATAGGGATCTCGGGTTGTTGTAGCAGACCAGATGGTTTCTGATACTCCACTTTAACCTTCGAGCAGGTCAGACACTTACTCACATAAGTAGCTACATCTGCTTTCATGTTAGGCCACCAATAGTGCGCCTTCAAATCGTGGTACATCTTGTCAGATCCAGGATGTATAGAATACTTGGACTTATGAGCCTCACTCATGACCAAATCTCTCAGATTTCCATGTAGAGGTACCCATAGTCTATCCATGAAGTAACGAATCCCATCCGCTTTTACTTCTAATTGCTTTTCCATTCCTCGTAACCCTTCTAAACTCATGTTTTCTACCTTCAGAGCTTCAGTTTGAGCATCACGGATTTGTTCAGGTAATTGCGTACTAATCGTTAGTTGCAGAGCTCGCACACGTCGAGGTTTAGCAGTCTCTTTTCTACTCAACGCATCAGCAACTACATTTGCTTTCCCCGGGTGGTACTTAATAGCACAATCATAGTCGTTTAACAATTCCACCCAGCGTCTCTTTCTCATGTTCAACTCTTTTTGCTCAAAGATGTGCTGAAGACTCTTGTGATCGGTGTAGATGGTGCATTTGGTACCGTACAAGTAATGTCTCCAGATCTTTAAGGCAAAAACTACCGCACCCAGTTCCAAGTCATGGGTGGTATAGTTCTTTTCATGAATCTTCAATTGTCTAGAGGCGTAAGCTATCACTTTATCCCGCTGCATCAGGACGCATCCAAGTCCTTGAATAGACGCATCGCAGTAGACTACGAAGTCGTCACTACCATCCGGTAACGCTAATATTGGTGCGCTACACAATTTATGTTTCAGCAACTGAAAAGCAGATTCCTGACTCTCACCCCATTTGTACGTCGTTCCCTTGTGAGTCAAGGATGTGAGAGGTTGTGCAATCTTAGAGAATCCTTCAATGAATCGTCGATAATATCCCGCTAATCCAAGGAATTGTCGTATCTCACTTGATGTCTTAGGAACAGACCAATTCTTTATCGCTTCAATCTTAGCAGGATCAACATGTATTCCCTTCTCGTTGACAATATGACCCAAGAATTGTACCTCACGTATCCAGAAATCACACTTAGAAAACTTTGCGTACAGTTGTTCCTTTCTAAGTAATTCCAAGATTAAACGTAAGTGCTTCTCATGTTCTTCCTCGGTCCTTGAGTATATCAGTATGTCATCAATAAAGACGATAACAAACTGATCAAGATAGGGTTTGCACACGCGATTCATGAGGTCCATGAATACTGCTGGTGCATTCGTCAACCCAAATGGCATGACCAAAAATTCATAGTGACCATATCGTGTACGGAAAGCAGTCTTCGAGATGTCCTCTTCTCGAACTCTCAGCTGATGATACCCAGACCTCAGATCAATCTTAGAGTAATAGCTTGATCCTTGTAGTTGATCAAACAAATCATCGATACGAGGTAACGGATATCTATTCTTGATAGTAACCTTGTTCAGTTCCCTATAGTCAATGCACATTCGAAATGTACCATCCTTCTTCTTCACAAATAGAACTGGCGCTCCCCAGGGCGACGAACTCGGTCGGATGAACCCTTTATCCAACAACTCTTGTAGTTGAGCGGATAATTCCTGCAGTTCGTTCGGAGCTAATCGGTACGGTGCTCTCGCAATTGGAGCGGCTCCTGGAGTCAACTCAATCTGAAATTCAACTTGACGATGAGGCGGTAATCCAGGAAGGTCTTCCGGAAACACCTCGAGAAACTCACGAACTACGGGGATATCCTCTATCTTCTTTTCCTCAGTCTGTTTATCTGTGACGAGTGCTAATATGGCTAGTCGACCCTTTCGTAACAACTTTTGTGCCTTCATAAACGAGATGATGCCTATCACCGCACCACTCCTATCACCTCTGACCGTAAGGACTTCTTCACCAATGGGAATCCGTATGATCTTCTCGTGGCATATGACTTCTGCTTGTTTATCGAAAGCCAATCCATGCCTACTACCACATCAAAGCTTCCTAACGTAACAGGCATGAGATCTATAGTGAATGTATGACCAGCAAGCTCTATCTTGCAGTCTCTAAGAATATGCGTTACGTGAATCTGTGTGCCGTTAGCTAACTCCACGGTGTATTTAGATTCTAAGGCTGAGGGCATATCACTTAAAAGACTACAGAACCTAGTGGACACGAAACTTCTATCGGCTCCGGTATCGAATAATACAGTAGCAAAACAACCATTAACCGAAAATTTACCAGTTACTGTTGTAGGATCGTTTAGAGCCTCACCTGAGCCAATGACGAAGGCTCTTCCTTTGGCTCCATTTGTTTCCACCATTGTTGTTGCCATTACCATTGTTGTTGTTATTGTTGTTGCCATTGTTTATTGTTGTTGTTCCCATTGTTGTTGTTACCATTACCATTCCTCTTAAGCTGGGGACAGTTGCGTCTGTAATGGCCTTCTTTTCCACACTCAAAACAACCTTTCGAAGTTTCTTGTGATTGTTGTGGCTTCTTCATCAGTTCACCCCGACAGTCTTTGGTAGCATGACCAATCTTCCCACAACGTTGACACTTGAAGTTATCACATCGACCCACATGGTGGTAGTTACACCGGTTGCACTTCGGCAGTCTTCCACCATACCCACCGGGTCCTTGATTTGAGTGCGCCTGGTTGAAGCTTCGGTTGTTATCGAACTTCCGTTGCTGTTGCTGACTTTGCTGCTGTTGTTGAGGTTGAGATTGGCTGCTGGATGACGATCCCTTGTTGCTTGAACCATCCCACTTGCGTTTCTGGTCGGGCACGCTTGCCACCGCACCCGTTTGGGTAACCGTCCTTGCTCAACTGCCTGGTCAGTCAGCCTGTGGGCTGTTCGGATAGCTTGTTGTATGGTAGTGGGGTTAGAAGCAGTTACCATACTTTGAATTTCAGGCACCAATCCCCGTATATAATGCTCCACCCTCTTGTGCATTTCATTCACCATCCCTGGGCATAAAGTGGCTAACTCATGAGTACGAGTCGTGTAGGCTTCAATTTCTGAGCCTTGCATTTTGAGTTGCCAGAACTCAATCTCCAGTTTCTGCACTTCATTCCGGGGGCAATATTCTTCAGTCATGATTTCTTTAAACTCATCCCAAGGTAGTTCATTGGCCACGGCTTGACCCAGCATTTGTACCTGAGCATTCCACCAGGAAAGTGCTGCGCCTTCCAATGTCCCGGTGGCATACTTCACCTGATCAGCAGGCGGGCAGTTGCATTTCGCGAAGACAGACTCTGTCTTCTCAAACCACCTTACAAGCCCTACAGCTCCTTCCGTCCCGCTGTAGGTATGGGGTTTACAGTCCATGAAGGACTTGTAGGTACATGGTGGTGGTCCTGTTTTGACAACCCAAACATTAGTCAGATATCCTAGACAAATAACTAGGATAATCAGTTTAACCTCTTGTTATCATTTACCTGCTGGTTGTCCCGGTTGGGCAGCAGCCACTGCCGCCTGAACATGTTCATTAATTAATGCCGCCAATTCCGCAGGCGTCATGTTTATGGCTCCGGCTCCACGGCCTCCGGCGCCACGTCCACGACCACGCCCACGTCCTCGTCCACGTGCGTCCATATTTCACTTTAAAATTCACAATTACAATAATGAGTAACATCCAACACATTAATCTCATCAAGGTACAGTAAACAATAAGAAATAATGCATTCACCACAACCACAACATTTATAACAGAAATAATAATCAAAGATAAATAATTTGCAATTGAGTCACAAAATATTCCATCAATGTCAAATTTAAGTTTGTCAGTTGGGTGGGAAACAACCCTTCCCACATAGGTTTCAAAGAAAAGAAACACTACATAGTCCAAGTCATTTAAAAGGTAGGATCAGTCCAGTACGTCAGATCCGTCACTGTCCTCATCCATCTCTACTGGTTCTTCTTCGGGGGCTTCCTCGGGTTCTTCTTCTGGGTCTTCCTCATCAGGGTCCACCAAAGGTGCAGGGGCTTCAGCAATCTGGAGTGCTGCTAGCTGTGCCTCCAAATCAGCAAACCTATCATCAACCACTATGTTATGGTGATCTTGTGCATCCATACGCTCACTAAGTGTTACACGTTGCCTGCCAGCGTATGATGTCCACCAATGGCCATCGAAAGTCGCTCCTGAAGCGTATCTACCTGGAAACGCAACTGACGCATCTCAGATCGTAATGCAGAGTTCTCATCAGTGAGTCCTCTAATCCGCTGTCGCTCTGTGTCCAGTGTGGCTACCAAAGCTGCAAATGCCTGCTCCAGAGGGATGCTCAAGGTAGGAAGTGTAGGAAAAGTAGAGGCGGTTGATGACCTAGTCCTAGGTCGTGTAGGTGCTACAGGTGGTACGCGTTCTCTATAAGCCATACGGTTTATGTAAGTGGGGTAAAAAATCCCAGTTACGCGGAGGATCGAGCTCAGGAGGTATGAAAGGCTGATCCCAGTCTATCTCACTAGGAGGATAAGGATGTCGAGGCCAGTTAAATCCCCTATCCGGTACGGGAGAAGTAGGAGGTGACTCAGATCGTGCAGGTCTCTTGCCTAAATTTCTGGATGTCGATGCCATGCTGCGAAGTACGTGTTGCGTATGCCAATGAGTATACAGTAAGGAGAGTAAGCGATAAGTAACTAACAACTGTGCGGTTATAGTCTAGTGTGTGTATGCAACCTAGTTCCCTATAACCAATGGCTCTGATACCAATCTGTCACACCCTCTAAATCCGCGTGCGGGGTTTTACCGCGAGGCGCGTGACATACCAGGATCTCAGTCATTAGTTACCAAGAACGACTCTATATGATTAATAAACAAAACCAGAGTTAACGTTTAAAATACTGCGGAAGCGTTTTTAAAACTAGAAAACTCAAAACAAGTAGTATGTAAAGAGAATGCGCAAAACATACGCGCCCCAAACACAAATGTTTAATAGGAAAATAAACCCAAATATGTAAACAAACAATGTAGACAACTCAACGATGCTGGTGTGCGTGCTCCTAGGCAACTGGCAACCTTAACCTGAGAATAGCATACTAAACAAGTCAACACATGGTTGGTGAGTTCAAGAGTTTGCGTTAAAATATAAACCAATCAACAGTTTCCAGAGCATAAGTAGTGTATTGCAATAGATAGCTAGTCTATTAACATAAAAATATTAATCATAGTGATTTCGCGATCGAAGCTGACTGTGTTACGTTTGTTGCCTCCCGTCACGACTTACCGTGTCGTGACGAATATATGTTAGGACAAAATTGCACCCGTTTGACCTCGAGTCGCACAGGTGGGGCTCGTCAGACCCAGTAGTACTACCCAAGATTTCCCCGCTATTCAATATTAACAATCCGAAAGTGTGAGGACTTTCCATGGTAAACAGCACTATATCAATATTATACACACTCATATATAAAAGCGTTTGTGATCAACAGTATGCTATCTCCCCAAAAGAGATTATGTAAAATAAGTGGGGCAAGAACTCACCTGATGCGCGCAAGAATTAACCTAGAGCTTAACTTGAAAGAAAGAGGGAAAGACAACCTTCAAAGGTCACCTAGAACACAAGAGTACATAAGTACGTGTACACAGAATCAACATGAAACCCTAAGTTTTCTACAAACCAAGAGACTCAAGGTTTAAGAAAGACAAGACACATTTGACCCAGTTGACCCGTTTGACCCGTTGGTGACATTATAGGTGATAACTCGTTAATACTAACACAACAGCATATCATACATGATCAACATACAACCCAACAATAGTCCTAACATACCCATATGACCCATTACCATGAATTCCCACAAACAGGCCAAATGAGATAACTATCCAACTAAACATTCTTACAACACAAACAACACATTTAGTTACCTTAGAAATCATCCATGAATACACTAGCATGATCCTAATATCCCAAACATGCTCAAATCATCCAATTCAAGGATTTGCACAAATAAAGTTTCCCTTTTGGGAAAGTTCATCCCAAATTCATCAAACTCACACTACATTCATGAATTCATCAATTATATACCAATTCAAGTCCATGACAACATCTAAACATGATCAACAACACTAATCATCATGATTCATCAACATTCAACACCAAAAGTTACTATTTTTAGCAATGTATGAACTATAACACATCTTCTTGATTTTCAATTGTTCATATCATCAACCTAGCATCTAATCATCATCACAAACACATCCATAACATTCATACATCATCCAATCATCAATTCATGCAAAATAAAGTTACTATTATTAGTAACCTATGAACAATGTATCAAAATCATAGCTTTCTTGCATAATCGACGTTAACTAGCATATATACAATCCAACTAACATAATAACACTAACCAACATCAACAAATCGATCCACAATTGCAAGTTTCGAATTAGGGTTTCGGCCCTAATGTAATTTCCATAAAAACTTGTAAAAATCCAACCTTTATTGCATACTTGACGTTAATTAACATGTAATCTATCTAACAAACACATTAACATCAACAATTAGGCATCAATCAATCACCAATTGCAGTTTTCGCATGAAACATTCGGCCAACATGAAGACTCATCAAAAACATACAAAAATCTAACCTTTAAACGTGTAATGGCTTGCAATTGATGATTCCAACGTGTTCTATGCCTTGAAATCGACCAAAACCGAAGATGATGTTTGTTCTTGGGCAGAATTCGAAGAGGAGAGGGAGAGAGGATGCAAGTCGCGGCCGATGGGTGGGATTAGGGTTGGAGTTTTGATTTTTATTTTATTAAATAACCCATAATTACCCTTTTAACCCTTATAATTTGTATTTTATAAAAATTAAGCTTTTGAATAGTTTTTGAATAGTTTTACTAAACACAATTATTATTAATCACAAATAACAATCATACATAATTCCCATTTATCACAAAACACACGAAATAAATATGCACGTTTTCACGTTACGCGATAAAATTACAGTTAACATTCAAATCACATAAGCATAACTTAATAATCACATTGTTAACTTAATTATCATCAATTTAACATTACTGATTATTGTTAAGTCACCAACGTTCAACGACAACTAGTGTGTGTGCTCGACACGTGTATGCAAGACTTAACGGAACAAACGGAGTTTGGTAACGGAAAATTACCGGATGTCACATATCAACTGAGATTTTCATTCTCACAAAAACACTGTCAATTGGTATCAGAGCCTCGGCTCTTGAATTCATCTCAAAATTAGTGCAGATTTTGAATGAACATCGATTGATCTGTTGATTGAGTTGTTTATTAGCAGATCATGAATGTTGATAAATATACATATAAAAAAAAACAAGAAACTTCATCTTAACAGATCTGTGTTTGTCGAGTTCTCACAAACTAACAGTGAAACCAGTGAACTCATCTAGATCGACACTTGCTAAGAACTGTTGAACAAAGAAGACAAGGACTATACACTGCTCGAACCTCAAAAAGACATAAAATCAACTAAAAAGTAATCAAAACCAAGTAACAAAAATCAGTAAATTAATAATGGATTCACATAATCTCTCTGAACTTAGGCATGCTTCTAAACCTCTAATGCTTAAACACAAATCTGAGTTTAAGCAGTGGAAAATCAAGTTTAGAAATTACATTACAGGTGTAGATCCGGACTATTGGATCTCAATTGCAAAGGGCCTTACATTCCACTTTCACTAAATGCTGATCAAGCTGCATAATACAGAACTTCAAGAATTCCTATTGAGAATCCAAATTTAAATCTTGAAGATGAAGAGTACAAGAAAATCAAGATTGATCTCAAAGCATACTCCATTCTAACACAAGTTTTGAAAATAGATGTACTCAAAAGGCTAGAAAAATATGGAATAGCCAAAGGGGTTTGGGATGCTCTGCAAATTATGTGTGAAGGGAGCAGTGAGGTTACTGAAATTAACAAAGATAAATTGATTAATCAATATGAGACATTTCACCATACAAAAGGAGAATCTATTTCAAGAAAAATACATAGATTTGTCCAATTGGTAAATGAGCTTGAGATTATGGGAGTCACCTACAAGGAAAAGGAGATGAACAAGAAGATGCTGCATAGCTTACCAGAAAATTGGAAGCAAAATGTCACCATGTTGAAGAACACTCTTGACTTGGAGAGTACAAGCCTAGACATAATGATTGCAAAAATTGAAGCACTAGAGCTGGATGAACGAAGCAGAAATCTTAGTGGACCCCAAGTCATAGAAGCATACAAGTTTACATCTGAAACACACTCTGTTGAGAATGCTTTTGTGACTGAAGAAGAAGATTTTCTGTCATCAAGAGAACAATCAAAGTCAACTGGTCTTTCTGCTACCACTTAACAACACAAAACATCAACCTCTGCTCAATCAACTGCAACATCCACAAGTTTTCCAAGTGACCAAAGATCTGAAGAGCAAAAGGCAACTTACAATGCCTTTGTTTCTAGTTTTGAAGCTAACCTTGGGGGAGACTCATGTCAGCACACTTAATTCAGGAGGATCTAGAAGAAATGGATCCTGATGATGTTGAAGAGATGGATTTGCAATGGTAGATGGCCATGATTGATATGAGAGCAAAGAAATTCTTTAGAAAAGGGAAGAAACTTAGTCTTAAGGAAAACACTAAACTTGGATATGACAACTCCAAGGTTAAGTGCTTTAACTGTGGAATGACTGGTCACTTCTCCATGGAATGCAATGCTCCCAGAAGAAGCAACACCAACAATCAAACACCTGCTCATGGTCAGAATTCATCTCAATCCACTTCAAGCTTTTAGTCAGGCAATCATCATCAAAACCAGTTTCAGTCAAGCAATCATCATCAAAATCAAAACCAGCATCAAATTCAGCAACTGTCAATTCATCAAAGACAACCTCAATTGGCTCATCAAGCACAGGGGAATAGCCAAACAACTTCTAATGCTCTCGTCATCAGACAAGATAGAGTATGTGATTGGAGGTTATATGCTGAGGAAGTTCAACCTCAATTTCTAAATCATGCTCTTATGGCTCATATAAATGATGGCCCCACTCTAATGCCATCTGAGGTAAAATCTAATCTATGTTCAGATAAATGTGTTCTTGAAGTTTAGGGATATAGAGAATACAATCACAAATTGGCTAATGAAATAAAAGAAGAAAAAGTGAAATCTGAAATGCTAAAACAAGAAATGAGAATTTTTGAAGTCAAAATCAAGTCTCTTTTATCTGACATGGAAACACTTCATCGTGAGAAGATTACATTGCAGTTGAGAATGAGAGGTTAACTGAACTGTTAACCAAATCAAAAGCTGAGCAATCAGCCACTGAAGTGAAACTTGAAAAGTTTCAACTCTCGTCTGTCAAGCTAAAAGAGTTACTTGAATCTCAAAAAGGGAGGAAATGATATGACTGGGATAGGTTACAAAACTTGTCCTCCTCCATATAATGAGAACTACACAGTTATGCTAGAGTCACTCACCAAATCTGAGTCAATTGAACCTAAAGTCATTGAAACCAAAACAAATGTTTCACATACAACTAATCCTCATAATACACCAAGCATTTAATTTGAAACAAATAAGGATAAAATCAAACTGGGTCATCCAATCAAGATTAAAGAGTGCTCTGATAAACCTGTAGTTGTCCAAAAACCAAAGAGCCCAATCAAAGCCATCATTCCCTTTATGAAATTTGCTCTTGAAAAAATCAAGATGAACAACACTACTGAATGTTCAGTGAAACCCTCTGCTGAAATCAGATCTGATTGTGAGATCAAATCTCATTAAAATTTTAACAAATCAGAAAATGTTTCATTGAAATTAAAAGAGAAAAGTAAGACTTCATCAGTGTCCAATGGAAAATCCACTGTGAACCAAAAATCAAGTGTAAAAACTGTTTCATCATTTGCTAAAAATAAACAAGGAGTCGGTTTTGACATTTGTAACAAAGAACATGTGGAACAATTTGAAAGGGAATTGAACAAGAACAAAAAGAAGCAAAATCAGTCCACAAAAACAAAGCAAGTCAGTTTTGTGAAACAATCTGCTGCCACCACATATGGCTTCTTCTTCAAAGTCAAAAGAAAAGCAAATTTATTGTGATATTTGTGACATGTGTAATCACAACATGGATGAGTGTTACTTTAATCAGTATTGCTCTATCTGTGATATGAATAATCATTTAACCAAAAATTGTTATTTTAACAAGTATTGTTTTGTATGTGATATGACTAATCACAACACGTCTGATTGTTTCTATACACAAAAGGGCTTGAGAATTCCTCAAAACAAGCCCATTTCACCAATTTCATCTGACAAGGTCAACATCAGAAGTTCAACAGAACTTAAACATCAATAAGTGTCAACTTCTGACAAGGATTTCTATGATCAATGGCAGCCTAAAAACATCAAAAGGAACATTTATACTATTAGAAAACAATCATTGAATTCTTCTTCAAAACAAAATAATACAGTGATTTCAAAGAAACAGAAATGTATCCAATTTTTACATAGAAATCGAGATCAAAGAATTATATACTCTTTTGAAGTTCAGCTAAAATTGATGAAATCAAACCAAAAAGAAATCAACAAAAATTGATGAAAGCTTCGTCCTCCAAAACACAACCAAGAGGAAAATATCAAGAAGTCACAGTGATGGATAGAAACGGACAACCCAAGACCATCATGGCTTGGGTTCCATCATCTAACTAGTTCTTTCATGCTTGTAGGGTCATCAATACAGGTCCAACAGCTTATGGTATATGGACAGTGGTTGCTCCCGTCACATGACAAGAGATAGTTCCCTCCTTTTCAAGCATATTCAAGGAACTACTGTGGCATTTGGTGGAGATTCACAAGGTGGTAGAACTACAGGGGAAGGATCTGTGACAAATGGACTGCTAAGCTTTCACAAAGTCAACTACTGCGAGTAACTGAACTTTAATCTGCTTAGCGTGTCGTAGATTTGTGATAAGAAATATTCCACTCACTTCACTGACACTCATTGCTACATTCTGAAACCAAGATTTCAAATTCCTGAAGAATGGGTTGTCTTGAAAACTCCAAGGAAGAATACATATGTCTTGAATCTTAATTATGCATACCCCTCAGAAGAGACATGTCTGTTGTCTAAAGCATCTTTTGATGAGTCACAACTTTGGCATAGACATTTAGGACACACAAACTTTAAAAACATGAACAGATTGGTCAAAGGAAATCATGTAATTGGATTACCTCAAAAAGAATTTCATTTTGTTGATCACTGTACTACATGTCTTAAAGGAAAACAACATAAGTCCTATCATAAGCCAAAGGTCGTGAACACAAACAACTCTCCATTGAAATTACTTCACATGGATCTCTTCGGTCTAACTCATGTCATGAGTATTGGAAAGAAACATTATTGGATTTTTGAAGTCATTTGGTTGTCCGGTTTCAATTACCTTTTGGGCAGAAGCTAAAACACATCGTGCTTTATGCAAATTAGAACTTTGATCATTAAAGAAAGCAATAAAATACCATATGAACTTCTTTTTCACAAAAAACCGTTTATTGGATTTTTGAAGTCATTTGGTTGTCCGGTTTCAATATTGAACACCCGAGACCATTTAGGAAAGTTTGCTCCTAAGTCTGACGAGAGATTCTTTGTGGGGTATTCCTCCGTCTCAAAGGCTTTTAGAGTGTTTAATCCTAGAGTAAACATCATTGATGAATCAACCAATATTTAATTCAATGAGCATTCTTTTCCCAAATCAACAAATGGTCCTGATTGGTTGTTTGATATTGACTTATTTACTAGATCTTTTGATCAGTTTCACTTGTCTTATGCAGGATCATCTGGAATAGTGGATAGAAGAAATAACTTTCCTATGATTCCTCTTTCTTCTACTAATCCATTTAATGTAGAAGTCCCACTACAAGCAGATTTAGTCAGACAAGTCACACAACATCAGAGTGTTTCAACTGAGGCTGGTCCTAGCTTAATTCCCACTCCTTCCGCTGAACCTTCAACTGAAGTGAGAAACCCAAAATCAGCTTCTGTACCAGTTGAAATCAAAGGAAATGCAAATGATGAAAGTATCCAAAGTGCTACTGAAGTGAAGATGTTGAAGCATTTGATTACTTTCATCATTCTCATACATCTCAACCTGAATACGCCTCTCACCAAGATGATGTGAATGTCTCCAATCTTGATGTGACCATTGCTGGTGATTTGATTCCAATTACAAGAACACACAAGAACCATCCAGTGTCCAACATCATTGGTGATTTTGATGAGCGGGTGACCAGAAGCAAGTCAAGTATCTCAAACATCTATTTGTTTTCTTGCTTTCTGTGTCAAACTATACCCAAGAATATTAAAGAGGCACTTCAAGACAATAGCTGGATTAAGGCAATGTAGGAAGAATTGCTACAGTTCAAGACACAAGAGGTATGACAACTGGTGGATCTTCCTAAAGGACAATACCCTATCGACACTAGATGGCTATACAGAAACAAGATTGATGACAGTGGGATTGTCATCAGAAACAAGGCAAGATTGGTTGCACAGGGCTACACTCAAGAAGAAGGAATCCACTATGACGAAGTGTTTGCTCCTGTTGCGAAATTGGAAGCCATACAACTCTTTCTTGCTTACTCTGCATCCATGAAATTCACTGTGTATTAAATAGATGTAAAGTGTGCATTTTTGTATGGAAAAATCTCAGAAGAAGTCTATGTGAGTCAACCACCAGGCTTTGAGGATCCTGATTTCCCTCACAGAGTATACAAGCTTGACAAAGCTTTGTATGGCTTACATCAAGCCCCTCAAAAATGGTATGAGACTCTGTCAACTTTTCTTCTTGATCATGATTATGAAAGAGGAAAGATTAATCAGACTTTATTCAAGAAGAAGAAAGGACATGAGCTGCTACTTGTCCAGATTTATGTGGATGATATCATTTTTGGCTCAACAAACAAGCAACTCTGTAAAGACTTTAAGAACCTCATGCATTCTATGTTTTAAATGAGTTCTATGGGAGAGCTCATTTTCTTCTTAAGATTGCAAGTACAACAGACAACAGATGGAATATTCATCAATCAATCAAAATATGTGGAATCAATGTTGAAGAAATTTCATTTTGCAGACTTTTAGTCTATAAGAACTCCTGTAGATACCAAAGTGAAGATTGGTCCAGACTCAGAAGGAAAATTAGTGGATCAGACTCTCTATCGATCAATGATAGGGTCAGTTATGTATCTTATATCTAGTAGACCTGACATTATGCTTGGTGTATGTGTTTGTGCCAGATATTAGGCAGATCCCAAGGAATCTCATGTGAATGCTATCAAGAGGATATTCAGATATCTTAAGGGCAAACCTGCTCTTGGATTATGGTACCCTAAGGAAGGAGATTTCAATATATATGCATACACAAATAGTGACTACGGGGGATGCATCTTTAATAGGAAGTCCACTTCTGGAGGTTGTCAATTTTTGGTCCCAGACTGGTCTCCTAGCGGTGCAAGAAACAGACAAATGTATATGTTTCCATAGCAGAAGCTGAATACATTGCTGCATCAGCTTGTTGCTCTCAAGTTATCTGGATTCAAAACCAGATGCTTGATTATGGTTATAATTTCTTGCATACACCAATTTACATTGACAACACAGCAGTAGTCTTCATAACAAATAATCCAGTTCAACACTCAAAAACCAATCATATTGAAATCAGATATCATTTTTTGAGAGACTGTGCTGAAAAAGGGTTAATCAAGCTGATTCAGGTTAACTCAGACAATCAGCTAGCTGACTTGTTTACTAAAGTATTTGACCCTAGTCGGTTTGAATTCTTAGTCCAATCAATTGGCATGATTAACCTTGAGTAAAAATAAAAAATAAAAAAAATTTACAAAAACATTCAAAAAAAATTATACAAAAAGAAATCAATTTTGTTGTAATACATGCATTGTATTTTTATTGGGAAATGATATAATTATAGTTGTTATATCATTCACTGTGCTTGTTTCAAAATCTTGAAGGACTGACATGACTTATCTGATATGCAGGTAAGCTCATCTTAGAAAAGAAAATACATGCTATAAACTAAAGTTCATATTCAACTGTGAAACTATCATCTCATGGTGAAAGTAAGTAATTAGCTTATCCAAGTGTGTGTGTGTAGTAACCTAAACACACCAGGTAGTGATACTTTATGAATCTCATTCACCCACATTAGTTTCTCCTCTATTTTGCTGAGCAAATATCTGGAGAAACAGGCACATAATGCTAATGTCAAGATCCAAAAATATTCCCAAGGTGAAACACATCCAACCTGGATGAATCAATAAAGAATACCTTCCTAGTGAATGAACAAAAAGAATCCCAAAGCGGACCACCTTCCAAAGTGGAGTGAAAAAGAATCCCAATGTGGATCAAATAAACATAAGGATCAAAGCAAAAGAATCCCAATGAGGATCCCCCTTCCTCAAATCAAAATGAGATTTCATAATTTAAACGACCTGGTCATGTAAGTTCCAAAAAAGTTCTACCATACATTTCATGAGGGTAGTGGACCTTTCCATACTGTTGAGTGTGAGGTACATGTTGAATATTTAATCCATTCAAAACATGATAAGTATCACATGCATCAAAATATTAACCAAGCTTGAGTTTAAGAGGATAAACATACCTACAATCAATAAGATCATGACTATTTGCACTTGTGAAAGGTTAGATTGATATGATCTCAAATAAGGTACACATCCTCTTCACGTGCAGATAAGAAAAACAATAGTATTACAGAAATATTTGCTTTTTATGTTTAAAAACTCATTTGGATATAAACTTTAGGGGGAGTAATTTTAAAAATTAAAAGAAAATATTCACAAAAACATAAAACATAAAAATTTTGAAATCAACTGACTGTGTTGGTGTGAAAGTTATACCATAAGTATCTCAGTGTATGCAGATATTTGGAAGCACAAAGTCCAAGATCAGTCAAAACTGGGAAACTTGTATCACACAGGGTATACAAGTTAATCCAAGCAAGAATTGACAATACAAGCAACAGCTAAGACTTCATAAAAACAAAACAGCAAACACATCTTCATAAAAATCAAGAACATCAGTGTGCAAAAACAGTCAGAATCATCCTCTGCAGAAAACATTAATTTTTGACAAGATAAAAATTAATGCAGGTAAGAGTATTGGTTAATGCGGGTGAAGGTAACCCAGACACATAACCAATGTGGGTAACTGTTTTTTGTTCAAGTGTAACTAATGCGGACAACTTTTTGTTCTTCCGCATTTGCTACAGTAAATGCGAACAGTCTAACTTGTTCTTCCGCATTTGTTATAGTAATGCAGTTAAGTTTAAGTTGTTCATCCGCATTAGTTATAGTAAATACGTTAAGTTATTTTCTTGTTACGCACTTGCTACAGTCAATGCGGACAAGTTAAGTTGTTCTTCCACATTTGTTTCAGTAAATGCGCTCATGAAAAAATGTTCATGCGCATTTACTACAACAAATGCGCCCAAAGAAATTCTTCATGCGCATTTGCTACAGTAGTGAAATTTCTCTGCGCATTTGTTCACACTTGTAAGTTTTGGGTATGTTTTCAAATGTACTATTTAAACACATTTAATGTGAGTCATTTATTACTTATCAAATTTGAGTGAACTTTCGTAGTGCGATGAGCGTTCATCTACTGTTCTTCACCATCATTCAAACATTCACTAATCAAGGGTTTACTGTGATTCAATCAACTTCATATCAGTTCAATCTGACTCATCATCACAGTGTTACCAAACAAAAAGCTGATTCTCAATGGATTCAAAAACCTCAACTATCAAACCTGTATGAACATAGAACCCTAGGTTTGAGATAATTTCTAAATGCAATCAAGAACAATGGATTTAAATGACATTCTCAAGTTCATTGAAACAGATGTTTATGTGAATAACAAAGAACAACTAATTTTCAAACCCTAATTTGAACCACGATGAACAGGGGAACCGAAACTTGGGACTGAGTAAATCAAATCCAATGTTCTAGTTGAAAAGATTGTTAGAAACAACCAAATGAAAATTAAGCATAAAACTTAAATTCAATGAGTCTCCATCACCTAAGTCAAGATTAGGTCAAAAATCTAATAAAACAGTAACATTTGAAATTTCAATTTTGACCTGAAAAAGTCAAAATATGAAAAGTCAAACTTGATCAAGTGCACATGATATAATGAATGTTAAAACATTACATACTCATTTATATCTATTGCAGAATCCATGGCTAATCTGACATGGAGTAAGCTCCATAATGTCAGTTGATTTCTTGATCATACTATGGCTGAAGCTGAAGGATGAAGAGATATGAACAGATTTATCTCTACTACCAGAGTGGCACATGCTATTACAATTAGACCCATCATTTATGAGAACTATATTAGATCTTTCTGGGGAACAGCTGAAGTAGCAGAGATTGATGGATAGAAGACTATCTCAGGAAGAATAACTAATGATCACACTCTAGTAATCATTGAACGAATTGTGAGACAGTGTCTACAATTTAAAGATAATGAGAACTCTCCACTATAGCTTGAAGAAGATGAGATTATGACTTTTTTTGCTAACATTGGGTATGAAGGAGGTTTTGAAGGGAAGCAGATTGTCAAAGGGTTGGTTGACCTCCAATGGAGGTTTCTCATTCACTTATACCAACATTGCCTAAGAGAAAGACAGGTTGGAATGACATCCCTATCACCATATCATCAGCCATCAGTGCCTTGTGCACAAACAGACCTTTCAACATGTCTGTCTATGTTTTTAATGGTCTGATATCAAACATTCAAGAAGGGAGAAGGCACATGTTTTTTATGTACCCACGGTTTATCCAATGTTTTATCAATGAAGCATTTCCTAATCTTCTACCAGAAGGCCCTGATTTAGACATCCCTCATTATAATGCCAAGTCATTCAATTACATCAAAAAGAGGGATCCAAGGAATTTCTATAGTGGAACCTTCTTTCCATTACTTCCTTAGATGTTGCAACAGATTAACAATGAAGAAGTGCAAGAAGCTGCTACAGATGAAGTTGTTTCTATTGTGGAGGAACAAGTTGTTGAGGAACAAGCTATGGAAGAACCAGCTAATGTACAAGAAGTTGTTGAAGAGCATCCAGCTGCTATTGATCAACACACTATTGATGAACATGCTGAGGCTGCTGAAGACATACCAAGGACAGTGTCACCACAAGGTGATGTAGGTGGTGATCTTCACACTGTGCCTATGGTTCATGAACAAGTATTTCCCTCACCCTTCGGTGCATCACCTACTATTTCACCTCCACATTCACCAATACAACCCACTTTTTCACCTTCATATTCACCAATCCAAATCACTGAATCACCTCAACAATCATCCAAATCCATCAATTATCACCCTCTGTCTCATCTCCACAAGCTGCTACTGATTTTGGTGAAGGGGGTGAATCTGCCAGCTCATCAGATTCTTTTGAATCATCATCTGATGTTCATCCACCTGCACAACCTCCTGTGAGACTAACACTATCAGAGGAAGGACCATGAGAGAGCTTTGCTGAATCGAAATAAACAGACCAGATGAGAAAGACAAAATGATCACTGATCTGTTGCAGAAAGTTGCAAGGATGAAGAAAACTCTTGAGAGAAGGGCTGGGATAATAAATGACAGAGTTCTTGAGCTAGATGAAAAAAGAAAAGGAGCTCAAAGAACTAAGAATAAAATATGAGGCTGAAAAGAAAGAAAAGGATGAAGAGATTGAAAGACTCAAAGCTACCTTAGATATGTCAAGAGAAGAAAACAATGGTTACTTGGATACTGCAGCTATCCAGACCATTGCTATGGAAGAACAAGAAAACCTCATTGAGATGCAAACAGACATCATAGCTGATCGCAAAAAATAGATTGAAGCTCTAAACAAAAGAGTTTTTGAATTAGAGAAACTTGTAAAGCTAAAAGATGAAGTGGCAAGAGAAATGCCTGATCAAGATGATGTGGAAACAAAAAAGGCTGAAACCTCACAACAAGCAGAACATAGTAAGGTTGGGGGAGAAGAAAGTTTGGCAATGGTTATGCATTTTGATCCCTCTACTGAAGAAGATTTAGTCATGAAAGAGCTTATAGAAGATCTGGATATGTACTCCTCTAGTGAGTTCATCATTAATGAAGAATTTTGGGACTACATCAAAGATATCAGAACTCCAGTAGAGCCAATTGTTGTAATCCCTACGTATCCAGTTCCTATATAAGAAGAATTAAAGCTGCAGCTTGTTCCAGCAGTCACCTTGACTGTTGAACAACAAGAATTGATCAAAAGCTTATGTGAAGAAATGAAAGATAGGGAAATGGCTGCAAAACAGATTGAAGAAGCTGAAAAATAGAAAGAAGCTGATGAGAAACAGAATCAAGAAGCTGAAAAGCTTGAGATTAAAAGAAAGAAACAAGAAGTGGAAGCATCTGTCCCATCAACCTCTGGCCCTAGACTGCATACCTATTCAAGAAAAAGAAAGTACTTAACAGAGAAAGCCAAAGGAAAACTACCAATGGTAGCAGAAGAACAACCTATTAAGAAACAAAAAGATGATCCAAGAAGCCTAGCAACTATAGCTGAATTTTTAGAAGAACATGAGAAGGCAGAGAAAGAGCTAAAAGATATACTTAAGGTGATTGTATTAGAAGAAGGAGAGATTGAAGGAGGATATGATGAAACAACAGTTGATGACCCTTTGACAGGGACAGTCCTGCAAAGGTTGAAACATCGGTTGAAGAATTGGTTGAAAAAGCACAATCAAATGATCTCATGATTAAGGCCATGTATCTCATCAATCATGGATATGAGGTAGATGAAGTGTTTAGCATGAGTTATGAGGGCATGGTTGAAGACGTGAGAAAAATGGAAAAGCTGCTTGATCCCACCTTTGTCACTGATTATGAGAAGAAGATTGAAACTGCCCAAATCACTACAAGTACTACCAAACCTGTAAAGCATCAAGAAACCCAATCTGCATATCCTGATCCCTACAGTATAACTGACAGGGAAATTAAGGTTTATTTATCCAAGCAAGGGTTCATAAAAAGAAAGCTGGGTAATATGAAGACCAACTCTCTAAGGGCTGCAAGCTGATGATGATTAAAGAAAAGAAGGAGAGACTTTAGTCCATAGAATAAGAAGTAACCGGAAGAAAACCAAGAACAAGAACTTTAGCACAAGATGTACAACTGACTACCAAGGATCAAGATGTCTTGGCACCCATGTTTCAAAAGAATCCAGAATGGTTAATTGAACCCTCCCAACTTAAGCTGCAGGAAGGGTTAACCACCTCTGAGATGATTAAGGGTGTGTCTGCTCCTAAAGGCAAAACTAATGTTAAAATCATTGACTGGAAGTATGACAGTAGTTAGAACATGTTTATGGTAAAGAGGATATCTGGGCTTGTTCAATTTTTCAAAGAGTACTCTGCTCTGGTGAACTCAATGGAGATTCATGACATAAAGGAATTGGCAGAGCTTGAATTGATCAATCATGATGCCATGTATAGAGGATATGAATTTGAAGACATTCTGAAAATGTTTAAGAAGACAAACAACTTCAAATCTCTGAAAGCTATTTTTCTAAGAAAGTATAGATCTTTCTAGAATCCTCTGGAACAAAAGAAAAAGAGAGAAGCAGAAGAGTTGGTATTTCCTGAATTGAAAAGTAAAGCCAACTGAGTCATTATAAAGAAAGATGGTTGCTGGAGCTCACAAGACTAAGCCAATCTCCAATGTGTACTATGATGAGAAAACATTTGAGTTGGTAATTAAGAGGAAATGGGGTGGAAAAGAAGCACCTGAAACCAGACTGTTCAGTGGATATGAAGTAAGGCTGTTGGATGAATCTTATATTCACTACATTTTCACAAGACACTTCAGAGCTCTCAGTAACAAACTGGGAGAAGATGACTTGGAGTTCTTTCTGAAATGTATCAAGATTTTGAAGATGGCATATGATAGAGTAAACAAGAAAAGGGAACAAAGAAAGAAAAAGAAGGTGCCTCTCCAAATGGCCAACATTATAAAGCTGGAAGTTGATGCAGATGGATCACTGCTGATTCACCGAGATGGTCTTTCCACAATTTCTATGTGGGAACCCATCTCTTTGAAACATATGCCCATTGCTGCCATACACACTATGAGTCAGATGAAGATACATGTCTTGAGCAGAGAAAAGATGAAGGATTCCAAGGATTTCTCAAATATGATCAAGGCAATCTTGGATCCTTCTTTGGCAGAACCTGTACTTCCTGCTGAACAGCATCAACACTCTCCCCAACAATAGTCCAACCAAAGGAAGCACAACAAGAACCACCAAAATCATCACAACCTCCTCCACCATCACACTCTTGAAGAACTTAGGCAGTATAATCCTTAGGGGGAGTATTGTTAGACCCTGAAAGGATCATACTTGCCAATTCAAGAGGTGGTTGTAGGTTGCTCTGGTTGGAAATCAACAAGACAGAAGACAAAGACAAAAAAAACAGAGGACAGGGAAAGACAAGAAAAAGACAAGTGTTGAAGTCTCTGCATTAGTTAATGCGGATGACCATTGAACAAATGTTGACAAGTATTTGTTCATCCGCAAGAAGAAATGCTGACAAGTGTTTGTTCATCCGCATTGACTAATGCGGATGAACAAAAGAAATGCTGCCAAGACTTGTTCATCCGCAACAACAAATGCGTATGAACTAAGTTAATGCTGAAGACAATCAACAACAAATGCTAAGGAAGACTTGTTCATCCGCATTAGTCAATGCGGATGAACACTTACAAATGCTTATGTTATTTTTGTACTTAGACTAGATTATGATGTATAATAATCAGGGTAGTTTAGTCATTTTGTACAGGCAATGGGTATGCCTATAAATATGTCACACCCTCAACATCCACGTGCGGGGTTTTACTGCGAGGCATGGATTTTGAGGGTTTGACAGATTGGTATCAGAGCCATTGGTTATAGGGAACTAGGTTCCATACACAATAGACTATAACCGCATATTTTGTTAGTTACTCGTCACTTATTTCCTTACTGTATACTCATTGGCATACGCATCACGTACTTAGCAGCATGGCATCGTCATCCAGAAATTTAGGCAAGAGACCTGCACGGTCTGAGTCACCTCCTCCTTCTCCTGTACCTGATAGGGGATGAGACTGGCCTCGACATCCTTACCCCTCTGAAGAGATGGATTGGGATAAGCCATTCGCATTACCTGAGCGTAATCCTCCGCAGAACTGGAACTTCTATCCTACCTATATACACCTCATGGTTTACAAGGAGCGTGTACCAGCTATAGCTCCTACTCGACCCAGGACTAGATTGTCGACAGCTTCTCCAGCACACACACATCCTTCCCTAGACATCCCACACGAGCAGGCATTTGCAGCATTGGTGGCTACACTAGACACCAAGCGGTAGCGTATTAGAGGACTCACTAATGAGAACTCCGCTCTATGATACAAGATGCGACAGTTACGGTTACAGGTAGAGACGCTCCAGGAGCGACTTTCAATGGCCATTAGTGGGCGTAATACTCTGGCAGGCAATGTGCTAACGCTTACCGAGTGCATGAATACGCAGGATCATCAGAACATAGTGGTAGATGATAGATTTCCTGACCTAGAGGCACAGCTAGCAGCGCATCAGATTGTTGAAGCCCCTGCACCTAGGGAAGACCCTAATGAGGAAGAACCAGAAGAAGATCCGGAGGAAGAACTGGATGAAGTCCAGAAGTTGGAGGCTTTCTGGCAAATAAAGATGGAAGGAATCTGAGATCAAGGTTTACATCACGAGGTCTCTTGAGTTGGCAACGCTTTGCCCAGTCATGATCGACACGCCGGTTAAGCGGATAAAGCTCTATCTACATGGCTTGGTTCCGGAGATACAGAGAATGGTGACTGCTACAAACCTTCCTACTATTCAACAGGTGATTTGACTAGCCCACAAATTTACTAATCAAGCGGTAGAGCAAGGCAAACTACCCAAGCGGGGCGCCGTTGCAAGCGTGCCTGAAAATAAACGCAAGTGGGACGGCTCAAGCAACAAGCGATTGTCATCAAACAGTAAAACTTAACAGCAATAGCATCATCAGCAATAGCATCATCAGCAATAGAAGAGGTTCGATAACAACAAAAGCTTCAACCAAATAACTCCCTCAAACCAAGGGCCAAGTGGATACGGAGGGAGGCACCCAAAGTGCAACCGGTGTAACTATCATCATGTGGGCAGGTGTGACAACTTCAAATGCCAGCGCTGTGGAAAGATTGGACATGCAGCAAAAGACTGCTGTGGCGAGCTGATGAAAAAGCCACAACAATCCCAGAAAACGCCTAAAGGCTGTTTGAATGTAGGAAAGAGGGCCATTACAGGAGAAATTGTCCTCAGTTGAGGAAGAACGGGAATGGTGCAAACAACGGTGGGAGCAACAACAACAACAACAACAATAATAATGGCAATGGTAACAGCAACGGTGGTAACAATGGTGGAATAGAAGGGAGAGCCTTTGTTATTAGTTCAGGTGAGGCACTAAATAACCCTACTACTGTTAGTAGTAAATTTTCTGTTAACGGTCGTTTTGCTACTGTACTGTTTGACACTGGAGCCGATAGAAGTTTCATCTCCACTAAGTTTAGTAGTCTTTTAAGTGATATGCCCTCAGTATTAGAATCTAACTACACCGTAGAGTTAGCTGATGGTAAGCAGATTCACGTAACGCATATCCTTAGAGATTGCAAGATAGAACTTACTGGTCATACCTTTGACATAGATCTCATGCCTGTTACCCTAGGGAGTTTTGATGTAGTAGTAGGCATGGATTGGCTTTTTGACAAGGAGGCGGAAGTCGTATGTCACGAGAAGATCATACGAATCCCTATTTGTGAAGAAATTATTACGGTCATAGGCGATAGAAGTGGTACAGTGATGGGCATCATCTCATTCATGAAAGCACAGAAGTTGTTGCGGAAAGGTCGCCTAGCCATATTAGCCCTCGTTACTGATAAACAACCAGAAGAAAAGAGGATAGAGGATATCCTTGTTGTTCGTGACTTTCCTGAGGTGTTTCTAGAGGATCTGCCTGGATTACCACCTCATCATCAAGTTGAATTCCAGATTGATATGACTCCAGGAGCCGCTCCGATTGCGAGAGCACCATACCGGTTAGCTCCGAACGAACTACAAGAATTATCTGCTCAACTACAAGAGCTGTTGGAAAAAGGGTTTATCCAACCGAGCTCGTCACCATGGGGAGCACCAGTTCTATTTGGCAAGAAGAAGGATGGTACATTTTGAATGTGCATCAACTATAGAGAACTGAACAAGGTTACGATCAAGAATTGATACCCACTACCTCGTATAGATGATTTGTTCGATCAACTTCAAGGATCAAGCTATTATTCTATGACTGAATTGAGGTTTGGGTACTATCAACTGAGAGTTAGAGAGGAAGACATCTCGAAGACCGCTTTCCGTACATGTTACGTTCATTACAGTTCTTAGTCATGCCATTCGGGTTGACGAATGCACCAGCCGTATTCATGGACCTCATGAATCGTGTGTGCAAACCCTATCTTGATCAGTTTGTTATTGTGTTTATCGATGACATATTGATCTACTCAAGGACTGAGGAAGAACATGAGGAGCACTTACGTTTAATCTTGGAATTACTTAGAAAGGAACAAATGTACGCCAAGTTCTCCAAGTGTGATTTCTAGATACGTGAAGTGTAATTCTTGGGTCATATTGTTAATGAGAAAGGAATACATGTCGATCCTGCAAAGATTGAAGCAATAAAGAATTAGGCGGTACCCAAAACGCCAAGCGAGATACGACAGTTTCTTGGACTGGTAGGATACTACTGACGATTCATTGAAGGATTTTCTAAGATCGCTCAACCTCTCACAGCCCTGACTCACAAGGGAACAACGTACAAATAGGGTGAGTGTCAGGAATCTGCTTTCCAATTACTGAAACAGAAACTGTGTAGCGTACCGATATTGGCATTACCAGAGGGAAGTGATGACTTTGTGGTCTATTGTGATGCTTCTATCCAAGGACTTGGTTGTGTCTTGATGCAACGTGAAAAGGTTATAGCCTATGCTTCTAGACAACTAAAAGTACATGAGAGGAATTACACCACCCATGATTTGGAACTGGGTGCGGTAGTTTTTGCCTTAAAGATCTCGAGATATTACTTGTACGGTACCAAGTGCACTGTTTACACCGATCACAAGAGTCTTCAGCATATCTTTGAGCAGAAGGAGTTGAACATGAGGCAAAGATGCTGGGTGGAATTGTTGAACGATTATGATTATGCTATCAAATATCATCCGGGGAAAGCAAATGTAGTCACTGACGCGCTGAGTAGGAAAGAAACTGCTAAGCCTCGACATGTGCGAGCTTTGCAACTTACCATTAGCACACAGTTACTTGAACAAATCCGAGAGGCTCAGACTGAAGCTTTGACAACAGAAAACATTGGCTCTGAATCATTAAGGGGAATGGAAAAATAATTGGAAGTAAAGGTGGAAGGAATTCGTTACTTCATGGACAGACTTTGGGTACCTCTGCACAGAAACATGAGAGACTTGGTTATGACTGAGGCACATAAGTCTAAGTACCCCATACATCTTGGATCTGAAAGATGTGTCATGATCTGAAGCCGCACTACTAGTGGCCTAACATGAAGGTGGATATAGCTACATATGTGAGCAAGTGCCTAACATGCTCAAAGGTAAAAGTGGAGTATGAGAAACCATTTGGGTTATTACAACAACCTGAGATCCCTATATGGAAGTGGGAACAGATCTCAATGGATTTCATTACCAAGCTACCTCGGACTCCTACTGGTTGTGACACGATATGGGTTATTGTGGACCGATTAACGAAGTCTGCTCATTTCTTGGCTATAAGGGAAATAGACAAAAAGGAGAAATTAACCCGACTTTATTTGAAGGAGATAGTTTCAAGACATGGTGTACTGGTTTCAATCATTTCCTACCGCGATACCCGTTTTACATCGCACTTCTGGCAGTCGTTACAGAGATCTTTAGGTACGCGGTTAGACATGAGTATTGCTTATCACCCGCAAACCGATGGTCAAAGTGAGCATACTATACAGACATTGGAGGACATGCTACGTGCTTGTGTGATTGACTTCGGGAATAACTGGGAAGTCACCTACCATTGGTGGAATTTTCTTACAACAACAGTTATCACACTAGCATAAAGGCATAACCTTTTGAAGCTTTGTATGGGAGAAAATGTAGATCACCAGTTTGTTGGGCTGAAATTGGTGATAGCCAGCTAACGGGTCCTGACTTAATACAACGGGTCCTGAAATTGGTGACAGACAAAAAATTTATGCTGATAAGCAACGGAAACCTCTAGAGTTCCAGATTGGTGACAAACTCTTATTGAAAGTCTCACTGTGGAAAGGCGTGATTCGGTTTGGTAAAAAAGGAAAGCTAAATCTGAGATACGTTGGACCATTTGAGATATTGGAAAGAATAGGTCAAGTGGCCTACCGACTGGCCCTACCTGATTCATTGAGTGGAATCAATGACGTATTCCATGTTTCAAATCTAAAGAAGTGTTTAACGGATGAAACGATGATCGTACCGCTTGACGAAGTCCAAGTAGATGCACAATTACGCTTCATTAAGGAACCAGTCGAGGTGATGGATCGTGAGGTAAAGACACTTAAGCAAAGCAAGATACCCATAGTCAAGGTTCGTTGGAACTCGAGACGTGTACTGGAATTCACGTGGGAATGTGAGGACCAGATGAAGCTTAAGTATCCTCACCTATTCGAAAAGATGATGCCAGCCGGCGAAGGTATTGATTAAATTTCGGGACAAAATTTCTTTCAACATGGGGATAATGTGACAACTCACCCGAAACTCACTCGATTACTTTGTGCCAATACAGTAGACCAATGATGGAGCACATACCATGTAACGCAATTTTCGGGATGAAAATTCTTTCAACATGGGGATAATGTGACATCCGGTAATTTTCCGTTACCAAACTTCGTTAGTTCCGTTAAGTCTTGCATACACGTGTCGTAAGCACACACTAGTTGTCGTTGAACGTTGGTGACTTAATAATAATTAATAATGATAAACAGATAATTATTTAACTAATAATGTTGGTTATTAGTTGTGCTTATGCGATTTAAATATTATTTGTGGATTTTATCTTGTAACGTGCCAACGTGTGTATGTAATTCGTGTGTCTTGTGACTAGTGAAAATAATACATATTAATATTGTTGTTGGTTAATAATGTTTGTATTATTAAGTTAAAACTATTTAAAAAGTGTTTAAAAGATTAGTTTTAATAAGATATAAAACAATAGGGGTTTCACGGGTAAATATGATTAATTAAGTCAAAAAAAAAAACCCAACCCTAGCCCCCACACACCCTATCGGCTGCGACATCCCTTCCAACACACACACACTTCGAAATTCAGCCTAGAACAGGCAATTATGCTTCGGTTTTGGTCGATTCCAAGCAATACAACACGTTAGAGGTTTCAATTCTCACTCATTACGTGATTAAAGGTTAGTTTTTTTTGAGGTTTTGCATTGGTTTGGTGTTTGGCCGAAAACCCTAGGTCAATTTTATGCTAGAATGTTGAATTTTGATTGTTTGATGATTATTTTATGTTGGTTAGATTGTATTGATGTTAGTTTACGTAGATTATGCAAGAAAGTTGCGATTTTGATGCGTTGTTCATACGTTACTAATAATAGTAACTTTAATTCCATGAATACGGTGATTTGATGATGAATTGATGTTGTTAAAGTGTGTATGATGTTATATGGATGTTAGAATGATGATGATTATGCTAGAAATCTAAGAATGGATGGTGTAGTTCATGTATTACCAAAAGTAGAAACTTTTGATTTATGAAGATTTGTGTTTGGGTAAATTGCAAGTGCTTGATGGTTGATCATGATCTTTATGAACTAGATAGGGTATGTTAGTGATGAACATGTGTTGAAATTCATGAAAAGATAGATTTTGGGATGCACTTTCCCAAAAGGGAAACTTTATTTGTACAAAATCTTGGATATGATGATTTGAGCATGTTTGCAACATTAGGATCATGTTAGCATGTTCATGGATGATATCTAATATGGTGGAATGAATTTTTTGGGTTGTATGAATCTTAGTTGGTTAATTGGAGATTTGGTCTCTTTGTGGGTGCACATGGTGATGGATCATGTAGGTTATGATAGAACTATTGTTTGGGTTGTAATAGATCATGGTTGAACATTTTGGTTGATATGGATTTTGTTGAATAATATGATGATGATCATCATACACGCATGCAAATCTGAGGCCCCTACTTAGTAGGATTGGTAGGGTTTAGGGTGTGAAGTCGTGAGTGGCTTCACATGGCATGTTGTGCATGATTTGATTCTATGTATGATGCATTAGCTATGCTATAATTATGTTAAACATGATGATTACTTGAGATTCGCATGACTTGTATGATAATCTAGTTGTATGATGATCTAGGTAGTACATGTGGTTAATGAAGTGGCATACGTGAACAACTTGTATGATAATCATGTGTGATGAACTGTTATATTTGATTGAATGGAATTTCACCAATAATGTCACCAACGGGTCAAACGGGTCAAATGTGTCAATGTGTCTTGTTTTTCCAAAACCTTGAGTTCTTTGGCATATAGAGCACTTAGGGTTTCATGATGTTTGTGTGTACACGTACTCATGTACTTGTGTGTTCTAGGTAACCTCTGAAGGTTGTCTGTCCTCTCTTTCAAGTTAAGCTCTTAAGTTCATTCTTGTGCACACCAGGTGAGTTCATGCCCCACTCTTTTACATACTCTCTTTTGGGGGCGATAGCATACTGGTTTTATAAACGCTTTACTATTATAAGTTGTGTATAGTATAATATAGTGCTGTATACCATGAAAGTCCTCACACTTTCGGATTGTTAATAATGATGATTAGCGGGAAATGTTGGGTAGTACTACTGGGTCTGACGAGCCCCATCTGTGCGACTCGAGGTCAAACGGGTGCAATTTTGTCTTAACACAAACATCGACACGACCTGGTAAGTCATGATGGGAGGCAACAAATGAAACACAGTCAGCTTCAATCGCGAAATCACTAAGATTATTACTTGTGAATTTAGACTAGCTATCTAAATTAATGCACTCTTATATTTTATACTGTTACAGTTATGTTTTACTCAAACTCTTGAACTCACCAACCATTATGTTGACTCTTTTAGTCTGCTATTCTCAGGTTGAGGTTACCATTGCCTAGGAGCACGTGCACGGGTCAGCGTCATTGTAGTTGTCAGCATGATTGAAATTTTGAATTGGTTTGATTGTTAAATATTTAAGTCTTTCATGGTACTACTTTGGGGGCGTGTGTTTGCGCATTTTACATTATGTAACTTTACTTTGGTTTCTCTAGTTTATTAAACGCTTTCGCATTATTCAAAGTTAAACTCTGATTTTGGTATGTTGGTTCATATAGAGTCGTTCTGAGTAACTAATGACTGAGATCCTGGTATGTCACACGTCTCGCGGTAAAACCCCGCACATGGATTTTGAGGTTGTGACAAAATAGAATAGTATACCCTAACTTTGTAAGTTTCTTCGATCAGTCATAATATTATACATTTTCAGCAGTAACCTTATTGCTTTTGTGAATTGTTCATCAAAGCATTTACTTCAGTAGTTAATGTTCTGTAATATAGTAATTCCGCAACTATATTACTGACTCAATCATCATATTCGATCCTAAGTTGAGTCACATCAATTAAGATTTTCATTCTCACAAAAACCCTATCAAAGTTTGAGATTAGTTCTCTTGGAGAAATTTTGTTTTTCTTGGGTATTCAAGTTAAACAAGATGATCAGGGTATTCTAATACATCAAGAAAAATATGTTAATAGTATGTTGGATAAGTATAAATTTCAAGATTCTAAGATTGCACCAACTCCGATGTCTTATCGACCTACTTTAACTCCTGATCTCACGGGTGAAGATGTTGATCAACATTTGTATCAATTAATGATTGGATCCTTGCATTTTCAAGTATAAATAGGAAATGATAGTACATTTCTTTATTTTGATATATTACATACTATTGCTTAAAAATAGAACTGACTTGGATTATGTTTGATATGTTTATAGGCTCAACTTCTAAGAATGAAAAGCACTATGATCTGTGATGCACTGAAATTAAATTATCTACGACTGAAGTGGGTTACGCATCAAGGTTTTATGGCAACAGTGATTCCGTGCTAAAACAAATTGAATAGTCTAGTTATACTCAAGCCAGTTACTTTCTGATTCAGTAATTTCATGGGTATTCCATATATATATAAATATATATATATATATATATATATATATATATATATATATATATATATATATATATATATATATTAAGTGATAATGATAAAAAATCATACAAAAAGCAAAAACAAAAGAAAATTGACAAAAGAGCAAAAAGATGCCAAGAGGACATCTAGGAATTAAGATGCCTGATGATCTAGTATAGGTTGGACTCACTATAGTTGTTAAGATTATTTTGTCATTTATGTAATAGGTTGATTGTTAGTTTGTTTCCATGTATTTTGTAATTTTGTATTTGTGTATTTTCACTGACCCAGCGAAACTACTACCGAAACTATAGTTTCGCTCGTAGTCAGCTGACCTAAGTCTCACGGCGAAACTATGTTTCGCCGCCGGGTGACACTAGGTGTTGGTCAGGATAGTTTCACAGAGAAACTACACTCTGCTTATATATTGTCATGTTCTATCATTGTAAGAATGTTTTGGCAAACCCAGATAGTTAAATCTTCTGATTGCAATTCTGTGTATTTGGCTAGAAGGTTACTGTTATCATATTTGAGCCTTTGATTCATGTTTATTGTGTGAGTTTGGAGATCATTGAAAATATTTAAAACTTGTGCATTGTTTCATTGATAAAATTGTGTTTATTCAGTGGGTTTTCTCTGGTTAGTGAATCATTTGCACCGATTATCGATCATTTGGACCAACAATATGGTATCAGAGCCTTAGTGCTCTGCATTGGTTGAGGTTTTTGAAGGGTTCTTGTTAAAAACACCATTCCATTAATTTTGGATCTCTTTTTATGTGTTTTTTATCATGGAAATTGATTGAAAACATTTGGTTCTTGCATAGGAAGCTATTCCAATCATCCAATCATCAATTCATTGTGATTTGGGTGAGTTCTGGTAGATTTCTTTTTTGAAAGGGCTTTCAGAATCATGCAAAACTACCATTTTCTTCCAGCAAAACTAGCTACAGTTCAGTGAAACTACAGTTTTGTGTTTTTGAAGTTTGTCTTTGATACTCAGTGAAACTACCTCTTTTGAATGAAAGTTCACATCACTTGATTGACCAGCAAGCGAAAGTGTTGCCAAAATTGTCCTCAGAATGAAAGTTCTACTAGTTTCATCGAAACTATTTTCCAAACTACAGTTTCTAAGCACTCATTCGAGTGAAACTGCTGTTCAGCTTCCGAGCGAAACTACGAGCAAATCTACTAGCAAAATAATTTTGTCTGAGAAACTTACCAAGCGAATTTATCAGCGAATCTAAATATTCTTCGGTGAAATTACTACTGTTTAAAAATAACATCCACTAATATCACCATTTCTGACTTGGAGGGTGTTGCACCCAATAGGCCACCGAGGCATATAAATGGTGATAACTTTGAGGACTGGAAACGATGCTTAAAAGCCTTCTTTTACTATACAGATCATAATCAATGGGAGTCAATAGTAAATGGTCCAGACACTCCAACTATCACTGTTGGCCAAGTTACCTCACCAAACACTGATCCATCAACCTTTACCAAAAGAGACCTCAAGCTAATCGATCATGATTAGAAAGCTTTCGGGGCTTTAACTTTATGTTTATCACAAGACATCTATAACCATTTTGCTGAACACAAGAATGCAAAATCCTTGTATGATTCTCTATGTGAATTTTATGATGGAAATGAAGATCTAAAGAAGGACAAGAAATCCCAATCTGAAAAGGAGTTCAATTCATTCGTAGGACACAAGAATAAAAGCCTTACTGATATTGATAGGATCAAAATGGATCGATCTGTGATGATATTGTGATACAATTCAATCAAAACAAACACAAGTAATCAAATCTAAACAAACGTATCAGAAATTCATAGTTTCATTGATAGATTGCATAGAAAGTACAAGTGTAGAGAAAAAAACAATTACAATTCGTTACTGATTTCTAAGTGCTTACCTACACAATACCTTATCTATGCTATTTATACTATCAATACAAAAAGGAACATATATTTACAAAATAAGTCCCTAAACTGTGTCAAAAAACTATACAAAAACTAATAAAGACTAAATGTTAATCTTCAAGAGGCTTCTACAATACTCCCCCTAAGATTGACATTGTCTTCGGTCTTCAAAATCATCAATCTTCTGTATTCTAAATTTCAAATTACTTTTGTCTTCAATCTTTATCTTCAATCTTCTATCTTCAATCTTTAATCTTCAATCTTTTTCTTTGTCTTCTTTAATCTTCAATCTTTAATCTTCAATCTTTTGTCTTCTCTCTTTTGTCTTCATACATCAAAGAAATCTTCTGGTTCTTCTTTAATTTTGAAAATCGGATTCTCTTTATACATTTCCTGCTCTCTTAAGGCTTTAGCAATGGCACATTTGAACTTTCTTGCTAAAATTCCTTGTTCCGGTTTTGATTCATTCGTCTTGATCCATTTTATTCATCACCCCCAATGTTTCTTTAGATAAACCTGCAATATCAATATTAGCATAAAATTCAATTGGCTTTGGATACTCTTTGGAATGAATTTCCAACACTCCTTTGCTTGATATCCTCATGAATTCTATTTCCTTGATATCCTTCTTAACTATGTTTGCATAAGCTAAGGCTTTTCTTAAAGATATTCTCTCCATAGCAGCATTAATCACTTTGATTATTGACAAAAAATACTTTTTGTCTTTTTCAGCTACTTCTGGTACAACTCTTTCAAAATTTTGGATCGACAAAAATTAGATGTAGATAGGATGTAAGAGTTTCAATTCGAATACACCAAACAAAAAAATCATGTCATGATCCCAATTGTTTAGATCTCGAACTAACTTTAACTCAAACGTATCAGCATTGTAGAACCATCTCAAAATTGGTTTTGACTTTTGAGTTCCATCAATAACTTTCAATCCAGGATTAGTTACCTTCTCAAAGTATTGATCGCTAAAAGCATCCAAAAACTTTTCTTCTCCAATCTCTTTATCACCATCTTTTCTTTTCCTTTTCAATGTTTGAAAATATTCTTTGTGTTCTTGGTCACATCTTGTTTGCAAAAATAAACTCATTCTGCTTATTCCTCTGTTCAATAATTGTACAAAATTTTCAGTAAATTACATTCAAGTGTTTGAATGATCTGTTCAAGAACAAACTACATTCAAGTTAGTATGGAGATGATATAAAACACATTAATTCAGTAAATTCTTCTCATAAACAGATTATAACATGAATTTATGATCAATTTTTCATTTTTATAAAAAATTCAAAAATTTACTGTTCATCTTCACTGTTCATCTTCACTGTTCGACTGATGAAGAATCATCATCAGGAACAATTTTGAAGAAAAACTGATTTGAATGTATCAATATGCTCAAAATGAAGTATATATCAACAATCAATCATCAATTTCAGTTCTTAATTCCATTTTATTCATCAATTTCACGGATTTCAGATGACTAGGGTTCATACACCCGTATAGCATAGAATCGCCCAATCAAAATTAACTTTAAACTTGAAATTTGTATGATTTTGTTCATGTACTCACGTTTAAAAATCAGAAATGAACACTATCAACTCAGGTTTTGAACACAACTCAATCAGAATCTGATAATCAATGGTAATCGAGAGTCGGGTGTGAGAGTTTAGGGGTTTTAAGTAAATGAATCGACTGAAATCACAAAGTGTTGTATTTATACTAAGTAAAATTTTTAGACGCATGAGCACTGTTTGTGTGCGTGGAGTTGATTTTTACACTAAGTATTTAGGCGCATGAGCACTATTTGTGAGCATGAGGTTAGGCGCATGAGCACTGTTCAGACGCATAAGCACTGTTTAGACGCTTTTGCACTGTTCCGACACATGGGTCTAGCTGAAACGCCCAACACTTGGTAATTTTTCACTTGATACGCCCAATTCTTGAAAGCCTGGTACTGTGCAGGCGCATGAGGATGGATGAAACGCCCAACACTTAACCACAAATTTCAGACTTATGACAACTGTTTAGGCGCATGAGGATGTCTGAAACGCCCAACACTTGTACCAATTCTGAAAAATCATCATGCTCCTAATTTTGGACTTTTTAACAATGTTTAGGCGCATGATATTGCTTCCATGAGTAACACTTGTGATTTTCATCAAATCATCCACCTAAACACTATTTAAACGCATTAGTACTATTCATATACTAAATTTTTTTAACAATTTGTCAAATTTTGACTTTCACCCAAAATTTCATAATTGACCCTTAATTCATTAGTCTGATTTTTTTTATTTTATGTTTTGACCTTTTTATTTTGTTTTAATTTTTCAAAAACAATTTTCTATCATTTTAGTCTCTAATTTTAACATATTAAACTTTTGCAAGAAGCTTTTCCACTTAAAAATGTTTTTCAGGTTCATTTTTACATTATGTCAAACACACACATGCTTGAACTTTTTAGCTTCATCCTTTCCATTCAAAACACTAAATTTTGATTTTTCTCTTAGACACTTTTACTTGTTACTCTTTTTACTCCCCCTAAACTTTTAAGTTTAACAAAACTTATAAGTTTCTTGAATTTTTCACATGAAGATCACACTAATCATTGTTAATATGCCTGCACACAGAAAACATGCAAAAATCAAAATTAAATTGGAATAAAAGTCTAATATTTACAATTGAATCAACGTCTGCAGTGAGATCATATCAGTTAAGATTAGCACATTGAAATAAAAAAAATGATGGATAGTCATAGACAGTGAATAAATCCTGATCAAGTGTGTTTCAGGTCAGCATTTCTGCAGTAAAGGAGACACGAGATCTAAGGACAGAAAATAAGTGCATTTAGCAAGATATTGAGCACATTTACTTTTTCAATTCTTGGATTGATTAAGGTACAATTAGATATGACATTATGCAGTCACACATAGACTTAGAGAGGTTAATTCTCATAAAGATATGCAAGAAGTCACTGTTCTCAACTTGTTAACCTGACATATACTATAACTAGATCTCATTTGGTGTTTGTGCACATTGGCATCTTGTTGCATCAGTGCGAATATCTAGGTTTGTAATCACTTACAACAAAGGATATCTCATCACTTCAGGTCTATGATGACTCATAACAGAGAAGTGTTAGATACTTTAAATAATTTAGAGCTCAATGGTTATTCATATCACCATCAGGTGTGAGATTATGTCTTAACAAGAAATCAATTTGAGAAATCAACACTACTCATTAGTGCTAAGATAGACAGAGATGAATGCATGAGTGATTTAGTTTAATCACAAGAATTTAGTTTTTCAGTCTAATTGCATGAACTTACTTGCACATCATATCTGATCACGCCAGACTTTGTTATCAAGTGAAGTATGCAACTGATCATACTAATGTATCTATCATTTCTCACATATTGCAAAGACAGATTCATCCTAAATAATGAATTAACAAAGAAAAAACTCTATTTTTTTTTTATTTTTTGTTTTAAATTTTTATCTTTTGATTTTTCAATTTTCAATTTTTGTATTTGGTTTTGCTTTTTCTAAGAAACATGCTCACACAAAATACAATCAGGCAAATAACTTTGACAGTTTCTCTTGCTGTGTCCTATTCAGGTAAGGGAGGGTTCTAATCATATTTAGACTCAATTAACTAAAATACTCAAAAAATAGTTTTTAAATATGGTTAATAAGACCAATTGACTCTACCAAATACTCAAACTGTCATGGTAAGAAGGCTTTAGTAAAAAGGTCAGCCAACTGTTTTTCAGTTGCAATTTGAATCAGAATGATTAAACCTTTTTCAGAGTTATCACTGAGAAAATGATATCGAATCTCGATATGTTTTGTTTTTAAATGTTGCACAAGATTAGCTATAATGAACATAGCAGCAGTGTTATCAATGTAAATTGGAGTTTTAAGAAAACTGAACCCGTAATCCAGCAGTTGGTTTTGTAACCAAAGGATTTGAGAACATCCTGCTGAAGCAACTATGTACTCAGCTTCTACGGTGAAATAGAGATATTTGTTTTTTTCTTACATTGCCATGAGACTAATCTGGGTCCTAAAAACTGACAACCACCCTTAGTTGATTTTCTATCTTGACAACATCCTCCATAATCACTATCAGTATACCCATATAACTCGAAGTTTCCTTCATAAGGATACCATAACCCTAAGGATGATTTTCCTTTGAGATATCTGAATATGCGTTTGACAGCAATTAAGTGGGATTCCTTCGGGTCTGATTGATACCTGGAACAGACACTAACATCATACATTATGTCAGGTCTAGATGCAGTAAGATACATTAATGAACCAATCATAGATCTGTATAAAGTTTGGTCTACAGATTTTCCCTTCGGATGAGGCTCAATCTTGGTGTTTACATCAGCTCGAGTTCTTATGGACTGACAATCTTGCTGTTTAAATTTCTTCAAGAGTTTGTCAACGAACTTCTCTTGATTTATGATTATTCCATCTGCAGATTGCTTGACTTGAAGTCCAAGAAAGAAATTTATTTCTACCATAGAACTCATTTGATATCGATATTTCATTATTTCTTTGAATTCATTGCGCAATTTTGGACTAGTAGAACCAAATATGATATCATCAACATACACATGTACACATAAAAGATCATCAGCATCCTTCTTGATAAACAGAGTCGGATCGATTTTCCCTCGCTTGTATCCATGTTGGATTAAGTGTTGTGATAATGTTTCATACCAGATTCTAGGAGCTTGATGGAGTCAATACAAAGCTTTGCTAAGCTTGTACACACGATAAGGTTTCTTTACGAACACATCATCGGTGATTGGACCATACAAAAATGCACCTTTAACGTCCATTTGATACACTTTGAATCTCATGAATGATGCATAAGCCATGAAGACACGAATTGATTCAATTCTTGCAACTGGAGGAAATACTTTATCATAATCTATACTTTCTTCTTGAGTGTATCCTTGTGCGACAAGCCTCGCTTTATTTCGAATAATAATTCCTCGATCATCTGTTTTGTTTCTGAACAACCATCTTGTGCCTATGGCATTTTCTCCTTCAGCTAAATCCATAAGATTCCACACTTCTTGTTTGCGGAATTGCAATAACTCTTCTTGCATAGCCTCAATCCAGCTATTGTCCTTTAACGCTTCAGTAACGTTTTTACGAACAATTTGAGAAAGAAAACACGAGTATAAGCAAAGATTTGCTTGTTCTGATTTACTTCTCGTTGTTCTCTCATTCAATGGACCAATAATCTGAGACGTTGGATGGTTCTTGTGAATACGAGATGTTGGAATCTCATTTCCTTGAACATGAGCATCCACATTGGTTTGGTTCAAGTTAGAAAACTGATGCAATAGGTTCGAAGAATATGGATTGAAATTGGGAACTTGAGTTGGTGAGTTGATGAAGTAATCAAGATTACCAGTACCAACTACATCACCAGAAATAGATGACGTTCCAGACTCAGGATGTCCAATTTCTATACCATCATTAGGATTAGGTTGTGAAACTTCTTGATTTTCTAAAACGGGATGATCTTCATCTTGTTGAGAGAGATCATCATTATCATCAAATCGAATTATTGAATCTTTAACTAAAGAGAAAAATGGATAATCTGGGCTTGAGTCATCCATATCATCAGAATCTGAATCATCACTGAAAGAGCCGAGATCTCCTTGAAGTTTCTTCTCACCTGTAGAATCAAACAAGTTAGATTGATTAAACAAGTTATATTGAAAAGAGTTTGACATTGAATCTAAATCAAATAACCAGGCTGGACCATTTGAAACTGATGGAAAAGAATTTTCAAGGAATTTAACGTTGAATGTTTCAAGTATAACATTTTTCCTAGAGTTATAAACTCGATAGGCTTTTGAAACAGATGAATATCCAACGCAAAATCCTTCATCAGATTTTGAATCAAATTTTCCTAGATGATCACTTGAATTTAAAATCAAAAATGGACAACCAAAAGATTTAAGAAAATCTATATTTTGTTTCCTGCCAAACATCAACTCATAAGGAGTTTTCAGTTTTTCTTTCAGAATTATAGTACGATTCTATACAAAACATGCAGTAGATATAGCTTCATCCCAGAAAGTGATAGGAATTTTTGCATCTGCTAACATGGATCGTGCAGCCTCAATCAAAGTTCTGTTCTTCCTTTCAGCAACTCCATTTTGTTATGGAGTTCTAGGAGCACTGAACTGATGAGCAATTCCCTTTTATGCACAGAACATGTCAATATTTGCATTTTTAAATTCCGTTCCATTACCACTTCTTATTATTTTTACTTTTTGTTCTAATTGGTTTTCAACTTTTGTGATGAATTCTTTTAATAATTCAGCCGTTTCAGATTTAGCATTCAGAAAGAAAACCCATAAAAATCTTGTGAAGGCATCAATGATAACTAAACAATAAGATTTTCTTCCAATACTCTTCACATTTGTTGGTCCGAAAAGGTCCATATGCAACATCTGGAGAGGTTTGGAATTTGAGTTTATTTGCTTGGGCTTATAAGATGCTTTGTGTTGCTTCCCCTTTAAACATGCTGACCAGAGATCAGTAGTGGCAAATTTCTTTGATGGAAGGCCGATAACATGATTTCCCGCTACAAGCTTTTTCATATTCTTGAAATTGGAATGTCCGAGACGTCTATGCCAAAGCTAACTTTCATCATTTGATGCTTGAGCAATAAGGCAAGTTGTTTTTGTAGATGGATCAACTTAAGACATATCCAGCTTGTATACATCTCGATCCCAAACAGCTTTAACAACTACACAGTCTTTGCTAATCTGAAAACCTGGCTTCAAAATGTAGCAAAAAGAATCATCAAAAAGAACAGAATATGATTTATCAAAAATTTGAGAAACGCTTAACAAATTAAAGTTCAACCGTGAGCAGAAGTTGACTTTGTCAAAGCTTATTATCCCGTTGGATACTGTTCCCTCGCCTGTGATTTTTCCTCCTGCATCACCATCGAAGGCGACATGTGTACCATCCTTTAACTTAAAATCTTGAAGTAAGGCATGAGTGCCCGTCATGTGCCGGCTACACCCACTATCCACATACCATGTCTTAATTGGTCTTCTCGGGCGTACCTGCAAGACAAAGAAATTAAGTTGAGTTATCTACCTAAGCCAAAATGGTCTTGGGCTTGCCAAACTTATCAACGATGGTAAATTTTTTAAAATGAAATTTATTCACATCAGGCTTGTTTTTGATAAATTTACCAATTCTATTATTCACAAATTTTTGATCATTATTAAGAAAATTCATACCATTTGAATGACCAATTTTTTAAAAATTTTTATTTCCAAAATTTTTATCATTCATTCTCACTGACCTTGGAATGAATTGATCTTGAATGTATTGTTTTGGTCTCACAGAGTCTTTTCTTTTGAAAGATCTCAAGCATAAGGAAGGTTGATTAGTTAATATTTGAAAACTGATAGTTTGATTTCTTTTAAACTGAGGATGAACATAACCTTTGCTCAATTGTGTATTAGCAAATCCTTTCCTTGGCGAACTCTTTCTAAACTAATAGTTTTCTGTATTGTGAGTCCTTTCATCACAGAAGGTACAATACTTATTAAAATAACAATCCGCTGTTGAGTGATTTCTCATATCACATATATGACAGTACTTGTTGAAAAAGCATTCAACAGTCATATGATTATACATGTCATAGATTTTACAGTACCTTTGTAGTGTGTTAAAAAAATGTTTGTTAACTTTTGATGTTTACGCAACGTTTGATCCTTGTTTAGATTTAGGCATCGAAAAGTTAATCTTTTGTTTTTGATTTGACAAATTTTGTTTTTGATTTGACAATTTGTTCTTTTGTATATTTGGTTTTGACTTTTGTACATGAACTGCATTCTTAGAATCCATAGAAACAAATCGTTTAACGACAACGGAAGTCTTCGAATCTGAACCTGTTTTCAAATCAGAGTTTGATTGATTCTTAGGAGTTTGTTTAACTTCTTGAATTAAGATCATGTTCAAATTACCAGCAGACACAAATTTTATTGGTTTAAATTGACTTGCTTGATTTGTTGTTTTTGTCTGATTTTCTTGACTCTTATTTTGATCAGTTTTAGCTTTAGTCAATTTTCTTCTTCTTCTTTGGTTCCTTGATTTTGTAGAACTTAATTTTATCTGAGATTGAACATCTTTAGGTGAAGACTCTTTTTCAGTTTCTTTCTCTTTCTGATCTTTTTGCCATTTAATAAACTCTGGATTATTTAGACCATAAGAGTTTGAATCTTCTGATGTTCCTTCTTCTTATTTTGCTTTATCTTTGTTTTTGGAGTTTTGTTTGTTGTTTTTAATGATCACTTCTTCCAACACAGATTCTTTTGGAACAAATATTTTATTACTTTTTGGTCGTGGTTCATATGATTTTACTTTTACTGGATGACCATTTTTGATCTTTTCAGTATCTTTTTCTTCAAAGATTTCAACATTGGTTTTCTCTTCTTCACTATCAGAAATCTTGTTTTTGTTTTGGAAAGCTTTAAGTTTAGCCTTTTTTTTAGGAGAATGATCATGCGTATTGAAGTTCTCTGGTTAAGTGTTAGTTATAGATTCAGGCATTGGTTCGTGTGTGAAACCTAAGCATGCTTTTTGTTTGTCCTTTCGTTCTCTTACTAGTTGTTCCACAATCGTTTTGGAGCTTTATACTTTAGCTAAATCAACTTGTGTAGCAGCATGTGCTATTTTCTCCTATTCCAAGTTCTTAGTCATTTCTTCAAGTTGTTTGGAAACAATTTCTAATTCTTTCAATGTTTTGTTCCATGAAGTTTGTAGAGAAATGATCTTTTCATCAGATATTATGTGATCATTTTTAAGTTTATTATGCATTAATTCCTCTTGCTTAAGCTTTTCACATATTTTATAAGAGTAAGTTCGATAATATTCTACATGTTCAAAGCAAGATTTGGTAAATAGTTTTTCTATTACTTCAGCTGGTATTTTAGGATATTTAGGTGAAGAAGTCTCAGAGTTTGAAGATGAATTTTCAACCTTTGGTTGATCTGACTGTGCCATTAATACAACTTCTTCTGAATCCTCTTTAGGATCAGATTTATCATTCCAGTCATATTCTTTTTCCTTATTCTCAGAACTACCTTCAGCTTTAGGATCACTATCCTCTGACTAATCTTCTCCTTGAACTTCTGCAATAAGAGATAAACTGGAAGTTAGATCAGCAGTAAATTGCTCTGCATAAGCACTCCAATCATATTTGTCCTTAATGCTAACAACTAGCGCTTTCTTTGGCTCTTCAGATGACTTAGATTCATCTTTAAGTTCAGGCATTGGTAAGCTTTGGTATGGCTTTTGGAATGTCTTCTGAGATGATTGTTGAAACCTTTGATTGCTTGAACTTGATTGGCTATTTTCTCCTTTGTTTTTGGGAGGTTTTCATTCCCTTAAAAAGTGACCATAGCTATTGCAGTTGAAACACCTTGACTTAGACTTGTTAAATCCAATAGTCTTGTTAGCACTTGGCTTGTAATTCCTGTTGACATAAGAGTGTTTCTGAGTCCAGTATGCAATCATCACCATCTACCAGTTTAGATCCATTTCCTCCACATCATCTGGATCCATTTCAAATAAGTCCTGAAAAACAAGATCTAATTGAGTTAAATGACTACCTTGATAAGCTTGTAAACTAGCCATAAAAGCAGTAAAAGCAGATTTGGACTCTTCATCCTGTAATAGGATGTTAATGACATCTTTAACTTTGCTAGTTTTACCATAGTTAACGGATGGAGTCTCAATTTGAGGTTTAGAGCTTTGAGATTTAGGAGGAGACTGAGGTTGAGGTTGAGATGCATAAGTAGGAGCACTTGTATATGAAGAATCTGTAAAGAACCCTGCTCCAACAAACAGATCACCCTCTTCTTCTGGTAATTTCTCATTCTTTGCCATAAAGGCATTCTCCACAGTACTAGCTGGAGGTGCAACATACTTGTATTGAGACATTGATATTGCTCTATCATTGTTTCTTGAGCTTTCATCTATCTCAACTGACTCAATTTTTGCAATCAACAGATCAAGATCCATAGGAAATTTCTCAGTATGCTTCAACAGTGTTACTGTTTGTTTCCATGAAAATGGAAGAGCATTGAGAAGCCTGAACTTTAGATCTTTGAGATCATTTTTGATGCCAGCAGTTGACATCTCAGTTGTAAGTGGCACAAACCTATTCATCATTTGGTTTATAGTTTCACCAGATAAATGCTCAAACAGCTCTAACTGCCTCTTTAGTTTCTGCTTCTTAAGATCTTGATACTCCTTACCACCTTCACAAATTATCTTCAAAGCTTTATACATGGTATATCCCGTTTGATATCCATCAAGTCTAGTTAAGACTTCAAGTGGTAATCCTTTACACATCAAAGAATATGCTTTAATGTCATTCTTTACTTTCCTTAGATCATCACCTTGTAACCCATCTTCAGGATATGGTTCTGGAGAGTCTTTAGTGTAAACAAACCCTCTATCAGGACCATCTGAAGTGATAGGAATATACAGTCCTCTTTCGATTGACTTCCACAAGTCAGTGTCAATAGAATTAAGATGATGTTTCAATCTAAGAGACCAGTTCTTAAAATTAGCTCTGTTCTTCAACTTAGGAACTCTGTTCTCAGAATCTTCTGACTTCACCATTTTATATTTTTGATTTTAGAAAAAGATTTGTTTTTTTTGTTTTTTTTAAGTTTTTGAATTTAAACAAAGAATTGAAAATATTTTTGAATTTTTTTAAAATTTTGAAAAATTTCTAAGTATTAAGTTGATACGCCTAAATAGTGATGAAGCGCCCAAACAGTTGTGAAACTCCTAATTTTGACTAGAAATGCCCAAGGGATTGCCTTAGTAGAATTCTCAAAACGCCCAACTTGACATGCGCCTGCATAGTTGTAAAACGTCCAAACAGTTGTCAGACGCCTGGGTGTAAAAGCGCCCAAACAGTTCAAAAACGCCTACACAGTTGTAATGCGCCTAGAATTCCTTTGGTTTTTGAAAAGTTCCAAAGTGACCAAACAGTTGTAATGCGCCTCAATAGTGGTAAAATGCCTAGACTAAAACGCCTGAATAGTGGTCAAACGCCTGAACAGTTGTCAAGCGCCTATACACTTTAGCAATTTTCAGTAGTGTTTTAACCTAATGCGCCAACTTCAACAGATTCATACGAACACAGATCTTCTAAAATTCTTCAAAACTTGTTGAATTGACCTAAAAACCTCCAATTAGGTAGTAATTGGATCAATTAACAGTCCTTTATCTTCAATTTGGCCAAACAACAACAACAATTCAATCTTTTGATTGAAAAACAGTCTGAAAATGAAGAACAAGTTTGAGCACTAATTTGAACAGGTTCAATGATTTTGAACGAATTGAACTACAAATTATGATTCAATTCATGTTTCTGATGATGAAACACAACTGAAATGAACAATTATTTGATTGAATTACTTATCAATCACAGATTCATGTGATTCAAAAGTTCGACAGTTTGAAGAACTCAAATCACTAAACCAACAGCTCTGATACCATTTGATAGGATCAAAATGGATCGATCTGTGATGATATTATGATACAATTTAATCAAAACAAACACAAGTAATCAAATCCAAACAAACGTATCAAAAATTCATAGTTTCATTGATAGATTGCATAGAAAGTACAAGTGTAGAGAGAAAAACAGTTACAATTCGTTAATGATTTCTAAGTGCTTACCTACACAATACCTTATCTATGCTATTTATACTATCAATACAAAAAGGAACATATATTTACAAAATAAGTCCCTAAACTATGACAAAAAATTATACAAAGACTAATAAAGACTAAATGTTAATCTTCAAGAGGCTTCTACAGATATTACCAATCATTTTTTGTCTGTCTCAAGCACTTTAAAGAAATATGATGAACAGTTAGGTAACCATGAACAAGTTACTAAGCTCTTGGATTCTCTTCCATCGCAATAGAGCTTACAAGTCAGGATGTGAAGCAGGAAAGAAACTTTGCTAATTATAAACTCATGGATGTCATCAACAAACTGAAATCTTTTGATTTGGATTTGAGAAGGAGGGATACAATCAATCCATGATGCCAGTGAGAGTATACCCACAAAATGCCGCATTGATTTCATCAGCTGCAAACTCGTCCATGTATGGTTCAGCTTATGGTGGGTCTATGGGATATGGCGTACCAGACAAGTCTAGTGGTGGATCTACAAGTTTTGGTTCAAGCTCAAAGACATCCATCACTGCTCAAATTCCATATGATACAATGGCATTATTTGGAATGTTTGTACATAGCTATGAAGCATCGGTTGTGGGGGAGCTGAAGGGAAAAGGAATGACTATTGAAGACATGTATCAGGTGGATCCTGATGACTTAGAGGAAACTGATATCCAATGGAAGATGGCCATGCTCACATTACGTGAAAGAAGATTCATGGAACAAACTTGAAGGAGGAACTTTGGCAATCAAAACTAAAACTCTAAACTTTGTTTTGATATGTCAAAATTGAGATGCTTTAATTGCAAACAGCTGGAGCACTTTAAAAGAGAATGTCAATCTCCTATCATCACTGAACCGGGAACTTCTGGAACTTCCAAAGTTATCCCAATCAATGACAAGGAAGAAGCCAAGCCAAAGAAGGAAACAACACTCATTTCAAACTTTGCTTGGAGTGCTGAGATTAAGGAAACTGAAGAATAAATCATTCATGCTCTAGTGGCTGAGGTGGTGAACAGTGATGTGGTAAGCAACAGGTTAAAGCTGAAGAGGTGAAGATTGGGAAAGTCAAAGAGGAAAAAGGTGATTATGAGCATGTTGAAGAGAAAGTGACAGTTTGTGAAGCTGATGAGTTCGAGAAACAACAACAAGTTGAAGTAAGTGGAGTGAAGCTGGATGTATGTAATCAAGGAAAGAAAAAGGAAAGTGAACCTAAGGAGGCCAGGAAGAAAGCATTGGAGGAGGAAGAATGCAAGAAGAACACTTCGGTCTGTCAATACGAAAAGGCCCTAGCTATTGAAAAAGTACTTATGGGTCTCCCTTATGAGGTAATTCAAGACATGTGTTCTCCTCCATGCAAAATCCGTTTATTTGGGGTTTATAAAGCTAACAGATTATTGTTAGATAATGAAAAGGAATTAAAACAAATAAACAAGGAACTTAAAATAAATGTGTCTAAATATTTTGTCAAGTTACATGAAGCTTTAAAGGAAAATGAGCATTTAAAAAGTAATCTTTTGGAAAGAAATGTTGAAATAAATACTTTAACTGAACGTGTAGCACTTGCTAAATTTGAAACAAGCAAATTAAAAACCAAACTTGAAAAGTTGACAATTTCTGGGATGAAACATGAGGAGCTTTGTAAGAAACAACGAGGGGCTAGAATTAATGCTGGTTTGGGAAGTGAAGAAACCACTCATGTTTATCCTCCTCCAAGTACTTATTGTTATTCTCCTATGCCTATACCTCATCCAACTAATGAATTAATTTAGAAAGATACTAACAGTTTGTATGCAGGTTTAGAAGGAGTGAATCATAAGGAGATTCGAGAGGAATATGATTATGGTGCAAGTAGTGGTCTGGGCAGCTCTAGTCTTAGCATTTCAGATTCCAAAAAGTCTTCAATAGACAATAGTTTAAGTAGATTTGTTTCCTAACAGTCTATTACTGACAATGGCATGTGTAGTTCTAGCTCTAGTCTAGCTTGTTCATCTTCAAATGTCTATGAATCAAATCATGATGTTTCAAATGTTTGGGTTAATAGAAATGATGCTTGTTCAAGTAAAGCTTCAGACAGACATACTAACTCAAATTATTTTGAAAAGTTCCTCTCTCATCCTATCCCATCTTTTACACCAATTTGGATCTCTAAACCTAAAGAAACGGAGACAATTTCCTCAAATGTTAGAAACATTAATGTAAATGAATCAGAATCTGCTAAAATTAAGGTCTCAAAAGAAAAATTAAAAGAATTATACGACTCTTGTAGCAATTCTGATTCACACGTGTCTGAATGTGAAGAAGAGATATTAGTAGATCAAGCTCCTGTTTCTAAATGTAAGAAGAAAGGTTTAAAGTCCCGGTGTTTTAGATGTGGGAAGGATGATCATGTAATTAAAAGTTGCACTGAGTTTGTAAGTAGAAATGTAAATAATAGTTCATTAGGAAGTAGATTAAATCATTTTGTAAATAATTTTTTCTGTAAAAAATCCTCTGTTCCGAGACCTAAGTTAGTCACGACTTAGGTCCCAATTTCCAAATCTTAAAATTTTTTTATGTTTATATACTAGGATCATTCCAGAAAAGCTATCAATAGCTTTTGGGACATTGATAGTGGATGTTCAAAGCATATGACCGGGTTGAAGGACCTACTTACAAATTATCGCATAATAAATGGAGGATACGTTGCATTTACTAGAGACAAGAAGGGTGGAAAGATGATTGGTCAGGGAGAAGTCTCAAATGTTTCCTTGACTCTGGAGAAAGTGAACTATGTCCTAGAGCTAGCATTCAATCTGTTGATTGTATCACAAATCTGTGATAAAGATATTCCAGTGCTGTTTATATCAACTGAATGCTTGTTTCTCAATCCAGAATTTATTATCCCAGAAGATTTAGTGATCATGCATGCTCTAAGAAAGAATGATACTTATCTTCTAGATATGGGATCACAAGAATCCACCTCCACTGTGACATGTCTCCTATCCAAAGCTTCGTCTTCTGAATCCTTTCTATGGCATAGACGATTAGGACATGTTAATTTTTAAAATATTAACAAGTTGGTTAAGAACAATCTTATGAGGGGGCTACCACTTAAAGATTATTCAGTGGTAGAAAAGTGCATGGCCTGTGCTCAAGGAAAACAACACAAAATTCCACACAAGCTCAAGCTTGAAAATACAATTTCAAAATCCCTTGAATTGTTACATACTGACTTATTTTGTCCTATTAGTGTTAAATCAATTGCTAAGAAATCTTACTGTTAGGGTGTTACAGATGATTACTCAAGATATTATTGGGTAAGATTTCTAGTTCACAAAGGAGATACCACAGAAGAGTTGCAGAAGCTGATCCTCTCAATTGAAACCATCAACAAAAGGAAGGTTATGGCCATCAGAAGTGACAATGGAACTGAATTCAGAAACCATATCTTTGACACATTCTGTGCAAGCAAAGGAATTCTCACACAGTTCAATGCTACCAGGACACCTCAACAAAATGGTGTTGCTGAAAGGAAGAATCGGATCCTTGTTGAAGCAGCAAGAACTATGCTGATTAAGTCAAAGCTTCCAATCATTTTCTGGGCAGAAGTAGTCAACTGTGCATCCTATGTATTGAGCAGGGTTCTTATTGTGAAAGACAAGATGATGACTCCTTACGAGCTTCTTCATAAACAGAAACCCTTGATTGACTTCTTTCATCCATTTGGTTGCTCATGTACTTTGCTAAACACTCAAGCTAAGAATTCAAAGTTTGGTGTAGTCTCTGATGAATGTTTCTTCGTTGGCTATTCTTGCTCACAAAAGGCATAAAGAGTGTACAACAAAAGAACGCGTATTGTATATGAATCATTCTATATTGCTTGGCAGGAGTCTAATTCACCAAAGATGGGGTCAGAACCAAAATGGTTTTATGACTCCAATAATGTCTTCAAATCCTTCAACCTTCCAGTATTTGACAATGATGTTGTTCCTCAAACCCATGCGCAAATCATTTCTCTAACCAAACCTCTTCCACCTGAACCCCATCCACAACCACCAATTGATCCTCCACCTCAACCTCCTCTTGATGTTCCACCCACACCTCCACCACAACCAATTCCTCTATCACAACCAACTTCTCCTTCACAAACCACATCTTCATCTCATTCCAATCCATTAACCCTTAACACCAACTTCAAAACCTTAAAAGACCATCCACAAGACTACATCGTTGGTTCCATTCTAATCCATTAACCCTTAACACCAACTTCAAACCACATTTTTATCTCATTCCAATCTGGATTGATAAATGAATGTCTCTATGCAGGTTTCTTATCTCAAATTGTCACACCCTCAAAATCCGCGAGCGGGGTTTTACCGCGAGGCGCGTGACATACCAGGATCTCAGTCATTAGTTACCAAGAACGACTCTATATGATTAACAAACAAAACCAGAGCTAACATTTAAAATACTGCAGAAGCGTTTTTAAAACAGAAAACCCAAAACAAGTAGTATGTAAAGAGAATGCGCAAAACATACGCGCCGCAACACAAATGCTTAATAGGAAAATAAACCCAAATGTGTAAACAAACAATGTAGACAACTCAACGATGCTGGTGTCGTGCTCCTAGGCAACTGGCAACCTTAACCTGAGAATAGCATACTAAACAAGTCAACACATGGTTGGTGAGTTCAAGAGTTTGCGTTAAAATATAAACCAATCAACAGTTTCCAGAGCATAAGTAGTGTATTGCAATAGATAGCTAGTCTATTAACATAAAAATATTAATCATAGTGATTTCGCGATCGAAGTTGACTGTGTTACGTTTGTTGCGTCCCGTCACGACTTACCGTGTCGTGACGAATATGTGTTAGGACAAAATTGCACCCGTTTGACCTCGAGTCGCACAGGTGGGGCTCGTCAGACCCAGTAGTACTACCCAAAATTTCCCCGCTATTCAATATTAACAATCCGAAAGTGTGAGGACTTTCCATGGTAAACAGCACTATATCAATATTATACACACTCATATATAAAAGCGTTTGTGATCAACAGTATGCTATCTCCCCCAAAAGAGATTATGTAAAATAAGTGGGGCAAGAACTCACCTGGTACGCTCAAAAATTAACTTAGAGCTTAACTTGAAAGAAAGAGGGAAAGACAACCTTCAAAGGTCACCTAGAACACAAGAGTACATAAGTACGTGTGCACAGAATCAACATGAAACCCTAAGTGCTCTACAAACCAAAGAACTCAAGGTTTTTTTGAATACAAGACACATTTGACCCAGTTGACCCGTTTGACCCGTTGGTGACATTATAGGTGATAATTCGTTAATACTAACACAACAGTATGTCATACATGATCAACATACAACTTGATTACATATAGCACATCATTAACCACATGTACTACCTAGATCATCATACAACCAATTATCATACAAGTCATGCGAATTACAACAGGCCAAAACAGGTAACAAACCAAACCACCATTCATATAACCTAAACAACACATTTAATCACCTTAGAAACCATCCATGAACACACTAGCATGGTCCTAATATCCCAAACATGCTCAAATCAACCAATTCAAGGATTTGCACCAATAAAGTTTCCCTTTTGGGAAAGTTCATCCCAAATTCATCAAACTCACACTACATTCATGAATTCATCAATTATATACCAATTCAAGTCCATGACAACATCTAAACATGATCAACAACACTTAATCATCATGATTCATCAACATTCAACACCAAAAGTTACTATTTTTAGCAATGTATGAACTATAACACATCTTCTTGATTTTCAATTGTTCATATCATCAACCTAGCATCTAATCATCATCACAAACACATCCATAACATTCATACATCATCCAATCATCAATTCATGCAAAATAAAGTTACTATTATTAGTAACCTATGAACAATGTATCAAAATCGTAGCTTTCTTGCATAATCGATGTTAACTAGCATATATACAATCCAACTAACATCATAACACTAACCAACATCAACAAATCGATCCACAATTGCAAGTTTCGAATTAGGGTTTCGGCCCTAATGTAATTTCCATAAAAACTTGTAAAAATCCAACCTTTATTGCATACTTGACGTTAATTAACATATAATCTACCCAACAAACACATTAACAACAACAAACAAGCATCAATCAACCACCAATTTGCAGTTTTCGCATGAAACATTTGGCCAACATGAAGACTCATCAAAAACATACAAAAATCTAACCTTTAAACGTGTAATGGCTTGCAATTGATGATTCTAACGCGTTGTATAACTTGAAGTCGACCAAATCCGATGGTTTCTTGCTTGTTCTTGATCGATTTCGAAGTGTGTGTGTGTTTGGAAGCTTGATCGCGGCCGAAGGGTATGGGTGGGGGCTAGGGTTATGGTTTTTTTTTTTTTTTTTATTAATCACATTTACCTTTTAAACCCCTATTGTTTTACATTTTATTAAACTTAAGCTTTTAAACTCTTTTTTTTTTTTTTTTTTTTTTTTTTTTTTTTTTTAAAGGTTTTTAACTACAATAATAAGCATATAAACTAACAATGACAATTATATATTTTATCTTTATTAGATACAAAATATACGAATTAAATACACACGTTTCCACGTTATGCGATAAAATTCACAATAAACATTTAAATCACATAAGCATAACTTAATAATCACATTGTTAACTTAATTATCATCAATTTAACATTACTGATTATTGTTAAGTCACCAACGTTCAACGACAACTAGTGTGTGTGCTCGACACGTGTATGCAAGACTTAACGGAACGAACGGAGTTTGGTAACGGAAAATTACCGGATGTCACACAAATCATTCCCAAAAATATCTCAGCAGCATATCAAGACCCAAGTTGGGTGTATGGCGCCGTTCCCGGGAACCCCACAATTGGTCAATCACAACCTCATTTATATCAAAACATATTAAGATTTATTACGTAATAAAATATTGCAACGGAATAATTCATCAAAAACCATTTCATGCTTAAATAAACACGTTTGCCAAGTAATACACCGTTGTTTACATGATTACAAAATATCACTTAGTTGTATTACAAAACAACATCATTATTATTGCATGAGATGGATGCCAGTCTTTCCCCGCCAAGTAGCTTCACCCTCGTGCCATCCTCAGCAACAAGTTACCTGCCAACTGAAAATGCATGAAAACTTAGCGTCGCTGAGTGAGTTCTAGTCTTATATAATAAAATACTTCACCTTTAGTAAAAATCTTTTCGTTCTTGATCACACAACATACATACAACTTGATAATATCATTTTTATCATTCAACATTCTTTTTATTCATTTCGTACTTTAGATCCAACCTTTAGATATACCCGAGTGGAAGTGGGAGCATATCACCATGGACTTTATCATGAAGCTATCACGTACCGTGAAGGGGTACGATGCCATATGGGTGATAGTCGATCGTCTGACAAAGAGTGCTCACTTCCTACCGATCTGAGAAATGTATTCATCTGAGAAGTTAGTGAATCTATTCATCAGGGAGATTATAACTCGTCACGGTGTGCCGGTGTCTATTGTTTCTGATCGTGACACTCGGTTTACATCTAAGTTCTGGAAGAGATTTCATGATGCAATGGGGACGAGGTTACACATCAGCACGGCTTATCATCCACAGACGGATGGTCAGTCGGAGAGAACCATTCAGACGCTTGAGGATATGCTTCGAGCATGCGTCATTGATTTTGAAGGTAGTTGGGATGACCACTTACCGTTAGCGGAGTTCTCATACAATAACAGTTATCATGCCAGCATTGGTATGCCCTCTTATGAGATGCTATACGGTAGGAGATGTAGGACACCCGTTTGTTGGGGTGATATTGGTCAGAGAGAGTTGGGAAGTATTGAGGTGATCGAGGCTACGAATGAGAAGCTTGAAAGAATCAAAGCCTATATGAAGACAGCTAAGGATAGACAGAAGTCGTATGCTGACAAGAGACGTAGACCAATTGAGTTCAAGGTGGGAGATAGAGTTATGTTGAAAGTCTCGCCGTGGAAGGGGATCATTAGGTTTAGAAAGCGGGGCAAGTTGAGCCCGAGATACATTGGGCCTTTCCGAATCATTGCTCGAGTAGGAGAGGTGGCCTACAGGTTGGAGTTACCCGATGAGTTAAGTGGAATTCACCCTATATTCCATGTATCTCATCTGCGAAAGTGTTTAGCTGACGAAGATATGGTTGTACCACTGGAAGACATTGAAGTTGATGAAAGGCTCAATTATGTGGAGCAACCAGTGGCAATCATTGATCGCAAGGAGAAGAGGTTAAGGAATAAAGTGGTTCCCCTGGTGCGTGTATAGTGGAAGCATAGGAAGGGATCCGAGTTTACGTGGGAGACTGAAGAAGATATGAGGCAGTATTACCCACATCTGTTTGAGGAATAACAGGTTTCGGGGACGAAACCTATATAAGGGGGGTGGACTTGTAACACCCGAAAATTTTAAAACACGAGAAAGAACGAATAAATGTGAATAAAAGAAAGAAAACACAATTTAACCCAAGTTGAGGGGCTAAATGTGTCAAAAGGACAAAAAGTATAAAAAGTGGGTGCAAAAGGTGATGGCCGCCCACACCTTTTGGCATATTTTCTTTTCACCGGATTGTAGAGAGAGAAAGCAGAGAAGAGCTTCGGTTTTAGAGAGAAGGAAGAAGAAGAATTCGAATTCAAGGTAAGAATTTTTGGTTTTAAGTTGTTCTTGGCCAGCCTATGCCTCGGTTGCATGCTTATGTGTGTTTGTTTGTGTTTGGGGTGTTTTTTTGGTGGGTTTCTAGGCGGTTGAACTCATAGTGCAAATGGGTTTGAAGGAAGTCTTGCCCGAAAGATTGCTAAGGTGAGTTCTAGATCCCTGGTTTCTATGTTTTAAACCTGTTTTGGGGCTGGAATTGCATGTAACTAACTTTTTAATATGTCCAGTATTTTGTATCGTAAGTTTGGCCCTGTTCGTTTAGTGGGTGTGTTAGGGTCTGCATGTTTTGCTTGGTTTATGTGGTTGTATGCTTATTCTAAGAGATTAGCATGCTAGATCGGTGCGATGAATGTATAAGGATGAGGATTGGGAACTGATTATAGTGTAAGATGTGGTTTCAGGTTAGTTGATCATCCGCATTAAGTTTGAATATTTGCATAAGTGTTGTTCATCCGCATTAGTTAAGTCTTCATCCGCATTTGATGAACACATCGACTATTTTGTTCACCCTCATTTGCTAAGTGTTCATCCGCATTTGTTGTATGTTCATCCGCATTTGTTTTGCCAGTGCGCATTTGCTTCAGTCATCCGCATTTGGTTCATGCGCAATTCCTTGGGACACTTAGAATATTTTCTGAGGTGTTCATCCGTATTTGGTTACTCATCCGCATTTGTTTATCCAACCGCATTTGTTTGCTCATCTGCATTTCTTTAAGGAGACTGAATTTTTGAGATTTTGGGATGTAGAGCTTAAGTGTTAAGAAAGGAGGTTTTATGGGGGACTGTGCTTGTTTACGATTTGCATGCTTTGTATGCTGTTGTGATGATGTTGTTCCATGTTACGTTTATGTCGTGACCTTACGTGGTGTGACGTATGAATATGCTTATGTAAAGTAGTACTTAATGAAAGTGGAAAATAACTAAAGTGAGGTAAGAATGAATGCATGCATTAATGAACGATCGGAAGTAAGAAAAGTCTTGCAAGCACTGTAAGGAGGTTCCCACCCAATGAAGCGTGTTAGCTCAATGGTGTGCGGGTTAGCTACCCCAGAAGGATGCACACTGGGGTCTAGTCTTTGTGACTGATCATACGTACGGGACCATTGTCACTTACCCCGGTGCTAGGCTCGCCTCGGGCATGATGTTTGAAGTCTATTTATAGTCTTCGGCCCAATACCCGCCTTGTGCATTATGTTTGGGGTATAGCTCGAGGCATTAGCCTGGAGCATAGAGAAGTGAAAGTAATAATGATCGAATGAAATGTACGATAAGAGAATGAATGAATGTAAGTTGACGATGATAAAAGATAATAATGAGATTATCTATTTGTACGTATGATGTATGATCGCTTACGAAAGTAAAGTACGGTTTTAATAGAAAGAAAAGTATTTTATTTATAAAACTAGAACTCACTCAGCAACGCTGACTTTTATGTGTTTCCAGTTGGCAGGTAACGTTGCTGAGGATGGCACGGGGCAGCTACTTGGCATTTTTTGGATGGCTTCCGTTGTTTAGATTATAATGTTTTTGTGATGCAATTCAAATTATGCGATTTTGTAACAGTTAACTGCAATGTATTATTTTGAAAAAGCAATTATAATGAAATGGTTTGTTTAAAAGAATTCCGCTGCAATATTTTGGTAAAGTTAATGTATGTTTTATGCTTTGTGTGCAATGATTGTTCAGCTGTAAGCGTTCCGGGAACGGGGCCATACAACCAAATACAAAATTAGAAAATTGAAAAATCAAAAGATAAAAATATAAAAAAAAAAAATAAAAATAGAGTCTTTCTTTGTTAATTCATTATTTAGGATGAATCTGTCATTGCAAAATGTGAGAAATGATAGATACATTAGTTTGATCAGTTGCATACTTCGCTTTCGACTAAAGTCTGACATGATCAGATATGATGTGCAAGTAAGTTCATGCAATTAGACTAAAAAGTAAATTCTTGTGATTAAACTAAATCTCTCATACATTCATGTATGTCTATCTTAGCACTAATGAGTAGTGTTGATTTCTCAAATTGATTGCTTGTTAAGACATGATCTCACACCTGACGGTGATATGAATAACCATTGAGCTCTAATAATTTAAAGCATCTAACACTTCTCTGTTATGAGTCTTCATAGACCTGAAGTGATGAGATATCCTTTGTTGTAAGTGATTACAGTCCTGGATATTCTCACTGATGCAACAAGATGCCAATGTACACAAGCACCAAATGAGATCTGGTTATAGTATATGTCAGGTTAACAAGTTGAGAACAGTGATTTCTTGCATATCTTTATGAGAATTAACCTCTCTAAGTCTAAGTGTGACTACATAATGTCATATCTTATTATACCTTAAACAATCCTAGAATTGAAAAAGTACATGTGCTGAATATCTTGCTAAATGCCTCATTTTCTGTCCTTAGATCTCATGTCTCCTTTGCTGTAAAAATGCTTACCTGGAACACACTTGATCAAGATTTATTCACTGTCTATGACTATCCATCAGTTTTTTATTTCAATGTGCTGATCTTAACTAATATGATGTCACTGCAGACATTGATTCATTTGACAATATTAGATTATTATTCTGCTTTAATTTTGATTTTTTGCATAATTTCTGTGTGCAGACATATTAACAATGATTAGTGTGATCTTCATGTGACAAATTCAAGAAACTTCTAAGTTTGTTAAACTTAAAAGTTTAGGGGGAGTAAAAAGAGTTAAAAGGAAAAGTGTCTAAGAAAAGTGATTTTCAAATTTCAAGATATGAAAAATCAAAATTTAATGTTTTGTATGGAAAGGTTGAAGCTAAAATGTTCAAGCATGTGTGTGTTTGACATAATGTAAAAATGAACCTGGAAAATATTTAGGTGGAAAAGCTTCTTGCGAAATTGTAATATGAGATCATTTGTTAAAATTCAAGACTAAAATGACGGGAAATTGTTTTTGAATAATTAAAAAAAAAATTAAAAAATAAATAAAATAAATAAATAAAAAGGTCAAAACATAAAATGATCAAAAATAAAAATAAAAAGTTTGAAATGTCAATAGTTCAAAATTGAGGGTTAATTATGAAAACTTTGGGTGAAAGTCAAAATTTGACTATTTAAAGTCAAAATTTGATAAATTGTTTAAATATTAGTATTGAACAGTACTAATATGTCTAAACAGTGTACATGTGGAAGATCTAAAAATTACAAGTGTTAAGACACATGAAAGTCATCTCATGCGCCTAAACAATGTTAATAAGTCCAGGATTAGGAGCATGATGGGTTTTCAGAATTTATACAACTGTTAGGCGTTTCAGACATCCTCATGCGCCTAAATAGTTGTCATAAGTCTGAAAATTGTAGTCTAAGTGTTGGGCGTTTTACCTTTCTCATGTGCCTAAATAGTATCCAGACTTCAAGAATTAGGCATATCAAGTGAAAAATACCAAGTGTGGGCATTTCAGCAAGACTCATGCAGCTGAACAGTGCAAAAGCTCCTTAACAGTGCTTATGCGCAAAAACAGTGTTCATGCGTCTAAGCCCATGCACGCAAACAGTGCTCATGCGCCTAAACACTTAGTATAAAATTCATTATATTGCGCTCAAATAGTGTTCATGCGCCTAACCTCATGCGCATAAACAGTGCTCATGCGCCTTAAAATTTCACTTAGTATAAAAGCAACACTTTGTGATTTCAGACATTTCATTCTCAAAACCACTGAACACTCGTAAACCCAAACACTCGATGAACCCTGATTCACTCATTTCAATTGATTTCTGATCTTGTCTTGCATTCAATAGTCTTTATATCAGATTCTAAACGTAAGTTTATGATCAAAATCACAGGAATTTCAGTTTAATAAATTGATTTGATTTGGGCGTATCGAACCTATTCGGGCGCACGAACCCTAGTTGATTGAATCTGTTAAACTTGTGAATGAAATGAGTATAATGAACTGAAATTGATGATTAAATGTTAATAGAAACATGATTGCAACCTTGTTAATGCATTTAAATCTGGTTTTCATTGACCTTCAATTTGTGATGATTCTTCATAGTCGTATGATGAAGATGAACAGTCATGTTCGAATTTTTTTTTTTTAAAATTGATTAACAAAAAAAATTCTTGTTACAAATCTGTGTTGTGAGATAAATTTGAGGATTAAAGTGTGTATAAATCATAAACAAACTAACTTGAATGATGATTTGTTCTTGAACAGAATGTCAAACACTTAGAATTTTTAAGTGCAAGTTAGTCAAAAATGTTTTAAAACATACTAATTCTTTAAATTTTAACAAACGTCAATTGATTTTAATTGATAATATTCAAGTTTCTAAATTTCTTGTTTTTAATTTTGCAGATGGTTGAATTAAAATTCGAGCCTAAACACAATGTTGCGGCTTTACTGAATGAAGAATTAAAAGATGTTGTGGGATATGAACAGATAATCAGATTTTTACTGAGAACAAAGTATGTTTTTGCCATGTGTTATCAGCCAATCATATATGCAATACTAATCAAGAAGTTCTGGAACACTGCAGCTGTTGAAGTTAATGATGAAGGTAGAAAAGTATTGAGAGGATTCATTACAAACTTTAGAATGATTGCAGTATCTGAAGAGTCCATAAGAGAAGCTTTAAGATTGGGACCAAATGATCCTGAGGATTTAGCTGAATTGTCATTTAATGAATGTAGAGAGACATTTATGGCAATGGGTCATCCTGATCACTTTCCCAAGAAGCAATTTTTTGGAGCAAGAGTTTATAACCACTCGAAGCTGTTATGCTATATCTTTCAACACTGTATGTCCAAAAGGAGTGCTGGATGGAACTCTTTTCCAGTAGACATAGCATCTCCTATCGTAGCACTTGCAACTAATCGGAGATTTAATATGTCAAAGTGGATTCTAAATGGTTTTATCTTTAATTTGGAAAAAGGAACCAGGAACAAGTATCTAATATACCCAAGATTCTTACAGATGATTATAAATGAAGAGCATCAGGATATACGTGTAGATGGTGTGAGTGGTGAAACTCTGATGTTAGAACACATGTCTGAGATTTCTTATAAGAGACTTGCTATAGTCACTAGTGCTCAAAATGTACCATTGTTTGATTATATAAGGAATGTGGCTAATGATGAAGTTGACATTACTATTGATCACTATCATTTGACAGAAGAAGAACCTATAGACCCTAATGACTCATTGAAGAATTGCCTAATAATGATGACAATGATGACAATGATGATAATGATGATAATGATGATGATGAAGAGAGTTCAAGTTCTTCTGAAGATGATAATAGTGATGATGGTGGTTATGATGGTGATGTGATGGAAGTAGTTCATGATGATATACAAGAAGCTGAGCAAGTTACTGAAGAAGCTCATGAAGAAAGACATGATGATGTTGATGAAACTGAGTCAGCTACTGAGGAAATTCATGAAGAAATTGATGAAAATGTACAAGAAATTGACCAAGTTACTGAAGAAATTCATGATGATGATACTGAAGTTAATCAAAGTGAAGAAATTGTTGGTCATAGTCAAACTGTTAAAGAGATAGTGAGTATGATTTAAGAGATGGTAGATACTAATGAACAGTTTGAGTTTAATGAGAATATTCAAGAATTTGAAATTGTTGAAACTGCAATTCATAATGAATTTGTGAATGAACCTCAACAAAAAGTTAATGTAACAGAAGAAGTTAATCTTCAACAGATTATTGATAAGCTGAAAGAAGAAAATTTGAAGCCATTGAAAGTGATTTAATATTTGGAAGAAGTTAATGAGAAATTACAAGAAGAATTGAAAAAGAAAAATGAAGTGATTGAAGAGTTGATGAAAAGCAAAGAAGAAAATGTGAAAACATTTGAGGTAATGATGAAAGATTATGATCTAATGGAGGAAAAGCTTAAGAAATTGAATGAAGAAAATGAAGTTATGATAGAAGAATTGGAAAAGATGAAAGAAAACCAAAAGTCTCCGTCTCCAGATTTGATGATTATTTTAGAAAGTAATCCAATAGATGTTGATAAAGTTCCTGTTTTAGATAAAGGAAAGAGGAAAGTAGATGATATTGATGTTTCAGTACTACCTGAATCATCATCCAAAGTTCAAAAAGTGATTGATGAACATGCAAGTATAGATGAAGAAGATTCAGATATACAAGAAACCATTGAAGCTTTAGATGATATAGAAACTGAATTTGATGATGACTGGTATAATGAAGTATTAGATGATGAAGATTTAGTAGAAGCAAATGTTGATGAGCATTATTCACCGATTAATATAAGCCATGATGATATACCTGTTAATATTGAAGAAAGGTATAATTATCTTATCAGAATGAAGTACAATAGAGTTTTTCTTGATGGTTTAACTGTGTCTCAAATTAATGAAGAGTTTGAGAAGTGCATAACTACTGAATCAAGTGCACAAATTGATCCGGATGAGATTATAGTGAAACACGGGGAGTGGAAGCCATTACAGGAGAGCACTAATATTGAAGAACTTACTACATCTGAGTTGCATCATCCAGATCCAAAATGATATGAATGTTACTGCATTAAGGACATGGTTACAATCAAGAAACTATCCATGGAAGAAGCTTAAGAGGTTACAAGCCGAATCATTAAGAAATTTGATAAGGAGCTTTCAAGAAACAGAAAAGCAGACTAATAGAATGATTGTGCTTGATACTGATAATCCTCAGTATCTTGAGATCACGAAAAGAACGAGGATTCTGAAACCTCAAGAAATTCAGTCTATGGCTATGAAGAGCACAATGTATGAACGAAGAAAGGAGCTTATGAGAATGTTTCCAGAGACTGAAAGGCAAGGTTATCAAGTCTCTATGGAACAAAAGCAACTATGGAACAAGGCACGTTCAGCAGGAGACCTAGTTCGCAATGTATTGCCGAAAGGGCAATCTATTTCATAATTACTCAATCCTTTGATTGTTCCAGATACTACAAAAGAAGTGAAGATTGTCGCATGGAAATATGATGAGATTTTTGATGCATTTTTTATTAAAAGGGTAAATGAAATCTGTGACGTTTATCATTTTTTCTCTAGTATCATAAAACTTCTTGTTCAAGATCTCAAAGAGTTGAATAAATTGCAATTGATTAATCCATCTAAAGCTAAGCATGGAGAAAACTTTGTGCAATTGTTGAATAGAGGAATAACTCGAATGAGTTCATTTTTACAAACGAGGTGTGATCAGGAAGATAAGGATTATTTTCAAACAATAAAGAAGAAGAGAAAAGGTGTTGAGAAAGACGTAGGAGAAGAAAAGTTCTTAGACGCATTCAATGATCAATATTTTGAAAATGTAACAAATCCAGGACTCAAAGTCATTGATGGAACACAACAATCGAAACCAATCTTGAGGTGGCTTTATAATTCGGATACATTTGAGCTGAAGTTAGTACGAGATTTGAATAATTGGGATCACGATATGATTTCTTTATTTGGTGTTTTTGAGTTGAAGCTTTTGCATCCCAGTTACATTTCATTCTTGTCTATACAGAAGTTTGAAAAAGTTGTTCCAGAAATGGCTGAGAATGATAAGAAGTATTTTCTGTCGATCATTAAAGTGATGAATACGGTAATGGAAAGGATATCTTTGAGGAAAGCATTGGCATATGCTAACATTGTGAAGAAAGATATTAAAGATATTGAGTTCATGAGAATATCGAGCAAAGGAGTTTTAGAGATTCACTGTAAAGATAATCCAAACCCTATAGAGTGTTATGCTAACGTGGATATTGTAGGTCTCTCAAAGCAAGCTTTGGAAGTGATAAATAGCATGGAGATAAAGACGAATGAAGCTAAACCGGAGCAAGGAATTTTAGCTAGCAAGTTCAAGTCAGCTATTGCTAAAGCTCTAAGAGAACAATAAATTTATAGAGAAAAGCCAGTATTCAAGATTAAAGAAGAGCCTGAAGACTTCTTTGATTTTTGAAGACTAAAGACTGGAGATAAAGCATGGAGACTGAAGATAAAAGAGAAGACAAAGACAAAAGATAAAAAGATTGAAGGCAAGGATCTGAAGACTGAAGATTGATTTTGAAGACCAAAGATAATGTCAATCTTAGGGGGAGTATTATTGTAGATGCTTCTTAAAGATTAACATTTAGTCTTTATGTGTCTTGTATAGTTTTTGTCATAGTATAGGGACTATTTTATAAATATTTGTTCCTTTTGTATTGATAGTATAAATAGCATAGATAAGGTATGTGTAGATAGATTAGATACATCTTAGACGCACCAAAGAACGAATTGGAACTGATTTCTATACTTGTACTTTCTATGCATTATATCAATGAAACTATGAATTTTTGTGATATGTTTGCATTGAATTGATTACTTGTGTTTGTTTGATTGAATTATATCACGATATCATCACAGATCGATCCATTTTGATTCTATCAGGGTTCTATGGGATTTTTGAATGTGGGATCCATTTATTTAATATAAATAACTAAAACATGATAAACATCACAACATATGTGTCTAAGTAAAAATTGAAGTTTGAGTTTAATATGGATAAATCATATAAACAATTAGCTTAACCAGTTTCATTTTAAATATAGCTAGACAATGTTAATAATCGATTTCAAAGAAATATGATCCTATACTTGCAAATTTCCCAAAAATAGTTTAAGTTATAAGTCTACATTTGTATATTTCAATTTTTTTTGTTTGTGTTTGTTTGAATTGTTGTTTTAGTTTACCAAATGTTTTTTTCCAAAATTGAGGGTTTTTGGTTAATAATTATCACTTGGTTAAACATAATTTCAAAACATAATAAATCAAAAGATCAAATTAAATGAACAAAAACTAAAAAATTTAAAAAGTTTGAAAATTTTCCAAAATAACTTGAACTTATCGCATGCGAGAAGTTCAATGGGTGCGGCTAGTTTAAGTTGTGTGAATTCTGACTTCTCGTGTGAGAAGTCAGACGATTATAAAAGTGCACAGATGTGACTAGTTGACTTATCGCACGACAAACCAACTGTTTCACATTTTCAAAATTTTTCTAAGTGTTGAGATTATTTCAGTGATATAATTGTTCATATTGGTGCTATAAATAGGCCCAGGCACCCAATCTTCTCTACTTCATGCGAAAACTCCTGTTGTTGTGCTTGAGAAGAGAGAAATCAGTGATAAGTGGTGTCTAAGGTATGTATTTGACGATATTCGTTGTGTTTATGCATTTATGAATAGTGTGTAATGATATTGCGCATGATTATGTAGCTTCTGATTCAAAACACTCTTGGTTCAGTGTTGTTCCTGTGCAAAGATATGATAAGGTGAATTCTAGACTCCTCTTTTTACGTGTTTTCCATGTTTTGGGCTAATATGCATACCTTAACGAATGTTTTGATAAAGTATAATGGTATAGATTGTTATAGCATGTTTTTGGGTGTTAAAATGACTAAAGAATTAATAACATGGGGATGACGTTCATACAGCAGAAAAGTTCTCGCGCGGAGAGTAAGTTCTCGCTCGAATAGTAGGTTCTCCCGACAAACGGTTATCTTTCAAAAGTTCTCGCGCGATTGAGATAACTTTCCTGGAAGTTGTCGCACCTTGAAGAGTTCTCGCGTGAAGGGAGAAGTTCTTGCGCGATTCATAGTGTTCCGGTGTTGATATTTTAACGATGAACATATAGCTAAATAAATAACATATTTATATATATTATTATAGTTAAAGGTTAAAGAAAGATAGTAAAGTCACATGTGAAATGCTAAAGAACTTGAATAATAATTTAATAATAGTTACCCGCTAAAGCACAGCTGTGAAAACGTTATAGTGCACTAAAGAAGTCGTGCAAGCACTGCTAAAGGAGAATTGTATTCATTGCATTCTCACATAAGAGCTACACCTTGGGTGTGATCACCTACTAAAGGAGTTATGCTTGGTGCATCCTCACATTAGAGCTACAATTGGGTGTGCTCACCCGCTAAAGGAGTTATGCTTGGTGCATTCTCACATAGGAGCTACACTTCGGGTGTGCTCACCTACTAAAGGAATTGTGCTTGGTGCATTCTCACATAGGAGCTACACTTTGGGTGTGCTCACCTGCTAAAGGAGAACTGTATTCGTTGCATTCTCACATAGGAGTTATACCTTGGGTATGAAGTAAAAGAATAAAGCTAAAGTACAGATAAAGTAAAGATAAAGTAATTGATAAAGAAATGATATAGTAAAGCCAAAGTATAGTTAACAAACAAATGTTAAAGTAGTTAAAGATGCCTTACCTAGTGTAAGCATAAAGTTAAAGTATATGTAGGGTTAAAGTATGTTAAAGTGTATGTTCATGATTAAGTTCCATTAAACGGACTCGATAAAGTAAACCTAGAGCTCACTCAGCTTTGTTGACTTTTGTATGCATATTAGATTGGCAGGTATGCTACAGAAATAAGAGGTGAGCTTGGCATGGATTGGGAAACTACCTGGCATTTGGTCAAGACTGGCATCCTGGCATAAATTTTTTGATAGATAGCTAAATTGATCTTTTGATGTAAACGTTAAATGATGGAAATTTTGTATGTTGCACTGCTTATATTAACGAAATTTGTTGTTCGTGAACTTGTGTTTCTGATGTCCAAATCCAACTGTGAGGTTTCCTGGAACAAGGCCTTACAAGTTGCTATCAGAGCCATAGTTTGAGAGATTTAGACACTCCGATGTCTAACCTCGAACTAAGAATAGGATCAATTAAGAGATGCCAGTGCCAGTAGCTCCATACCAGGAATATGAAGTAAATGATTATGACTGATAAAGGCTCCTTGAGGTTATAGTGCTCATAGTGAGATTGAAAGCTGATGTGACTCGGGATAGGAAATGTTTAGGACATGAAAAGTAAAGTAAGTAGTTAATTACAACTGGCCACTGTCATTAGAAACTTAGATTACTTGACATGATCTGACTATTCCCTAGAATGATAACGTTGGTTTTCATATCTTATAGAAAGCCATGGCTAGAAGAAAAGCTACTCGAGGAGGTGCTCGTTGTGGTAAGGGTAGACCACCAGTCATCAAAAACCGAAAGTAGGCGACTAAAGAGGTGCATGTGGACACTGTTCACACTACTAGCGAGGAAATCTCTCATCATTCTGAAGAGAGGATTACCTTGGAGCCTATTATTAGGGAGGCTATTGCTGAAGAGGTCCACAAGATTCTTCTGGACATCATGCCTTCGATCATGACTGAGGCCATGAAGGAGGTAACCAAGGAGTGGACGTTGGAGGCAAAGAACAAAGCTAGCAAGAAAGACAGTGAAGGTACCGGGGAAGGCTTGGGGAAGGATGGGAAAGATGAAGGAGATGAAACTGATGGGGAATTAGCTAAAGGGTGTTCGTATTGCATCTTTAATGGGTGCAATCCTCTATCCTTGGATGGTAAGGGTGGTGCTATCACCACTCCCCAGTGTCTGAGATGGAGTCAGTGATTGAGATTAGTGAATGTAAAGCTGACTAGGCTGTGAAGTTCGCAGCCGACTCATTTGTTGATGAAGCCATTCATTGGTGGAACACAATCAAGCAGACTAAAGACCCTTATGAGTTCAGGAACTTGAAGTGGGATAACCTGAAAGAGCTGGTAATAAGGAAGTTCTATCCTTAAAATAAGATCAACAGGGTGGAAAGAGAATTCTTAGGATTTAAAGCTAGAGGTATGACCCACAAACACTATGTAAGGCCCCGAACTTGGGAATCCCATAGTTGGTCATTCATAGAAACATTCATTATTAAAATCTCATTTAAAATATATTAACATAAGAAAATATTGCAGCGGAAGAATTATCCAAAAACCATTTCATGCATTAATAATTACTTTTGCCAAGTAATACATCATTGATTAAAGTTACAAAAGAATATTTAGTTGCATTACAAAACAATAATATTATATCTGCATGAGATGGATGTCAGTCTTTGCTTGCCAAGTAACTTCACCCCCATACCATCCTCAGTAACATCATTACCTGCCAACTGATAGTGCATATAGAAAGTCAGCGTTGCTGAGTGAGTTCTAGTTTTATAAATAAAATACTTCATTTATATAAAAATATCCTTTACTTTCATCCGTCGTCACACATCATACGTACATTTAGATAATATTCATATATTATATTTCATCATCATTCGTCATCATTCGTTCTTTCATTTATTAACATCGTTCCACTTTCTTATATGGATCCTGTCACTTGCCATACCCCCACATCATGCTAACAAGCTGGTACTGTGCCAGGATTTATCAATAAACCCCCACGTCATGCTAAAAAGCTGACATAGTACCGGGGTACGCGACAAGGATCCCATCATGATCAATCACAAAGATTAGACCCCTGTGCTCATTTTCAAGGGTTAGCTAAACCGCACATAGTTGGGCAGACAACAACCTCATTGAGTTGTGAACCTCTTTCACATGGCTTGAAAGTCTTTCATTCATTAATTATGTTCCACTTTCATTAACTTCATCTTTCACTTTGTTATGATAATACTTTACGTACAAGAATATTAACACACCATGTAAAGTCACATAATAATATGTAATATAGAATATCAAAATTAGCCCACAATCATACATAACATCAACATGCATAAACCACCAAAACATTTCAAAACTTAACACTACATTCTATTCCCCAAGATTCTAGAAATATCCTAAGTGACCAAAGAAATGCGGATGAAGTATCTTAGAAAATATCCTAAGTGTCGAAAGATATGCTGATGAAACAAATGTAGATGTACGAGGCCAAATGAGGATGTGCATATCAAATGCGGATGAACAAAAATACTTAACTATTGAACATAAAACCAATGCGGTTGAATGTTCTGCAAATGCGGATGAACTCCAACAAATGCGGATGAATACATACATAGATTATTAAACATAAAACCAATGCAATTGAATGTTTTAGCAAACGCAGCTGATGACAAGCAAAAGCAGATGAACACATACAAATGTGGATGAACAAAAATACTTAACTATTGAACATAAAACGAATGCGGTTGAATGTTCAGCAAATGCGGATGAATAAAATGCAAATGCGGATGAACACATTGGTTAGACTATTCCACTAGTTCCAAATCCTTGTTCTATCACATTCTTAACACCAATCTATCATACAACACACATAGAGCAGAGCATACAACTTCGAAGAAGACATTCAAAACATACATTGCACATAATTCAGACAAAAATACAGAAAAGTCATGTTACGGTTACAAAACTGCAGTTAATATGCACATCATCCCGAAACTAGTTTAAAACAAGTAAAATAGGGGATCTGGAACTCACCTCTAGCAGCTTTCGAGTAAGACTTCTTCAAAACGAGAGCAAACGGGAGTTCTAGCACCTAAACACACCAAAACAAGCAGCCAGCACAAGAAACACGAAAGAATCGGTCCAGCAGCTCGAACACAGCTGAAAACCGAGCAGAAAATACAAGAAAACCTCACCTTCTAAGAGAATTCAGCTTCTCACATAAAAAAATTCGGTTAAAACTTCTTCTTCCCTTCTTGCATCCGAAAGCAGAATGGTGAAATTTGGGTGTGGGCGGCCATCCCCTACGTTTTGAACCCATAATAAACATGTTTGCCACTTGCACACTTTACCCCTTTTACTTTGAAATATTGCACTTTTCCTTCTTTTTACTCTTCTTTTCTTTTCCCTTTTAAAATTTCCGGGTGTTACAAGTCTACCCCCCTTATATAGGATTCTTCCCCGAACCTGTCACTCCTCGAACAGTTGTGGGTAATGCTGTCTCATCTCTTCCTCAGTCTCTTACATAGATTCGGCACCTTCCTGTGTCTCTACTGTAATCAACCAGTGGAACCACTTTATTCTGTAGCCTCTTCTCTTTTCTGTCAATGATGGCCACTGGCTGCTCCACATAATTGAGCCGTTCATCCACCTCGATATCCTCCAGTGGCACGATCATATCTTCATCGGCTAAGCACTTTCTTAGGTGTGATACATGGAATGTCAGATGAATTCCATTTAACTCATCGGGTAGCTCTAACCTGAAGGCCACCTCTCCTACTCGAGCAATGATTCGGAAAGGCCCTATATACCTCGAGCTTAGCTTACCCTGATTTCTAAACTGGATGATCCCCTTCCAAGGTGAGACCTTCAACATGACTCTATCACCCACCATGAATTCAATCGGTCTACGCCTTTTGTCAGCATACGACTTTTGTCTATCTTTTGTTGCTTCCATAAAGGCCTTAATCTTCTCTAACTTTTCGGTCGTAGCCTCGATCACCTTGATGCTCCCTAACTCCTTCTTCCTGTTGTCACCCTAACATACAGGCATTCTACATTTCCTACCATATAGTATCTCATAAGGAGGCATACCAATACTGGCATGATAACTGTTGTTGTATGAGAATTCAGCTAATGGTAAGTGTTATCCCCAACTTCCTCTGAAATGAATGACTCATGCTCAGAGCATAACCTCAAGAATCTGTATGGTTCTTTCTGACTGACCATCTATTTGAGGATGGTAAGCCGTACTGATGTGCAACCTCGTCCCCATTGTATCATGGAATATCTTATAAAACTTAGATGTAAACCGAGTGTCACGGTCAGACACTATAGACACCGGTACCCCATGACAAGTCACAATCTCTTTGATTAACAGATTCGCCAACCTCTCTGATAAATACCTCTCGTGGATCGGTAGGAAGTGAGCACTCTTCATCAGACGATCAATTATCACCCATTTAGCATCGGCATCGTACCCTCTTGTCGTACGTGTTCATAATGAAGTCCATGGTGATGTGCTCCCATTTCCACTCAGGTATATCTAAGGGTTGGATCTTCCCATATGGCTTTTGATGCTCTGCATTCACTTGCAAGCAAATAAGGCACTTGCTCATATACTCTGCTACATCATGCTTCATTCCTGGCCACGAGTAATCTTTCTTCATATCATGATACATCTTTGTACTATCAGGATGAATTGAGTATCGAGCCTTATGAGCTTCATCCACAACTCGTCCCTGTAGGTCTCTATAACGAGGAATCCACATCTGCCCAAAGCAGGTTCTAACTCCAAGAGTGTTCTCACCCAACTCCGTGACTAGGGCTTTCATCCTTTCGGAGTTGATTCGATCCTCTTTCAATGCCTCATCCTAAAGTTCCTTGACCTGCTTCTTCACGTTAGAAGTCATAACCAGCTGATAAGCCTTCACCCGGATCGGCTCGGGTCTCTTTTTTCGGCTAAGGGCATCTGCCACCATGTTGGCCTTGCCCAGATGGTAGTGGATCTCACAATCATAATCCTTGATCAACTCTAACCACCTCCTTTGCCTCATATTGAGATCCTTTTGCTAGAAGAAGTACTTCAAGCTCTTGTGGTCAGTGAAGATAGTGCACTTCATCCCGTACAAGTATTGCCTCTAAACCTTCAATGCAAAGACCACCACCGCCAACTCCAAATCATGAGTAGGGTAATTAGCCTCATGGTTTTTGAACTGTGCGGACGCATAGGCTATTACCCTCCCCCGTTGCATTAGTACGCAACCCAACCCCGAATAAGAAGCATCTGAATAGACCACTAAGTCATCGCTCCCTTAGGGCAACGTCAAGACAGGAGCTTGAGTCAATCTCGTCTTTAGCTCTTTAAAAGCATTCTCCTGTTCTAGACCCCATACAAACTTCACATCCTTATGGGTCAGCTTGGTCAATGGTGAAGCTATCTTGGAAAAGCCTTGGATGAATCTTCTGTAATAGCCCGCCAAACCCAAGACACTACAAATCTCAGATGGCGTCTTCGGAGTCTTCCATTGCATCACAGCCTCCATTTTTGTCGGGTCCACCATAATCCCTTCAGGGTTGACCACATGACCTAAAAACTAAACTTCGTGCAACCAGAACACGGACTTAGAGAACTTAGCATACAGCTTCTCCCTTCTAAGTATTTCCAACACTTCCAGAATATAACTAGGATGTTCCTCCATGCTCTTCGAATAATTCAGGATATCATCAATGAACACAATCACCGATTTATCCAACATCAGCCGACACACTCGATTCATCAAATCCATAAAAGCAGCTAGCGCGTTGGTTAAACCGAAAGACATAACAAGGAATTCGTAATGCTCGTATCGCGTCCGAAATGCGGTCTTCGGGATATCTTGTTCCTTAACCTTTAGCTGATGATAACTAGATTAGACGTCTATCCTCAAGAACCAACTGGCACCTTGGAGCTGATCAAACAAGTCATCAATCCTCGGTAGCGGATACCGGGTCTTCATCGTTAACTTATTCAACTCACGGCAGTCGATGCACATCCTCATGCTACCGTCCTTCTTCCTCACAAACAAGACCAGAGCACCCCAGGGAGAGATACTCGGTCAGATGAACCCCTTATCCGGCAACTCTTGCAACTGGACCATCAGTTCCTTCATCTTGGAGGGAGCTAATCGATACGGTGCCTTGGCAACAGGTTGGTCACCCAGTATCAAATCTATCTGAAACTTTATCTCGCGGTCCGGTGGCACACCTGGTAGATCCTCAGGGAATATGCCTGGAAAGTCACACACGACCGGTACGTTGGACAATCATGGTACTGACGCATCAACATCTTTCACATAAGCCAGGTAGGCATTACATCCAAGTCTCATGCACTTCTCTGCCACCACCATTGAAATTACCTTCAGAACCGTAATGATCCTATCGCCTTAAATCGTCACCGAACTCCCATCGGGCGCGGTCAATCGAATCATCTTCTTGCGACACACAAAATTTGCCTCATAGGCTACTAGCCAATCCATCCCTAGAACCACATTGAATCCACATAGGGGCATCACGAATAATTTAGCAGAGAACCTATGGCCTTCCAACTCTATGTCACAATCCTCTATCAGATCAGAAATTTTGTTAGACTTACCAATGGCAGTTTTTACATTGTTGGGTTCAACAATTGATAAATAGAAGCTTTCCAAACCATAATCAAAGCCAACTGAAGATCTCATTGTACAAGTTCAGAGACCAAGTTGATAAACAGAACAAAACAAACACAAGACAAAGTCAACATGACAAAGTCAACATCAAGACCACAAGAATAGTCAAAATTAGGTCATGATGTAATAACATTATAAATAGAACCACTAGTGCTACTTTGTAATTGGGTGGTTATTGCAAAGTGTGTGAGTGGCTGGTAGTTCTTAAGTGTGTGTTTTTCATGGTGTAAATCGCTACCCAAGGAGAAATTCTCTCCTATGGGTGGGTTTGATGTTCATCCATCTTTGTATATGTTTCTTCATTGTAATTTGTTATTCAACATCAATGAAATCATAACATTATACATTACACACACATCCTTGTTCTTCGATTCATGCACTTCCACCCATCTTTAATTTTGAATTCTCAACCTGAAAATGATGAATCCTAAGATCCAAGCTCAACAAATCTGAAATATTGATTCAGCAAAATAGTATCAGAGTTGTTGGTTGCTGGGTTCATGTATGTTTCAGATCTGTTTTCATCTTTAAAGATGTTTACAACAAAGAAGAAAATCAGAAAAATGAAGAACAAGCATCTGTTCATCTTGAAACTCATCTGTTCATCAACAAAATACACAGAACATCTACAAATTTGTTCAAAATTGGCACGATTTGAAGATGATAAAACATTCAACAAATCATCACTTCAAATTCGGTGCAATTGTAACAGATTCAAATCAAATCCACGAAGAACATGTGTTCGAGCAAAACATTCGGATTCAAACAGGTTGCATCATAGAAGACAATTGTTAATTGAAGCTGCCTAAATCAATCTACAAGCTCTCAAAAAGGATTCCTAAATTGTTCTCACACTCAATTGAAAGTGTGGAATGATTTGGGATGAAGAGTATCTCGACACATATTATACTAGAATAAAAAACATAAAATTATTATTGCAAGTAAAAGAAATGCGGCTGGAACACAAACTATCCGCATTTCTTCAAAGAAATGCGGATATGAGCACAAGAAATGCTGATGTTACACAACCAATGCGGTTGTGTAACTCAGCCAATGCGGTTGTGCAACTCAACAAATGTGACTGTGTTTCAGATCATCTAATGCGGCTGCTTTAAGGGAACTAATGCTGATGAGTTCAAATCTAATGCTGATGATCAACAAAACAAATGCAGCTGACTTATGCACTAATGCGGATAGTGCAAATCAAATGCTGATGTTTAAGTTAACAAATGCGGCTGTTGGCTTAACAAATGCGGCTGTTGAATTAACAAATACGGTTGTTGAACTAACAAATGCGGCTGTTGACTTAACAAATGCGGATAAAGTTGTGTTGAAATGCGGATGTTAAGGCAACCAATGCTTATGATGATTCAACAAATGCTGATGCTATTGACATCAACAACATCAACATCAACAACAACGTCAACAACATCAACAACATCAACATCAACAACAACATCAACCACATCAACATCAACAACAACATCAATAACAACATCAATAACAACATTATCAACAACAACAATATCAATGAACAGATGATGAACAGTTAACAATAACAAACAAGAAATACAAGAAAGATGATGAACAGATGCCTACAACAAACAAGAAACAAGAAACATGATGAATACGGATGATTGCAACCAACAGCCATATGTATTTTCACATTCAACGAAAATGAAAAAATCAACCTTGGTCACATAATCATTGATCCAATCAAGGATTTGTACAACTGTTAGAAACTCTTTCTGAAGTACTTGGAACCATCCATTATCAAGTTAATTTAGAAATTCAAAGAGTTGAAGTGTCTTCAAGACTGACTTATGTTCCTGATGCTATTTATTGAAGTTCAAAGCCTTATCATATGCCTAAAACATTCTAATCCTTTGAGTGTGATATGAACAAACAGTAATCCAAAAGTGATACACCTCATATCCAATACGTATGTATTCTCAAAGAGATTCTATCCTTTATCAGAAATACATTAGGAGAAGCTTAATCTGAGGGGGAGAACTACATGGAACTGTGTCAGAACATCAGTTGATCAAGAAGACATGTGACAGAGAAGACCCTCAAAGTCAAGGTTTGGCAAGCATCAGTTTTGGGGGAGTATTGTTGGGTTCAACAATTGATAAACTAAAGCTTTCCAAACCAAAATCAAAGCCAACTGAAGATCTCATTGTACAAGTTCAGAGACCAAGTTGATAAACAGAATAAAACAAACACAAGACAAAGTCAACATGACAAAGTCAACATCAAGACCACAAGAATAGTCAAAATTAGGTCATGATGTAATAACATTATAAATAGAACCACTAGTGCTACTTTGTAATTGGGTGGTTATTGCAAAGTGTGTGAGTGGCTGGTAGTTCTTAAGTGAGTGTTTTTCATGGTGTAAATCACCACCCAAGGAGAAATTCTCTCATTTGGGTGGGTTTGATGTTCATCCATCTTTGTATATGTTTCTTCATTGTAATTTGTTATTCAACATCAATGAAATCATAACATTATACATTACACACACATCCTTGTTCTTCGATTCACACACTTCCACCCATCTTTAATTTTGAATTCTCAAATCTGAAAATGATGAATCCTAAGATCTAAGCTCAATGAATCTGAAATATTGATTCAGCATACATCAAATAGCTCATCAATACTTCTACTTATAATAGACAACTTAGCACAAAAGACAGCAGAAATAAAACTCTTACTGGCACCAGAATCGAATAGTACAGAGGCACAAGTTTGTTTTACTAGGAAGGTACCTGACATAACATCGGGGTCCACTCTAGCCTCCTCCCGGGTCATAGTGAATGCCCTGGCCTTCGCCCTTTGCCCTTTATTCTCAGTCCCTATCTTTGCCCTAGAGCTCTCAACCCTCAACTTCTTACAGTCTCTGCTCATATGCCCAATCTCACCACAGTTGTAGCACCTCATCGCCCTACAATATTTTGCCATATGCCCTGCCTTCCCACATTGAAAGCAGAGATTCAGTCCCCACTTACACTATCCCGTATGCTCTTTCCTGCACCTACCACACGGCTTCGTCCCCGTACCTGCTGACACTACCCTCCGATCATCCACCCTTGCGTTTTTGTTATTTGGACTTATACCACCACAACCAAATCGTTTCCCTTTCAAGTTTCTGTCACCACCACCCTTCTTACTCGCCTCCACTACTGCCACCTCCTCCCTCTCATCATACAGCCTTCTCGCTAGATTAACTACCAACCTAAACATACTTGGCCTGGTGGTGATCATGTGTTTATGGATATCCACCGGAAAACCCTGAATGTACCTCTTGATCTTTCTTAACACGGGTGTCACCTGATCTGCCACCAGCCTTGCCATCTCATTGAACTTAGTAGTATACTGCTGGTGCGTCATGGTTCCTGCTTCTAATTACAAGAACTCCCTCTCAATCTTGTCAAGTTCCCTGTGGAGACAAAACTCCTCAATCACCATCTTCTTCAGTTCACTCCATCTCATCTTCCCAATCGCCCTGCTACCCTCAGCCTGGACAATATTGTCCCACCAGCATAAGGCCAATTCCACAAACGAGTGGGTAGCGAACTTCACCTTTTGATTTTCTCGGAACTCGCTAATATCAACTACAGCCTCCATCTCTCTCACCCATCGGTGAGCAGCAGTAGCATTCCCATTCCCATCGAAGGTCGGGGGCTTGCATCTTTGGAATGCCCCATAGCTGCATCCCTTTGTAGTTTCATGCATTGCTTCTTCTTTCTCATCATCACTGGAGACAACCATCTCATTCTCTAGTTGTTCCCCTTCACCAGAATCTCTCTTCTCGCCCCCTCTCCTAGCGGTCTTCCTCCTCTCCTCCTTTTCTTTCTTCTCATCCCCTCTCACGGCTCTATTAACCTTGATCTCCACAGATGCTAGAATCGTCTGCATGACCAGATGAACTTCCTCCACTACTGCCTCCTTCACAAAGGCTCCCAGATTAGCACTCTTATCACCGCCCTCCTGGTGATGAAGCTTGGGCTTTGTAGGAGCCGTTTCGGCAGTCTTAGCCCTATTCCTCATGGTATGTGGTCCAGCACCATGACCACCACGTACTCCACCCCGAGAAGCCTTCGAAGATCTACCACCAGCCATCTCTAAGCACTATAAGATTCAAACACCAACACGGTCATTCAAGGTAATAGCTCAGATTATGTCAAGTATAGTAAGTCCCTAATTACAGTGGCCAGTTGTGATTAGCCTCTTACACTACTCTTCATCCCCCAACCATTTCCTATCCTGACTATATCAGTTCCAAATCTGCTAAGAGCACATAAATCAAGCAGCACACGCATAAAATACCGGTTAACTTCATGAAAATTTACCTGATGGCACGTACGTACTTGGGCTGGCATCCTTCCATTTAGTCCCATTCTCAGTTTAATTTTAGGTTTTGAAAATAATTTACCTAATTCTCTTAAACTTTGGCTCTGATACCAACTTGTAAGGCCCCGAACCCGGGAACCTCACCGTTGGTCTTTCATAGCAACATTCATTATTAAAATCTCATTTAAAATATATTCACATAAGAAAATATTGCAGCGGAAGAATTATCCAAAAACCATTTCATGCATTAATAATTACTTTTTCCAAGTAATACATCGTTAATTAAAGTTACAAAGAATATTTAGTTTGTTAGTGCTCTTAAAAGATTAACATTTTGTCTTTTGCGTTTTGTCACAGTATAGGGACTTATTTTGTATATATATGTTCCTTTGTTTCTTGATAGTATAAATAGGATATTTAATGTATTGTGCAGGGAAGACATCTAAGACATCTAAGACATCTAAGGCATCTAAAACATCTTAGAGACATCTTATAGAGAAAAACAGTTAGAACAAAACGAATTGTAACCCTTTCACATTGTATCCTGTGCATTTGCTATCAATGAAATCTATGAATTTTTTTGACGTAATTGCATGTGTTTGATTACTTTGTGTTTAAATTGATCATTGCGTTATGATATCATCACAGATCAATCCTTTTGAACCGATCAAATGGTATCAGAGCCTTCGGTTCAGTGTTCAGAGCTTATTAGCATTTTTGAGCTCTTTCAATCACTTGAAGTCTGTGTTGATTGCAATTTGATCAATTAATTGTTGTTTTTAGTTGTGTTTCATCCATAGAAAATGATTTGAATCATAATTTGGTGTGTAATTCGTTCAGATCTGAGTAATTGATCAAATTTGTGTTCGAACTGTGTTCTTCATTTTTAGACTTCAATTCAATCAGAAAACAGATTTGTTGTTGTTGTTTGATCAAAAAGTTGATTTAAGATTGTTAATCGATCTGTATACTACCTAATTGGAAGTTTTAAGATCAATTGAACAAGTTTTGAAGAATTTCATAAGATCTTAGTTTGTAGAAGAGTATGAATTAGGCGCTTGAGTTGTGAAAAACTACTAAAATTGACCAAGTGTTCAGACGCCTAACAACTGTTTAGGCGTTTTTGAACTGTTAAGGCGTTTTTAGTTTAGGTGTTTTACAACTATAGAGACGTTTTGTGAATGTTTGGTCGTATTGAGACTTTACTGAAACAAAGAAATTCTAGGCGCACGAGGACTGTTTGGGCATTTTTAACCCAGGCGTTTGACAATTGTTTGGGCGTTTGATAACTATTCAGGCGTTTCATCACTGTGTGGGCATTTGGAAATTGTTTGGATGCTTCATCAATTAGGCATTTCAGAATTTAACTAAGGCATTCCCTTAGGCATTTCTAGTTCAAAGTTCAGGCATTTCAAAAGTTTCAGGCGCTTGGATATTCAGACTAATCAGTAAACACTTAGAAATATTTTCAAAAACTAAAATCCAAAAAATATTTTCATTTCATATCTTTTTAAAATTTTAAAAACAACAAAAACAAGTCATTTTCATTAATTTAAAATACAAAATGGTTAAGTCTGAAGATTCTAAGAACAGGGTTCCCAAGCTCAAAAACAGAACTAATTTCAAGAACTAGTCTCTTATATTGAAGCATCATCTGAACTCTATTGACACTAACTTATGGAAGTCAATAGAGAAAGGACCACATATCCCAATTACATCTGATGGTCCTGACAAAGGATTTGTGTATACAAAAGTCTCTCGAGAACCATATCCAGAGGATGGTCTGCAAGGTGATGACTTAAGAAAGGTTAAGAATGACATCAAAGGTTACTCATTGATCTGCAAGGGGTTACCGTTGGAAGTCTTGACAAGACTTGAAGGTTATCAAACTGGTTACACCATGTACAAAGCTTTGAAGATCATTTGTGAAGGTGGTAAAGAGATATAAGATCTTAAAAAGTAGAAACTCAAGAGGCAATTGGTGTTATTTCAGCATCTTTCTGGTGAAACAATCAATTAGATGATGAACAGATCTGTGCAATTAACTACTGAGATGCCAACTGCTGGTATCAAAAATGATCTCAAAGATCTAAATTACAGACTTCTAAATGCTCTTCCATCTTCATGGAAACAGACAGTGACTTTGTTAAAGCATACAGAAAAGTTTCCAATGGATCTAGATCTTTTGATTGCCAAAATTGAATCTGTTGAAATTGATGAGAGCTCCAGAAACAATGATAGAGCTACATCAATGTCTCAGTACAAGTATGTTGCATCTCCAGCTGCCATAGTGGAGAATGCATTTCTGGCAAAAGATGATAACTCACCAAAAGACGAGGGTGATTTGTTCGTTGGAGCTGGTTTCTTTACAGATTCTTCTTATACAAGTGCTCCTGTTTATACAACTCAACTTCAAACTCAGTTTCCTCCTAAAACTCAAACTCTTAAGCCTCAAAATGAGATTTCGTCTTTTAACTCTGTTAATACTAGCAAAGTTAAAGATGTTATTAATATCCTTTTACAGGATAATGAGTCAAAATCTACTTTTATTGCTTCTATGGCAAGTTTTCAAGCTTATCAAGGTAGTCATCTAACTCAATTAGATCTTGTTTTATAGGATTTGTTCGAGATGAATCGTGATGATGTGGAAGAGATGGACTTGAATTGGCAGATGGTAATGATTGCTTACAGAACTCAGAAACACTCATATGTTACAGGAATTACAAGCCCAGTGAAACAAAACTGTTGGCTTTGACAAATCAAAATCAAGGTGTTTCAGCTGCAACAGTTATGGTCATTTCTTAAGGGAATGTAAAGCTCCTAGAAACCAAGGAGGAAATGGTCAAGCAAGTTGTATCAGTGAAAGATACCAAAAGCAGTCTCAGAAGACCTTTTAAAAGCCTTATCAAAGTCTTCCCATGCCATAACTTAAAGATGAATCAAAATCATCTGAAGAGCCAGAGAAAGCTCTTGTTGTTAGCATCAAAGATGGCTATGACTGGAGTGCTTATGCTGAACAATTCACAACTGATCTAACATCTAGTTTAGCTCTTGTTGTAGAAGGTCAAAATGAAGACTGGTCTGAAGAAAATGATCCAAAGGCCGATAGTGATTCAGAAAATGATGATGAAGATTATGATTGGAGTGACAAATCTAACCCAAAAGAGGATTTAAAAGAAATTACACTCATGCCTCAGTCTGAACAACCAAAGGTTGAGCATCCATCATCTGACTCTGAGACGACTTCTTCAAGTTATCCTAAAATTCTTGTTGAAGTCAGAGAGAAAATGTGCACAAAAGCATGTTTTGATCAAGTTGAGCATTACAGAACATATTCATTTAAGATCTGTGACAAACTTAAACAAGAAGAAGTAATGCACAACAAACTGAAAAATGATCACAAAGTTTCTGATGAAAAGATCCTATCTCTACAAACATCATGGAACAAAACACTAAAAGAACTTGAACTTGTTAAAAAATAACTTGAGGAGATGACTAAAAATTTAGAAGAGGAAAAAATAGCTCATGCTGCAACTCAGGTGGATCTAGCTAAAGTTAAAAGTTCTAAAACTATTGTAGAACAGCTGGTAAGTGAGAGGAAAGACAAAAACAAAATAGGTCTAGGTTTTACTCATGAACCAATGCCTGAATCTATCACAAACACACTGCTAGAAAACTTGAACACACATGATCACTCATAAGAAAACAAAGCTAAGCTAAAAACCTTTCAAAACAATAAAAAGAATTCTAAAAGTGATGAAGAGAAAACAAATGTTGAGATATTTGAGGAACAAGATTCTAAAAACATTAAAAATGGTCATTCACTGAAAGTTAAATCTTACAAACCATGGCCAAAGAATAAGAAAATGTTTGTTCCCAAAGAGCATGTTGTTGAAGATATCATTGTTAAGAATGACATACAAAACTCAAAGAATAAAGAGAAAGCAAAACTAGATAAAGTAACATCTGAATATTCATTTTCTTACGGATTAAACAATCCCGACTTTATTAAATGGCAGAAAGAACAAAAAGATAAAGAAAATGCAAAAGTGTCTTCTACTGAAGATGTTTAATCCCAAAGAAAACAAAGATCATCAAGATCAAGAAATCAAAGGAGGAGAAGAAAAAATGCTAAATCTAACTCCTCTCATAGCAAAAATCAAAACAATCAAAATCAAAGAACAAATCAAGTTCATCAATTTAAACCAGTGAAATTTGTGTCTGTAGGTACTTTTGATATGAACACAATTCTAGAAATCAAATCAAATTCAAAGAACAAATCAAACTCTGATCTGAAAACAGGTTCAGGTCCAAAGTCTTCTGCTGTTAACAAAAGATTTGTATCTAAAGAATCTAGGAATGGTGTTAATGAACAAAATTCAAAACCCAAATATCAAAAGAAAAAATTCTCAAATCAAAAACAACAGATTAACTTTGTAACTCCTAAATTAAAACAAGGATCAAATATGGCTTCCACATCTAAAGTTAATCAACAGTTGTTTAAATTTCAACAAAGGTACTGTGAAATATGTGATACGTATAATCATAAGACTGATGAATATTTCTTTAACAGGTACTGTCACATTTGTGATATGAAAAAACATTCAACAACTGATTGTTATTTCAACAAGTATTGTACCATTTGTAATTAAAGAAATCACAACATTAAGAATTGCTACTTCAGAAGGAACTCGCCAAGGAATGGATATGTAAATCCACAATTTCAAAGAAATCAAAGTGTTGGTTTTCAAAGAATGACAAAACAACCTTCCTTAGGCTCGAGATCCTTTCGAAGGATTAATTCTGAATATGATGATTCTTATGTTGTAAAAACAAAGAATTATAATCAAGGAAAATTCATTCCACGATATGTGAGAATGAACAATGCAAAATTTGGTAATCAAACTTTTTCAAAAAAAAGGTTTTTACTAATGGTTTTAATAACTTTGATGATGATCTTCAAAAACGCTATCATGCTTTGTGGATTAAACAAATCAAAGACAATCAAAAATTTGTTAAAAACAGAATTGGTAAATTTAAACAGCAAAAGACGCCTGATGTGAATACACTTCATTTTACACAGTTTACCATTGTTGATAAATTTGGCAAGCCCAAGACTATATCGGTTTGGGTTGATAACTCAACTTAAATTTCTTTGAAATGCAGGTACGTCCAAGAAGGCCAATTAACACGTGGTATGTTGATAGTGGGTGTAGCCGTCATATGATAGGCAACCATGCCTTGCTTCAAGATTTTAAGTTAAAAGATGGTACTCATGTTGCATTTGGAGGTGATGCAGGTAGAAAAATAACAGGAGAAGGAACAGTGTCCAATGGGATTATTAGCTTTGATAAAGTCAACTACTGTTCATAGTTGAACTTTAATCTCTTAAGTGTTTCCCAAATTTATGACAAATCTTACTCTGTTCTATTTGATGATTCTTTTTGTTATATTTTGAAGCCAGGTTTTCAGATAAGCAAAGAATGGGTAGTTGTTATAGTTTTTCATGATCAAGATGTATACAAGTAGATCCATGTATAGAAACAACATGCCTAATTGATCATGCATCAAATGTTGAATGCCAGTTATTGCATAGACATCTCGGGCATTCCAATTTCAAGAACATGAACAAGCTTGTAGCAGGAAATCATGTAGTAGGTCTTCCAACAAAGAAGTTTGCAACAATAGATCACTGCTCAGCATGTTTAAAAGGAAAGCAACACAGAGCATCTTATAAGCCCAAGCTGATAAACTCAAATTCCAAGCCTCTCCAGATGTTGCACATGGACCTATTCGGACCAACTAATGTGCAGAGTATTGGAAAGAAATCTTACTGTTTAGTTATCATTGATAACTTTACAAGATTTTCATGGGTTTTCTTTTTGCATGCTAAATCTGAAACAGCTGAATTGTTAAAAGAATTCATCATTAAAGTAGAAAATCAATTAGATCAAAAGGTGAAAATTATCAGAAGTGATAATGGAACTGAATTTAAAAATGCTAATGTTGACAGATTTTGTGGAGAAAAAGGAATTGCTCATCAGTTCAGTGCTCCTAGAACTCCACAACAAAATGGAGTTGCTAAAAGGAAAAACAGAACTTTGATTGAGGCTCCACGTTCCATGTTAGTAGATGCAAAGATTCCAATTACTTTCTAGGATTAAACCATATCCACTGCATGTTTTGTACAAAATCGAACATTGCTTGTGAAAGATAAACATAAAACTCCCTATGAGTTGATGTTTGGCAGGAAACCTAATATAGATTTGCTTAAATCTTTTGGTTGTCCAGTTTTGATTTTAAACTCAAGTGACCAGCTAGGAATATTTGATGCAAAATCTGATGAAGGATTTTTCGTTGGATATTTGTCAGTTTCAAAAGCTTTTAGAGTTTCTAACTCCAGGAAAAATGTTATCCTTGAAACTTTCAATGTTAAATTTCTTGAAAAATCTTTTCCATCAGTTGCAAATGGTCCAGCTTGGTTATTTGATTTAGATGCTTTGTCAAACTCTTTTAATTCTAACTTGTTTGAATCTACAGGTGAGAAGAAGAAACAAGAAGGAGATCTCAGATCTTTCAGTGATGATTCTGACTCTGATGAAATGGATGATTCTAGCTCAGATTATCCATTCATCTCTTTTGTTAAAGATCTTGTATTTAGTTCTGAATCTCATGATCAATCCGGCTATCAACAAGCACAAGAACATTCCATATCTGAAAATACCAATGTTTCACAACATATTCCTAATGATGGTCCTGAAATTGTACAACCTGAGTCTGGAACTTCATCAATTTATGGTGGTGTAGTTGTTATAGATAATCTTGATTACTTTATCAACTCACCGACTCAAGTTCCTAATTTCAATCCACATACTTCGAACTTATTGCATCAGCTTTCCAACTTGAACCAATCTAATCTGGATGTTAATGTTCAAGGGAATGAGATTCCAAAGTCTTGTACTCACAATAACCATCCTACATCTTAGATTATCAGTCCATTGAATGAAAGAACGATGAGAAGTCATTCAAAACAAGCAAACATCTGCTTATACTGATGTTTTTTATCTCAAATTGTTCCTAAAAACATCACTGAAGCGTTAAAGGACAATAGTTGGATTGAGGCAATGCAAGAAGTGTTATTGCAATTCCGCAAACAAGAAGTGTTGAAGCTTGTGGATTTTCCTGAAGGAGAAAATGCGATAGGCATAAAATGGTTGTTCTGAAACAAGTCAGACGATCGGGGAATTGTTGTTCGCAACAAAGCGAGACTCGTTGCACAAGGTTACACCCAAGAAGAAGGAATAGATTATGATGAAGTATTTGCTCTAGTTGCAGGACTTGAATCAATTCGTGTCTTCCTGGCTTATGCATCATACATGCAATTCAAGGTGTATCAGATGGACATTAAAGGTACTTTCTTGTATGGACCAATCACTGATGATGTGTATGTCAAGCAACCTCCAGGTTTTGAAAATTCAGAATATCCTCATCGTGTGTACAAGCTCAGTAAAGCATTGTATGGTCTACATCAAGCTCCTAGAATTTGGTATGAAATGTTATCATAACATTTGATCCAGCATGGATACACACGAGGGACAATTGATCTAACTTTGTTTATAAAGAAGGATTTAAATGATCTCTTATGTGTTCAAGTGTATGTTGATGATATCATATTTGGTTCTACAAGTCCAAAATTATGCAATGAATTTGAAGAAATCATGAAGTCTCATTTCTAAATGAGTTCTATGGGATAACTTTTTCCTTGGTCTTCAAGTGAAGCAGTCTGCAGATGGAATCTTTATCAATCAAGAGAAATTCATTGAAAAACTCTTGAAGAAATCTAAACTACAAGATTGTCAATCATCAGAACTCCAGCTGACGTAAATACCAAGATTGAACCTGATCAGAAAGGAAAATCAGTTGACCAAACTCTATACAGATCTATGATCGGATCTTTTATGTATCTTACTGTATCTAGACCTAATATAATGTATGCTGTTTGTGTCAGTGCCAGGTACCAATCTGACCCAAAGGAATCTCATCTAATCACTGTAAAACAACTATTCAAGTAGCTCAAAGGAAAATCGGCTTTAGGGTTATGGTATATTTATGAAGGAAACTTCGAGTTACATGGATATACAGATAGTGATTATAGGGGATGTTGCCAAGATCGTAAATCTACAACGGGTGGTTGTCAGTTTTTAGGTCCCAGATTATTCTCGTGGCAATGTAAGAAACAAAAAAATGTCTCCGTTTCAACCGCAGAAGCTGAGTACATAGGTGCTTTAGCAGGATGTTCTCAAATCCTTTGGTTACAAACCAACTGCTAGATTACGGCTTCAATTTTCTTAAAACTCCTATTTACATTGATAACATAGCTGCTATGTTTATTACAGCTAATCCTATCCAGCACTCAAAAACAAAACATATCAAAATTCAATATCATTTTCTCAGAGATAACTCTAAAAAAGGTTTAATCATTTTGATTCAAATCACAACTGAAAGCAATTGGCTGACCTATTTACAAAAGCCTTTCTACCAGGTCGATTTGAATATTTGGTCAAGTCAACTGGACTTATTAATCATGTTTAAGAACTGGTTTTGAGTTTAATTATGTTGTCTAAATCATAAAAATGAAAAGAACCCTCCCTTAGCTTAAACATGAATATAGAGAAACTGTCAAAGTTAACTGCCTGGTTGTATATATTATGTGTGCATGTTCAATAGAAAATGAAAAAGCAAATACAAAAATAAAAAATTGCAAAATCAAAAGAGAAAAATATAAAACAAAAAGCTATAAAAACAGTGTTTTTCTTGTTAGTTAATTGTTTAGGACTGAATCTGTCTTTGTAATTTGTAAGAAATGATAGATACATTAGTTCTGATCAGTTGCATACTTCACTAGCTACTAAAGTCAGACTTGATTAGATATGATGTGCAGGTAAGCTCATTCAATTATACTTAAAAAGTCAATTCTTGTGATCAATCTAAATCAATCATGCATTCATGTTTGTCCATTTTAGTACCAATGAGTAGTGTTGACTTCTCAAATTGATGCTTGTGAAGTCATAAATGTTGGATGTTATATGCCCAAGACACATACAAGATTGATGTGGTTAGTACGTTATGATCCAAGTCGGGTCATAGCCAACAACAAGCGAAGCAAATACCAATAAATATTTATTTGTTGATATGATCAAGCAATTAAATATTGACACCAATTTAGAAAATGGGTTTTCTAAATTATTGCATTTGAGATAGAACAAACTATATGGATATTTTGTTCATGAGATATCATTTGTAATGTTATTTAAATAAGTTAAATAACATCAAATAAAAGAGTGTATAACATCAAACTATATGAATACTAGTAACTAGCAATGAATTAAAAGGAGTTTTCAAAATGGGAGGGAACCCATTTTGAACCCATTTTCGGCCGCCCCCATGTGGTGTGCCTTGGGAACATTTGTCTTGTTATATTACAAGACATTTACTTCATTTGACTAACACACTCAAAAATTCTCTCTCTCTCTTACATGCAAGACTCTCCTTTTCTCTCTTCTTCTCCAAAAACTCACAGCCAAGAAGAGATTTCAAGAGGGTTTTTGGTGTCAAACTCCCTAGCAAGTTGGGTTTTGCAAGAAGCTTGTGGGTATACAAGCTTGAGGGCTTCTCTTTTGAAGGCTAGACGTTCAAGAAGCATCATCTCCTTCCTCTCATCCATATAATATCCCCTTGTTCCTGAAAGGTAGTTTCAAGAACATCCTATGGTTGTTCCTTTTCATTTTGATAGCATTTCTTTTCACATACTAATGATCTTTGTTCTTGGGTTTGTCTTGAACATAAAAATGGTTTATTTTCAGAATATAAAACAAGTTTTAACTCTCAAATATCCGCTGCGTTTTGATGTTTAAATGGTTAAACTACTTTGACAAAACTTGTAAGAAACCCAACAATGGCATCTAGAGCCGGTTATGTGGAAAATTTGCTTCAAAAGTCCAAGAAAAGTTAGTTTTGTTGGACTTTCTCAACCCATTAGGGGCTGTTTTGTTGTGGATTTATGAATCCCTTATCTTTCAAAGTTTAATCTTACATGCTTTAGAATAAACCTTGGAAGATTAACATCAAGTGGTTGATTATTTTTGTTTGGACAAAACCCTAAAGTTTTGGTTTATGTTGGCCGAAACTTTAAGGGTTAATAAAGGGAGTTCATGGTTGTTCTTGGATGTTGTATTTGATACATATTTTGGTGCATAACATAGCCTTGACCTAATGTGTTTTGGATTTGGATGAATGTGTTTTGTCATGTTTGGTTTTATTCATTAAAAGGTTGTAATAATAATTTTTGTATTTGTAATTTTGGGTTGTAATTTATTTATTCATTGGTTAGGTGCATTTCTTTTATTAGAAAAATTGTATTAGGATATAATTTTTGTAAAAGAAGATGCACAAGTTGGAGACTCAAGGGAAGATACAAAGGAAGAACTCAAAAGACATGGACACTTGAAGCATTTGGATGCGGATTCGAGTGGGAGTTCTTGGACACATTTTAATGTGTTATTATTAACCCTTAGGAAAGACCAAATGACAACACTTGTGATGGCAAACAAGTGTGGTCACCTTAGTGGCTATGGTTATGCACTTGTGATTGAATGGTTGTGCTTGTTTAGTTGTTTATTTTATGTTGGTTGTTTGATATATGGATATGCATAACAAACAAATTAATAAACATAAAAAGCTAAAATAAAATAGTTCTTTATCATCAAGTGGTTAATAAAATGTTATTAAAAGGATTATGATTTTAAATAAAAAGGGTTTTATTAAAAGAACCATAGGGTACCATGTATTTGAGAGCATGCAAATACAAGGTACATAGAGTTTTCTAAACTAGAATTATGAAAACTTAAATTCCTTTTGAAAACAAGTTTAACACCGTCCTTTTACACAACACTTGAGTCACTTGAAAACTCTTAATGGGATAAAGGTCACCTAATCAGTTTGAGGGAAATTGTGATTTGAGGTGGGAATGCCATATTTGTGGGATAAAGATCACCTAACCACTTATATTGGTAAAATCACATGTGTGTGTAAGTAGGGTGACTTGATTTGCAAACCATGTTAAATGGATCACCTACAATGTGGTTTACAAAAGGTGTTGATGGGATTAACATGCCGACTATACATATGATGTTTAAGTCGATCCCATACCTCTAGAAGTTGCAAAGGGTTGAAATTGTCAAACGTTGACTACCTTGTTAATTTAAACAATGGGATAAAGGTCACCTAACCACTATTTAAATGTAACGTTGGATTCTAAAATTTTAATTTGTGTATGACACATAAAAAGGTATTAATAATTAAATATGATAATATCGTAAATTCTAAAATTGAATTTTGTTAAATTTTGTAGATGGCCACCAACAACAATGAAAATAATGATATTCCGTCCGCTCATACCCTATCACTAAGAACCATTCTCCAAAAGGAGAGTCTAAACCATAACAATTTTATTGATTGGTTTCAAAACTTGAGAATTGTTCTCAAGCAAGAGAAACGGTCATATATCTTAGACGATCCGATTCCCGATGAACCCAATGAGGAAGATGAAGAGGCCTACATGAATTGGGTGAAATACACTGAGGACTCGGTCCAACTGTCTTGCCTCATATTGGCAAGTATGACTCCGGATCTCCAAAAGGAGTATGAACATCACGAAGCATACGACATGATAACCCAGTTGAAGGAAACGCTCCAACAACAAGCAAGGGTAGAGCACTTCGAAACGGTTCGAGCACTCCATGCATCTCGTATGGATGATACCCAATCGGTCTCGTCTTATGTACTTAAGATGAAGAGCCACATAGACCGCCTCGAAAGGCTGAATTGTCCCGTCTCTAAAGAGTTGGCTACGGATTTGATCCTCAACTCTTTGTCAAAAAGGTTTGACAATTTTGTTATGAATTATAACATGAACGGTTGGGACAAGAACATAACTGAGCTTCACTCTATGCTCAAAATAGCCAAGGCAGCCATGGGTAAAAGGGGTTTACCTGTTCTCACCATCAATGAAGGTGGGAACAAGAAGAAGCCTCACCCCGCACCCAAGGAAAGTTTTGCCAAAGGTAAAGGGTACGTTTGGGGAAAGGGAAAGAGAGTGGTAAAAGTGCCACCACCAAAACCAGCGGAGAAGAAGCAAAAGGTTGCTTCGGATGACCCATGCTTTAAGTGTGGGGAGATAGGACATTGGGCAAGAAATTGTCCTGTTCATCTCAAAGAGTTGAAAGCTAAGAGGGATATCGGGCAGACCTCAGGTACAATTTTCATGATTCATATTGATCTCAATTTAATATCCTCTAACACATGGGTATTGGATACCGGATGTGGGACTCATATTTGCAATTTGTTGAGGGTTCAAAAGAAGTAAAGACTTCAAGAAAGGGGATGTTAGCCTCTACATGGGCAATGGGGAAAAAGTTCAAGTTGAAGCCCGAGGGGACTACATCTTAAAGCTTCCAAATGGTTTGGAAGCAATTTTGAACAATGTTTTTTATGCTCCTAGTTTGACTAGGAACATTATTTCAGTTGCCCAATTAAGACAATATGGTTATGTTTTGACGTTTATTGAAAATGAAATTCATGTTTCTTTAAATGACATCTTTTATTTTAAAGCTACTCCTATTAATGGTATTTATGAATTGGTTCGTGAAAACACATTATATGATAGCTCGTTGTACCAAACTAGTACCAAGAAGCTCAAATTGGATTTGAGTGACACCTATCTTTGGCATTGCCGTCTTGGTCATATAAACAAGAAGCGCATACAAACACTTCAAAAGAATGGGCTTTTAAAAGCAAGTGAATATGATTCATTTGATGTATGTGAATCTTGTTTACAAGGCAAAATGACTAAGGCGCCTTTTAGTGGCAAAACCGAAAGGACAAAAGATTTATTAGGTATCATACATTCGGATGTATGTGGTCCTTTTAAGCCAATGACTAGGTATAATGAAAGATACTTCATTACCTTCACCGACGACTATAGTCGATATGGGTATGTGTACTTGTTAAGACACAAAGATGAAGCTTTTGAAATATTCAAAACCTTCCAAAATGAAGTAGAAAATCAACTCAACAAATCAATAAAAATTCTCCGCACCGATAGACCTGGAACACCACAACACAATGGTGTGTCCGAGAGGAGAAATCGAACTCTATTGGATATGGTCCGATCTATGATGGCTAGAAGCTCATTGCCTCTATCATTTTGGGGTTTCTCTTTGCTCTCTGCGGCTCGTATTTTGTATATGGTCCCAACCAAGAAAGTGGAAAAGACATTTTTGAAATATGGTATGGAAGGGTTCCATCTCTAACATATTTAAAGGTGTGGAGATGTGAGGCTTATGTAAAGACTCCCACCTCAAACAAGTTAGAAAGTCGTTCCACTAAGTGTATCTTTATTGGATATCCTAAAGATTCTATGGGATATTATTTCTATGATCCATTGGAACAAAAGGAGTTTGTTGCCAAGAAGGGCGAGTTCTTGGAAGCCAAGTTCCTTATAGAAGGAGCTAGCAGTAGAACAGTGGATCTTGAGGAGGATCAGGAACCACAACCCGATACATGTTTGGTTGACACTAGCACTCAATATGAGGATGTTGAGAATGATCAAATGGTTGATCAATACACACAAAACGTTCGCAAATCTAGTAGAACTATTAATCCACCTGAAAGATATGGATTTTTCATGGTTGGATGCTATTTGGTTGATTCAGATGAACCAATCACATACCATGATGCAGTGTCCAATTTGGATTATGACAAATGGCTTGAAGCCATGAACGTTGAGAAGCAATCCATGTATGACAACCAAGTGTGGGACTTGGTTGTACCACCTCTTAACTCCAAGGTAGTTGGAAGTAAGTAGGTTTTCAAGAAGAAAACCGATATGCATGGAAACTTGGATACTTATAAAGCTAGACTTGTAGCAAAAGGTTTCACTCAAACTCAAGGGGTTGATTATGATGAGACCTTCTCGCCAGTTGCAATGCTAAAGTCTATTAGGATATTATTTTCCATAGCTGCTCATTATGATTATGAGATTTGGCAAATGGATGTCAAAACCGCTTTTCTAAATGGATATCTTGAGGAAGATGACTATATGGTTCAGCCTGAAGGTTTTGTCGACCTAAAACATCCTAACAAAGTATGCAAGTTAAAGAAATCAATCTATGGATTGAAGCAAGCATCAAGAAGTTGGAATCACCGTTTTGATGAAGAAGTAATCAAATTTGGGTTCATCAAAAATGCTGATGAGGCTTGTGTGTATAAGAAAGCTAGTGAGAGCATCATCACTTTCCTAGTATTGTATGTCGACGACATCCTACTATTTGGAAATGACATTCCAACCTTGGAAGGTGTAAAAACCTGGCTTGGAAGCTGTTTTTCCATTAAGCATCTTGGTGAAGCCACCTATATATTGGGAATAAAGATCTATAGGGATAGATCAAGGCGGTTGATAGGTTTAAATCAAAGTGCATACATTGATAAGATCTTGAAAAGGTTCAAGATGGAGAACTCTAAGAAAGGTACGGTACCTATTCAAAGAGGAACGATATTGAGTACGACTCAATGTCCAAGCTCAAAGGATGAGCAAGATAAAATGAAGGGAATCCCGTATGCTCTGCTATAGGATCCATCATGTATGCAATGATATGCACTAGGCCGGACGTGTCATGCGCTTTGAGCATGACAAGCCGATACCAGCAAAATCTGGAAATAGTCATTGGATGGCTGTTAAGAACATACTTAAGTACCTAAGGAGGACTAAAGATATGTTCCTAATCTATGGATCTGGTGAGGAGGAACTCGTGGTAAAAGGTTACACGGATGCGAGTTTCCAAACTGATCGGGATGACTCACGATCACAATCGGGATACATTTTCATCCTAAATGGAGGAGCAGTCTCTTGGAAGAGCTCTAAACAAGATGTCGTGGCATTATCAACTACAAACTCAGAATACATCGCCGCTTCATTAGTAGCTGAAGAAGCTGCATGGTTGAATAAATTCATTGCCGTTCTAGGGGTTGTCCCTTCCATTCAGGACCCCCTAGAAATTCTTTATGATAATGAGGGTGCGATTGCTCAAATCAAGGAACCCCGTGCACATCAAAAGACTACGCACATTGAGCGGAGATTCAACTACATAAAGGATGAAGTTGAAAAGGGAAAGATATGTATTCATAAAGTTCACAAGGATCAGAACATTGCGGATCCACTCGCGAAGTTCATTGAAAAGGCAAAGCATGAAGGTCATACTTGTGCCATGGGACTTTGATATTCTAGTGACTGGATTTGATCTTGTAATCTTGTATTTGGATATTGGAACCTTTTATTACTTGAATGAATTATTTGGTTATAATGCTTCAACTATTGTTCCAATTTTGCATGTTTAATCCATGAGTAAATCATTTACTATAAACGTCCGTAGTCGTTCATACTTGTGGGAACAAGTATGAGGGTAAGACTATTATGTACATGGATTGGTGGATATTCATATGGATGAATATAGAGCAAAGGGTTGCTGCCAAAGTTCATAGATATTTGTGGGATACAAATATTGGACTGACCCGCATCTCAAATATTACTACATGGAATCTTTTGATTGATCATAAGTAAATTTGAGTAAAGGCAAATATCATTTGGTATCTCCTGACCTGAGATACATATTGGGTCTTGATATTCATCGGGTATTATACTTTGACTTAGTTCTTCGCTGTTCTGAAACATGGCAGTACATAAGACTAAATTCAGGTATAGCACGAGGTGATTGTGAGAGACGTATGTAATCAAGATGGGATTTGTCCCTCTTATTCGTTGAGAGCAAGATGTCTAAGGCCTGCTAAAGTTAAATCAATAGAGAATGATCATTCTGTGTCTCTAGAATTTAACATGACATCTGTGACAAAAGGACACATAATTGATTCACCTAAAACATTTTCAAGTAAGGTACTTGAAGGAGATGATGTTATTGAATGGCTCTTAGTCATACGTATTAAGGGTAGTAAACCGTTGTTAGGCGGTATTTACTGCTTGCATCAATCTTCTATGAATCTTGTGCAAGTTGGAGATTGTTGGATCTTATATGCCCAAGACACATACAAGATTGATGTGGTTAGTACGTTATGATCCAAGTCGGGTCATACCCAATAACAAGCGAAGCAAATACCAATAAATATTTATTTGTTGATATGATCAAGCAATTAAATATTGACACCAATTTAGAAAATGGGTTTTCTAAATTATTGCATTTGAGATAGAACAAACTTTATGAATATTTTGTTCATGAGATATCATTTGTAATGTTTAATTAAATAAGTTAAATAACATCAAATAAAAGAGTGTATAAGTTATAAATTTAAAATGGGTTTAATTATATAACTTAACTAGTAACTAGCAATGAATTAAAAGGAGTTTTCAAAATGGGAGGGAACCCATTTTGAACCCATTTTCGGCCGCCCCCATGTGGTGTGCCTTGGGAACATTTGTCTTGTTATAATACAAGACATTTACTTCATTTGACTAACACACTCAAAAATTCTCTCTCTCTCTTACATGCAAGACTCTCCTTTTCTCTCTTCTTCTCCAAAAACTCACGGCCAAGAAGAGATTTCAAGAGGGTTTTTGGTGTCAAACTCCCTAGCAAGTTGGGTTTTGCAAGAAGCTTGTGGGTATACAAGCTTGAGGGCTTCTCTTTTGAAGGCTAGACATTCAAGAAGCATCATCTCCTTCCTCTCATCCATATAATATCCCCTTGTTCCTGAAAGGTAGTTTCGAGAACATCCTATGGTTGTTCCTTTTCGTTTTTGATAGCATTTCTTTTCACATACTAATGATCTTTGTTCTTGGGTTTGTCATGAACATAAAAATGGTTTATTTTCAGAATATAAAACAAGTTTTAACTCTCAAATATCCGCTGCGTTTTGATGTTTAAATGGTTAAACTACTTTGATAAAACTTGTAAGAAACCCAACAATAAACTCACACCTCGTGGTGATATGAATAACCATTGAGCTCTAATTATTTAAAGCATCTATTCACTTCTCTATTATGAGTCATCATAGACCTGAAGTGACGAGATATCCTTTGTTATAAGTCACTACAGACCTGGATATTCTCACATGATGCAAAAGATGCCAATGTGCATAATCTAAACATGAGATCTGGTTATAAGTATATGTCAGGTTAACAAGTTGATAATGGTGATTTCTTGCATATCTTGATGAGAGTTGAACTCTCTAAGTCTAAGTGTGACTTACATAATGTCATATCTATTCATACCTTAATCAATCCAAGAATTGAAAAAGTAAGTGTGCTGAGTTTCTTGCCAAAAGAACTCATTTTCTATCCTTAGATCTCGTGTCTCCTTTGATGCAGAAATGCTGACCTGGAACACACTTGATTAGTATTTAATCACTGTCTAACTCTATCCATCATTTTATTTTCTTTTAATGTGCTGATCTTAACTGATATGATCTCACTGCAGGCTTGTGATTCAAATGTATATAGTAGATTTTTTATTCTGCTTTAATTTTGATTTTTGCATGATTTTCTGTGTGCAGGCATGTTGATAATGATTGGTTTACTCTACTTGCAAAATAAAAGAAACTTCTAAGTTTGTAAACTTAAAAGTTTAGGGGGAGTAAAAATTGTAAAAGAGAAAATCGATGGAAAGTTTTCAAAATGTGAAAAAGAAATCAAAAAAATAAGGTGCTTTGGATGAAAGGTTGAAGCTAAATATTCAAGCATGTGTGTGTTTGATATGTTGCAAAAACGAACCTGAAAAGAATTTAAAAGTGGAAAAGCTTCTTGCAAACAAAATGAGATTATTTGAAAAGTTTTAAATGAACCTAAAAGACTAAAATGACAGAAAATTGTTTGAAAAATAATAATTTGTTTCAAAGTTGATTTTGAAAATGTGATTGATTGGTGATTAATTTGAAAATTCATGTTCACAAACAAAAATTTCGAATTTCACATGATGTGTAATTGAGGGTAATTAATGATTTTTTTGAGTGATAGTCAAAAATTTGACTAAGTGTTGAGATAATGAGCATAAACATTGCTAATGCATATAAACAGTGTTCATATGGATGATGAGAAAATTTCAAAGTGTTAGACTCATGGAAGGTTCTCATGCGCCTGAATATTTCTGAAAAATCCAAATCAGGAGTATGATGAAGTTCAGAAATTTGTACAAGTGTTGGGCGTTTTGCTCTGGTCCATGCACCTAAACAGTTGTGATGTTCTGAAAATGTTCAAGTATTGGGCGTATCAACATATGCTCATGCGCCGGAACATCGGACTTTCCAATGTGGTTAGACATTTGAAAGTGATGATTTCTCCGAGTGTTAGGAGTTTCATCAATTCTCATGCCCCTGAATAGTGCCCATGCACCTAAATAGTGCTCGAGCGTCTGAACAGTGCTCATGCGTCTCATCCAAATATGCCTTCATAGTGCTCATTCGCCTAAAAACTCGGTGTGAAATATAGTCTCATATGCCTTCACAGTGCTCATACGCCTACAGATTTTTACACTTATATATATTCAACACTTGTGTAGTTTTCATTCACTCATTCACAAACTAAAAAACTCTGATTCACTCGATCAAACACCCAATACATTCATTCACTCAACATTTGTATTTTACATGTTAATCTTTGTGATGTATAAGTGTCACAAGAGAATTTGATTGCCGAAGAGTTTTCACTCGAGGTCATCAAAGTTGTTGCTGATTCACATATTCATGTGCCAGATGAAGGTGAAAGATCAACAAAAATGCTACAGTCATTTTTGAGATCTTGAATACTAAGCAGATCATAGAATCTTTGAAAGAAGTTCAAGTCTGCATTCAAGAAGGCTTTATGAGAGTTGGAACTTTACAAAGAGAAGCCCGTGTTCAAGAACAAAGATGAGCCAAAAAGAGTTCAATGTGGACTGAAGAAAATGTAAATCTTAGGGGGAGTATTATTAGAGCTCTTAAAAGATTAATATTTTGTTGCATTTTGTCATAGTATAGGGACTTATTTTGTAAATATATGTTCCTTTGTTTCTTGATAGTATAAATAGGATTTTTATGTATTGTGTAAGGAAGACATCTAAGACATCATAGAGAGAAAAACAGTTATGATAGAACGAACTGTAACCCTTTCACATTGTATCCTGTGCATTTGCTATCATTGAAATCTATGAATTTTTTTGATGTAATTGCATGTGTTTGATTACTTTGTGTTTGAATTGATTATTACGTTACGATATCATCACAGATCGATCCTTTTGAACCGATCATAGTTGCATTACAAAACAACAATATTATATCTGCATGAGATGGATGCCAGTCTTTGCTTGCCAAGTAGCTTCACCCCCGTACCATCCTCAGTAACATCATTACCTGCCAACTAAAAGTGCATATAAAAAGTTTAGTTTTATAAATAAAATACTTTGTTTATACAAAAATATCCTTTACTTTCGTCTGTCGTCACACATCATAAGTACATTTAGCTAATATTCATATATTATCTTTCATCATCATTCGTCATCATTTGTTCTTTCATTTATTAACATCGTTCCACTTTCTTTTATGGATCCTGTCACATGCCATACCCCCACGTCATGCTAAAAAGCTAGAACTGTGTCGGGGGTTTTCAATAAACCCCAATGTCATGCTAAAAAGCTGACACAGTACCGGGGTACGCGACAAGGATACCATCATGGTCAATCACAAAGATTAGACCCCTGTGCGCATTTTCAAGGGTTAGCTAAACCACACACAGTTAAGCATACAACTACCTCATTAACTTGTGAACCTCCTTCGCATGGCTTGCAAGTCTTTCATTCATTAATTATGTTCCAGTTTCATTAACTTCATCTTTCACTTTGTTATGATAATACTTTACGTACAAGAATATTTACACACCATGTAAAGTCACATAATAATACGTAATATAGAACGTCAAAATTAGCCCACAATCATTCATAACATCAACAGGCATAAACCACCAAACCATTTCAGAACTTAACACTACATTCTATTCCCTAAGATTCTAAAAATATCCTAAGTGAACAAAGAAATGCGGATGAAGTATCTCAGAAAATATCCCATTTATCGAAAGATATGCGGATGAACCAAATGCGGATGTACAAGACCAAATGAGGATGTACATATCAAATGCGGATGAATGAAAATACTTAACTATTGAACATAAAACCAATGTGGTTGAATGTTCTGCAAATGCGAATGAACTCCAACAAATGCTGATGAATACATACTTAGACTATTGATCATAAAACCAATGTGGTTGAATGTTTCAGCAAATACAGATGATGACCAGCAAATGCGGATGAACACTTACAAATGCGGATGAACAAAAATACTTAACTATTGAACAAAAAACCGCGGTTGAATGTTCAGCAAATACGGATGAATAAAATGCAAATACGGATGAACATATTGCTTAGACTATTCCACCAGTTCCAAATCCTCGTTCTATAACATTCATAACACCGATCTATCGTACAACACACATAGAACAAAGCATACAACTTCGAATAAGACATTCAGAACATACATCACACACAATTCAGACACAAATACAGAAAATTCATGTTACGGTTGCAAAACTACAATTAATATGCACATCAGCCCCAAACTAGTTTAAACAAGTAAAATAGGGGATCTATAACTCACCTCTAGCAGCTTTCAAGTAAGACTTCTTCAAACCGAGAGCAAACGGGAGTTCTAGCACCTAAACACACCAAAACAAGCAGCCAACACAAGAAACACGTAAGAATCGGTCTAGCAGCTTGAACACAGCTGAAAACCGAGCAAAAAACACAATAAAACCTCACCTTCTAGGAGAATTCATCTTCTCACATAAAAAAAAATCCAGTTGAAACTTCTTCTTCCCTTCTTGTAGCTAAAAGCAGAATGGTGAAATGGGGGTGTGGGCGGCCATCCCCTGCTTTTTAAACCCATAATAAACAAGTTTGCCACTTGTACACTTTAACCCCCTTTACTTTGAAATGTTTCACTTTTCCATCTTTTTACTCTTCTTTTCTTTTCCCTTTTAATAAATTTCTGGGTGTTACACGGTACACATCTCGCTTCAATGAGATGGCCAGGTTGGTGCCTCACTTTGTAAGTACTAAGAAGAGAAAGATGAAATGCTATATGCAAGGTTTGCCTTAGAAGGTTTGGACATATGTGAAGGCAAGCGGGCTGAAGACCTTCGAGTCTTTGGTGGAGCTGAGTGGAATAATGTATGATATGGTGGCTGATGAGTCTGTTGAGGAGGTGACAAAGAAGAGTTGGTCGGGGAGTGTGAAACGAGAAAGGAATAAGAGGTTTGCTGCTCAGGCCAAAAAAGTTGAAGGTGGAATCATCCGGTGAGTGCAGGAAATGTAGGACAAAGCATGCTGGTGAGTGCAGACTCGGTTCAAGCCTTTATTTTAGATGTGGAAAGAAAGGGCATTTCTCTAAGGATTTCCCTAATATGATGAAGTACTACAACTGTGGCAAGTTGGGGCATTACAGCTGAGAGTGCAAAGAGGCGAAAGTGGTTGACTTGGTTAAAGGAAAGGAGACACAAAAAGAGAAAAAAGCTAGTGACAAGCCAAGGGCCAAGGCTAGGGCTTTCTTGATGACAAAGGAGGAAGCCAGAGCGGAACCTGATGTTGTGTCAGGTATGTTTCTGGTTAACAACATACTTGCTTCTGTTCTTTTTGAATCTAGTGCAAGTAAGAGTTTTGTAGCTGCTACATTCTATAATATGATGAATGTTAAGTATAAAGAAATAGATCATGTGTTTGAAGTAGAAACTGTGATTGGAAAGACTACTAAGATGACTGAGGCCTTCGAGGATTGTAGCATAAAATTAGAAGGTCATAGATTCCCCGCTAAGTTGATTGTTATGACCCTAGAAGGATTTGATGTTGTGTTGGGTATGGATTTGTTAGCCGCCTATAAGCCTAATATAGTTTGCCAAATGAAGATGATTCAAATGAAAGCACCTAATGGTAGCATAGTCGCGATCTACGGTGATAAAGTCTATGAAGTTCCAAAGATGTTATCCATGATAAAGGCAGAAAAGTTTATGAAGCGAGGGTGTGGAGCATTCTTGGAATACGTTAAAGATGCTAAAGCTAAAACGGTAAAGTTGACGATGTGCCCATGGTGTGTGCCTTCCTAGACATGTTCCCCGAGGACTTGATGGAGGTACCACCTGATCGGGAGATAGAGTTTCAGATCGACCTAGTGCCAGGAGCTCAGCCCATTGCTAAGGCACTGTATCTTCTAACTCTATCAGAGCTCAATGAACTGGTAGCCCAAGTACAGGACCTTCTTAGAAAAGGTTTTATCAGACCGAGCATCTCTCCTTGGGGTGCTCTGGTGTTGTTTGTAAATAAGAAAGATGGTAGCATACAAATGTGTATTGACTACAGGGAGCTAAATAAGCTTGCGGTAAAGAATAGATACCCGTTACCTTGGATAGACGATCTGTTCAACCAGTTGCAAGGTGCAAGTTGGTTCTCGAGGATCGATCTTCGATCGGGTTATCATCAGCTAAAGGTTAAGGAACACGATATCCTAAAGACTGCGTTTCGAACGTGATATGGGCATTATAAATTTATCGGGATGTCCTTTGGTCTAACCAATGCTCCTACAACATTCATGGACTTGATGAATAGGGTTTATCGACCGATGCTCGACGAATCAGTGATAGTGTTCATAGATGATATCCTAATCTATTCAAAGAATAAGGGAGACCACGCTTGTCACATCCGTGAGGTATTGGAAACCCTAAGAAAAGAGACGTTGTATGCAAAATTCTCTAAATGTGCATTTTGGTTACGCGAGGTACAGTTCCTGGGTCATGTGATCAAGCTAGAAGGGATCGTGGTTGATCTTGCTAAAGTGGAAGCAGTGATGCAGTGGAGTTCACCAAAAATTCCGTCTAAAATCCGAAGCTTACTCGGATTGGCGGGTTACTACAGGAGGTTCATTTAGGAATTTTCCAAGATTGCCTCACTGCTGACAAAGCTGACAAGGAAAGATGTGAAGTTTGAATGGGGAGACAGTCAAGAGAATACGTTCATGGTGTTAAAGAGAAGATTGACACAAGCTCTAGTTTTAACACTACCAGAAGGGAATGAGGACTTGGTTGTCTATTCTGATGCTCCATATCAAGGGTTAGGGTGTGTACTAATGCAACGAGGCAAAGTCATAGCGTACGCGTCCCGACAGTTAATGATTCATGAAGTGAACTACCCTACCCACGATCTGGAGCTGGCTGTTGTGGTATTCGCGCTAAAAATATGGAGACAGTACTTATATGGTGCCAAATGTACAATTTTTATGGACCATAAGAGCTTAAAGTATTTATTCGAACTGAAAGATCTCAATATGAGATAGAGACGATGGTTGGAGCTTATAAAAGACTACGACTGTGAGATTCATTATCACCCAAGTAAAGCTAACGTGTTAGGTGATGCCGTAAGTCGTAAGGAAAACCGTGAACCAATTTGGGTGAGATCTTACCAGTTGATTGTGACTCCAAATGTGATAAAGCAAATCTATGAAGCTCAGAAAGAAGCTTTGGAACCCAAACACATTAATGTGGAGAGGATGAATAGGGAGGTCGAGAATCTGGAAGAAAACACTAATGGTGTCAAAACTAGATTCGGGAGTTTGTGGATCCCTAGTCGTGGAGGTCTGCGAGAGAGAGTGTTAGACGAAGCCCACAAAACTCGCTACTCGATTCATCCAGGAACCAACAAAATGTACAAAGACCTAAAGAAGAATTATTGATGGTCGGGAATGAAAGCCAGCATAGCAAGGTATGTAGAAAGGTGCTTAACCAGTCTCTAGGTTAAGGCTAAGCATCATAGGCCATATGGGAAAATCCAACCCTTGGAAATTCCTGAATGGAAGTGGGAGCATATTACTATGTATTTCATAACGAAGCTACCTCATACAACTAAAGGTTATGATGCCATAAGGGTCATAGTAGACAGACTGATGAAAAACTTTCTCCCTATCCGAGAGACGTATAACTCGAAGCGGGTAGCTGAATTGTTTATCAATAAGATAGTTACCCGTCATGGTATGCCGGTTTCAATTGTCTCTGATAGAGATACAGGATTTACATCTATATTTTGGAAGAAGTTCAATGATGCTATCGGAACCAGACTACATATCAGTACGGCATACCACCCATAGACAGATGGCCAATCCCAAAGGACTATATAGACATTAGAGGACATACTTTGGGCAACTATCATAGACTTTGGTGGGAGCTGGGATAGTCACCTTCTGTTGGTAGAGTTCTCATACAATAACAGATACCATGCCAGTATTGGTATGCCCCTGTATGAGATGCTTTATGGTCGGAAGTTTAGGACCCTTGTATGTTGGGGAGAAATCGGACAGAAGGAGTTGGGGAGTATTGACGTTATAGAGACTACTAATGAGAAGCTAGGCAAAATCAAAGCTTACATGAAAGCAGCTAAAGGCAGGCAGAAGTCCTATGCCGACAAACGCCGAAGACCGATTGAGTTTAATGACAGTGATAAAGTGATGCTAAAGGTTTCACCTTGGAGAGGAATCATTCGATTTACAAGCGAGAGGAAAGTTAAGCCCTTGATTTATTAGGCCTTTCGAAATAGTAGCCCATGTGGGGAAGTGGCATATAGGTTGGAACTACCAGATGAAGTTGAATTCATTCTACCTTCTACGTATCACATCGGCTTAAGTGTCTAGCAAACGAAGACGCTCATGTTCCACTGGAGGATGTGGTGATTGATGACAGACTGAACTATGTGGAACAGCCTATAGATATAATAGATAGGAAGGAGAAACAATTGAGGAATAAAGTAGTTCTACTTGTCCGAGTACAATGGAAGAATAGAAAGGGGTCAGAATGCACGTGGGAAGCAAGATGAAATGAGACAGCATTACCCTCAATTGTTTGATGAATAGTGGGTTTCGGGGACAAAACCCAAATAACGGGGATAGACTTGTAACACCCCAAAATTTCAAAGAAAAGTAAAGTTCTCGCGTAAAGGGAGAGTTCTCGAGCGATGAGTAAAGTTCTCGCGCAGAAGGCAGTTGTCGCACGACTGGAGGTTCTCGCACGAGAACTGCTGCGAGGAGAGAGAAATACTATAAATAGGCCCAAGAACCCAATCTTCTCTACTTCATGCGAAACACTCTCGGTTCAGTGTTGTTCAAGTGCAAAGATATCATAAGATGAGTTCTATACCCCCTCTTTTTACGTGTTTTCCATGTTTTGGGGCTAATATGCATACCTTAACGAATGTTTTGATAAAGTATAATGGTATAAATTGTTATCGCACGTTTTTGGGCCTTAAAATGTCTAAAGAATCGATAAATTGAGGATAAATTCATACAACAGAAAAGTTCTCGTGCGATTGAGATAACTTTCCTGGCAAGTTGTCGCGCCTTTAAGAGTCCTCGCGTGAAGGGAGAAGTTCTTGCGCGAGTCATAGTGTTCCGGTGTTGATGTTCTCGCGCGAAAACCTTAGATAGCTACATGTATTGTTACCCCCTTATAGCATGCGATAAAGATAGTTTTACGATAAACTTATAGCTAAATAAATAATATTTTATATATATTATTACAGTTAAAGGTTAAAGAAAGATAGTAAAGTCACATGTGAAATGTTAAAGAACTTGAAAAATAATTCAAGAACAGTTACCCGCTAAAGCACAGCTGTGAAAACATTAAAGTGCACTAAAGAAGTCTTGCAAGCACTACTAAAGGAGAATTGTATTCGTTTCATTCTCACATAAGAGCTACACCTTGGGTGTGCTCACCTGCTAAAGGAGTTATGCTTGGTGCATTCTCAAACTTTGGGTGTGCACACCTGCTAAAGGAGTTATGCTTGGTGCATTCTCACATAGGAGCTACACATTGGGTGTGCTCACCTGCTAAAGGAGTTATGCTTGGTGCATTCTCATATAGGAGCTACACTTTGGGTGTGCTCACCTACTAAAGGAGTTATGCTTGGTGAATTCTCATGTAGGAGCAACACTTTGGGTGTGTCACCTACTAAAGGAGAACTGTATTCGTTTCTCACATAGGAGCTATACCTTGGGTATACTCATCTGCTAAAAGAAAATGGCATCTGTTGCGTTCTCACCTGATAAAGGAGCTAAGCGATTGTGCTAAGCTCAAAAAATGAAGTAAAAGAATAAAGCTAAAGTACAAATAAAGTGCAGATAAAGTAACTGATAAAGAAATGGTAAAGTAAAGCTAAAATATAGTTAACGAACAAGTATTATAGTAGTTAAAGATGCCTTACCTAGCGTAAGAATAAAGTTAAAATATATGTAAGGTTAAAGTATGTTAAAGTGTATGTTCATGATATAGTTCCATTAAAGTAATTCGATAAAGTAAACCTAGAGCACACTAAATGTCATTGACTTCTATATGCATATTAGATTGGCAGGTATGCTATAGAAATAAGAGGTGAGCTTGGCATGGATTGGGAAGCTACCTGGCATATGATCAAGATTAGCATCCTTGCATAGAATTTTTGAAAGATAGCTAAAGTGATCTTTTGATGTAAATGTTTAACGATGGAAATTTTGTATGTTCTGTTGCTTATATTAATGAAATTTGATGTATGAGAACTTGTGCTTCTGATGTCCAAATCAAACTATGAGGTTTCCTGGAACAGGACCTTACATTAACAAACATATTTCAATGGTTAAATCACTCTGAAATTGCTTAATTTGAAATTTGAAAAACTGGAACTTTTCACGTGCGAGAAGTGTACTGAATATGAATAGATGCTAGAACTTTCATATTTTGAATAAATTAATCGCATGAGAATCTTCACTTATCGCGTAAAAAGTTGACTTTTGGTCAAAACTAATTTCATGCGTATCAACCACTTGCCGCGCGAGAAGTTACACTTAAACCAAACTATTCGCAAGTGAATAGTCCATCTTGTGCGAAAAGTTCAAATTTCTAATTTTAAAAAATTTTAAGTCTGAAATTTTTAAGTGTGTGACTAATAAATGTTTATTTACTCAAACATTCAAATGGCGAGACCAATGGTTTTTAGTAAAACCATAATACAATGGCCTTTCTTGGTGATATACCGGATGACAAGGCGTTATTCAAATCCCTGATAGACGGTCTCAAGACCACTATGATTTATCATGCTATTACATCTAATCCTACCATTTACACTGATGTGATCAATTAACTTTGGTTGACGGCTGCTAACAAGAGAGACTCTTAGGGAGAACCTTGCATTTCTGTTACGGTTAAAGGGAAGAGAGTAGTTATTACTGCTGAGGTGATCAACAGTCTCTTACTAGTTGGAAGATCAGCCTAATGCTCCAGTAAAGATTGATGATGACATTGCTAGGGAGTGTCTGACGAGGATGGCATATGACCACAAATATCCTTCACTGGAGAAGAAGAATTTACCTCCATCTGGAAGTATTTGTTTCATATGGTGGTTCACTGTTTGAGTAAACTGGAGGTTGGGTTGGATAGCCTGAGTGTTGTTTTGGGATTACTTCTAGTATCACTCGTTGATGACTTACCATATAGCATAACCAAGGCCATATTTGTAGAGATACAGAATAATGTTATATTTCCTGTCAGGAAGAAGTTTATCAATATCCTTAATTTATCTAGATGATCTTGAATGCTACTCATCCTGAGTTAACTATGTCTGATTATACCACCTATGTTGTCATGGTGATGAACAAAGACATCTTTACATATTTCATAGGAGCACGCGGGAATGGGTGGAAGGGATATCATTTTAACAAACTTGGCCGATTCATTGATGGTTATCAGGCAGATGATCAAACTACTCACCAACAGCATGATACTGATGCTCATTTGACTGATGAAGCGGATCATGTGTCTAGAACTCCTGATGATGCTCTAGGAAGTTCTCAGCCTACATGTGTGGTTAACGCTGCCAACTCAACCCTTGTTACTTCAATGCCCTCCCATAATCTATTTCATTATTTAACTTTGTATTGTAATTAAATTAAATAATGTAAATTGGGTTTAAGTTAAACACATTTTCTTGAGCGGTTTAAGTGTCATTTCATTAAAGTTGGTTAAACTAAATTGAGGGGCCTAAGGGTAATTACCTCAAACTTGTTCCACTATATACACATTGTCACGTACACCTTGCAACCCTAACACCATTCGAAAACAATTCTACCGTCTGCAAGCTCTGGCGACAAAAAATCCCTCTTCTCTTTCGCTTTAGTACAGCCCTCCAGCCTGCTCTTCTCAGCAACTCTTTCCCTTTTGCAGCATCCTTGGCAGTCAAGAAACATCGTAAACATCCTTAACTGCGATCATCCAAAAAACCGATTGAAACGATAGCCATGAACAGTGATTGATGTAGCCTCATATCTTGTTCATTATGATTACTCGATCTCTACTCATATTCGTATCATTACGGTTTCGATTTCAATTTTGATCTAGTTCATTACGTGTGCGGGTTGTTTAGGTCATAGTTGGGTAGAGGGTTTGGCCGCAGGTGGTGTTAGCATGGATGCTCATTGGATTATGGTGTGTTGTTGTGCATATTGTGTGCGTGTTTGCTTTCGATTGGTTGTGTATAAGCATTATGGTGTGTATGTGTGTATGTATCTATGTTGTGTGTGTGTGTATGTTCTTGTGTGTGCGATTGTATGTATTGTGTATGTGTATTCATGTTTGTGGGCTGTGGGTGGTCGAGGTTTTTTTGGGTTGGATTGGTGGGTTTCCATATGTGGTTGTGAGTGATCATGTGCTTTATGTTTTGCAAGTTATAGCATAGGGTTATGGTTGATGTGTATGTACATGATCATAGTGTGTTTATGTATGCGAGGTGGTGTTTGAGCATGGGAATGGCAGATTTTGTGAATGATTAGGCATGTATATAGTAATGTATTTTTCGAGTCCTTGATTCATGTGTAGGTTGTATATGGTAAAGGTATTTTAAATGTGTCTGCTTGTTGGTTTGTGTGGGTCATGCATAGTATGTATTATGTATGTGCTCATACATGGTATATATAGTTATGGGTGTGTTCATTGATAACAATATATATATATATATATATATATATATATATATATATATATATATATATATGTGTGTGTGTGTGTGTGTGTGTGTGTGTGTGTGTGTGTTTGTGTGTTCTAGCTTGGATACGAGTCGCATTGTACATGTATGTCTATGGGTGCAAGCATGAGATGGTATGGTGAAATATGTGTGCATAATATGTAGTATAAGGGTGGGTAAAGTGCATTATATATGTGTCCATTGCATATTTTATATGAGGGTATGAATGCGTAGGTGTATAAATTACCTTAAGGGTGTTATAATTGGTCATCGTGAATTATTATAAATTTGTTACGTGCTATTAAAAGTATGAGTTTTATTATAAATAGGTCATATAATTAAAGTGTATAAAGTGTACTTTTATACGTGATAACTGGGTTCCTTACATTGGATGTGAGTTTGTGTTTGACTGTGTTGCTTGTGAATGGGGGAAACAATCGTTAGTATGCGGCGTAACCAAACCGTGATCGCGAACTATACCATTCTATTCTCAATAAATAATTCAATTACTAATATTTAATATTAATTAAATATTAAATAAAATTCAGGTTAATCGGAACCCAATCATTTGAGCTTGCATTTTCATGTTTCTATGCATCCAAGGTGAGTTTATTGCCCCACTTTACGTATATTCTTTTTGGGGAAAAGAAACATGTTCATTTTAAACATTTATTCATTTGATCAGTATTACTGTAATTATCGTATGATTACTAGTGTTGTATCAATTTAAGTCCACACTTTCAAACCGTTAATGTATATTCTTTAGCGAGGTAATTCTGAGTAGATCTACTAGGTTTGACAAACCCTACCCGGGCTAGTCGCGCTAGCACGACTGCATGTCAAACGGGTGTTTAATTGAATTAATTTCTGTTGTTGTGGTCTAGTAATCACAGCCGAGGCATACTTACAATTGCCAGCTTCGGTTGCGAACTCCATACACTATGTAACTTGTTATGTAGACTAGCTATCTACTGATATTACTTTGTTTACTGGATGTGCTTTCAATGGTGTTACTGTTTATCAAAACCTATGAACTCACCAACCCTGTGTTGACACTTTAGCATGTTTCTTTCAGATTCATAAGATGTGCATGTTTAGGAGCATTGCATCATTTCTATGATATTCTAATTACTTTCCAAAATAGTTTAAACGCTAGCTTTCTCAAGTTTACAATTACTTGGGTTACGCTTGTTTTGCGCTAGTTGAATTATAAATGATTAACTATATATGCTTCCGCAAATGTTTTTCTTGAATCATTATTAAAATATACTTTTGGGATTTTGTGTCGTTTCGTGTAACTATTGACTGAGATCCCGGTATGTCACACGCCTAACGGTAAAACCCCGTTTGTGGAAATTAAGGGTGTGACAACATGGATGTCGGTTGAGAAGAGATGAACACTTGGTTAACTAGTGATAGTGAGACTAATAGTGAATAGATAGGAAACGTTCCTTATGTTTTACAAGAGAGATCCAGAGTGTTTGTAACACCTACTAAGCACACTACTGAGGATTTGGATACTAAATTTTGTTCCTGAGGATTCGCCAAATACTCAAAGAAGGAAGGAGAGAGTGGCTAGGATAAGAGCTGATTCTAACAGTCCACGTGGGTAGGGTAGAGGATGAGGTGTTATGTGAAAAAGTCAATCCCTGATGACCATTGTGTCGACCAATACTAATATTCCAATGACAGAGCCACAAGTCACAGTTAGTGCGACCATTCACTAAGATATTCCAGTGATTGTCACAGAGTCTACAACTGTAACATCATCTGCTATGCCCACTATTGATGATATGATGAGCACACCTCGAAGGTATCAAGGCCCTAATGAAATGTTTGGCATGGACGACTTCATAAACACTACTCCTAAGCCAAGACATCATGCAGAGAATTCTTCTGATTCACCCACTTATGTATCTCTTGAGTAGAGAGTTAGTACGTTAAAGAAGGAAGTGATGGAGAAGACACAGACCATTGATGATTTGTATAGACAGATGTTTGAAAAGGATGAGAGGACCAAGAATCTTAAACATCAGCAATAGTTCATGTTTAGCTATGTTCATATTCTAGAGTAGAATATTAGAGACCTCACTTCTAGAGTTCCATTTACGTTTGCACAACAACGTACTACAGAAGTTGGAGGAGAGTCTAGCGATAGCAATCTGCTGGTCCTGATGTTGATATAGATCATGCTATTGCTACAAAGCATGTTGATGAACCTATTGCATCTGAAAAGGAAAGAAAGACTGCTAATGTTGATTGACTTGTAGTTCTTACTAGAGAGGCGCTTGTTGAGCCTGAGCATGAGATACCATTTACCGAGCCTGTGAATGATGATGATGATTTAGACATGGTGGATTTTAATTGTGATGAAGATGATGATATTGATGATGATGATGATTATGATAATGATGATGATGGTGATGACGAGAATGATGACAAAGGAAAGAAAAAGGGAGATGATGATGATGATCAAGGTGGTGATATAGGACTGGTGGTCCTTCTGGTTCTTCGGGTTCTGCTAATGTCTCCAGACCAAGACCCGATGATACAGATGACTATATACCATTGGATCCCACTACTAAAGAGATGTGTGAAAAGGAGTTTTAAATGTTTCAGCAACAAATACTTGCTAAAGAATCTGATGAAGATTTTGGATGTTTTGATGGTTTAGAGGAGACAGTGGATTATACTGATGTATGTGGGAATAGTCTTAAAGACTTGGTTGAAGAGGGAGAGATAGTTGATGACACTAGTGCTAAGAATAGTACTAACAAGATGAGGATCTTATAGTCAAAGTGTAGTACGACAGGTCAGAAACATTACAGTCGATGCACCACCTCTACCAGCATATATACATACATTGAGACATTCCAAACCTTTCACTAGTTATGGAAATTCTAAGCCAATTATTAGCTGGGCGTATGATGTTGAGAAGAAGATGTATGTGATAAAGACAAGAGCTAGGGCAATTGAGTACTATTAAGATGAGCATGACTTTCATACACTTGCTTCTGACTTGTATGCTATGGCTTATGTTCCTTTTATTAATCTGAGCAATTATGGGAAGGCAAATTGGATCAGAAATATGATATGGAGGCAGAGTAGGTCCAACATTAAAAACTTTAGGACCACTAAACTAAAGTCATTAAGGATAAGACTCATATAGATCTAAACACTAACAAGCCGATGAAGACACGGGTTAACAAGCATCCCAGATATGCAAGGAAGATCCCAATACATGCTCCTGTACCGGTTAACAGCTTGGCTAAGATTATGTGGTGGAGTTATGACAAGGAGACATGGCATGCTATGATACATTGTGTTGATAGAGATTACCGTATCATCGACCCTGTGGATCTGCTCAAATTTGGAAGAGATGATTTGATGATATTACAGGCTTGTCCAATTGCAGCTGATGAATCAGTTCGTTTTCTAGCAGCATAGTTTGGTTAGATGATCACGAAGGCCCTGGATAACAAGATGTAAGCTTATGGGGGCAGTTACAAGGTTGCAGATGTGGAGTTCTATAGAATTGATTCAATGAGCCTAGGGGGAGATTGTAGGGATTGAACCTAGATGCTTGGGAAATCAAATGAAGATTATAAAGATCAAGTGTCGTGAAAACTTACTTCTCGTGCAAGAGCATTTCAGTTTAGTATAAATACTTAGCTTTTCATCTAATTAAGACTTTCGCATTTTCCTGATTTCATACTCTATTGTAATCATTTCCAATCAGAGAGCAATATACTTGAAGTTGATTTACATTTTGTGCTTGATTTCTATTCATAATGTCTTCTACTCATTCTATCTTCAGACCGTGAGCGATTACATTCCACATTCTCCTCACGAGATCGATTTAATGTATTATTTTTTATCCGTACATCATCACATCAAAGGTGGATCCATCTCAAAGCAACTTCACAGATTCGTTCAGCTTCTAAATAACCTGGAGACAATGGGAGTAAACTATAAAGAGAAAGAGGTGAACAAGAAGATGCTTATTTCATTTCTTGAGAATCAGAAGTAGAGTGTAACAATGCTAAAAAACACTATTGATCTTGACAGCACAAGTCTTAACACCATGATTGCCAAGGTTGAAGCGCTTAAACTAGATGAGATGTCAAGAAATATTAGAGGTCCACAAGTGATTGAAGCATAAAAGTTTCCCTCAGAAACTCACTTAGTGGATGATGCATTCATCACTAAAGAAGATGACTTCATGGTAGCTCAAGAAAGTCCAGGAACCACTGCATTCATGTCAGCTCAACATACAAAGAATACCAAGATACCATCCTTTCACCTCAAGCTTCACATCAAGCTTATGCTCCATCTGAGCATGTTAATGATGAACAGAAGGCAACTTACAATGCTTTTGTGTCTAGTTTTAAAGCCAACCAGGGTGGAAGTCTAACCTCTGCACGTCTCATATAGGAAGACATAGAAGAAATGAATCCAGATGACGTAAAGAAGATGGATCTTCAATGCAAATGGATACTTATCAAGAGAATGTAGTGCATTAAGAAACAACAGGACAATAAATTTTCTAAAAACAACTACGGACAATTATGAAGTCAAGGAACTCAACGCTCTCATCATCATCCAAGTCCTTAAGGAAGATGTTTGCTTGTTCAGATATTCTTCAATGTCAAAGCTCTCATCATCAAGGTCACCATCTCTCTAGATATTCTTCAGATAGTTAGAAGAAGTTTGCTTATTCAAACACAAATGTTGAATTTTTAAGACCCTGTTTCCAGGAAACCATACAGTTGTGTAAGGAATACACTTAAAGGCTGATGCAACCAAAGTGAAACTAAAGATCTCTCAGCATGCACATGTGAAGAACTAGGAAAGTACTTTGGAAGATTTGATATTACTTGGTGAATTAAGCTCAGTATCAAATATTTCAAAGCCAAAAGACCAATTCTTCTGAAGCCAAAGATGAAGTCTTCTGAAGCTTCAAAGACAAAGTCTTCCAAAGCCAAAGACTGAATTCATCCAAAGATAGAGAAGGCATGTCTTCTCTGACATTCTTTTGACAAAAGCTGAATCACCTTTCCACTGCCATCTCTGAAGACTCACCAACTAGCATGGTTTGGTGAAATGTCCATGCTTTTGTCAATTGTAGATTAAGGTGTTGAGTCTGTAACTTTCTAACTATGTACTTTTATTCTTTTTGTAATAGATAAGGATGTGAGCTATGGCATGTCATAGTCACTAGTCATAATGCAATCTACCTTTTCACTCTACATTGATCTTGTTGTCTAGATTAGTGTTTCCAGCTACCCTTCAAAGTATGGCCGACTGTAGGATGTAGTCTAAAGTGTCTCAAGTTCTTGTTTTTAGAATTAAGCTTTGTAACACTTGTAAGAACTTAAGAGCAATATACATCATTCTCGAAAACAATATTATCTTGTTCTTGTTCTTGTTCTTTATCTAAGTGTTCTTTGTTTCATCCTAACCAGTTCCCTATTTGATCTACTAAGTGTTCCAAATCTCTCCACCTTGTGAAATTATTGCATTGACCACCCTTCAATAGTTCTGCAGTTGGTATCAGAGCCTTTCGGGCTCTTGATTGTAAGATCTCACCATCATAGATCTCTTCAGTTTCACAAAACACATCAACTCAAATGGCAGCTATCTATAAGGCTGATATCGAAACCCGTTCCATGACAAAGTCTTCACTGATCACTCTTGATGACTTTGATTCTTGGTACCAATGTATGGAAGGGTTCATCAAGTCTCAAGATAGCAAGATATGGAGATTTGTTATTGAAGGACCTCACATGACAAGCCACTCTTTAGCCACTGCTGGAGGTGGGATGATTGCAATGGAAATGGCTGACTACTCTAAGGAAGCCTGCAAGAAAATAGACGTAGATCAGAAAGCCATGACTGCTCTCTAAACTGCTCTTCCTAACTCCATATACAAAGGCTTCAAGAAGTGCAAAACTACTAATCAGCTCTGGGATACACTTAAGTTTATGTATGATTGATCTGAGGAAGCCAAAGAACACAAGAAAGACATCATGAAGCAAAAGTTTAAGAACTTAACCTACAAGACAGGTGAAACCATGACTCAACAATACTTCAGATATGTTGAGATTATGGATACTCTAATAGATGTCGAAGTCAAGTTTGAGAATAGGGACATAGTGAGGAAGTTCATGTTCTCTCTTCCCTAACAATGGACTCACTATTGTGTGGCCATCAAGAGAACTAAAAACCTCTCTATTCTTAGTCTCACAAAGTTGTATGGTATCCTTAGTGGTTACTAGATGGAGATGAACTTGCAAAATCCATCAAGCATTTCTTCCAATAATCAGTAGAGTTCAACTGTTCATATGGTTGAAAGGGATAGCAGAGAACCACAACATCATCTCATCTGCTTCCCTGATAACTCATAAAAGGGATCTTTCATCTTCATCCCTGAGACACCAAGGGAGAGCTACATCCCTGCTCAAGCCTTTGTGTCTGCTAATAAAAGTTATGGAAACTTTCTCTTCACCCTTAAAGACTTAGACTGCATCCATCCAAATGACCTGGATTACATGGAGATAGTCCAGCAGATGGCTCTTCTCACTCATAGTGCCAAGAAGTTCTACAAGAGAACAAGAAGGAAGTTCTCAAGTAATGTGGCCAGTGGAAAGTTTGGCCTGGATAAAACCAAGGTCAAGTGTTACAACTATAACCAAATGGGACACTTTTCTACAGAGTGCAAGGCACCAAGGACAAACGGTGGCCAAGCAAAATCCAAACCAAACTACACTGATGCGACTCTCAGAACTGAGAAGCCAAGCCAACCTAAACAACAAGCTATTGTTGCTATTGAAGAAGTTGGCTTTGAGTGGAGCTTTCAGGTGGAAGATGCTTCTCTAAACCAAAAATTGATGGCCAATCATGAAGAAGCCAAGGGATTAGAACTTCTATTGTACTCCTGAATGCATTGCTAAAGTTAACATGTACAGGTCCTACAACTTGGAAGTGAGATCTGACCTTAAGTCTTTAATCATTTTAAAAGCTTATTTTAAAAGAGCAAAAAATTACTATAAACATAAAATTGAAGATATAGAGAAAACCATTTCTACTCTTAAGCATGAGCATACAAACTACAGGACTCAAATCAAAGATCTGATATCCAAGTTAACTAAATTCCAGGCTGAGCTTGTGATCAGCAAATCCAAGACGGAGAAATGTGTTCTTTAAGAGGAAACCTTCAAGAACATAATCTCCTCATCCTTGCATGCAAAAGTTTGTTACCAAAACATGCAGGGACTAGGGTCAAGTGAGATAGCTCCTCAACACACACTCCTATCTGTTAGATCTCCAAGGTGAGGAACTTGACAAGATGAACTACCTCCTATTGATCATATCTAAGAGAAAGATGAAGATGTAAAGGACATAGTAAAGGATGAACCTGAGGTGAGTGAAAAGGGTTATCCTAAGAAAGGACACGATTCACCTAGAGAGAAGAAGGAACCAGGGATGACCAAGTCTGCAATGAAGAACTTAATAAGGGCAGCCAAAAGAAAGTCAAAGAAAGCCCAAGAAATCAAGGCCACCTTCAACTCCAAGAAAAAGAAAGTTTTCATTTATGCTGGATTTGAAGTGGTAAAGACCAAAGAATCAACAATGAACTCTAATATCAGGAGTCCTAGTTCATGTCAAAATGATCCTGGTCAGGAAAAGAAGGCTGATCAAATATGCACCACTGCTGCACAGCATGAACCATCCAATTCCAAGAGCAAGCCTCACCCTAAGAAGCATGTTGCATCATCTGATAAGATGAAGAAGGAAGTTGAAAGTGATCAAGCTCAGCCTTCTACTCAGAAGAGAACTCTCAAAAGCATGGAAACTGAATGCATCATATGTGGTAGTACTATCCATATGATCAAGAAGAAAAATTCCGAGAAAAAGAAGAAGAAGATAGCTTCAAAAGGAAATCCCTTCCTTTCAAAAGCTCCAAAGTGAAGAAGAAGATAAGTGAAAACTTACCTTCAGAAGAAAATTTGGTCTCGGAAGAAAGGAATTATTCCGAAGTACTGAAGTCTACTGGAATGGATGCAAAAGCTTCCGAAGGTCCAGTCTCCAAAACTTCTAAAGTCTTTAAAGCTTTCGAAGTGTTAAAAGTCTTTCAAAGATGGTGTGGAAGATGAAGGAAGGCCATATGACTAAAAGTTCTTCATCAATAGTAGCAAATGATCCTCTGAGCTTGCATATAGGATCAATTACTGTTGCGCTATCTTCATTTCACTTTGACAAGCCCAAGACCAATGAGGCTTGGGTTTCCAAATGCAACTAACCATCTCTTTATGTGCAGGAACAACTAAAGACCAAAGGGAATGTTTGCATCATTGATAGTGGTTGTTCCAGGCACATGACAAGCAATGGCTCTTTTCTCCAAAATTTTGAGAAAATTGATGGAGGGCCAGTTGCTTTTAGAGGAGAATCAAGTGGTTACATTACTGGAAGGGGCAGGGTCACAAATGGTAAGCTCAGCATTTGAGAAGGTAAATTTTGTCAAGGAGTTTGGGTACAATCTCTTAAGTGTATCCCAATTTTATGATCAGAGACTAACATTCTCTTTACTGAGCATGAGTGCATTGTTCTTAAGCCCTGGATGGTCTTTCCTCAAGAGCATGTCTTACTCAAAGCCCCCAAGAAAAGGAACATGTACAATATGGATTTGCAAGAAACATCCCCTTCAGAAGAAGTTTCTTTCTTTCTATCTAAAGCCAATAGTGATGAGTCTTTCCTCTGGCATAAATGAATGTGCGATGTAAACTTTAAGAACATTAATAAATTAATTAAGAATGATTTCGTAACTTGAATCCCAAAGAAAGAGTTTACAAGTGATGATCATTATGTTGCTTGCCAGAAAGGGAAGCAACACAAAGTGTCTCGTAAACCAAAGGAAATGAACTCTATCACTATTCCACTACACTTATTACATATGGATCTCTTTGGCCTTACTAGTGTAGTGAGTTTAGGAAGGACCTCATACTATCTGGTGATCACAGATGACTTCACGAGACACACTTGGGTCTTTTTCCTTAGACTAAGGATGAGAACCTTGAGATCTTGAAGAGTTTCATTCTGAAAATTAAGAATTAATATGATCACAAGGTCAAAATCATAAGATGTGATCAAGGAACTAAATTCAAGAACCAAATCCTTGATACATTTTATGATTAGAAGGGTATTACAAGACAATATAGTGCTCCCAGGACTCCTCAGCAAAATGGTGTAGCTGAGAGGAGAAACAGGACACTTATTAAAGCTGCAAGAACCATGTTATCTGACTCTAAACGGCCCATCACCTTCTAGGCAGAGGTAGTCAACGCTGCATGTTATGTGCAGAATAGAGTTTTAGTTTTCAAGACTCATGGTAAGACTCCTTATGAACTGTGGCACAAAAGGAGACCTTTCATTGGTTTTCTCAGATCATTTGGATGTCCTTGCACTTCTTGAATACCAAGGATCCAATAGCCAAATTTGCTGAGAAATCAGATGATGGATATTTTATTGGATACTCTTCCCAAGCTAAGGCTTATAGAGTATACAACCTCGAAACAAGAGTAGTTGAGGAGTTAGCCAATATGACCTTCAATGAGCACACACCTTGTGTGAAAGGTTCTTGTCTTGATTGGTTGTTTGATCTTGATTTAATTACCAACTGTTTTAACAAATCTTGTGAAGATGTTTCAGGGTCTACATGTAGCTTATCAACAGGAGATTCTGATCCAATATTTGAGCTGAGAAGACCAAGTGTTCAAACTACTTCAGCTCTAGTGGTAACTAGCCATGTAGTTGGAAATCCTATCAGCACAACAATGACAAATTCTTCAGCTGATACATCTAAGGTGCCTATAAATTCTAGCACAGAGGCATAGAACTCAAATGAAGGAACTTCCAATATAAGAGAAAATGGAGGTGGTGATAGTGATCAAGAATTTCTTGATGCTGATAACCACTCCATATAAGACAACATTAATGATGTGACACACTCATTGGATCAAGTTTCTTTTAATAAGTGTGTTGATGTTGTGGATGATGTTCAAGCACTAGATATAAATTTTACTAATTTAGATCTGTCCAACCAACTTGCTGAGATTCCTCAATTAAGAATCCACAAGTCACATCCCACCATAAACATCATTGAAAATGTTGAGATAGGGGTGAGAACAAAAGGACAAACCCATGACAAAAATGTTTGTCTTCACTCTTGTTTCTTGTCCCAGATTGAGCCTAAAAAGATTGATGAGGCTCTGAAGGATGGAAGTTGGGTTGAAGTAATGCAGGAGGAGCTGCTTTAATTCATGAGATAAATGGTTTGGAATCTATGTCCTCTTCCTTAAGGGAAGACTACTATGGGTACCAAGTGGGTATTCAGGAATAAGAAAGATAATAGAGGACTTTTCATCAAAAACAAGGCAAGACTAGTTGTTCAAGGGTACACGTAAGAAGAAGGGATTGACTACACTGATGTTTTTGCTCCTATAGCAAGACTTGAAGCTGTTAGGATAATCTTTGCTTTTGCTACAACCAAGGATTTCAATGTCACACCCTCAAAATCCACGTGCGGAGTTTTACCGCGAGGCGTGTGAACAAACCAGGATCACAGTCAATAGTTACTTAGAATGACACTATATGCCACATTAAAAATAAAACCAACTAAAGTTCAAACTTTAAAACCATGCGGAAGCATTTTGTAAATAAGACAAACCCAAAATATAAAAATGCATATTTGGTAAAACATGCGCCAACCCAAATATTTAAACACTCGCAAATAGATACCAACAAACATGTCTTTAAAATAGAGTCTTAGAATGCATGCTGGACCTGTGTGGTGCTCCTAATTCAAGCAGAGTTAACAACCTGAGAATAGCATACTAAAATGTCAACACAATGGTTGGTGAGTTCAAGAGTTTGCGTTTAACATAGACAATAACATTTACATAACATAAGAGGTGCATTGAAATAGATAGCCAGTCTATATTCACAAGTAATAACCATAGTGATTTCGCGATCGAAGCTGACTATGTTGCGTTTGTTGCCTCCTGTCACGACTTACCAGGTCATGACGATATTTGTGTCTAGGACAATATTGCACCCGTTTGACCTCGAGTCGCACAGGTGGGGCTCGTCAGACCCAGTAGTACTACCCAAGATTTCCCGCTAGTTACCATTATTAATGATCCGAAAGTGTGAGGACTTTCAAGGTATTAAGCACTATGTTAAAACATACACAAATTATAATAATGAAATAGTGTTTGAGTACAAGTATGCTACCTCCCCCAAGAAGAAGATTTATAGAAAATAGAGGGGCATGAACTCACCTGGTGTGTAAAGATAATGACTAAAGAGAACTGGTGATAGGTGCAAAGACAACCCTTTAAAGGTTACCTAGAACACGAGAGTACATAAGTACCTGTACACAGAATCATATTGAAACCCTAAGTGCTTTACAAACCAAAGAACTCAAAGTTTTAGAAGACAAGATACATTTGACCCAGTTGACCCGTTTGACCCGTTGGTGACATTATAGGTGAAATTCCATTCAAACAAGCACAACAGCTTATCACACATGATTAACATACAAACTGATTACATATAACACTTCATTAACCACATGTACTAACTAGATCATCATACAGCCAGGTATCATACAAGTCATGCGAATCTCAAACTATTATCATGCTCATAACATCTATAACACAAATAATACACCATACAAGGATCAAATCACGCATCACATGCCATGTGAAGCCACTCATGACTTCACACCCTAAACCCTGCCAATCCTACTAAGTAGGGGCCTCAGATTCGCATGTGTGTATGATGATCATTAACATACCAATTTCCATAGCTCATATCATCCAAAATGTTCATTCTTAATCAACCATCAATCAACAAAAGTCCTAGCTTACCTATATGACTCATGCCATGATTTTTCCACAAAGAGGCCAAAACAGGTAACAAACCAAATCAACATTCATATAACCTAAACAACACATTTAATCACCTTAGAAACCATCCATGAACACACTAGCATGGTCCTAATGTCTCAAACATGCTCAAATCATCCAATTCAAGGATTTGCACAATTAAAGTTTCCCTTTTGGGAAAGTACATCCCAAATTCATCAAACTCACACTACATTCATGAATTTACCATTTGCATACCAAATTAACTCCATAACAATATCTAGACATGATCAATAACATCTAATTGGCATGTTTCATCAACATTCAACATCAAAAGTTACTATTTTTAGCAAGGTAAGAACTACAATGTGCATTCTCGATTTCCCAATGTTCATATCAACAATCTAGCATCTAATTATCATTATAAACCCATACATAACAGTCATACATCATCAAATCATCAATTCATGCAAAATAAAGTTACTATTCTTAGTAACCTATGAACAATGAATCAAAATCGAAGCTTTCTTGCATAATCAACGTTAACTAACATATATACAATCCAACTAACATATTAACATCAACAAACAACCAAGAATCAACCTTCAATTGCAGGTTTCGAACTAGGGTTCGGCCAAGACTAAAAATCCATCGAAACCACAAAGAAACTAACCTTAAATCACGTAATGGGTGAGAATTGAAGCCTCTAACGTGTTGTAGTTCTTGGAATCGACCAAAACCGAAGCACAATTGCTTGTTCTAGGCTGAATTCGCAGGTGTGTGTGTGTGGAGATGATGATCGCGGCTGAGAATGGTGTGGGGGGCTAGGGTTGGGTTTTTTTTTATTTAATTAATCATAATTACCCTTTTAACCCTTATAATTTGTTTTTTTATAAAATTAAGCTTTTAACGCCCTTTTAAGATGTTTTTAACCAAAATAATAAACATATGAACTAATATTAACAATTATATGCTTTATCTTTACTAGTCACACAATACACGAATTAAATACACACGTTTCCACGTTATGCGATAAAATTTACAATAAACATTTAAATCACATAATCACAACTAATAATCAACATAGTAATTATTTGTTTCACATTATTAATTATTATTAAGTCACCAACGTTCAACGACAACTAGTGTGTGCTCCCGACACGTGTATGCAAGACATAACGAAACTAACGGAGTTTGGTAACGGAAAATTACCGGATGTCACATTATCCCCATGTTGAAAGAATTTTCATCCCGAAAATTGCGTTACATGGTGAGTGTTCCATCACTGGTCTACTGCATTGGCATAAGAGAATCGAAATCGATTGAGTTTTGGCTGAGTTGTCACATCATCCCCATGTTGAAAGAAATTTCGTCCCGAAATTTAATCAGTACATTCGCCGGCTGGCATCGTCTTTTCGTATAGCTGAGGATACTTAAGCTTCATTTGGTCTTCACGTTCCCACGTGAATTCTGGTCCACGTCTCGAGTTCCAATGAACTTTGACGATGGGTATCTTGCTTTGCTTAAGCGTTTTCACCTCACGATCCATCACTTCGACAGGTTCCTCAATGAAGCGTAACTGTTCGTCTACTTGAACTTCTTCCAGCGGTACGACCATAGTTTCATCCGTTAAACATTTCTTTAGATTTGAAAAATGGAATACATCATGGATTCCACTTAATGAATCAGCTAAGGCTAGTCAATAGGCCACTGGACCAATTCTTTCCACTATCTCAAATGGTCCAACGTATCTCGGATTTAGCTTTCCTCGCTTACCAAACCGAACTACGCCTTTTCATGGTGAGACTTTCAATAAGACTTTGTCACCAACTTGAAATTCCAAGGGTTTCCGTCGCTTGTCAGCATAGCTTTTCTGTCTGTCTCGCGCTGCGGCCATGCGGTTTCTTATCTGGACAATCTTCTCAGTTGTCTTGTGTACTAACTCAGGACCCGTTAATTGAGTATCACCAATTTTAGCCTAGCAAACTGGTGATCTACACTTTCTCCCATACAAAGCCTCAAAAGGTGCCGCCTTTATGCTAGTGTGATAGCTGTTGTTGTAAGAAAATTCCACCAATGGTAGGTGAACTTCCCAGTTATTCCTAAAGTCAATCACACAAGCACGTAACATGTCCTCCAAAGTCTGTATAGTATGCTCGCTTTGACCATCAGTCTGTGGATGATAAGCAGTACTCATATCCAATCGCGTAGACAAAGATTTCTGCAGTGCTTGCCAGAAGTGCGATGTGAAACGAGTGTCGCGATCAGAAATGATTGAGATCGGTACTCCATGCCTCGAAACAATCTCCTTCAGATAAAGTCGGGTTAACTTCTCCATCTTATCCGTTTCCTTTATTGCTAGGAAATGAGCAGATTTTGTCAATCGATCCACGATAACCCATATTATGTCACATCCCATAGAAGTGCGAGGTAACTTAGTAATAAAATCCATTGATATCTGATCCTACTTCCACATACGGATCTCGGGTTGTTGTAGTAGACCAGATGGTTTTGATACTCGACTTTCACCTTTGAGCAGGTCAGACACTTGCTCACATAAGTAGCTACATCTGCTTTCATGTTAGGCCACCAATAGTGCGCCTTCAAATCGTGGTACATCTTGTCAGATCCAGGATGTATAGAGTACTTAGACTTGTGCGCCTTACTCATGACCAAGTCTCTCAGATTTCCATGTAGAGGTACCCAAAGTCTATCTATGAAATAACGAATTCCATCCGCTTTTACTTCTAGTTTCTTTTCCATTCCCCGTAACCCTTCAAAACTCATATTTTCTACCTTCAGAGCTTCAGTTTGAGCATCACGGATTTGCTCAGATAATTGCATACTAATCGTCAGTTGCAGAGCTCGCACTCGTCGAGGCTTAGCAGTCTCTTTTCTACTCAGCGCGTCAGCAACTACATTTGCTTTTCCCGGATGATACTTGATAGCACAGTCATAGTCATTCAGTAATTCTACCCAGCGCCTTTACCTCATCTTTAATTCCTTTTGCTCAAAGATGTGCTGGAGACTCTTGTGATCAGTGTAAATAGTGCATTTGGTACCGTACAAGTAATGTCTCAAGATCTTTAAGGCAAAAACTACCGCACCCAGTTCCAAGTCATGGGTGGTAAGTTCTTCTCATGAATCTTCAATTGTCTAGAGGCATAAGCTATCACCTTATCCTGCTGCATCAAGACGCATCCAAGTCCTTCAATAGACACATCGCAGTAGACTACGAAGTCATCACTACCATCTGGTAATGCTAATATTGGTGCGCTAGACAGTTTCTGTTTCAGCAGCTGGAAAGCAGATTCCTGACTCTTGCCCCATTTGTACGTCGTTCCCTTGTGAGTCAAGGCTATGAGAGGTTGTGCAATCTTAGAGAAACCTTTAATGAATCGTCGATAATATCCCGCTAATCCAAGGAATTGTCGTATCTCACTCGGTGTCTTAGGAACAGACTAATTCTTTATCGCTTCAATCTTAGCAGGATCAACATGTATTCCCTTCAAGTTGACAACATGACCCAAGAATTGTACCTCACGTATCCAGAAATCACACTTAGAAAACTTTGTTTACAGTTGTTCCTTTCTAATTAATTCTAAGATTAAACATAAGTGCTTCTCATGTTCTTTCCTCGGTCCTTGAGTATATCAGTATGTCATCAATAAAGACGATAACAAACTGATCAAGATAGGGTTTGCACAGGCGATTCATGAGGTCCATGAATACTGCTGGTGCATTCGTCAACCCAAATGGCATGACCAAAAATTCATAGTGACCATATCGTGTACGGAAGGCAGTCTTCGAGATGTCCTCTTCTCGAACTCTCAGCTGATGATACCCAGACCTTAGATCAATCTTAGAGTAATAGCTTGATCCTTGCAGCTGATCAAACAAATCATCGATATGAGGTAAGGGATATCTATTCTTGATAGTAACCTTGTTCAGTTCCCTATAGTCAATGCACATTCGAAATGTACCATCCTTCTTCATCACAAATAGAACTGGCGCTCCACAGGGCGACGAACTCGGTCAGGTGAACCCTTTATCCAACAACTCTTGTAGTTGGGCGGATAATTCCTGTAGTTTGTTCGAGCTAACCGGTACGGTGCTCTCATAATTGGAGCGGCTCCTGGAGTTAACTCAATTTGGAATTCAACTTGCTGATGAGGCGGTAATCCAGGCAGGTCTTCCGGAAACACCTCGGGAAACTCGCGAACTATGGGGATATCCTCTATCTTCTTTTCCTCAGTTTGTTTATCTGTGACGAGTGCCAATATGGCCAGTCGACCCTTTCGTAACAACTTCTGTGCCTTCATGAACGAAATGATGCCTATCACCGCACCACTCCTATCACCTCTGACCGTAAGGACTTCTTCACCAAGGGGAATCCGTATGATCTTCTCGTGGCATATGACTTCCGCTTGTTTATCAGAAAGCCAATCCATGCCTACTACCACATCAAAGCTTCCTAACGTAACATGCATGAGATCTATGGTGAATGTATGACCAGCAAGCTCTATCTTGCAGTCTCTAAGAATATGCGTTACGTGAATCTGTGTACCGTCAGCTACCTCTACGGTGTATTTAGATTCTAAGGCTGAGGGCATATCACTTAAAAGACTACAGAACCAAGTGGACACAAAACTTCTATCGGCTCAGGTATCGAATAATACGGTAGCAAAACGACCATTAATCGAAAATTTACCAGTTACTGTTGTAGGATAGTTTAGAGCCTCACCTGAGCCAACGACGAAGGCTCTTCCTTTGGCTCCATTGTTGTTTCCACCATTGTTGTTGCCATTACCATTGTTGTTGTTATTGTTATTGCCATTGTTATTGTTGCTGTTGTTTCTATTGTTGTTGTTGCCATTACCATTCCTCTTAAGTTGGGGACAGTTGCGTTTGTAATGGCCTTCTTTTCCACACTCAAAACAACCTTTCAGAGTTTCTTGTGATTGTTGTGGCTTTTTCGTCAGTTCACCCCAGCAGTCTTTCCCTGCATGCCCAACTTTACCACAGCGTTGGCATCGGAAGTTGTCACACCTGCCGGTGTGATGGTAGTTGCATCGATTGCACTTGGGACTTTTCCCCACATAGCCTCCTTGTCCCTGTGATGCTGAGGATGACTGATTGAAATTTAGGTTATTATCAAACCTCCTTTATTGCTGTGGATGCTGATGTTGCTGAGTGTGCTGTTGTTGCTGCTGATGTTGCTGAGATTGGTTGTTTGACAAAGATCCCTTGTTACCAGAGTTATCCAACTTGTGTTTATTGTCAGGCACGCTTGCCATAGCGCCCTGTTTGGGTAGCTTTCCCTGCTCCACTGCTTGGTCAGTAAGCTTGTGAGCCAATTGAATAACCTGCTGGATAGTGGTGAGGTTCACAACAGTCACCATGCTTTGTATCTCTGAAACCAAGCCACGCTGATAAAGCTCAATTCATTTGATCGGCGGATCGATCATGCCTGGGCAAAGCGTTGCCAACTCGTGAGACCTCGTGGTGTAAACCTCGATCTCAGATTCCTTCCATCTTTAATTGCCAGAAAGCCTCCAACTTCTGGACTTCATCCAGTTCTTTCTCCGGATCTTCTTCCGGTTCTTCCTCATTAGGGTCTTTCCCAAAGGTGCAGGGGCTTCAGAAATCTGAAGTGCTGCTAGCTATGCCTTTAAATCCGCAAACCTATCATCAATCACTATGTTATGGGGATCCTGTGCGACCATGCGCCCACTAAGTGCTACAACGTTGCCTGCCAGAGTATGATGTCCACCGATGGCCATCGAGAGTCGCTCCTGTAGCGTCTCTACCTGGAAACGCAACTGACACATCTCAGATTGTAATGCAGAGTTCTCATCAGTGAGTCCTCTAATCCGCTGTCGCTCCGTGTCTAGAGTGGCTACCAAAGCTGCAAACGCCTGCTCGAGAGGGATGCTCAAGGTAGGAAGAGTAGGCAATGCAGAGGCGGTTGATGACCTAGTCCTAGGTCATGTCAGAGCTACTGGTGGTACGCGCTCTCTATAAGCCATACGGTTTATGTAGGTGGGGTAGAAATCCTAGTTCCGCAGAGTATCGAGCTCAGGAGGTATGAAAGGCTGATCCCAGTCTATCTCGCCAGGAGGATAAGGATGTTGGTGCCAGGTAAATCCCCTATCAGGTACGGGAGACATAGGAGGTGACTCAGATCATGCAGGTCTCTTGCCTAAAAATCTGGACGACGATGCCATGCTGCGAAGTACGTGTTGCGTATGCCAATGAGTATACAGGAAGGAGAGTAAGTGATAAGTAACTAACAACTGTGTGGTTATAGTCTTGTGTGTGTCTGCAACCTAGTTCCCTATAACCAATGGCTCTGATACCAATCTGTCACACCCTCAAAATCCACATGCGGAGTTTTACCGCGAGGCGTGTGAACAAACCAGGATCACAGTCAATAGTTACTTAGAATGACACTATATGCCACATTAAAAATAAAACCAACTAAAGTTCAAACTTTAAAACCATGCGGAAGCGTTTTGTAAATAAGACAAACCCAAAATATAAAAATGCATATTTGGTAAAACATGCGCCAACCCAAATATTTAAACACTCGTAAATAGATACCAACAAACATGTCTTTAAAATAGAGTCTTAGAATGCATACTGGACCCGTGTGGTGCTCCTAATTGCAAGCAGAGTTAACAACCTAAGAATAGCATACTAAAATGTCAACACAATGGTTGGTGAGTTCAAGAGTTTGCGTTTAACATAAACAATAACATTTGCATAACATAAGAGGTGCATTGAAATAGATAGCTAGTCTATATTCACAAGTAATAACCATAGTGATTTCGCGATCAAAGCTGACTGTGTTGCGTTTGTTGCCTCCTGTCACGACTTACTAGGTCGTGACGATATTTGTGTCAAGGACAATATTGCACCCGTTTGACCTCAAGTCGCACAGGTGGGGCTCGTCAGACCCAGTAGTACTACCCATGATGTCCCGTAAGTTACCATTATTAACGATCCGAAAGTGTGAGGACTTTCAAGGTATTAAGCACTATGTTAAAACATACACAACTTATAATAATGAAATAATGTTTGAGTACAAGTATGCTACCTCCCCCAAGAAGAAGGTTTATAAAAAATAGAGGGGCATGAACTCACCTGGTGTGTAAAGATAATGACTAAAGAGAACTGGTGATAGGTGCAAAGACAACCCTTCAAAGGTTACCTAGAACACGAGAGTACATAAGAATGTGTACACAGAATCATATTGAAACCCTAAGTGCTTTACAAACCAAAGAACTCAAAGTTTTAGAAGACAAAACACATTTGACCCAGTTGACCCGTTTGACCCGTTGGTGACATTATAGGTGAAATTCCATTCAAACAAGCACAACAGCCTATCACACATGATTAACATACAAACTGATTACATATAACACTTCATTAACCACATGTACTAACTAGATCATCATACAACCAGATATCATACAAGTCATGCGAATCTCAAACTATTATCATGCTCATAACATCTATAACACAAACAATACACTATACAAGGATCAAATCACGCATCACATGCCATGTGAAGCCACTCACGACTTCACACCCTAAACCCTGCCAATCCTACTAAGTAGTTGCCTCAGATTCGCACGTGTGTATGATGATCATTAACATACCAATTTCCATAGCTCATATCATCCAAAATGTTCATTCTTAATCAACCATCAATCAACAAAAGTCCTAGCTTACCTATATGACTCATGCCATGAATTTTCCACAAACAGGCCAAAACAGGTAACAAACCAAATCAACATTCATATAACCTAAACAACACATTTAATTACATTAGAAACCATCCATGAACACACTAGCATGGTCCTAATGTCTCAAACATGCTCAAATCATCCAATTCAAGGATTTGCACAATTAAATTTTCCCTTTTGGAAAAGTACATCCCAAATTCATCAAACTCACACTAAATTAATGAATTTACCATTTGCATACCAAATTAAATCCATAACAATATCTAGACATGAACAACAACATCTAATTGGCATGTTTCATCAACATTCAACATCAAAAGTTACTATTTTTAGCAAGGTAAGAACTACAATGTGCATTCTCGATTTCCCAATGTTCATATCAATAATCTAGCATCTAGTTATCATTATAAACACATCCATAACATTCATACGTCATCAAATCATCAATTCATGCAAAATAAAGTTACTATTCTTAGTAACCTATGAACAATGAATCAAAATCGAAGCTTTCTTGCATAATCGACATTAACTAACATATATACAATCCAACTAACATATTATCAACAAACAACCAAGAATCAACCTTCAATTGCAGGTTTCGAACTAGGGTTCGGCCAAGACTAAAAATCCATGGAAACCACAAAGAAACTAACCTTTAATCACGTAATGGGTGAGAATTGAAGCCTCTAACGTGTTGTAGTTCTTGGAATCGACCAAAACCGAAGCACAGTTGCTTGTTCTAGGCTGAATTCGCAGGTGTGTGTGTGGAGATGATGATCGCGGCCGAGAATGGTGTGGGGGGCTAGGGTTGGGTTTTTTTTATTTAATTAATCATAATTACCCTTTTAACCCTTATAATTTGTATTTCTTTAAAATTAAGCTTTTAACGCCCTTTTAAGATGTCTTTAACCAAAATAATAAACATATGAACTAATAATAACAATTATATGCTTTATCTTTACTAGTCACACAATACACGAATTAAATACACACGTTTCCACGTTATGCGATAAAATTTACAATAACCATTTAAATCACATAATCTCAACTAATAATCAACATAGTAATTATTTGTTTCACAATATTAATTATTATTAAGTCACCAACGTTCAACGACAACTAGTGTGTGCTCCCGACACGTGTATGAAAGACTTAACGAAACTAACGGAGTTTAGTAACGGAAAATTACCGGATGTCACATTCAAGTTCTACCAACTTGATGTCAAGTATACCTTCTTATATGGGGTGATTGATGAGGAAGTGTATGTCAAACCACCTGGCTTTGCAGACCTAGATCATCCTGATTATGTCTACAAGCTTAACAAAAGCTCTTTATGGGCTGCGTCAAGCTCTAAGGAAATGGTATGAGACACTATAACAGTATCGCTGTCAACATGGATACAAGAGGAGTACTATTGATCGAACACTCTTCATTAAATGAACAGGAAATGTCTTGATGCTTGTTCAAGTTTATGTAGATGACATCATCTTTGGGTTAACTCATCCAAAGCTCTGCAAAGACTTTGAGAAGCTGATGAAGAAAAGATTTGAAATTAGTGTCATGGGGGAACTTAATTTCTTTCTAGGAATTCAAGTGAAGTAGGTTGACAATGGGTTCTTCATAAACTAGTCATAGTATGTGCAAGACATACTTACCAAATTTCGTATGACTGAGTACAAGGTTGCTAAGACACCCATAGCCAGAAACCACTCTCTAGGACCTGATCTTGAGGGGGAGTGTGTTGATGAACATTTATACAGGGCTATGATTGGGTCTTTTATGTACCTCATAACCAGTAGGCCTGATATCATGTTTACTACGCCCACTTGTGCAAGATATCAAGCCAACCCCAAAATGTCACACTTGGTTGCTGTCAAGAAAATTCCCAGATATCTTAAAGGTGCTCCCAAACTAGGCCTTTGGTATCCAAAGAATTCTGACTTCAATCTGTATGCCTATACAGACAATGACTTTGGTGACTGTAATATGACTGCAAAGTCTACATCTGGGGGATGTCAATTTCTTGGTGGAAGGATAGTCTCATGGCAATGCAAGAAACAATCCTATGTGTCTGCATCAACTGCTGAAGCTAAATACATTGCTGCCGCAACCTGCTATGGTCAAGTACTTTGGATTCAGAATCAAATTGTGGACTATGGATTCAACTTCAAAGAGACTCCCATTCATATTGACAACAACAGTTCTATCTCTATTATAGAGAATCTTGTGCAGCACTCAAACACAAAACACATCAACATCAGGCATCATCTGACTAGAGATAATTTTGAAAAAGGATTGATAAAACTAGTCAAAGTTAATACAAATGAACAATATGCTAATCTATTCATAAAAGATTTTGAGGAGCAGAGATTTAAGTACCTTATATCAGCTATTAGGATGATTAACTTTGAGTAGATTTTCTTAAACTAAACTCTAGATTATTTTTTAATATGTGTGTCTTAAGTTGTCTGTATCATCACCTATATAAGCCCAGTTTACTTTAGAAGAAACTTTTTTAATTTGATATCCCTTAGAATTTTGAGAATTTTGGATATATTTTTCTTCAGAAGACATTTAGTTGTCGTAAGAAGAAAATTATGTCTTCAAAACAAATAACTACTTCTGAGAAATTTACCTTCAGAAGAAATTTTGTGATATCTTCCAAAGCTTATATTTGTCACTAAGTAGTTATATGTCTTGAAGGACTATCTTCTTCTGAAAGCAATTAAGTCTCATAAGCTTTATTCTCTCTTTGAATAAAATTTCTAAGATTCCGAAGCAAAAATTGTCTAAGAAGTGAAAATACTCTAAGTATTTTTCTTTCAAAGAAAACATCTTGAAAACTAAGGAATATATTCCGAAGCCAAATTGGCTTCGGAACTCTTCTCAAACCTTCCGAAGACAAATTACCTTTGGAAGATTTTAGACATCCAAGAAAACTACCTTTTGGCTACTTTTTCAGAGGTTGGACCGACATTCAGATTTCAAAGTTTATCCTTTTGCATTAACTTTATCTCAAATCCATTTCATATAAATATACCTTTAACGGTTCCCCCTCTTTCACCTTCTCCTTCATCTGCAAAAGTTCATAACCTAAATTCACCCACAAACCATCTTTGTTGTTATCTTCCTTCACTTCTAAGCTACTCAAAAATGGCCAACCCTGATCCTCGAAACCAACCTGATTTTTTCATGTATTTACACGGGCAACACAACCAAGTTGCTCTGTTAATGTATGAGAAAGATCCATGTTTCTCAGATGTCTGTGGCTTCTTGTCTCTTTTGAACTACCTCACCGAACTTACCATTGACCCTCCTTTATATGAAGATAAACTTCTAGAGTTCTAGAGGACCTGCCAAGAGGTCATCTTGGATGGTGAGAAGGCACTTTCTGCCATAGTGTAGGGGAAGACATTTTCGTCACTCTAGCCACCATCAACTCTCATCTGAGGCTGGATGATGAAGAAGACGAATTGTCCTTCCCAAAATCTTCTTTGAACAACTCATTCCTATAGATGGATTGTGAAGGGGACTACTCCATAAAAACCTTCAAAAAGGGTAAGATTTCCTCCTAATAGAAGTACCTCATCCATGTGGTCATCCATTCTTTGTCCAACAAACATGGAGGTTAGGACCAAATTCCTAAGGATTTATCCTACAGTTGTCCATGGAATGGTTCAAGGGGTCAAGTTCAGGTAATCTCAATTTGTTTATACAAACTTGCTTACTAACTTGGACTCCTTAGAGTATTACATGTTCCCTAGATATGTTTAATACATTCTTAACTATAAACAGGGCTCACAGTTAAGGGGAACATGTAAAACTCTTAAACTAGGACAGATGAAGCCCGACATGTTTAAGATAATGAGAAAGTCCACTATTGGCTTCTCATGGATAGAAACTGCCTTGGTCCCAACAATGTTAGAGCTTATTGCGCAAGGTGACAACTTGCCAACACAAGCCAATGTTGAACCCACACCTTCTAATCTGTACCACCCATACAGCCACAAATCACCATCACCTACCAAAGAAAATCCAAACAAACCCCTGCACAAACTACTCAGGATGTGTAGGCTTCTATATCACCACCCATGCAGGAAGAAGTGGACATTAGAGCTCCCACTTCTCTTGAGGTGCAAACCACTCCCATCTTTTTTTTATCAGTGTTGAGGTTCCTCATGCTCAGCCTGATGAGCACACTACTCCAGCGTTAAGCCTTCACTTAGATTCTCAAAACTCTAGTGATCAACCTTCAGGGGAAAGCTAACATCCTTAGCCACTAGAGCTAAATCAACCAATCCCCAACCTAGAATTCTATGATGTTGAGGATATGGGCTTTAGTCAGTACCATAAGTCTCTCTTCTCCACCCCTACTCAAGGAGAGATGAGTGCTCCTGAATCACCGATATCTAGCCCACATCATCCACCCACAACTGAGGTGGACCTCCCTGAACACATTCAGGAACTCCATATGGAAGAGGCTCTCACTTTTGCAAGTAATTACATCATTAAAACCTCGACCATGGAAACCAGCCATTGACACTTCTCTTGAAGCTATCATGGTGCAAGGGAAATCCAGCAGCCAAGAAACTCTATCTGGTGATGAGGAAGAAGACTTCAGTCCTATTCTCTCATACCCTCTGATTATTCTGATGAAGATGAGGGGAGTCTGCAACTAAAGGTGCAAAAATTGTCAAAAACATGCACATATTTAGTTTCAAAGGTGAGTCACCTGGAATCTCAGGTGGCTACCTTACGAAGAAGGGTCAATAACCAGTAACTTGAGATCATCGATCTCAAGGGTAACTTAGTTGAGAGACCCATCTGGAGAACTCAACTAGACCCATAAGAACTTGTGGATGTGGTGGACCTAACCACCCTTAGCTCCCATGTGCAAGAGGATGATACTACCAAAAAGGGGGAGAAAGTCCTACCTACAATCACAGAACCTGGGAGTTCCTCCTAGAGTGTGGACATAGAGGACTCACCACCCTCACTTGTAGTTGTCTATACTCAAAACCTCCTCAAGTCCACATTGATGTGGACTTACTCTTTCAAAGTTTGTTTGAGAAGGGTATACCAAGGGCAATGCTAACTCCATCTCACCCTATTGAAAATCCACTAGTGGGATGGAGGTATGATGCTAAAAGGAGATCCCTAGTAATCTCCAGGTCTCAGGGATAACAAGAAATCTTCAACTTCTACAACCTAAGATACTATATGAGCTTCTCTCTAACTGACTTGCCAATTGCCAACCTAAGTCAATCCAGGCAAGCTCTATGGTTAGCTAAGAGAATATAAGAAAGTGTGATTTGAAGAGTTCAAGTGAGATCCAAATTATATACATTAAGGATAGCAGGAGAGACTGTTGGTTAACTGGATGCTGAGGTGGACCCTAAGATTAGCTTCAAAGGGGAAACCTTAGCTGAAGGCCCAATAGTTGAGCCTGTGAATCTTGAGACAGGAACTGCTTCAACACCCATTACCCTCTTTCTAGCCAGAGCTCAATTACAGCACCAAGCAATGAAGGCCAAAGCTCTTTCCACCCTGAGTCACACAGGCCTATGAGTGACAAATGGAAGAGGAAGATCATCTCTAAGGATATTAAGGAGGAGAAGATAGAGAGGAAGAGGAAGGCAAGGGGAGAGAGTTCAAGTCGGACCCCTAGCTTCATGGAAGCTTCAATCAGGGCTTCCCTAGGCCAGGTATTCAAGATGATGAGTTAAGGGCAATCAAATTAAACTATCTGGGGTCTAGGAACTACAATGTTAATGAACTCATATCTCTCCCTTTGGTTGAACTAAATGAACTAGCTAACATAGAAGTGTCAAAGGAGAGGAGGGAAGCTAAGGATGTAGAATTGCTCCTCAAGATCAAGGAAGAAAGGAGGAGAAAAAGACTCTACAAAGCTCTTACCCTCTCCCCAGTTCAAGAAAGTCCTGAGGTAGAGGCTGTGGCTACTGAGCAACAAACTCAAGTAGGAAGGGAATAAGACAGGGAAAACATGATAACCTACCTGAGTGCCACAGGTCTCTATCAGGTAGTAGGCCTTCTTCCCTTATCATATGAATACATTGAGTTTGAATACCTCAAGCAGCTAGAGAAACAAGTGCAAAAGAGCAAAAAGCTGCTAAGAGCAAGATGAGGGAAGAGGCTGTAAGGTTAAGAGGCACCATCAGAGAAAATCTAAAGGAGTTTACTGATAAATAAAAGATTGTGAACTTCTTAAAGTTGTATGGATTCTCCAAAAGGAAATTTGGTCCAATGTCTCTATCCACCATGGATGAGCACATTAGGGTGATCAAGCAGAAGATCAAAAGGGGTGAGCTGGTTCACTTGCATTCTCCACCAAGTCAGGCTGCACCTGAAGATGAGGTCAAGGTTGAACCCCCAAGAGACAACACAAACTGGACCTAGTGTTGCATCATAACCAGCTTTATCTTCTAATCCATAATAGGATCCTGATCCTTCTTCTTATAAACCCGTGAAGGATAAGGACCCAACTGAGAAGGATAAACAAGAATAATCTAGCACTACAGGCAAGTCCTCTCAGTTAAAGTATAGAAAGAGGAAAAGGATGGCCATAAGAAGGGACAAGAAGAAGAAGAAAAAGAAGTCCAAGGCATCCACCTATACACCTCAGGATGGGTCAGAACATCCTGAGGGTGCTCAAAAAGAGGCTGCTCAAAAAAGTCCACTTATAGTAGAGCCTCTTACTGCTAAGAGACCCATCTTGTCTTGGGTGTTTGCTACTAACCCAGACAGATGGTATATCACTAGAGATCAAGGAGGTCAAAACATGTACTTCTGGCAAAACATTCTTGATCTCCCTTTGCATGATCTCTATGACATGAGGAGATACTTTGAGAGTCTGAGGAATCCTAACCAACTGTTGATGAAGGGAATGGCCTTGATTCTAATGAGAATAGTCAACAGATAAAGATCAAGACTTAAAGGTCTCTTAAGTTTTGGTAGCATCAGCCTAGGGGGAGTTTGTAAGGAATACACTTAAAGGCTGATGCAACCAAAGTGCAACCAAAGAACTCTCAGCATGCACATGTGAAGTACTAGGAAAGTACTTAGGAAGATTTGATATTACTTAGTGAATTATGCTAAGTATCAAATCTTTGAAAGCCAAAAGACCAATTCTTCTGAAGCCAAAGATGATGTCATCCAAAGCTTCAAAGAAAAAGTCTTTCGAAGTCAAAGACTTATTTCTTCCAAAGACAGAGAAGGCATGTCTTCTCTGACATACTTTTGGAAAAAGCTGAATCACCTTTCTGCTGCCATTTCTGAAGACTCACCAACTAGCATGGTTTGGTGAAAAGTCCATGCTTTTGTCAACTGTAGATTGACGTGTTGTCTGTAACTTTCAAACTATCTACTTTTATCCTTTTTGTAATAGATAAGGATGTGGGCTATATCATGTCATAGTCACTAGTCAAAATGCAATCTGCCTTCTGACTCTACATTGATCTCGTTGTCTAGATTAGTGTTTCCGGCTGGCCTTTAAAGTAGGGCCAGCTAGAGGATGTAGTATAAAGTATCTCAAGTACTTGAATTTAGAATTAAGCTTTGTAACACTTGTACGAACTTGAGAGCAATATACATCATTCTTCAAAACAATATTATCTTGTTCTTGTTCTTGTTCTTTCTCTAAGTGTTCTTTGTTTCATCCTAACCGGTTCCTTTTTTGATCTACTAAGTGTTCCAAATCTCTCCACCTTTTGAAACTGTTGCATTGACCACCCTTCAACGGTCCTAGAAGTTGGTTTATTACTCATGAACCATAATTCATAAACTGAAATTTTTTTAATTTTTGTCACAACCCGTCAGAAAGGGGACCTCGGAGTGAACGAACGTGAATCGATTTTTCATAACATATTTCATATAAAGCGTTGAAACAACATTAAATTCATATTTCATTAAATCAAACATTACAACTATTGTTTAACAATCATAGATAATTCAAAAAGAAATATAAAACTTGTCTCTTTATTATCTAGCTCCAAATCCTAGTTGTAAGCATTCAAGATGTCCAACTAAATAGCATTGCGTGAAATCATATGAAAAATAATATAGTAAGCTAAGGAATTAGCTGATGAGTAAACATAGGTTTGTATACATAGATATATTGAATAAAATGAGTGAATAATTCAATTATCATTACATGTCAAGACTTATAAGGCAAATGTGAAATATATAAGACAAACAATACACAATCAAACATTAGTGACAGGATTGACTTGATCCATATATGAAGTCTTAATGAATGCACATGTATGATTTTGGTTTCAATCACCCTCAAATAATCAAATGAGGTGGATTTGTCAAGCCAATAGATCTATCATTATACTCGTATTTTGAATAAAATTAATGATTGTGTTAGTATAAATGTTTATTTAATTATGAATACACTTTGTAAGTAATAACATAATATTAATTGAATTAAATATGTAAGAGATGAGTAAACAATAAGCAATTGATTGAATATACTTCACATGATTTTCCTTAAATTATAAAACATAAGAAAATGGGCTATGAATACCCATATGATATTTGCAAGTGTTGGAACACTAGGATGCTAGACTTAGACACTAAAAGTTTCCTCCCGAATTAACTAAAAGAACTTTGTCTTAAATTAGATGAATAAACTATATTAACGTTCGAAGGCTGATTTGGGAACTAGGGTTTCAAATAGGGATTTGAGTTTAATAAATGATTTAAAATAGTACGATTAACTTGGATGTATAACTATATAAAATAAAATAAAATAAAATAAAATAAAATAAAATAAAATAATTAGATTAAATAATATGATTTGAATTTTAAATAATGGTTAATAGTAAATGAGAGATAGCAATTTATATTTAATAGAATAATGTAATTAAAATGATTAATTCATATTAGTTTAATAAATAAGAATTGAAATAATAAAATGTGAAATTTGGTAAAAAATAATTAATTATTTAAATAAATATATCTGTGAAAAATCTTGATTTAGAATACTTTCAATATTAAAACTTTTAAAAAAATTTACAATCCTTTTTATCAATTTGTGTACAACTTTTATAACTTTTAAAATATATTATGATTTTTTGAAATTTTTAGAAATTAATTAATAATTTATGTTATAATATTAATTAAAATAACTTTTAGATAATAATATTTTCTACAATTATTTAAATAACCAGAAATGAATTAAAAACAAGAATGAGGTGTCCGAGGTCGAATCCAGGTCTCTCGTGTGTTTGTGGAGTGTGGGCCAAAGCCGTATTTTGTTTTAAACTCTGAATAATACTACACACATAAAATAAGTAAAAGAAACCCCCAATTCACATGAACTCTACAATCCTAATCCATCAAATTGAACACCAAAATAAATTTGATGGTAAGTTTAGGGCTTTGAAACTACATAAGATTGCAAGTATATTGGTATAACTAATTGCTTGATCTGATGATGTTTGGCGGACAATAAGAAAAAGAACAACGCGACAGAGGATGAGATGATTTCGAGATGATAATGTTGATAATGTTTCAACTAATCATGTAAAGCATCCACAAAGGATGAGAATCAATAATTCTCGTAATATTGTTGAATAAGATGTCAAGAAGATGTCAAACACTATTGTTGCAGATTCGGTATGAACTCAATTAATTAAATCGACGCTGTGTTTGTGTGTGTTTTTCAAGTGTAATCGAGTATTTGGAGAGTTAGAGGGATCCAACTAGAGTGTTTCCCTTCATTATATAGTCTCAATTTCGTCGGTTTCAAATCTTACGAGTTCAATGTTTGATTAGGGTGTTTTAACTCAAATTGATAATGAATTTACAGTTTCAATTGTATTCATTCATGGGTTTGATTTGCAATGATCACTATTATGTTTCAGAGCATCTTTTGAATCGTTCAGTCGAATTTTGGAATTAAAACTAATTCAATGTTTGAATGGGATTTCGCTTTCGAGAGAATATGATTTAGTAGCCGATTACTTCGAATTAAAATATGTTATAAGTTTGAATCTTGTTCATGAATAGGAGGGAACGGTTTAATTGGATTAAAATCAATTGATTTAGGTGGTTTGGTGGTCCTCGAAAATTGGCCCCAGAGTGTAATCGGGAAAACAGGGGAAAAGATTTGGATTATAAAACAATTGCACTTTAGTACCTGTAGTTTGGTTTGTTAACATGTCATGTAAAAAAGTTTTAACATTACATTTAAAAGTTTACGATTTCAACCCCAAAGTTTATTAAACCCTAATTTTAATTATCAAATTATAAGTTTATTAAACTTTACAAACTTTCTAAATTAATTAATTATTTTATTTAAATTAAATTAATAAAATTTAATATTTTGTGTAAGCTATATAAATTTATAAAATTTATTTAAAAATTATAAAAAAAAGATATTATTTCAATAAATAACATAATTAATGTATTTGAACACAATAATAAAACAAAATGATTAGGTTTAACTTTGTTGGGTTCAACAAGACGATAAACTGAAGCTTTCCAAATTATAATCATTGCCGAGTGAAGATCTCATTATCCAAGTTCAAAGACCAAGTTGATTAAAAAAAAAAAAACAATACAAGACAAGGTCAACATGATAAAGTCAAAATCAAGACAAAATGAAAAATTCAAAGTTAGGGTTTGATGTAATAATTATTAGAACATTATAAATAGAAACTTACTAGTGCAAATAGTGTGTGTGTTTCTTATGGTTTGAATCACCACCCAAGGAGAATTCTTCCTTTGGGTGGGTTTGATCTTCCAAGTTCTTGTATGAATCTCATTGTAATTTGATTATCAATATCAATAAATTCATATCAATTATCATGAACATGATGAATCCTAATATCCAAGCTTAACGAATCTAAAATATTGATTTAGCAAACTTTCATTACATGAATAATTCAAATGGGTTTGGATTTTCGATACAATCGGGTTAAATGTTACAATTTTCATTGCACCGGAATCATATAAAACATCCAATTAAGAATAAATTACATACAGTTATCAAGTACATAGAATCTAGCCTTTGTTCTTAACATTTATTATCATACTCATAGTATAGGATATGAATTATTATTCCAGGAAGCTTCTTCATGCCATGCCAACTCATGATCAGCTACACTTCGATTACCTAACATACATACTTAAAAGTCAGCGTTATTAAGTGAGTTTTAGTATTTTATTTAACAATACAATATTTAGTTCTTAAGTCTCCGAAAACCTTAAAAATGAATTTAGTGAAGTAAAATAATCAGTGATATGTTATAACAATGAAATATTCATAGCTTTGTAAACATATCTTTCATACTTTCATAAAATCTTCATTAGGTTAATGCTTGCACCTAAAGTACCAGACTCTAATGATCATGCTAGCCACTAAGCAAGGTATTACGTTGCCTGCACGAAGTAAGACATCATTGACATGCTTGCACAAGGCAAGACTCTAGTGATTTGCTTGCACCTAATAGCTACTAAAGCAAGAGAGAGCTCAAAGAAAAGGTAAGAGTTCTTACATTTCTCACGCAACTCGGAAAAGAAGAGAAATTCTTTCTTGTTATACAAAGTTCCTTCTTTTCTAATGGCATTGCCCACCTCCATCCTTCATTGCGAGTTCAGACTCTACCGTTAGGCTTGGGCATGGCAAGACTTACTGTAATACTTTCACAAGGCAAGACTTTATTATTATGCTTGCACAAGCTAAGACTCTAGTGATATGCTTGCATAAGCCAAGACTCCAATGATATGCTTACACAAGGTAAGACTCTATTATTATGCTTGCACAAGGCATGACTCCAATGATATGTGTGACATCCATCACGAAAAAGAGCTTAGTTGACTTTTGCTAACTTTGAATATTAAGTTTGACTTTGCTTTTATTACTTGAATTTGACTGTTGACTAAGTGTGTGTATGAATCACTTTAGTGTATGATTGCGTTATATGATATATTATGTTTGGTGGTAATATATCCATGATAATTGTGGTATGATAGTGTTCTAGTATTTTTCTAAGACTTGTAACACCCATAACTATTTTTTTGGTATAAGATGTGATAAATACAAGTCCATAGGAAAATTATACATATGAATACCAAATATTATAAATTTTATATGAACATAAGAAGTTAAGCTGAATTTATATACAAAAGCTTTACAGAGTGTGGGAATCCTTACAAACTCATGGTAACAATTTATATTTTATTCATTATTCTGTATGAATCAGCATTCATCTTTTGATGATCCAATTCTTATTCAATTATAAAATAATTTCAAAAAACCACACTATGACCATATTAATAAAAAAACAAATTTAATAATGAAATGATAATTATATGTTTCACAAATTTGCAAAAACTAAAATTATAATCATAAAAATGACCACATTATATAAAGCTGAAATTTCGGATTTGGAAATATGCCAACTTTGTAAGACCAAAAAATGATCATAACTCAACCAATTCTATAAAAATTGGGCCTAAATTATAGTTCTTTGAATATAATTTCATATAAGTGGTTACAAGACCTGAAAATTTGTTTAAGATGATCAAATGTATGTTTTACTTCAAAGGGTCAAAACTGAATTTCGTGACAGATTTGGGTCTATTTGGGAAGGGCATAACTATTACAATTCTTCGTGTTTTGAGTGATTCTTTCATCAAACTAACCTCTATGTCTTAAATTTCAAAGTTAGTTTAATTCACCATTTAATTCTACTGTTTTGATAATTAGCTATAACAATATATTTTCATGCACGCTACAGTGCAAATTCTAAAGTACGTGTAAAAATACAATTTTTATAAAATGTTATGGTGATGATCATAAAAAATAAATTGTAACTAAGCCATAAAAGTACTATAATAAAAATTTGGGATGAAAATAAGATGGTCTAGGTTGGTTTATATTCGATTTAATAACATGTAACAAAACTGAAAAATGGGTAAGTGGACATGTTGTGCATTTATCATCATCACCTGGGTATAAGTAATGTAATAAGATTGGTTGCGAAAAATTTAAGGTTTGAGAGATTTAAATATTCAACTAATATAAATGGTCATCTAAATCTCTCAATTGGGTTACAACAGAAAAACTTTATGTGTTTGGACAAATTGTAATGAAATGAGCTTAATTATGCGGTTGGGAAGTTTTGGACAATTCGCGTAGATAAACATTGTTTAAGTTTAAGTGAGTTCGTGGCCCCGTTTTCTTTTGTGTATTTCTAATATGGGAAAAGTTTCTCAAATGTTTTAAATTATGTCGTGAGTTGTTTTATTATTATTGGTTTAAGGTGTCTTGTGAGTATTTTTGCATGAGTTACGATACTTGTTGGTTTGTATCATTTCACTTAACTCTGTTTTTAGGGGCCATGGAGAGTTAATTGATGTGCTCTAAATAATACATAGAAAACCTATTAAAAGCAAATCATTTATTCCTAAATATCTTTCTTAAAATGATGAAAATGAATTTAAAAATGTTAAATTGTGTTTTCAAGTGTTCAAAAGGTAAATATAGACAAACGAAGCATACTTAGCAAGAATTTGAGGAAAACCGAGTTTTGATGTCTAAGCATGGGGTCATGCCTCATTAAGCACTCCCCCATGACATGCCTAAAACACGCCCTTGTGCTTAAATTGGCACACCCCGTGACTGGAAATCTGACGGGACAAAAAGTTCTATCCCCTAAAAGTAATCACAGGGCCATGCCCTATGAGTCATGGGGCCATGACGCACCCCATTCATGGGGCCGTGCCCCATGAGTCACGGGGTCGTGCCCGACACACTCTCCACGTACGAACCGACCAATTTTCATAAGCATTGTACTATCACGGGGTCGTGCCTTTTAGGCCGAGGGCCATGCTTAAACACTCCAAAAATCCTATAAATAGGAGATCATTTGCAACTTTGAAAGGAGCTTTTGGTGGAAGGGTATCCTACTGATTTCTCTCGAGAATCAAGTCTTGAAGACCCTTAGGAAGCTCGGGAGGTGCATACAACACTTGGAAGAATCTCGTGATTATCTAAACATCATCCATTACGAATCACCGATTTGATTGTTTCTTTTCACCGATGATCTCATATCTATCTTTTATGTTGTTTGTTGTGACCTTTCGAATATTTGTTAATTAGTTGTCACTTCGGTTATCTCTTGTAAGTGCTATTTATGGCAATAATATAACTATGTGGGTTCATTTTTTTTTTTGTTTTGCATTTTTAACAATCTCGATGTTCCTATTAATCAGTTTCAATTATTTAAAATCTTATAACTTGATTAGTTTTTAAATAAATAAATTTTTGTAAAGGTTAAGTACTAGTTATGAGTTTTAATGAAAATCAACGGTTTATTACAAAGATATATAAAGCTTATAAATAGGTTAAGTTATTTTCATAAAGTTCAAGTTTAAAATGTTAATTTTGAAACTTGATTTAAAAGCGTTTGGCATAAAATTGGAAATTTCAAAACTGCAGGGGCCAAAAGTGTAATTTTATTTTTTTTAAAAAACCCAAACCATCACCTACCCCTCTCTCTCTCTCTCGCCGATTTTCTAGCCGCCTGCCAGCGAAGCTCAAACGCGGCGCCGGCGAGCCCCGAACCCCCCAAAAAATTCAGCCTTTAAACCCCAAATTGCTTCTAAACACTTCGCGAACCCGTTTCGAACACGAAGATGTGTTTTAATTTGATTTTAAACGCAATTATGATAGACTTTGGACACGAAACCGAATCCCATCAAAACCAAGTCTGTTTCTGCACTTAAATCATACTATTAATGCAATTAATTGAAACGGAAATTTGCACATCCAAATCCCAGCCGTAACCCCCGAATTTAACTCGAACTCGTTGAAATCGAAACGATTCTAATCGAGGCTATTAAACAGAGCGGAAAGGTTCCATTCGACTTTCTTACACTTTCTGTACTCCTAATTTCACCAAAACACACACACGCATCACATTTGAATCAAGACCCAGTCGCGACATTAGCTCGAACTCGTACTCATCGATTACGCAACCATTCTAGGTGATTCTAACATCCACACACTAGATAAATCATGGGGAATCAAAGCCCTATGGTTAATTTCATTATCATCATCGATTTGACGTTCAACTGGTTCAATTTTGACTCTAGGGTTCTTGTGCAAATTGAGGGTTTTTTTTCTGTTTAAGCTTTTTATAAATTTAATGCGGACTTTTAACAGGCATAGGCGCTCAAGCCTACAGATTAACATGTTGTGCTTATACACAAGGGTCCCGGGTTCGTATCCGGACACCCGCATTATATTATTTTTTTTGTATTTTTATACATATTTCTAAATTCCAGAAATCATAAACAAATATTTATATATATATATTATTTAATTAGTATAGAAATTATTTTACTTGAATTCATCTTGGAAGATTAAATTAATCCCTGAAAATTCTAAAGGTTTTAAAAAAAATTATATCTTTATTTCTTTAAATCTTATAAATATGTAGAATGCTATAAAAAAATTATTTATTTTTTAAAAAAAAATTAATCTACACCAAGCATATATTATTTCGAACTTATTTAGAAATTAAGACTTATTGCTAATGCGAATTAAATAATTAATTATTAAAGATTAATTATTTTCTATATTTTAATTTTAAACACTATCTTATCGATCCTTATGGATTAAATATTTAAACTATGTCAAATAACTCTATTTCAACAATTATGAATTTTATTATTATTAAATCCATCGTATTTCAAATTAATTGTTAAAAATCCCCAAATCACGACTGAAACCCTAGTTGTCCCGAATCATCTGGACTTTACTAGTTATATTCTAATCTTGGAATATCCACTCTTAGGTAAAGTGTGAAGAAATCGTTGGTGTTATTCTAGTCTTATTACTATTCCAAGTACTTCTTATATCAAGTGATTTTCCATACCCCGTTTTATTTTATTTCACACCTTTGGCGGTGAAGCATGTTAACAGTATAAATATACACTTGTAAATTCTTTAAATACTTGTAAAGCGCGTGCAATTCATCTTATTAATTTGTCATGGTTATTTGAGATGTTGGTGGATAATATAGGATAGTCATCTTGTAAAAACAATCACTAACTATTACTAGCCTAGCGACGTCATAGATCTATGGGCTTGACAAGCCTATTTGGTGCTAAAGTCGAGGTTATTGCTGGCTCCTGATGACGTATTCTTGTTTATCATGGGAACCAAGTACACTTAGCTAATCATATATTTCGTTGTGGCCATATCTTTGTCAAGGTTTGATTGTATCATTATGCTATCTACATATTCTTGCATTATTTCTTAGCCTATGACATGAATTGCCTCTTAAAAGGTTTTATATATGTATATAAAATTTTGTGGGAAGTCACCAACATCATCTGTTGACCGTATTTTCTAACATGTTTCACGAAATGCACAAGCTTTATTGTTGATCTTGAAGATTTGAATTCATCTAGTATTGGACCTAGAAATAATAAAGAATTCACTTTCAATCTGGATGTTTTAATTAGTTTATGTTATGGTTGTTTGTTTGAGATTTATGAATGTAATGTTACAATATGATCCTTATGTTTAATAATATTTACACTCTGAAGTAGCGTTGTGTGTCTTTGAACAATCTTAACCCTCACATCTCAACGTTTCCGCCGTTAAGGTTGGGGTGTGGCAGATTAGTATCAGAGCCCATAACTATAGGGATTTAGGTTATTAGCAATGCTGACCTAGACTATGGTTAATATAGGGACCTTTACATGACAATTCTTCATAATCTTGTAGGTTTACTTATATGCATACTACATGATTCTACATGTTACATGATAGATCCCTTATGTGCTACATGCTTCTGCTTAGTTGAAATTGTGCCTTAAGTGGTTAACTTGAATGATAAAACCTCCAGTCTTGTACATCTCCAACTTCTTAACCATCTTCACTCGTCACTAGTTTCAACGTGTCATTGTCTTTTCTTAAACTTATTCTCGACTACACGTGAAAATGTATGCAATATATCGAATGGTTCAATTCTTTAGACTTTATGTCTAATCTTTAAAAATCTCATCAAGGTTTTAATTCTATTAGTCTATATGGAAAATGTGTGACACATAAACACCTGTATCCTGGATTTCCTGGCAAAAAGCCTTCAGGCTAAGGTAAGCATTTCGCATAAATCCCAATCAACTGCGAGACCATTTATGCTTACCTGGGATTTTTGGGATGAGTGATAAACTATGGTCAAAATACACAAATTTCCTAAGGCAAATTGGAGTTAAGTTACCTGGACATGTCCATGTTCCTATTGGTTGTATGTTACCAAATGGAACCATCCTTTATGTGTTTTATAAGTCCTGAAAAAAATTATTGTTTAATTAAACTGACTTTACTTCCAAATTACTATGTCTAACCTATTTTCGTATCTAGAATGTCTCGTCATCATGGAAAGCGTGGTAGCTCTGACCGTAAAATCGCCGCTATGATCGCCCGATAAATGGCTACCGTTCTTCCTACAATGGTCGCTGAACTGAGTAGCACCCTAATGCCAATGCTAGAAATAATGCAAATAGGAATAATGGTGGTAATGGAAACAATGGTCAAGGAGAACAACAACGGTAATCAAGGAAGGAATAACCAAACCTGCACGTTCAAGCACTGCAATTCTTGTAAGCCAACTAGTTTTAGTGGGAAGGAGGGAGCCACTGGACTTCTCGAGTGGTTCGAGAGCATGGAGAATACCTTCATCAATAGTGAGTGTCCAGAAGCACTCAAGGTTCGTTATGCCACGAGTGTCCTCCAACAAAAGGCACTTACACGGTGGTACAGTGAAAAGAGGAATAGAGGTACTGAAATTGCACTGGCTCTACCCTGGGAGGTGTTTAAGAATATTATGATCCAAAACTTTTGCCCGAGGAGTGAATTACAAAAGCTTGAGGAAGAGTTCTAGAACCTTAAACATGATAGTGGGAATCATTTGGCTTATTCAACAAGGCATCACGAACTAAGCATCCTCTTGCCCCACATGGTTGATACTGTTCCTCGTAACATTAAGAAGTTCATTAAAAGGGTACCACCTCCTCAAGATGATGTAGTGGGAAGCAGGCCCACGACTCTGGAAGAAGCAATCAATATCGCTGCTCAGCTTACTGAAAATCACATCAAAGCCAGTACCTTGACTGTAAAGGGTACTAAACAAACTGGGAAGGTGGTCCCAGAGGTTACTAAAGAGGTGAAGGCTGAATCCTTATCTAAGGGCAAGAAACGAAAGTTTATACCTGCCCGAAATTTTGTTGTGGTAGCAACCAATGCACCTCAGAAACAGTTGCTACTGCTTATCAAGCCCCTATAGCCAGAGCTTAGACTGGTCCACACCCGATGTGTAATATCTGCAAATATCATCATGCGGGGAATAACCCATGTCGTATCTGCTCACTTTGTGGGAAATATGGTCATTTGGTTGCTACGTGTCACCATGCACCAAACAATGCTACTCTAGTTGCCAACCGAGCTTGTTAGAACTGTGGGGAAACCGGCCATTTTTGCCCACAATGCCCCCATCTCGCGGGTAATGTTCCATAGGCTTGAGGGCGTGCTTTCAATATTAACGCAAATCAAGCACAGGCAAATAACGACGTGGTGAACGGTACGTCATTTTTTTACTCGAAATCTTATTGATCAAATTTTACTTTTTTTCCTGTACCGATAAAAGTCCTGTATCTGAATAGATATGTATTAATAATTGCTATGCATCTGTCCTATTTGATTTGAGAGCCGATAAGAGTGTTTATATTTAGAATTTGAACCCATACTTGCTAAGTCGCGTACTAAGCTAGAAAAGTCCTTTACGGTTGAGGTCACTGATAGGAAATCCATCATTATTGACGTCATCGTTCGTGGTTGTATCTTGAGTCTTATCAAGCATGAGTTCCTTATTGATCTTATTCCCATGCAAGTCTGGAGCTTCGACGTCATTGTCGGATGGATTGGTTAGCCAAACACTACGTGGAAATTATCTAATTTGAGAAATGCATTTGGATTCCATTACCTTCAGGTGATACTTTGAAAGACTTCGGTGAGAAATCATCTAAAGGACTCAAACATATGTCATGTACTAAGGCTCAAAGTGCCTAAATAAGAATTACATAGCCTTTTTGGCTTATGTAGTCAACACGAAAGTCAAAGGGAAGGAACTTAAGGATATTCCTATTGTACGAGATTTGCTAGATGTATTTCCAGATGATCTTAGTGGACTACCTCCCATTTGTGAGGTTGAGTTTAAGATTGACTTGATTCCTGGTGCGAATCCTGTGACTAAGTCACCTTATCGTATTGCACCATTGGAGATGTAGGAATTAGCCAGTCAATTTCAAGAACTGTCTGATAAGGGTTTTATCCATTCTAGCTCTTTGCCTTGGGGTGCACCTGTGTTATTCGTAAAGAAGAAAGATGGTTCATTTCGTATGTGCATCGATTATCAGGAGCTTAACAAACTCACCATCAAGAACCGATATCCTCTTCCTCAGATCGATGATCTCTTTGACCAACTTCAAGGAGCCACGCAATTCTCAAAAATCAATTTGCGATCTGGGTATCACCAACTATGGGTTCATGATAGTGATATCCCAAAAACTACATTCCGCACTCGTTACGGGCACTATAAGTTCATGGTTATGCCTTTTGGTTCGACTAATGCTCCTACCGTCTTTATGGATCTCATGAACCGGGTATGTAAACCCTATCTTGACAAGTCTGTGATTGTGTTCATAGACAATATCCTCATCTACTCGAAGACTAAAACCGATCACGAGCTTCACTTGTGACAAGTTTTGGAACTTCTGAGGAAGGAACGTTTGTACGCAAAGTTTTCAAACTGCGATTTTTGGCTTAAGGAGGTCCAATTCCTAGGGTATGTGGTGAATAGTCAAGGGATTCATGTGGATCCTGCCAAAATCGAAGCCGTGAAAAAATAGAGTGTTCCTAAAACTCCAACTGAAGTTCGTTCTTTTCTTGGACTAGAGGGTTACTATCGGCGATTTATTGCCAATTTCTTGAAGATCGTAAAAGCGCTTACACCTTTAACTCAAAAGAACAAACTCTTCGAGTGGGGACCTGATCAAGAGGAGGCCTTCGAGACTCTAAAACACAAGTTGTGTAATGCTCCTATCTTAACCCTTCATGACGGGAATGATGATTTTACCGTGTATTGTGATGTATCTAGTCAAGGCCTTGGTTGTGTTCTCATGCAGTGAGGAAAAGTCATAGCTTATGCATCAAGACAATTGAAGGTTCATGATATGAATTACACAACCCACGATCTTGAACTTGGGGCTGTGGTTTTTGCCTTCAAAATTTGGAGGCACTACCTTTATGGGACACAATGTATAGTCTACACCGATCATAAAAGCCTTCAACACGTCTTTAATCAAAAGGATCTGAATATGAGACAACGTCATTTGGTCGAGTTGATTAGTGACTACGACTGCGACATCCGTTATCATCCAGGAAAAGCAAATGTTGTAGCCGATGCGCTAAATCACAAAGTCCATAACAAGACCATCTCATTCCAGGAAATTCAAGATCGATGACAATGGTTCGACACACCGGGAGAATATGACACGAAGATTCACATAGATGTCAATGAGACTACTGTTATGCTTCAAAATATAAGGATTGATAGCAACCTCGAGCATTGTATTCGTGAAGCTCAGCAAGCTGCTCTAGCTGAAGGAAAAGTAGATGCAGAGTTGACGTATAGTGTTCGGTCACAGCTTGAAACAAAACCGAATGGCATGTTGTATTTCTTAAATCTACTCTGGATTCCAAATCGTGATAATCTTCGTACTTTCATCATGAACAAAGCTCATCAAACTCGCTATTCCATTCACCCTGGGTCCGATAAGATGTATATGGACCTACGTGGGCAATACTGGTGGCCAGGGATGAAAAAAGACATCGCTTCTTACGAAGCCAAATGTCTTACATGTGCAAAGGTCAAGGCAGAGCACTAATGTCCCAGTGGACTACTTGAGCAACCCGAGATTCCTATGTGGAAGTGGGAAAATATATCCATGGATTTCATAGCTAAGTTACCTCGTACTCCTCGTGGTCATGATAGTGTATGGGTGATCGTCGACCGTTTGACCAAAACAGCGCATTTTATACCCATACCTGACACTTACAAAACTTCAAAGTTGGCTTGTATTTACATTGATGAGATTGTGATTCGTCACCGTGTACCTTTGCATATTATATCCGATCGACATGCTCGTTTCACTTCGCATTTTTGGTCATCAATGCAAGAACTCTTGGATACCCAGCTGGATTTAAGCACAACTTACCATCATCAAACGGACGGTCAAACTAAGTGCACAATTCAGACTCTTGAGGATTTGCTACATCTTTATGTTCTTGATTTTGGTGGTGATTGGGATACGTATTTACCATTAGCGGATTTTTTTTATAATAACAGTTATCACTCAAGCATCAAAATGGCACCCTTCGAAGCTCTTTATGGTCGTAAATCTCGTTCCCCGATTTGTTGGACGGACATCGGTGAAAACATCACCGGTCCTGAACTTATTCAAGAAACCACCGATAAAGTTTCTAAAATCCGTAATAACCTTGAAGTGGCTAGAAGTCGACAAACGAGTTACACGGATAAAAGACGCAAGCCGTTAGAATTCCAAGTCGGTGATATGGTTCTTCTTAAAGTCTCACCATGTGTGACATCCGGTAATTTTCGGTTACCAAACTCCGTTAGTTCCGTTAAGTCTTGCATACACGTGTCGTGCACACACACTAGTTGTCGTTGAACGTTGGTGACTTAATAATAATCAGTAATGTTAAATTGATGATAATTAATTTAACAATGTGATTATTAAGTTATGCTTATGTGATTTAAATGTTAACTGTAATTTTATCGCGTAACGTGAAAACGTGTATATTATTTCGTGTGTTTTGTGATAAATGGAAATTATGCATGATTTTATTTGTGACCAATAATAATTGTGTTTAGTAGTTAAAAACTATTTAAAAACTATTCAAAAAGCCTAATCTTTATAAAATGCAAATTATAAGGGTTAAAAGGGTAATTATGGATTATTAAATAAAATAAAATCAAAACCCACCCCTAATCCCACCCCATCGGCCGCGATCGACCTCCCTCTCCCTCTCCTCTTCGAATTCAGCCCAAGAACAAACAATCATCTTCGGTTTTGGTCGATTACAAGGCATAGAACACGTTGGAATCATCAATTGCAAGCCATTACACGTTTAAAGGTTAGATTTTTACATGTTTGTGATGATCTTTCATGTTGGCCGAAAGTTCCATGCGAAATCTGCAATTGATGGTCGATTGATGCTTGTTTGTTGTTGTTAATGTGCTTGTTAGGTAGATTACATGTTAATTAACGTCAAGTATGCAATAAAGGTTGGATTTTACAAGTTCTTATGGAATTTACATTAGGGCCGAAACCCTAATTCGAAAATCTGAATTGGATGTTAGTTATTGGTTGTTTGTTGATGCTATTATGTTAGTTGGATTGTATAGATGCTAGTTAACGTCGATTATGCAAGAAAGCTTCGATTTTGGTTCATGGTTCATAGGTTACTAAGAATAGTAACTTTATTTTGCATGAATTGATGATTTGATGATGTATGAATGTTATGGATGTGTTTGTGATGATGATTAGATGCTAGGTTGATGATATGAACAATTGAAAATCAAGAAGATGTGTTATAGTTCATACATTGCTAAAAATAGTAACTTGTGGTGTTGAATGTTGATGAATCATGATGATTAGGTGTTGTTGATCATGTTTAGATGTTTTCATGGACTTGAATTGGTATATAATTGATGAATTCATGAATGTAGTGTGAGTTTGATGAATTTGGGATGAACTTTCCCAAAAGGGAAACTTTAATTGTGCAAATCCTTGAATTGGATGATTTGAGCATGTTTGGGATATTAAGACCATGCTAGTGTGTTCATGGATGGTTTCTAAGGTGACTAAATGTGTTGTTTATGTTGTATGAATGTTGATTTGGGTTGTTACCTGTTTTGGCCTGTTAGTGGAAAAATCATGGTATGAGTTATATAAGTAAGCTAGGACTTTTGTGGATTGATGATTGATTAAGAATGAACATTTTAGATGTTATGAGCATGATAATAGTTGAGATTCACATGACTTGTATGATATCTAGTTGTATGATGATCTAGTTGGTATATGTGATTAATGAAGTGTTATAGGTGATCAGTTTGTATGTTAATCATGTGTGATGTACTGTTATGCTTGTTTGAATGAAATTTCACCTATAATGTCACCAACGGGTCAAACGGGTCAACTGGGTCAAATGTGTCTTGTGTTTCTTAAACCTTGAGCCTCTTGGTTTGTAGAGCACTTAGGGTTTCATGTTGATTCTGTGTACACGTGCTTATGTACTCTTGTGTTCTAGGTGACCTTTGAAGGTTGTCTTTCCCCTCTTTCTTTCAAGTTAAGCTCTAATTTAAATCTTGCGTGCATCAGGTGAGTTCTTGCCCCACTCATTTTACATAATCTTTTTTGGGGGAGATAGCATACTGTTCACAAACGCTTTTATATATGAGTGTGTATAATATTGATATAGTGCTGTTTACCATGGAAAGTCCTCACACTTTCGGATTGTTAATATTGACTAGCGGGGAAATTTTGGGTAGTACTTTGGGTCGGACGAGCCCCACCTGTGCGACTCGAGGTCAATCGGGTGTAGTTTTGTCCTAACTTATTCGTCACGACCTGGTAAGTCGTGACGGGAGGCAACAAACGTAACACAGTCAGCTTCGATCGCGAAATCACTATGATTAATATTTTTATGTTAATAGACTAGCTATCTATTGCAATACACTACTTATGCTCTGGAAACTGTTGATTGGTTTATATTTAACGCAAACTCTTGAACTCACCAACCATGTGTTGACTTGTTTAGTATGCTATTCTCAGGTTAAGGTTGCCAGTTGCCTAGGAGCACGCACGTCAGCATTGTTGAGTTGTCTACATTGCCTTGTTTACAAATTTGGGAGTATTTTCATATTAAATAATTGTGTTTGGGGCGCGTATGTTTTGCGCATTCTTTTACATACTACATGTTTTGGGTTTTCTGGTTTTAAAAACGCTTCCGCAGTATTTTAAACGTTAACTCTGGTTTATTTATTAATCATATAGAGTCGTTCTTGGTAACTAATGACTGAGATCTGGTTGTCACGCGCCTCGCGGTAAAACCCGCACGCGGATTTTGAGGGTGTGACAGATTGGTATCAGAGCCATTGGTTATAGGGAACTAGGTTGCATACACACACTAGACTATAACCGCACAGTTGTTAGTTACTCATCGTTTACGCTCCTTACTGTATACTCATTGGCATACGCAACACGTACTTCGCAGCATGGCATCGTCGTCCAGAAATTTAGGCAAGAGACCTGCACGATCTGAGTCACCTCCTACTTCTCCCGTACCTGATAGGGGATTTAACTGGCCTCGACATCCTTATCCTCTGGTGAGAAATACTGGGATCAGCCTTTCATACCTCCTGAGCTCGATCCTCCGCGTAACTAGGATTTCTACCCCACTTACATAAACCGTATGGCTTATAGAGAACGCGTACCACCAGTAGCACCTACACGACCTAGGACTAGGTCATCAACGCCTCTACTTTGCCTACACTCCCTACCTTGAGCATCCCTCTGGAGCAGGCATTTGCAGCCCTAGTAGCCACACTGGACACAGAGCGACAGCGGATTAGAGGACTCACTGATGAGAACTCTGCATTACGATCTGAGATGCGTCAGCTGCGTTTCCAGGTAGAGACGCTTCAGGAGCGACTTCCGATGGCCATTGGTGGACATCATACTCTGGCAGGCAACGTGGTAGCACTTAGTGGGCGCATGGACGCACAGGATCACCATAACGTTGTGATCGATGATAGGTTTGCTGATTTAGAGGCACAACTAGCAGCCTTTCAGGTTGCTGAAGCCCCTGCACCTTTGGTGGACCCTGATGAGGAAGACCCAGAAGAGGAACCGAGGAAGCCCCGAAGAAGAACCAGCAGAGATGGATGAGGACAGTGACGGATCTGACGTACTGGACTGATCCTACTTTTAAATGACTTAGACTATGTAGTGTTTCTTTTCTTTGAAACCTATGTGGGAAGGGTTGTTTCCCACCCAACTGACAAACTTAAATTTTGACATTGATGGAATATTTTGTGACTCAATTGCAATTTATTTATCTTTGATTATTATTTCTGTTATAAATGTTGTGGTTGTGGTGAATACATTATTTCTTATTGTTTACTGTACCTTGATGAGATTAATGTGTTGGATGTTACTCATTATTGTAATTGTGAATTTTAAAGTGAAATATTGATGCACGTGGAAGAGGACGTGGGCGTGGTCGTGGACGAGGCGCCGGAGGCCGTGGAGCTGGAGCCATAAATATGACGCCTGCGGAATTGGCGGCATTAATTAACGAACATGTTCAGGCGGCAGTGGCTGCTGCCCAACCGGGACAACCAGCAGGTACATGATAACAAGAGGTTAAACTAATTATCAGTAGTTAATTGCCTAGGATATCTGACTAATGTTTGGGATTGTCAAAACAGGACCACCACCATGTACCTACAAGTCCTTCATGGACTGTAAACCCCATACCTACAGCGGGACGGAAGGAGCTGTAGGGCTTGTAAGGTGGTTTGAGAAGACAGAGTCTGTCTTCGCGAAATGCAACTGCCCGCCTGCTAATCAGGTGAAGTATGCCACCGGGACATTGGAAGGCGCAACACTTTCCTGGTGGAATGCCCAGGTACAAATGCTGGGTCAAGCCATGGCCAATGAACTACCTTGGGATGAGTTCAAGGGGATTATGACTGAAGAATACTACCCCCGAAATGAAGTGCAGAAACTGGAGATTGAGTTCTGGCAACTCAAAATGCATGGCTCAGAAATTGAAGCCTACACGACTCGTACTCATGAGTTAGCCACTTTATGCCCAGGGATGGTGAATGAAATGCACAAGAGGGTTGAGCATTATATACGGGGATTGGTGCCCGAAATTCAAAGTATGGTAACTGCCTCTAACCCTACTACCATACAACAAGCAATCCGAACAGCCCACAGGCTGACTGACCAGGCAGTTGAGCAAGGACGGTTACCCAAACGAGGTGCGGTGGCAAGCGTGCCCAACCAGAAACGCAAGTGGGATGGTTCAAGCAACAAGGGATCGTCATCCAGCAGCCAATCTCAACCTCAACAACAGTAGCAAAGTCAGCAACAGCAACGGAAGTTCGATAACAACCGAAGCTTCAACCAGGCGACTCCCTCAAATCAAGGACCCGGTGGGTATGGTGGAAGACTGCCGAAGTGCAACGGTGTAACTACCACCATGTGGGTCGATGTGATAACTTCAAGTGCCAACGTTGTGGGAAGATTGGTCACGCAGCCAAAGACTGTCGGGGTGAACTGATGAAAAAGCCACAACAATCACAAGAAACTCCGAAAGGTTGTTTTGAGTGCGGAAAAGAAGGCCATTACAAACGCAACTGTCCCCAGCTTAAGAGGAATGGTAATGGCAACAACAACAATGGGAACAACAGCAATAATACAATGGCAACAACAATAACAACAACAATGGTAATGGCAACAACAATGGAGCCAAAGGAAGAGCCTTCGTCATTGGCTCAGGTGGGCTCTAAACGATCCTACAACAGTAACTGGTAAATTTTCGGTTAATGGTTGTTTGCTACCGTATTATTCGATACCGGAGCCGATAGAAGTTTCGTGTCCACTAGGTTCTGTAGTCTTTTAGTGATATGCCCTCAACCTTAGAATCTAAATACACCGTAGAGTTAGCTGACGGTACACAGATTCACATAACGCATATTCTTAGAGACTGCAAGATAGAGCTTGCTGGTCATACATTCACCATAGATCTCATGCCTGTTACACTAGGAAGTTTCGATGTGGTAGTAGGCATGGATTGGCTTTCCATAAACAAGCGGAAGTCATATGCCACGAGAAGATCATACGGATTCCCATTGGTGAAGAAGTCCTTACGGTCAGAGGTGATAGGAGTGGTGCGGTGATAGGCATCATCTCGTTTATGAAGGCATAGAGGTTGTTACGAAATGGTCGACTAGCCATATTAGCACTCTCACAGATAAACAGATCGAGGAAAAGAAGATAGAGGATATCCCCGTAGTTCGTGAGTTTCCGAGGTGTTTCCGAAAGACCTGCCTGGATTACCGCCTCATCGTCAAGTTGAATTCCAGATTGAGTTGACTCCAGGAGCCGCTCCAATTGCGAGAGCACCGTACCGTTAGCTCCGAACGAACTGCAGGAATTATCCGCCCAACTACAAGAGTTGTTGGATAAAGGGTTTCATCCGACCGAGTTCGTCGCCCTGGGGAGCGCCAGTTTTATTTGTGAAGAAGAAGGATGGTACATTTCGAATGTGCATTGACTATAGGGAACTGAACAAGGTTACTATCAAGAATAGATATCCGTTACCTCGTATCGATGATTTGTTTGATCAACTGCAAGGATCAAGCTATTACTCTAAGATTGATCTGAGGTCTGGGTATCATCAGCTGAGAGTTCGAGAAGAGGACATCTCGAAGACTGCTTTCCGTACACGATATGGTCACTATGAATTTTGGTCATGCCATTTGGTTGACGAATGCACCAGCAGTATTCATGGACCTCATGAATCGCGTGTGCAAACCCTATCTTGATCAGTTTGTTATCGTCTTTATTGATGATATACTGATATACTCAAGGACCGAGGAAGAACATGAGAGCACTTACGTTTGATCTTGGAATTACTTAGAGAGGAACAACTGTATGCAAAGTTTTCTAAGTGTGATTTCTGGATACGTGAGGTACAATTTTGGGTCATATTGTCAACGAGAAGGGAATACATGTTGATCCTGCTAAGATTGAAGCGATAAAGAATTGGTCTGTTCCTAAGACACCGAGTGAGATACGACAATTCCTTGGATTAGCGGGATATTATCGACGATTCATTGAAGGATTCTCTAAGATTGCACAACCTCTCACAGCCTGACTCACAAGGGAACGACATACAAATGGGGTGAGAGTCAGGAATCTGCTTTTCAGTTGCTGAAACATAAATTGTGTAGCGCACCAATATTAGCGTTACCGGATGGTAGTGATGACTTCGTAGTCTACTGCGATGCGTCTATTCAAGGACTTGGATGCGTCTTGATGCAGCGGGATAAAGTGATAGCTTACGCCTCTAGACATTGAAGATTCATGAGAAGAACTATACCACCCATGACTTGGAACTGGGTGCGGTAGTGTTTGCCTTGAAGATCTGGAGACATTACTTGTACGGTACCAAATGCACCATCTACACCGATCACAAGAGTCTTCAGCATATCTTGAGCAAAAGGAGTTGAACATGAGGCAAAGACGCTGGGTGGAATTGTTAAACGACTATGATTGTGCTATTAAGTACCACCCGGGGAAAGCAAATGTAGTTGCTGATGCGTTGAGTAGAAAAGAGACTGCTAAACCTCGACGTGTGCGAGCTCTGCAACTAACGATTAGTACGCAATTACCTGAACAAATCCGAGAGGCTCAGACGGAGAGCTCTTTGAAAGCAAAAAACATTGGGTCTGAATCGTTAAGGGGTATGGAAAAACAATTGGAAGTAAAAGCGGATGGGATTCGTTACTTCATGGATAGACTATGGGTACCTCTACACGGAAATCTGAGAGACTTGGTGATGAGTGAGGCTCACAAGTCCAAGTATTCTATACATCCTGGATCTGACAAGATGTACCACGATTTGAAGGCGCACTATTGGTGGCCTAACATGAAAGCAGATGTAGTACTTATGTGAGCAAGTGTCTGACCTGCTCGAAGGTAAAGTGGGTATATCAAAAACCATCTGGTCTACTACAACAACCCTAGATCCCTATGTGGAAGTGGGATCAGATATCAATGGATTTTTACTAAGTTACCTCGTACTTCTACGGGTTGTGATACAATATGGGTTATCGTGGATCGATTGACAAAATCTGCTCATTTCCTAGCGATAAAGGAAACAGATAAGATGGAGAAATTAACTGACTCTATTTGAAGGAGATCGTTTCGAGGCATGGAGTACCGATCTCAATCATTTCTGATCGCGATTCTCGTTTCACATCACACTTCTGGCAGTCGTTGCAGAAAGCTTTAGGTACGCGATTGGATATGAGTACTGCTTATCATCCACAGACTGATGGTCAAAGCGAGCGTACTATACAGACTTTGGAGGACATGTTACGTGCTTGTGTGATTGACTTCGGGAATAACTGGGAAGTTCACCTACCATTGGTGGAATTTTCTTACAACAACAGTTAACACTAGCATAAAGGCAGCACCTTTTGAAGCGCTTTATGGGAGAAAGTGTAGATCACCAGTTTGCTGGGCTGAAATTGGTGATAGTCAATTAACGGGTCCCGAGTTAGTACACGAGAACTGAGAAGATTGTTCAGATAAGAAACCGCATGGCCGCAGCGCGAGAGAGACAGACAGAAAGCTATGCTGACAACGACGAAAACCTTTGGAATTTCAGTTGGTGACAAGGTTTTATTAAAAGTCTCACCATGGAAAGGCGTAGTTCGGTTTGGTAAGCGAGGAAAGCTAAATCCGAGATACGTTGGACCATTTGAGATAGTGGAAAGAATTGTCCAGTGGCTTATCGACTAGCCTTACCTGATTCATTGAGTGGAATCCATGATGTATTCCATGTTTCAAATCTAAAGAAATGTTTAACGGATGAAACGATGGTCGTACCACTGGAAGAAGTTCAAGTAGACGAACAGTTACGCTTCATTGAGGAACCTGTCGAAGTGATGGATCGTGAGGTGAAAACGCTTAAGCAAAGCAAGATACCCATCGTCAAAGTTCGTTGGAACTCGAGACGTGGACCAGAATTCACGTGGGAACGTGAAGACCAAATGAAGCTTAAGTACCCTCAGCTATTCGAAGGACGATGCCAGCCGGCGAAGGTATTGATTAATTTCGGGACGAATTTCTTTCAACATGGGGATGATGTGACAACTCATCCAAAACTCACACGATTTCGATTTCCTTGTGCCAATGCAGTAGACCAGTGATGGAACACTCACCATGTAACGCAATTTTCGGGACGAAAATTCTTTCAACATGGGGATAATGTGACATCCGGTAATTTTGGTTACCAAACTCCGTTAGTTCCGTTAAGTCTTGCATACACGTGTCGTGCACACACACTAGTTGTCGTTGAACGTTGGTGACTTAATAATAATCAGTAATGTTAAATTGATGATAATTAAGTTAACAATGTGATTATTAAGTTATGCTTATGTGATTTAAATGTTAACTGTAATTTTATCGCGTAACGTGAAACGTGTATATTTATTTCGTGTGTTTTGTGATAAATGGAAATTATGCATGATTGTTATTTGTGATAATAATAATTGTGTTTAGTAGTTAAAAACTATTTAAAAACTATTCAAAAAGCCTAATCTTTATAAAATACAAATTATAAGGGTTAAAAGGGTAATTATGGATTTTTAAATAAAATAAAATCAAAACCCAACCCTAATCCACCCATCGGCCGCGATCGACCTCCCCTCCCCTCTCCTCTTCGAATTCAGCCAAGAACAAGCAATCATCTTCGGTTTTGGTCGATTACAAGGCATAGAACACGTTGAATCATCAATTGCAAGCCATTACACGTTTAAAGGTTAGTTTTTACATGTTTTGATGATCTTCATGTTGGCCGAAAGTCCATGCGAAATTGCAATTGATGGTCGATTGATGCTTGTTTGTTGTTGTTAATGTGTTTGTTAGGTAGATTACATGTTAATTAACGTCAAGTATGCAATAAAGTTTGGATTTACAAGTTTTTATGGAATTTACATTAGGCCGAAAACCCTAATTTGAAAATCTGAATTGGATGTTAGTTATGGTGTTTGTTGATGCTATTAATGTTAGTTGGATTGTATAGATGCTAGTTAACGTCGATTATGCAAGAAAGCTTGATTTTGATTCATGGTTCATAGGTTACTAAGAATAGTAACTTTATTTTGCATGAATTGATGATTTGATGATGTATGAATGTTATGGATGTGTTTGTGATGATGATTAGATGCTAGGTTGATGATATGAACAATGAAAATCAAGAAGATGTGTTATAGTTCATACATTGCTAAAATAGTAACTTTGGTGTTGAATGTTGATGAATCATGATGATTAGGTGTTGTTGATCATGTTTAGATGTTGTCATGGACTTGAATTGGTATATAATTGATGAATTCATGAATGTAGTGTGAGTGTTTGATGAATTGGGATGAACTTTCCCAAAAGGGAAACTTTAATTGTGCAAAATCCTTGAATTGGATGATTTGAGCATGTTTGGGATATTAGGACCATGCTAGTGTGTTCATGGATGGTTCTAAGGTGACTAAATGTGTGTTTTGTGTAGAATGTTGATTGGGTTGTTACCTGTTTTGCCTGTAGTGAAAATCATGGTATGAGTTATAGGTAAGCTAGGACTTTGTGATGATGATGATTAGATAGACATTTGGATGTTATGAGCATGATAATAGTGAGATTGCATGACTTGTATGATATCTAGTTGTATGATGATCTAGTGGTATGTGATTAATGAAGTGTTATGTTCACAGTTGTATGTTAATCATGTGTGATGTATGTTATGTTGTTTAATGAAATTCACCTATAATGTCACCAACGGGTCAAACGGGTCAACTGGGTCAAATGTGTCTTGTTTTCTTAAACCTTGAGTCTTGGTTTGTAGAGCACTTAGGGTTTATGTTGATTTGTGTACACGTGTGTACTCTTGTGTTCTAGGTGACCTTTGAAGGTTGTCTTTCCCTCTTTCTTTCAAGTTAAGCTCTAAGTTAATTCTTGCGCGCATCAGGTGAGTTCTTGCCCCATCATTTTACATAATCTCTTTGGGGGAGATAGCATACTGTTGATCAAAACGCTTTTATATATGAGTGTGTATAATATTGATATAGTGTGTTTACCATGGAAAGTCCTCACACTTTCGGATTGTTAATATTGACTAGCGGGGAAATTTTGGGTAGTACTACTGGGTCTGACGAGCCCCACCTGTGCGACTCGAGGTCAAAGGGTGCAATTTTGTCCTAACTTATATTCGTCACGACCTGGTAAGTCGTGACGGGAGGCAACAAACGTAACACAGTCAGCTTCGATCGCGAAATCACTATGATTAATATTTTTATGTTAATAGACTAGCTATCTATTGCAATACACTACTTATGCTCTGGAAACTGTGATTGGTTTATATTTTAACGCAAACTCTTGAACTCACCAACCATGTGTGACTTGTTTAGTATGCTATTCTCAGGTTAAGGTTGCCAGTTGCCTAGGAGCACGCACGTCAGCATGTTGAGTTGTCTACATTTGCTTGTTTACAAATTTGGGATTATTTTCATATTAAATAATGTGTTTGGGGCGCGTATGTTTTGCGCATTCTCTTTACATACTACATGTTTTGGGTTTTCTGGTTTTAAAAACGCTTCCGCAGTATTTTAAACGTTAACTCTGGTTTGTTTATTAATCATATAGAGTCGTTCTTGGTAACTAATGACTGAGATCCTGGTATGTCACGCGCCTCGCGGGTAAAACCCCGCACGCGGATTTTGAGGGTGTGACACCAT